>OX940962.1:2820636-4099136 GCA_954870475.1 Euphrasia confusa
TGGAGGAGATTGTTTCTCAGAAAATTCTTCTCCCAATTTTCCCATGGTTCTTGAAAAAATACAAACCATGGACTGTGGTATGAACAAAGAATTTGGATTGTTTTATTTTTTTCCCCTGATGAGTGATGGCTAGTAAGGGGAATTGTATTTGCATATGTATACAGAAAGATGTCGAGGTTCAGCATCTTTACTTGGGAAGATCCCCTCCTATAATTACCGAAATGAGGGTTGTTCAACAATCCAGCAGTGATGATCACTTGGTAAGCGTGATCTATGGATAGGATTTCGTTCCTTTTGGCTCAAGATAAAATGAGGTTATTGTTTATCTGCTGCAGGTTCTTGAAGTGGGAATGAATTTTAGGACGGCAGATGATATGAGTGCGATACTCGGCGTGAAACTAAGGAAAAGGTTGGGTTTTGGTATGTTGGCCAAGATGCATTTGCTAGGCATGCATGTTGAAGGGAAGGTCGGTTTTTTGTCCTGAGTGGTTTGTAATTTATTACTTCTTGTATGGAAAGCGTTGAATTTAAAAATATTGGGATCGTTTCACATTTTAAAACAACTGCTATTGTACCATAATGGGCTATTATGCAAAACTCTGTGTTGCAGGTGTTGGTTGGGGTAAAGTTCCTTCATTGTTGGCCGTTTATTAGTCGTATGCGTGTATGCTTTGTCGAGCCCCCTTATTTTCAGATGACTGCGAAGCCTATATTCTCCCACGGCCTTGACGTAACAGAACTTCCAGGCATTGCAGGCTGGATAGTAAGTACATAGCTGTCACACACACACACACACACACACACACACACACACACACACACACACACATCTCTTTCTGAGGATGTGCTAAACGTTTTGTTTTTCTCCGTGATAGGATAATCTGCTGGCGCATGTGTTTGAGCAAACTCTAGTTGAGGTGAGATAATTTTAATTGTATTCAGTTTTGACTTTATGAAGATAAAATATATTTCCTTTTATTTGCACGTAATTACTGAAACACAGTTTATGTTTAGGATGACAGACATGAAGTGCTTTTACTTTTAACTATTATTCTCTGTAATTTCTTTCTACAGCCGAATATGCTGGTGGTTGATGTTGAGAAATTCGCTTCAGCCAAAGGTGGTATTTTAACTCTTGATTTTGCTATTCCTTCGTTCCTAAGTAGCTTTAGACTTTCTAAAGAATAAAAAAGTTCCAAATTGAGGGAAAGCTGTTCGAATGCCAAGCTAACTTTTCAATATTTTCTGTTTTATGGGCAACGATGAATATACCTGGTGATAAGTCATGTGTCTAGAATAACACTTAGTGACAAAATATGATAGCAAAATCACACTCTGGATATTCATTTAATTCATTAGCTTTCTGTCCTATTATTTCTTCAGAAACTTGGTTCTCTGTTGATGCAAAGGACCCTATAGCCCATGCTATTGTGGAAATTCTTGAAGCTACTGAAATGAATCCATCGGACATGAATGGTTAGTTCAGTGTTCTCGTTATAATGTACGCAATATATTATGGACTTAGCCGGAGGTGCTTTTCCAGGATTGGCTGATCCATATGTGAAGGGACAATTAGGGCCTTACAGATTTAGGACTAAAACTCACAAAAAAACGTTGACCCCAAAATGGCGCGAGGAATTCAAAATTCCAATCTGCTCCTGGGAATCTGATAACACACTTGTTATTGAAGTTCGTGACAAGGACCGCTTATTTGATGACTCAATGGGGTGCATTTTCTTTCTTTCTTTCTTTCGTTCGTTCCTTTCCTTTCAACATTAATATTTGATCATTATGTGCATTGAAAACCTTTAGATGATTTGTTTCTCATGAAGAATTAGCCTCAGAACTATGAATATGCCTTTATGGCACACACACACACACAATAACACACAAAAAACATTAAAAATATTCTAAATTAGTTTGCAAATGATGCAGAGATTGTTGTGTGAACATCAATGAATTAAGGGATGGGCAGAGGCACGACCTTTGGTTGCCTCTTCAGAACATTAAAATGGGAAGATTGCATCTTGCAGTAACTGTGTCGTCTGAAGGAAATGGAAAGGTACCCAAATTATAAGTATAAATAAACTCTGTTTGCTTAGATTTCCAACCTCGTTTTCCCCTCTCTCTCTATTGAAGTATAATATAAGTATAAGTAACTATTTTTTTTGGTTTTAATACGCTATTGAATGTGGATACTTCTCAGCTATGTTTGGATACGACGATTATGGGATGGGAAAGATAATTAACTAACTAAACTTAACAAAGCTTTTTCTATGAGTCATTCATGTTTTTTTAAGTATATGACAAATAGGTTCATTAACCGCGTTATTTGGCTAACCTAAAACTAAGCTCTTAAGTTAGTTATCCTAATTTGTACTTTGCAATGTAAAGAAGACAGAGTGTAACCGGAAGCGTGCCAGAGATTTGTTTGTGAAAGTGAAATTGAGGCTAAGGCTGTGTTGTTGTGGGCACACTAATTCGAAAAGGAGTTGCAAAACCGACTGTGAGTGCTTTAGCTTAGTAACCTTGAAAACTGACATTAACATTTTTATTTTTTATTGACTAATCATACACTTACAAACTAATTGACCTTCAAACAATGTACATTAATTTTGCGGTAGATCTAATGATAGAATAATAGAACCAAGAAGTTGAACATTAAACTGGGATGCAGTTGTGGATTAAAAATTCTTATGAATGTGATAGTTTGCCTGTGGGCACTTAGATTTCTTACCTTGTTTACTTATTTGTTATAGCAGGTCGAAGAAAATCCATTCGACACAGAAGGTCCCGACGTTGACCTCAAGAAGATCCCCGCAACTGATGACTCTCCTCAACAAGACTCTTTCTCCCTCAAGTTACCCGAAAAATCCCCAAGGGTCGTGGATAAGTTCGAGCCCATCGACATTGAAGGGAAACCCGACACCGGGATTTGGATCCACCACCCAGGCAGTGAAGTGGCGCAGGTGTGGGAGCCGAGAAAGGGCAAAACCAGGAACCAGAAAAATAGACATAAACTCGACGCCCAAATCCAAAACGATGGCGAGAATGACTGCAGCAGCAGCTCAGACGAAAGCATGGATTCTATCAAATCACCTTCGAAAGTCCGAAGGGGGCTGAAAAAGATCGGCTCGGTTTTCCGTAGGAGCCTGAAGGACGAGGACAGATCAGGCCCGCTTGGGGAGGAGGCATTGCAGTCTCCGCACGATAATATCAAAGCAATGAACGGGAAAGAATCCAGTGTCAGGTGGATCACGGATGACACTATTATCCCAACACCTCCGAACACGTTAAAGGAGTTAAAGGAGGACGGGAAAGAGATGGAGGAATACGGGCCAGAAAGCCCACGTGTGCACGCTAAGGATGTTGCGAAGAGCATTTTGAAGCAGGCGGGGAAATCCGCGCGGAATTTTAAAAGCGCGCTTTCTCGAAAAGTGTCGAGGAAGTCGATGGATAGAGACAGTTCTTCTTTGGAACATGGATCTTCAGACGACGACGAATCCCCTCCATCAGCAACTCCGTGCTCGGATGTTTCTATTCCAGGGTCATCTGGTCCCGATAATAATACGTTCAAGTTGGGGGAGGGTGTTGTTCAGACGATAACTCCAACTGGTACGGAGTTTACGGTTCAACCCAGTAACGATTCATTCAATTCTGTGGAGGGTACTGAGAAGACTCCAAAGTGATACCAAAGTTGTGAAGATTCGCAAAGGGAAATTATCTTGTTATATAGTTTTGCTCAGGAGCTTGTACATAAGTGAAACTAAACTGTCAAATTTGTGCTTTTGTAAAATGAAGAAAAATGTTGTCTAGATTTCATATAAAATAAAATTGATTCTGTGTGGTGTTTAGTCATCTCTCCAAAGACTTGATCTTCTGTTCATTGCTCAACTCTCACCTCATGAACTCACTCCGTCTTGGCCATCAAGCAATTCCGGCAACGAACCATGCTTATCCACAACAATGCAGTGTAAGATTTGTCTCCACATTCCCATCTTCGGCACAAATCCATGCCCGACCATTTGCGTCAAGGACCACTCGACATCCCCCACACGATCGTCACCGCAAAACCCTTTTATGGCCGTCTTGTAAGACTCGAAGCTCGGATTTATACCCTTGCCTATCATCTTCCCCATAAAATCCTTCGCCTCACAAAACCTCTTCCCATCGAGCAGGCAGTACAGCACCTCCTGATAAGTTCCGGGATTCGGATTACACCCCTTGAACATAACCTGGTCGAAAAGCTCGACTCCTTCTTTCGCCCTCCCTTGCTTTCTCAAACCCGATATCAGTATGTTGAACACGACAGCATCCACCTCCACACCTTCCGCTTCCATCCTCTCCAGCAATCGAAACGACTCGTCCACACGGCCACGTGCGCACAGCCCGTGCATTATAGTCGAGAAGGTCCTCACGTTTGGCGCGCATTTCTGTTGGGGAAATTCGTCGAGCACCTTGTAGGCAGCCTCGATCTGCCCGCACTCGCACAGACCTTTGATGATTATGTTCAAGCAGCAAGCGTCGATCTCTATTCCCAGCTTGGAAGCTCCAGTGTACACCTCGTGGACCACCTCGAACTGCTTGGTCGAAACCAGTAAATTCAGAACGAAGTTGAAGGTGGTTATGGTGGGCCAGCACTTGTAGCTCGGCATGTCAAACAGGGTTTCGATTGCCTTGTTGATTCTGCCGGCCGAGTGGCCGTAGATCTTGATCACGTCCCGGAAAAACACGTCGGAGAGGCGGCACTTGCGCTCGAGCTTGATTTTCCGCATGAATTCCTCGATCCCATCGAAGTTCTTGGCGAGCGAGAGCTTGTGGATGACTATGGCGTAGATGTATTCGTGGGGTTTGTAGTCTTTGCGAGCTGAGAGCTGGGAAAAGAGTGGGAGCGCGTAATTGGGATCTTTGAGGTTGTGAAAGATTCTGATTACTTCGGGCTGGCTCAGCCAGTCTTTGTGGTTGAGCAGATTCGGGCAGGTTTGGTCCGCGTTGTCGGCGGCGGAGGGCTGCCGGAGACGTGGTTTTGAAGGGGCGAATTGATGGAAAGAGAAAGAAAGATGAAGTCTTGAGGAGATGGGTATGCGGGATTTGGGTATGGAAACGAGATATGATCGGACTATCATCGCCGTTGTTTCTTTACTGTCAACAAAAATATGCAAAACTAAATCGAAAAATACGGCTCCACTTTAAATTATTGTTACATTTTTTTTTACGGCTGTTAATTTCACGATTACTAAATTTTAAACTTAATTAACAATTAAATTTATTAATATTAATTAAAAATATTTCATCCCAAAAATAGTAAATTACTGTAGTTGTGAGTAAAAAAAGTTTAAAGTCAAAATATATATTAAATTGAAAAATAAAGTAATCGTAAATAAATTTTATGTAAAACAAATTTAGAGTAAAAATATATTTTAAATTAAAATTGAAAAGTAAAGTACATTAGTCGTGAGTAAAAGAAATTTAAAAAAAAATTAATCGAAAAGTAAAATGATTGTGAGTGAATTTTGAGTAAAAAAAATTAAGATATTAGTTGTGAGTAAAAGAAATTTTAAAAAAAAATTAATCGAAAAGTAAAATGATTGTGAGTGAATTTTGAGTAAAAAAAATTAAGAGTAAAAATATATTTTAAATTGAAAAATAAAATAGTTGTCATAATTTAAAAATTACATATATAAAAGAAAAAAAATTAATGAAAAAATTAGAATAATTACTCTCTATTTTTTTTCAAAAAAAATTATACACTTTTTCAGTTTTTTTTTTTTTTTTTTTTTTGTAATTTTTTGTAATTTGCAAAGATTTTTTTTTTTTGTAATTTTTCGTGAAGTGTGTAAAGAGTATTTTTTTTAATGTATCAATTATTGTTAGAAATTCTAAAAAAAATATCAAATATCTAAGCAGAAATAGTACTTACATTTCATTTAACAAGACACAAATAAATAAATTTCCAAAATATATTATTATAATTCTTTTTTTTAATAATTGTTTTACTTCTCACTTCTAAATACTATTACAATTTTATTTATTTGTAAACCTTATTCATAAATATTTCCTCATAATTATTAACTATAATTTTATTTATTTGTAAACTTTATTCATAATTATTTCCTATGACTTTCTAAAAACTATAATTCTAAATACTATTACAATTTTATTTATTTGTAAACCTTATTCATAATTATTTCCTCATAATTATTAACTATAATTTTATTTATTTGTAAAATTTATTCATAAATATTTCTTAATTAACTTTCTAAAAACTATATAAAAAAAAAATTGTTTATAGAAGGAATTTTAACATAAAATATTACCATTGCATTGCTTGCTGATTTCTTAAAATTATGGCTTATTGATTTATTGCTATTTGTTAATTTAAATATTTATTTTTTATGCTTAATAAGTTTGTATAATTAAAATTATTATTATATATAAATGGTTAAAATAATAATAATATATTTAATCTAATGGTTATAATTTGTATTCTGAAATAAAACACTTCTAAAATAATTTATTCTGAAATTAAATACACACATGTTATTCTAAAATAATTTTATTTATTTATACATATGAAAATATTCTAATTCTACCATTTATATATTTCAAAAAAATTGTCAAAAAAGAGTGGATAATAAAAAAATTTATTTTATTTTATTATTCAATGCAAATAGAATATTATTTATTTTAAATAATTTTATCTAAAATAAATAAATAGAAAAATACTAGTATAATTTTGTGTTTTGGTTTTGTCACTAGAAGAAATGATTTTACTCATCATATGCATGTACAAGAAAAGAATACTAGCTAGGTCTATGTGCACAAACAAACAATCAAGTCTTGTGTTTCTTCTTTCCCGCAATAATTAGCTGAATCTGCAGCTTCCTGCTGAATGCCTCGTTGAAAAGAAATCGAGTCTGGAAAGCCGATATCACCGGCAGCCAAGCTAAAGCGGCGATAGGCGCAAACAGCACGACCCCCATCCCATAATCGTAAGCCCGTGCGAATATCCAAGTGAAGTGCCACAACCCGGTCCCTTCGATCATAGGCCTCAGAGTTTGCGCCACCTGAAAAAAAAAAAAAGAACATTGCTGAAATCTAGCTATCTCGTTTGATTTCAGCTTACTCATGCGCGTTTTTTCTTCAAAACTAACTAACCAGTATCAACCCCCAACCGGTCGGAAGAAAAGCAAGACAGCAAACAATCAGATCCTTCACAGACAAGTGACACACGACCGATAGAGTCACTATGGTGGCCACAACTCCAAGGAAGAAAAACGCTTTGAATAGCCGGAAAGCCAAATGGTGATTCGCGCTCAGGTACTGCCTTCCCACCGTTACTATCTGCGCATGCAGTGTGATTAATATTGGATCAATGTTAATCAAAATTCTTGTAATTTTTTTATACCTTGAGCAGGAGAAAAACCGCGACTATAACAGTCCACGACATGACGTAGACTATAAAGTTCTTGGTCTGCCCGGTTATATCGAGGTGATACACCAAGCCGTACTGATAAAGAAAGAACCTCATCGAAAGAATCAGCTCTATCAGCCGAGAAGTGATTCCGGCGTGAAGCAGGTGCGCCTGCTCCTCGACCCACCACGGCTACCAGCTTTTATCCCCCCTGCTGCTTGATCCACTTGTTCCAGTCCTTCCAGTCGTCCACTATCTTCCCCCACTCGAACCCAGACGGGTTGAACAAAAACGGAGCAAACAGCCACGTCATCGACATGAACCAAATCGCGTACGTTATCATCACGCACGCCACGCTGCTCTGATAAGACCGTCGAAAAAGATCGTAAATGGTCAGCAAGAGCAGAAGCTCAAACCCTTTCACGAAATGACTCCTCGAGTAGAAGCAAGAGAAGGACTGAAGGAGGATGTGCAAGAGAAGAAGGAGGACGAGAAGGAGGACGTGCAGCTTAAGGAAACCCCAATACAGAACAAGAAAGAGAAGGAGGACGTGCAAGAGAAGAAGGAGGACGATAGACCCATCACTTTCCCCTTCCTACGAATCACAGAGCATAGGTAAATCGTTGAAATCTCAGTAAAACGCTCTAACTATGTCACATTTCGATTAGGCGCACATTTATCATTTTGTCGCTACCAAAGTAGAACATTGAATTATGTGGTGCAATCTAATATATCGTCTCATATTACGAAATAGGCCTATTAATTGTTTTATTTTTGCATCTTTTTATACGTTGAAGTATTTCAAAATCTTGAAATCGACTATGTGTTTGAGAGAAGGTAAGTACGTTCTCTCGTACATTTCTTTTTTCTTTCTCCCGTTTCTTCTAGTCGGTCTCTCTCTATTTTTCTCTTGTCGTTTGTTTAGTAAAATCTCTTAACTAGCTAATTTAATTTAAAGGTTTATTAGTCAGCCCATTAAATAAAAGACTTGATTAACTCGTTTATAATTTGACAAGCCCATTAAAATATAAATTCAACCCATAAAGAAAGTACTAAATTTAAATCGACTAATTAAAAAAGTAGTCCAATCCATAAATACTATACCCGACTAACACGTGGATAAAATAACTATTTTAATTAACTAATTTTTAATATAAAAATTCAAATTATTACAAAGTAACTCTCAAATTTTTACATATAAAATTTTAAAATTATATTTTATCAAATAATAATTTTAATATTTAATATGTAAAAATAAATTATATATGTATCGTAATTATGTCTGAAAATAAAATATAATTTTATAAATGTGTGTAGCATAAAAATGATAATTATATTTAAAAATAAAATATAATTTTATATCTTAAACATTGTTAAAATAACAATCATTTTACATATTTATACAATAGTAAATTATATATAAAGTACAAAATAATATATATGTGTGGAGCAAGAAATAATAATTATATGTGAAGAATAAATTATAACTTTGTACATGTTCATATTCAATATTTATATTAAATTAAATTATAAAGAGAACAAAAATAATAATTATGTTTGGAAAAAAATAATAATATACATGTATGGAGCAAGAAATAATAATTATGTGTGGAAAATAAAATATAACTTTGTACAATTAATGTTCATATCAACATTTATATTAATTAAATTATAAAGAAAAATAATAATAATTATGTTTGAAGAATAAAAATAATAATAAATATATGTGAAGAATAAAAATAGCAAAATAAATATCAATCATATTACAATTAATATAAATATATTCAATATTTATATAAAAATAAAGTATATATAAAGAACAAGTTAATAATTATATTTGTGGAATAATAATAACAATTTCAAAATACCAAAACAATATAAAGTTTTTAATCCAGTAGGTCAAAATATCCAAAACCATTTTTTTTTTTAATAGACAAATAGCAGGTCAATAAATATAAAAACAAACTAATGTGTGGATCATGTAAAAAATAATAAATATTAACTACTCCAAAACCAACTATTGAGTAATTGATTTCTTGTAAAAGATATTTAAATAACACACATTTTAACAATCTATCGGGGAAGACGAATCATGAGGACAAGATATCTCCAACTACTGCGGCATATCTCCAACTACTTCGGCTAGATGAAGAATATACCATAAAAAAATAACAAAATTAATCAAAAATCAACACATAATTAAAAAATACATTAAAAAAACACAGTTCTATACTTTTTCATTTATCAAACAACTATTTATTTTACTCATTAAAATATAGTACTCTTTTTAGTAACTCTCAAATTTTTACATATTTTTTTCAAAATTAATTGTAAAAGGTTGATTGGTGGATTCAACATGTAGATTCCTACAACTATTTATTTTACTCATTAAAATATAGTACTCTTTTTAGTAACTCTCAAATTTTTACATATTTTTTTCAAAATTAATTGTAAAAGGTTGATTGGTGGATTCCTAACATGTAAGGTTGATTGGTGGATTCAACATGTAGATTCCTACAACTATTTATTTTACTCATTAAAATATAGTACTCTTTTTAGTAACTCTCAAATTTTTACATATTTTTTTCAAAATTAATTGTAAAAGGTTGATTGGTGGATTCCTAACATGTAGATTCCTGGAAAATAATATTTTTTCAATATATATATATATATATATATATATATATATATATATATATATATATATATATATGGTTAAAATAATAATAATAATAATAATATATTTAAAGTAATGGTTATAATTTGTATTTTAAAATTATTTTATTTAAACACATGTTATTATAAAATAATATACATAATTATTATTTTCATTTATAAATATTAGAATATTATAATTCTATGATTTATATATTTAAAAAGTTGAACAAATAAATAATACAGAATATAAATAATATGAAAAATTGTTTATTAGAGGATTATAATATAAATAAATAAATAAATATAGATAAAATATCAAAATATAATTTGAGCTTAAAAAATAATATAGGTAAATAAATTAAAGAGATTAACAAATATGTCATCCTGTGATCATGATTTTTTTTTTTAATAACACTAAAAGAAATGATTTTACTCAGTCATCTACAAGAAAAGAATACTCTATGTATGTGCACAGACCAACAATCATGTCTTGTGTTTCTTCTTCCCGGCAATAATCAGCTGAATCTGCAGCTTCCTGCTGAATGCCTCGTTGAAAAGAAAACGAGTCTGGAAAGCCGATACCACAGGCAGCCAAGCTAAGGCGGCGATAGGCGCAAAAAGCACGACCCCCATCCCATAATCGTAAGCCCGTGCGAATATCCAAGTGAAGTGCCACAACCCAGTACCTTCGATCACGGGCCTCATAGTTTGCGCCACCTGAAAAACAAAACGAACATTGGTGAAATCGATCTCGTTTGATTTCAGTAATATTTTCATCAAAACTAACTAACCAGTATCAAGCCCCAACCGGTCGGAAGAAAAGCAAGACAACAAACAATCAGATCCTTCACCGACAAGTGACACACGACCGATAGAGTCACTATGGTTGCCACAACTCCGAGGAAGAAAAACGCTTTGAATAGCCGGAAAGCCAAATGGTGATTCGCGCTCAGGTACTGCCTTCCCACCGTTACTATCTGCGCATGCATGCAGTTGGATTAATATTGGATCAAAATTCTTGTAAATTTTTTTTTTTTTACCTTGAGTAAGAGAAAAACCGCGACTATAACAGTCCAAGACATCACGTAGACGACAAAGTTCTTGTTCTGCCCGGTTATATCGAGGTGATACACCAAGCCGTACTGATAAAGAAAGAACCTCATGGAAAGAATCAGCTCTATCAGCCGAGAAGTTATTCCGGCGTGCAGCAAATGCGCTTGCTCCTCGACCCACCACGACTGCCAGCTTTTATCCTGCGCTATCCCGATCCCCCCTTGCTGCTTGATCCACTTGTTCCAATCCTTCCAGTCGTCCACTATCTTCCCCCACTCGAACCCAGACGGATTGAACAAAAACGGAGCAAAAAGCCACGTCATCGACATGAACCAAATCGCGTACGTTATCATCACGTACGCCACGCTGCTCTGATAAGACCGTCGAAAAAGATCGTAAACGGTCAGCAGAAGCAGAAGCTCGAACCCTTTCACAAAGTGGCTCCTCGAGTATAGCCTGTAGCTCTCGGAAAAGCCCGAGTGGAATACGACCACTTTCCGGCCCGTGGGCCGGTACTTGGCCCCGCCGTGGAGAATGGTCCGGCCGAAGTAATGGGCTTTCGTGCCGTATGAGAAGGTGAAGAAGACGGCCGCCAGCTGGAGCTGCATGAGGACGAAGTCTTTGAGGGCGTTGAGGAATCCTCGTTCGAGTCCGATTTCGATTACCATTGGTAATCCGGTTAATAGGCCGAGCTGGATGAAGGACTGCGAAGCTAAGGCGGTTTCGAGGGATTTTATGTTGTTGACTTTGGCCTCGAGGAGGAGGGCGCGGTGGAGGCCGCTGAGGACTAGGTAGAGCTGACCGTAGAGGAATACGTACACTCCGATGATGGATACGAGGCTGTTGAAGTAAAACCCGACTGTCGTGAAGTAAAACGAGAGCATCCGGAAGAAGTCGAACCGCCGGCCGAGGCGGTAGATGTCGCGGCTGAGGGTTTGCTCGCTGTTTCCGTTTGCTACTTTTGCTTCGAATTTTGAGATTTGGTTGAGGCCGACGTCTCGGCCTTTTCCGACCTGCATGTACTCGTGGTAAGTAACGTATCCGCGTCGTAGAGTGGAGTTGAATCCTGTTTAACAGTTTGGAGAATTTAGAAGAAGAAGAAGAAGAAAAATACATATCTTTTGTTATGTGTTAGTTAGTACCTGCATACACATCTTCACTTAGGTTTATGGTCTTGGATGCCTTGCTTATGCCTCCTCTGGTCAAGTGAAATATCCGGTCGAATACGTCTGGATGTCCGTAATGGAATCGGACCCTGCGTTTCGATCATTCGGATTATATATAGTCTCGATTCATCAAGTGTTGAAGCAGAGAGAAATCGGATATATATATACCTGAGTGGATTCGCGAGGAGTCTTTGCCCGATTGTTACAAAGCTCGTCTCCTGATAGGACATGAACCATGCCAAAGAAGAAACACTGAAGTTGAACATAAGAGCTCGTTAGTTAGCGATTATCGTAGAAAAAAACTAGTCGTGATCACGTGTTCTTGTAGGATCTAACCTTCCGGTGAATATGTGCTCCCTCATGCCGAGTATAGTAGGCCGGCTCCTTCTCTGAGCTCGTAGAAATTCTTGCAACAGATTCCTCATCTTCAGAGCCTCCTCGAGGTAGTTATCCTAACAGAACACCGGCATTACAATGATATTCGTAAACCACGACATTACAAGAAATTAAAGAGAAAAAAAATATCGTCTATATACTTGGTTCATATCGATTGCTTGAAGGGCTTCGCCGCGCGTGAAGATTATCGCGTGGTTTTGATTTTCGGGTTTTCCTTCTCCGATGTTTGGCGGGCCCGGGAGCTTTATGCGGTAGATTTCCTGATCGAAACCGTTGACTGCTTTGACTAGGATCGAGGAGTAAACTTTCGGAGGCCTGTCCGGAGCGATCTCTTCTTTCTCCTCGACGTAAGCCACGCGCAAAGACGGAAACTTTATCATCAGCTCGAGAATGTCTTGAGCCTGAGGATCTCCCGTCGATTTCTGGGATCCGTATATTTGACAGGAAACGACGTGTGTGAACTTCAAGTCCACCAAGGCATCGAGCTGTGCAGACAAAGTATCGCTTGCTCTGTCGATGGCCTCGTAGTTTTGGATAATATCTGGTGAGCATATATACACCACACAATGAATTAGTATACGAGCCGAGTCGATTAAAGGGATATAGGTAAAGAGGCAAACCGTCGTCCTCAGCCATGTCGAGGAAAGCTTGCAGCTTTAGCGCTTTTCGGTAATACATCATTCCTCTAACTGTCCTGCTCAGCGTTTGCCCCCTGAAAGAAGCCCAGTCTCTGAGATCTTCCTCATCGATATCGTCGTCGTTTTCATTCCCCAGGCGCTCGAGGAAATTTTCCCACTCGTCTAAGAGAGCGAAAAAGTGGAAGGGTTATTCGAATGAAGACTATTTTCATGCAGCAAGAAAGTTCTGTTCTTGATGACAAACCTGGAAATATCTTTTGCATATAGAAGCTAATCGAAACCCCGTCTTTGCTCGAATGAAGCTCCTTCTTGGAGAACTTCACTTCCTCCATGAAATGTGGAGTCAGAACACTGCAAGAAAGAATAACGCGTAAAGCAAACGACACTTAATCTGGAAGTTCGTATAGCAGCCGAGAGAAAAGCACCTGAATGACAACATATCGCGAACTTTCGGAGCTTTAGGCATGTTCATAAAGAGGGAGGTAGCGAAAAACGAAATCCGTCTCCGAGCTTCCAGGTTCGAAGGTATGTACAGGGCTTTATCTTTAACCGTAAGCAACAAATGGAAACGCTTAATCTGTCATCCGAAAACCCAGGTCAGTTTCAGTTGCATTTCATCAAAAGAATGAAGGTATACCTTCTCCATCAGAGCACCACGATCCGGCAATGGGAAATGAATAGAATGGTCGGAAGCGAATAGCTCCGGCTCGGAGTCGCTGAAGAACTCAGCTGCCTCTCCCTCATGCTGCCGGAGTTCGTGAAGCAAATCCAATGTTCTTGAACCGTGTACGAACAAATCATTCGTAACTAGCTCGAAGATGTCTTGAAGGGTCTTCACGACTCTGTAATGACCGTCGTCTTCGTTGCCTTCGATCTTGAAACCGAAAAAAGTGTCACGTCGAAAGTTCTTGGAAAAAACAATTGAGGAACTCGAGTTTTGTTTAGGAAATTACCAGAAGCTTGATTAAGTCGGTGCATTTAGCATGTAAGGCCGGTAGCTCGCTCAAGCGAAGATGTTTTAGGAGCGACGAATTCGCGATGCTTTCCTCGATTTCGTCGAGTATAATCGATATAACTCTGAAAGATCAGAGCAAAACCAAGAGTGAAAAAGGGGCATTTTGTGAAACAGGAATCGAACATCCGAACCTTCTCTCTGTATCGCCCACAACGAGTATATCCAAGATGTACTTCAGCGACTCATAGCATTCCGTTACTACCATGTACATGTACTTGTCCTTTCTGATTCTTTTCAGGAGGTTTTCGTGTTTCCCGACGAAATCTCTAGCGATGCTAACAGCTGTCGACAGCTGCAACGAAAATAAAATAAAGGTTTCGAACTGTAATCGATGTAGTTACAATATGTGCATACGAATCGTTACCTGGTTTGCTAAGAGAAATACCGGCCAACGGACTCGATTGGAAATCAGCTCGGACGAGACGGGCATTTTCATCAGATCCATTTCCCTGTCGCTTATCAGGTCCTCTTCGCGAAAGCTACTTATAATCTGGTTCCAGACAATGGCAAACTTAAGAACTCCGCCTTTCTTCTTCTCTAAATCCTGAAAACGAGCCGATTAAAAAAGCAGCACGAAAACTGCTTAAAAGTTTAGACTATGCATATAGAAACGACGAGAACCTTCAGAAATCCGGGATTGCAAAGCCACATTGTGATCCCTTTGCTGTCTTTAGGTTGGGGTGGTGCGAGGCAATCATTGAAAGCCGAGGGCAATGTGTCGAACTTGCTTCGCAACATACCCTGCGTACGAATCTGTTTGCAACCAAAAGAAAACGACGAGTGCCACTGTTATTTCTTCTTACTACGCGAGAAGAGATAATCACATAAAGGAATTGAGGCTTACTTCACCGAGATGGTTCAGAATTCCGTAAACTCCACCGAAAACGGAGCAGTAAACCGAGTACCATATTTGTGCATCCATGAAATATATCTGAAATTGTTTTCAAAATAAGTCTTGATGAACTCGATATCGGATAGGGGAAAAACAATTGCGCTTACGAGTATTATAGGAGACCAGATAGCTGCGATGGCGCCAACGTTACTCTTCACTGAACATTAAGAAATGCAGATCAGATGTAAGTAAAAAAAACATTCAAAATACAATCTTTAGTCGGGGGTTACCCTTCGGGAAAAGCTCGTGCCAGTCGTAGTTTTTAACACCGATCCTCAAGATTTGTCTGGTCGGAGCTATAAGCGGCTTTATCTGTTTCGATTTAAGTATCAGTATTATGTATATATAAAGAGAAGACATTATACACAACATATAGTCACCTCAAAGGTATAGCTGAACAAAAACTTGCTTATCAATAACAGCACCCAGAAAAATGTATACCTGAAACAGAACCACTTGTAACTTGTAAGTGAGATCAGAAAAACGAAAAAACGAAACAGAACAAGATTCGAGCTTTTGAAATATTACTTCATAACAGATAACTGGCTCTCTTGCATTCCTCTTCCGACGTACAATCTAGGCTACAAAACGAAGCTTGAGTTGATCACGTTACGTGTCTGCATCTTTTCAGAGTAAATTTCGGACAAAAATTCTTACCTGAGCCCACCAAGACAAGGCTGTGCATATTCGATAATTGGAAGTCTCAATATATTTCCCAACCGCCGGGACCAAAAACAGAACCATATTAACCGCATTACGGATCAAGTAAAACGCGACCGCTATCATGTAAGAAGAGTAGCACCACTCCTTGAGCCAGCTCCCGTTTTCCGTGGAATAACACGTGTACTTTCTCCTAGTGCTCGCGTAGAAGATGGGAAGGATAACAGTCCACACGATCGCCTCCGCCATCTTCATCAAATCTTTCCGACGGTTGGTCGAGTCCATCGTGCATCGAGCTTTCCATTTGAAGGCGATATCCAGAACAGATGAGATGAGTTTCAGAACGGACGATGTAATGAAGATGCTCGAGACATCCTCGAGAACCGCAGTCTCCAGCACTTGCAACGGGGACCCCACGTCGTGAGAAGCCATGATTATCATCGCCTGGAGGGATAAAACGAGGAAGCTCCACATTCTGTCGAAGGTTCGGAAAATCTGCCAGAACGAACGGATCTCGGCAAAATTTGTTTTCCCTAACCACTTTTGCTCGCGCGGTTCGTTTACTCCCATTTCTACATCTTCGTCGTTTTCATTTTTTTCCGATCTCCGAGGCTTCTTTTTCACACCATCTTTCGAATTGTCCACGCAGAAGAAGTCGTGATCCAGGCGCATGGGCCAACCTATTTCGAAGCAGTCGGGACACCTGGAAAGTCAACGATCAGTATCGATGATATATAACTTCAAAAGGTGAAATTTCTCACCAGAAAAATTCGTTCAGGTCGTCGTAGTTCCTCCACGTCGAGTGATCGGTTGTTCCCTTTCTGTTCTCTGTAGCTTCCTTCAGTAATTGGTCGGAAAATTAGCTGATCGGCCGAGGCCAGAATCAAGATTCAAAGTATGAACGTATATATACCTCGCTTATAACGTTGTATATGGGGCAAACAACACCGTTTAGGAAAGCCTCGTAAGCTCCGCCATAAGCCGGCATCACTACTTCTCCGGTTATCAGACTCACTGCACCCGTTAGCATGCAGTGCAATTCGCTTGCCATCTGGAAGATCATACATATCGACTCGATCAGATTTAGTCGGCTGAGGGGTCGGAAACTTCTAGAACTCGGAAGAAAAAAATGTTCTTACATGGTGAAATATATAACATAGACACTCCGGCATGAACCGTAAGTTTGCCGCCTCACCCCATATCAAGAGAAAGAGGGATATGTACATGAGTTTATACTGCTGGGCTTCCTGTTTCAAATATGGCAACCTGAATACGAAAAAAAAACCGTGAAAAAAACAGAGTCGTGATACAGGAAAAGTTTCTGAAAAACGGGATTCTCGAATCTCACCGGATGTTGCTTTTTCGGTCGAGGAACTTGCACCACTGCGTGTAGTTTTTGAAGAATTTCTTCATCAGTTCATCCACGGCTCCATCGTCTAACTGATATCCGAAAAATAAAGTAAAAAATAAACTAAAGATCGAATCTTTATCGGTTATATATATATTGAGAGTTTATAAAGGCAGCGGCACGCACCTTAGGCGATTGCTTGTGCGTTTTCCGAACATGCGAATTGGCGAGCAGAAGGATCAAATGCTCTCTCTGGTTGGCGATGTTTCCTTTCTGATGAAAAATCGGGCCGAGTTAGTTAAATCGAGTCGTGAGTAAAATCGAAGGTAAAGTAGAGTAGTTACCTGAAAGCCGAAGCAAAACTGGAGCCAGTCGAACACATCCAGATACGGCTGGCGCTTTCTAAAATCGTCGACAAAAGGCAACCCACGAACATTTCGAACAGCGGCTAGTGCGGATTTTATCTGTAGATTTCTACATGTCATCAAAAGTCAATTCAATCACAATATGCACCAAAAATATATATCTCTGTGCAATGCAAATTAAAAAAGACATTTCAGACCTCGGGGAGTTGCATTATCGCCTGATGAACGCCTCCTTGATCGAGAGGGAGAATGTTATACGGGACGTAGAATTCAGACCTCGTGTGGTGATCGGGCTCTGCAAGGGCCTGAGAGCCCGCTGCAGAAGTAACCGTGCTCAGCACTTCGAACAGAACAGAAGCAATGGCTCGTGCTTTGATTAACTTCTCTCGATTCTCCAACGTATATTCCGAGCCGTGTTTGATGATGTAGTCCTTGTAGATACAATACACACGACGCAGTTCACGAAGATCGCTCTTTTCCTTCCTTTTCCGAATCGTAACTTCTTCATCCTGCTCGAGACGCTGAAGAAGAGAAGTCTTGAACTGTCGGACGCCTCGCCCACTCGAGTTTTTGTCCAAGTTATGCGCGACTTCGAAAGCGTGAAATCGGCCTGAAATTCAAAAATGCACACCATTAATACTCAATCACACAGAGTACAGAGACTTCGGTCGGTCGGTCCGGCCCGGCCCGAGACCATCGGGCCAATTGATCATTTCGGGCCGGGTCAAAATTTTGAGTTTCTGACTCCATGGTCCTGCCGCCGGGCTAAAACATGAAAAGTGAACAGAGCATGTTTCGGGCCGGGCCGGGCTGAAAAACAAAAAGAAAGGATGAAGAAGAACTCACAGAGATAAGAAACGCGGGGCTCGTCGATCTCGATCTGGTTTGCGACACGGAGGAATCTCTGGATGTCGTAGACGAGAGTGACGGGCAATTTCTCGCTGTCGAACGGGTCGGGCACGTCGTTTTCTTGGCCCGAAGTGATGGATCTCGTGAAATCCCTCGTGGCCGTCGAAGTACTGTACGGAGGTCTTCTGTTGCTGCTGCCGGCGCTGCTGGTGCTCGCTCTGCTTTCGTCGTCGTAAGCCGACTCGGACAAGACGATCTCAGACATTTTATTTTATGGGGTGTGAGAATAATATTGCATGGGCCGAAGTGAAGTGATTATATATAGTACGGTATATGTATGTATGTATGTATGTATGTATGATTGATTGATTGAATCTTAAGTGCATATGCACGCTTTTTTCAAATTTCCATTTTCTAATTACTCTGTTTTTTTTTTTCACTTGCTTTATTGAGTGCTTTTTCTAGTTATGGGGTGTAATTTTTTTTTCTCTGCTTTTGCTTTTGGGAAATCAGGAAGTTGCTGTGTGTGATTGAAAAAAAAGGAAAATTTTATTTTTATTTTTATTTTTATTTCTACAAGAAAAAGGGAGGGAAAAAAAGTGAACATAAATGAAAAACTCCAAAAAGAAAAGGAAAAGAAAGAGATGAAGCAATTCAGTTATTAGGTTATTTTAGGTCGGTCGATCTTTTAGGAACAAACTATTGTAGTTTTCGATAGAGATATCAATAGAGTCGAGTCGGTTTTAATTAGTTTCGTACTTGATTTGTCGAACTTTCGGTTCAGTTGGATTAAATTCAATTCATTACAACTATTCGATCATTATTATTTATTTTTGTTCAATTTAATTAAGGTCAAATATAAAATTCGCACCAAGCGAATAACAAACACAATTGACATTATTGAGAAAAACTTGATTTAATTTCTCATTAATTCATAGTGATATTGTTAAATTTTAATAATTATTAATATTATTTAGGTTATAAATTAAAATTCATAAAGTTGTATTAAAAAATCATATAAACCATTAAATCATTTTATTTTATACTTTATGAAACTTTTCAAATATGAGGTTAATCATGTATGATTGTAGAGATATCATGTTTATTTCATATATTCTATTTACTTCCAATTGCAATTAACGTGTAATTAACTAATTTAATTTAAATCTAATTTCCATTTGTAGTAATGTTTTTTCTGGTATATATGACCAAAGATCCTAGATCTTGCATAATGGTTAAGAAAAAAAATAAGTACTACAATTAATTAATATCATAAAGATGCTTTTGATTGCTTGCTGTAAAGAGCCCTTTTCTTTAATTAATTACTCTATATATATAGTATTTGTGATATGCATGTATAAGTGTGGTTTTTCATAGTGTATAACACCACAATTTCATACTAAAAAATTGATCCATGGGTTACTACAATCCAACACCATATACAAATACAATTTTACGTTTTCGCTCACCTCTCACGTTTGAGTACTTATAATTAATGTCACATATATACGATATACTCTAATAAACTCGGGTTTTCTTGATTAGACTCCGACTTGATTTTCTCGAGTATCCAAGTTGAGTTAGTGTTCTTGCATACATAGTTTAGTTAGTATACTAAGAAAAGGGGGGAAAGAAAGAAGAAGAAAAACAGAAAGACTCCTTGAGTAAGGAAAGCAAAGAATCAATTGATCAATGGCAACTATAATTTCCACTAAGAAAAGTACTTTTCTTTTAATAAAAAAAAAAAGTAATAGAGTAATGTCTTTTAAATAAAAATGAAATATTATTGTCAATTGAAAAAAAATAGCAAGTAATACAGCACGGCAACTCATCGTGGCTTATTTTAGTAATTGGGTCATCTAACTTTTACTACCAAAAGTTGCATGTATGAAAATTCATAATTATTGGTTTTTTCTTTAAACAATTCAGTGATATGATATGTGGACTTGTCAAAAAGCACCATGCATGGGGAAAGAAAGTGTCGATTAATTTTATTTTTATTTCTTACACCCTAAGAATATCAATATGTGAACTAGTCAGGTCGGGTCGGGTCGGGTCGGGTAACAATTATTGAATGTCCAAGGGCGTAAAATATGCACATTCATTTTGGATGGGCTATTATATGGGTTTTAGTGTAGTAAATTACTTTTCTTGGGCTATTGTTTATTGGGCCGAATATATTATTGTATTTGGGCCAATTAATATTTTTATTATTGGGCCTAATAAGTAATAAATGCATAATTCGCTCAACAAATTCAATAAAATGGACAAAATTCATTAGTTTGCAAGAAAAAAAGACTGACAAATTAAACTTTCTTAAGCCAAAGATTGTCGTCTATACATCATCCTATTGCCATAAACTAACGTCATACTCCTCCTCCTCCATTGCCATCTGATCATAACAAATTTGTGAATAATCCCCTACAACTCCAACCTCGTGATCCGTGAAATTCCCGATGATATAACTAGCCATCTCTTCGGGCGATGAATAACCATCCATCTCCGTGCAATTCCAATCGAAGTCTAGATGGCTGTATTGATGATCGGACGGCGTAGAACATCTTTCGAGTTGTTCTGCATCGGAAAATCGACAATCCATTGGATATTCGTCCGAGTTGTTGAGCTCTTCTTCAAAAGATTGAATTGCGGTTCTCAACATTTCGTCGTCTTCCACCTGCACCGATGGTGACGAGTCGTCGAGTAAAGACATAACGAGCCAATTGTCGATGTTTGGGAATTCGGAGACGTTCAAGTCATCGAAAAAGCAAGTATCGATTTCAGCCATGACTTTCGAAATTGATTTAACTAAGGATTGAAAAATATATTGAAGGAAGAAATGCAGGTAGATGAAGATGATGTATCTCAATGGAGAATGCTTTAGGCTATTTATAGGCTAGTAGTCATTAATCATGATAAGTACAATTTTTATTTAACTTATATTTTAATGATTTGTATGATTAATTTTGAAGCAAATGGGCATGTGGACAGCTAACGTTATGGATCCTACCATTCATGTACTTGTGAAATGATAATTAATTAATTAATTGGAGTAATTATTATAGTAGCTGGTTTCAATTATTTGGTCCAAATTTTGAGTTGTTTTAATTTGTTTAATTAGTTCACATGACATATTGTCGTGTGATGCCCTAACATTGCGCTCATAATTAATTGTCTATCCAAAACATTTAATCAATAAGCTGTGTCGGTAGTCGTAGACTCGTACGTGTACAATTAATTATTCATGTGGTTATTATTATTATCACATACGTATATGAAATCTCGTCACATGCAATGAATATGTTGTGTGTTTGTATGTCAATATATTAAAACACTTTAACACGAAACTTGTGTAATAGTATTAAATAAATATGCATAAATTAAAAGATCATTTATTTGGTTATTCCAAGGTCTGTCGTTTACCGCTTGAGTCGCATTAGTATGATATTATTTGTTTTGAGTCAAATTTTTACTATTTTCTGTAGCTCTTTCACAAAATGTTTTGCAATAACAGTGTGTCGTTTACCGTGTGAGTCGCATTAGTATGATATTATTTGTTTTGAGTCAAATTTTTACTATTTTTTGTAGCTCTTTCACAAAATATTTTTGCAATAACAGAGTGGTGAATTTTTTAAAACTACACAATTTTTTTTTCTTTTTGCAACGTACTTGTATTGCTAGTTCACTTTATATCTGTTCAAATCAACAAACTCATTATTGTCCTTATTTCTTTAATAGTTTTTGTTCATTTTAAAATTTTTACGATTTTTGTTAGTTATTTCACAAAATGTTTCGCATTATTTCTTTAATAGTTTTTGTTCATTTTAAAATTTTTACGATTTTTGTTAGTTATTTCACAAAATGTTTCGCAATAACAGAATGGTGAATTTTTTTAAACTAAACAATTTTTTTCTTTTTGCAACGTGCGACTTGTATTGCTAGTTCACTTTATCTCTGTTCAAATCAACAAACTCATTATTGTCCTTATTTCTTTAATAGTTTTTGTTCATTTTACACGGCTTGTTGGCTGTTGCATGATCACCACATTTTAATTTTCTTTTGTTATTCAATAATTTTTTTTAAATCTAATTTAAATACATGTGTCAATCTAATTTAAATACATGTGTCTATTGAATAGAACGAATAAATAAATGAACATTGGCAAATCTTAAGAAGCATCAAAGTTGAGCCAAAACATAATTTTTGTTTTATAACAAAGGTTGATCATAATAATTAACCTATATAGTAGGTTTAGAATCACTTCTTTATTTGATGTATTTTATTTTCCAAATTTGGAATTAAGCCAAACAATAAATAGCAATTGATCTAAGACTTTTGACTTTTACCAAAAAAAATCAAAGATGGAGAAACAAGAAACTCTACCCTCAATTCGTTCGGAACAAATTCCATAATAGTTTAATGGAAATTTTGTCTCACTCTGGGATCAAACATATCGCCGAAAATTTGCACAAACATCACCACAGACTTTACCACTACCGAAATTCATTTGCATCTACGTTTACAACTTGCGTTATACGTGCTTACTTTCGAAAACGTGAAAAATATTTTTAAAATATTTTAATTGACTTTGATTATTTAATTAGGTCAATTAAATGTGTATAGAAAGTCAAATTACACGATGATAGAGAAAATCAATTTAGTCCTATACAATCAAATTTCAAAGAACGTAACACGATTTAAGTTATGAACGTGCACAGAAACAACGCCATTTTATTCCAACCTTAACATATTATTATTATTATTATTATTATTATTATTATTATTATTATTATTATTATTATTATTATTATTATTATTATTATTATTATTATTACAATAATTTCAAATTGCATTTTATTATTTAAGATTGGAAATGATTTCCATATTCGGAAGAGCTCGTTTAGTTTTATACAAACATATATAACAACTGATTTTGCATACAATATTAGAGAAAATTATTATGTGATTACTCATATTTGACTGCATGCAAATTGATTTGTAATATTCTTAATAACATAATTGCCATATATCCAATCACATGGTGGAGACATTTGTCTCATGCCACAATGAACCATAATCTTGATCTTCAAAAGGAGTTACACTACAAATAGGAGCATAGTTCTTAAACCAACCAAACTCATGATTCACACCACCCACCATCTCTTGATCACCATGGCTGTCCATGTCCCAACTTGGTGAAGTGGGCAAAGTCTCAAAATCCATCCAATTATGAAGATCAAGATTATCGTGTTGCATCAAGCGATCGTAGTCGTTCGCTTCATCAATCGATGATTGACAATCGACCAAATCGCACTCCCACGCCGTGTTATCGAACTCGTACTGACAGCCACCGGTACTGATTTCAGCCTCCAGAGACTGAATTACATTTCTCAATCTTTCATCATCGCATTCATCGATCTGTGTTTCGTCAAGCAGCGACATGAGAATGTTGTGATTGGCTTGAGAGAACTCGGAATTTTCCGAGCCATCCCGACCATCTACGTATTCCCAATTTTCGGCTACCATAGATGCCATTTAATCAAAGAAATGAATGTGGGTAATTTAAAAAATATCGACACCAAAACCAACCAAAGAGTTAGGGCACTTGAGAGGTGTACATGAAAAATGACTCAATGAATCAATGACTCAAGACAATATCCCTTTTATAGACAAATCCTATTAGAGTAAGAAACAAAGCAATAAGCGCATTGTGGCACAAATGTTCTCTTTTTAATTTCCTTCCCAATATCTACCCACCAATCAAAAAATAATGCAAATATTATGGAGTGCATAGAGAACCAATCATGTGACATTAAAAACAAGGGACCACATGCACTAAGAGAGGCCAAGGAAATTAGATAAAATGTCCTTGTCCACCACCAAGTGGCTTTCAAAGGCATCAAAGAAAAAAATGAGAGGTTGATTTGCATGTGTTGTCTAAATAAGGTTGGAAAATATTGGCATCATGGGTACAAGGACAGATAACATCTTCAAGATCATGTTTCATCAAATAGTGTCAAAGTTATATGGGCAAAGGAACTTATCCGATCGAATAATTAATGCCGTGTAGAGTTTATATCCATCGCTCCACGATTCATCGGTTCATACAAGAAGTCAATCGCTAGCTACATAATTCAGCGGGGTCGAATCTTCTCTTTTGATTCGATCATCACATAATCTATATTAAAGCACGGAAAATGATTCAATTCAACTATTTGTTGTTGTTGTTGTTGCATGATGAAGAAATAAGTGGACACCAAAAATTAGGTCAAGAATCAAAAGGTGGGTTGTCCAATTTTAGATGCTATAAAAGCTGGAATTCCACGCAGCAAAGTTTGGTCCAATATTAGTACATTGTCAACTTATTAAATGTGATTAAATTGGGGGAGATATTTGGTGCATATTGTAATTATCATTATTGTGAATAATTTGCATGGAATTATTATGCTACTCGTACTATTATATATGCGGTGGAGAAAAGGAAAAGCACAAGACAACACAAGCATGTGATATGATCCGATTTATATTTCTCAAATCTTGTCATTGTCAGCATCCCACTTTATAAAAGGTTGTTTATTAGTACATCGCAAATGCTCGGTCATTAAAATAAACGATCACGATCACACGATTTATTTAATTCTATAGAAATTAGGTGTACTTCAATTGCATTAAATATATCGATTTAATTTGATTTGAAAGGCATTTTAAATATTTTAAAAAGCATTAAAATCATTTTTAAATAATTTAAAATATTTTCTACACATTTTAACGTGTCTTAAAATATTTTTTAAATAATTTGAAATATCATCTTAACATTTTAAAGTGTATTACAATAATTTTTAAATGATTAAAATATATTTTAAAGTGTCTAGAAACAATTTTTAAGTAATTTAAATTACTTTTTAAATATTTTTAAGTGTTTAAAAATATTTTTAAAATTATATGAAATGCATTTTAAGTATTTTAAATGTATTAAAATAATATTATTAAGTGATACAACTTTAAAATGTACTATATAAAGTAATAGTATTTTTACTTACATTTAAACAAAAAGTCAATTTTTATTTATTTATATAAATTGATACAGCTACTTATAAAAAGTCACTCCCATTGGATTACAGGAAAATAAATAGTTAAGTGTAATTTTTCAATAGGTCAGCCACTGAAATATAAAAAAATGTTTGAAAAGTATAAAATTTTCCTAAGTTTAATTACTAAAATATAATTTTCTTTTTAAATATTATAAGTGATTTATTAAAATATTTTAAAACAATTTTTGAGTGATTTGAAATATTTTAAATATCAAAATTTGTCTTAAATTATTTTAAATAATTTGAAATTATTTTTAAACATTTTAAAGTATTTTAAAATAATTTTTTAATGTTTTGACTTAATTTTTAAATATTGTATAGAATATTAAAATATTTTTTATAAGATTTATCGGGAACATATTATGATTAAAAAAATAAATCTTTTACTATACTCCTAACAAAGTAGAGTATAATTTGAATAAATAAAATTTTAATTACATAATGCAGTGTACTGTATATTTATTTTAAAAAATTAATTTAAAAATAATCAAGTTAACTTCGATATTTGAATTAGTATTGTTTGGCTCTATTCTGAACCGATGCCGGCGACTTAGAAACAAACCTCCATTAATCTGCTGCAAATTTGATACTGTGAAAGTGATGCGAACACTTGGCGGCTCGACACTTCTGAAGTCATACTCCACTCTCGCCGCTAAACCCGCCGCAAAATCAACTTCCAAATCCAACAAGTTCGTCGTCTTCTGCAACACCCAGATAACCGAACATGGCCGGAAGGGGAACATCATGGAGGCGGAGTCTCTGTTCCATCGCATGCCCGAGAAGACCGTCGTTTCTTACACGGCCATGCTCTCTGCCTACGCACACAACGGTCAAATCAAGAACGCACGGCAGCTGTTCGATGAAATGCCCCAACGGACCGTTGCCTCGTGGAACGCTATGATCACAGCTTACGTGAGGAATTCGATCGGAGACAATGGCATTGACGAGGCTTCTAGGTTGTTTCTTCGGATGCCCGTGCGAAATGCTGTGTCCCACTCTGCTATGATTATGGGTTTTGTCAAAGCATGGAGATTCGACGAGGCCGAGAGATTGTACGAGGGTACTCCCTTGAAATGGAGGGACCCGTTCTGCTCGAATATCCTGATGAGTGGGTATTTAAGAATCGGGAAATTAGAGGAGGCTGTTCGGGTTTTTGATGGCATGGTGGAGAAAAACGTCGTCTCTTGTAGCTCAATGGTGGACGGGTACTGTAAGAACGGGAGAGTCGGTGAGGCTAGAGAATTGTTTGATCGGATGATGGAGAAGGAAAGAAATGAGTTCACTTGGTGTTCCATGATTGACGGGTACGTGAAAGTCGGTCAGTTTGAGGATGGTTTTCGGTTGTTCTTGCGAATGAGACGAGAAGGTCATGTGGGTCCAGGGCATACTTTGCTCACCGTGATTTTCGAGTCTTGCGGCAGAATTGGTAGATACAAAGAAGGTTGCCAAGTGCATGGCCTGGCTTTACTTTTAGGGATTGAGTTTGATGTTTTTATGTGCAATTGTGTTATAGGAATGTACTCGAGGCTGGGATGTATAAACGAAGCAAACAAGTTATTTATCACGATGGGTGAGAAAGATGTACTTTCTTGGAACGCCCTTATACACGGTTATGTTCAGGCCGGAAGGCTTGAAGAAGCATACGAGCTTTTTGAGAAAATGGATTTTAAGGACTCGGCCTCTTGGACAACCTTAATTACGGGGTTCTGTAACAGAGGCTTAACCGAAAAATGCATTCAGTTATTCAATAAGATGCCTGAACGGGATGAAGTTGCTTGGACGTCTCTTATTTCTGGATTCGTCAATAATGGGGAATACGAAGAGGCAATTTCTTGGTTCGTTAAGATGACGAGGAGTGCAATCAAGCCTAACCCTCTTGCATTGAGTAGCTTGCTTCGTGCATCGGCTAGTTTGACATTTTTAACCCTTGGTCTACAAATCCATGCCCTTTTGTTCAAACTGGATATGGAAGATAATATATCCATCCAAAATTCGCTTGTGTCTATGTACTCGAAGTGTGGAGTTATAAAGGATGCCTACGAGATATTCGAAGTTATCACTACACCCAACATTGTCTCTTTCAATTCTATGATCACGGGTTTTGCCAATAATGGGTTTGGAAACAAAGCGCTCGACTTGTTTAGGAAATTGGTTGATGAAGGACACGAGCCTAATGAAGTCACGTTTCTTGGTGTATTGTCTGCTTGCGCCCATGTAGGGAATGTGGACGAGGGACGGAAGTACTTTAAATCTATGCGGACTCTGTTTAAGGTTGAACCGAGCCCCGATCATTATGCCTGCATGGTTGACCTTCTCGGTAAAGCCGGCCTACTTGATGAAGCAATTGAATTCATAAAGGCAATGACTGTGGAGCCACACTCGGGGGTTTGGGGTGCACTTCTCAGTGCGAGCCGGACCCACATGAATCTTGATCTTGCAAAGCTTGCGGCTCGGCATCTCGTGGAGCTCGAACCGGATAATGCGGCTCCGTATGTGGTGCTGTCAGATATTTATGGTTTTATAGGTAAGAAAAGAGACGAGGAACAAACGAGATTGTATAAGAGATTGAGAGGGGTGAGAAAGAGTCCGGGCTGCAGTTGGATTACGGTGAAGGACGAGGTGAAGTTGTTTCTGTCGGGAGATAAGTCCCATATGAACTTTGTCGAGATTAAAGGTACCATTTGGACGATTATGCATGAGATGACAATGTTAGGTTACGCCGACTTAGACTGGTTACCACCTTAAGAATGCTGGTTGGAAGCTTTAGTATAAAGCTCTGCCTAGCTTGTTGTTTCTACTACTATAAAGCTTGAATATATATTTTCTGGTTTTATTACAAAAATAAAATTTGTACTCTATAAATATACTTCTGTTTCCTTTTTATTTCCTTTTTATTTAAATGAGAAATTTGATATACTTCTGATATAGATTAATTTAAATATATCTTCAGTTTTGAATTATTCCAAAGGGACAAAACCACATCATTTGGACCTTTCCCCTTGCCGCGATATGGCTGAGGAGGAGGACGGGGGGAGGTAGGGATACATGACATGAGTTTCTTCTTGCAGTTGTATTGGACAAGACAGTACGAGAGCAAGAGCAGTGCGACTACAGGGACGAAAAAGATTAGATAATATTTATATGTTTCCATGGGTTTATTTTGTTTGTTTGTTTTCTTGAGTTGAATATACTACATAAAAGTGTTTGGGGGGTACGTAGACGACAAGCCACTTCTAAAAAAATTTTAAAAACCGCGTTGTAATTACGTGCGAAGGAAATTAACATAAAAAATATACATACATTTGACTTTTGATATAATGTTGTAAAGTCAATTAGTTCTCTTGTTTATAAATTGCCTAGCTTGGTCATGATGTGGTGGCAGTAGGAATGGTTTCCGGAGTTTCCTTCTCGATAAAGAAGAGCATGTAGAGTAAGGACAGAGCGGCCAAAGAACCGGAAGCAATGAGAATAATTTTATACGCTTCCATAGCTATATATAGCTGCAGCTTAATGTGTTGGATATATATATAAACTAGCTAGAGTCTGAAGAGAAGTAAAATAAAAATGTGGTGAGAGGAAAGTAACTAGAAATTCTCATGGCATCGACTTTAGTGTATATGGGGTTGACTTTTAGCTAGAAATTAAACGTATTGTCAAATATATTCGATCCACTAATATAAATGTCAAATTGCTCAACTTCTCTAACACTTCGTGCTATCATTTAGATGATTCTACTTCTAACAGGATATTATATTATTTCAGAAACAGTTAAATATTTTAGATACATAATTCATTAAGTACATTATTTTATTCATTATTTCATATGAATTTGAGGGAAAATATATTGACAGATATATAGATACATCAAAAATCGAGAAAAAACATGTACAAGACAAACATCAACACCAAGTACCAAAAGTTATACACGTTTAAAGTGGTACGAATTGAGAAGAAAATTATACTAGTAATTATTAACACAGGCACAGCCATGCATGCATGCAATTAGTACGTAGTTGTGAAATCAGTTAATTAATTAACCACCACAACCACCGCAGCCTCCACATCCACCACCGCACCCTCCACCACCATCCTCACCACCGCACCCTCCACCACCTCCACCAGAGTCAACATCGGCGCCACCACAACCACTACTGATAACAGCTGCCGTGACCACAGTGGCGGCAACAGCTGCCGCCCCTAGAACCACCATGCATGTTGCCATCCTGACCTTTCTCCACGTCACGATGTGGCGGAGGAGGACGAGGGGTTGTAGGAATCTTTGCCGGCCGATTCTTCTTCTTAAGGCAGAACAACAGCAATGCCACTGCCGTCAAAGAACCGAAAACAATGAGACAAATTTTATATGTCTCCATATATTGTTGGATATATTTATGATTAATTACTCAGATTGTGATTTTCTGGCATCTTCATGTGTCCATTTATACAATAAACTATACAGAACAAATTAATTAAAAGAAAAAATGGCGTGGAAAGAAACTGGAAATTCTCATATGATCATATATATATATACAGATGGATTTGACTTAGACGACTTATGAATTTAAGACCTAATTAATTCGGGTGGAGTCGCAAATGGCGGGAGTCGAATCGAGAATCTGCCACAAGGCTAAGCTTTGATACTATGTTATAAACTGCTTCATACTAAAGCTCAAACTGTTAAAAAATTGGGCAACAAGACATTTATAATGAGTCGAATATATTCTTCAATAGTTATATGCTATTTTATTTGGTGTACTTATAATAACAAGTATAAATAAATGTAATTGATTACTCTATTCAATTATAAAAATTAAAATCCCTTTCCTACAAACTGTGTGGAAATTAACATGAAAATATATAAATGCATGAGTTTTGACTTTTATGCAAATGTTCGTTTTAAAACGCAAAAGAAGATGGAAGATTCTGCAAATTTTGGAACCTCGTGAAAGTGGTTGGCGGTACGGTTGAGTTTCGGCAAGTCAACCATCGATATGGTTACCGATTCAACCGATAGACATTTGGCCGTTTTGTTTTATTTTATTTTATATTATTCAATAAATAAATTGAAAGTTGTAATTGAATATACACACTAGTATATAGTATATATCTATAACACACAATTTGCAATGTATAATGTTGTAAACGATAAAGTGAAATGATACATGAAGATGTTAAAATTAATTATTCAAATTATATTTATGTAGATAGATGGTACTACTGCGTACTAGTTTTATTTATTTGTTAAATAGATGAAACAAAAGCAGAGAATATATATTATACTACTCCAGCTGTCTCAAACAAATATCTACTCCCTCCTTCCCCCAAAACTGTGCATAGAGAAACTTGCACGCGGATTAAGAAAAAGTGAGTTTTTTGTGTTTTATAATATAAAGTGGGGTATAATAGGTATTGATGTGTAAGTAATAAAGTAGTTAGTTGAAAAAGTAGTGGTATAATGGTAAATAAATGTGTATTGAGAGGATAAAGTTATGAAAAGACATTCCATTTATGGAATGTGCACTGTTTTAAGGGATGGACTAAAAAGGAAAGTATGCATTGTTTTAAGGGATAGAGGGAGTACTTTTTTTGATTAGCAGCTTCCACCGCCACCGCCACAACCTCCGCCTCCACCACCGCCGCCGCCGCCACAACCTCCGCCTCCACCACCACCGCCGCCGCCACAACCTCCGCCTCCACCACCACCGCCGCCGCCACAACCTCCTCCACCGAATACGCCGGCGCCCCTTCCATCGCCGCAACAACAACCTTGAGCAGCGCTGCCACCAACGTCCTTGGTGCCTTTTCTTCTTCCCACCTTTTTATCTCTCTTCCTGTTACGAGCATGGTGGCGTTTCTTGTCGGTTACATCTCTCGAGCGCATGCCACAACAAAACAACATTGTGTAATGTTTGAGTTTAATGAACAAACATATATGTCCATTGTGCACATGCCTTTGCCTATATATATACATGTCTTTGTAATGTACGTATATACACTATAAATTTGTAATTAATGTACGTATATACTGTGTATATTTTTCATGATTCTTTTCTTGTAAAATATTGATGTAAGATCCGATCACCAATTCATTGAACATATTTTCAATATACTTTTTAATTAGTTTTAGGATTTTTAATTATTGTTATTGATGAACTTTAATTTGTAACACTAATTTCTTGAAATTGTGAAATTATTTCGTTCTTCTTGTTTGATTTTGTTTTTCCGCAACTTGAGAGTTTTCATGTTAAATATTTTATTTTTTTATATAGTTGTAATTCAATTCAATTTGAATATGTATTTCAAATTTTCATAAATAGGTTGATAGAGATGTAGTATCAACCATTTGTTGCGTACGTACAAAAGAATCTGCCCATCCTTCATGTGAAAACTTTTTGATGATTTTTACCACAGATACTACTATATTTGTAAGATTGACGGTAACGTGATATACATATTTATATACACGCTATATACTATATATAATTTGAATTATTAATTACTTGTTTACATGATATCCGAACTATATTATTAGTTTATTACTATTTATAAATAATTATTTAACATTTTTTTATAAATATTATATAAAAAATATTTTTTTATGGTGAGATGTTCAAAAGTAAAGTGATGTTTTTACAATGAGATAGAGCGAGTATCATTATAAAATAATAAAACTGATCATCAAATATAAAAGTTTAATAAATTAGAAAGGAAGTTAGACAATTAATTTGAGACTAAACGGATGAAGTAAATCTTGTGGGTAGAGCGGTCCCAACTCCGATACCATATATAAGTATTTCGTGTGAAAATGAAAAGGTTGTGTTGTATCCTTGTAGGAGTAGTATTTGCCTTTGTTTGCTGTCCATCACACACTTGAATGGGCCCACTTAATATTGGAATGGAAAAATGTTGACTTATAGCTATAGCTACAAGTCTACAACATAAAGTCTTTGCTTAACCAATGGCAAATTTTGCAATTCAATTACTGGTACTCCAAATTTTCAAAGTTACATTTGGTTTAGATTTTAAAAAATATATACATCATTCTTAATTCAATTCCATAATTCTTTAAGCAAGCAAACAACTTAAAATATGATTTTTTTTTTTTTTTAAAAAAAGACTCCCTCAAATTTGATCAGTCACATATATATAACAAATTTGTTAAACTGAAATGAAAATTAACTCCATATATCAGCTTATCAAATCAAATATTTAACACATGAATCAAATTTAAACCTTCGATCATAAAATTTAAAAAAAATAAAAATGTGAAAAGACTATTTACGATGTGCAAATATTGAAAACGCGGACAAAAACGAAAAAATATGTAAATATTTTAAAGAATAAGCAAATTGTTATTAATATCTCAACACGATATATTTAATAAACATAGTACTAATAGTTAGCTGATCTAATGAATTTATGTACTGTAGTTGTAAATATTAGCTATTAGTGTAATGATTTGTTTCTTTGAATATTTATTGGTTTTAGAGTGAATTTTAATGCAATCAATAGGAAGCAAAGGTACGTAGCATCCGGATCAAGTCACACAAACCTTAGAAGCCCAACCATAAAAAAACCACAACATTAATATAAAACAAACACAAATTTCCTACTCACAAATCAAATAAAAACTCACTCTTTACAATAGGCATATACTAATATATCAATGGCTGATCAAATTCCAAACTTTGTTAAACTCCCATACTATTATCCTCCGTCTACACCACCACCACCTCATTATTTCCCGCCCCCGCCAAACGTGCCTAAATCTCCTCCTCCGTTGAAACCACCCGGCCGTCCGCCAGTTTCACCACCACCACCACCACCACCTTCGCCACATCACCCAATCTCTCCACCGCCACCACCGCCACATCACCCAATATCTCCACCGCCACCACCGCCACATCACCCCATCTCTCCACCACCGTCGCCACCTGGACATCACTCGACCGTAATCATAGTCATATTCGTCTCGGTGGGTGGACTATTCTTCCTTGCATTCCTCGCGGCCGTTCTATTCTGCTGCGTTAAGAAGAGAAAGAAGAGAATCACGGACAAGTTCAAAGTCGAAGAGCACGTGAAAGTCCAAGAAGCCATCGTGCCCGGACCCCACGGAACGAAGACGGTCGTTCTGACGATTGACGAGGACGTCCACGTGGAGGAGGAAATCAAGAAGATGAAGACCGAGGCGAAAGCAAGCAGCTCGCATTTGAAATCAGGGAAAGTCGAAGAGTGAATGTTGTTACAATGCTGATCAATTTTTAATTAAATGTACTCCAACTGTTTATTTAAAATAAAACCCACGCATGCATCATGCATGCATTCCCGATTTCTATTTGGGCCTCGTGTCCATGGGTTGGGCTGTTGGGCCCGGGCTTTAGAAAATGCTTCAAGTGAGATTTAAGCCCGATTATTTTCGATCCATGAAATCACTACCGATGCAGATAATTTTACGTGTAATCGTCTACGCCACTCAAAATGGTGGAAACTCGAAGATAAAAACTTCACCCAAAATCTTAATTAATTGAATTGAAATTTTGGGGGAAAAAAACAGAGACCATCGATAGATAGACACGATGGCTTATCTCGACCTCTTCAGGCTGTCGTTCCTCGCCACCACTCTTTTCTCCGGCTCCACCCTCCCGTCGGACAACAAAGCTCTCTCCGTTTTCCCGCCGACCTGCAGCCGCATCGAGTGCCCTAACTACGACGTCATCCACTCCGGCAACGGGTTCGAAATCCGGCGCTACAATTCCAGCATGTGGGTTTCGACCCAGCCCATTCAAGACATCTCCTTCGTCGACTCCGGCAGAATCGGCTTCTTGCAGTACGCCGCCGATTCGTCGATTTCCCTCTATCTCTGTTTCTGCCTCTGTTTTTCTATTGACACAAAATCGCTGCTGCAGGTTGTTCGCCTACATCCAGGGCAAAAACGACAACAATCAAAAAATCGAAATGACGGCCCCGGTGATCACCGAGGTGGGCCCCAGCGACGGGCCCTTCTGCGCCTCCTCCTTCGTCGTCAGCTTCTACGTCCCCAAGGAGAACCAGGCGACGGCACCCTCCGCCGAAGGCCTCCGTCTCCGGAAATGGGGCCGCACCTACGTGGCGGTCAGGCAATTCAGCGGCTTCGTGCAGGACGATGAACTTGGGGAACAGGCGGCCGCACTCTACGCCAGCATCGCCGGGACCGCGTGGGCTGACGCGGTCGACAGGAGCAGCAAAGGGGACGGCGGGACAGAGTACATCGTCGCGCAGTACAATTCGCCCTTTGAGTTCAAGAACAGGGTCAACGAGATTTGGTTGACTTTTGAGATGGATGAGGGAGCAATCAGAATGTGATACCGGTGGTGGTGAGTAGCATTGTATATTGCTTGTAAGATATTGAAGCCACTGTTTTGGTTTATGTACTTTCAGTCTTCAAAGTTTTTAATAACAAATCCATTGAGGTGCTTTGGATTAATTTCGAATAATAGTTGTTGCATTGAAGACTCGAATCATTTTGGTTGGAAGCGACGAGAGTAATCACTTCTTTCGTCGTAAGCTTCTAGGGGTGTCGATAGCAATGTAGTGCAGTATAAATCGTCGTTTGCGAACAGAGTGAGTGAGATTCGATATTGGAATGGATTGCGATGGTTTGGTTGAATGTATTGAACCTTATTACATAAGATTGATCTGATAAAAGGACATTTCTTTTCGAAAACTAGTCTAAACATCACTGAAAGAATCAAGAACTGATAATGCTAACAAACGAGTACTCTTTCATACATTTGAAGGCAGAAGGCGTTGACAGCTCCCGGTGACGCCATGTCATACAAACTCAAGCTGTCGAAAAACGGGCTCGCCATGTTCGGTGAGGTGTAAGCTTTCGAAGGCTCGTGAAGGTTACAGTTTCTCATCTTAACATCAAGGGGTGATTCAGGAGGGCCCTTGACCCTTGTCACTGACCGCATGTCCGACATAAGCGAAGTCGGGATCCCGTGGTTAATCAGCCTCAGTATTGTTCTTTTGAGATAAGAGTCTGGTGTAACTTGTACTACTATATAAAGGTTAATTGTACTGTATCTCTTAGTCATGAATTCATGATATTTAATCAACCTAATTAATGCTTTTTTTTTTTTGACAATTTGAACAAAACCTAATTGATACCAAATATATCTCGCATTATTGATAGAAACGACAACTTTGACCTCACATATATATAAGTCCGAGAATCCTATCACTTTAACTAACTTTAACTATGCTTTTCTAATGTGTTATTGACATAATTTTTACATGGTATTAGAAGAGGCTTAATACGTGAGTGTCATAGCCAATGAAATTTCCATCTACGTACGAGTAATTCGAATGGAATTTCCAACTTACTCCTAAGAAAGAGTGTTAGATATATTACACATTGATAAGAGAAAAAATCTTGAGCTTATATATAATTTGGACAACCTTCCTAAAAAATTTTAAAATGTTATAGACACTCAACTCAACTATGACAATTACTATCCTCAAAATATGTAGAATACAATTTATTTTATCGAAAAATAATGAAAAAAAGTATTTTTTAAATATATATATGGAGTTTAAAATTTTGGTACAATACATTGATTAAAAAAGTTTTAATAAAAATTGTATTTTAAATTAAAAAAATTAAAAAATTTATTTCTTTTTTGACATAACAAATAAAAAGTGTGTAAATTATTTTTGGATTTAAACATTAATTCAAAGAATGAATTTTAATTCAATGCGGTATGGCCTTATATCAATTAATGTTACAGCTAAGTCACAGTGTACAATAAAAGTGTTCATTTACCATTCTAAATAAGATGACATTTAATTCTGACAAAATCCCCCAGAATTTATTTACACCTAAATTAATAAATTATTATTATTTTTTCCTTTTGGGAAAAAAATAAATGTAATTGGTATTTTTAATCTTTTGAATGACATATTCTTCCCTTTGTGAATGACCGATTTTACCCTTCTCTCCACCAATGATTCAGGTATGGATCTGGCTCCAATTGCAGAAGATATTCGGAGACCCAAATCCTATCATCTTCCTCAAACACGTTTACTGGATTCATCACACACGCTATATAATTAATTATCAAAAAGGAAAAAATAAAATAAATAAGAAAGAATCACAGTGGAATTGAATCTCCAATCCCCCCTCGATCCATGGAATCCAAAACCCCTCCGCCATAATCAACCAATCCCCTTTTCCCTTCCAACTCCCAATTTCTGATGGGATTTATAAATGACCAAATTTCAGCCTCAGATCTCACGGCCCCCCTCACTTCATCGTCCCCACCTATAATGGATCCCTCCACCGGAAAATCGTACTGGCGTTTCAGCAAGGAGGACTTCTTCCCAGAGCCCACCTTCACCAACTTCTCCACTTACCTCTCCGCCCTCTCCAAAACCCCCCACCGCCTCCGGGATCGCCTGCTCGGCCGCTCCTCCGACACCGATGAACTCGTCCGGAGCAAGAACCAGTCGGAGAACGCGATGAAGAGGTGCCTCACGTGGTGGGACCTCATCTGGCTCGGATTCGGCTCCGTCGTCGGCTCCGGGATCTTCAGCATCACCGGCCAGGAGACCCACGACCACGCCGGCCCGGCCATCGTGCTGTCCTACGCAGTTTCCGGTTTGTCGGCTCTTTTATCCGTTTTCTGTTATACTGAATTTTCCGTTGAGGTCCCAATTGCCGGTGGCTCTTTTTCTTTCCTTCGTATCGAATTGGGCGATTTCATCGCTTTCATCGCCGCTGGGAATATTCTGCTGGAAGGTCTCGTCGGAGCCGCCGGTCTGGGCCGCTCCTGGTCCTCTTACCTGGCCAGCATGATTAAAAACGACCCTGATTTTTTGAGATTTAAGATCAATTCATTCGCAGAGGGGTTTAATTTGCTGGATCCTCTGGCTGTAGCCGTTCTCGTTGTCGTGAACGGGATCGCCATGACTGGTACCAAGCACTCCTCTATCTTGAATTGGGTCAGCTCCATCATCAGCGCAGCTGTGATCGTGTTCATCATCATATTCGGCTTCATTCACGGAAAGACTGAAAACCTAGTGCCCTTCTTCCCCAATGGGGCCGAGGGTGTATTCACAGCAGCCGCTGTCGTTTACTGGTCCTACACCGGCTTCGACATGGTGGCCAACATGGCAGAGGAGGTTAAAAAGCCCTCGAGAGATATACCCATCGGATTAGTCGGGTCCATGTCACTAATCACCGTGGTTTACTGCCTAATGGCGTTGGTTTTGGCGATGATGGTGAAGTACACAGAGGTGGATGTGAATGCTGCTTATTCAGTTGTGTTCAATAAGCTCGGGTTCAAATGGGCCAAGTATCTTGTCAGCATTGTTGCTCTAAAGGGTATGACCACGAGCATGCTCGTCGGGTCGATGGGCCAGGCCCGATACACGACCCAGATCGCGAGATCTCACATGATCCCTCCGTTTTTCGCCTTGGTTCATCCGAAGACTGGGACCCCGATATACGCAACCCTGTTGATCACAACTGGTAGTTGCATCCTGGCCTTGTTCTCGAGCTTGGATGTTTTGTCGAGTGTTTTGTCTTTCAGCACGTTGTTTATCTTCATGCTCATGGCAGTTGCGTTGCTCGTGAGGAGGTACTATGTTAAAGAAGTCACCCCAAGACAGGATGCGATTAAGTTTATGGGGTCGTTGTTTGTTGTTTTCTTGGCGTCTCTTGGTGTGACGGTCCTTTGGAGTTTGAAGAGGAGAGGTCGAGCAGGATATATTGTGTTTGGAGTTTTGTGGTTTTTGGGGACTTTAGGGATGTCGTTGACTTCCAAGCACAGGTTTCCGAAGGTTTGGGGGGTCCCGCTTGTTCCGTGGTTGCCTTCGATGTCGATTGCGATGAATATATTTCTGATTGGGTCGCTTGGGGCTGTGGCGATTTGGAGGTTTTTGATTTGTAGCGCGATAATGTTGGTTTACTACTTGCTGGCCGGGGTCCACTCGACTTACGACGTGGCGCATGCGGATAGAGAGGAAGTGAAAGTGAAGCAACTAGAGGAGGGGAGTTGAAAGTCTCTGCAAAAGGGATGTTGTGGATGATGATGGTAAGTAGTTTTAGTGTTTTTACTTCTCTGTGGTTATTAAAAATTTCATACAAGTTCATTTGTTTTCAAGTGTACAGCAACCCAACGTAGGGAATTTCTGAGGTGGGTTGAATCGAGTCGGTTTCGTTGTTTTGTTTTGTCTTCTTATGTTCGTTCACACATGTCGTGAACTACCGGAGTTTCGTTAGTCGAATTCTTATTTCGGTTTGGGATATAAGGATCGAAAACTATGTCAAAACAAAACTCGAATAAATTAGTATCCGCCAGAAGTGTTGTTTAACTGTGGAAAGTGCTGCAGTTTATATTTGTTCTTGGTTGAATTCGGATGTGAGAGTATGTTTTTCTTGATATTGTTATGCATCTTAATGTTAGATGTGGGGATGATATGTCAATTGATATGAGACTGTGAAACCTGCTCAGAACTAGAAGTATCGTCCCTAGCTCAGAACTAGAAGTGTCGTCCGTATTGATCCAACTAGCAGTATCCTTCTTATTCACATATCCGTCACAATTTTTGCGGGTTTTCGTGTCCCAATTTTGATATTAGAAATCAGTCACACTGAAATAGAGTTGGAAATGAGCCGAGCCAGCTGTTCGAGTCAATGCTCGACTCGAGCTCGGTCAAACACGAGCTCGATTCGAGCATTATTATATACGAGCTCGAGCACCCTTTCGAAGAATCTAGCGGCTCTCGAGCCGCGAGAGCCGCTCGAATACATAAAATTTTAATTAAATATTTTTAATATAGCTTTTTAAGTTGAGTTTAGCTCAAGTAATACATGTGGAGTCACTCGAAAGCTAAAGTTGAGCTAATCAAGTAACTAGAAGTCGAAAGGCTTGTTCAGTTCGAGCTCGATCCTTTTAATATTTTCTCCGTGACATCTCAGATAGATTCAAAACTAGACTCATCTCAAACCCTACTCAAAAATAAAGATTGAGATTATTCACATCTACTCTCTCCTATTTTATATAAATGTTTTTAACTATTACTCCTTTCAATTTTTTTTATTTGACGTTATAGATTTTCTGCTTTTTGTCAATTTAATTGTCTTTTTGAATTTTTTTTCCTATTTAAGCCTTCATTAATTGTTATTTCATTAATTAAGAATCATTAAATTTCATATTTTATTATATAAATTTACAAAGGAATAAGGGATATTAAAAGATAAAGTCAAATAATTATTAGTATTGAATAGAGTTAAATTAGGAAGTTATAATTATTATTAATATTTGTGCAAAAAGTTAAGAGCGACAAATAATTATTTGACTTAGTTTTACCATAAATACTCTTAATTAATACTATCTTTTATATCAAAATAATCATAAAAAAATCATTTGAAAAGAAATGATATATATTTTCTATATTTTGAATGGAGTAATTATTCTTTCAAGTGCCATTAAATAGTCTTAATTGTGAGACATGAACCAAAAGAAAAATAAAATAATAATCTTTTAGTTGTGTATTACTTTTTTCGAGCCTGTCAAAATTTTAATATTTTTTTCATGTAAATTAAAAAAAAAATTGTATTTTATGTGTTAAACAATATAAAATAAAGTTGCAAAATATATTGTAGTGTAATAAATAAATGATTTAAAAAAAAACATTTATGTAAATAAATGAAAATGAGCCTAAATCTTTAAGATTTGACCATTGACATCACTGATATAATAAAATCTTTTAAAGACTTGACTTCTCTAATTTAATAAAAAATTTCAGTTCAACTTAGACATTTAAAAAAAAAATTACGGAGTATAAAATACCTTCGTGCATGAATATAATTAATGAAAAAATTATGTTCTCAACTATATTTATTTATAGAAGATTTATTTGTTTTTTATAACAATAATAATAATTTTTAAAAATTGTTAAATTTTAACTAAATTATACATATATAAAATTATATATTGTGCCAGCGCCCAGCAGTAAGTAGAAACTTTATTTTGGTATTTAGAGATATATTAGGTCTAATCCCTAATTGTTTCCAATTTAGAGTTATAGTAGTATTAGGTTTAATTTCTAATTGTTTATAATTTGATAAGTTTATAAATTGAGTTTTGCGATAAATTTGTGTATTCTTTTATTCGTAATCGCAACACTTGGGTCGGATTGAAGAATTTCATCGTCTTCAACCAAGGCCAAGATCTGCTCCGGTACGAAAATCTCCCGTTTTATTCTTTTTTAAATCAAAATTGTTTTTATAATTATTTTGGTATGTATTGTTATGTTTGGCGATTTGATTAATCGACCCGAAACAAACAGTTGCAGAGAAGAAGTTACTCGATGACAAATTACTGAAGGCCGTGAATCTGGAAGATTGGACTACGAGGCCTTTGTGCCCCGAGGACGACAATTTTACTTCTATCCAGGAGTCTATGGTTTATAAGGTTAGTTATCAAATTATCCATTTTAATTTAGTAGTAGCTTTTGCGCTTTTTGTTAGATTATATATATGTTTGCTGATTGTTGATGAGTTTTTTGAATGAAGCCCCATCCGACACTGCCCTACCTTGAATTGAAGCGGTCTCCGGAACTTTGCTGTGACTGGTCTTCAAGCAAGCTCAAGATCTCCTATGGTACGAAGATGTTTTATTCTGTTTTAAAATTTTGTTTTTATAATTATTTTGGTATGTATGTTGTTGCTAATCCATGAAATTCACAACCAAAGTGCTATTGGGATAACCCTATCTCGTTCCTTTGAGTATTGTCACATCGAATGAATATGCGCTTTCGATTTGGTTTTTAATGTTGGTATTTGCTTGCTTGCTTTCCTCCCCACCTTATGTTTGGCGATTTGATTAATTTGATCTGACATTCTGTTTTGGTATGGGTAATTGATCCGAAACAAACAGTTGCAGAGAAGACATTACTTGATGACAAATTACTGGATAACAAATTACTGATGGCCGTGAATCTCAGAGGTTGGACCACGAGGCATTTGTGTCTCGACGACTACAAGTTTACTTCTATCCAGGAGTCTAAAGTTTATAAGGTAAGTAATCAAATTATCCATTGTAGTAGTAGCTTTTGTGCTTTTTGTTCGATTATATATGTTTGCTGATCGTTGATGAGTTTTTTGAATGAATCCCCAGCCGAAACTAACCTCTCCTGAAAAGAAGCGGTCTCGGAAACCTTGCAAGAGCTGTTCTACCGTGCACTCTCGTTGGGATATGTCTCCGGAAAAGAATACCAACCTTGAAAAGAAGCAGTCTCCGGAACTTTGCTGTGAGTCGTCTTCAAGCATGGCCAAGATCTCCTCTGGTACAAAGATGTTTTATTCTTTTTTTAAAATTTCTTTTTGTAATTGTTTTGGTATGTATGTATTGTTATGTTTGGCGATTTGATTAATTTGATCTGAAATTCTGTTTTTATGGGTAATTGACCCGAAACAAACAGTTGCAGAGAAGAAATTACTTGATGACAAATTACTGGATGACAAATTACTGAAGACAGGGAATCTCGAAAATTGTATTACGAGGCCTTCGTGGCCCGAGGACGACAAGTTTACTTCTATCCAGGAGTCTATGGTTTATGAGGTAAGTTATCAAATTATCCATTTAAGTAGTAGCTTTTGCGCTTTTTGTTCGATTATATATGTTTGCTGATTGTTGATGAGTTTTTTGAATGAAGCCCCATCCGACACTGCCCTACCTTGAATTGAAGCGGTCTCCGGAACTTTGCAGTGACTGGTCTTCAAGCAAGGCCAAGATCTCCTCTGGTACGAAGATGTTTTATTCTGTTTTAAAATTTTCTTTTTATAATTATTTTGGTATGTGTATTGTTATGTTTGGCGGTTTGATTAATTTGATCTGACATTTTTTTTATGGGTAATTGACCCGAAACAAACAGTTCCAGCGAAGAAATTACTTGCTGACAAATTACTGGATGAGAAAATAATGAAGACCCTGAAAGACCTAAGTCGTTATACGAGGCCTTTGCGTCCCGACGACTACAAGGTTACTTCTATAAAGGAGTATATGATTTATAAGGTATGTAATCAAATTATCCATTGTAGTAGTAGCTTTTCCGCTTTTTCTTCGATTATATATGTTTGCTGATCGTTGATGAGTTTTTTGAATGAAGCAGAAGAACCAGCCGAAACTGACATCTCCTGAAAAGAAGCGGTCTCGGAAACCTTGCGAGAGCTGTTCTACCGTGCACTCTCGTTGGGATATGTCTGCTTTAGAGTCGTGTTCCGTTTGCCACTGCAATCGCCACCTCTACTCTAACTGCCCTTATCTGGCAAAATTCACGCTGGTCTGCAGATGTGGTTGTCCGTTTTTCGATATGGATGAGTGGGTTTGTCGTTCCGCGCGTTGTACATCGAAAAGGCCGATATTTGAGGACAAAGAGTGTGAAATTTGTGGAGCTAGTGACCACACTACCTACGAATGCACCGAGGCCAAGCATCTTGCTGCTAAATATAAAATGTTGGATGAAAGGATTTATGAGGTAGAAGCATCTAAGAGATGCAAGAGAGCATAGCGCCCTCTCAGAGAGATTCGTGTGATCGATCGAGCACAATGGTACTTGTCTATGATTACTCTCTGTTTGCAAAATTTATACTACTTGCCTTGGGTTGTTTTTAAACAAGCCGGTTTTGAGCTTTTTTATAAGATTTTTTAGGTTTAATAGGCATTCTTAAATGTATAAATGCTTTTATATATAAATTTTTATGCGTGAAATGTAATTAACTAAATGTCATCTTCTTCCCCTCATTTTCGGTTTATGTTTTTCGTCGTTCATTTATGTTTTTTTTTTTATTCAAATTACAGCATCTTCAAATTAGGGCTGCAAAACAAGCCCTAGTTACAAATATGATAGATTTGTCTATATAGATTTTGCTATAAATTTTGCAAGTAACTTGGTAGTGAGAGCATGTTTTTCTTGATATGAGACTTTGCGAGAACATGCTCAAAACTAGAAGTATCGTCCGCATTGATCCGACTGGCACTGGCAGTATCGTTCGTGTCCCAAGTTTATTTTCTTTTGACCTCTATGTTCAAATAACTATTGAGTTTATTCAAATCGAAAAAATTAGTCTCTTTTAGTGAAAATAATCTTTCCAATAATTATAAGACATGAGAACCGAAAGAAAAATAAATTAAAAACCCTTTAGTTGTGTATTTACTCATTCCTTCCGTTACTTAAAAAGTTAATTTGCTTAGAGCTTTTAAGTAAATTTAAAAAGTTTGCTTAGATTTTTAAGTAAATTAAAAAAGTTTAGGGAGTTTTTCAAGTATGTTATTGCTTAGAGTTTTTAAGTAAATTAAAAAAGCTTGAGAGTTTTTCAAGTAAATTAAAAAAAGTTGTTTCTTACATGCTAAATAATTTAAAATAAAATTCACATAAATTTAAAATAAAAATGTTTTTTATATACTATTAAATAATACTATTATAAAGTAAAGTTATAAAAAAATATTGTTTGGTAAGTGTAATAAATGAGTTAGAACTTAGAAGTGAAAAAATAATGATATATTAATCTAAATAAATTAGAGTGAGCTTAGGATTTTTTTTTGGATAAGTCACTTGAATTTAATGGATTTGAACTTAAATAATTATTATTTTTATAAAAATAATAATAATTTTTATAAATTGTTAAATATTTTATACAAAATATTAATAATATTTTACCAATAATTAAATTGTAAATATAATTTTTTTTTATTCGAATTATTATTTTTTTTTTTTTTTTTGAAATGAAATTTATTTAGTTGAAATGAACGAGTTTAAACTGAACTAAATTGAAGTGAAGCAATTTAACTTAAAGTAGATTGAAATTAAGTTAAATTTAATTGAAATCGATCCAACTCAAAATAGATTGAAATTAAGTTAAAAAATAACTAAATTTTATATTATGTTCTCTAATATATACTTCCTCCTTCTTAATAAAACGTCTTAATAAAAGATGTAATACTTTATTTTATTTGTAATTTAAAAGTCTTAATAAAAGATGTAATATTTTATTTGTAATTTAGACAGGAGGGAATAGTATAGGAGTATAGGAGTATGTATTTATTGTGGGCCTGAAATTTGTAAGAAGATGGACCAACGACAGCAGCCCAGCCCAAAAAGATTTCTTATATATATCTATTTATTTTGTTATTTTTTTCAGTAACAAAAAGATCTCCGCCGGTACGAAAATTGTTTGGTCGAATTGAAGGATGTCGTCGCCTTCAACCAAATCCAAGATCTCCCCCAGTACGAAGTTCTCGCCGTTTTGCCTTCAACCAAATCCAAGATCTCCCCCAGTACGAAGTTCTCGCCGTTTTATTCTTTAGGGTTTAGGGTGAATGTATGTATGTTGTTGCTAATCCATGAAACTAACAACCAAAGCTGCTATTAGGATAACCCTAGCTCGTTCATTTGAGTAATCCATGAAGATTTGTTTTTTAATGTTTGTATTTGTTTGCTTTCCTCCTCACGTTATGTTTGGTCGCCTTCAACTAAAGCCAAGCTCCCCTCCCGTACGAACATCTCGCCGTTTTATTCTTGTTATAAATTTGTTTTTATAATTATTTTGGTATGTATGTCATTGGTAATCCATGAAATTAACAACCAAAGCTGCTATTGGGATAACCCTAGCTCATTCCTTTGAGTATTGTCACATGGAATGAATATGTGCTTTCGATTTGTTTTTTAATGTTTGTATTTGTTTGCTTTCCTCCTCACGTTATGTTTGGCGATTTGATTAAATTGATCTGACATTCTGTTTTTTTATGGGTAAAATTGACCCAAAACAAATAGTTGCAGATAAGAAATTACTTGATGACAAATTACCGAAGGGCATGACTTTCGGAGGTTGTACTATAACGCCTTTGTGCCGTGGTGAAGACTACAAGTTTATTTATATCAAGGACACTAAGGTTTATAACGTAAGTAAATCAAATTATCCATTGTAGTAGTAGCTTTTGCGCTTTTTGTTCGATTATATATGTTGGCTGATCGTTGATGAGTTTTTTGAATGAAGCCCCAGCCGAAACTGACCTACCTTGAAAAGAAGCGGTCTCCGGAACTTTGCTGTGAGTCGTCTTCAAGCAAGGCCAAGATCTCCTCCGGTACGAAGATGTTTTATTCTATTTATAAAATTTGTTTTTATAATTATTATGGTATGTATGTATTGTTACAATTGGCGATTTGATTAATTTGATCTGACATTCTGTTTTTTTTTATGGGTAATTGACCCGAAACAAACATTTGCAGAGAAGAAATTACTTGATGACAATGACAAATTACGGGAGACCGTGAAGATCCTAGCCAACAAGTTTACTTCTATCCAGGAGTCTAAGCGTTATAAGGCAAGTAATCAAATTATCCATTGTAGAAGTAGCTTTTGCGCTTTTTGGTCGATTATATATGTTCGCCGATCGTTGATGAGTTTTTTGAATGAAGCCCGAGCCACTACTGAACTCCCTTGAATTGAAGTGGTCTCCGGAACTTTGCTGTGAGTTGTCTTCAAGCAAGGCCAAGATCTCCTCCGGTACGAAGATGTTTTATTCTTTTTTAAAACAATGTTTTTATAATTATTTTGGTATGCATGTATTGTTATGTTTGGCGATTTGATTAATTTGATCTGACATTCTGTTTTTTATGGGTAATTGACCGACCCGAAACAAACAGTTGTAGAGAAGAAATTACTTGATGCCGAATTATTTCACGAGAAATTACGGAAGGCCTTTCGACTCCAAGTTTGGAATATGAGGCATTTGTGCCCCGATGACTACAATATCGAGGAGCCTAAGCTGCCTAATCTTTATTATAAGGTAAGTAATCAAATTATCCATTGTAGTAGTAGCTTTTTGCGCTTTTTGTTCGATTATATATGTTGGCTGATCGTTTATGAGTTTTTTGAATGAATCCCCAGCCGAAACTAACCTCAACTGAAAGGAAGCGGGCTCGGAGATTTTGCGAAATCTGTTCTATCATGCACTCTCCTTGGGATATGTCCGCTTTAGAGTCGTGTTCCGTTTGCCACTGCGTTCGCCACCTCTCCTCTAACTGCCCTCTTCTGGTAAAATTCACGGTGGTCTGTTGTTGTGGTTGTCCGTTTTTCGATATAGACGAGTGGGTTTGTCGTTCCAAGCGTTGTGTATTCAAAAAGGCGATGCTTAAGGAAAAGGTGTGCGAACTTTGTGAAGCTGTACACGACCACACTACCTACGAATGCCCCGAGGCCAAGGATATTGCTGCTAAATATAAAATGTTGGATGAAAGGGTCCATGAGGTAGAAGCATCTAAGAGATGCAAGAGAGCATAGCGCACTCTCAGAGAGATTCATGTGATCGAGCACAATGGTACTTGTCTATGAATATTACTCTCTGTTTGGTGAAACTTTTCGCAAAATTTATACTACTTGGCTTGTGTCGTTTTTAAACAAGTCAGTCTTGAGCTTTTTTGTAAGCATTTTTAGGTCTTAATAGGCATGCGTAAATGTATAAATGTTTTTATATACTGTAAAATTTTATGCACGAAATGTAACTAAATGTCATCTTCTTACCTTCAATTTTCAGTGTAATGTTTTTCCTTGTGCATTTATGTTTTTTTTTTTTTAATTACAGCATATTCAAATTAGGGCTGCAAAAGAGCCCTAATTACGAATATGATAGATTTGTAAATTTTGATATAAATTTTGCAAGTAACTTGGTATCAATAAATTTTGCAATATATTTCGAGTTTTATAAAAATAAGATACTACTGTGCTTTTTATTAAAATTTTAGGACTTGAAGTGAGATAATGTTTTAATTAGAGTATAAATCAAGTTATGTTGTTCTAGGAATTACACACATTTGACTCCGAATCGCAATCCATTTAGAAGAGGGCTGAAATTGAGGAAGAAACCATGCAAATACCTATATCATGCTCCTAGGAGTACGATATAAATAGTGCTCTCAGCCTTTAAAATATAAAAATCATCATTTAATAATAAGAAATCTTCATTTCAAAAAATAATTATTATAAACATTGAATTAACGTAACAATGAATATATTGGCATACCTAATTATTATTTTTCCAAAAATAAATGAAGATATAATCATGGGTGTACAATTAGAATCGTGCTCCTAGGAACAAGGTATAAATTGCCGAAACCATGAGCCTGTTGTGTTAAATTGAGGCTTTCTAGTTGGTAGACATTTGGTCTACAAGAGTAATAAGATGATCTGTAATTGGAAAATCAAATGATTGCTCGTCTTATCCAACATATAAGAATGATCACATTTCTTTTTTAATTAGGTGTGACTATTTTTTTAGAACACTAAGTAATTGTTATTTTGATTTTTTTTAATGAAAAATGTTGTACGAATCTATCTGTATCCATATACAATATTTAAAAAAATAATTACTTTTTAATTTAAAAGATATATTACTATACACTTTATATTTTCACTTACTTTGTAAATATTACTCTCAATTATTTATTTTATTAATTTAAATATATATTTATATTTTTAATTTTTTTTGTCAAAAAATCAATAAAACAATAGTAATATTTAATCTGTTTAATATCTGTATTTGATCACTGATTATTGTTTTACCAGAGACGGGGTCTGTTGGGTTTGGTGGAGCCAAACCAAACCAAGACGAGCCAAAGACGAGCGCGGACGGAGGAGGAGTCGAAGTCGGTTCAGGAAATGGCACGTTCGTGCCACCCCTTCAGCAGATTTGGCAAACTTTCAGACAGGTTGGCACGTTCGTGCCACTTCCTGGGAGCTTTTGGGCCAACTCGTTTTTTGGGCTTTTTTGGGCCTTTTTTGTGGCTTTGACTAGGTCTTGACCTAGGTACTATATATATACTTCCTCCCCCCTCACTTATACCTTATTCAAAACCATTTGTAGCCACCATTATAGAGAGAGAAATATAGGAAGAGGGTTAGAGTTAGATTTTTGGGAGAAAATCTTGGAAGCTCTTGGAAGCTCTCGTTTAATTTCGGTGTATCTCGTTGGGTGGGCTAGAGTGTGAGGATCCTAGAGAAAGTCGTGAGAGTTAGAATTCGAGAGAGAATTCTTGAAAGCTCGGTGTAACGATTCGGTTTATCTAGTGAAAATCGTGGCGGCAAAGTGGATGTAGCCTATTTAAAGGTGAACCACTATAATTCTCGGTGTCGTGTTTGTTTGCTTTCTCGTTTCGTATTGTGTTGATTGCTTCGATTGTGGATAGCTCTATTATTGCTTGAATATGTATATTGTGTATGCTTGGGTGCATTGAAGATATATATGTATTGCTTGTGATTGGTTGTCGTTGTTGGTTGGTCGGGAATTCGGAACACTCGGGTTGAGTGGATTCCCGACAACGGTTGGACGTCGGTTGTTCTCGGGGGATTGGTGATCGAGTACGGGGTGGATTCGTGCGGAGATCGATCGGAGTTTCCGTCACGCATTGGGCGTGTCCGGTCGATCGGGTATCGACGAGTCAAGGAAAAAGTCCTCGTGCTCTAGGAGTGGGTCTCGGTGGTCCGACGTGTAGTCGGTGGTCTCGTTGACGTAAAGCACCGCCCGCCTTCCCGGTGTATTCAATCCCTAACAATTGGTATCAGAGCCAAGTTGAGAAGCTTAGACGAGGATACAATTGTTGCTAGGAGTAACAATTGGTATCAGAGCTTTGGTTGAGAAGCTTGGACGTGCTTCGGTTGAAGCGGTCGGAGGACAATGACGGGCAACGACATGGTATGGAGTGCAATCGAAAGGTTCAACGGGTCGGATTTTGCACATTGGAAGGTGCAAGTGATGAACTACTTGTTCGGGAAGAATCTTCATCTTCCGTTAGTAGGCGAGAAGCCGGACGGTATGAGCGAGGCGGAATGGGCTCTCCTAGATCGACGAGTACTCATGTTAGTCCGTTTGACGTTGTCGGAGAACATCGCTAGAAAGGTGATGATGGAGAAGTCGACCTCGGGGATGATGAAGGTGTTATCCGACATGTTCGAGAAGCCGACCGAGAAGCCGTCGACGAGAAGCAAGTGCTCCTTGTTGGAGCGGTTCTTTCATTTGAAGATGGAAGAAGGTGAAGTTGTTGCGACTCATGTGAACGAGTTCGAAACGATCGTCAACGAGTTGTCCTCGGTTGAGATCGGGTTCGATGATGAGGTTCGGGCCCTTAGTCTATTGGCGTCTCTACCGAGTAGTTGGGAGCCGATAAGAATGGCGTTGAATAACTCCGTTGGAAGTGATAGGTTGAAGTATGCCGATGTGAGGGATCATGTTCTCGCCGAGGAGGTTAGAAGGAGGGATTCCGGAGAGACATCGACTTCAACGACTAAGGCCTTGAGTTTGAGCCGAGGTAGAAATCATTACGGAGGTTATAATCGCGGGAAAAGGGTGGAGTCGAGCAACGGGAAGAAGAAGCGATTCTTATGTTGGAATTGCGGTAAATCCGGTCACATGAAGCGGCATTGTAGTGAACTTCCGGGGAATGGAGGCGATGCCAAGGTTGTGACGGATGACGAGAGTGAAGATAACTTGTTGGTATCTTCGGAGCCTCGTGAAGTCTCTCGGGTGGTCGACTCGGGAGCGGTGTCTCACACCATGGCGAACCGTGATGGCATGTATGTTGCCGGGGGTCACGGAGAGGTGCATCGTGAAGATGGGGAACCTTTGGAGGCCGTGGGTGTTGAAGACGAAATCGTGGAGACGTCGTGTGAGACGTTTCGATTGTCGAAGGAGGTGTGCGTGCCGAAGTTGACGTGGAGTGTGATCTCGGTTAGTCGACTTGAGACGGAGCACAAGGATGACTTCGATGATGGGTCTTGGAGAGTGTCGAAGGGTGCGGTGATACTTGCTCGTGGTCGAAAGACGAGCACCCTTTACACTACGACGGGAGGTCGTGAGATTGGTGTACCCGACTACACCAATGGGCTAATGCATTGTGGGCTAGGTCGTATGAGCGAAAGGTGGTTGCAACCAAGAGCGAGTTCGGGTGTTCCTCATACGGATCGGAGTCCGGTTCTCGAAAGGAGACGAGTTCGATTCTCGGTGATGGAGAAAGCGGATATCGGAAAGCGGAGACATGATGATGGAGGTGTTCCGGTAGAAGACCGACCGGTGGAAACCTTGGAGATCAATCATGTGCTTTCGGTTCGAGATGGTAGAGCAATGCGGGCCGGTAAATCGAGCAAGCGAGAGTTGAAAATTGGAAGCGAGTCGAGCTCGTTATTTTCACTCGGAGACTCGTCGGTGAGAGACGAAGTATCGAAGCCCGACATTTCCCATGCGGTGGGAGTTGTTAGACGATTCGAGTGCTACTCGGGTGATCGTTTCGGAGAGAGTCCCGTGGCGAGGATTCGGAAAACGAGGAGTAGGCAAAGGAGTCGTAGAGCTAGCAACGGTGAAAATGTTGGTGGCTATCGGTCGAGATCGTCGGTGATAGACGATGGGCATGTGAATGCCGACGTTGCTCATTCGGTGGGAGTTAGCCGGTTCACGAGCAATCCGGGGAGGCGACATGTGGGAGCTTTGAAAAGCTCGGGTTCCATGTTGCGGTTTCGGAGGTCCGAAAGGGGATTGCATGGTGACGGAGAGGTTGACGGAATGGGAGACGTTGTTGAAAAGGGGAGAGCGTCGAGGGTTGTGATGAGAAACCCGGAGATCGATGCTCGGTCTAAGCACGAGGTGCTTGAGACGTTCCGGGGAAGTCGGATGCCGACCGATGTGTCGAGGAAGAAGGCGGTAATGCCTTTGGAGCCGAAGTCAAGAGAGACTTCGGTTGGACTTCTCCGATGATGGATGTGGCCGCCGCCACGGATGATGGGGAGTGTAGTTTGGTTGTGTCTCCAGGTGGGAGATTGTTGGGTTTGGTGGAGCCAAACCAAACCAAGACGAGCCAAAGACGAGCGCGGACGGAGGAGGAGTCGAAGTCGGTTCAGGAAATGGCACGTTCGTGCCACCCCTTCAGCAGATTTGGCAAACTTTCAGACAGGTTGGCACGTTCGTGCCACTTCCTGAGAGCTTTTGGGCCAACTCATTTTTTGGGCTTTTTTGGGCCTTTTTTGTGGCTTTGACTAGGTCTTGACCTAGGTACTATATATATACTTCCTCCCCCCTCACTTATACCTTATCCAAAACCATTTGTAGCCACCATTATAGAGAGAGAAATATAGGAAGAGGGTTAGAGTTAGATTTTTGGGAGAAAATCTTGGAAGCTCTTGGAAGTTCTCGTTTATATTTCGGTGTATCTCGTTGGGTGGGCTAGAGTGTGAGGATCCTAGAGAAAGTCGTGAGAGTTAGAATTCGAGAGAGAATTCTTGAAAGCTCGGTGTAACGATTCGGTTTATCTAGTGAAAATCGTGGCGGCAAAGTGGATGTAGCCTATTTAAAGGTGAACCACTATAATTCTCGGTGTCGTGTTTGTTTGCTTTCTCGTTTCGTATTGTGTTGATTGCTTCGATTGTGGATAGCTCTATTATTGCTTGAATATGTATATTGTGTATGCTTGGGTGCATTGAAGATATATATGTATTGCTTGTGATTGGTTGTCGTTGTTGGTTGGTCGGGAATTCGGAACACTCGGGTTGAGTGGATTCCCGACAACGGTTGGACGTCGGTTGTTCTCGGGGGATTGGTGATCGAGTACGGGGTGGATTCGTGCGGAGATCGATCGGAGTTTCCGTCACGCATTGGGCGTGTCCGGTCGATCGGGTATCGACGAGTCAAGGAAAAAGTCCTCGTGCTCTAGGAGTGGGTCTCGGTGGTCCGACGTGTAGTCGGTGGTCTCGTTGACGTAAAGCACCGCCCGCCTTCCCGGTGTATTCAATCCCTAACAGGGTCAGCTAATTAATTTGAATGGGTCGGCTGTACAAAGTCATGTCTTATCAAATAATGAATCGGAGTAGCATGAGTCAAAATGTGGCAGCATGAGAAAGAGAGAGAGGAAGCAAGAGAATCCACTTACACATAATTAAAATTTAAAAACATGTGTATATGTAATATATTAATTATATTAATAAAAATATGGAGTAATTGGTATAAATAAATAAATACTCCTAAAACAATAAAACAGTGATTGATGATGTGAGAATGGATCGGGCCCCCATAACCGCAGAGAAGCTAGAAGATAGATAGGCGTGTTGTGTTGTATTTGTACTGCCCATATTCTGTGTTGAAAAAACTATACTCTGTATATTATGGGTCACCAATTATTGCCACTGTTTTTTGAGGACCAATTATACAACGTATATATATATATATCTATCATTTTCAAGATTAACTCCATATAATTGACACTCCAAATACCCTACTTATTATTCATATTAATTATTAGTATTATTTGTTTATTTATTAATAAATCTCGATTCTCTCAAATTTTTCGTGTGTTTGTATTCGTATTAGTAAGTATTCATGTTTTTATTATGGAGTATTAGAGCAATTGTGTTTGTAACTAGGCAACTAGCAATGTGTTCAAATTAAAGCAGGTAATTTGTACATTTGTTAAAACATTTTAAAATTTTCATTTTGTAAGTGATTGAACATCAAAAATAAATGAAAAGATAGTAAAAAAAAAAATTAAATTATATAGCAGTCTATCATCTTATTTTCATGCGTTCTTTCACCATACATTTCACAACACATGAAATTCTCAGTTCCTGAACTGTTTGTCAAATTTATTTGTAATTTATGTCCAAGAATACTATATTCATTCATTGAGTCGCAACACATATGCTAGTGCTACTTTATTTTTTTATAAAAAAGGGAGACTCGATCAGAGGCTCCTCGATCGGGTAGAATATGATGTAAATAGATGAATGTGCTCAAGTAGCAAACAATTGTGGGAGATAGCCAACAAGTCTTATCCCATAACAAATTTCATAATATTTCAATAAAATTTTGTTTACTATTTTATTTTAAATTAACAATATATATTACTACTATTCAATAGCTTAAATGTTTAATCTAGGTAAACAGTTGGTAAAACTTTTGCTAAACCTTCTCTAAGGTGAGGTGTGATTTGTGAAAGCGATGGTACACGTGATCATATGCATATTGTAGGTAGTGTCCTTTAGGAGCCCCATACCGACCAGCCATGGCCAACGTCCAGCAAGCAACTGAATGCTGCAATATTAAGCAAATGTATACGGAATGAATGTACAGATAAGCGCCACGTCACATCAACGCGCAGACAACAAGTGTTGAGTTAATACCGAGGAGACGTGGCAGCCTTAATTGTCGACTCAACATCGACCAATCAAAATTTTATTTCAATTAAAAAAAGTGATGGGTTCACCCAACAACTTCCCGATTTTCCCGGCTTCACTGTCCTACTCCTACGGCATGCACAGTGACTGTGGTACCAGTCTTAGAAGCTGACTTGCACCATTTTTATTTTTATTTTTTCCTTTTTTTGGTCCAAATTCGATTAATTAGACTATACTATAAATTTCATCATATATAGTCTAACGCGGTTCATCCACCTCGTCAACGTCTTTAAAACGTAGCTAACACGATCGAGAAAATGAAATCGACCAATGAACTAGATTACGACGAAACAAAATATCAAACTTAATTGCCGTACGTGTTCAAGCAAACGCTGCTACTTGCTACTCATATGCTTGAGATAATTAAACTCTCCAAAATCATATTGTATTTTGTTATAACTTACATATTTGAACTTGTAAGAAAATGTCATTGTTCGAAATCGGGACCTTTTGGGACGGTGTCATGTCAATGATCATCATATATATGGAAAGTGACTTGATTCATTTATATACACTTTTTGAGAAATTTTGTAATAATTATACAATATATTAGTATTTTTTTCATAATATTGTGGTTAAATTTGATACTCCCCCGTGTATATTCCACTATTTATTATGGTATGAAAGTAGCCACTTTTCAAAGAAGCGTTGGCTAACCATAGATTTTTCGTTGCACATTCAAATTGCCTAAGTATATATATCTCGTTTGATTTCAATACGCATCTACTTCTAATTAATTTATTTTTAACACGTGAGCAATATATGTAGTAGCCAATATTATTATGATATTTAATTTATAATCTTTATTACGAAATTATATTTGTTTATTTATATAATTATTTTCATATATACTATACGTATGAGTTCACAATTTTTAGTGTGTATGATATCACATCCAACATTTCTCAACTATATTTTTTCTATTCATGGATAATAATAATGAATCCTACGACTTGATTTGATAAACTTTTCAATTATTTGAAGAAAATGTTGTACTTGTCTATCCTTTAATCATCTTTCAACTAGTGATGATATCACATACGAATCACATCAAACCAACCACGCTAAAAATGCCCTAAATGATTATAGCATAGTATCATCAAATCAAATCGAATCGAATCAAATCAAATTTGAAAATCATAAGCAAAAAGTATATCATCATCGTCTGAACAATGATCAAAATTAATCAAAATTAATTACTTCAAACGGGTGTTAGGACCTATTTTTTAAATTTATTCCCAATTACTTTCACTTCAGTTCAATTTAATTCAATTTAGTTCATACACATTTAATTTCAGTTCAGTTACTTCAGTTCAAATACATTAAGTTTAATTAAATCCACTTCAGTACCCATTAAGTTCAGTTCGTATTTATTTTTTATTTTTTATTTTTATTATTATTATTATTATTTCAATATTTTAAATTTTAATTTAATTTTTGTTCAAGTTCAGTTATTTAATATTTATTTTTATTATTTTAATATTTTAAAATTCAATTTTATTCAATTTAATTTCAGTTCAGTACAGTTTAGTTCAAACCTATTAAGTTGTTTAGACCTATTATGTTTAGTTCAGTATAGTCAATTTCGTTCAGTTCAGTATAGTCAGTTTCAGTCCAAAAGAACATATCTTTAGTGTATAATAGAAATTTGAATCAATTTCTTCGAATGTCCAATTTGCCATTACAAAAAAACATCTAATTAAGTATTGTGAATAATAAATTTTAATTTTCCCTAATTCATTTATTTACTTAAACATTATTTGTGCATTTTTTTTAATTTATAAATTATTAAAATTTAATATTTAAATATTTTTTCAAAATTATATAAATTTTATTTATTTGAGTTTAGTGATCGAAGATGTTTACTGTTTGAATTCAAAATTGATGATCACAATTTAAAATTTTGTGTGATAATTTTAAAGCGAACAATTGGGGTTGATATTATAGTGTGAAAAGAAGATGATCAAAGTTTAAGTAATCGTAAATAAAAAAATACAATTTATTACATTCCAAATCGTCACTTACTTCCAAAAATAGACCTTGTAAAAATTGTTTTGAAATAGTTATATACATTGTTATACTTTTTTTTTTTTTTTGTAACAAAACAAAATTAATATATATCAATTTTTTTTTTTTTTTGTAAAAAAAAAATAGTTTTGTTTCTTAAAGCATTCTATCAAATTAAATAGAAAAGCAAATTTACTATTAATTTGTTCTTAAATTTTGCTTTAGAAGATAGTAGTATATGAATAATTTTGTGTTGTTCTTCTATAACTCTATTTATATTTAGTATTCAATTTTTAATTTTTAAATTATTTAATTACACCTTTTTATATGACAACTATCCTCCTCCCCAAACCGCCTATAAATAGACAAGCAATCCATGAAGCCCCCCATGCTTTCATCACTTTCTCACCTCTCCTCCTCCAACTAACCTCAATTCAAATCAAATCAAAATTAAAAATATAAAATAACAATCCATTCTTTCTTTCATTTAATATCCCCAAAAAAATAAAAATGGTGGCTCTCACAAAACCCGCAATCCAACACTTCTCCAGGTCAAGAAACGGCCCGACATTCTTCCCTGGCGTCCCTCTCGTAGACCTCTCCCGGCCCGACCCGAAAGCCCACCTCGTCAAGGCCTGCGAGGATTTCGGATTCTTCAAAGTCGTCAACCACGGCGTCCCGGCCGAGCTCATCCAAGAACTCGAATCCATCGCCGTCAACTTCTTCTCCCTCCCGCCGTCGGAAAAAGAACGGGCCGGGCCTCCAGACCCGTTCGGCTACGGCGATAAAAAGATCGGCCGGAACGGCGACGTGGGCTGGGTCGAATACCTCCTCCTCACCACCAACAGCGAATCGGGCTTCCAGAAATTCGCCTCCATTTTCGGCGGCGACGCGGCCGAGAGCTTCCGGTGAGTAAAATTACCAAATGCACCCTCACAGTCTTGCCAAATTACATGTAATTATTAGGTACTTGTATTATCGATTTGTTAGGCATTTTAACTTTAAATTAGGCAGGGGATTAGCGCGTAATCCCGAACGAACGACACGTGTTGAATTATGATTTTTGTTGTGTTAATACAGTTGTGTAGTGAATGAATATGTTTCGGCGGTGAAGAAAATGGCTTGTGAAATCCTGGAGATGTTGGCCGAGGGGCTGAGCATTCAGCCGAGGAACGCCTTCAGCAAGCTCTTGATGGACGAACAGAGCGACTCTGTTTTCCGGCTGAACCACTACCCGGCCTGCCCTGACCCGCACGAGCCGGACGGCCGGAACCTGATCGGATTCGGAGAGCACACCGACCCTCAGATCGTATCCGTCCTCCGGTCAAACAACACGTCCGGCCTCCAAATCTCGCTCGAGGACGGCAACTGGATTTCCATCCCGCCCGACCAGCACTCCTTCTTCATCAACGTCGGCGACTCATTGCAGGTAAAAAGAAAGAGTTTTTATAACAACTTTCCATAAGTCAAAGTCAATTAAATGGTGGTGGGAAGTCACAATCTTTTTATTCCATGCAATGTGTCAATTGAACAATCAATTCGATTCGATTTGCAGGTGATGACGAACGGGAGGTTCAAGAGTGTGCGGCATAGGGTTATGGCAAACACCTCGAAATCGAGGCTGTCGATGATATACTTTGGGGGACCGCCCTTGAGCGAGAAGATAGCGCCGTTGCCCTCGTTGATGGAAGGCGAAGACAGCAGCTTGTACAAGGAGTTTACATGGTTTGAGTACAAGAAATCTGCTTATAAATCAAGGCTGGCTGATAATAGGTTGGGCCTCTTTGAGAAAATTGTGGCTTCATAATCATATGGTTATGGCTGTCTTAATTTCATGAGTGAGTGAGTGTCATAATTAGTTCTTTTAGAAGTTCAAAAAAAAAAATGATAAAAAGTTTTTTTTTCCTCTATATATAGTGCATGTATAGGTTTGCTTGTACTATTTTCCTTTTGGGATGAAGTTTGTACTTAGTTTTGTTTGTTAGTCTTTACCATATGTAAACTTTCTTGACAAGAATTACACTAAGGTGAGCTTAAGACTAAGTTTTATCCGATTTTCTTTGCATTTTGGATCGAATAATTATATGTATCCATACACGACAGACCGTGTTATCTTTCGATATTTCGAGGTCGTTACTACCGCTTTATAAAATCTTAGTTGAAAACAACCTAACTAGTACATAGAAACGTGGTGAGGTACGAAATTGAGGTGGAAAATGAAGTCCACAAAAAATGCATTCATGAAGTAGTTGTTGCAATAAAGATCTTTTCTACTTTGGTCGTAGCAAATGGAGTACAAGAAATATCCATTGCATTCAATCAAATTCATATATTATTGGTAAAAAGTCGAATATGGGTAGGGTACATTTAGATGATACTTGCACGGTCATTCTTTTTTTTTTCCTCCTAACTATGTTTGACCATGCTTCTTAAAATTGAAATTCAATTTTAAATTTAACTATAGATATTACACATATAAAAACGATGATGTATATATCATATAAACAATAACACACAATATGATAAATCAACAATAACACACAATATAAAATGAATTTTCTAAGATGGAAAAATAATGAGGGCATTTGAAGTTACTTTAAAAAGCTTATTAGGTGATAATATTTTAATAGTTATGTTTAATTTTTAGAATATTTTTTCAATAGATGTGAAATATTTAACACTTCATCTAGATTCGAGTTTGTTGACTTTAGTATGTATATGTCATTCTTTAGAAAATTTCTTAGAGTTTGTTGGCTTTAGTATGTATGTGTCATTTTTGAGAAAATTGCTTTAATACCAAGCACAATCAAATACTTTCTTTGTCTAAGAGCATTATATTACATATGGTCAAGATTGACATTTTTTTTTTATCCGTCTAGTCCAATATATATGATAATAGTATATAAAATTATAAAAAAATAACTAAAATAAAATTTAACAGTTAAATTTTATTTTAATTATTTGTCATAAATTTTTATACTCTAGTCTACTATATATGATAAATAGTATATAAAATTATAAAAAATAAAATTTAATTGTTAAATTTTATTTTATAATTATTTTTCATAAATTTTTATACTGTTTATCGTCTAGTCTAATATATATGATAAATAGTATATAAAATTATAAAAAATAAAATTTAATTGTTAAATTTTATTTTAGTTATTTTTTCATAATGTTTATCATATATATATATATATATATATACATATATATATATATATATATATATATATATATATATATATATATATATATATATATATATATATATATATATATATATATATATATATGATAAATCGGACAAATCTTCATAATATTTCAATAAAAATTTGTTCCACCCGAGATTTGAACCTTTCGTCGACTGGGAATATCTCATCCACATCATCACAGTTCTTAGAGCATCTCCAATGCAGCCCATTTGGGTGCAGGCCGAGTGAAATGGACTTGGGCAGTAAAAAAATAAAAAAATAGCGTTGGAGCAAACATGCAAAAGGTGGGCATGCCCACTGTCTTGGCCGCGCCTGAATTCACTGTTCATGTCATAAATCTTATTTTTTTATTAAGTTATTGATCTTTATCTTATTTTTTTATTAAGTTATTGATCTTTTATTAAACTAATATACTCCCTCTGTCCCAGAGCAATAGACACAGGTGGTCAACGTTGACTTTTTTGGTCCGTTCAATACATATGATAAACAGTATACAAAAATTATGAAAAAATTACTAAAATAAAATTCAATACTTAAATTATATTTTAGTTATTTTTTAATAATTTTTGTATATTGTTTTTGTATATTGTTTATCATATGTATTAGACGAACAAAAAAAGTCAACGTTGACCACAATTGCCTATAGCTCTGGGACATAGGGAGTACTTTTTACAGTACAGTATTAAATATTTAATAAAAATACATTATTAATTTTTCTGATATTAACTTTAACAAATATAACAAGTAAAATCATACTTAACGTTAACAAATATTTAACAATTACATTTATTAGTTATAATTTAGTGTTACTAAATATTTTTATATTAACTTTAACAAATATAACAAATACAATCTTACTTAACGTTAACAAATATTTAACAATTACAGTTATTATTTAGTGTTACTAAATATTTTGATATTAATCTTGATAAATATAACAAATACAACAAATATTTAACAATTACAGTTATTATGCAGTATAAATATATTTTTTATACTAATAATATTTTTTTAAAAATTAATCACTAGTTAAATTTGTTTACGCTCTTTTAAAATTATTTACTTAAACTAATATTAAATTATAAAATCTATCATTTTATTGTTAATAAAATAATAATAAGAATAAAATAGTATTTAAATGGATTCACAAAAAGTATAAAAGTGGGCTTTGCATTGGAGTGAATTGCCCACTTTTTTTGTTTGCCCACTTTCATATGATGTGACAACTAATGGGCCCACAAAAAGTTAAAAGTAGACTTGGTGTAATGGAGATGCTCTTAACACTCGGCTATGCCTGGACAACATACACCACATATTGGAGCGTGTAAATACTAGGCTTTTAGTAACATAAAATAAATGTTTACCCATTGGAGCTTGAAGATTAAAATAAAATAAGAAATAATTTTGCGTGTCGTTTCAACTTGTCTAATCAGAAAGTGGTCAAATGCACCCGTGACACAGTTTATATAAGTGGAGTATATATTAAAATTAATATTTTTAATTTGACATAGTCAGTTCTCACTAGTCAGCATAAGATAGAATAAGTAGGTCAAATAAACTTTTGAATATATTGTACTTCCCTTTCTTCTAAAACTGTCTCGTCACTTTCCACGAATAGTTTCTTTATTTTTTTATAATAAAATATTAAGTAATTACAAATATATAATTTCTTTTAATTATAAAATAAAAATTAAACACAGTATTACAATATTTTGCACTATGTTTTATTATACATTTAATTTTAGTTTAACTTCTGTATAAAAACATGTCTAATTCCGTGAAACGAAAGAAATACTCCTACTACTAATAAAACATGGAAAAAAATAAATCGAAAATAAATTCAAGCTACTTTATTAAATTCCCGCCTAATTTTACCTTTATTGACTTTCAACGTTCACGCTCGGCCCAAACTTCATATATTATGGGCCGAAAAAAGTTGAAAAGTAAGCCCAAAATTAAACCTCATCACAAGACGGCCTATAAAATTTAGGGCTTATGCAATCAAAGTCGGACCCAACACTGGCCCATTCTCACCCCTTTCAATTTCGCTTCAACCTCTGTAATCTCATTTTTCTCTCTTTCACGTATAGAAGTCTTGTTAAAGTATCTCCGAAATTAGACCCGACAAACCGAGGCTACTACTCGATCAGGGGCGTGTGTTATTCAGGATAATGAGCTGGGATGATGGGTTCGAACTTTCTGGAATAATGCATTTCGCGAAGGTAACTCTTTTCCCCCTGTTTAAAATAAAAATCGATTCTTGAAACATCAGTAATCGGAATTGGTATTCTGTAAGGATAAATATGTTTGGGCATTACAATGCCTTAAATGTACCTAGGCAGAAGTTGTCTTGCTAACATATTTATTTGTTTTATTTCTTTCTTCACAATTTAAACTGTTGTAATCACTTGTCATATTGGTGATTTGATTTAGCATAGTTCATTAGTTGGAACGTGCTTGAAAAACAATCAACATAGAAGCTTTCTGCCGCAGCACAGCCAGGCAGAGTCATGCCGCAAGCAGTGCAAGGCTTGGACAAGAGGTTGAGTCAAGATATCGAGCGAAGCATGAGCATAGGGCAAAGGAATGCTGAAGTCCAGATAGTATGGAAGGCAGTGCAGTGTGGCAGTGAATTCCAGAAGAACTTCAGAAGGCATCCTGCGGCAGCGGTCAAAGCAGCCTGTCCTATAATATTTCAACCGCTTGTTGACCTAGCAAAAAGAGGAAATCAGTTGGAGACTCTCACCTATAAATAGAGGACGACCCAGCTGCATTTACTCAACACTCATACAACATCTTTACACCTCCAGAAACACATTTCCTCTCTAGATCGATCATCACGCCTTTAGTGCCGCGACTTCACTTGTGAAGTTCGTCGAGCCATATGTTCTCTCGTCTCTAAGAGAGTTCTTTTGTAGTGCTGATGATCGTGACTTTAGAATAGGTGTTATCCAGTAGCTAGGTTTCATTTGTTGTTGATTGTTCATACTCTTCGGATACGATAAACACCGAGGCATACATGTGTATAGCCTTAGGTAAAATCATTTGTAAATCCAAGAGTATTCCTTTTGTAAAGACTCGTTTCTTTAATAAAGTTTCTGGCCGTAAGGCCGTTTCGTATGTGTATAATTTAAATACACATACAAAGATTTAAATTCGTGTTCTTTACTTTTTCGTACGTGTGTGTGTGTTCGTTCGAAGTGATTTATTTTTATTAATTCCGCTGCTATTCATATACATATATCATATATATTTTTATCACTTAAACAATCTGATTAATCTGGATAAAATACTTAAATCAAGTAAATCACGTAAAACGAACGATTTTTCTGTACAAGGCATCGTGCTGCGGCATACGCTGTTCTGCCGCAGAACACTGCCTTGTCTAGGCAGCGCATTTCACTGCGTTTATTTACTGCCTACGACTTTCATATTCGTAGTGTGTGAAATATTGGAGTGTGATGCACAATTGGTGTGTGTATGAAGGGTGGTAATTCTTGATCCGTTGAAATCGAAAACCGAAAGTGTGTGAGTGTGATCCCAGGCGCCTAGAACAAGAAGACGAGAGAGGGAGGGAAGTTATTCTGGCTTCGCCCCTGTGAGTTGTGGTTGTGATTGAGGGATTGAATATCAAGTTTAACCATCAAATTACTAATGTTTGGATGGTGATTTAGTAGAATTTTCCATTGTTGGTCATTTCAGTAATGCACTTTTGGCTGTCGATTTTGATTTTACGATTTTGATCGAGGGAAATTTTGACAATGTCTTTTGGTGATGAATTGTTTGACCTGTCTTATTTTTCGTATAACACCTCTTATTTATTTGAGTATTCTCACGGATGTAGAGTTAAAAGGTAACGAGATAATGTCGTATGAAAGCGGTCACATGTTCGAACTTGCATGCGCTCTAAGAGAAGGGGACATCACAATGTAGATTGGAAGCAAAAACATTCCTCGCAACAAACAATCAGTGAGTGCTTTTCTAACAATTTGCTAGCGTTAAATTATGATGAAGCCTTACCTGGTTCTGTTTCATTCTTATCATCGTTCAGCTATACGTGCTCACTTTTTTTTCCGTAGTTTTTTTCCCACTGAAATTGAGAAATAAATATACACAAAACATAGATGCATAAATGATCGTTAAATTAAGGTATAATGCCAAGTACTAGCACATATCTTATTCTTATTAGAAGTAGAAGTAAAATGCCCACAGCAGACGTACATAAACCTTTGAAATCAACTCAAGATATATATTTGTCAGCTGAGCAATCCTCCTTACCGAAGAATAACTTCTTATTACCAGCATCATAAACAAACCTAACATTCTGTTGTTGGAACCCACCTAATATCGTCAGATTATCCTTCCCTCTCATAGCTAGGCAGAACTCATTGTCTGGGTTAAAAAATAAATTTTCATGGGCGATTTCAAAATCCGCCCCTTGGAAATGAAGAATCGCTTTTCGGAAACTTGTGAATCCCGGAGGAAGATGGTAGCAAAACTTGTCCTCAGGGTCAGGGGATCTCACCAACTTAAACCTCTGGAAATATTGCGATAGCACCCTCACAATCGCGTTGTACGCACGCGTCTCCATGACGCTCATAGGGCATCCAGGGTCCATCACGCACCCTGTTTGAAAAGTGCCACTCGGCAGATTCAAACGCACCCCTGCAATGGTTATGTCCAGTAATTTCAACCTGAAGTGGGAGTCAATTTTGTTTAAAAAGCTTGTTTTACGTAGATTTTTAATGCCCTTAATGTCGGTTCCAAATCTCAAGAATGTCGATTTGACGGGGGAGGTCATGCGGGGCAGACAGTATGAGAATCGTCTCACGCAACTGACGCTAGTGGTGCGCATCTGGCTGAATAAGGAAAGTGGTGATCTGCTCATGCCCATGACCCCCGTAATGGAATTCTTGAAGGGGCCTTTTTGGTAATTCGCGCACCCAAAAACAACGTTTCTTAAGGCTTCGGGGGTTTTCTTCTGTGATGGGAAACTGAAAGTCTCGATTAAGACGATGCCCGAGGCTGACTGTCCGCCCAAGTAATCTGATTCGAAGAGGATATCACCATTTGTGGACCGTTTGAAATATCTTGCCGCAGTGTGTTTTGGAGTGAGTTTTTGTATAGGTTGTGGAACGCTTGGGATCGAACAAAGGATAATCTTGTTTGAAACATTTAGTGCATGGAGTACATTGTGTCCATGTTAGATCGTTCCCCGGATCAAAAAGGAAGCTTCTTTTGGTGGCTGGGTTCCCAATGCTGGCTTCGACGGTGAATAAGGTATTCAAGCGGGTGATATTTGGACGGATTGTGTTTGGGAAATAATAATCAGCTGAGTTCACGGATGTGTTGAAATCATGCCGTGTTAGTTTAAGGCTGAAGCCTGTTGATTTAGAGTCGAGACTTCGAGAACAATGGAGGTTATGGAGTAAAATGAGAAACAGTAGAGATGAATATTTTTTGCTAGCCATGTTGAAGGTTCTTAGTTTTTTTATTTGTTTTCATGTGATAGTATATATACACACTAATGCACTTCATAGTTTATATTTTGTGGCTTTTTTATTGATGTTGAGATAGGAACACTATTATTAATGGTGTTGGTGTTAATAGTAAACACCATTTAATTAATATAACTCTCTTTCATAATGAAGCTTTTATCCAACATTTTTAGCTAACTAGACTCTCTTATTCCCAACGGTTTAAGTAAATCTCACATTTCGCTCTCTATACATTTCTCTCTTATTTCCAACCGAAGCACTATGTTTGGAACACTCCTAAAAACTCGGCGCAGAAGATTGCATAAATCTCCTTCGTCGCGTCTTGTCTACCTCTCCCCGATTGAGAATATTGTGGCTTCAACCGATATGAACTCACAATAAATATTATTTTCCATTAATCTTTGCCATTAATTAATTAAGTCGTTATATGTTTTGTACACAAACCAAAAATTTCTATTCTGATAAATAGAAACATGCCTTCAATATCAAAATAAATTACAAACAAAAAGTTTATAGCAATATACTACTCCTTCCGTCCCAAAATAGATGTCATATATTTTTGGACACAGAGTTTAAGAAAAATGTTAATTTTTAACTTTTTGACCAAAAAGTAAATAGTAAAAATATATTTTAAAGTGAAAAGTAAAGTAGTTTTGAGTAAAGTTTAAAAAGAAAAAGTTAGAATTTTTTTTGAGTGTGTAAAATATTGTTACACACTTCGAAAAGAAAAATATGTCAACTATCTTGGGACAAATATGTCAACTATCTTGGGGCTGATGGAGTAACATGTTAAAAAAAAATTAAACATTGTTCACTTGAACATAAACCCAATATTGCATCCAGGAAGATGAGCTGGAGAGGCTTATTGAGATTTTATTGCCCTTGACATCGTTTCCAAATCTCAAGAATGTCGATTTGATGGGGGAGTTGATTGGAGTCAGAAAATATGAGAATCGTCTCTCGGAAGTGGTGCCCATCTGGCTAAAAAGGGAAAGCGGTGATCTGCTCATGCCCATGATCCCAGTAATAGAATTCATGAAGTGGTCTCTTTGGTGATTTGCGCACCCGAACGTTTCTAAAGGTTTCGTGGTTTTTCTTGTGCTTCGGGAAACCAAAAGTCTCGATTGAGACGATGCCCGAGGCCGACTGTCCTCTCAAGTAATGTAAGTAGAAGAGGAAATCACCGTTTTTGGACTGTGAAATATTTAGCCGAAGTGTGGTTTGGATGGAGTTTTTTATAGGATATGGAACTTTTTGGATCGAACAAGGGATAATCTTGTTTGAAACAACCAGCAGTGCATGGAGTACATCGTGTCCATGTTAGGTCACTCCCGGGGTCGAAAATGAAGCTTCTTTCGGCCTACCAATGCTGGCTTTGATGGTGAAAATGGAAAACAAGCGGGTGATAATTAGACGGATTGTATTTGGGAAATAATAAGTTGAGTTCACGGATGTGTCGAAATCATGCCGGGTTAGTGTTAGACTGAATCCTGTTGGTTTCGACTTTCGAATCGAGACTTCGAGAACAATGGAGGTTATGGAGTAGAATGAAAAACAGCAGAGATGGATACATTTTGCTAGACATGTTTAAGGTGAATCCTGTCTTAGTTTTTATTTGTTTATAGGTGATATAATATACACACACACACACTAATGCACTTCATAGTTTTTAGTGATGATGAGATAGGAACGCTATTAATGGTGTTAATGTTAATAGTACACCATTTAATTAATATAACTCTGTTTTCTCTGTTTTACTTGATGAAACTCCTATCCAACTTTTTTATAGCGATCCTCACATCCTGCTCTCGGTACAGTCCTAAGGGTCTCCCAACACGAAACACTGTGTTTGGAGAAAGAGGATTGCTCAAAGACTGGAGCTTGACTTGATTAATCTACCCATCATCAATTACTCGAGTAAGTCTCATTCGAGCTTTCTGATACTTGAGTCAAAAGGCTCAAACCAAGTTTTATTATTATTTATCATTGTACTCTTGATATGTTTACTCTAAATGAAAACTTGAATAAAAACTTATTATTTGTTGATATAATATATAAGTCGAGTCAAGTCGACCTGGAGTCAGAAACCTTTCTCAACAGCTCTCCTTAACGAAAGATAACCGCCCGGCATCCAAATCATATAAAAACCTCACGTCCTGCTGTTGATCAACCCCCAGATGATTTGCCTCTGCCCCACCCAACATCTGTAAACATGCAAAATTAGAAATCAAGTCTTCTTTCCCAAACATAAACAGATTTTTCCCGTTAACATCCAACTTAGCCCCCTCAAAATGCCATGTCATCCCCGGAAAACTTTTGAACCCTTTAGGATACTTGTAGCACAGATTATTTGGATATTTTTTGTTTACAATCTTCTTAACACTTTTAAACTGCGCCAAGTAGCTCGAAATCGCATTTGACACGACCCGATAAGCCCGTAGATCTAGCACGCTAAAAGGTGACCCAGTGTCAACAATGCAGCCTCCATCGAAAGAACCCGTCGGGATATCGAGCCTTTTTCCGGCTACGCTGATGCCGATCATTTTCAACCTGTACCCACTTCCCTTCAGTGACTTTCCGGCTTGTGGGCCCCTCACGAGCGTTGTTGTCTGAACATTCGAGCCACTTATCACGGCCTTTTCCCCGAACCTCAAGAATGATTTCTTTTTCTTCCCAGATAGGCAGTATGAGAATCGGGCCCCGGCCCGTTTCGCCAGCTGCTGAGGGAAGGACGTCGGGAAGTCCCCCATCCCTAGAACCCCCGTTGGGCCCATCCCTGTCCTCATCGAGGCCCACTGATTGTAAGTCCCACAGCCAAAAGTAAGGTCGGCCATTGGCCTTAGCAAGTCTGGGAAATTAAATGTCTCGGTCGAAACAGTCCCGGATGAGGACTGCCCGGCTCTGGTGTTCACAAAATAGTAGCACTCGTTGACGGTGCAGTTGAAATGCTTCGCCAGGGTGTCGTTTTGGTGCATTCTTCTGAACGATGTAGATTTAGACCGGTCGAAAAGGGGGTGGTATTGCTTGAAGCAATTTTTGCATGGTTTGCATTGCGTCCACGTGAGGGGGGACATAGTGTCGAATGCTAATGTAATTTTTGTCTTTGGTGTTCCGATGCTTGCGTCGAGGGTGAAAATGGGGTCGCGGAAATATAGTGAATATTGGAGATGAGTCAGATGAGTGGTTGCTCGGATTTGTGTGGATTCAACATCACGATGGAAGGATTGTAGGTCAGAAACGTTGGGGCGATACAGAGGAGAGTGTGGAGAGTCTCTATGGAAGAGTTCTAAGCTCATACCGTCTGATAGTGAAACGCTGAAGGAGAGGTGTGAGGCTAAGAGAAAGGTACAAATCAGAGAAACTGAGATGGGATACATGTTCTGTAGGAAAAATGAAAAAAAAAAACAGAACATGTAGTGTTGCTGGGTTTGGTGAAGAAACATGTTGGTATTTAATCCATCTCATTTTCATTTTCATTTGTAATATGGGCAATAGCATTTACCATCTCACCTTTCCTTTTGGCCAAGTCTAACATTAATATTTAATGCTTTTTACTCCGTATCAATTCAAGAAAACGAACTTGAGACACGTGTGTTGAATATTTAAATTTCTACAATTGAACCAGGTAAAAAAAAATCAAAAAAATGAATAGTAATATTCGCTGAATGAACTAGTGTTAAATGCATATGACATTATACAAGGACTTGTTTTTTGTACTGAAACTGGTTGCACTGAACTTAATATGTTTGAATTGAAATTAAGTTTAATTTAATTTTAAAATATTGAAATTGTTAGATATCCCATCTCGATTAGATATCGATAATTGAGCTCACATAAAAGTTGAATTACCTTATTACCTTAACAAGATCTTTTAAGGTGTTATTGACCCAACTTTTACATGGTATCTGGGGAGCCGGTGGAATTTTCGGCTTACCCGTAAATCCTAAATTCAAGCACAAAGTAATAAATTCGATAATAAAAAGACGCAAATGACGATTAAGTTTCCAGTCGGGTTTCTTAACTCATCAATACAACGTTTAATTCACTTAGAGTTCGCTTTCGATCGGGTTAAGATTCTAAGTTTATGTCAAATTGTATTAGATCTTCCAGCAACTACAAATCAATTCCTTTCATTTATCATATAATCATATATGAGTTTAAGGTTTAGTTAAACATGTAAGTAAAATTCTAACAATAATCAAACATGAAAGTAAAAGCATAGATTTAGTGAAACTAAAAATGCTCAACAATTGAAAACATGAATTATACAAAGTAAAATTCAAGCAAATTTGATGAAAGCAATGTAAAGTCATAAACATAAACACACACACCTGACATAAATCACAAACGCCGCACGAACGCAGGGATCGTTCTATATGATCGTCTAGCTATCGGTAAAGGGCCGAGCGCATTTTGAATAATATTATGTTCATTTCTCCCCTTCAACTGATATATAACAGAAAAGAAGGAAATTATTTGATTATATATATATATAATCCTCAAGCTGCAAAAGCATCTTTTGAGCAGTCATCCGACGCAAACGAAAGCTTCTCCTCCTTCAAATCGTACAGCACCCTCACATTCTGCTGCTGATAAGCCCCTAACAACGTCACCCTCTTCGACGAGATCATCTCCAGGCAGAAGAAGTTCTCCTCGATAAGGAAAAGACTCCTCGCAGGGACCTGATATTCCGCCCCGATGAAATGCAGTGTCATGGACGGAAACTTCTCGAACGAACGCGGTCGCTTGTAACAAAGAAGATCCTTCTCTGCACCCTTTTCCGAAAATTTCAGTCTCCGAACGCCTATTTCTTTGAATCTAGAAAAATACTGGTCGAGCGAACTCACCACAGCCTTATACGCTTTCCTGTTTAGTATGCTAACGGCTGCGCCCGAGTCTATCACACACCCTTCTCGAAATGTATTTCTCTTTAGCCCCAGCTTTCGTCCGTTTATGCTGATATCGGTTAATCTCAGCCGGTAGAATATATCGCTGTGATTGGTTCTTATCAACGGCGTACTCTGTGCACCCGTTTTGTTCATAAACGCATCATCTCCGAATCTCAGATACGATTTTCCTTTAGTAGATTTCACTTCAGGAAAGCAGTACGAAAACTGACCCTTGATTTGGCTGTCGAGCTGGCGAGCGAACGAGACCGGCTCCCTATCCAGTCCAAACATCCCGCTGACGACATTCCTCTGACCAAACGGGCCCTCGTTTTGAAACCCGCACCCGAAAACGAGATCTTTATGGTAATCTCTTTTCTTAGAGTGGAAGTAGAACTTCTCAGTCGACGCGACTCCGACCGACTTCTGTCCGCTGTAGTACCGCACGTGGTACACGCATCGGTCTGTGTTGCATGTGAAGCTCTTTGCCGTATCCTCATTTTCGGTCAACATTTTGTACGATGTTGACTTTTTGAAGTCGAAGAGGGGTTCGCTTTGCTTGAAGCAATGAAGGCACGGCGTGCATTGGGTCCATGTTAAGCCGCTGCCCGTGTCGAAAATAAAGGATCGTTTTACGAGAGGTGTGCCGAGAGATAACTCGACTGTGAAGAGCGGATTGTGGGTTGTTAGTGGTAGAACTAATGACTCGTTCTGAGTCTTTTTTTCAAAGCGGGATGCGCGGGATTTGGAAATGTTGATGTTCACCGTGAACCGTTGGAAATCGGACAGGTTGGGATTGTATAGAGGGGATTGTGGAGAGTCTCTGTGAGTGAGTGTCAAGGTGAAACTGAAACAGGGGAGAAAACAGAGTGATGAAAGGTTGAGAAAAATGAAGATGAACAACAACATGGTTGGTGTTTGAGACATGTTTGATTATTCTAAGAAAACAAAATGATTTACATATATACTATGATTTGAATGTTGCTCTAAGAAGTTAATGGCCTGAGTTATTGAAATATGATTAGTAAAGTTTGCTTCTTTATTTATTAGGTGTAATAAAATTCAATGCACTTTGTTATTAGTATCTTGTAAGGTTTAAACATATCAACATTTTATTATTCTTATGCCAGAAGAAATAATAATTTTTGCAGATTAATTATTGAAAGCCATATGTGAACAAGTGAAGAACCAGGTTGGTATTTAATCCATTTAAATTTCATTTGTAATGTGGGCATTGGCATTTACTTGTAGACCATCTCAACTATCCTTTTGGCTAATTTCAACATTAAGATTTTCACCTTTACTAATGACAAGAACCGACAGACGCACGAACGCATGGATCATATCGTTCTATATGATCGTCGTGCTAACAGTAAAGGGCCAAACGCATTTTGAATAATATTATTTTTATTTCTCCCCTTCAACTGATATATAACAGAAAAGAAGAAAATTATTTGATCATTCATATAAACATATAGGATATGTAATCCTCAAGCTGCAACAGCATCTCTTGAGCAGTCATCCGGCGCAAACGAAAGCTTCTCCTCCTTCAAATCGTACATCACCCTCACATTCTGCTGCTGATAAGCCCCTAACAACGTCAGCCTCTCCGACGAGATTATCGCCATGCAGAAGAAGGTCTCCTCAAAAATGAAAAGACTCTTCGCGGGGACCTCATATTTCGCCCCGATGAAATGCAGTGTCATGGATGGAAACTCCTCGAACGACTGCGGTCGCGTATAACAAAGAAGATCCTCTGGTACACCCTTTTCCGAGTATTTAAATCTCCGAACGCCTATGTCTTCGAATCTAGAAAAATATTGGTCGAGTGAACTTCCCACAGCCTTATACGCTCTCCTGTTTAGCAAGCTAACGGATGCGCCCGAGTCTATCACACACCCGTCAGGAAATGTATATCTCTTTAGCCCCAGCTTTCGTCCGTTTATGCTGATATCAGTTAGTCTCATCCGGTAGAATATATCGTTGTGATTGGTTCTTATATATCGTTGTGATTGGTTCATACGATTGTGTTTTAGTAGAGTTGAATTCAGGAAAACAGTATGAAAACCGACCCTTGATTAGGCTGCCTAGCTGGCGAGCAAACGAGACTCGCTCCCTATCCAGTCCAAATATCCCGCTGACGACAGCCATCTGACCAAACGGGCCCTTGTTAAAAAGCCCGCACCCGAATATGAGATGTCTATGGTAATCTCTTTTCTTAGTGTGGAAGTAGAACTTCTCAGTCGACGCGACTCCGACCGTCTTCTGTCCGCTGTAGTACCGCACGTGGTACACGCATCGATCTCTGGTGGCTCTGGTGCATATGAAGCTCCTTGTCATATCCTCATTTCTGGTCAACATTTTGTATGACATTGACTTTCTGAAGTCAAACAGGGGTTCGGTTTGCTTGAAGCAACGAATGCACGGCTTGCATTGGGTCCATGTTAGGCCGCTGCCTGTGTCGAAAATGAAGGTTTGTTTTACGAGAGGTGTACCAAAAGATAACTCGACCGTGAAGAGCGGATTGTGGGTGGTTAGTGGTAGAACGAATGAGTCGTTATGGGTCTGTTTTTCAAAGTGGGATCGCGGGATTTGGAAATGTCGACGTTCACCGTGAATCGTTGGAAATCGGACAGGTTGGGATTGTACAGAGGGGATTGTGGAGAGTCCCTGTGAGTGAGTGTCAAGGTGAAACTAAAGCAGGGGAGAAAACAGAGTGATGAAAGGTTGAGAAAAATGAAGATGAACAACAACATGGTTGGTTGAGACATCTTTGATTATTATGAGGAAACAAAATGATTTACATATATACTATGATTTGTATGTTGCTGTAAAAATATAATGTCATGAGTTATTGAAATATGATTAGTAAAGTTTGCCTCTTTATTTATTAGGTGTAATAAAAGTCAGTGCATTTTTGTTGGTTTAATCTTATCAAACATTTTTTTTTCTTATGCCAAAAGAAATAATGATTTTTGCAGATGAACTATTGAAAGCAATATGTGAAGAACCAGGTTTGTATTTAATTATCTTTTCGGCTAATTCTATCATTAAGATGTACTAATGTTTTTTACCCAGGGGATGAGTGATTTTCGCCTTTACTAATGACAAAAACCGACAGACACACGGACTCAGTGATCGTGCTATCGGTAAAGGGCCGAGCACGTTTTGATTTTATTTTGTAAGTTTATTTCTCCCCTTCAACTGATATATAACAGAACAGAAGAAAATTATTTGATCATTCATATAAATATGTAGGATAAGTAATCCTCAAGCTGCAACAGCATCTTTTGAGCAGTCATCCTGCGCAAACGACAGCTTCTCCTCCCTCAAATCGTACATCACCCTCACATTCTGCTGCTGATGAACCCCTAATAACGTCATCCTCTCCGACGAGAAAATTGCCATGCAGAAAAAGCTCTCCTCGAAATAGAAAAGACTCCCCGCGGGGACCTGATAGTCCGCCCCGTTGAAATGCAGTGTCATGGTCGGAAACTTCCCGAACGACCGAGGTCGCGTGTAGCAAAGAAGATCCTTCTGTGCATTCTTTCTCAAAAGTCTCTGAACGCCTATGCCTTTGAATCTTGAAAAATACTGGTCGAGCGAACTCACCACAGCCTTATACGCTTCCCTGTTTAGTAAGCTAACGGATGTGCCCGAGTCTATCACACACCCCTCTGGAAATGTATCTCTCTTTAGCCGCAGCTTTTGTCCGTTTATGCTGATATCGGTTAATATCAACCGGTATGATGTATCGTTATGGTCGGTTCTTATCAACGGCGTACTCTGTGAACCCGTTTTATTCATAAACGCATCAGCTCCGAATCTCAGGTACGATTGTCTTTTAGACTTCAACTCAGGAAAACAGTATGAAAACCGACCCTTGATTAGGCTGCTGAGCTGGTGAGCGAACGAGATTCGCTCCCTATCCAGTCCAAATATCCCGCTGACAGGCATCTGACCAAACGAGCCCTCGTTACGAATCCCGCACCCGAAAATGAGACGAATGTATTTACGGTAATCTCCTTTCTTAGTGTGGAAGTAGAACTTTTCAGTCGACGCTACTCCGAACGTCTTCTGTCCGGTACCATACTTCACCTCGTACTCGCATCGGTCTCTGTTGCATACGAAGCTCTTTGCCTTATCCTCCTTTCTGGTTAACTTTTTGTATGACTTTGACTTTTTGAAGTCGAACAGGGGTTCGCTTTGCTTGAAGCAATGAAGGCACGGCGTGCATTGGGTCCACGTTAGGCCGCTGCCCGTGTCGAACATGAAGGTTCGTTTTACGAGAGGTGTGCCGAAAGATAACTCGACCGTGAAGAGCGGATTGTGTTGGGTTAGTGGTACAACGAATGACTCGTTCTTGGGTTTCTTCGTCCAATATAGCATCGTTCGGGTCTGTTTTTCAAAGCGAGTTGCGCGGGATTTGGAAATGTCGATGCTCACCGTGAACCGTTGGAAATCGGACAAGTCTGGATTGTACAGAAGGGATTGTGGAGAGTCTCTGTGAGTGAGTGTCAAGGTGACACTGAAGCAGGGTGATGAAAGACTGAGAAAAGTGAAGATGAACAACATGGTTGGTGTTTGAGACATATTTTTGATTATTCTCTGAGGAAACAAAATGTTTATTACAGAGGAGTATATATTACGATGTGAATGTTGCTGTTATAGGATAATGTCCTGCGTTATTGAAATATTATTAATAAAGTTTGCCTCTTTATATATTAGGTGTAATATATTCAATGCAATTTGTGATACTATGACATCCCATATAGTAATAAATTTTAATTAAAATAAAAGTATTTCATGAAAATAATCAAGCTACAGTCGCATAGAAAGAAAAATGAAATGGTAAGCAACCATTTTATATTTTGACCCCCCAAATCATCATTAATTCATTTCTGGCCCTTCTTTTTCCACAGCTTGATCCCAGCAGAACTCTTCCTCTTCTCACCTCCGAAAGCATCGTCACCGTCGCCTCCCAATCCCGGCGACCCCACATACCTCCCAACACCTTCGAACGAGTTCGTGTAAACCTTATCCATGGACCCACACCTCGTTGGCCTTTGACATCAACGCCTCCCGCCAGAACTGATGCTGCAGCATCGGCAGCTTTCCTCCATTGCTCGGACAGCAAACGAAGCTTCTTCATCTCGTTTGCTAACTCCTCCCTCGCCTTTTCACTAAACTCCAACTTCTCGTATTTGTCCAGAAGCTCTATTCTAGTATTTTCCAGCTCGATCATGATTAACATTACTCGACCTCAGTGTCAACTCCTCAATGCTGGCTTCGACCGATGATACTTTTAGTGCCCTCTCGTCGAGTTCACTCTTTAAGCGCTTGCTTTCTTGACGGAGAAGTTCTATTTCCTTGTCTTTCTCGACTAAATCGGCCTTGAGCGAGCTTATCTCATTGTTTTTCAAAGCCAGCTCATCCAACAATGCATTGTCCAGCTCATTGGCCGATTTAGGCTCGTCGGCTAGTTTCTCAACAGGGGCTTCAAATTCGTCGGTTTCGTTCTTGATATAATTATTATCGTCGCCGGCTAGGTTCAATGTCTCATTGGGAGTATGGTCCTAGGCTTCTGTATGGTTCTTGGGCTTTTTGTCGAGTTGATCTTGTGCGTTTTTCTTGGCGGAGTCGGTGGAGACCAAGTGGCCTTTGAGGCTTTTGAGCTCCTCCCGAGCTAGGCCCAGTTGGGACTCCAGATTCGCAATGCACCTGCTGGCTGTTGGGCCAATTAAAGTGGAAATAGACCGTTGAGCTGATACTGGACCATTTAGAAGCCCAATTGGCCCAAATTAGTGCCAACCTGGCGATCCGCGGCTCAAACTTCAGCCAATCAAATCTCACCACTTTTTCCTACATAAGCAAACCCCTTCCCTTCTCGGTGGTAATTATACTCGAAAAATCCGTGAGTGACAATGGCAAGAGCTATTCCTTTAGGTTTATTCGCAAATTTACGAAATTTGGGAAGAAGCGCCTGTTCGAGCAATTTGGGAAGAAGCGCCTGTTCGAGCACAAAAATTTTGCCTATTAGTAAAGTTAAACAATTTCAGAACAGCCCCTCCGTCATCACTTACCCTTACCGCGGTATTAGTTCTCATCTGAAGGGATCTATTCGTAACATTGAAGCATTTAAGGACATCCCCCTGTACGAAGACCTTGCTCGTTTCGCCGTCGATGATCACAATAACAAACAGGTTCGCGTGTTTTCTGTTTCCTTGGAGCGATGATTTCTTTTCTTTTCGGATCTCCTCAGATCTGAAAATTAAAATTCGCCCGATGTATATTTCTGATTTAATTTCGGTTTCATTGATTATCGCCGGATCTCCTCAGATCTGAAATTGAAAATTATTTCTGATTTAATTTCGGTTTCCTTTATTCTCGCCCGATCGATGATTTGTTTTCTGTTCTGTTCTTGCCAGATCTCTTCAGATCTTAAAATGAAAATTCGCCCGATGTATATTTCTGATTTAATTTTGGTTTCCTTGATTCTCGCCGGATCGATGATTTCTTTTCATTTGCTCGATGTATATTTCTGATTTAATGATTTTCGATGTATATTTCTGATTTAATGATTTTAGATCTGTGTTTATTTGCTTGAAAACAGAACTCGGTGCTGCTGTTCAAGAAGTTGACAAACGTGAGGAAGAAGTGTGTCCGCGGACACTTCTACTATATGACGGTGGAGGTGGCCGAAGGCGGCCAAAAGAAGGTGTGTGGAGCGGAGATATTCTACCGGCCATTGATGAACGTCAAGGAAGTTCTGGAATTCGGAGAGTTACCGAATTAAATTATGCCAGTTCTGGAATTAGAGAGTAAATTATGAAATAAATGTAGGTAGTTTTTGAAGTAAATTATGCCAATCAGCAAGGCGGCTTTGACTAAAGAATGGAGTACTAAAAGTTTTTGGTAATATTTGGGTACGGGCAATTGGTTTTTAATATTATTTTCAACACTCAGGGGGAGATTGGTTTTTAATATTATTTTTTACCTTCATTTGTAGTCATTTGTAGGGGTTATTTGTAAAGGTTGTATATTTTTTAATTCTTTATTTATTAGGGTATTTGTATTTAAATTCTTATTTTTCACCTCATTTGTAGGGGTAGGGTTGTATATTTTTTAATTCTTTATTTATTAGGGTATTTATATTTAAATTCATTTGTAGGGGTTTTTACTTCATTTGTAGGGTTGTATATTTTTTAATTCTTTATTTATTAGTTTATTTGTATTTAAACTCATTTGTAGGGGTTGTATATTTTTTAATTCTTTATTTATTAGAGTAGTTGTATTTTTTAAATATTAAGTAAGGGCATTTTTAAAAATGTATAAAATCATAAATATCCCTACAATACGGTAACATATATTAATTTATTTAATATTCACTAATATTAAAATTTAATATTCACTAATATTAAACGTGTTACTAATATATTATAAAAATGTAAATATATCAATGAGCGAAGATGAAAGATTTTCGAATGTCTTTGATGAAACTTCAACTATTGAAATGTAGGATGGTATAGTTTAGATTTTTGCGTAATTTTATATATCAATTAATTTCTTAATTTTTTTAATGAAAAAGACTTCAACTATTGAAATGTAGGATGGTAGTTTAGATTTTTGCGTAATTTTATATATCAATTAATTTCTTAATTTTTTTAATGAAAAAGGATAAAATGGGGATAGTGCCTGTATAATACTAAGAGAAAAGATTGGGTACTATAAATAATAATCATCTTAAAAGTGCCCTCATTCGTGATTACCCCAAAGTTTTTTAATCTCTATCCTATTATGTTTGATTTTGTTTTCTCATTTACTATCCATTGCTTTTTTAAGTATTTTGTTACTACCTTCATGAAAAGTTTAATCATATAAAAAAATAAAGTCTTTTGTGAAAATAATCAAGCTACAATCACAGAAAAAAAAGATGAAATGGTAAGCAGCCATTTTATATTTTGACCCCCCAAATCATCATTAATTTATGTAAAAATGTTAAAAAATATCATTATACATATAGTTTACATGCTTATTTACCATCTCATTTAAAAAATATACTTTTATACATTAAAAGACAAATTTGCCCTTAGCATTAATCAGAAAAAAAATATAAAACCCATCTAATCCCTCTCTCTCAACCCTAATCTCTCGTTCTTTTTCGCTCTATTATGCTCCGCCGCTTTCACATATCCTCTCAACATCCATTCTTCGGCCTCAAACTATCTTCCAACCCAGCACCTTGAAGCTTGAAGATGGGTTTCAAACCTCCACCTCGTTTCTGGCCGACGTCGATGACCACACAAAGCTTTTTCGTGGTGATGGCGGCTGTGAATATTGGTGGCCCCCGACGATGGCGAAAATCCATCTCCAATGTTGGGTGTGGTGAAAAATAGTTGAAAGATGTACAGATCTGTACAAATTATTTTTTTTATATGTTAGATTGACCTTCTCCGGGTCAAGAGATGTACAGATCTAGATCTATATGTTGATTTACACTTTTTTTATATAAATATATATAGATATGATATATAAATTTTCATTTATATTAATAATATAATTAAAATTTGAAGGTCAGAATTACTATTTGTGTTCATTTTGTTTAAATTTGAAATTGAAAAAAAATAATGTTAAAATTAAAATATGAAAGTTAAATTAAAAATTCGAGAAATCAAATACTGAGAATGAATGTGTAAAGTGGATGTCTACCGAGGAGGAATGTGTTAAGTGGATGTCGAATGCAAGACTTGTACACATGGTTGGTGGGTGAATGTCGAATGCAAAATTTTGTAGAATGGTTTAGTGGGTGAATGTCGAATATTCATGTCGAATCGATGTCGAATGGGATTCACCATGTCGAATCTCAAATTCGATTTGTCGAATCTATTTCGAATGAAATTTAATATGTCGAATGTGTTTGTCGAATGTGATTCGACATGTCGAATGTGTGTCGAATATAAAATATTTGTCGAATGTGATTCGACATGGCGAATGTGTTTGTCGAATATGTTTGTCGAATGTGATTCGACATGTCGAATGTGTTTGTCGAATGTGATTCGATATGTCGAATGTGTTGTCGAATGTGTTTGTCGAATGTGATTCGACTTGTCGAATATTACGTTCATTCTACGAACATGTATTCTACAAGGTAAGGGCAATTTAGATCATTCACCGCTTTTTAGTGTAAATAAGCACATTTTTTATATGGAGGTGGCAAATAAGCATGTCCACTATCTGCTTTACGATACTTTTATTTTTCTCTCTTAAGCCCTTCTTTTTCCACAGCTCTCCGAGCATCTTGATCCCAGAAGAACTCTTCCTCTTCTCACAACCGAAAGCATAGTCACCGTCGCCACCCGATCCCGGCGACCCCACATACCTTCCAACGCCTTCGAACGAGTTCGTGTAAACCTTATCCATGGACCCACACCTCTCGGGCGATCGTTGGCCTTTGACATCCACGCCTCCCGCCAGAACTGATGCCGCAGCATCCGCTGCTTTCCTCCATTGCTCAGACAGCACACGAAGCCTCTTCATCTCGTTTTCTAACTCCTCCCTCGCCTTTTCACTAAACTCTAACTTCTCGTATTTGTCCAGAAGCTCTATTCTAGTATTTTCCAGCTCATGATTAACATTACTCGACCTCAGTGTCAACTCCTCAATGCTGGCTTCGACCGATGATACTTTTAGTGCCCTCTCGTCGAGTTCACTCTTTAAGCGCTTGCTTTCTTGACGGAGAAGTTCTATTTCCTTGTCTTTCTCGACTAAATCGGCCTTGAGCGAGCTTATCTCATTGTTTTTCAAAGCCAGCTCATCCAACAATGCATTGTCCAGCTCATTGGCCGATTTAGGCTCGTCGGCTAGTTTCTCAACAGGGGCTTCAAATTCGTCGGTTTCGTTCTTGATATAATTATTATCGTCGCCGGCTAGGTTCAATGTCTCATTCGGAGTATGGTCCTTGGCTTCTGTATGGTTCTTGGGCTTTTTGTCGAGCTGATCTTGTGCGTGGCCTTTGAGGCTTTTGAGCTCCTCCCGAGCTAGGCCCAGATTCGCAATGCACCTGCGAATCAAATCAAATCTCACCACTTTTTCCTATATAAGCAAACCCCTTCCCTTCTCGGTGGTAATTATACTCGAAAAATCCACTATCTCGTGAGTGACAATGGCAAGAGCTATTCCTTTAGGTTTATTCGCAAATTTACGAAATTTGGGAAGAAGCGCCTGTTCGAACACAAAAATTTTGCCTATTAGTAAAGTTAAACAATTTCAGAACAGCTCCCCCGTCAAACCTTGTAACACCCGTTTTTCAACTTTTTTTTTTAAATTCATTAAGATAATTTGAATGTTTAGTTGTCCTTTAACTTTATTAAAAAAAAATTACTTTAAGTAATATAATATAATATTAATTAATTATGTAAAATTAATACTTTCATTCAAATCTTTAAATAAATATTCAGGTTATCTAGAAATTCTTTTATTATTAATTATGTAAATAAATTTCTAATAATATAATATATTTTCAGAAAATAATAAAGTGTTTTAATTAGTCAATCACGACTCCCACTTCCTATTAAATCTCTACCAAACTTTGACCCTAAATATCTCCTACGGAAGACGTGATAAAACATACCAAAAATCCATTTCATCTTCATCAGAGGATCTACAGAAATTCTTTCCCAGCTGATATCACATCGAAAACCATAATCGTAAAAACCAATCGTTGCCTTGTGCCGACTCGAGACCCTCGTATAGATACTACTTCCGAACCTCCAATTCTTTCCCTCGCGGCCGAGCACCTACGCAGTCGTCGCCGGAGAAGACAAAGATCGAAGTCGCGGGAGTTTCACGCCGAGCTCCGACGCTGGTCGTCCAACTGGATTCTTTTCTCATCGTACCTCCTGCTAGATTTCTCCACCGGGTGTTAGTGCCGCTGGATCTGAATCTCTTTCGTTCACTCGATTAAAGAAGCATATTGAGGGGAAAGGTATTCTGAACTTTGATTTCTTATTTACAGCAACCTATTATTTATTAAGAATAAGTTGCATGTCCCCCTTTGATCCTCATGGTTTAATCAGTGAAATTTGGCCTCTCGGATTTGTTTATTCGCCACTTTTGTCCCTATGTAGATAAGTCTCTCTTGAATAATTTTAGTTTCAATTCATAGTATATGGCAGACCCTTTCGTTCCTTAGAAATGAAGAGGAGTTCAAACTACAATAAATAGTTAGTTCTTACAAACCCAACAGCATATTAATGAAAATATAAATGAAAACAATGGAATGTTTAATTTGGTACTTCACTTTAATAGGGAGCGAGGCTCAAGGAAATTAGGACTTTCTCATCGATTAAGGTTTTCTAGCACGACACGTTTACGAGAGGTAGGGGTTTCTTATCCTTTACTCATGAGTTATGTTATGCTTATGTGCGTATGTGTATTTATGTGAATGAACTATGTGATATTGTACGTGTCGATAATTAAATGATTGATGAATATCATGTTTATATGTGTGCTAGTTGAGATATCGACGTGGTATGATATATGAAAATATACGTGTAATATGTTATATGTTATCGCCACGTGTACGCCACGTGTAATATGTTATATGTTATCGCCACGTGTACTATGCTCAAATGATATGCTTGAATGACATGTTATGAAAGCAAGGTCCGTCCATAGGCAGGGACGGCAAATACGTGAAATGTATATGTTAAACAAGGTTCACTCGTAGGCAGGAGTGACAACAAGGTCTGTCCGTAGGCAGGGACAGCAATATGAGAAAATGTGCATGTTAAACAAGGTTCACCCGTAGGCAGGGGTGACAACAAGGTTCAACCGTAGGCAGGGTTGACAACAAGGTCCATCCATAGGCAGGGATGGCAATATGTGAAATGTATATGATAAACAAGGTTCACCCGTAGACAGGGGTGACAACAAGGTCCGTCCATAGGCAGGGACGGCAATATGTGAAAAGTATATGTTTACATGTTTAATTATGTGAAAGTATACTTATGTGAATTATTTGTCTATATTCTTCATGTGACTATACATGCCATGTATTCATGATATGATTCATGATTTTAAGATAAGTGATTCCTGCTGAGCACGTTGAGCTCACCCCAATCAACGACATTTTTTTAGGTACGAACGGAGACATCGAGGAGAATTACGAGGATGCGGTAGTGTGGTACATGTATTTATTTAAAACCATGCTTACATTGATTTTAAAGCTCACTTTTATTTTTATTAAATGCTTAAATTTTTATTTTATTTTTTTGAAAAGTATTATTTCTTTGAAAATTGTTGTTTAAATTACGTAACCCCCATATTTGACTAATTATTTTTAAAATAAATTATTTTATTTTATTATCTTCCGCTCTATTTTACAAAACAAAAATCGGGGCGTTACAAACCTTACCCTTACGGTTTGCCTACTCCTCCGATGGGATCTATTTTTAACATTGAAAGATTTCAGGACACCCCCCTGTTCGAAGACCTTGCTCGTTTCGCCGTCGATGATCACAATAACAAACAGGTTCGCGTGTTTTCTGTTTCCTTGGAGCGATGATTTCTTTTCTTTTCGGATCTCCTCAGATCTGAAAATTAAAATTCGCCCGATGTATATTTCTGATTTAGTTTCAGTTTCATTGATTATCGCCGGATCTCCTCAGATCTGAAATTGAAAATTATTTCTGATTTAATTTCGGTTTCCTTTATTCTCGCCTGATCGATGATTTGTTTTCTGTTCTGTTCTTGCCAGATCTCTTCAGATCTTAAAATGAAAATTCGCCCAATGTATACTTCTGATTTAATTTTGGTTTCCTTGATTCTCGCCGGATCGATGATTTCTTTTCATTTGCTCAATGTATATTTCTGATTTAATGATTTTAGATCTGTGTTTATTTGCTTGAAAACAGAACTCGGTGCTGCTGTTCAAGAAGTTGACAAACGTGAGGGCGAAGTGTCTCCGCGGACACATCTACTATATGACGGTAGAGGTGGCCGACGGCGGCCAAAAGAAGGTGTGTGGAGCGGAGATATTGTACCGGCCATGGCTGAACGTCAAGGAAGTTCTGGAATTCGGAGAGTTACCGAATTAAATTATGCCAGTTAAATGTAGGAAGTTTTTGAAGTAAATTATGCCTGATTTCAGCAAGGCGGCTTTGACTAAATAATGGAGTATTAAAAGTTTTTTAATCTCTATCCTATTATGTTTGATTTGTTTTCTCATTTACTATCCATTGAAAAGTTTAATCATATAAAAAATATAGTCTTTTGTGAAAATAATCAAGCTACAATCACAGAAAAAAAATATGAAATGGTAAGCAGCCATTTTATATTTTGACCCCCAAATCATCATAAATTTATTTCTGGCCCTTCTTTTTCCACAGTGATCCCAGAAGAAGAACTCTTCCTCTTCTCACAACCGAAAGCATAGTCACCGTTGCCACCCGATCCCGGCGACCCCACATACCTTCCAACGCCTTCCGCCAGAACTGATGCCGCAGCATCCGCTGCTTTCCTCAATTGCTCAGACAGCACACGAAGCCTCTTCATATCGTTTTCTAACTCCTCCCTCGCCTTTTCACTAAACTCTAACTTCTCCTCTTCATATCGTTTTCTAACTCCTCCCTCGCCTTTTCACTAAACTCTAACTTCTCGTATTTGTCCAGAAGCTCTATTCTAGTATTTTCCAGCTCATGACAAACATTACTCGACCTCAGTGTCAACTCCTGAATGTTGGCTTCGGCTGATGATACTTTTAGTGCCCTCTCGTCGAGTTCACTCTTCAAACGCTCGTTTTCTTGACGAAGAAAATCTATTTCTTTGTCCTTCTCGACTAAATCGGCCTTGAGCATCGTTGCTTTTCAAAGCCAGCTCATCCAATAATGCACTTTCCTGCTCATTGGCCGATTTAGACTCATCGGCTAGTTTCTCAACGTCGGTTTCGTTCTTGATATAGTTATTATCGTCGGGGGAGGTTTCTTCCTTGTTCAGTGTCTCATTTGGAGTGCAGTCCTTATCTTCTTCTGTATAATGGTTCTTGGGCTTTTTATCGAGCTGATCTTGCGCGTTTTTCTTGGCGGATTCGGTTGAGACCAAGTGGCCTTTGAGACTTTTGAGCTCCTCCCGAGCTAGGCCGAGTTGGGACTCCAGATTTGCAATGCGGGTCCCGAGTTTCTTGGGGTTGGACGGCTCAGATTGGGCGGCCCGGACTGATCGGCCTTCTGATGGCTTCTCTGTCTGGGGACGAGGGCGTTGGTGATCGGAGGAGTCGGAGCTGGATGTCCGGAGACTGGGCGGGCCCCGAGGAGATAGGCGTTGGGATGCTTCGGGTAATCTGAACTCAAGAAGAAACAAGATCATCAGAAACAATGGCAACTCTAACTCCCCTGATAAAACAGAGGTAAGGGCAGTTATTTTACCTTGGCCTTGGCATTTCTTTAATCTTCAAAATTGAGGGTAAATTGAAAATGGTTTTGGTGCTGTAAAATCAAAAAATCTGAAATGAGAATATTGGATTGGGAATTATAAATTTAGGATATCAAAAATAGAATCTTGCAATCAGTTTGACATAAAACACATACAAGAAAAATGGTGTGATTGAATTCAAACTCAAGAAACAGATACCACTTTTTTTTAATTATTTCCAAAATAATCTAAACAAGAAACCCAGATGAAATTGAGAAATAAATATAACAATATACAAAAATTGAAAAAAATACTAAAAAAGAAAAAAAAAAAAAAAAAAAAAAAAAAAAAAAAAAAAAAAAAGAGGAAATCTTACTAATTACATATGTTTCCTTTCCAGTTGAGGTTTGTGTGAGCAGCTTCAATTTGAAAAATGAAAAGCCGCAGTAAATATCAAAGAGTTGAGTGACATTAAATGCGGTGTGTGTTTTGTGTGACGGGACACGAACACGAGACGTTTTATACATCTCTTTCATTGTTATTATCACAAGCGACGTTAGATGCTCTTCAAAGTAGAAAAGGGCGTTTTCAAGTTTCAAAATTTGAATTTGAACAAAATATCAATCTCAAAAGCGGATACTAATAAACAAGTCAGTTCATAATGTTTGAGTTTTGGTCATTTGCAGATTTAGACATTACAAATAGTGTCAAGTTTATTAAGCAGGTGTACTAAATCAATAAAGCAGGTATGCCGTATGTGTTTGAAAACACAACACGTGAGCCTTTCCATCACCTTTATATCCATCACACATTCACACGTGAGACCCAATTTCTTTAGGCCCAATATTATATTGTTTGGGCTTACTATAAGGAAGCCCAATTCATGATTTTTTTTTTTGTGATTTATGTCAATTGACGTGTTTTGGGATTCGAACCAAAGACCTAAGTCTCCAATTCAAGTGCTCAACCAACTGAGCTAACAAGCCTCGACTAATTTATAATTTTCAACTAAGGAACGGCCCAATACCCGTATTTGATTTCACAATTTCAAATTTATTTCTTCTAAAGTTGACCAACTTATACAAATAAACAAAATTTAATGCGGTTCTCCGGGAGAGCATTAAAATTTTGAAATATCAATATAATTACAAAGTCAACTTTTGACTATGCTAGTCAATGGTTGGGGATTCAAATACGCGGCAAGTTGATGAAGCATGTGATGGTTTAATTGAAGATTATAAATAAATTATTAGTAGTATTGAAGAGCTAAAAAATTATATTAAAATAATTATTTCAACCTAAGTTTTGTTTTTCTCTTGTTCCACCTCTCTTCTTTTTTAATATACTCGTTTGAAGTAAATTGAATTGAACTAAATCAATTGTCAAAATTCAACATAAAAATATACTATAAAAGTATAATACTCCTACTATAGATATTAAATTAAATTAATGCGGTTTCTTACCTAATTCAAACCGATCGTAGAACAACGTGGAGTAATGATAATGAAGCCAATAGGATAAACTCCAAAAGTAGTTAGTTTAGTAGGGGTGGTGGCAATAACTTTTCTTGCTTGAGAAAATTCCACGGCCATCGCAATAATTTGTCCTTGTTGCACTAAATAAACCGATTAAATTTCAAATTTTTCATAAAAAAGGTGTGTCATAATAATATTTTATATATTTATTTTAAGAGAGAAAAAACAAAGAAAATAAAGTCAAACTAAACACGCGACAACATATCTTATTTGAAAATGACGACTTTTATTTTATTCTTATTCCCACCGAACTCACCACGTGGGGACACCATACCACAAAAGCATGCAAAGCAAAACAACAACTTGAATTAAAATAAAACTCAATTTGACATAAATCAAACCATAATTTATTATTAATCAAGTCGACGAATCTCAGCCGGACCTAGGCGGCGACGGGATGATCTTGATACCACCAATAGTGACGTCATCCCCGTTTGACCTCGGAATCAACGTCACCACCACCGTGTCATCATCGTCCACATCGATATCCTCGTACAGCTCAGTCAACCTCAGAGTAATGTTCGCCTTAGCAGTCTTGTTCTTCGTCTTCGCCGGCACCTGCGCGAACGTCCCCGCGTACTCCGCCTTGTCGAGCTCCTCCGACGCATCATCCTCGTCATTAATAAAAACATCAAACTTCACAAACTTACTCGTGTCGGACTCGATGTTCTCGAGCACGAGCACCTCGTCAGCCTTCCCCTTCGCCGACTTCTTGATCAAGACCCGAGTCACCTTCTTCAAAGTCAACGGGAATATCTCCTCGGCCGTCTTCGCAGTCGACTTCCCGATAATCTTCGCTTTGCCGGCCTTCTTCGCCGGCTTGTAGTTGAGCCAGGGGATGTCGACCCGCTCGAAGTCGTACCCGAGGCGGCGGTGGTCGAGGCAGTCGGAAACTTTCACCCGAACCAATTGCTTATTCTCGTCGTAAAACAAGAACGACGCGTTGAGGAAATCCGGATCGTTGAGCTCTTTCGGCACTCCGGTTTTCAGAGTCTTCCATAACGACCACATGCGGTCGACGTTGACGTGGTGGGAGTAGAAGAGCGTGTCCCGTCCGGCCGAGTAGAAATTCCCCATGTCCTCCGAGTATTTGTTTCGCGGGTCCCCCACCCAAACGTGGGCCGCCACGTGGGACCCACGCTCAGAGGAGCCCATTCCAGCTCCGCTGAGCGGGGAGTCGCCGGCCCGATAGGGCTGGCCCAAGAAGTCGGTGGTGGCGTTGACGCTCCGGATCATCTCGCTGTACATGACGGTGAGGTTGTTGACGACTTTTTGGAGGTCGTCAGTTGCTCCGGAGAATCCTAAGTCGATGACAGCTGGCGGACGGTTGGCTTGGTTGCGGTTAGGGTTGTAGAGCGGTGAGTTCTCGTTGTCGAAGATTTTGGGCATCTGCATGCCCTTAGGGTTGTCCCAGTTCCAGAAGGGGAGGACGAAGGTGGGGTCGTTGATGAGCTTGGCGATGATGCGCTCGTAAAAGTACAAATACCATCGGTGAAACGGGAAGAAGAGCCAGGAGTTGTGGACCTGGATGTCGACCCCCTTGTGGCCGACCTGGTCGTGGGCCCCGTTGCAGTAGGCGCAGTGGATGTTGGCCTGCTGCATGAACCCGCGGGGGTCGGACGGGTCGGATATGTCGAGGGCCTTCATGCGGCGAATGCCTTCCTCGAACTTGGCGAGGTATTCCTTGGTCACTTTCTGGGCGGCCGGGCGGATGCGGAGCTTGTGGGGGGGAGGGGGGAACTTGAAGTCGACCACGGCCGTCGACATGGGCGGGCAGCAGTTGATGTCGAGGAGGTCGCCGGTCTGGACGTCGCGGGCCACGTCGCAGGACGTGAACTCCGGGGCAAGGATGGGCTCGGCGTGGGCCGGGACGAGATTGGAGGCGCCGTAGAGCCCGCCGAGGCCCATGAGCATGTTGCGACGGTCGAGCTTGTTCGGGTTGTCGTTGTTGCTGCATGAGACGCGGAAGGGGCGTCGGAGGAGGTGGCGGCGGGTGGTGGTGGTGGTGGTGGTGGGGAGAAGGGTGCAAGAGGATTGAAGGGAAGCCATGGTGTAGTGTGTTCATTTTGATTAGAGTAGGGGTGTTATTATATAAGGACACCACTACTTCATGTACAATTTTTTTTTTTTTTTTATTCATAGTGGTTGGATAGATTTTTTTTTTTTTTCTATTAAATAAAATAAAATTTTAGCCTTCCTATCGAAAAGAAGCTTCATATCGAAAAGAAGGAAAAAAAAAGTGCCGTTGAAAAGGTTAAGAATCGTTACATTTAATTATGTGGGAGTGGTGTGTAAATGTAACGTGCAGTATATAATTAAAAAAACAGGAAAAACTATATTATTATTGTAATTAACTTTGGTCGAGGCACATTTAATTTTAGATAACCACAGTGTCACATGGGTGCAGTCGTGGTGTATTTAAAATTAAATACATTGGGTTTCGGATCATATATATAATCTCTCTTACATAAAATTGGTCGCATATCTCAATTCTCAATCCAACAACTCTTCTTCTTTGACATTCACCTACCCTGTGCGTGTGAGTGTGTGAGTGTGTAGTTGAACTTTAATTTCTTCTTACGACGTTTACTTATAAGTTATAACAATTAAATATGTTATCCGTTACGAGATTATAAAATATAATAATGTTTCGACTCCAATAATTATCTTCATAGATATGAAGAAGATCTTTGATCTTGTTTATATTTTATTAATTGAAAGTTGTTTAAATTATTTCTTAATTATTTGAGTATTTTTTTCTATAACTAATTACGTTGTTATATATATATTTTTTTTGTGTTTGGTAGGATGATAGTTTTTTATTCAAATATTTTAAATATTACAGAGTATTATTTAAATTATTTGTATTTTTAGAGTAATTGATAATTTTAAAATGAATTTTTTATAATTACAAATAAAACACTACTTAAATTAATATAAAAAAGATCTAAAAATAAATTGTTTTTTTTTTGTATTTTTATGTTGTGTAAAGAAAAAAAAAATAAACCAACTTTTGCCCATATTTCTAAAATCTTCTAATATTTATAACGAATTACCAATTGACAAAAATAGCAAATATATGCTCTAATCTTTAGAAAAAAATGATTTCAAGAAATTATTGATTCAAATATATACTTCATCTATCAAATACTTATAATAGAAACACATTCCTTGAATAAATGTCCAAGACTAATAGAAATATTAAAAAAAAAACAAATTATCTTTTAAAATACACTAATATTCTAATTTTTTATTTTTTATTTTATTCACAACTTATATAATGTTTAAATTAAAAAATAAATTTATACTTTTATTTAAGAAGAAAAAAAAAATAAAAAGAACATTTTTTTATGCTAAAAAAATTTATTTGAGAGTTGAAAAGAAGGAAGTACAAAAGGCAACCAATCAGGAATATTCAAATGGGCAAATAAACCCCATAAATAACGCTAGCCCAAAAATAAAAAATGGCCCAATATGATTACCTCGTGATTGAGCCCATTGGTTGAACTATTCCAAACTCCAAAGTTACGGGCCTGGTACTTCACTACTTCCACTTTGAATTTACGTTTTATTCAATTTTAAATTGTAAGATATCTAAATTATCCTTTATTCGAAGTAATTTTGTTTATAAATACATACACTCTTTCTATAAGAATCTTAATAATTATTATAGTTAATTATATCAAATTAACATGCCTTCAAATCATTATGCTAATTTGATATTGGTCCTGTGTCTTTTAAAATCATCAAATACCATCCAATTTTGCAGAGCACGTTATCAATTGCTAACGTGGTAAATATTCCCGTTTAATCTAAATTACGCGGTACACCGAATCCAATTTTGGTTATGTGTCTTTCAAAATAATCAAATGTCATCATTTTCATCAAATTTTACAGAGCACCGCAATTGATAATATGACAAAGACCTCTTTCTAACCTAAATTAGGTAGTGCAAATATATCAGGGGTCTTTATGCCACTTTATTGGAATGCATTTTCCCCAAAAAATGAACATATTTCGTAATTAAGAGCAATAAACACTAATATTTTGGGATTTAGGGGGCGTCGTCCAGTATCAAAATACATTGGAGGATTAGCGCGCACTTTGTGATCGTTAGATTACCTATAAAAATATTTAACGATGAAAGATACATTATGATTTTTGCTCTACGGCCCGTATTTATAATTTACACATTTTTATTAATTGTACAATTTATTCATTTTCTCTTACTCAATCATAAACTCAAATAAAAAACTAATTGTTATTTATAAAATCATTCTTAATTTTTTTTACAAATTAATAAAAATGAAATATCAATTATTTTTTAGTATTTTATTTAATATTTTTTGTAATGTAATTTTTTTTAATAATCATATTATCAATAATTAAAATAAATTTTAATAAAAATATTTTTAATAATAAAATAAAAATACATATAAATTAAAAATAAAATAATAAGAAACGAGACAATTAAAAAAATAATATCAATAACAAAAATAATTAATAATGAATTTTTTGTTTGTTTTAATGTAATTTTTTTAATAATTAATTAATAGTTTATTTAGTATTATTTATATTTAAACTTTTAAATTTAAAATAATATTAATTATATTTTTAATGGAAAATATTATGAGGTAAAATCGTAAATTTATTTTTAATACAATAATTATATAAATAAAATTATGTGAATAAACCTTTTTTAATTATTTAAAATTTAAATAAATAATAATTAAAATGAGATGTATAAATATAAAAATAAATTTTAATAAAATATATAATTAAAATTACAAATATTTAATTGATTAAAAATTAATAATAAAATGATTGTATTTAAAAAATGTGAATGTGCAATAAAAAAAAGTTTGTTACAAGTTTTTGGCAACAAAAACTAAGGAATTAAAAAAAAAAAGGAGGGATAATGAAAGGTACAATAATTCAATTTAAAACAGACAAATGAGTCGGTGTGCTTTTATGACTTTTGATTAAAGTGAGCCGACTTTCATCAATTTTTATTTTTGTTTGAAAAAATAAATTGATTGGTGCATCTAATAAGAAAAAATAAATAAATAAATTTAACTGTGCTTTTCCTAAATCCTAATACTCCGTATGATTTTTTTAGATAACACAAAATTAGAGGTACTAAGAAACAATAATTTAAATAAGGATTTGTTTTAAGAAGTCAATAATATATCATAATGAGAATAAATTTACGAATACATCAAATGGATTATTGTAAATCATTACTAGGACAGAAAATGTATTACTCATATTTGTTTATTTTAAGAAAAATAAAATTGGTGGTAAACCCCACAAAAATGAAATTAGTAAAATCTAAAATTAATCAAGAGAGGGTGAGGGCAACCATGTTTAGAAACTTAAGAGTAAGAAGACCCTTTTCTTTTAGAGATAATTTCAATTGAGTTCAGTTCAATATAATGTAATTCAATTTATTTTAGTTGATCAGTTTAATTCAGTTAAAACTTATCCAATTCAACTTATATAAGTTTGTTTCAAAATAAATTTTAAAATAATAATAATTGTAATCAATAATTTCATATAATAAATATAATTAATATTAAAAAAATATTAATAATTTTTTTTAAAAGATTAACAATTTAAAAAGTTATTATTATTTTTATAAATTAATTAATTTCACGTAATTAAGTTCATTTGTGATATGCTGTAATTAGTTTAGTTACTTTCAGTAAAAAAGAATAAAAGTACTCTCTACTATTCTTAACTCCATAATAGAAGTGGGTCTCACACAACATTTAATTTAAGTGCAACGTGGACAAACTATTTTTGACATGTCGGAGTGTTTGTAGTAATTATCGGAACGTTAATAACGTGGAAAACTGTTTACGCACGTGCCCTATGTACCCTAAATTAATTAATGGGCGGGCCCCACTATTTTTCGAGAAGCGCATTAGACCATATACAACAATGATTCCTTCATCCTTCATTTATCTTAATATCTCTCTTCCACATCAATTTTCTCTCTCATCCACTTCATATTAATTTTTTCATCCTTCCTTTCAAAACATACTCCACAACAATGATTTACCAATAAATTATAATTTTTACTTTATCATACCCTACAATTTTATTTCTATTAAAAATAATTCAATAATTTATATTTAATAAATATTAAATGTGTTTTTATATTAAAAAAATTATTTTTGACATTTTGAAAATTAAAAAAAATATAATATTAAAATAATAATATTTAAATTTATATGATTTAACAAAAATTAATTCAATTATTTTTGAATAAAAACCATAATCTAACATAATTATTATTTAAATAAGCATCATGTGGTACATAGTTAATAAAATAATGTAGCATGTCCCATTACCTCGAAACCTTCCCCTCACTTTCCACCCCACAAAACAGAAGCATTCCTCCTCCTTCCTTCATCCTCCCTATACTACTGCTCTCACTTTAATTGACACATCAGCCCCACATAATCCCCGTCCATGCTCAATTTCTCCCACTGTGGGTGCTCTTACCCTCCCGGCCTCCCCTACTCTAATAAGAAAATATTCCCTCCGCTTTTAAAAATATAACACCGCATAACACTGCTTTTCCGAACATGAATAATATACAAAATTGTTTTTTTTTTTAATAAAAAAGTAAAAAATAAATATATTTTTAAAATATATTTTTTTGATAAAGAAGATAGACGAGAAACTCCACTCCACCCAAAATCGGAGTCACTCAATCGGATAAATGTAAATTGAGAGATGTGCCCGAGTACTCAATCGGATAAATGTAAATTGAGAGATGTACCCGAGTAGCAGACACAAAGAGCCAACATGTCTCACCACAAATCTTAATAATATTTCAATAAAAATATTTCCACATTGAGTAGCCGATAAATTACACTCAAATCATTATAGATTTTACCACTCGACTATGCACCTGAAACATAACAATGGTAAATTATGAATAAATTATAAATTAAAATAATTATTAGTAAAATTAAAAAAGTAAATTAAATAATATGAGTAAACCAATATTCTAAAAGTAAAAAAATTAAATAATTTATTTTTGAGAGGATGCTATGTTCCTAACATCAATTTAAAAAAAATTATTACTATGAAATAGCTAGAGAGATCAGAGAGTATATATATATATATATATATATATAATATGTCAAAAATATAATTTTATTTTGTTATATTACAATTATTTAGCATGAAAATAATATTGAAGTTTCTGTTCTAATTGCAGAGGTACGTTGTAGCCTTGTTGGTATGAAAAATTAAATGAACCGCCATCTATCATCACCTAGCTAGCTAGGTACACAACATTTACATACATTCATTTCACTCTTTTGCCTGGTACGTACATTTTGAATCGTCTCGACAACATCGACTTATCGATCGTGCGAACTAGTAACATAATCATGACCGACGATCAACATTAATTCAGCTGTACGTACGTGCATGTGTTGGTTTTGTGCTTTAGATTAAAACGAGTTTACGTGAAAATTGAAATCAAAATGTATAATTAACTCGTTAATTAGAATGCATGGATGAAAACACACATATTTATTTGAATCACCAGTGGTAAAACTGTAAGAATCCGTACATACAGTTCTCCACGTACACATGCATCCGGAAATGGAAACAAATTAAGAAACACACATTAAAGTTATTCGATGATCACACACTCGATCTTATTCATGAAGGCGAAGAGAGCTCGGCGAATTACGACGACGTGGCGGCAGCTGCTTTCTTAGGAGGGGCCTCGATGATTTTGATCCCACCAATGGTGACTCCGGGACCCTTGTGCCTCGGCACAATCGTCACCACCACCGTGTCGTCGTCTCCAATATCCATGTCATCGTACAGATCCGTCAGCTTCAGCCTGATGGATGACGTGGCAGTCTTCTTCTCGCTCCTCATCGGCACCTGCGCGTACGTCCCCGCGTACGCCGCCTTGTCCAGCTCATCCGGGTTGTCGTCTTCGTCGTTCACAAACACGTCGAACTTCAGTAACTTAGAAGTGTCGACCACGATGTTCTCAAGAACCAAAAGCTCGTCGGCTTTCCCTTTCTTCGTCTTGTCGACCTGGAACCTCACGATCCCCTCCAGCTTCAACGGGAAGATAGTCGAGGCCTTGGGAGCAGTAGAGCTCGTCCTCACAATCTTGGCTTTCGCGCTTTGTCGCGGAGGCCTGTAGTCGAGCCAGGGCAGATCGATCCGTTGGTAATCGAAACCCATTCGCTGATTGTCGATAGTGTCCTTGACGAATACGCGCACGAGTTCGGCGTTCTCGTCGTAAAATAAGAAACTCGAGTTGAGGAAATCTGGATCGGTGATGTTCTTGACGGGGATGGGGCTGAATTTCTGCCAGAGGGTCCACATGCGGTCGACGTTGGCGTGGTGGGAGTAGAAAATTGGGTCCCGCCCTGCCGAGTAGAAGTTGCCCAGATCCTCGAAAGCCGGCTCTCGCGGGTCCCCGACCCATCCGTGGACCCCGGTGTGAGAGCCTCGCTCGGAGGCTCCGACGAGTGCGTTGTAGGTGGCGTCGTCGTTAGGGGTTCCTTCGCAGTAAGGCTTCCCCATGAAGTCGTAGACGTCGTCGTTGCCGCGGATCATCTCCGTGTACATGATGGTCAGATTGTTGGTCACCAGCTGTAGAGGGTCCTTGCTGCCCGTGAACCCGAGGTCCACGACGGACGAGGGCAACATGTTATCCTGGTTCCTCTTGGAGTTGTAAATAGCCGATTTCGGGTCTTGGAACATGGGGGGAACCGTCATGCCTTTAGGGTTGTCCCAGTTCCAGAATGGGAGCGCGAAGGTGGGGTCGTTGATGAGCTTGCCGAGGATCCTTTCGTAAAAGTACAAATACCACCTGTGGAAGGGGAAGAAGAGCCAGGAGCCGTGGACCTGGAGGTCCACCGTGCCCTGCCCCACCTGATCGTAGCCTCCGTTGCAGTATGCGCAGTGGATGTTGGCTTGCTGGGTGAAGCTGCGGGGGTCGTCGGCCGGGAGGCGTTTCATGCGGTCGATGGCGGTGTTGTACTTGAAAATGTACTCCGGGGAGACGCGGTGGGCGGACGGGCGGATCTTCATCTGGAAGACGGGCGGGAGACGGTAGTCGACGGCTTTCTGGCCGGTGGGAGGGCAGCACATGACCTCCGTCTTGACGCCGTCTTTGGTGTTGTAGGAGGAGAGGCCGCACTTGTCGAGCTCTGGGGCCTGGGTAGGGTTGCAGGCGGAGGAGGCATCCTTGGGCGGGACGAGGGTGGCTGCCCCGAGGCCGCCGAGGCCGAGGAGCATGTTGCGCCTGTCGACTCTTCCACCCTCCTCGGGGGCAGCGTTACAAGAGATGATGCGGAGGGCATTATTGCGCTTTGCATTGGCAAGGGAATATTGTTGGGGCTTGTTGGGGAAGAGAGGGCGAGGACGATGGGCGGTGGTGGTGGTGGCGGCAAAGGGGAGAGTAAGAGAGGAGGATGCCATGGTGAACAATGGACTTGTTGGTGCGTTTTCTTTAGCTGAGAGTTCTTCCCAATTTATAGACGGGAATTGGATCGACAGGGTACGTACGTGTATAATTAATATCTATCTACTTATTCGATGAATTATTCAAAGTGCGTAACTGTAATACTGTAGTACGTACTAGTATGTATGTATGTATGCTCTTTTTTATGGTTCAATTTTTGGATCTCACAAATTGTATTTTAAATATTATTAAGTTTAATTTATCTTGGAGTGAAACTTGTTCACCTTCTCCCACAAATATTTATTACTTAATTCAACCACATTCCTCTCTATTTACATTTTACTCTACAAGAAGAAACCACAATCAAGAGAGGGTTGAAATATTTCGTCTATCCCCATGTCTATGTAACATGTGACATACGTAACCATGCTCAAGGCTGGGCCCAACTAGAGTTAGTCAACTTTATTTTTACTAAAGTCAACAAACTCAACAATTGTACGGAATTTAATACTCTACTCTCATACTACTTGTATGGAAAAGGCTAGAGTTACTTAAAAAGTGAACCGAGAACAAGCACAAACAAAACTCTCAAATTAAATAGATACTCCCTTCCACCCTAAAAAATGTTCACAGTTAATCAAAGTTATTTTTTTTTATCCGTCCAATACATATAATAAATAGTATACAAAAATTATAAAAAATAATTAAAATAAAATTTGTCCGTCCAACACACATCTAGCCGGAAGTCGCCTCTGTCCGTACCCCTCCAGTAACTCCTGAGCAAGGAGAATATTATCCCCAATGCGTCTACCAGGGACAAAGGCCGTCTGAGACCTATCAACCAATAAAGCCATACTGACACTCATACGATTCGAAATAATTTTCGATATCACCTTGTACAGCACATTGCAGCACGAGATGAGTCAAAAGTCCTTAGGGTGCTTCGGGGCAGCAACCTTCTGAATAAGTGAGAGAATCGTCGAGTTAACCTCTCTAACAAGCTTTCCGGTGCGGAAAAAATCTGAAATAGCCGTGAGACTCTCAGATTTAATAACCGGCCAAGCTTGTTTGAAGAACGCCGAGGAGTATCCATCAGGACCCGGTGCTCTATCATCATCGAAAGCAAATAGAACGCTCTGAATCTCCGCTGCTGTCACCGACCTGATCATGTGCTCCGCCATCTCCCCTGTCAATCTCCTAGTCACGAAGGGTCGTAAATCTCCTACCACATGATGTGTAGAGGTTCCCAACAGACCCTGAAAGTACGACACAACTGTGCTGCTAATCTGGGATGAGTCATGGACAAGCTCCCCCGTAGTCGTCTCGACCTGTAGTATACGCAACCGAGCTCGGCGGGCCGCTATACTCCTGAAGAAAAATGTCGTACACTGATCACCATCACGTAACCATGACGTCTTCGCCCTCTGGCGTAAGTAAACCTGCTCTGACTCAACTGCCCGTGCGTACAATCGTCGGCAGATGCCGTCCAACACCAACACGTCTGGACAGCGAGCAAAAACTCCCTAGCCCTCGTCACATTTGCCCCAAGATGCCCCTGTCTCCTCCTCATCTGTCAGAACACACCTTTAAGAAGCTTGAGCTTCTTAAATACTAAATACATAGGCAATCCATAAATCGGGTAGTCCCAAATACTCCTCGTCTGAGGGATAAAATCCTCCATATCAATAATGTGGTTATCGAACCGAAACCATGCTCTATATCCTTGACTAGCTGTCACCGGATCAAAAAGCAGAGGTGCATGATCCGAGGTCCGGGACGGTAAGGTGTGATAGATACTCTCAGTCCGATGTACTAACCAGGAAGGGTTAGCCACCACTCTATCCAGTCGTCTCCATTTCCGGTCCCTCTCCTGCTGATTGTGCCACGTATACCACGGTCCGACCGTCGGCAACGTGACCAAATCAGCTGCCGTCAGATAAGCCTGGAACTCGTCATCTATCCCCATAGGCGCTCTACTTCCCAGAGCCTCACTCTCGTCCACGATGGTGTTGAAATCTCCCAACACCACCCAATCCGTATCTTGCAAGTGCTCAGAACTAGATAGTAGAAAGTTCCATAACTCGCGCCTCTCAATAACCGTATTATGGCCGTAAGCGAAGGTGTAGAAGCGTATGGTCGTCGTCCTAAGCTCAGTAACTCGACAGTGAATCCACTGATCAGACATATGAACCATCTGGATATCCACTAAACTATGGTCCCATTCGACCCAAATACGGTTACCCGGTCCATCTGCATAATCAAAAAATCGGCTCCACGAAGAAAAAACCCGGTCAGCTACAAGCGAAGACCTACTAGCAGTTACATGTGTCTCTAGAAGTGCCACGAGACTTACTAAATTTTCCTGGATAAGATCCCGGACTGCCCGCTGGTGATCCGGCTTATTCAGGCCCCGTGCGTCCAACAGAGCGTACTACACATGGAGACTCGTAGAGAGGACTGCTTTAGGACCCTGTTCACTATGGGAAAATGTTTCATAGACACCAGTTCATAGACACCGGGCGCCTTTGGGAACGGTGTTAAAAATGTTTATAACACCGGTCACTAAAAAAGAGGAGGTTAAACTATTTTTAACGCCGAATTTTGTAAAAACTGGTGTTAAATGTTTCATGTCAAATTTTAATTTTTATTTATAACACCATTTTTTCTTTCGACCGGTGTTAATAATATTTCAACTTTTTTTAATAAAATTATAAGTGTTTTTAACACCAGTCCTATTAGCCCGGACCGATGTTAAAAAAAACTAATAATTTTTTTAGTCCTATTAGCTAGGACTGATGTTAAAAAAAACTAATAATTTTTTTTTATCTATACTTATAGAAATAGAGAAATTTTTTTATGGTTACAAATATAAAAAATCTACTCATTTTAACCCCTCTTTTAAAACTACACCCAATCTATACATTTTGTAAAGGAAAATACACATTTACCCTCCCCTTTTTCAAAACATAACTAAACAATTAAAAAAATAAACTAAAAGACAAAAAAAAGAAAAAAAAATCGGTCCCCCCCCAAAATCCCGTCGGTCCCCACAACACAAAGCACCGCCGCCGATTTTCGTGAATTCCGGCCGCCCCAATGTCGGAAAACGACCCCGTCGACGAGCACGAAGAAGAGCAGGAAGAGGAGCACGAAGAAGAGCTTCAATGGCCGCTCCAACCTCCGGTAAATTTTCGAAAACCTAAGTTCGAATTTCCATTTTTTTCAATAATGTCTTCAATTTCATGCTTAAATTGCTATCCTATGAGTTCGTTGATGTGTTTAGAGTAGAAATTGGGTGTTGAATGGGCCAGAAATCGCCGGAAAATTTCCGGATCTTCGGCCCTCGGCCGCCCCCCTCGGTCGACCCCTCGGCCGCGGGGAAGAAGATGACCGGCCGAGGGCACTTGGTGACCGAACAAGTGTCCGAGCGAGGGCACTATCCGGTCCCTCGGCCCCTCGGTCACCCGGCACTCAGTCGATCGACTGAGTGCTCGACCGAGGGCAGAAATTTTTTATTTTTATTTTTTTTGATTTTTTCTTTATTATATTTACATTATTTACAAAGCTTGCAATTTCTATATACTAATATATATGCTCTTACTTAAGATATTAGTACATTTTTTGACAAATAAATTTAAACAAAATTAGTACTTTGACAAGTAAATTAAAAAGGATATTAGTAGTACTTTGTTTGACAAGTAAATTAAAAAATATATTATTTATATTGTTTGACAATTTATTCTAGAGTGTGTAGATAATTGTTTAATTATTCTATAACATGTTAGTATTTATTTATTTAACTTAATTGTGTTTTTTTTTTTATATTTACAGTATAATATTTATTAATTTAATTGTGTTTTTGCAGGATGGGTTCCAATGGAGGAGGCCACAATTCATTTACACGAGTAAAGAATTGAATTTGTACGACCGGTTCCCCGTGTTGAAGCACATAAAGAAGGTGTTAAGATCCGTTGACGATACGCACGAGGCTCACCGGAGATTCCGTCGTTCGTGTTTTGGAAGGTTGGTGCACCTTCAAAGAGAAGGTCGATCGAACGCGGCCATGCACCACTTGTTAGCTCGGGAGATCGTGGGTCCGACGATACCTCCGTTCGAGCATTGGTTTTCGCTCGGGGGCAAGATCATTTGCTTTAGAGCACAGGAGTATGCTTTGGTGACCGGGCTTCGTTTTGGGAATCACGGCTTTGATACTTCGGCCCAGCACATTATTTATCCCGGCTCTTTCTATCATAGGCACTTCGGATTTGGTCTAAAAGTAAAAGTGAACGACCTTAACAAGAGATTCAATGCTATGGACTTGGGGTCAGACCCGGCCGACTACCTGAAGGCTGCGAAGGTGCTGATGTATTACTTGATGCTCCTATGCCGAGGCGATATCGTTATCGAGGATTGGGTTTGGACTTTGGTAGAGGAGGAGGAGGGATGGGAGACGTTTCCCTGGGGCTCCCACACATTTCAGATCATGTCCTACTACCTCTCCATAGCTGCGATGCATCCCGGTCAAGTACTGAAGCCGGCCTACCACATCTACGGTCCCATTTGGTTCTATCAGCTATGGTCGTACGAGGCTATACCTAGTCTCGGGAGAGTGTGCGCGCATAGAGCCGACCGTCCGACGATTCCTCGGCTACTGGGGTGGAACTCGATTACTACTCACGTCGATTTTTCTCATTTCTACGAGGACCCAGAGGTAAACTTGTTTTAATGTTCAATTAATGGTTATATCAAATAATTAAATTAATTAACTCTATATAATTTTGATTTCTTTTCAGCTCGAGGTTCATCGGTATCTAGAGCCGACGGAGGAGGAGGCGGTTGCTCCGCATTTTATTTTCGTGCGTGACAGAGCAGAAGAGGTCACGTACCATCCTCCTCCTAGACTTGGATTGCCTGCAGACGAGGCACAGGCACCGGCACAGAAGAAGAAGAAGAACTTGATGGAACGCATGGTCGGACGCGTGTCCAAGGCGGTCGACAAGATCACCGGCGACTCTGGGCCTAGTAGACGGGGTCGTGATGCCATCACGCCTAATTCATCGGCAGAGCGTCGTCCCTCTCAGCGACCCCGACGAGAGGGCTCTCCTGCTCCTGAGGGGTCTGATGATAGTACCGATCGACGGATTGATCGAGGGTTGAAGAAAATCCTGAACGACGAGTCCGACACAGGATTTATGGCTCGACTGACTGCCCGGATCACGAGGACACATCAGGAGAGCAACGATAGACTCCTGGAGAGTGTTAGGAGGGCACAGAAAGAGGGCCACGACAGTCTGATGGAGCAGATTCGGGGGTTTTTCGGTCGCAGACGATTCTCGAAGATGCGCCCTTGTCCTTCCGATCCCGTGGAGCCTTCTTCATCTCATCACTCTGGATCCGGACGTGCTGCGTCTCATCATTCGGGTTCAGGACGTGTTCCGTCTCATCGCTTCGGGTCCGGACGTGCTGCGTCTCATCGCTCCGGGTCTGTACCGGGCCGTCATTCGCATGCAGAGCCTTCTGTGTCGCACCGGGAGGAGGAGGAGACTTTTCCTGCTAGAGCATCGTGTGGAGATATCGACAGTTACCGCACTCCGATGCAGCCCATAGTTGACCCGACTTATGGTTCTCCTCCGAAGATGGGCTTGCTAGACTTCGGGAGTCTCTTCAAGCCGACGGAGGCTCCTACTGATTTCAGGACTTCCTTCCCGCCGATTCCTGCCCGTGATACACAGCCTTATATCCCCCCGGATGTTCCTCATCGTGATACGTCGCGAGTTATCATCGATGCGGAGAGTTATTTCATACCGGAGCCAGATTTGTTCACGCAGACATCTCCCGGGCCAGATGCACACTGTTTTGAGGAGACGTTCAGCGATGAAGATGAAGAACTCGACACCGATGATGCCGCAGCGGAGCCCGAGGAGGTGGCCGAGAGTAGCATCGGACCCCGTGTGAGAAAGCCCTCGGCAGCTCTTCGGAGCCCGTACGTCACGCATTTCACCCCGGCCGGTGAACGGAAGATTAGAGGCTGGTTTACGGTGTTCCGACAAGCAGGGCAACACAAGAGCATCCGGTTGAATGAAGGCCATCTGAATCAGGCATATTTCGACACTATTGAGGATATGGGTTATTGGTACACAGACGTGGTAAGTTAATTTTTAATTTTACTTTCAAATTCATGTTAAAAATTATTTTTAACACCGGTCAATGACTGGTGTTAAAACATAGCTGATCTTTAACACCACGCACAAAGACACCGGACAATTTTCTTTTTAACACCAGTCAATGCCCGGTGTCTATGAGACATTTTCCCATAGTGGTTCGACCACCACTATCGCTCCATTCATACATTCCACGTCATCATCAGACTCCCCCGTATCCTCAATCTCCTCAATCACAAATGTCGATCGGTTACCCTTAGTATGATCTGTACCCGAACAGTCCACGTTGCCCTTACCTTGATACACGGTTGACATGTTAGAACTTCTTCCGGCCGGGGTCTCGGACATCTTATCATCACTCACGATTTGTTTACCCGTATTACGTAATGCATTAAACATATTAGTGTCCGAATTCTTAATTTGCCGAGCATTGGACGTATCTGATTTACTGTCTGAGCCCGAGGGGCGTTCCTCATTCTTACCGCATACCCTCATGGCCTCACATCTCTTGCCAACATAGGACCAGCCTGTACAAATGTCTTCGTAGTATTCTCACCTCTACCTCCTGTTTTTTTTTTTTCTTAGCACCAACAACCGTCCAGTTCCCTTCCTTATTTCGGCTGTTGTTTTTAGTATTATTCATAACCCCAGGGATAATACTCTTAGGTTCATAACGCTTAATCGGTGTCGTAGAAGTCGGTGTTTCAGCACGGGGGCAATTCAGTTTGGTGTGTCCAAAAGAATCACATAGAATGCACTTTTGTGGGCGCCATTCGTATTCCACATTCACCTTCTTTTCATCACAGCCACACCAAAAACATTTTTTTCAATAAATTCAATTATGAAACCTAAAATTATAACATCGGCAAAAATAAATTATCCAGCTTCTTGGTCGAAATCGAGAACCTCATACACTCCCACTGCCCAAAAAAAAATCTTCAAACCAATAAAAACGATAACGATTATTCGATTATTTTGAATAATTCGCACATAATTAGTTGTATGTAGGTGATGACTGATGGTTGTATGTGGGTGACGGTAATATTGTGTGTTTCAAAATTTATGAAGATGTAGATGATGATGATGATGATGGATAATGGAATAAAGTCAGATTCAATTGGAAATTATTTCATCGGACCTGCTTCTGTTTTTTTTTAATTAATTTAACAAGGTTATTTTAGTCCATTCACCCTTATTTAGTGCATATAAATAAGTAAATAATATCGTGTATAAAAGACCTATTCTTATATGAAAAGGTTTATAAACAAGAGCCCAAAACGACCGAGTGGAGGAACCGGTTCTTGTCAGCATGTTCGCCGGGCCCTCTAGCATTATAATTTATACATGTTGTGTTGGAGCTGCACGTCTCGATTACACGACCAACCCTCCCCGACTCATTATGAATGCATAAGTTCAATTCTAATGTGTAACCATCTCAACAAATTAATCGAAATTAATTAATGGCGATTGGAGATATACGGTGCTATCGGCGGGGAACCAAGTCTCCGGGTACCAGCTGCTTACGCGTAGGTACTATTGAAGTTGGTGGAACATATTTATTAAAAATCGAATTTAGAAAAAAACAACAACAAATACAGTATATAAAGAAGATGCTAATAAATGCATCAAAAAACTTGTCAAAACTCCGCGTCCCTAATCATTTTCTGAAGTCCAGTACTCCACTACAGAAGTGGGTCCCCTCCACCACCACATATGAAATGCAACGTGGATAATCAGTTTTACAAAAAAATGATAATCACGTGGAAGGCTGTTCACACGTGCGTGGCCCAATGAACCGTAAAATAATAATGGGCCGGACCCACTATTTTTCGAGAACCGCATGCAATTGGACTATCTTGCCATCCACTAAAGTGGTGGGCCCATCTCAAAAAAAAAAAAAAAAAAGTAGAGTAGGAAAAGGAAATTGAAATAATATACCTGTCTTCTTCCATCCTTTTCAAATAACAATAATATGGATAAAAACATTTGATGAATTTTTTGCTTTATTTTCATTTTAATTTAAGAGGTACGTAGTGTAGTAGGTATGATAAATAAATGATCCGTGTATCGTCTACGATCAATCTTCTATCCATATCTAGGTATACAACATTTATGCACCCATCTACGTTGGGATTGAGGACGAACGAGTTACGTACGGTACATAACGACGATCAACGTTTAGACAGAAACAAACATGATTTTATTTGAATTTTCCGAGGGTAAAACCGTAAAACAACGTACAGTTCTCCAAAAGCATGCACCGGAAAAAAAGGAAACAGATTACTCGATCACACACACGATCTTATTCATCAACCAACCACACATCATCGAGAGAGCTCGGCGAGTTAACTAGGACGACGTGGCGGCGGCGGCTTCCTTAGGAGGAGTTTCGATGATCTTGATACCGCCAATGGTGACTCCGGGGCCCTGGTGCCTCGGCACGATCGTCACCACCACCGTGTCGTCATCCCCGATATCCATGTCATCGTACAGGTCCGTCAGCTTCAGCCTGATGGAAGTCGTCGTCGTCTTGTTCTCGGTCTTCTGCGGCACCTGCGCGTACGTCCCCGCGTACGCCGCCTTGTCGAGCTCGTTAGGGCTGTCGTCTTCGTCGTTCACAAACACATCGAACTTGAGGAACTTAGAAGTGTCGACAACGATGTTCTCAAGAACCAAAAGCTCGTCTGCTTTCCCCTTCTTCGCCTTGTCGACCTGGAACCTCACGACCCCCTCCAGCTTCAACGGGAAGATAGTCGACGCCTTGGGAGCCGTGGAGCTCGTCCTCACAATCCTCGCTCTCGCGGTTTGCCTCGGAGGCCTGTAGTCCAGCCAGGGCAGATCGATCCGCTCGAAGTCGTAACCCATTCGCAGATTGTCGACAGAGTCCTTGACGGTGACGCGCACGAGCTGCGCGTTCTCGTCGTAAAATAAGAAACTGGAGTTGAGGAAATCGGGATCGGTGATCCTCTTGTCGGGGAGGGACTTGTTGGGCAGGAAGTACTGCCAGAGAGTCCACATACGGTCAACGTTGGCGTGGTGGCAGTAGAAAAGTGGGTCCCGCCCGGCAGAGTAGAAGTTGCCCAAATCCTCGAAAGCCGGCTCTCGTGGGTCCCCGACCCAGGCGTGGATGGAGGTGTGAGAGCCTCGCTCGGAGGCTCCGACCAGTGCGTTCTGTGCAGCCTCTCCTTCGCGGTAAGGCTTCCCCATGAAATCGTAGATGTCGTTGTTGCCACGGATCATCTCCGTGTGCATGATAGTCAGATTGTTGGTCACCAACTGCGCGCATTGAAAATAAATATACATCAACATTATAAGTAAAATGTTCACTAATAGTAGCTAGTACAAAATATATAAATAATCTTATGACCTGGAGAGGGTCTTTGGTGCCGGTAAAACCGAGATCCACGACGGCGGAAGGCACCATGTTAGCCTGGTTCCTTTTGGAGTTGTAAATAGCCGATTTTGGGTCTTGGAACATGGGCGGCACCGTCATGCCTTTAGGGTTGTCCCAGTTCCAGAAGGGCAATGCGAAGGTGGGGTCGTTGATGAGCTTGCCGAGGATCCTCTCGTAAAAGTACAAATACCACCTGTGGAAAGGGAAGAAGAGCCAGGAGTTGTGGATCTGGAGGTCCAGATTTCCCTGCCCCGGCTGGTCGTAGCCGCCGTTGCAGTAGGCGCAATGGATGTTGGCTTGCTGGGTGAAGCTGCGGGGGTCGTCGGCCGGGAGTCGCTTCATGCGGTCAATGGCGGTGTTGTACTTGAATATGTATTCGGGGGAGACGCGGTGGGCGGACGGGCGGATCTTCATCTGGAAGACGGGAGGGAGGCGGTAGTCGACGGCTTTCTGGCCGGAGGGAGGGCAGCACATGATCTCCGTCTTGACTTTGTCTTTGGTGTCGTAGGAGGAGAGGCCGCACTTGTCGAGCTCCGGGGCCTGGATCGGGTTGGCGGAAGCAATATCCTGAGTCTGGACGAGGGTGGCTGCCCCAAGGCCGCCGAGGCCGAGGAGCATGTTGCGCCTGTCGACTCTACCCCCCTCCTCGGCGGCATCACAGGAGATGCGGAGGCGGTGGGCGGCAGTACTGCGCTTTGCATGGGGAAGATGAGAATGTTGGGGCTTGGGGAAGAGGAGAGGGCGAGGCGAGGAGGCGTAGGGACGACGAGGGGAGGTGGTGGTGGTGGCGCAGGAGAGATGAAGAGAGGAAGTGGAGGATGCCATGATGATCAATGGACTTTTTGGTGTGTTTTGTTTAGCTACCACTGCTTCCCAATTTATAGGCGGAAATTGGAAATGGAGAGAGTAGGGTACGTACGTAATTGAATGATTTCATATCAATTATTATTATTAATATATATTCAAATTATAATTGTTTATTTAATATATATATATATACCAAATAATAATGTCTACTCGTATGTCTTAATAACATGTACCGCCCCTACTTAAAAGTAATTATAATAACCAGCTAGCTTGCTCAAGGATGAGACCCATTTAGATTTTCGAAAATTATCAAAACAATAATTAATGAATTCGATCATATAATCATATGATACACGTACCTTCAAGGGTTGCTACATTTAATTATACTTATGTTCTGCGTATATAAATTAATTATATATATTGTTCTTTTTTTACTAGTTTGTTGATCAATTTCAGAAATTTAAATATTAACACACACGTATTTCGACTTTGGCTATCTTAAACTTTACAGTATTAAATTCAAGTTCCACAATTCAACTGTCCAACCAACGAGAAAACAACCTTTTACAATTATATAATTCTTGCATTCTTACTACACCTTTTACTACATTTGTTTTTTTCCCCTAAAATAGTAGTATATAGATTTATGGTGATATTTATTATGATATATATTTTATTCACCTTAATACTAACATTTAACCCAAAAGTTAATAATTATATTATTGGGACATATACACATTATAGTAACCATTATTTTAAAATAAGATACTTAGAATCTGTTTTTTTAGACTTAATTTCAGTCCAGTTCATATCGTTTAATTTCAGTTCAATTCAAATCGTAGTTAAATTCAATTCGCTTCAAAATAAATTAATATAAAATAAATAAAAAATAATTTCAATTTATAATTTTCAATATACAATCTAGTTATTGTCATAATATTATTAATATTTTTAAAAAAATATTTAATAATTTATCAAAGTTATTATTATTTTTATAAAAAAAATAATTCACTTCAGTTCAGTCGCTTAAGTTCAGTTCAGGTCGGGGTTTCAGTCCAAAAGAACAGATCATAATTCTTGTGATCAGAATGCATTTTTTTAATTTTGTTTTTTTGAATTTTTGAACTAAATTAAAATATAAAAAATTATTTTTAATTTGAATAATATTGTAGCTGTTATTGAAAATTAAAAAATAAATGAATAAAATAAAATGTAAAATTAAATTTTAAAGTAATTTTTTTTATATTATTGTCTATACAAAAAAAATGTTGCAATTATTTTGAAAGGAATTGAGTATAATATTTCAATTATTTTATAAATTAAAATTAACAAACTTTCAAATATTATTATAGAGTGATATGTATTAAATTATTAACTTTAAAATCAAATTTTGATTATTTTATTAAAATTTTATCTTCATCAATGTTTTAAATAAATAAAGAAATATTAAAAATATTACTAGCTTTTATTGCGATAAATTTTTTTGAATTGAAGATTGAACTCAATGAACTGAATTGAAGTAATCTGATCTGAACTGAAATTGATAATAATAATAATAATTTTTTATAATTTTTTTTTTAAATATTAATAATATTATGATAATAATTAGATTATATATTTTAAATTATAAATTGATTTTTTTTAAATTTATTTTGAAACGAACTTAGAGCCCGTCGTTTGGACGAGCTTATTTAAAAGAGCTTATAAGATGTTACGTCTTATAAGTTGTTTTAAGAGCTGATAAGCTGTTATGTCTTATTTAATAAATAAGTTGTTAAACCGTTTGGATAAAATATTTATATAAACTTATAAGATGTTAATTTGTTTGGCAATTTAAGATCTTATATTTATAAAATTACTCAAAATAAATTGTTATTTATGAAAAAAATAATTAAAAATAATTATATTAACTAAATAATGAATTTGGAATTTTTGTATATATATAAAAGGTAATATTTTAAAGGGTATTTTGGTCTTTTATTGTTTAAGTTACAAGAGCTTATAAGCTGTTTAAAAAAAAGTACCTCCCCCTTACTTTTTTTTAAACAGCTTATAAGCTGTTAAACAGCTTATTTTTTAAAATTTAAAGATCTTTTCCCAAAATATTACCAAACAAATTCTATGAGCTTATAAGCTCTTAAACAACTTATAAGCTGTTTTAAGGAGCTTATAAGCTCAGCCAAACAGGCTCTTAATCAATATAAACGGAACTGAACTTAACTTAACTTAACAATCTGAACGATCTAAACTGAAATTAAGTCAAAAAGAATATGTCCTACATATACCATTTTTTTTATTATGTTCGTTGTTCACCGAGCTAGTAAATAAAAAATGTTTAATTTAATATAACATGAGTTAAATTAAAGGTATATGCGAAAAAATATTGTGGACAAATTTTGTTCATTTTAATTTGAAAATTCTGAACTAGATTGAAATTATTACAGTATTTCAGTTCATTTCAATTTAGATAATTCATTTCCATCCTTTTAATTCATTTTAAATCGATTTAGTTTAGTTCAATTCAATTCAGATTATTTCAGTTCAACCATTTCGGTACAAAAGAACAAGTCTTATTTTGAACTTTTTTAGCACATGCAGAATTTTTATTTTGCATATATTTTAGGAATTACGTATACAAATAATTATATAAAAATATACTTAAAAGCATTCTCACTTTCCTTTCCAATTAAAACTTTTATAGTACTATTTTAAAACATTTATTTATACATAATAACTATTCTTCCATTTATAGTCGTGTATATTTACTCACTCTACCCTGTGGCTGGGACAACTATGATCATGCTAGGCTGGTAGCCGTTGTGACCATTGTAGTAGATCATTGTACCTGCGGTGAAGTAGACACGAGTAGCGACCTCTAATGAAGCCCTTTAACAATACATATAATATTTTTTTTAAATAAATAAAGTAAGCTTATACTATGAATGTTGAAAATTCTAAATAAATATGAGTAGTGCATGTAAAAAATATTTTTATTTTAATTATACATATATTGTATGAAATGGATAAATTTATTATCAACACAACATGTTTTAATATTTAATTTTGGTTTTTTTTAGTTGATGATAATAATGTCTTGTGGAATGGGGAAGGTGAGAGCAATAAATGATGACATGTTGATTCATATCCATAACTTAATTTCGAATTAAAATCATTTTATTCAATGTTGGATATAAGTATATAGTACGGAGTATTAATCATATTTATTCAGTAAATAATTGAAGTGGGAAAGAAAAAGTAAATACGGAGTATTACTTTGTGGATAAAAAGTGCAAAAGTGGTTCCTACTTTCTCGGTTTCTCAAAGTCCCATCCCAACATTTTCACTTTCAAATAATTCGATCATATTGCTATTTATTTTTATTATAAATTACTAAATACGACTTTCAGTCTAGAGAACTCCAATTATAATAAGTTTAAAATTATATTTCAAATAAAAAATAAAAATAAAAATATTTTTTAAGTGTACGTGACAATTAATGGGAAGAGAATAAAAATCTATTTTGATTAAAAAAACAAGCAAGGTACTTAATTAATATGTTTTGGTAAATTTAGAAATGTACGAATACGACATGATTGACGTTACACGTACCACACAAAACTTAAATGAAACGTGCTGATTCCCTCTCACCAACCCTTCAAAGCTTTTCCATGAGCCTTTTCTCTTTCATATCCAAACTTTTTATTTTCTTTATTCTTTTAAAGCTTCAAATAAAGTTTAAACAAGACGAGTGGATCGAACGAATCGATTCTTCGCGCCATGTTCGCTCGGGCGGGCCCTCTTGTGTTAATTGTGCTTGAAAACGAGCTAGCTAGAGCACTCGATCTATTACGCGACACACCCTCAATGTTACGTTGTTGTCCTCATTGATGGTTGACTTGACCACCCACTAATTAACGTCCGTACATGCTAAACTCTCTACTAACGTATGTGTAACCGTATAAACCAAGTGAAATCATGAGAAACTATATAGGGAGTACTAATGTTAAAGAATACAGTATATACTACAACCGAATGAATTGAATCAGGTGAAAAACAGAAATTAGTTTTGATGCAATTACGTGTCAAAGTCCGACATACATACCCCAAAATTAAGGAAATCAATATAGTCTATAATTAATTATATCTTCACTTGTTGGGTTTCTACTTCAAAAAAAGTTGAAAATGGGCTCACAAACGATAGACAATATTAATATATTCACCCTTTTGTAAATGTTTAGTTATCCAACTTCTTTAACAATTTGACCTTTTAGATGAAGCGACTTCTAACATGGTATCAGAGTCTAGATTTGCGTCAGATTGTGAGTTCGACTGCCGCCATGAGCGACTCCACCCGAAACGTGGTTTTCGTGCTTAATAGTACATTTCAACCAATTACACTAAACACAAAAAAGAAACACATTTTGTGTGAGTTTCCATTAACCGTACACTTCTCCATTCGCAACGGAAAGGAAACAACTGCACATGATCATCAGGCGAATTAACATCCGTTTGCCTGGGAAACTACGACGACGTCGTGGCGGCGGTTGCTTTCTTAGGGGCCTCGATGATCTTGATACTACCAATGGTCACTCCAGGGCCCTCGTGCCTCGGCACGATTGTCACAACCACCGTCTCGTCGTCTCCGATATCCATGTCATCGTACAGGTCCGTCAGCTTCAGCCTGATGGATGACGTGGCAGTCTTCTTCTCACTCTTCTGCGGCACCTGTGCGTACGTTCCCGCGTAGGCCGCCTTGTCGAGCTCGTTAGGGTTGTCGTCTTCATCGTTCACAAACACGTCGAACTTGAGGAACTTAGAAGTGTCGACAACGATGTTCTCAAGAACCAAAAGCTCGTCGGCTTTCCCTTTCTTCGCCTTGTCCACCTGGAACCTCATGATCCCCTCCAGCTTCAACGGGAAGATAGTCGATGCATTCGGAGCTGTTGAACTCGCCCTCACAATCCTCGCTCTCGCGGTTTGCCTCGGAGGCCTGTAGTCGAGCCAGGGCAGATCGATCCGCTCGAAGTCGTAACCCATTCGCAGATTGTCGAAAGTGTCCTTGACGAATATGCGCACGAGTTGCGCGTTTTCGTCGTAAAAGAGGAAGCTGGAGTTGAGGAAATCGGGGTCGGTGATCCTCTTGTCGGGGATGGACTTGTTGGGCAGGAAGTTCTGCCAGAGGGTCCACATGCGGTCAACGTTGGCGTGGTGGCAGTAGAAAAGTGGGTCCCGCCCGGCCGAGTAGAAGTTGCCCAAATCCTCGAAAGCCGGCTCTCTCGGATCACCGACCCAGGCGTGGATGGAAGTGTGAGAGCCTCGCTCCGAGGCTCCAACCAATGCGTTGTTGGCATTCGATCCTTCGCGGTAAGGCTTCCCCATGAAATCGTACACGTCGTTGTTGCCACGGATCATCTCCGTGTGCATGATCGTCAAATTGTTTGTCACCAACTGCATTGATTGAAAACATCGATCAAGAATATAAAATAAAGAACCGATGTACAATAGTTAATTTACATCGGTTATCCTAATTATTATATTTACATCGGTTGGTGATGTATAGTTTACGCAAATAACCGATGTACATGAGATATTATTCAATTTAGTAGTATTACTAATTAATAAGAAGTGTTTCACCAAAATTCTACTCCCGAGACCTCAGTTCTCAGCCACCATCACTTCCAGGACACCTTCGCTCTCATCCACCCTGTCCCCTTCCGCTGCCTAGCTAACGAGTTGCCACCCGCAGTTTATTTCTCACCCAAACCCTAAATCCCTAATCCACTAATTGTCAACGCCGTCACGTACTTACGCCCCCTCGACTCAATTCAAACCTTGACATTGATGTCCAACATCAGGTAACACCGTAAGGTCCGTAACAAAGCTAAAAATGCTGTTCTCAGTTTTACGATTTGAAGGCTTTAAATTTACATCGGTTGTTAAGGGAACTGATTTGTTTTTTAAAATATTAATTTACATCGGTTGTTAAGAAAACCGATGCTATTTGGACTATATTAAAATTGGTTATTTTGAAACCGATGTTAACAGGTCCAAATTTACATCGGTTTCATTACGGATGTAGAAGGGTATATTTAACCGATGAGAGAAAAGCTCTGTATGTAGTAGTATCAAATATAAATAGACCTGGAGAGGGTCCTTGCTGCCCGTGAACCCGAGGTCCACGACGGACGAGGGCAACATGTTATCCTGGTTCCTCTTGGAGTTGTAAATAGCCGATTTCGGATCCTGGAACATGGGGGGAACCGTCATGCCTTTAGGGTTGTCCCAGTTCCAGAAAGGCAATGCGAAGGTGGGGTCGTTGATGAGCTTCCCGAGGATTCTTTCGTAAAAGTACATATACCACCTGTGGAAGGGGAAGAAGAGCCAGGAGTTGTGGATCTGAAGGTCCAGATTTCCCTGCCCCGGTTGGTCGTAGCCGCCGTTGCAGTATGCGCAATGGATGTTGGCTTGCTGGGTGAAGCTGCGGGGATCGTCGGCCGGGAGGCGCTTCATGCGGTCGATGGCGGTGTTGTACTTGAAAATGTACTCAGGGGAGACGCGGTGGGCGGACGGCCGGATCTTCATCTGGAAGACGGGCGGGAGGCGGTAGTCGACGGCTTTCTGGCCGGAGGGAGGACAGCACATGATCTCGGTCTTGACTTTGTCTTTGGTGTCGTAGGAGGAGAGGCCGCACTTGTCGAGCTCCGGGGCCTGGATCGGGTCGGCGGAAGCAATATCCTGAGTCTGGACGAGGGTGGCTGCCCCAAGGCCGCCGAGGCCGAGGAGCATGTTACGCCTGTCGACTCTCCCAGCACCACAGGAGATGATGCGGAGGGAATATTGGGGCTTGGGGAAGAGAGGGCCAGAGATGGTGGTGGTGGCGGCGCAGGGGAGATGAAGAGAGGAGGAGGAGGCCATGGTGAGCAATGGAAAATATATCTAATTCATTTTGCATTCTCTGCCTCAAATGAAAAATGACAAACCACCAATATTTTTATAATTATCACATTAAAATATCTTTGATTTATTTTGCATTCTTTGTCTCAAATGAAAATGACAAAAGTAACAAGTTTTACAATTATCAAAATATCTAATTCGTTTTGCATTCTCGGCCTCAAATGGAAAATGACAAAGTACCCATATTTTTAATCATCAAAATATTTCCATGAAATACCATATCAATTAAATAATGAAAAACGTGCATGAAAAATATATTTTAATTTAATTTAATATAATATAATAATAATTTATTTGTTTTAGATATTCAGAACCACTTCATTACGATAAACTACTATACTTTTCCTTTTGATATAGATATGCTTATTTATTTTGATATCGAGGGTACAATACAATATGTCAGTTCTAAGTGTGCATAATTTTACGAGATAGGTGTAATAACCAAACTTTTATTTTGTTTATTCGCACATTTAAAGCTTCAAAGTCTAAATAAGACTCCTAACCAAGTCACCAATCAATTCTCCGCGCGATGTCCGCCAGGTCCTCTTGTGTTGGAGCTTGAAAACGAGCACACTCGATTATGCGACACACCATCCTCCACTCGATGGTGATGAACCCATTGGTCAACCCACTGAACAAGCTAAACTCGAACTCAACCTCTACTAACGCATGTGAAATGGGAATATAACGAGGAATACAGATCAAAACCAAACTATTGTGAAAAAATATATCAGGGCCGAATGAATTGAATCACTGGGGTGAAAAACAACATCACACATAAAAAAATACAGAGTAATGTTTGATGCAATTAGGTGTCAAAGTCCGACATATTTACATATATGCCCCTGCTGTTACAACAATGCCACCAGCAGCAGCATTGTATCACCTCAACAAGGGTATAATATAACTCAGCAGCGCGAATTTCATTCATTCATCCATCCCGTTGAGGCTTCAAACCTTCAAACACGTACGCAGACATACCCCAAGGAGAAAGAATTTCCATATAGTCTATAGTTACGAGGAACAAGCAATGCCCCATCTCACCAATAGTTTCAGGATGATGCACGTCTATGCTTGGCACAAGCTATAATCTAAATGTGCAATGCCCTCTGCTACGTACGTAAAATGAATCTAACAAGTTTAAAACACGAGATTAGCAAACAATACTTCTACACCGTTTCTAAGTTAAAAAAAAAAAAAAAGAGACATTTTTAATGTGTTTTTTCGTTTTGCTTTCTTTTACTATCGTCTGGTTAAATAAGAAAAACTACCCCTTCCTATCTGTAAATTTTACTGGACCGATTTCGCAATTTGGCCTTCACGTTTTTAATTAGATTGTTGAATCTCAAGGGTGATTTTCGTAATCAACATTCCTCGTCGATCTCATAGAAAGAAAGGATTCAACTCACAGCTCATCTCCACAGAGTTACTGCCACGCAACGCCCGGGGCATTCATCCTCGGCTGGGCCTCGTGCAGCGACACCGACATCGCCAGCATCATCTGCTCCTCATAGTTCTCCGAGACAATTGTGCCCCCGACGGGCTGAAGGCCGCACTGACTCTCGTCCTGATGGGCCGCATCATCTGGGCTTATCACAGCATCCTCAAATCCATCCGAGCCCCCATAACTGGTCCCCACCTCAGCCATCTCTGACCTATGGTCCACCCACTCCCCATCATCTCCCGCCATCGCCACCAGCTGGCGATTCGAGATGGCGCTCTCGGCGGGGAAATAATTCTCCTGCTCCCGATCTTCCGTGGAGGAGTACCTGCTACTGTAGTCGGGCATGTTGCTATATGTCAATGCGTAGGTGCTATTTGAGGTCTCGCCATTCGTCTGCTGACGTTCGGCGAGGGCTGCTATCGCGCATGCAAGACCACCGGAAGGCGATGATGATGACGGTGATGGTCCGGGTGCTAGGTGGGCCATCATGGCTGAGGAGCTGCGATCCTCTACTACGTATTCTTCGGGCTGAATAGCGTCACTGTATTGTGGATCATGGCTCTTTCCGTTTTCCTATCATAGTCAACAAGAGTTACGATTAACAAAGTCGAGTTGACTTATAAATTGGGTTAAATCATAGACAGACCTGACCAAGGCAACAACCTAAGATTTCATTTAAAAAAAACAAAATTATTACATTTAGTTGGTACATTTTGTAGTTAATTTGAAGTTGGTGAAACTTTCCGAGTTCACCACTGCTTCAGGCTTTAGCTTAGTTATAATAAAATTCCATCATTTTTCAAATTTAAAATACCATAATAAGGTTTGTATTTGCATAACAAATGCACCAAATCTCAAAGCTGCAGAACTATTTATCAAGTTGTTGAAGCTTGCAGAAACAAAGCTTCTGATTTTTCATTTTTTAGCAAATATCCATCAGCAACAAACATGTGTGATGTGTCGATTGTAATTAAGAACGAAAAAGTTCAATTTTAAATGAATTTTATCATGCATGTCGTGCAAATTAGTACCTGAATAGATAGCCAAATAGCTTCCATAACCATTATGTCCTCAAGGTCAAGGTCAAAATCGTCCTCCCTGCATTCAAAGTCGGCATATGAGCATTACTGAGTACATAGATCAGAAGTCTTAATTTTTGAGATAAAGGGACCAAGTAGGTCAAGAAAAATTGACTTGGCAATATAGACAGGAAAGAGCAATAATACTAAAACAGATAAAAAAAATTGAAACAGAATTGATAACTTAAATTAACAAAATGCAATCGTCAAAGTATGTGATAATCCCATGTAAATGCCCAATAAAAGTTCACAGTTCGCCAAAAAAAGGGTCTGAAGTACTGCAGGTTTGCTTTCTTTTTGTGAATATAGCTGGAGTTCTTAATACATCCCAGTACAGAAAAAACATGATGATGCACAAGAAGCATTTACCATTTTTATATAAAAAAACAGTTTAATAATTATATTTGTTTCTTAATACTTTTTACTTAGCTTTTGTCATTTTACTACTTGAACATTAGTCTTTTGCTTGCATACACCCTCAAACAGCCGAAAAATGTGTTTCTAGAGATTTGTCGTTAAAAATTAATACTTCCGTTCGATAGCATAAAAAAATAGCACAATAAATGAATGTGCCAGCATTCTTTAGAGTTATGGCATTAAAAACTTTCGGTTTGGAAAACTAACTCAATTGTGGGTAAACACGACTACACGAGTAACAATGTAACTTCCTTTAGATTTAAGATTTAGCTCATAAACACCAGCTGTAACAATACATTGTAGGAAACAAACATGAACTGGATTTGCCTATATTTTTAATTTCCCACAATTAAATCTTGACGTGATGGCATAGCCAACAGAAGCACAAAAGAACAGGATTTCGTAATGCTCCTTGTTAAATCTTGACAAGTCATCACATTTTTCCCAAAAAATAAAATTCATTAAAAAAAGTAAGATAAGATAACAAGAGTTGCACTTAGAGGGTGTCTAGCTGGACTTATGAACTCCCTTAAACTGTTATCATAAACTATTGATTAGAGATAGAACACCCTATTGCACGGTGTATTTTTTTTATGTTTCACGGTCTTAATTCTCTTCATCTCCATTAGTTTAATCATATAGTGTTCAAACAAGTGCATCCATAAAAAGCAACCCAAACTTGGATGTGGTTTTAGGTACGTGTTTGGAGTTGGTCTGAAGCTTCAAAAAGTATATCAAGGTTCCAATTTTTTTAACAAGATCTATATTTAATAACCACCTATCATCTGGATTTCAGTAGTACTTTCGTGTGTTTTTATGTCAAATAAGCTTACCCTGAGGTGAGCGCATAGGGCATGGCTTTGGCCCTGTTTGCGGTTGTATTTTATACATAGTACTTTTTACTTTCAGTAGTTGTAGTGGAGCCTAGACTCCGTGACCAAGCACTGATTCGGTCGTAATGGCCTTATGCCAAATGAATTACTTCTATTTCTCTAAAAAAAATACCTTTCGTTTTTTTTATCATTTTAATTATAACTTTTATTACTAGAATCCCCAAAGATATATAATCTTTTCTTTGTCCAAATACTTCAACAACTAACATTCAAAATAAGTTTACCATTTCAAAATCCCTAAAAACGTCTGATAAGATTTTCTTAATAACATCAGCAGACAGCAGGAGTTTGATCCACACAACTAGAATAATACTAATTACTAAATAAAAATAGCGAAGGGTTTCACAGTAAACAAAGCTAAAAATGATTAAAACAGTAAAATATTATACCTATTTTGCCTATGGCGTGGAGGTGGTCTTATTGCTGAGGTGGTATTTCTCTCCTGTGAGGCGGCAATTTCTTCACTTTCAATAGCAGACGCGAAAGACGGTGCTGTGTACAAACGGTAATTCAAATAAAAAGTGAACAACAGAACAATAGATATTGTTTTCCATGCTGAATCGATCAGTATTTACCTCTAGTTGAGTAATAATCGACATCAGTTGGCCCTATCATACTATTAGAAGACCTTATTTCTCTTTGCTTCAACATTCTTTCCTCTTCGTCTTGAATTTCTTGCTTCCTCATCCTTATTTTGGCTTCTATAACTCTTTGCTCTTCCTAAAATTTAAATGCATTTTATATTTTTATTTTTTTGCAAGAATATAAAGAAACCTTAAAATTGCATAATTACAGATATATCATTCTCACAAGTTGTTCCAAGCCTTTCTCCTCCTTTGTCTTAACACCTCGATATTCCACCGCGTAATTTGATGTTTTGCAGAAAGGACATCTTCTGGAGTTAAGGTAAAAATCATACGGACATATAATAATTATTGACCAAAACAATGAAAATCCATGAAATCAAGGATACTGGGTGGGGCGGGTAGAGTTGGGAGTCTTCATCTGCAAAAAACACTCTAAAAGGGGAAATCATTGAGTACAATCAGAAATTTGAAAACTGATTTATTTAATTTTCAAATAGAAGGGCGAACTCTATACCAGTGCAAATGCCTTTCAAGCAACATCTTGACCGATTTAGACTCGGATAATACTGAAATCATCCAAAAATTAAGTAAAACATTACAATTAGGTATGTGCCCGAAAAGAGATAATAAATACTACACATTTGATATCGGTAAATCATCTTGTTCTAGCTCTGAAAAAAATAGATTCGCTGCAGTTAAAACAAAATTTATAAGTCACTAATTGCTATCAAGTTATTACCAAATTAAATATAATCCGAGTATTTTCAAATAAACTCATTTGAGTTCTTGAAACAAACTATTTCTGTAGTATAAGTGTATAACACTAAACAAAGACTACAAGGCTTGCAGGTCATAGGCTAAATGAGGAAAACAAATCGACTGAGAAAAATCACAAATGCATATAAAGTGATGAAAGACTACGAACCAAGAAGCATATCGGACATTCTTCGAGGTCACACCCACAATCATCATCACCGGGGTAACAAGGTGCAAGCTTTGAGTCCAGAATCAACTTCCTAAGCTTCTTCTGATCCACATCCTTGTGTTGGTACAACCCCTGAGGCCTAGTGTACTTCTCATCCACCACCTGCCTCCTCCTCCCCAATTTATTCCCCATACAAATCAAACCCCAATCCCTCGAAAAAACAACTCACTCTAAAGGGAATAATAATAATAATGAAAAAAAATTCCCAGTATTTCACAATCCGAACACGTTCCCATAAACACCCTTCAAAACAGAGAAATGAGACCCCCAAAAAAAGACGTCATTTTTCTGTGAAATAACAGAAGCCCACCAACTATATCAGCTAAAAATAGAAACCAATCGAAGAAAAATTAAAATGAGAAATTGGGGTTACCTTGAAATGAAATCTCGGAAAGAGGAAGCGACGGCCCAGATGAAATTCTTCGACTCTGTAAATTAACACTCACAACAACACGCGACCGTGTGTTTCCTTCCAGCTTAATATGCGTGCGTGGGGAAGAAATAGATTGAAAATGAAATGGAGAGATTTATAAGGGGATTCGGAGAACAAGATCAGGACTTTCTCTGTTGATATCTGTGTGTTTTTTTTTTTTTTTTTTTTTTTTTTTTTTTGCGTGTGTGAATCGATATATACGTAGCTTGTGTGCGTGTATTTATTTACTAGATTCGTTTGTGTGTGTTTGTATTTAAAAAAATATTTATGTACTCAAAAGAAATTAATTAGAACTTGGTGGTATAGTAATTAAATGAGAATCATTTCTTTTTAGTAATTTCATTATTGAGGAACAAGGCAAATTAAAGAAGAAAAGGGGTTAGAGTGGGAAGCCCGGAAAGAATCCAGGGCCGAAAATAAATAAATTAAAAAAAGGAGTCAAAATTTGCAAAATACTTTAAATTAATAAATTATTCAAAATTATCTTAATGGGATAATTATTAATTTATTGTTACGTACCGACTATTGCCGTCACCATTTATAATTGATTTTATTATAGAGAGAGCCATCAGATATTGCTAATAGAAAATAGAAAATTAATTTAATCACACAATTATTATGTGGTCATATTAATGCTAGTAATAAAATATTTTAAATATTTTTTTTTGAGTCTTAAAATTAATTACAGTATTACTAAAATATAAATTAAAACTTAAAATATCCACTTAAAGCTAATATATACAATATCAGTTGCAGAACTGATATTAAAGCTAATTTTGAGAATCATGAAAATAAAAATTTGAGTTTTGTAAAATTAGGGTTCTTACAAATTTGTGAAAGAGGGTGTAAGGATAAATATGTTTGGGCATTACAATGCCTTAAATGTACCTAGGCAGAAGTTGTCTTGCTAACATATTTATTTGTTTTATTTCTTTCTTCACAATTTAAACTGTTGTAATCACTGGTCATATTGGTGATTTGATTTAGCATAGTTCATTAGTTGGAACGTGCTTGAAAAACAATCAACATAGAAGCTTTCTGCCGCAGCACAGCCAGGCAGAGTCATGCCGCAAGCAGTGCAAGGCTTGGACAAGAGGTTGAGTTAAGAGAATCGAGCGAAGCATGAGCGTAGGGCAAGGGAATGCTGAAGTCCAGATAGTATGGAAGGCAGTGCAGTGTGGCAGAGCATTCCAGAAGAACTTCAGAAGGCATTCCTGCGGCAGCGGTCAAAGCAGCCTGCCCTAAAATATCTCAACCGATTGTTGACCTAGCAAATCAAGGAATTCAGTTGGGAATCTCCTCCTATAAATAGAGGACGACCCCAACACTATTCAGTAACTTTCATACAACACAATTACACCTTATACACTTCAATTTCCACTCTAGTTCGATCGATCAGCTTTAGAGCCGAAGACTTGTTCTTCGTGCCGTGTACCTCTCATCTCTGGGAGTGTTCTTTGTTCATGCTGATGATCGTAGGCTTAGAATAGGTGTGATACAGTAGTTGCTAGGTTTTGTTGTTGATTGTTCATACTCGTTGGATACGGTTTATACGAAGGCATACATGTGTATAGCCTTTGGTAATATCTTTGTAAATCCAAGAGTTTCATTTTGTAAAGACTCGTTCTTTAATAAAGTTTCTGGTCGTAAGACCGTTTCGTATGTGTATAATTTAAATACACACACAAAGATTTAAATTTGTGTTCTTTACATTTTCGTACGTGTGTGTGGGTTCGTTCAAAGTGATTTATTTTTTTATTAATTCCGCTGCAATTCTTATACATATATCACATATAATTTTAACAAGTAAACAACTTGGTTATTCTGGATAAAATACTTAAACTCAATTAAATCACGTAAAACGAACGTTTTCTGTACAAGGCATCGTGCTGCGGCATACGCTGTTCTGCCGCAGAACACTGCCTTGTCTAGGCAGCGCATTTTACTGCGTTTTATTTACTGCCTACGACTTTCAAGTGGTATCAGAGCGGGCACTAGACTTACTTAGTGTTTAAGGTCCGTCTGATCACGCACACTTACAATGGCAGATCCATCTTACATCGTACGAACACCGGTTGTTCTTGACGGTAGTAATTATGGATTTTGGAAAACCCGCATTGAAGCAAGGATCAAATCAATTGATCGCAGTGCGTGGCTATCCGTACTTCGAGGATGGAAACCACCTCATGAGGAAATCCCTGAAGGCGGCACGATTGAAAAATCACCGGAGAAGTGGTCTATCGATGAAACTGCCGCAGCTACTGCCAACGATAGGGAAAGGTGTGCCATCCTTGAATCCATCGATTGCAATATGTACAGAATTGTCAAACAATGTACTACTGCCAAACAAGTATGGGATTTGCTGGCTCTTCATTGTGAAGGTAACAACGCAGTGAAGAAAACCAAGGTCCGTATGCTTATGTCTCGTTTCGAGAACTTGCGTATGAACGAGGACGAGACTTGCCTTCATTACTTTGGAGAATTAATGTCCATTGTTACTGAATGTGCTGACCTTGGTTCACCCATTAGCAACCCGGCAGTGTGTAGTAAGATTATGCGATCGATGAGCAAAAAGTTCCTGCCGAAGGTCACTGCCATAGAAGACAGCGAAATGTCTGAAGAAGATTTTGTTTCATTAATGGCGATCTTCAAGAACTATGAACTGAACCATGAAGATCGTGAAACTCACGGGAAGTCACGTCCACGAAGCGACGAGAGGAACATTGCCTACACCGTTGCAGAGCCCGACGGCAGAGAACAAGGCAATAGTTCTCAAGGCAGCAGCCCCACCTCTACCAATGACTTGACCGATGAAGAGATCTACGAACTACTTGGATCTGATGGTGGAGATGACCAGTTTGCATTCCTCGCCCGGAAAATGAATGCTGTACTTGTTCGCTCGCTGAAGAAGCCGTACGATCCCCGACGAAGGAAGTTTCCGGCAAGGTCACCGCAAACTCAAGATCGACGACTTGTGATCCGCCAACCAAGCACGGGATCCATCTCAAGTTCCAGTCCAAATTCAAAGGACTGGTCGAGGATCAAGTGCCACGTATGTCAAGGGATTGGACACTTTTCAACCGAATGCCCTTCAAAAGATCGAGGCATTGGAATTTTGAATTCCATGGTTGCGCAAGAAGATATGGAACAATATTGCCTTGAAGACTCAACCACTGCGCTTACTGCTCAACTCGAAGGCACAACCCTATCTGACGCTGAAGATGACAGTCCATCCAATGTGAATGCACGACGGCATGTTGCATTCTTTGCCTCTGCCGCAGAAACGACAGAAAGCCCTGCCGCAGAGAACTGCCTGTGCCTCACTGCCTCAGTCAATGGCTATGAATCTGAAGAGGAGACCATTCCCATTGATATTTTCATCGAGCTCAAAGAAAGTTTCGATGAGCTACGCATGAAATTTACCCGGCAGACCAAGATGATGAAGATGCTTACGTCAACCAAAGCCGGATATGAAGAAAAAGTGAAGAAGCAGGCCATGGCAATTGAACAAATGCTCGTAGAAAAGAACACCTTTGAAGAACGATTGAAGAAACTTGATGTCCAACTCACCAGAAAGGATATGGAGGCCGAGAAACTGAAAATTGACTTTAATCGTGTAAATGGAAAACTCGAAGTTGCTAACAATACTTTTGTAAAACTTAACACAGCAACAACAAAATTAGATGCCGTAATGAGTATTTCACATGTTGAAAGGCAAGGCCTCGGACATCAAAAAGTTGTAGATGCCGTTTTTCCAAAGAAAAACTCAATGGACATGGCATTTGTAAAGGCATCAAGTGACGATTCAAACGCTGCCGCACAATCCTCAACTCCAAAAAGGGATGAACAAACCGAAGGCAAGGCCACTGCCCCAGCAAAAGACTGCCGCAGAAGGCCGAAGCAAAGGCAGGCACCGTCAGGCAGTATGAAGACAAGGAAGCCCCGGCCTAAGCAACATTTGAAATCGAAGAGACGATATATTTGCCACTACTGCCTTGTACCTGGTCACATTCGACCTTTTTATTGGAGACGCGAAGAGGATCAAGCAAGAGGACATTACTTTCACTCCAATACTGGACCACGGCATCCCAAATACTTCTCACATTCTCTGTCCTCTCGACACTTTATCAAAAAGAAGGCAGCAATTATACGCAAATGGGTGCCCAAAACTAAACTCTCTACGAATGTTTGTTTTACAGGTCCCTTCGATGACTCCTCTGCCGCATCAAATGCCATCCAAAGTGCCGAAACATGCAATGTCATTTTCACTGCCCTCAAAGCTATCAAGGATGATAAATGGTACTTCGATAGTGGATGCTCGCGGCACATGACCGGAAATAGTGATCACCTCATCGACTACAAAGCTTTTCACGGAGGAGAGGTCACGTTTGGAGGAGGGTCCAGTGGTTCAATTGTTGGCCGAGGCACTTTAAATGTGAAAGGGCTGCCAAAGCTACAACAAGTGCTTCATGTTGAAGGCCTCATCACAAACCTCATAAGCATAAGTCAACTATGCGATGAAGGCATGAATGTAAAGTTTACTCACCAAATGTGTGAAGTGTTTGATAGTGCAGGGAACCCACTCATTCAGGGGGAGCGTTCCAAGGCAAACAACTGCTACTCCATTGGAGAAACATGCCTCTCTGCACAAGTCAAAGATGACATAGACCTATGGCATCAAAAACTTGGACACACAAGTCTTGGGAATTTAGAGCGTCTAATCAAGCTCAATGCTGTTCGTGGACTTCCAGCTCTCCCAAAAATCCAGAAGACAACATGTGGACATTGCAAACAAGGAAAAATGACTCGTACAAGTCATCCAGCAATACCTGCCGCAGGACAGACTGATGCCTCTGCCGCAGGACCTGCCAACTCCAAGGCAGAACTGTATCAAAAGCAAACCAAATGCTTTGATCTCCTCCACATGGATTTAATGGGACCAATCGAGACGAGGAGCCACTCTGGAAAACGCTACGTACTTGTCGTAGTAGATGATTTCTCAAGATATACTTGGGTGCGTTTTCTCCAAGACAAGAGTGAGACATTTGATGAGGTGTCCAAACTAATTAGGTGGATAAAGACCAACCATGAAGCCTCAGTAAAGAGAATAAGAAGTGACCATGGCACTGAGTTTGAAAACCAACGACTTTCTCGTTTTTGTGACACGCATGGCATTGCCCAAGAATTTTCTGCCCCCATAACACCGCAACAAAACGGCGTGGCTGAAAGGAAGAACCGAACCCTCAAGGAAATGGCGTGTACCATGCTGATCGCCAAGGGCCTAAGCAAGCAATTTTGGGCAGAAGCATTCAATGCCGCATGCCATATCCTGAACCGCATCAGCATACGTTCAGGAACAACAAAAACGGCCTATGAAATTTTGAACAATAGGAAGCCTAATCTGAAATACTTTCATGTGTTTGGCTCTGTTTGTTATGTTCTGAATGATAGGGAACCTAGATCTAAACTTGATCCAAAATCACTTAAAGGATTATTTGTTGGATACTCTAGGAATAGTCATGCCTATCGTATTTTTATCATACAAACTAGAACCATCATTGAATCTGTAAATGTTGATTTTGATGATCTTAGTCGACTCAGGACACCCAAAGAAGAGAATGTAGAAGGTCTGCTCGAGCCTGCCGCAATAGCAGAAATTGAAGGCAGTTTCACTCCTACGCAGCCTACTGCCGCACCCACTGGCTCGAATAATGATGATCAGCCCTCTACAGCGTCTCCCGAGCACTCAAATGATGATAGCTCGCCTCAACAAACAGATTCATCAGATGTCGAAGAAACACCAATCCGACGACGAAGGGATCCCCCAAGACATGTTATCCGAAACCACCCTTCGAGTCAACTGTTGGCCACACGCATGAGAGCTCGTCCATACATCAACTACCGCAACATGACCAAGAATGTAAGCATGTCTGCCACATGCATTGAAATAGGCATTGCCTCGTACCTCTCAACGATCGAACCAAAGAATGCCAAAGAAGCATTGGCCGATGAATTTTGGTTTATGGCAATGCAAGAAGAGATGAACGAGTTTGAAAGAAACAAAGTTTGGAAGCTCATTCCTCGTCCCAAAAACAAGAATGTCATCGGTACAAAGTGGATTTTCAAGAACAAATCGAATGAGCATGGGCAGGTTGTGCGCAACAAGGCAAGACTAGTGGCGCAAGGCTATACGCAAGTTGAAGGCATCGACTTCGATGAAACTTTTGCTCCCGTTGCACGCATGGAGTCCATACGTTTACTTATTGCCATTGCATGCCACCTCAACATCACCTTATATCAAATGGACGTGAAAGCAGCCTTTCTCAACGGCATACTTGAAGAGGAGGCATATGTTGCACAACCCAAAGGCTTCGAAGATCCGAAATATCCTGACCATGTGTATCAACTACACAAGGCATTGTACGGCCTAAAACAAGCTCCTAGAGCCTGGTATGGCTGCCTAACTGATTTTCTACTCAGTTTCGGATTCACTCGAGGCACTGCCGACAAAACACTGTTTGTGAAATTTAATTCTTCCAATATTTTAATTGCACAAATTTATGTTGATGATATTGTTTTTGGATCCACATGTGAGAATATGCTTAAGGCATTTACCTCTGCCATGGCATCAAAATTTGAGATGAGCATGGTAGGAGAACTAACTCATTTTTTAGGACTCCATATCAAGCAATCATCAACTGGGACGTTTATCTCACAAGCTACATACGCTAAGAATCTCATCAAAAGATTCCAACTTGAAGGATCCAAGCCCATGAAAACACCTATGGGCTCAACGGACAAAATCTCCCGAGGCACTGATACTGCCGCAGTGGATCAGACACTCTACCGATCCATGATAGGGAGTTTACTTTACCTTACGGCAACAAGACCAGATATCATGTATAGCGTTTGTTTGTGTGCCAGGTTTCAAGCTGATCCAAGGGAAGAACACTTGAAGGCAGTCAAACGCATCATACGCTATGTTGCCGCATCAGTCGAGTTAGGCATATGGTATACCAAAGATACCACCACCGATTTGGTTGGATTTTCAGATGCCGACTGGGCAGGAGACACGGATGAGCGCAGGAGTACAAGCGGAGGATGTTGCTTTCTTGGAAACAACATCATTTCATGGCAAAGCCGCAAGCAAAACTGCATTTCTCTATCCACTGCCGAATCAGAATACATTGCCGCAGGGAGTTGCTGTACCCAATTGATTTGGTTGAAGCACATGCTTGATGACTACCACCTGGATAGCAATGTTCTTACACTCTACTGCGACAATACGAGTGCTATAAATATCAGTCATAATCCAGTGCAGCACTCAAGAACCAAACACATCAGCATAAGGCATCATTTCATCCGAGATTTGGTGGAGAAACGACTCTTGAGGATTGATCACATCCCAACAGAAAACCAAATAGCAGATATCTTCACCAAGCCACTGAACTCAGATCGATTCATTGCTTTGAGAAAGTCTTTGTGCATGTGCACCATGCCTTAGATGCTGATCTGCATCATGCTGCCGCATTGTCATGCCTACTGAACCTCTGCCACAGCATTCTGCCTTAGTCAATTTATGAGATTAAAATTTTCCGAAGGAAGAGAAAATACCCAAACCACTTTAGGCAACATGGTCAAACCCATATACATGTAATTAATACTCAATGGGTTGAGATACTATGTACTAGGTGACCTAAGTATTTGATAATCTCGTTTTTGACATTGGCATTATACCTAATTGGAGTATAAGTACTTATGATGCAGCATGATGTTTCATTAGGATTAGATGTTTTTATTCTTTTCCTAATTTTGCTTTGTAAGCCTCGATTTTTCACACCACAAAAATATTTTACTTATTTTATTCAAAAAAAAAAAATTGAAATATGAAAAATAGAAAAAGAAAATACTCTAAAAACAGAAAAAGAGAAAAATTAAAAACAGAAAAATAGATAAACAAAAAAAAAAAAAAAAGGATTTTGGATTTTCATTTTTTGGCAACAACCTGCCGCTGAGCCTTGCCCCACTTGACCGTTGGGCAGCACTCGAGTGTGCGGCAGGCGACGGTTCAGCTTCACAAAAGTAACCGTTGCCACTTGCACATCCCATCAACTGCCATCCGTTTCCTCCTTCACATAAAACTCTTTCAAGTTTTATTTTTATCATTTACTGAAATTCAAAAGCCCTAATCCTTCTCAAACTCTAACTCTCTCTATCCAAATCCGATCAAGAGTTTGATTTTTCTGAAATTCTTCAACCCTAGTTTTTCTCTGAAACGCACAAGTATAAAATCATCATCTTCTTTGCGTTAAATCGTGCACTCTTTTTTTTCTAAACCCTAATTTCATCAAGAACTTTGAATTCCATGGCATCATCTCCATTCGCCTTTGCTCGCTACTTCTCGGACCCACGCCTAGTGGAGCTCATCAAAGAATCTCGCCCCGATGCAACTATGGAGGATATTCAACCCGCGGAGTCTCTGCCGTTCATCAATCGCCTCATCGCCATCGACGCCGCCGCCGCCGCAGCCGCCGCCGCCGCAATCGACGCCGCTTCCCAGCCGCCGCACGTCGAGGCCGGAGAAGGATCATGTAAGGCTTCTCCCATGAACATCTCTCCGGACCATGATGCAGGGGGAGAAGCTGCCGCAGAAGACGAACCTGCCGAAGAGGAACGAGTCTACCCTGAACCAACTCCACTGTCCATCATTCGCCCTGAAGATGTGGACATCTCCGGCGACACTGAGCCGTCTCAAACCCCTCACCCGACGGTGGTTATTTCAGACGTCGACGATGTACTTGCTTACGAGGCTGCCCAGAATGAAAGATCCCTCAACACTTCTGATTTCAAGGGCCTTTTCACTCCTGAGCCATCGGTTACTGCCGCATCATCTGCCTTTCCACAGGCAGACCCTGAAGTGCAGCAGCAAGGCAAGCAAGTGCCTTACAACAGGAGGGATGATGATGATGATTTCAACTATACCGAGCTCTACGACAACTATCCTATATCTCAGAAAAAGACAAAGGCTCGCAAACCGACTCCTTATCCATCTGCAAATCCACCCTCCGATGCGGAAGATTCCGGCCACTCAAGTCAACAGCAGCATGATGCCGCAGATGCCTCTGACACAGAATCAGACCCACTGCTGCAGGATCTTGCCTCCAGGAAGCGCAAGAAACAGCAAGTGCCCATCACTCGCCGGCCGTCCACCAGATCCGCCACTCCTATGCTAAAGGCAAAGGCCCGGCTGTGCCCCCAACCTCAATGGAAAATCCCATTGACGTCGAAGCCACCACTGCTAAGAAATCCCGTAAAGGGAAGGAGAAGGCTGCCGCATCCAAACCCGACAGCTCGCATAGTGGTGATGCCGCAGTTATACCTGCTGCGAAGAAGGGCAAGGCACCGAAAATTGATGCCCCCAAGGAGGATTCTGATTCTGACATGAAACCCGGCAAGGGTTACTCGAGGCGCTTCTGGTCTGAACGACGATCAGTGATTGGGCCCCAGTTCTACTCAAACAAACCCATTCATCCGGATCGCTGTGTGGACATGCCGACTTGTGCCAAACACAAAGTTGATAAGTTCTTGAAAAGGATGAAGTTGGTCAAGGCAGTCACCTACGCAGGACCCTACTGCGAGGATTTGGTGCGCGACTTCTATGCAAATCTGCGCCCCTGTTTTGGTGATGATGGATCCAGAGGCTACGGCAAGGTGTACTTACGAGAAAAGATTTTTAACTTCACCCCTGCCGCCATAAATGCCTTTTTGGAGCGATCAGACATTGAGTACCCTGCCGCAGTTGCTGACCCTACTGTTGCCGCAGTCTCTAACCGTCTGACCAAATCACCACCTGATGCAGCCAACAACATCACTTGCTCAAAACTCTCTTCTTTTTATTATTTTTTGTTCACTGTTGCTAGGCACAACTGGATTCCCACATCCAATGTGCACTTTGTGCATACCCAAATGGGGGAGGTCTTGTTTCACCTTGGTGCAGGTAGACAAGTGAACTTGGGCGAACTCATTTTTGAGAAGATCGAGTCACAGGCAGAGAACATCACTCAGACGCAGAGCCTTGCGTTCCCTTCCCTGATCTGGGAAATGTTGAAGGTCCAAGGGCTCTCGTACAATAGTGCTGATCAACTGATTGCAGTCCCCAATGCTTACAAGCCACATCTTCGTGAGTACAATGATCTACCGTGGACTGGTTTTCATGCCACTGCCGCAGTGCCTCCAACTCCAATTCAAAAGAAGGCACCAAAGCTGCCGCAGACTGATGCCCCTAGCTCATCTGCTCCACAGCCGGGTATTCATGCCCGTCTCCAGGCATTTGCAGACCAAATTGCTGCAAACCATATGGTCATCATGCAGGACTACATGGCCAAAGCAATAGTGGATGCAATTACTTTCTTTCTTACAGAAGAGGGCTTTCCTCCACAAAAAGGGGGAGTACCAGCAGCTGAGGCAAAAATGGCAAAGAGCACTGTGTTGAGGATGTTGAAGAGGCGCATTGATCAAGACCTAAAAGAAGTTGAAGCTGATGAAGCTGCAGAGAAGGATGCTGCCGCAGCAGAGAAGGCTGCCGCAGACACTGCAGCAGAGATTGATGGAGAGGATCGTGATTCGTCGCCCGAGCCCGAAGTTTGAAGGATTGCAGTTCTCAAGACCCGAAGAAATATCATTTCTTCTTTTGCTTTTAGTCTTTATTTATTCTGAACAATTTAATTAATTTTTGTTTTATTTGTTTTTGAACAATTTGGTTTTTAAGTTTTATTTGGTTGAACAATGTTTATTCAAGTAGTTATTATCCTTTGGAAAAATTTGGTGTGTTATTTTTAAGGCTTACTGAGTTACTTGTTTTTGTTCTATTAGTTAGTTAGTTGTTTAAATAAATTTTTGTTCTACTTAGGAAGTATTAACTAAGGGGGAGTTTTATGCCTTAGTTGTTTTGTCAAGATAAAATCCATAAACTTCCAAGTAAGATGTATTTCATTGAGGGGGAGTGCTCATTGCGCTGCTGCCTCATGGTTTTGTGAAGAAAGATAAAAAGGGGGAGTTTGTAAGGATAAATATGTTTGGGCATTACAATGCCTTAAATGTACCTAGGCAGAAGTTGTCTTGCTAACATATTTGTTTGTTTTATTTCTTTCTTCACAATTTAAACTGTTGTAATCACTGGTCATATTGGTGATTTGATTTAGCATAGTTCATTAGTTGGAACGTGCTTGAAAAACAATCAACATAGAAGCTTTCTGCCGCAGCACAGCCAGGCAGAGTCATGCCGCAAGCAGTGCAAGGCTTGGACAAGAGGTTGAGTTAAGAGAATCGAGCGAAGCATGAGCGTAGGGCAAGGGAATGCTGAAGTCCAGATAGTATGGAAGGCAGTGCAGTGTGGCAGAGCATTCCAGAAGAACTTCAGAAGGCATTCCTGCGGCAGCGGTCAAAGCAGCCTGCCCTAGAATATCTCAACCGATTGTTGACCTAGCAAATCAAGGAATTCAGTTGGGAATCTCCTCCTATAAATAGAGGACGACCCCAACACTATTCAGTAACTTTCATACAACACAATTACACCTTATACACTTCAATTTCCACTCTAGTTCGATCGATCAGCTTTAGAGCCGAAGACTTGTTCTTCGTGCCGTGTACCTCTCATCTCTGGGAGTGTTCTTTGTTCATGCTGATGATCGTAGGCTTAGAATAGGTGTGATACAGTAGTTGCTAGGTTTTGTTGTTGATTGCTCATACTCGTTGGATACGGTTTATACGAAGGCATACATGTGTATAGCCTTTGGTAATATCTTTGTAAATCCAAGAGTTTCATTTTGTAAAGACTCGTTCTTTAATAAAGTTTCTGGTCGTAAGACCGTTTCGTATGTGTATAATTTAAATACACATACAAAGATTTAAATTTGTGTTCTTTACATTTTCGTACGTGTGTGTGGGTTCGTTCAAAGTGATTTATTTTTTTATTAATTCCGCTGCAATTCTTATACATATATCACATATAATTTTAACAAGTAAACAACTTGGTTATTCTGGATAAAATACTTAAACTCAATTAAATCACGTAAAACGAACGTTTTCTGTACAAGGCATCGTGCTGCGGCATACGCTGTTCTGCCGCAGAACACTGCCTTGTCTAGGCAGCGCATTTTACTGCGTTTTATTTACTGCCTACGACTTTCAGAGGGGTGGATTGTTATGAATTTGAAAGTAAGATATGTGTTTGGTCACTTATTTTACCAAATTTAACGACACGTATGCTATTTTTATTTTTATTTTTATTAATTTTGAATTTTTCAAACAAAAAATATATTAAATTCGACACAATTTAAAAATAATTGAGATGAAAAAAAAATCTATCAAATGAACTCAGGTCTCTCGATTTTTTCATTCCTTGTTAAAAAAATACCCCTATATTTTTAACCGTCACGGTGTTATTAAGTTGATCGATCTAATGCTTGAAATTAAAACGATTTCATTTTGTGGTCATGTATTGTCATTAAAATTTTAAATTCGTTCATCTGATTTGCGACAACCATCATATATAATATATAATATATTAATTCCAACAATTTATTTCAATATAATTTATAATATACTTTATAATTTTTCATATAATTCCATCAAAATTATTTCAACAATATAAATTTTTTATTACATCATTGTAATAATCAATACATGGTAGTATATATATATAAGTATATTGCAAAAATAATTTTGCAAAAATGACATATCCCACATATAACTTGTATTTTATGAATTAATTACCAAATAGTAAGTATCATTAAGTTATTGTAGTTCTATAATTATTACCAAATATATATAATTTATTTTCACTATAAATAATTTAGAGCATTCAACAATATATATATTAATACAATTAATTTCTAAATAACAAAGAATTTAACGGAAAAAAAAAATGAAAAACGTTATTATGTTGAAAGTAGTTTTCATGGCTATTTTTCTGATTTGTTCTGGGTTAGCACAAAAATTGACTCGTGGGCCTGAGGCTTCTTTTCTTACGTGCATATTTGATTGCGCTCGGCTTCATGCACTCAACCCTTTGGCTTTAGCTAAGTGTACGGCAGAATGTTTTCGTAGACACCCTCCGCCTCCGGAGCATCATTTGTTGTCATCGCAATTTCTTGTTTCGTCCGCACCACAACCTTCTCCCGTCGAAAACACGTTTGAAGTTGCCAAATAAAGTGGTTTCAATGACAATACAACACAAAAATTAAAAACAAATATTAGTCGAATTGAGACTAATTCATTTTGATGTTGCACTATTTTATACTTTTCATTTATATACTATTATCATTTCTACTATTCAACCAACAATTATATATTCTCTCTGATTTTTTTAATGTTTCCATAGAGAAATTTGTAAGTAAATTAAGAAAAACTACATTTTTATATTTTAATTAATTTGAAATTTATTATAATAAATTTTAATTAATTTATTATACAAAATTTTAGGGTATACATATATGGGGCAATGATATTTTAATTAATTTGAAATTTATTATAATAAATTTTAATTAATTTATTATACAAAATTTTAGGGGTATGGGCAACGGTAAGTTTTATATTATATTTCTCTCTCTTGTTTAGGCTAATAGTATTTTAGGCATACCCAAAATACCAAATATCAGCCCTGTTTCAAAACAATGACACACATAATAAATAATAACTATTATTAATAAATAATAAAAAAAATTGTAACTATTATGTAATTAATTATTGTAATTATATTAATTAAATATTATGTAATTAATTTTTGTAATTATATTAATTAAATATTAAAATTGTAAAACACGTTCGTTAATATTTATTAATTTTTATTTTTAATTAATATAAAATTTATACTATTACAAAGGGTAATATAGTCAACAAAAATATAATTAGTGCCTAGTGCATAAATAAAAAATAATAAACCTTTATTCTTAAAATTACCTTCAAAAATTTTAATTTTAATTAATTTTTAAATAAAATATATAATAATTATAAATGTTAAAATTTTAACTATTTCAAAAATTACAAGAAAATATTGATTTTATTAATTAATAATAATAAATAATAATAATAATAATAATAATAATAATATAAATCATCTCTATCTAGTGGAAGTTCTTCTACGGTTCTACCCCATAACTTCTTGCAACTTTTACCCATTATACTCCCATTAATGACTTATACCACATTTTTTGGTGAAAAAAGTAGTAATCCATGTAGGGACTCATCAATCCTCATCTTTATTGGAGATGCTCCAATGGGTATTGTTGTTTAAATAATGAATAAATTAAATAAAAAAAATAATGATATTTATGTAAATAGATAAGTATAAAAAAAATTATAAATAAATTTCTATGGGTGAACAAACTTTTAAGAATCAAACAAAAATATGAAAATATGCAATGTTTTTTATAATCAATATAGTATTTAAGATAATGAATTCAATTTTTTGTTAGTTTTTTTTAGATTAATTAAATAATTTGATCAGCAATGCAAGTTAATGCAATAACATTACAATAATGCACTAGTAGTATTTATATTTGAAAAGTAAACAAAGCACATGCATATTTATTTTCATGTACATAATTTTATTAAATTACTTAATGAATGAAAAAAATTCATTCAATGATATTTTTTTTTTATAATAAAACTCAAATAATTTAGTATTTAAATATTTTTTAATAAAATAAATTAATAAATATCATAATTAATTAAATATTTGAGAGAATCGAACTTGTAACCTCTTAGTCACGTGTGCTCCACCGACTCACTACTTTTGTGAGCATAAAAACACATTTTCATATAGCAAACACTCACTAATGTGAGTACCGCACCACCGCAACCTCATTAATTGTAACGGCATTTTTTCCCCAAAGCAACTTCACCCAGCATCATCTACAATTCAATTCATTAGTATATCTTGTTTGAAATCCATTATTCAATTTCTAATTAATTTTCTTAATAATTAATTCAATTCACACGAGGTTGAACCTTGTTCGTAATGTAAAGTAAATTGAAGTATGAAATGAAATTATATTTTGATGGGACGAATTATGAATTTAGGGGGCGTTCAGTGCAAAAATGCACCGGACAATAAGTAGTGTAGTTTTTGACCGTTAGATTACATATAAAAATATCTAACGGTGGAAGATATATATTGATTTTTGCCGCACTGCCCATATTTTTAATCTATATATTTTTATTTACATTTTTATTAATTGTACAAATTATTTTTTACCCAATCATTTTTATTAATAAAAATAATTTAATTTACACATTTTTAATTTTTTTCACGCAATCATTTTTATTAATAAAAAAATAAGTTAATTTACACATTTTTAATATCTAAGTAATTTTATTTCTCTTGTAAAATTATTGTTTTATATTTATTTATATTTTATATAAAAACATTCAATAATATTTTTTTCAAAATATATTTTATATAAAGAAAATCACACATCAAGTATATATTTTTCAACATATTATTTGATATATTTATTTATAATTAAAACTTTTAAAATATGATTAATTCAATAATTATAAATTATATTCTAAAATTTTAAAAATATCATATTCTAAAATATAATAAAAATACATATAATTTTAAAATATTAAACAACTACTAAATAATTTACAAAAAAATTATATTACTAATACTATTTTATACTCCCTCTATCCCCCAAGATAGTGCATAGAGAAAATCGCACGTAGATTAAGAAAAAGTGATTTTTTGTGTGTTTAATAATATAAAATAGGGGTATAATAGGTATTGATGTGTAAGTAATAAAGTAGATAGTTGAAAAAGTAGTAGTATAAAGGTAAATAAATGTGTATTGAGAGGATAAAGTTGTGAAAAGACCTTCCATTTATGGAATGTGCACTGTTTTAAGGGATGGACAAAAATGAAAAGTGTGCACTATCTTAAGAGATGGAGGGAGTATTTTTTATTATATATATATATATATTAATTGCGTTAAAAATAAATTGTATAAAATAAATTAAATTGTACAATTAATAAAAATGTTTAAATTAAATTATTTTTTTATTAATAAAAATGGTTGATTAAAAATAAATTGTATAATTAATGAAAATGTGTAAATTAAAAATAAAAAATATGTAAATTAAATTATTTTTTATTAATAAACATGATTGTGTAAAAATAAATTGTAAAATTAATAAAAAATTGTAGATAAAAAATTAAAAAGTGTGTAAATTAACTTATTTTTTTATTAATGAAAATAATTGTGTAAAAAAGAATTAAAAATGTGTAAATTAACTTATTTTTTTATTGATAACAATGATTGCGTAAAAAAATTGTAAAATTAATAAAAATGTGTAGTTTAAAAATATAGGAAATGGGGCAGAAATCATTATATATCTTTCACCGTTAGATATTTTATACATAATCTAACGGTGAGAAAGTGCACTTATTTTCCACTGGACGTCCCCTCAATCCACGAATGATACTAGGGCTGAAAGTTACGTTCGGTTAACCAAAACCGAACCGAACCGAATGACCGGTTAACCGAACCGAAAAACGACGAAAATGACTAACCAAAACCGAACCGAATAATTTATTGGATAACCAATAACCGAATCGATTTTTTCGGTTCGGTTATCGGTTAACCAAAAAAACCGATTAGAAAAAAGTAAGCTGATTTTAAAAGAAATATCGTGGGAAAAAAAGAAAAAAAAATTAAAATATAAACAAATTTAAACCAAAATCTAACTTATTCAACCTAACATGCATAAATCCAACAAAATACCAAAAATCCGAAATAAATAAGGGAGTGTTGTCATACAATCGTCCTTAAGGATATATATAATATGTAATATATATAATATATTTCGGTTATTCAGTTTTTAACAATCGGTTATCGGGTTAACCGATAACCGAATATATAAATTTTTTCTTACCGAAAACCGAATTTCTTATATTTGGTTAACTAAAAACCAAAATTTTCGATTCAGTTTCAGTTTTAACCGATAACCAAAACCGGAATTCCCACCCCTAAATGATACGTTTCTTTGTAAATTTATTAATTTAGAATATCCATTTATTCTTAATATAGGATGCCTTTATAATTAATATACTTATATCTAAGTATTAAAAAAATAAAACTTGATCCTTGCTAGCTAGCGGAAAAGGCTACAGTTACACAAGGTGTACCAGGCCTCCGGTACACCGCCAATTAAAATATGACACATGTCATTAATTAATTAAATAATTAGATAAATATTATTTTAATTATTATAAAATTGAATTATTAATTAGGAAAAATAAATCATGAGAATCTAGTAAAAAATTCAAAAAACAAAATCAATATAATCTTTCCAAATATTAAATATACTAGAAAATCTATTAGATTTTTTCCCTTTATAATATAATAATAACTAACAAATAAAATAAAATAAAATAATATATATACTAAATTGAAAAAAAAAAGTACGATTTAAAAAAAAATGACGATTTAAAAAAAAAGGAACTTTTAAAAAAAATATATTTATATTTCATTTTTTAAGTAAAATTAATTTATACAATATTAAATTTTATATACACTAATTTAATTATTAATTTATAAATAAATATATTTAAAAAAATATGAATAATATATGTGTACGTGATAATTATTGTTTTAAAATGATTGATTCATTCAATCTATCTTATATATGTAAATATGAAATAAAAATGAATTTATAATTAGTATTTTTTTTAAGAATCATGAAAATTTGAATCAAATATCGAATTGAGTCAAATAATTCTATTAATTTTTCATTCTATCGTTATTTATGTACAAATGACAATAATTAATTTTATTTTTTAGGATTAAATTGTAAGAAAAACTATTTTGCATATAAGCATGTCAAAATATTTTAATATTATTACTAACCTGACATGTGATATTATGTTTTGTATTTATTAAAAATAAAAATAATATACTTTAAATAAAAATAATATTTTGATTTAAATATTACATTTGATAGCTCAATTTTCAATATTATCTCACTTTTAATTATATTTTTCAATAAAAATAAGAATGTCATAGTATCGAATATTATGTTCAATTTTTTAACTTATCTTTATAGTCTATTTTGTATGACTGCATCAATGTTAAGTAGACAGAGTATGGTTTTAAAAGTTTATTTCATGTCAAACAAAAATAACATTAAATAAAGAATTGGCGTTAAATTTATTCATTTTTTATAATGTTAAGTAGATAGAGTATGGTTTTAAAAGTTTATTTCATGTCAAACAAAAATAACATTAAATAAGAATTGACGTTAAATTTATTCATTTTTTAGTAATGACTCACTTGATTTGTGGTCACGCAAAATTAAATTAAACAACATAGTAAAATGTCGTTTAATTTTCAAATATATATTATCAACGTGTGAAATTAAATAAATATATTAAATAAAATAAAAATTGATTTTTCACAAAATTAAAGAATTCATGATATATTCATAGTAAGTTTAGAAAATTACATATATTATTATAATTTTAATACCTAATTATAAATTTTAAAACATTAAAAAATTATTTTTTTTAGAAAAAATTCAAATTTTCTATGTAAATGTAGATAGTACAAAAATAAAATAAAATAAGATTATATTTATTCAATCAAGTGTTAGCGGAAAATTACATATAATTTTCAAATATCACAATAATTTTTTAAGAAAATTACATATAATTTAATTAATGAATGTAACATTTTCTAAAGATAATACAAAAATAAACTTATAAAATCATTTTTACTTAACATTGATACAAGATAAAATGATATAAATAATTTGATAGAGATAATTTGCAGTAAATCTCTATTATGATAATATTTTAAAATTCAACATAGTATTTGAATTAAATATTATTTTTTATTTTTTTTAAATAGAAAAAATAATTTAAATAAAAATCATATAATATTTGATTTAAATATTACAGTGATAGTTCAATTTTCAATATATATATATTTTGAATATTTTATTTATTTTAATTTATCTTGATTATTGATTATTTAATGTTTTAAAATTAATTTTAAAAAACAATGAATTTTTATACTAATTTAATTAATTATTTTTTTACTTTATTTTTAATCTGTTTTGATTATTAATTATATAATATTTTTAAATTAATAATAAAAAATTGTGAAATTCTATTAATTTAATTAATCATTTTTAATTTATTTTTTATTTGTAATTTTTATAATTAAATTAAATGATGTATAAATTAATTTTTTTTATCAAAATACTTTAGAAAAATAAAATATTTTCTTTTAATCTCTTACTTACATTTTTTTTAATGTTTTTTTACGATTTAATATATATTTTATTTATTTATTTGTTATCTATATTTTAAGGAAAATAATCTTATAGATTTTGAAGAATATTCAATATTTGGTATGATTATATTCATTTTATTTACTTAACATTTTAGAAGATTTGATAATATATTTTCCTAATCAATAATTCAATTTAATAATAATTAAAATATTAATTATTTAATTAATTAATTTTAAAATGCCACGTATCGCATTTTGATTGGTGGTGTACCGGAAGCCCGATACACCTTGTGTAACTGTATCATCTTCCCTAGCTAGCTAGGAGTTATTTTCTTTCACGGATATAAATTAAATTAAATTAAATTAAATTAAATTAAAATGAAACAATACGAGTATTATTTATGAAACGTGTAAAATCTCATCCCAAATATAATAAAATAAATAAAAATCGCAAAGAATTTACAAATATATAGTAGTAAGAATTAGTCATCGGAATACAGCCGGTAGAGTTCATCGAGCGGAGGCAGCTCCTTGAGCATCCTATCGAAATCCTTGAACGACAACCCCCGTTCCAAAACTGGTCTTGTACATGTGTTTTTATACCCATTTCCCGACCGCTGTTGTTCTTGAACCGCCACCGTCGAGTCTTTCCCGGTGAGACTTTGGACCACAGATTTGAAGCTCGTCGCGTCGGTTTCGACGTACTGCGTGTTGATTATCACTACCTTTACGGGACCTCTTCTCACACTACCCATTTCTCAATAATTAATAACAACAACAAATAAACAAAGGAAAAAATTAAAGATTTTAATTTAATTTTGATGTTGTGAATGAAGTGTGACGAATGAGTTGTTTTATGGTGGGGGTTGAGGGTACGGCATGTATTATGAGGAGTTGAGAGATGAAATAAGTTGACCGTTTTGTATGTACGATTAAGCGGTCAACGAAGACCCTTGCGATTGAGTCAAACCATGCGGCTAGCTAGCTTCGATTGGAAAAATTAAGCTAACATCAACGTTGATTATAATAATATTATTTCAGATATTATAAATCAAAATGTTACATCAAAATCAGTGCATAATAATGTTACTAATACGTGACCAAATAAACATAATAATTGGGACCATTTTTATTTTTTTTTGGAAATGTTTTTTACTAATAATAAAAATAAATTGTAAAGTGTGTCCGTGGTCGTATGCTCACCGGTCGTACGAAATTGGTCCACCTTCCTTTTGTGACTGTATTGACCTAAAAGACCAAAAGAAATTAAACCTGCCATCCACTGGGTGGGCACCTTCCTTTAATGGTTTGTACCAGTACTACATCTAATCTAATTATTCACATATTCAATGTATAATTACACGAGACAATAAATATTAAAAAAAAAGTATGTGTTGCAATCAAAAATCGAATTTGTTGGTGTATTTTTACGCCTAATAGCCATTAGGAGTATAAATTTTATCTTAAAATAAATTGATGATAAAGAAAAAAAAATCAAAAAAAAAAAAGTGTCATACTTTATTTTAATTTATAAAAGTGTAAACATTCATTTGAACATAAGAGATTTTTTTTTAAAAAAAATGTTATACTTCATTTTTAATTTATAGAAAAAAAATGTAATCATTCATTTTAACACAAGAAAGTACTATACAATTGGATTGGTTCAAAATCTGATAATGACTCATACTGAATTGAGCTGACAATAGGTCACAACAAAATAATTTTATTCATGGAAAAATCATATATTTATTTATTTATCTGTTTATTTATTCATTTCTCTATTTATAACTAGTATTCACATAGGGTTGAAGAAAAGTTCAAATAAAAATATATTTTAATTCCATCAAGTCGTTAATATAGACTTTTTTAATTTATGAGATAGAGAGAGGTTTCAGCTTTCCAGAAACTCAAGTAATAAAATGACATGGTCAACAACACCAATTCTTGATAAACAATCTAATGTAACAACTTTGTTTGATCAAGAAGCAAAAACAAATAAAAATGTCATGACAACATTTGGAACTCAATTTCCATGAGCGTTTTCTGGGTCGAGTCCGGGTCGATCAATCTACGCGATTCTTCCCACAACTTGGTCTCGATACCCAACTTCCGGAGCTCCATAAGGCCACGCTCGACTGAGAAATGACCAACCGGTGAGACCAAGTCATAAATCGAACTAAACATACTAAATAAAACGCGCGTGAGATAGATAGATAGATAGATCAAAGTACCATCAACAGCATCTTGTGAATTGGGTTGTTTGTTTGCTTGGTTCATCCAACACAGTAGTCTATCCTCAGCAATGTCCGGTTCCAGCCCTTGATTTTTCGCTCGTCTCCAAATATACAACAACCATGCCTGTAAAAAAAAAACGAAAAACGAAAAAAATGCAACTTACTTACAACATGTGCATTGCATTTTTCTGTATAAGCAGACGGACTTACCTGCTTTAAAAGCACGTCTTCAGTCTCGTCGGGACTCAGTTCTGAGGCAGAGGAAATACGAATAATTAAAAAAAAATACGTGGAACGAACAAAGGTATAATGTAACATCAAGTTTTTACCAAATGCTTCGGCAAAGTTTATGCCTTCGCTCGGCAGCCTCAATTCATCTACACCACCCCATCAAAAAATCAGGATCATAATTTGGGATAGATTTGACACGAACATATGTTTCACTCGTACCTGTGAAACTGGATTTGACGAGACACGAACGACGTTTTTGTGCCATGGATATGGCTATTGCTTCCTCTACCTTGAGTAAAGTCAGTTCCCTCAGACCTCTTTCAACCAATAGCATGCTTTCGACATTGGGCGTGTTCGGGATTTCATACTGGGCATGCAAAATACTCTCCCTCTCTTCCAGATCATTGTTAACTGCCAAACTCGACAGAAAAGACAAAAACACGAAAAATCAAGAGAAGCTTATTCTAGCACTGATCATGAATAATAATAATACTAAACCCCCCTGAATTATGATTTTTTGCATTTTAACCCCCCACAACTATTTAATATTTTCCATTTTGCTCCCTGAGACTCGTACAGACTCGGGGTAAAGTGCAACAAAAACAAAGTAACGGGGCAGAATACGAAAACAAACATAGTTCAGGGGTCTTTGTGTAATTTAAACTAAGTTATCAGAATCTAAAAAACATTTACAGCAGTGGCTCATACATACATGATGAATTTTCATCTCTTGCTTTCCTTCCGGCAGCCAATATGACCTCAACGGGACGAGAAGCAAAAGACGTCCAATAATCATGTCTCGCGGCAGCTATATCAGCATGAATACCTGCGAATCGAAACAAAAAAGTAATCATGCAGTGAAATAGACAGAATAAACCTTGCAAAAGTACCTTCGCTAACGCATAAACCCCAGCACCGGGCGAGCCAACACCTCTTGAGAACTACCTCTTCCTAAATCGTTAAGGCTGTCAATAACATAAGTATATACAGACAAAAAAAACAGTATATAACGAGCTGCGTTTTTGTAAAGAATACATTGTAGATACCATCTCGTCTTGAGTCAGTATCATTCTTTGCGTTGTTATCCGAAGGGATTTAGCTTCACTCTCAACATCACGGAGCTGATCCATAGCTGATGTAGCCTCATCCCTTGCAGTCTTCACAAAGTTCCTTTTTAGTCTAATCGCCATAAAAAAGCTATCTTTAAGGTGAAGATTCTAAGTACCTCGACTTCCATACGAAGGGTCGCGATCTCATCACTACTTCCACCATAGGTTTCTGCAGCAGCTTTAAGTGCCGACTATTTTTGATGAAAAAAAAAACACATTTTATACACAAAAGAAACAAACACTCACATTGCATAGCATGATATATTTCTACGTACCTCTCGTTTTTGAAGTTCTGCTTCTTTCCTGCTCAAAAGCCGACCTTCTAAAGACACCCCGTCTCCTAGTGATGCAATCTAACAAAGGATACATATTTCAAGAACAGAGAAAAAAAGTGTCAAATATTTAACATTTTATGAGGATTTACCTGTTTCTCTAGTTGCTTAGTTCTTAATTCCGATTCCTCATACCGTTCTTCTGCTATTCGGAGCTGAAACAGACGATGACTTTAGACATTCAAAACAAATTATTTATCTAAATTTCAAATTAAGTTGTATAAGACCTTATCCAACAAGCTATCGTTTTCTTCTTGAAGCATGTCAAGCTGCAGGACACGAAACAAAGTTCTACTCATATATTCTGTGAATGTGATACTCGACTCGACATTATCAATCGACATTGTATTCTTAAATCATACCTCGTCTTGTAGAGCAGAAGAAGACTGCTGGCCGCTAGGCTCCTTATACTTGAAAGTTCCGAAATCTAATGAAAACCTGGAGGGTGACTCGACCAACTTATTCTCGACTACTTTCAGGTTGAAACGATTCAAAGTCAGAAAACTATAAAAGCACTACCTTTTATCCCTGGTTTTATCGTGTTGTGAATCGACAGCCGGAATTAGCACCGGCCTAACCAACGCGGGCCCAGCTGGCGGCGGCACCACCGTAGCCGTCTTGACCCTCAAATTCGGCCTCCCGACCGAACGAGCGGACAAGGGCTGCTCAACAGAACCAGCGAAAGAAGGAGATCGGCCACCGGGCTGTGCTTCTTCAGCTGGGCCCACAGGCTCCACGGGCTTGGGCTGGCCCACTCGGAAAAATGATGGCGAACGGGCTGATGGAGGCTGAGGCTGTTCGGGCTGGGCAGGAGTCGCGGATGTTCTTGGGAACTGTATCGGGCGTGAAGACGGAAGAGGCTGTTCGACCGGTCTACGAACTGACTAGAAAGTAACATCAAAGATTTAGACATATATACACATATGTGATCGAGCATGCATGTATGATAAAACTGTTTTGTCTTACCATAGGTGAACGGGCTCGGGCATGCCTTCCTCCGGCGAGCCCGATGCCAGCCGAGAGTACCGAAGAGTCGATGTCATACAGAAGGTCGTCGACCTCATCCTCGCCCTCGTCAGCCGGGGCTTGATGAGCCATGAGCCGAGCCATCCTCTCGGCGGCCGCTTTCGCGTGCACTGGTCGCCTGATGCTCGATATGCCGGCGGACCCCGCCCGGATATGTCGGTTCATTGGGGATGTCATCGGTGTACAAATGTCCCCGGATAATCGTTCGTCTTCTTCCTCAACTCGGTCAATCTAAATCCATTAGAGACCACACCACCCTGCTTGAGAAAACAAATTCAAAGATCGTACCTTTTTTTGATCAAGAATCGATTATCAACCAGCCCACAAAAATCAAAGATCAATCAAAATCACACCACCCTGCATGACAAAACATTCAAAGATCGTACCTTTTGTTGATCAAGAATCGATTATCAACCAGCCCACAAAAATCAAAGATCAATCGGATTCGCCCCAATAAAATCGGATCTTTTTATCAAACAAATGAAATGCAATTCGTACCTGGTAAAGATTTTCCAAGAAATCATCAATTTTCTCCTGTAAAATGTATCTGAATTTTTTCTTTCCTTTTGGAATTACAGGTGTAAAATCCCTCGTGGGAGGTTACGGTTTGGCGCTGTTACTTTATGGGGAGCGGAGTTGGATTCGGAGTTTTTAAGGAAGAGAGAGGAAAGCACTGCCACACGTGTGCTCTGTTTTTGCTGATGTTGTTTTGCTCTGTTTTGAATGTATTTGTAATTTTATGTGAAAGAAGAAAATAACTGAAATGTGAGTTCTGAGTTTCTGATGCATAATATATGAAACAATAAATCATATAAGAAGTTCTGAAATAGCATTAGATGATTAATTATATATAATACATGAAAGTAGCCCAAGTTCATAGAGCTAGTAAACATCAACAATTTTGCGTTCGGTAGAGCAAAGGGAAAAATCGAGAAACATAAAACAAGCAAATACGACTTCGGTTCGAAGCCAGTCTCTTGTTATGACATTTACCGACTCCCACCTCAGACAGAATACGGTTTCTCGGTTATCAGACTACTGCAGCATCATCCCGGGATGAAGGCTGCGCGGCCTCACAGGTGTCTTCGAAGGACTTACCCTGACGTGCAGTGATCCCAGAACTTCGCCGCAACAATCGAGAGCTACTATTGCACTCTCGGCCTGTGAATATTTTCCAAGCATTATTAGTATAAACATTATAATTAAAATTCTTATCATTGGCTGCGCAACGTACCATGAAGAATTCAACAAACGCGATTCGTGTGGAGTGCATTTGATCCCCTAACAGCCTCAGTCGGGAAACCTTCAACAAAAAGTGGTTTTAGAAAGAACAAAATCAACCTACTATGTAGCTCGTATACATACCTCGCCGCATCTTGTTTCGAAGAAATTCTTTACATCAGCTTGAGAAACCTGCTCAGGAAAACACACATAACATGAACTTATTTAATTCCAGGGTGATTTGCAAAACTACCCCTGAGGTTTAGGCTTATTACAAAAAACAGCCCAAATGTTTTGAAATTACATAAAAAATGAGTTCATTATGCATTGAACTTGACCCCTTTTAATCTTTATAAGCAAAATATTTGTAAGAATATTGCAGTTACCAACTTACCTTTAATACAGAACCGAACCTCGCCCGAGGGCAATTTTGTAATTTTGAAAATTCTTTGTTTCCTTATTATTGTAATCACTCCAAACTTCAAGGGTAGTTTTTGTAATTCACCCATAATTTTATTTCACATGGCCATAAGAGCATTGTAAACCTCACATATACCACAAAGAGTGACAAAAGGTATACATACCTTCTTATCAATGTTTGTGCAGTACACTGTCCTGGCACACATCTCACGTTCATCTTCCGACTGTCGAAATCCATGGACGAATTACAGGTAATCAGTTTCATTGTTAACAATAATCTGTTTTACAACATTAGCAATAGTGATTATGTACTCTTACTCTGGGAAGGAATGTCGGGTTCACAGGAAGAATGGCAGTTTTAGACGGCAACACTTTCACAGTCGAGAACCCTAAAAGCGTCCCGTTAAGACAAAGCGCGACTCTTGCAGAATCTATTAAATCATTGATCACACATAAGGTCATATGCTCATCAGCAAGTTCTACAAAAAAGAGAAGAAAAAAAACACTAAACAAACGGCATACACTCGTCAGCAAATTCTACGAAGGCAAAGCGAAGATGGGAGTGTGGGTCACCACAAACTCGGCAATCAACAACCTGAAAAGGGAAGAAGCCACTTGTTACCAACATCTCCCGTTTATATCCTTTCAAAATTACATATACCCTCTTAGAGTGACTTACCAGCCCATAGCCGCTGAATAATGCAGCAAGCTGCTCTTCAGTGATCTAGTTCAAAAACGGTTATCCAATTCCATATCAAATTTAATTACAAGAAAGTAAGGGCAAAATTTCTATATCTCGACTTACATTGTGGTCGATGTCAGAAACATAAACAGTCCGCCTAATACTATCTTCTCTTTGAGCTCTAGAAGCTCTGCCACCCATTCTTTTCTTACCCTGGTTGTAGTTATTTCTTCTCTGGAAAAATGAATAAAGCATTTTAAAACTCAATCAACGAAGTTCTTGAAGCGTACGAGTTCAACGTAATAAATATGCCACAATCAAAGATAGGTAATTATGGTGATCTACGTGTGAACCATATTGAGACTCAAAGATGTGTAAGTGCATCTATATACAGCATAACAAGACTTCTTTTAGAACGAATCACTTCCGCAAATATAAACACGATGATCCGAACAATCAAGAAACCATTCCAAATTTGTCTGAACGTAGAACATCTATTCATTCTATATAAGAATACCGATTCTATAATCAATCCCATAATGGACATCAAGACTACAATTAATCAAAATTCAACAGAGCAATCAATCAATAGGGGAAAAAATTGAATCTTTTATACCCTTCGATTATTCGGGAGACCGTCGCTTCCCGGATTCTTGTTATTAGACTCGAAATCGAGGGATCTCATTTGGCCCCGAGTGTAGGAAGAAGGGATAAACTCCTTGGCCATGGGATTCAGCTTGAGCTTGTTCAACATGTCAACAAAATCCTTCATTTGCATTTCCGATTTCGCGGTCGAATCCTTCAAACCAGAATCACCGTCCTTAGGACCATCTCCGGCGACATCACCAGGCTCCAAGGGATTGGAATTTTCAAGATTCTCAATTCTCTCTTCACTGATGACGTTCTTCACAACAACTGCGGCCTCACCAGAAACCTCTGAACCAGCAGCCATTAAATCAAGAAAATCACACAATCACAACACACACACACACAATCAAGAAAATAAATAAAAATTCAATCTTTTTTTTTTTCTTCTTTTTCTTGTGTTTTCCTCAGATTCTCTCAATGCAGGTGTATGCGAGCATTAATTAATGGAAGGGGGGTTACATCTAAAAACCACCCATTTTTGGGAGGAAAAAAGGGGCCAAGAATCGTAGAAAGGTGAGAGAGATGGGTGATAAAGATGCAAAATTTCTTGATTATTTTTCTTTCTGTTCTGTAACAAATTCCTGTTCACAAGTGACAGTGGTTTATGAGAAAGGCCCAACAGGTGGCATTGGCTTTGGCTTTTCCTCCACCCTTTCTATCTGTGTTTTAACAAATTAACACTAATTAGCATAGTGTGTGTGTTTGTGTGTGTGAGAGAATGTAGTAATAAAGTGAGGTGGGGTGGGTGGGGATGAGCTATTGTAGGATGACTACTTGAGGTTGGCTTTGTGTGTCAGGATATGGCTTTCATAAATCATAACTGCACCTGTTTTTCTTGGGATCGTAGTTTTTTCTAAATGAAAAAACTTCTACAAAAAATATCTTCACAAGTGTGATAATTAAAAAAATATTAACATTTCCCAACAATTTATACACAAGTTAATTAACACTTAAATTAAATTAAGAAAAATTCATCTAAGAAAAATAAAAATATTTTTTCAAAAATTCAGAAAAAATAGTAATATTATTTTTTGGCGTTTGACGTATAAATATATTTTTATATTAAAAAAATATAATTATGAGCAAGTGAAAAGAATAATAACTTTATTTTTTTTCACCTAATAAATATCTTATTTTTGAACTTAAAAATATATTTTTAAATTTTACTTTTATTTTTTAATTAAATATCTTTATTTTTAGAACTTTTTAAATTAAAGGGTAATATAATTTACTATATTTTAAGTTATACCTCATAAATTATAATTTACAATTTAATATTTTAATTTTTAATTTTTTTTATTAATTAAAGTAATTTAAAATTACAATTATAAAACATTGAAATAATTGTGTAACTATTATAATTAATAATTACTCGTATAAAATTAATAACCGTCGTTTTAATTAATAAAATTAAAATAATATTATATAATATGCTTTTATTGATAATTAGGAAAAAGTGAATTATTTAATTTTAACAAAATTTTAGAAACTTTACTTCATCTAAAATCACCCTTTTTTTTATTATATGTAATGATATCTATGTCTTAAGTGCATAATTTATTATATGTAATGATATCTATGTCTTAAGTGCATAATTATCTGGACAAAAAGCAATCTCTCTTTGTTATTTTAAGAAATGAAAAAAATTAACATGAAATGCTCAAAATTAAATACTAGGTAAATTTTGTGGTTGAATTATTAAATTACAATTAGGAAAGTAAACGATATATGATATTGAAAATATTGAAAATTTTGGTAAGAGTAGCTTTTAAATTTTCTTTAGATTTAAATAACTCTATTTTTCTAATTTTTAAAATAAATTTGAAATTATTGTAAAAAAAAATAAAAAAATCTAAAACCACATTACCTTTGAAAAAGTGATCTAAAACAATTACAAAATTAATTAAATTATTATTCAAGTTTATGTGAAAAAAAGGTTAAATAGTAATTAATATTTTCAATTAATGCCTTATTTTATAATTACAAACATCAAATTATATTTTAATTAATATAAAGTAAAAAAATTTAACCTCTAATTAGAAAATTATTTTTATAATGTGTACTCTCTGTTTTCTATCAAAATCTGTTAATGTTAGCTGTTTGTGTAGTCAAATATAGTATAAAAAAATTATAAAAAAATAACTAAAATAAAATTTAATACTAAATTTTAATTTAATTATTTTTCATAATTTTTGTAAATTGTCTAAAATAAAATTTAATAGTTAAATTTTAATTTAGTTATTTTTTTTATAATTTTTGTAAACCAAGGTTAAATAAAAAATCAAGGTTTACCACTTTGACTGTTGGACAGAATGGAGAAACTTATAAATAAATATATAAAACCATCTTCCTTTTATTTCTAAAAAAACTCCAAAAAAATATTATCACAGCCCGTGGCGGTGGGACCGACTGATTATTATTCATATAAGTACGTATAAAACCAAATAAATGTATGTGCAGTTTTATAACAGTTGGCCAAATCTTTTTGTTGGTAAGATTTCTTGGTTAAAATACTAGAAAATGACATTATTTATTCACGGGAGATTGGTTTATTTATTGCTCGCGAATTCAGACAAAATATCCAAGCTACATAAATAAATTACTACTAAAAAATAATGAAAATAATAATGCATGTGAAATTTTGTGATGCCCAGAGTCAAAAAGGTGCGATAAGTAAAGGCGAAGAACCCAAATTCTACGCAGTTGAATTAAAAACAATTCAATAAATATTTCTAAGATTTTTAGAGAAAATTAATTAAAAGACTAATTAAATACATCACGGATGAAAAGTCAAAACCAAGTTATATTTAGGAATATTGCATTAGTTAGATAGATGAGTTCCATGTAATTTAATTTGTTTTGAACTTTTAATAATTGCATTTTTTTACATAGCATAAATTTATTGTGTTTTTGTATTATGTTGAAATCGGAGAGGATGAGTTGAGAGATTTCATCCTAAAATCAATTGGTTTGAATTTATACGTTCTTATACTTATAAGATGGTCTTATTTTTCACGTAAATTCAATGTAAGACAACTCTGAATTGTACATTACAAAAGTCACAACTTTAAAACAATATTAAATTATTTTTTCAAAAAAAAAAAAAGTAATGTGACATTATTTATGTAATTATGGGTGTGTTTAAGTTGAGTTAATGTTGGGGTGACAACTCAAACTCCTAGTTGACATTTTGTGGTGTGAGCAGTAATGGCGGCGTTGACAATAACTATATATCTACAAATTATAGAGTGTTATTTTATTTTATTTTATTAGGTTACAAAGAGTTTAAAACATAGAATGAAAATGTTTTTGAAAAAAATTAATGTGCCCATCATTGTTGAACTAGCTAGCCGAAATTGAATCGATTCGACGATACAGTCGAAACAAAATGTCATAAAACCCAAAAATATAAGAAAAGTTTAAAACAAATCAGTGTGATTATAAAGTGTTTCTTCTAAAGTATTTGGATAAGTTGATCAAGATCAAGAACTGATCTATCTATAACAACAGTGTATGCACATAGTTTTACAGTTTATTAGGCCTCAGCTTTCTTGTGCACGCACAAGTAAAAAAAAAATACATCTCTCGCGGTCACGTGGAATCGGACGGGTCGATAGGAAATTGAGGCTCTGCGATTTTCATCTCAATGAGATTCGGACAAATATCCATGCTCCAATAGATCGGACAGAACGCTTCTCATTTTATCCAACGAGACAGGCTTCAGCACCACGCCTTTCATGCCGACTCTCACGCAGTTCTCCTTTGTCATTTTGTCGGTGTTTCCCGTCAGAGCGACTATAATGGGCCGATCGGCCCGTTTGGAGAATTTCTCGTGAATTCTTACGGCAATTTCGAAACTATCGACTCCCGGGATGCTTACGTCGAGGAACACCACTTTGTGATCATGGGAGACGACTCGAATGCATTCTTCTCCCGTGGCCACAGCCATTACATCGCATCCTAGGTGGGTGAGGAGGCCTTTGGACACCATTCGACCCACACTGCATGAAAAATAGACAAACAGAGTTGAACTAAAAATAAGAACCTCGCATTTCAAGTCGAGGTTTCGATTAACAATATACTAACTTAGAAAATTACAAGATAAAAAAAAATTGTGTTCTTGCTCAATATCAATTTACAAATGGGCCCAACTTTTTGTTGGACTATATTTGTAAATTTAGAAAAATTGAGTGATGTGAAAGATAAAAGCAACACGAAATCGGGTTATTTGTAATGATATAGAAAAGCTGGAGATGTAATCGTAACAATATTCGACCGAGAGAAACTAACCCATTATCGTCCATTACAACGACTTTGAGACCAGAGAAATTGGGCTTCACTTGGTTTCCCGGGACTTTGTGCACCACAAGCGGAAACTTAGACTCATTTGAGCGTCCGGGAATTCCAAGTTTAATGATAAAAACGGCAGTGGTGCCTCTTCCCAGCCCTTCGCTTTCGATCCAAATGTGCCCGTCCATGAGATTTACGAACCTGGTCATGCAAAATCAAGTTTTTTTAATAATCAACTTAACAAGGCCCCGGGGGCTATGAAATAATCAAGAAAGGATAAATTATAAACTACTCCAGAAATTTAGTCTAATTACAAAAACACCAGGGAGTAAATTTGAAATTCCTTCAACGAATAATATTGCAAAAATAAAAGAGGTGTTATACCTCTTACAAATTGCAAGACCAAGCCCACTACCGCCAGAATTTTTGACAGCAAGTGGTTGACTCTGCACAAACTTCATGAATAGCTTCGGAACATCTTGCGGGTTGACTCCCGAGCCAGTATCTTTTACCTGGACAATTAAAAAAAACAATTATTGTAAATTTAATTAATGAATGCACAATCGATATATATAATCAGCTATGCGAGAGGAAACAAACAGACCTCTATGCGCATATAGAAATGACTATCGCTCGGTATGGGGAAAAATTCAGGGGCTCGAGGATCTCTTAGCGAGTCCGCTTTTGCAACAAAAGCAGATATAGAGATACCGCCCTCTTTTGTGAACTTTACAGCATTCCCGACAACGTTCAGAAGAATTTGCATTAAGCGCTTTTCGTCACCCACAGCATATTCAGGCAAATCCGGAGACGAGCTTAATGTAACATATAACCTCTTCACAGAAGCAATAGGCTTTATTAAGTTGAGCGCCTGCAATAACAAGCAAAAACGTGAGTTATCCAATAAGAGACAAAAATGTAAATAAAAAACTATGTAGAAACAGTAAACTATGTCGATACATACCTCCCTAAAGAGCAAATGAAGGCTAAAAGTTCCTATCTCAAGTTGAAGGCTACCATCCTCGAGCCTCGAGAGATCCAATACGTCGTTGATAAGGGTCGCCAAGAGGTTGCTGCTCTTGAGGATTGTTTCTACCATGAGGCGTTGCTCGGGCATCAACTCGGTTTCTTGTAACAATGATGAGAGCGCAATTATCGCATGCATTGGAGTTCGCATTTCGTGATTCATTACAGCCAAGAAATCATTACGGGCACGCACGGCTGTCTCTGCTTCCCTTCTAGCTAGATCGAGGGCCACATTTTGTTCCATGAGAAGATCCCTCGCCCTCATAGACTCTTCCAGAATCGCAGCATGGGAAAGAGCAACAGCAACCTGGTTTTCAAAGGAATGAAAAATAATTACAGAAAGTACCCCCAACAAGAAAATATGAATTTACCCTTCCTAATGTGAGTGTAAGTTGTAAAACAGATACATATCTTAGTCTTAGTTCGAAAGGTGCCGATTTATGAAATTGATTGCTTCTGCTGCAACATGAATGAAGTTCATAATCTTCTTTTAACAGTTTAGAGCTTTTCCCTATCCTATCAAAAAACATTGAATACTAATACCCTATACGATTCCGAACATACTTTTTAGTGACGTTAACTACAAATATAATTGAAGGCTCGAAGCAGACCCTAGATAGAAGGATCTCTCCATGTCCATTCACCATATTTCATTTAGCAACACAAACACTTATTGAAAATCAACATAACAACTCTGAAACCATCGATTGAGTATTTTAAAATTCTAATAAATAGGGAAACGACTATGTACCAAATATATATCCCTATCATAGATCTTTATCTAAATGAAATGATCCAGCAGATAATCAAAATTCCATTCATGAATTTAACAGACACTTACCTGGTCAGCCACAACCTCGACAAGCTCCAGCTCATGCTCGTGCCACTGCCTAGCACTGTCTGAGGGAAGCATCAGCACCATCAACGCATACCTCTTCGTCGATAGCTCTGGCCAATCATGAATCTGAAAGTTCGATAAATGCAACAGCGGGACCCGCACTGCAACCACCTCCCCAGGCATGTACTTCCCGACCGGACGAAGCCTCGCAACAGGCGAGCTAGGTGATATCTTCACCGCACGGCTCGTATTAAAAACCTGATTAATCACGGGATGTTGTATGGGCACAGACAGCCCGACCGGGTTCTGGTGGCGGAGCGTGTAAGAAAGCTGCAGGTCCAGCCCAGCCCGTGTTGGCATCCAAAGCGCGCACTCCTCCAGCCCGAGCGTCCGCCCAAGCTCGACGAGCGTGGTCTTCAGAATCGTGTGCCTGTCGAGGGTGCTTCTTATCTCATGTGTAAGCATCCTCACGTGTCGACCCGTCTCCTCTTGGGTCCGGATTAATCCCATTTCTCTATCTAACTCAGCGGCCTTATTTTTCAAAAACAACTCCCTCGTCTTCACGCTTAGTAAGTCGGGGATGATGTGGACGAGCATCAGTGCAGTCGCGCAAGAGACGACGGCTGTTAGGATTTTGGCGGTGGTCATTACAACCGCGACTGTGCGTGTGTGCATGGTGAAGGTCCAGAGGTTGATTAGGTGGGTGGCCCCACAGAGAACGATGAAGGCACCGAACTGTACGAGGACCCACCGGTAGGGGAACACAGCGGATTTCTTGACAAAGTATATGAGCTCGAGTGGGATCGAGAAGTAAGCTAGGGCGATGAAGAAGTCGGATATGTACTGATACTTCATCAGCAGTTCGTCCGCCGGCCATGGCGGCTCGATGCAGTTACAAAGCTCCATTGAATTGGTTGGTTCTTTAGCTTAATCAGCTGGAGATTTCATGTATCTACAACCAAACCATCAAGTTCAACTCAAAAACAAAACAGAGACAAATAATAGTAATAAAAATGTGAAGAAGAAAAAAGATGACATTTTTCAACACCCAATTGCACCAAGATCAATAAAATCAAAAACCCAATTGCATAAACCTAAAATAAATTTAAAAAATAAAAATTACCCCCTTTTACATAAACACGAAACCCTAAAAGAAAACACCCAAATTCACAATCAAGAACGAAACTTTAGACTTGAAATCAGATCCAAGAAGGGAAATCGACACAAGCCCAGAGAACTAAATAGGTAAATCGAAGTAACTACAAGTAAAAGAAGATGAGAAACACTGACCCAACATTTTCAGAGGATCCGTGTAATAATGTTTCTTCAGTTTAAGAATAACAATATCCTGTGATGAACTTCGTTTGTCAAATGTTAGCTGCATAATAGTAAGAGTTTATTAGAAACTAATACTGCAAGTAGCAATAGCATCTCAAAACCTTTTTATTTTTATTTTTAATTATTTGTTTCAAACGAGAAAAAAAATAGTGTCCGGGTACCATGAATTCAAAAGAGGTGACAATAGAGTCACACAGCTGTTAACCGTGATGTGTGAATGCTATATCCGTAAGACCAATTTGTGATTAGAATAGAGGTGGGATGAAGATCGGACGGTCAGAGATTGTGCAAGATTCTCACAGCGCTGTCACGTTAGTGAAACGTAAGTGGGTGTGTCTGAACTTATTTTTTAAGAACAAATCGAGTGGACCCTTTGGTCTTTTTCTCCTTTTTTTTTTTGTGATATTTATTTATTTATTATTTTCTGTTTAACCTAAAATAAATGATCTAGAATTAATAAGAATTGTAACTGTATAGTTAAGTTAATATCAAGACTCTATTATTTAATTATTTCATTAATTAATTATAGGCTATTATTTTCATAAAATTATATGCTCTTACCGTAGAAAATACTAATCGTATTCGTACCAAAAACAAAAAAGGGCAAGAATACAAACTTGGGCCACATTTAAATAGAACCCATTCATAATCACCAAAGCCCATTTAATATGGACTCGGCCCATTTAAATTGTTAGCATTTGTTATTAACAGGCAAAACATGAACATATGGCATAACATATCAAATGAAATCCAAGAATGAATAAATTGAACAGAAGAATTTCAGCTTGAGGTCTAGTATTATTTAGTAATTAAATGGCTTCAAATAATAATAATAATAATAAACTTAAAATTAATAAAATAATTATAAATAGTTATAGATAACTACTTACTCGTATACATTTATTTATTTTTTTTCTAGTTTAAATTAATAAATACCATTGTATTGTACGAGAACCAAAAATGTGTATAATATTTGAGAACACCTAAAAATACATTGGTGATGAATATGTGATGGTTTTGTAGCACTAGTTATAAACTCCACAAATATTGGAAAAAGCCCAAAAATGGTAGTTGGGGGCCTCTGGGGCAAAGAAAAATTAAGCCCACAAATTGTGATCAACATCCCTGATCACAATTTTTTCACAAAATACAAAAAAGAAGAGATCACTATTAATCTAACATGAAGATAATATTGTATATTAGTTTTATCTTCTTATAATTTTCAATTTTTGTAATTTTTTTAATCTTATTAAAGAACGAATTAGTACAAGTTAATGAATTTAAATTGTTTTTTTCTAATACACGAATCCAAAATATTCTCATATAAGATTGGAGTAGAGCATTGAACACTACTTTTCCAAAATTAGTTGTAGCAATATGATAAACATCATACCTACATGTGGACACTCTCTACCACTATTGGGAAAAATGTATTTAGACAAGAAACACAATTAGACCCACCAAATATCTTATCCCTCCTAATTTAATAATTAACTAAGTCCAAATTAATGTACATTCAAATGGATAATCTTATAGATTTCCCCTTAATTCGTTCGACACAATCAATATCCAACGTTAAAAATAACTAACTACTTTCGGTTTGTGACTAGACAATAAGACAAATAAAAAATAAAATAAAATTTCTTTCAAAGCAACACTTAAGAAATTTAGGGTGTACGTGTCAACCATAAATTCAGTGGACTCGGTCTAATCACGTGGTCAATGTTTCCAATCCCCATGTTAAACATGACACGTATATATATGCAATAATATTTATATACGCGATTAGGGTTACTGCATTTAGACTTTGAACAATGGAACATTCCTAACTATTTTTAGATAGTGATACAAAATTAATAATTAATATTAACGTGTACGATTCGTGCAATAGTGAAACAAAATCAATTCATATATATTTGATAGTGATTTTTATTTTTGATTTTCGTGTGGTATGAACATAACTATTTATATTGTTATGTCAATTTCGTATCGGCCTACCTTTTATTTTTGTGGGATCATCGATTGAAAAATTAAAATCAAAACTATATATCACATTTGTATTCAACGTGTGTTTGCGTCCACACAAAAAGGAAAAGTACGAATTGAGGTTTTTATTTTGATTCGAATATTAATATTTTGCTTTGCATGTTCTGTGATCAAATTTGTAAAGTGCAAAGAATGTCAAATGCGAATACATCTCATGAGTTGTTAGATTTTGACATATTTACATGGAAATCAAATCAAAATAAAACTCTAGACGAATCGACAAATAGGTGAGAAACTTCGTGTAAATTACAAGTCCTTACTAAGAATGTTGAGAAGTGATATCGGATCGAAACGAGTCATATTTATACAGCCCGTTAAATGATTTTCTTCTTCTTGTTTTAGAGTTCGAAAATACACGATTTGGTATCAATTCATGAACTTGTAAGTAAAAAATTAAATACTCATGTTAGATCGAGGACATTTGTACAAAATAGTAATATAGGAAAAAAGTTAAATTATAGAATTAGGTTGATTTTAATTCAAAAGAAAAAAAATGTAACATAGAAGAAATATTTGAAAAGTATAGAGTAATATATGTCTATTTATTTATTTTTATTTCAACAGTTTTTACTAGATAGCAAAAATGATGTTTTTAAAATTGATAGCAAATCAAGCATGAGTGTAAAAAAACATATTATAAAATGTATTTTTAATGTAAAATATAAAATAAAAAATTGAAAAATGAATCCATCTAGTGAATTGTAATTTCCATTTACTTAGTTTATTATTATTTTTAATTATATTATATATTGTTAAAAATGTGTGATTGTTTATTCATGTACGATGACATTATTTTTTATGGGTAATGTTCTAAATTATCAAATTAAACTATTAATAAAAATGGATTATAAATTTTTAATAGCTATTACCTTATATATATATATTAATCATTTAAATGGAAAATAAATTGTTATGTTATTAGCATTTCAATTTTATGCCAAAAATATATAGTACAATAAATTGATACTAATAAAACAAAGCAAAACAAGTCTTTTATTAATATAATATTATCATAATTAAATATTAGTCAAATTTATTTCTTGGATTTCATATTAATTAGTCAAGATTTGGGAATTAATGAAATTTTCCATTACGTAGATTTAATTTTGCATACAAATTATTTTAATTATCTCTATAAGTTCAAACAACTCCAGCTATATATTATAAATATTAACAAGAAAGACTACAAGGAATGATGAAGAGCATTTTTCGCCTTGCGGTGATGCTTTTTCTAGTCTGCCTCATTTGGGGAGGTGATCATTTTTTTTTTTCGTACTCGAGATATCGAAAATTTATTTATAATTAGCTTAATAATTCGTGATTTTATTTAATTTGTTTGTTTTTTCGTACGTGACGGGGGAGAACGGGGTCGAGGGAAAATTTTGCGAGAAGCAAGTCTCAACGGGAAGTGAACATTGTAATGGAACAATATGTACTCCACTTTGCCAGCAACAAGTAAAAGGATCAAAAGTCCAAGGCCATTGCGTCGAAAGTTATACTTGTAGCTGTGTTTTTCCATGTTTGTCCTAGAAATATGATTTTAAATTGTTGGATTTCACTATACACATTCCAACATCAATAATACAATAAATTCATGAGCTTTGTCATTATTTATTAGATGATATATGATCTATCATACTTCCTTTTTTCAAACCGATTCACATTTTTTTTTTTTTTGCAAATTATATAAAAAGTGCGACTATTAATATGAGACAGATGGAAGTGAGTCGCTTGGAACGAGCATAGACAACACCATGTCACCGACGACTTAATTTCGGTCCAAGTTTAATTAGGCACATTGACTTGCTGATAACGAACTCAAATTAACCTGACACAACACGATTTATAGCTTAAATATTTATTATTTTACAAATTAAAACAATCAAAATTAAAATAATTTATTGATCGAGTCTCATCAAGGTCGAATCTAGGGGTGGTTAGCTCGCCACAATATATTTATGTCTACTATTATATGCAAACATCATGTGTAGTTCAAGTGGCTAGACTAGTTGTTTTCCTGCCTCATGGTCAAATCCCTTTAAAGCTCATTTTAGCTCTCCTAATTTTTTTTAACTTTCTCCCTTTTAAGTTTTAGCCCCCTCAATTTTTATTATCCTAGATCCGTTAATTTTCTCCTTTTTAAGTTTTAGCTCTCTCAATTTTTTTTATTTTAGATCCGCCCCTGAATTTTTTGATAAGATGTTTATCGCGAGCTGCTCGACTAGTTTTCAATAGTTCAATCCCTTAAAAGCTCATTTTAGCCCTCCTAATTTTTTTTAACTTTCTCCCTTTTAAGTTTTAGCCCCCTCAATTTTTATTATCCTATATCTGCCCCTAAATTTTTTGATAAGATGTTTATCGCGAGCTGTTAGACTAGTTTGCAGCTCTAATCACTATATACATGATAAACAATGAAAGGTTCAAGATACATTGTTTGTAAATTTCTCTCATGTTAATATTGCATTTTTTTTAATATATATATTATTTATAACATCCAACCCTACTCTTAACTTTGCCTAATATCTAACTATCTCTTGGATTATATATGGTCCATGTGCCTCACACTTGGATTCGCAGTTACTAATTATATATATATAATACTTTTTCGTCCCAAAACAATTGTCGCACTTTCATTGTTATTTACAAATAAACTGCGACAACTAATATAAGACAAATAAAATAACAATATCTTATAATAAATCTAACTAATTAAAATACCTTCCAAATTTTAAAGGACACCACCAATAATGAGAGGATATGGATATCTTGGGGAAAACCTAATGATATTCGTTTGGATAAAAAAACATACTATATGAAACATACATTAATTTAATGTCTCATTATTTGTGTAGTAGCAACAATTAGGTTTGACAATAGGAATATAGCAACACACATACATCATGGTTTCTTTTAAAACAAAAAAAAAATTAATTAATTATGGTTAGGCTTAGGCATGTGCTACGTACGCCTAACTTGATTGTGTAACATGCATGACAGCATGGAAAATCTTTCAGAGCAACAAGTTGGGGCAATGTCAATTATGGTTCGTTGCTAGGAGTATTCGTGAACGATGATAATCGAGCATATGAACTTCTGGCTATTTAGATTCGAGTCAATTCAATGTAAGAGTTTGATCGATATCATAATCAGATATGTTCGATCAGAAGTTGAATTCATCATAATACGACAATAATATGTGATAAAATAATAATAATGCTCTATGAAATGACAATAATATATGACTATAGATTGTTATCTTGGTTAACACTATTCTTCCAAGAGGCACACATCATCCTTGTATGATGACTCGGGGCTTTTCATTTTCGTCGGCTTCTCTTATTTAATTATAATAGATGATTAATCATCGATTAACAATAGTTAATTAAGAAGATCCGGAAATGCTAAGACCTAATAATTTATAAAAATAATTAAAAAGAATTCCGTCTTAATCCGTGAAAGTGGCATGCGTTACACTTCTTAATTATGCAACGTGCCACTACCCTAGTGGATTAATTAGTAGATAAAAAAAACATAAAATACGTAATACTCCGTAATTAATATAGTATTTTTTTAATGGAGATCGTACCCCACAAATCCATGTTCGAAGGAACACGTAGCTACCTTAAGAAGTCAAAAAGTTCATCCATATCAAATCAACCCCTTTATTTTATACTTATTTCCACTTTTACCCCCACAAATGAACATTTGTATTATTATATGATCCCTTTATTTTCCGTTAATTGGTTAATTAGCGTCATGCATGACATGAAGAAATACACTAAAATATGCAATGCTCTCATCGGAGGGTACGATATGAATCAAATTTATTAGATATGGTTGTTGCATTATGATATATATATATATATATATATATATATATATATCATAATGTATATAATCTTCAAAATTATTAATAATAATTATTAGGAGTATTAAATTAATCAATTGGTCGAGGAATATCATACCTAAAATTATTCTTAAAAGTCGACGGAGTGTTGAGATTATTGCTAACGTGTACTCTAAATTAACCACTTAATTAGTAAAATTAAACAATTAAATATACTCCCAAAATATATTGACGCGCGTGTCCAAACAAGTCAACCACCCAAAATATCTTCAACTCTTGTGCGGGACCTAAAGTCAATTAAGAAGTCAACACGATTAAGAATGTAGAGTAGAAAGTAGAAACTATGTACGGTCATATTGTTAGGACCTATTACTGTTAGAAATTATTATTACACAGAGTTGTATAAAATAAAAATATTTTTTTCTATAAAAAATAATATAAATATAAAAATAATATATATATAATATTATCTATCTTTAAATTCACAAAATCAATTTAATAGTTTTGAATAATAAAATTTCACTATATATGTATAAAAATTGTGTTTAATTAACATACAAATTTAATAATATATTAATGAATCTAAGAATTTGATCATATATTATATGTTATTAGTTTTGATAAATATTTCAAGTCATCTTAAACATGTTATTGATTTTAATAAATAAAAATATTATTAATAAATATTTTTAATAAATATTTTTATTATATGTTAATCATTTAATTTTTATATAGAGGTATAAAATTTTAAGACGAGATTTAAAAAATGTATGACTTATGACAATGTGGAGTTTATTTCAATTTATAACTAGTTTCAAGTTGGGAATTTGATTTTTTATTACTATAGGAGAATTTATTCTTATATAGAGTACTACTATATATAGTTTTTAGTAGAGTTAATAATTATTGTTTTTAAAATTTTTTATTTGATGTTTTACTTACTTTTCTCTTAAATACCTTAATTAACATCATTAATTATAATTATCATAAATGCTTTTATTTTTATTTAAAGATGTTTGAGAAATAAGTAAGAAACATTTTACTATTACATAAATATCTTTGTTTTTGTAATTTTTTTTTGTAAAAACGTAAGAAAAAGTAAGTGAAAAATTAAAAATTTATTGTATATTAAAGTAAAAAAATTAAAAAATAATTATTTTATTTTTGAGTTTCATAAAATTCAAATTCTGCCACAACAATTTAGAGTTGTTATCTAAAATAATTAGCATTAAGTATCATTAAATAAGTTTAGGCATAATTTTTTTTATTAATATTTGTGCAAACTTGTAAAACGATAAATATAAATAAATTTCAGAATTATTGATTAAAAGAAATTAACATTTCCGATTTTATTTATTTTAAAATTTAAATTATTATTTATATTAAAGTGTTAGATAATTAACTTGCTAATTTTTAGTGTTAATGTTGAAATGATAAAATTAACATTGTTTAATAAATACTCTACTAGTAGTAGTAAAATGGATTGGTGGTTGCATGTGTTAGGAGACAAGAAAGCGTGTTGGACATTTACCGTGTGGCCACGTGTTAGTCAGAATGTTTTTTTATTTTTTATTCTTACAATTTCGTAATTTTATCAACGCGGGTTCGGTTCGGTTTCATCGATAAGAAACAGTGGGCCCCACGCCACAATAAAATAGTAATTCGGATATTGAAAAACTTGTTAGAACGCAATCAACGGATTCATTATGTCGCTTTTAAGTTTTAAATAACTACGTAATATTCCATCATTAAAATGTTACTAATTAACTACGTAATCTTCCATCATTAAAATGTTAATGGAAACAATCTACTAGTACTAAAGTTTTGGGTTCGTTTTGTAGTTGTTTTTTCAATTTTAGGTGAAATTAAATTTCAATTAATAAAATTAAATGATCAATTTTTCTGACTTAATTAAACACATTAATAAGTAGAAGAATTCGAATTGAAATCCAAAATCTAATTAATTTGGCATTAAAAATAATAATAAAAAAAAAGAAATGAAGGAGGGTCCTGCGTAGCTGACCAAGGTATGACTTGGCCCCACTGTGACCGTGGTATTCGATTGTGCCACGTGCCACCGCTTCCTCGCTCTATAAATTCATCACCATTACCAACCTCTCTTTCTCACTCCCAAGTCCCAACACACAACAAATTCACTCACTTTCCTTTTCCTTTTTTTTTAATCTCTCTCTACAACCGCCAAAAGCCACCGCCACCGCCACTCTCAGTGTACACTAATTTCGATTCCGGCCATGTCAACCACCGCAAACCCATGGACGAACGTCCAAAGATTCCTTACTGATCCCGAGCCATCCCTCAAAACGTCGTCGTTTTCGACCCAACGCAAAACATTCTCAACCAAAATCAAGTGCTCCCTCCTCGCCCCTACAAAAAATCATCCTCAGACAAATCGTCGAACACCTTCCTCGCCTCCTCCGGCGACCCCCCACTGGAACCCCCTCCAGAAAGCCGCCTCCATGGCCCTCGACGCCATCGAGACCGCCCTCACCGCCCACGAGCTCCACCACCCCCTGCCCAAGACCTCCGACCCCGCCGTCCAGATCGCCGGCAATTTCTCCCCCGTCCCGGTTTAACCCCTCCGCCGCCACCTCCCCGTCGTCGGAAAAATCCCCGACTCCATCCGCGGCGCCTACGTCCGAAACGGGGCGAACCCCCAATTCGCCCCTCAGGCGGGGCATCACTTCTTCGACGGCGACGGGATGATCCACGCCGTCACCTTCTCCGGCGACGGCTCCGCCAGCTACGCCTGCCGTTTCACCCAGACGGAGAGGCTGAAGCAGGAGTCCGCCCTCGGCCGCCCTGTTTTCCCCAAAGCCATCGGCGAGCTCCACGGCCACTCCGGGATCGCGCGGCTGGCCCTGTTTTACGCCCGCGGCGTGCTAGACATCGTCGACCACGGCAACGGCACCGGCGTCGCCAACGCCGGCCTCGTCTTCCACAACAACCGCCTCCTCGCGATGTCGGAGGACGACCTCCCGTACCACGTTCGCCTGAACGCCGGCGGCGACCTGGAGACCGTCGAGAGGTACAATTTCGACGGGCAGCTGAATTCCACGATGATCGCCCACCCGAAGATCGACCCTGTTTCCGGCGAGCTCTTCGCCCTGAGCTACGACGTTATTTCCAAGCCCCACCTGAAGTACTTCCGGTTCTCGAAAACAGGGGAGAAGTCCGACGACGTGGAGATCGACATCCCCGAGCCGACGATGATGCACGATTTCGCCATCACCGAGAATTTCGTGGTGGTCCCCGACCAGCAGGTGGTTTTCCGGCTGTCGGAGATGATCCGCGGCGGCTCTCCGGTGGTGTACAACAAGGAGAAAGTCTCCCGGTTCGGGGTTTTGAGTAAATATGCGAAAAACGGGTCGGATATAAAATGGATCCAAGTACCCGATTGCTTCTGCTTCCATTTATGGAATGCATGGGAAGAGCCGGAGAACGACGAGATCGTCGTCATCGGGTCGTGTATGACTCCGGCCGACTCGATCTTCAACGAGTGCGACGAGGGCTTGCAGAGCGTCTTGTCGGAAATCCGATTAAATCTGAAAACCGGCGAGTCGAAACGGAGGCCCGTCATTCGAAACGACGAGGAGCAAGTGAATTTAGAGGCGGGCATGGTGAACCGGAAAATGTTGGGCCGGAAGACCCGGTTCGGTTACCTAGCCATTGCGGAACCGTGGCCTAAAGTTTCTGGGTTCGCCAAGGTTGACTTTTTGACCGGGGAGGTGAAGAAGTTTATTTACGGGGGTGAAAAGTACGGCGGGGAGCCCATGTTTTTACCCGGGGATAAAGACGAGGACGATGGCTATGTGATGGCGTTTGTTCACGACGAAAAGACGTGGAAATCGGAGTTTCGAATCGTTAACGCGAAGACGATGGAATTGGAGGCGACGGTGAAATTGCCGTCGAGGGTGCCTTACGGTTTTCACGGCACATTCGTAAGCGCCGAGGACTTGGCGAATCAAGCCTAGCTAAATGTGATCGAGTCGAGTCGAATTACCAAGAGGGATTGCTAGCTAGGTATATCCCCGGGTAAATGGGTAAATGGGTAATACACAATATGTGAAAGAGGTGAGGGACCAGAGGTTGTAGCTTTTGGATTTAGGTAGAAAAATGAAAGCTCAGCTGGTTTCTTTCTACTTGTATTTTCACATTACTGTATTTGTATTATATTTATACGATGGTGATTTTCATTATTACTGATGTGTTGTGTTCATAAATCACTAATAATGTTCCAATTAATCTCCTCTGATAGGCGTGTAAAATAATCGAGGGAATAAATCAGGTCTGTATATAAGTACATCTGATCTGAAATAATGATCACACATCTTTTGAAACGGAGTGAGTATTATTTTGTGAGACTGCAAACGGTTCAATTCAAGTCGAGCATTCACTTTATCGAGTATGAATCATGCAAGAAAAAATAATAATTCAATATATCTCCAAAAATGTAGGAGAAAAATGAAAATGAGAGTGTTGGCTTTCGTGAATGGTAGAAATTGGGTTGTGTTGTGCGTGCTTCAGTTAGGCATATATAATTTCGTGAAGTAGAGAAATTGTGTTGCGTAATTAAGTTGTGATTAAGCAATATAATAAAACACTTTCTTCAATTGTTAGCCAAAACAAACTTAAGAATTAGATTCATTTTTTAAAACTTTTTGCTAAATACAAAAATTAAAAAAAATATTAATTTTTATTTTATTAATAAAGGAAATTAAATTAAAAAATAAAATAATTGTGAGTAAAATTTAAAAAATAATATATAAAATAAAAGTTAATTTTATTTTAAAGTTAAAAAATTAAAATATTTAGTTTCTTTGTTTAGTGTATAGTTTGTCAATTATTATGTTATATAAAAAAATGTTCTCAACTATAAATAGTGTAATATATACACACACTAAGAAAGATATTAAAAAAGTGCAAAAATACATTCAAACATAATTTGCAAATATAAATAAATAATTGCAAATATTATTATTTTTTTGTAATATTATTGTATTACAAAACTTCATGTTAATGTTTTTCTTTTTAACATCCCAAACTTCATGGAGATGATTTTCAATTCTTTTTTATTTAATGCAGGATAAAATTATTTAATGAATCCGGGTTGCATGATTGTCCTGGACTTTTGGTGGTTGTTTCCTCACAAACCTAAAAAACACGCGTTGCAATAAAAATAAAATAATGCTGAAAAGGCAAAGTTGCCTTTTCGAAAAAAGACCCAAACTTTCATAAACCTTAAATAATCACACCATCAAATTCATCAATATTTGTTTCACCCGACCAGTAAAAAACGATATACCATCAATAATAACGGTGCACTTTCTCACCGTTACATTAAGTATAAAAATATGGTGAGAGATAAATAATGATTTCTGTCTCATATTTTTAATTTACACAAATTTATTAATTGTATAATTTATTTTTACGCAATCATTTTTATTAATAAAAAAATAAATTAATTTACATATTTCTAATTTTTATTCTACACATTTTTATTAATTATACAATTTATTTTACACAATCATTTTTATTAATAAAAATAATTTAATTTATACATTTTTATTAATTGTATAATTTAATTTATTTTTTATCCAATTATTTTTATTAATAAAAAATTATAAATTTACTTATGAGTGAAAAATATATAATAATTTTTGATGTCTATGCTTAAACGCATTTTGATATATTTTTTTAAAGATAATATTTAAATGATTTTACATTATTTTTTTTATTTTTAATTTGGATGATAATATTTCATATAAAAAATATATATAATAAAAATATAAAATAATAGTAGTAATATAATTTTTTTTAAAAAAATTATTTGGTAGTTGTATAATATTTTAAAATTATAATATTTTTATTATATTTTATAATATAATATTTTTAAAATTTTAGAATATAAATTTATAATTATTAATTAAATTAATCATGTTTTAAATTTTTTAATTATAAATAAATATATCAAATAATATATTGAAAAATATATAATTGATGTAATTCTTTTTATATAAAATATAAATATATATAAAATATATATTGAAACAAATATTATTGGATGTTTCTATATAAAATATAAAATAATAATTCTATAATTTAAAAGGGCAGGGCAAAAATTATAATATATCTCTCACTTTTAGATATTTTATAGGTAATCTAACGGGTATAAAATGCACTGTTTATTGGGCATAAAAGTTTTATATTTTTATTATAAAATATTTTAATAATTAAAATTACATTAACACATTTTATTTATAACTATATCTTATGTGTAAATAGGTATATATACACATTTAAATACGATATTCAACAAAAATGGTGTAAACCAATCATTGAATTATGTTTAAATAAAAATGATGATAATAATAATAATTGAAATCAGAACTCAACAAAGTAATAGTCAATGAAAAGTCTTGTACGTGAGAAGCTCAGAAACAAGGAATTTAGAGTACTATATTATTTCCCCTAACTTTTGAATCATTTTGTTTTGTTTGTTACTTCAATTGGTTGAACAGTTGAATTGAAGACCGTCAGTTTTTAGGTTTGAACCTGAGACATTGCAATTGACTTAGACAAAAAAAAAAAATCTAAATCTTTTAAGTTTTATTTTGCAATCTTGTTCATATATACTCCAAATGAAAAATCACGAATTATTTATTATTTATTTTTAATTAAATTTTCAGTTGAAAACCAATATCACAAAGTTCGTGAAAAGTTAAAAGCCATACAAAATATTGTGGAAATTAGCAATCGTCGAACCCAAAATATTGTCTTAACAATATTAATATATTCGGGTAGACTTATGACTTGTTTTTTTAGATTTAATTTTAGTCGGGTAAACTTAGGACTTGTTTTTTTAGACTTAATTTTAGTTTAGTTCAGTTCAGACCAGACAGCTTAAGTTCAGTTCAGACCAGACAGCTTAAGTTCAGTTCAGTTCATATCGATTAAGTTCAGTTCAAATCAGACCGCTTAAGTTCAGTTCAGTTCAGACCACTTAGTTCAGTTCAGTTCAAGCTTAAGTTAAGTTCAGTTCAGACCACTTAGTTCAGTTCAGATCGCTTCAGTTCAGATCCATAAGTTCGTTTCAATATAAATTAAAGTGAAATAAATAAAAAATAATTTTAATCGTAATATTATTAATATTTTTAAAAAAATACTTAAAAATTTATAAAAATTATTATTATTTTTATAAAAAAAATTAATTCAGATCTGAACCCGCCTCAGCTTAAGTTAAGCCGAACTGGTACTTACAAGTTTGGGAAGAATTCATCTAATCAATTAGAGCAAAATAAATCAATGAGAATCCAATTCAATACCAACAAAAATCACCAGATTACTCATCTTTCATGAGGCCAGAAAAACAGTAGTATCATATTCCCACACAGCCACAGGCCCCTTAACAAATGAAGTATGAGGGATAGAAAATAACAAACAGAGAATGAATGGAATTTTCTTAATTCAAATAACAATAATAACAATATTGAAGAAAGGTGAATATTGCAACTATTTTTGCCCCTTTTCATCTAAACTAAAAATTGCATCTCTAAATCTTTCACTAGACAGGAAAACAAAGAGTACAAGATAAAACAGGTTTTGACACACGCTGAAAAACTGTTTACGTAAAAAAACAAAACAAAATTAAGCTCCTGTAGGTTCCAAAATCTTCATTTCCAGAAATCAAAATAACTTGTATCCACACTCGCAAGCAGTGCATAGTATCCGCTACAACAAATATCTTTCACCCTAATAATATTTTGAATAACCTGCAATGATAAGAAACCATACATTAGATAATAACTACTCTATCATCATCATCAAACTAATAATAGTCATACTTTATTTACAGGAAACAAATTAATTACCATTAAAAACCATAGCTGCAGCAAACTCAATCTTCCTCCATCGGTACTTCAGGAATATCAAACCTGTCTTCTTGAATAGTTTTATTAACTATAGACAGTGGGGTCGGTGCTATGGAATCAAGGAATACATGACTGTAAAACTTTGCAAGTAGAATTACCATTACCTTTCCAGTTAATTACAAGTATACCCACAAGGTTTTCTAAGTTCAAACAAAAACAAAACCAGTTGCAACTCAAAATTACAAATATTTCAATGACACTTGTTTCTATTTTACAGAATGAGGCATCTATCGTCTTTCTTTTAGACAAATACAATCATCAAGTACATGCAAGTTTTTGTAACACTTAAGCGGGTGTTTTTAGTTTTAAGTGAAATTAAGTTTTTTGTGATCAGGCTACACCTCATGGGTGCTTTTGTAATAAATTTACCTTTTATAAAATCATAAACATCAAAAGGAAAGTGACAGGCAAATTTTGTGTAAATTATGCATAGCCAAGATTCCTCCAGAAAAGTGTACTATTGAGTGTATAAAGCATGTTAATGCAAAAGGAAAAAATAAATAAAAAGGATATTTATTGACATGGGATCATCCGCTTTCTCCCCACGGTTACGGCTGTTATTTAATTCCCTCAGTATTTCAGGTGAAACCTGTTAATAGAGAAAATGCAGATATATTCATTAAATATAAATAAGAAGTAGAAAGAGCTCAGTTATCACAGGTAGGCTGACAACTTACTAATTTATGTCTCTGTCTTCCGACTAAAGTGTTAAGATTGGCTTTGTCCTCCTTCGTCAACTCATTCTTGTACCTATGTTGAATTACAGATGATCAACACAGAATTAAGCAAACCCTTTTCGTTTCAATTAATCACGGATGAATTTAATGATTATTAGAACTCAAGAATGATACCCATGGGAGACAAATTGTAATTAATTCCCCCCTATTTTTTACAATACAATACATGACGTTGTAACAATGGATAAAAGAGAACTTGTACATAATTCAAACCCAAAAATTCTTAATAGTGAGAAGGGAAAGATGAGTGGGAAAAGAAAGAAAAAAACCTTTGTGCAAATGCAAGAAGTGACTGATGCCAGATCACTGGCATTTCTCTCGAGTCATCGTAGAATTTCATAAAATGAGCAACCAGAGCATCAAGTACACGGTATGGCAATGCATATTTCTTCTCAATTAGTAGCTTTATGAAATAACTGCACAACAAGTACGAGTGAGAATCACATCCATAAATTTGAGGTGAGTCTACAGACGTGAAATGTAGCATTAAAATATCTTAACACATGAGATCTATCCATAAATAGAGTGCACGATGAATACAGTGCTATGGAGATGTTATGAGAAGAAAAATCTATCGACTATCATCTGAATTATTGAAAGGATAATCCACTTTTATCGAGTGGCATAGATATGATCATATGAAAATGAAGTACCACTTACAATACTCAATACAATATATTTAGAATTTCACAGAGTCATACCTAGTACCACTTTACAATACTTGACACAATTTTATTTAGAACTTCACACAGATTCATACCTTGTTGTACCACAGTACTCCATCTCTGCGAGCTTCAGTAATGCAACACTGCCATCAGCATAAGTGAAATAAACACATCAAAATCAAGAAACCGTAATGAATTTTCAAATGAAAACGTAAAGAAGCTTCATTTAATAACATAAAATTATCAAGGAAACATGGGTTTAGGTCAAAAGAGACCATACCTAGAATGAAGAGGAGGGATAGAGATCTTTTCAATGATGCTCCCAATAATGACAGCCTCCCTCAATGTGCAAGTCCTTGACTGGATCAGAAAATCAAAAGGTTATTGCAAATGAATATTAATGATATTTGAAGAATCAAAACACACTAGAGTAAAAATTCAATTTTGAGAACTAAATGGGTGTTTGGCAGAGCTTATAAGCTCTTAAATCATTTGGTGAAATTAATTATTTTATAAGATTATATAAGATACAATATTAAATTGTCTAAGAGCTTATAAGTTTCATAAAATGAAAATAGAACTTTTATTCAACTTTTTCAGCATTATAAGCTCCTTTAAATTTTAACTTGTAAAACAACTTATAACATAAGAGAGTTTTTTATCCAAAAAATTTACAACTTATTTTTCAAATAAGAAATGATAGCTTCTCAGCCCTCAATCAAAAAAGGCGTAGGAATAGTATTAAATAACTTAGCAGTAAAAGAAGGGCATCCATAATAGTAAATCCTCCAAACTACAAAAAGCTAAAGTACCTCACACAACTGAAACAAGATTCCCTTATTAAAGGCAGCCGGTTTATACAGAGCCTTTTTCAGGGATTGATACAAAGCAAAATGCAGCCTCTTGTTCTTACGGATATCTTCTCTCACACGTGGAAGCAGGACAAACTTATAAAACCGCTCCACCTTCTTGACGCCCATATTAGAAGCAAATATTCTTGTTGCTTGATACATTGCATTTGGAGACCATTTCTCGGGTTCGGTCAAGTGTAAGACTTCCTCCCAGAATTGAAGAGAAGGTACATGCTTGAAAGCTTTCGGTATTTTGCCAGATGTGTATTTGTTGAGAAGCTTGCCAACTCTGCAAGATCCACATATCCCATCAGTTGACTGTAAAAATAAGAAAGTGCATAAAAATTTGATTGGGGAATCAAAACCATGAACATACCCCTTGTACAGCTCTATGATGGAGTCATCCAATTTTTGGGTCGGCTGCACTCCTACAAAAAAAGGGAATTTCTCACTTTATCAAACAATATTTTTATCAAAATAATATATAAGAACATTCCAGGTTTCTTTAGTGCGAATACAATCTGACTTAGACATTAATGTAATGTAATATGATTAAATCTATGTACCTGAAGAAACTTGGGCATCCTTTTGTTTCAATCTCTCAACAATTATGTCAGCCAATGTGCGCTGAGGGAGGTCATCCTTTAATAGAAAGGGTTCCAGCAACTTTTCATCTTCCTCGTTAATCTCATCCTATTTCATCACCAAAAGTTTGAGGGACCAAACAATAGAGTGAACCAAAGCTCAAAATGAATTGAAAAACAACGGAATTTTCAACATTTTTAACAGCAACAGAATGACAATAGCTAAGTCGAGACTGTAAAAACTAACACAACTACGAAAAAAATGATTAAAAATAATCAAAGTAAAAGCAATTTTAATCATTACAAGCTGAAATAAAAATTACTCCGATAAAAAAAATTTCAAATATATGATAACAGAGAGAGAGAGAGAGAAGGGGGAGGACACACCTCATCCCATTGGCCAAACTGACTCTGAGTTTCAGAAAAGCCATCATATTCATCAATGTCTTCGTCATCGCCGGTATCTTTGAGGCCTTGCAATTGGCTTAACAAAAATTTATTCTGAGGATTCCCATCGGGAACGTTGTTTCCTTGATCGTCATCCTCGTGCTCAATCTCCTTCTGCTGAAGGAGAGCTTCCTTGAGAATCTTGGAGCTGACGGAACCTGGGACCAGTTTCTGGTGGAGCTGATGAGACTTGGGCGCCTTGGAGCGTTTCTTGGCCGTGAATGCGTCGGAGCCCAAGGGCAAAAATGGCTCAGGGTTTGTAATTCTGCCGCGCTTCTTCGACGCCATTGTTGGTGTGGTGGCCGCTAGCAGAAACCCTAAATAAATACAGTTTTAGTGGGTTGGGTTTTTAGGTTTATATGCGTCTCCCAAAACGTTCTCTACAAAAAATATTGGATAATAGTATTAATTAATTATTTAATAGACATATTTCTACATTACATTTTACCCAAATGTAATTCAAAGAAATTAAAAATTTATTAAATAAAATGTAAATAATATATTATTCGTAATATTAATATATATATTTTTCACAATAATTCTTCACAAATTAGGAGTATCACAAAATAAATGACTTTTTATACTTTTCTTTTTTATTTTCTGTGTAAATACATTGTTTGTGATAGACTGAATTATACAAAAGAGATTGTTAGTTTAATTTGTTTGTAATAGACTGAATTATACAAAAGAGATTTCTCACACAAAATACAAGGTGTAACGTTTTTGTTTACTGCAGTGTGCGAAAAATATTTAAATCCATAAAAATTCAAGATAGAAAGTCTAAAAAAAAAACGAGCACGACTCCACTTGTCCTTCTAAAGAAAGACACGCGATCATGTGAATGCTTTCACCAGGTATATCTCCTGCCAAGTAGATGCTCATAAATCAGATTCACAGTTCATAAAACTCGAATTAACAGTGAAAAATATTGTTTACCAGGAACCCAACTTCAATTTTCATATTTTAGCCATTTTCCTATGCCTGACATTCAGCTGGAGTTTTGAGATATAACCTGTAAAATGCAAACCCTCTCATAATACAGGGTAATATGAAAATGGATGTAACCTAACAACGGAATCTGAGGAACATCAAATTTATATTAGTAACAGAGCAAGCGGCAGAAGAAGGATTTTCAAATTCAACCTCGTATATTAAGGGCTTAGCATTTTCTTCCCATGCCGTTGACCACCTAACTGAAGATACCCTTCCCATCAAGTTTGACCTCATTGACTTCAACGCATCACATTTTTCTGGAAAACCCTCGAACAACATCTGCAGTATAATAAATATGGGTTTATGTATTACAGTCAATCGTAAACAAATACTACAGAACATCGGTTATAATAAAAAGAGTTGTATGCCATAGTCTTGAAGATACTCTGGAGAAGCTTACCATGAGTTCGTCAGCAAGTTCCGTGGATGAAGAGAAAAGGAGGCCATTCTTTTCAACATCAACCAACTCCTTTATACTTTAACACAGGTAGGTTCACATAGTTGATATATTTTTTTAATAGTAGTAACATGATCGTGCTAAGAAAACAGACAATCAATCTTACCAAGAATATGAAACAGCACAGACAGGTAGTCCACAGCCAAACATATCAACAACCTAATCAACCAAAACCTCCAGTATAAGGTATTTTCTTCGAAAGAATTTGGAAAACAAGATAATTGGAAGTATTGAACTTTATAACCTTCATCGGTAAATCCAACCCGGATGACGAAGTATGCAGACACACACCTAGATCTGCCGAACCTATATGCATAGTGAAGAAATAATGAAAAACAAATTTAACACTATAGAATTAATAACCTATCAATTGCCACAAGATTTGTATTTTCATAACCTTAACAAATACCCCTGAGGGGGCCATTGGTAAACATAAACAAATACATGGTATTTTTCTTGAAATATCTGTTTTATTATTGGTAATAAACTTAAGCCGAGAGTGCTTTTGGTTATCAATATGTTATTCCACTTACCAAGAAGCAATGGATAATCCTCTGCCGACAGCCACATAGTACGGAAAGCAACACGTTTGAGTTTAAGCTTCCTTATCTTTTCCTCGTATTTTTCCTTTTCAGGTCCTTTACCTTCACTTTGTTATTTGGTCAGGATACATAACAAAAGCCTGACCAATCGGATGAAATTTGTATACACACAGGCATTATTACCAGTAATAATAAACAACAGCCTCGGATACTGAAATTGCTTTCCATTATGATACTCGTCCCAAACAACTTCATCCCCAGTCAAGTCATCTTCGCCTAGCAGTGCAGCAACACGCCTATCATACATAAGAGCTGCTCCCAAAAGAATTCCAAAATCTTCATCCGGAGTCCTGAATATCAAAATAAATGTTCTTGATCTTCTATCCATGTCAATCAAGAATATATATTGGTTATAATAATAATAAAAAAAAAGAGTTTTGACGGAATTACTAAGAAACACAGTTAACTTAAAAATTACAAAAAATACCCATGAGGTTTGATTGAGTGTTAAAATTTAAGGGGCTAACTGTATTACTTATATGCATGTGAAAGAAGGTAATGCAACGCTTTTAACTTAGGAAGATGTAAATGAGTTAAAACTATCCCCGGGAATAGTTATATCTCTGAAAGAGGAATACTTTTTGTAATTATGTCAAGTTTCGAGGGTACATTTTGTAGTTACAGTAAAATCTGTAACAATTCATTCTCATTGTGCTAAATTTCTAGAAAAGAGCAGGTGGCAAAAATAATATTGTCTCGCCGATTGCAATACATGAAGAAAAGAAGAAAAAAACTTGAAAATTTCTATAAACAATTAAAAGAGCACAAGGGAATAAATGATATTTCAATCAATTTTTGGTGGAAAGCAATCAAGAACATGTACCAGCTTGTACTGCTTACAAGGAGAACTGGTCTGTTTTGCTTCAGTAATATATCACTGCCAACCTGAGTTGTAAATGGAGTCGTATTTGGATCATTGTTTGGTGCTGTCGTCAACCCTGCCACGTGTAGCACTTTGCACCGATTAAATACACACGCCATGAAAAAAGGATGAAGTACAAAACAACCCCCGAGGTTTGAGGTAATTATGAAAATACAGAAATTTTAAAATTACAAAAACTGCCCCTAAGATTTAATCATGTGCTAAATTTAAAGGGGCAAATCCCTAACTGTAATATTTACAAAAATGTAATCGTGTTTGAACAATTAATCTATGAAGTGGGTAAGTTTATTTACATAATCAAACCTGACCTTTATTTGCTAATTTTCAAAAACCTTAGTTTGTTTTTTGTAATTAAACTAAACCTTAGAGGTATTTTGTTAGTTCACCCCCAAAAAAATCATTAAAATAATGCATAATCCTTCCTTTACCATTGCCTACACAATCACGAAGACCATCTGGCTTGTTAATACTGTTACTAATCCTGCAAAATAACTAGATCATCATGGAATTTAGACTTTGTTAACTCACTGATCTCTCTTAAACTAATAATGGAGGCATATAAATTTTCTCACATTATGCATCTCCCCATTTGAAGCAGGCTGGAAAAACTCAGGAGGTTGATCGTATAGAACAGTTGCTCTACAATTACGAAATACATAATAGGAAAAATGTTAGAGCATCATCTAAAAGCTCGAACTGTTAGAGAAGTTGGGCAACTTGACAATTATATTAGTGGGTCGAATATATTCTCCATTAATAAGTATAAATGCGAAGTTCCTTTTTTTCAAAATTTTTTTGGGTTATTAAAGGGGTATTTGCTAAAGAATAGAATCTCACAAGTATTTTTTTTTAGCGTTGAAAGTTTTTTTAATAAGTTCAAAACTAAGGTATTTTTGTAATTAACCCTAAATATGTAGGGAGAAAATAATACTTAGAAAATTTTGAAATTACTCTCTTACTTAATTCCCCAATTCTGGGACAACTCGTGTTGCATTGCCCTTGTCACACACAGGGAGCCGTGAGCCATCTTGCCAAATCGTTTCTCAATCCTAGTAATATATGAAAAAAAAACAGATTTTTATTTCTGAGAAGAATTAGGATTCAATGATTCATTATACAATTAATTAAAAAAGCTAAACCTGTGGTTTTGCCTTATTATAAAAGGATCCAATTATCTTTCAAAATTTTAAATGACCCCTTGAGCAATGGCACCTCATTACCCTGGGGGAACTTTAAGGCAACAATAAATATCAAGGGGTTATTTATAATTCTGAAAGATACTGGACTTTTTTTTTTTTTTATCACAAGGCTAAATTTCAGGGTTAGTTTTGTAATCACCCCCAAGAAAAAGATCAGAAATCAATCTCACCAACGATACATGGCAACAAAGATACTATTCCGTCCAAGGGACAGAGCAAGAAGCGTGTATCCAAAATTATGCCAGTCAACAATAATTGCTGAATGTCTAAACCAACTGGAAAACTTCACAACCACTAGAGTAGGAACTGAGGGTGGATTCTGCAGGGGGAAATGAATGAAATATAGTAAAATGGTTGGTTTCGTAAAAAGAGAGCATCAAAACTTTCAAATGTGAAAATACTAAAAATACTTGTAGAGCCCACTTTGTGTGAATTAAAATTTAGGAAGATTAAATTTCAAAGAGCATTTTCCATTTGAAAATTATAAGCAAGGCAAAGACCATCTACAGTAAGATGAACAGTTATACCATAGTTAACTCACCTGCACTATGAAAACATCAGGAGCAGGTATCTTCACACAAAGATACCAAAGGAGCACCAGAAACTGAAAAATAGGCTTGAGAATAAGAAACAAGGGTTGAAGCAGCTTTGAAAGTCTTCGGGGAAATACTGGCCATTGTGGCTGTGCAAAAAAATATAAGTTTTCTCTCAGGACCTTGAGAATAAGGATATTACATTAAATCCACCAGGAAGCATCATTAATCTTACCATTTTGTGGATATGGATAGATTGGTTCTGTAACAATGAAATGTGAGGCTCTGAACCTGTCCAAAGATCAATTCTAAAATCAGGAAAAAGACAACTGGATTGGTTTAGAAAATACGTTGATCTGGCATGTACATAATGAAAACTTCATTCTCGATTCTCCGAGAATTTTTATGAAAGCCTTTTCAATTGCTTCGCTTCAATGGACATTTTTTTCAATGAATTGCCATAAATATGGCAATTTATGTGGTTCAAAAATTAGGGATATTTTTCATTTTCCAAGGAGAGTTATAACATAAATTTGTTTTTAAGTACCCAAAAAGGATAATTTTGTGCTTCTATCTCTCCTTTCCGTTTTCCCTGTTACGGAAGAGGCTGTCTTATATTCTGACAGAAGTAATGAACCCCGCTCGGTCATTCTGATCTTGAATAATATAAAATTTTACCAAATTCATAACAATTATGACAATTGATCATCCCCGTTAACACTGTGGAAGCTGCACTTACCTCCAATTCCAAAAATGTTGCTAAGGGAGATGAAAAGTGAAATCCAACATACTCACAATTTTGAAACCGAGATACAATCAATAACAAGCATAACACACAAAATGAAAACTATGAACATAAGACAATCTGCTATATAGACCCCATATTCAGCAACCAAATTTTACTTATAAACCACTAGGCACTTACTAGACTACAGTATACCTCAATCTATGATGCTGAAACAATTTATGTGATCAAAGTAGAAGAATCACAATTAGGCAAACAATAGAATATATTTACACAAGAAACAAGCATACCTCCATATGCGACAATATCAACATCTAAAAAGGCCTGCACGAAAGTTAAAAATGAAATTATTCCAGAGACTTAATAAAAACCATTATCTGATCAATAATCTAACTTGATACATCCAAACATGAAATATATTGGTAAATAATTGTTCATTTTAAGACCCAACATACCACTCATGAAAAAATATGGTAAATACCCAACCAAATATTCAAGCACACAAATAAGCATATATGACATATGATAAATTAATACCTGCCGAGCAAGGGAAAGCGCATGGTATTGCATTCGAGGGCTACGGCCGATGTCACCAAGGACGACCACAGCTGCCCTATTTCTCTTCCCCATTGGAAACCTTTATTCCTAAATAAATAAAGGGTAAAAGACATATTCATAAATGAGAATTAAGTAATTTAATAGCTGTATTTTAATAATGTACGGATTTTATACAATACTTAGTAGTTTATTGCCAAACTAAAATATCAGAGAAAGCAAATCAATTTTGATTTGGGACAACTTTCAAGCACCAAAAACTAAAAGAAAACTACCAATTAAAAATCTGCTAAAACGTCTTACATCAGCCAAAATCCTTCCATAAACAAACTAAAAAAATCACGCTAAAATTTATTGTCACAACCATTAAAAAATCTGTGGTTAAAATCACGCTAAAATGATTAATTTCATAATGCCTAAGAGTGCAGCTTAGTGATAATTTCTGCTAAATTGCATACATTAGGATGGGCTAGAGTCACTGCTTAGGATTCACAGAAAATTCAAGGGAATTGCAGAGTAGAAATTATTTCTTTTAAGAATTCATTAATAGAAATTATAAATATATGAATGTTGAATAGAATGGATCCTGGGAAGAAAAACAAATAAAATGTATTGGGGGTTTTCGAACAAACATTCAAGGGTAAATTAGGTTTAACCCTATCCATACCCTAAAGGAATGTGGTGGACGACCTTACCCAACCACCCAACTGGCCTTAGTACCCATGATTTTCAAGTCAGTCCCGACACATTATTTCAAAACAGCTGATCCTTAGTAGCTCTATTTTCCATGATTTTCAAATCAGTCCCGACACATTATTTCAAAACAACTGATCCTCGGTAGCTCTATTTCCCTTCACGTTAATACCTTGATACACGATATTACATTAAGGCATGTGTATGTGTTCAATATTCTGCTTAATGGTTAAAGCTTCAAAATGGAAAGCAATATAAAAAATGCCATAAGTTCAAATAACTGAAAATCTAGAAACAAATCACAGCAACCCTTTGAATATTGATTTAACAAATCAATCGATAAATATTTCTCCGAAACTACCGGAACCAAGACAGGCATATTCAATGTTATTGTGACGCCAAGTCGGACAAGTCGAGGTGAGTACTGTCGAGAAGAATAGTTGAAAATTCGCTCAGACTAGTCGAAAATTCATTAGTGTAGTACTAGTGTGTATATATATCAAATGCATTAACTATTAAAGAAAAAATTAATAAGTTCAAAATTTCAACAAAAATAAACATAATAACAAGTTCAAACTTCAATCCAAAAATAATAGTGTTAAGCTTCCTCAAAAAAGTGTTAAATTTAACCCTAAAACAACTGTCGCTCGTTTTCTCGAAAAAATAATATCAGATCAGCAAACTAGAAATAATAGGAACAAAAGAAGATCATAAACTAACCTCACGCGGATTCCTCAGCCGACTTCGCCGCTGAATCCGCCCCTGAGAATCTGAGAAAATTGATCAGCTCGGTCTGATTCCGATGTCGCGGCAGTGACGGATCGATCGTCTAATGAAGAGGTGTGGAATTGGGCAGTGAATAGAAACAACTCTCAGAGTCTCGGGTATAATTAATTACGTAAAGCTTAAAATGATGAATCAAATTCTACTAATTTTCACACCAAAACAACTCTCAGTGTTGTTTTTATTTTTGTTAAGAAATCTGGGATATCGAAACGGAGTGATTAGGGGAAATCATTGCACGTGAATAATTTCCATCAGAAACTATGCAAAACGTCCATCGAGATATCGTACCTAATTTCCAAAGATCGACTCAAAGCCTATAGCAGCCGCTGGTTTTCTAACCTTCCGCTTGATTTCTTTTGCGCCGTCCAACTGAATCAAACCAACTGTTTCTATATTGATGTAGGTCCTTTCTATGTCCTATGTTAGTGTTACAACATAAACGGGAAAATCCTCCACCATATTCACATCAAATTCGAAACACTAAGAGAATTATCAAGATCACAACTTTGAATACTCATTAGTCATTACTAGTAACAAACAGGAAAGCTCCAGAAATTACAAGAACTAAGAAAAAATCATTCTACATATAAACGGGCAATCGGGGATTGGAACTGCGAAAATTCATAGTTTACTGAAAAGTTTCAAAATAATTAGACGAATTACCTTAATCAATTGGAATAACCATTGCAAAACTATTACCAAGGAAAAATTAGGGCAAACAAGCCCAAATTATAGATGGAAATTACTGTATAAGTGCAATTTACACCAAATCGCTACACATGAACCACATGGTGAAAATCAAAACTAAATTTCAGTGATTACCTTAAGCCGATACAGCCGCCGGTTATCTTTTTCGTCAAGCGTCAGCCGGATTTGGAATCTTGCTTCTCAAAATTTCCGAATCTATTCAAGCGGTTGAGGAGTGAGATTTGGTGCGAGTACGATGGGCGGGGTTTTGTGCTGCACAATTTCAACTCGGATTTCTTCAGCGGCGTTGAGTTTTTTCACGTAGTTTCTTTCGCTGGAAATTAGAAGATTTGTTTTAATAGTGAAATTGGGTTTTAGTAATTTAAATTATTTAGTTTATTTGTTTACAACACAATAGAAGGGTTAATTAGGCAAAAGATCGGTAGTTACCTTTTTTAAAAATATCCAAAAAACAAACTGTAGAGTATTTTGAAAAAAAAAAAAATATATATATATATATATATATATATATATATATATATATATATATATATATATATATATATATATATATATATATATATATATATATATATATATATATATATATACTGAAAATTTGACAATGGTTACTTTTATTTATGCAGTCTTAGTGATTAATGTGGATTTTGTTTGATTTTAATTTTTATTTTTTATTTTTTTTGCTTGATTTTTTATTTTTTTTATATAGTTTTCGATCTTTTGACTCACGATAACTCACATGAAATGATTTGATTTTGATTGAGATTTGTGTTTCATATTTTATTTCGATAATGAAGCATACTTTTAAAAATGAAGTTAAACAGAAATATTTTCAAATAAAAGAGCGAGTTTTTAATGAAAACAAAAGTTCTTGTACAATGATAGATTGATAGTAGTAATATATTAGGGATTAAGGGGCGTCCAACAGCCAAATTGCACCAGATACCAGATGTTATGCTATGTATTCTCAACTTTAATCTAAGGATTAAAAACCAACCCTGCCTATTATATATAATTATACACATTTAAAAACATAATTTATTATATTAAATATATTAAAAACATATATATATATATATATATATATTAAATATATTTTTCAATTTTATCTTTTCAAATTAGTTTATTTTATTTAATATAGTGTATAATTTTTTTTAATTTTTTTATACTATTTAACTTATAAATATTTTATAAATAGGTTATTAACATTAAAATTAAATAAAATAATATTTCATATATTACAATTTATAAATTATATTTTGCTTAATTTTAAAGAATATTTATAGAATTTATTTCAACAGTTTTAAAGTAAAATAATAAAATTATTAACTTTAGAGTAGCTATTAAAAAATTTATAAGCTTAAAAATAAGTTTTCGTGAAATACCTTAAAAAACAATTAATTATTGTTTATTAAAAAAACAATTAATTATTGTTTATTAAAAAAACAATTAATTATTGTTTATTTGTGCATTGTATAAATATATAATTATAATTAACGGTCAAAGCAAATCGTTAAATTGAATGTTAATTTATAATTTGATGGGCAGAAGATTAACCGTTAAATTGAGTTAAATTGAATGTTAATTTATAATTTGATGGGCAGAAGATTAACCGTTAAATTGAATGTATTACGATCTAACGATGTAGAATGCCAGCGTAACATCCGTTAAAATTTGACACTAATCCATGTATTAGTAGTATATACAACAAAAGGTAGTTTTATGAAAATCATGAAAACATATGTTTATGGTCCATTTTTATTAGTACACCATTCAGAAGCTTATAATCATATACACTGATGATCACATACAAGTTCAACATCATTGAGGCCCTTGAGTCTTCTTTACAGCCTCGGAGCCGGAAGAGCCCTCGGGGCATCCCAGTCTGTCGTAACGTGATTGCGAGTGATCTCACTGAGCGAGCGGCAGCCGCTCAGCGCCATCGTCAGCTCAAACTCGTCCCGCAGCATCTGGAGCACTTTCCTCACACCAGCTTCCCCCTCCGCAGCCAGTGCAAAGACGACAGGTCGCCCAATCTGATCACAGAGGACAACAGATAAATATTCAGCCTAATTACAAACATGAACAGTTTTCAAAACAAAACAACTTCACTTACAAAAATTCCAGAAGCTCCGAGTGCCAAGGCCTTGAAGACGTCCGTTCCACGGCGGACCCCACCATCCAAGAACACCGGCACTCGGCCCTGCGCACCTTTCACAACCTGAGACAGTAATTAAATCAAGATTAACTTAATTAATCGAGCGTGTGTAACTTAATTTGTAGTACATAGTTAGTTGGATATATATAGTACTTCTTCGAGAGCCTGGATAGTGGAAGGGACGTAGTCGAGCTGACGAGCGCCGTGATTCGACACAATAATACCCGCTGCTCCACTCTGAACCGCAATCCTCGCTGCAGTATTCGTTTGACAAAAGATGGATTAATTCACGAGCATTTTATGCGGTAAATTTAAAAACGGAAAAAAAAAATAAAAAATTAACCCCCCCCTTACCGTCTTCAGCAGTAAGTACACCCTTGACGAGGATAGGCATTGAAGTAATCGATTGGAGCCACTTCACATCCTTCCAGCTCAAAGTGCGATCAATTTGACCGGAAACATATGAAGCTAACCCAGAGTCATTAGCCTACACCACCACGCGGAAATACAAGTTCAAATAAAGCATAAACTTAGTTCATCGATAAGACAAACGATTATGTTTCGTTGGTTATATTACTTTGTCCATCTTCCCAAGGTTCAAACCCTCAAAGTTCTTCAATGTCAAATTCGGTGGCAGTGTGAATCTGTGATTAGACCATACACAGCTCGTTTCAGCTAAGGCCAAATTCGATTAACTTTATACTTCTTACAATGTTCGACTTGAGAATTGTACCTGTTCTTGATATCAGACTCCCTACGACCCAATATAGGGGTATCCACAGTTAGTGCAATGGCCTTGAAACCGGCCCTTTCAGCTCTCCTCACGAGCTGGGCCACGACATTCCTGTCCTTGTAGACCTAAAATAAAATAAAATCAGTTAAATTTATAAGCACGGAAATAAAAACAAACAGTACAATTAATCGGAACATAAGAAGTTTTACATAAAGCTGGAAGAAGCGAATGCCGGGTCCAGTCGAGGCGACTTCCTCGACACTGGAAGTGGCCCATGATGACAATGTCTGTAAAAAAAATCTCGTGTTAGAAAAAATAGAAGGATATATGTATGCTTAAGAGAATGAGATGAATCGGAGTTGGAGAGAAACCGAACCATGATTGTGCCAGCTGCTGATGCAGCTCTAGCTGTTGCATACTCTCCTGCATAGAAATGTCAATAGAATCATTAGAACTCGGGTTTTAACGATAAGTTCATATTCATCCTCATGTAATAAAATATAATAAAACAAAAATTAGAGATTTTTGTAAAATAGACATAATAAATTAGAGATTAGAGGTTTTTGTAAATTTTGAAATCATTTTTTTCCCTCTCATAATTGTTGAACTGCGAAGAGCTCACATAACACCTAACCGAGTCTTATCATAAGGCCCTTTAGTGATCGTTTTCAGAGGCTTCGAGTAAATTACTACCTTCTGGGTGAGCCATTTTCTGGAAGGCGGTTGGGGCGATCATGATAGGCATCGAAATCTTGAAGCCCAAGACTGTAGTTGTCAGGTCAATCTTACTCACATCAATTAAAATTCGGGGCCTAAACCTGTATTTTTTTTTTTCAAATGTAAAGATCAGAAACAAAATATTTATGCCATCCAATAAATTAAACTCACGCTCAAATCAGCTTACAAAATCCTTGAGAACGCGTTCCGATTCTCAGCCAGAGTCCACTGGTCCTCTGCACCAGATGCGTAGTAGTCATACGCCATCTTCGGCAACTTTTCCTTGGCAATAGCCTGGTACTCGGTGACATTTGTAACCTCACCCATTCTTGCGATTCACTTCCCGCGTCCCTTTCAGGAATCTTGATCGGACACAAATCAGATAGTTTAGAATCCATTGTTTACTTTGATGGAATTAGATTTATTACCAGCATGAATTGGATCAAATAAACAATACACATAACAAAGGCATATGACTTGTTATCTTTAGAAACAGATCATCTTAAAACGCACCCCTCAGGAAAATCGAACACCAAAGGTTAAGCTTTACGAAGACCAAAAACTAAATCTCCCCACAAACTATATCGTTTAGAAACAACTTCTTCCACGAACCAACTAGAGATCCAAAACGGAAACATGATCAACAATCCAACAAGAACCAAAAAACCGAAAAGGTCGAAATCAGTGTCGAAGAAAGAAGAAAAATAGCTTTGAGAGAGAGAAGCATACCTGGATGCCCAATGGCCAATACCAATGGAAGGAGTGAAACCAGTGGAGGTACTATACTACTATTATTAGTCAGATAAGCTGAAAGAGAGTGAGCCAATCCAAGAAAAGACAACTAGTAAATCCAAAAAAAAAATGTCATTTTTCAAGAAAAAATAATGATAAATAAAAAAAGGAAGAAGACAAAATTGAGGATGAGCATTTGGAGGTTAGAATTACAAACCACATCCAATCAAGGGGCAACTGGTTTTCTCTATGCCACATGCTCTATGTGGGCTTCCCAGTTCTCTCTTCGACTATTCGTTATCGCTTATCATCCATCTTCCCTAAAAGAAATCCACAAAAAAAAAAACTTTTTTTCTCCTGTTTAACTGTCACTATCTATTCTGTGATTTCCATTTGAATAATATGGAAATCACAGAATACAATTCTGTTATTATTTCCCTTGCAAGTTCTTGAATACAATTCTCATGTAATCAACACTTTATGATTAGTCACACTAGTCGTGAAAAAAAAAACTCGGTCTATGCAGCTTAGTACTTGAGTAGTGTAGCTTAACAATTTTTTTTCAGAAAAATGGGCAAAACAATCTGGTCTAACAGGCAGGACAAGCCAAGCTCAAATGAGTTTCTGTTGGGTATGCCATTATATATATATGAGAGGAATAGTATACAACGAAAGTCAGCCTTGGGTCCTCATGATACATATAATTTTGTCCATCATCAATCAAAAGATTGTCATATTTTGAGTAGCAATTGAAATCTGATGATTCTTCGGGCACTGCTCTTTTATAGCCTGGGACCAGAAAGAGCCCGAGGGGCATCCCACTCGGTCATGATGTGATTGCGAGTGATCTCACTGAGAGAACGGCAGCCGCTCAACGCCATTGTCAGCTCAAACTCGTCTCGCAGCATCTGGAGCACTTTCCTGACTCCAGCTTCTCCTTCGGCAGCCAATGAGAAGACGACAGGTCGCCCAATCTGATGACAAGGGCACGAGTATATTAGAGGAAAATGATAGAAGGGGTATGAATAATGGTCTGTTTCATCGACTAGGATAATATGTAGGAGTGTGTTTGCATTAGCGTATGGATTCAGAGAAAGTAATTTATGGGTAACAAAAAGAGAAGAATAGTTAGTACCAAAAGCTGGGTAGTGATTGCAATGGAGACTAAAAGCTGGGTGTAAAAGTTGTTTTTACCAATTTCGATAAACATGTTCTTCTGCTCAGAAATGATTTCTCACAGGACCCAGAAATTATATCATGCTATTTTTTGGGAAAAATGGCTAAGCAGGTCACCAAGTATATAAGGGTACGAGTGTCGAGTCAAAATGGCTAAAATTCTGTTTCTTCAAGATCGCGAAAAAGCATTTGAAGGTTTATTTTTTACTTACAAAGATGCCAGCAGCTCCAAGTGCCAACGCCTTGAAGACGTCAGTCCCACGGCGGACCCCACCATCCAAGAAAACCGGCACTCTGCCTTGTGCACCTTTCACAACCTGAGATTGACAATTAGATCAGGAGAGCTCAACTCAAAGAATAGCTTTCCTTTAACGAGTTGGAAGTTGGGCATAATACCTCTTCGAGAGCCTGGATAGTGGAAGGGACATAGTCAAGTTGGCGAGCACCGTGATTGGACACAATAATACCAGCTACTCCATTCTGAACCGCAATCCTTGCTGGAAACATTTAAATCGATGAATTCATGAGGATTTTATGTGCTAAAATGAAATGATCGAGGAAGAAAGAGATTTGGGAGATCTTTTTCTCACCATCTTCAGCAGTGAGTACACCTTTGACAAGGATAGGCATAGAAGTAATTGTTTGGAGCCACTTCACATCCTGTCAAACAGAAACCATTCAGAATGTGCAGACTTTCTCAAAGATCGAGTCATTCGTTTGGCCTACTAAGAATGTGTTATGTAAATAGCTAATGTACCTTCCAGCTCAAAGTGCGGTCAATTTGACCAGCAACATAAGAAGCTAATCCAGAGTCATTAGCCTACAACAAATAAATGAGAGTTTACAAACATTAATATACCTCGTTAATATTTAATAGTCTCTTTATACTAGACAAACAGTTATATTTCATTGGTTACTTCATCCATCTTCCCAAGGTCCAAACCCTCAAAATTCTTCAACGTCAAATTTGGCGGCAGAGTAAATCTGTGTAACACCAAATTAGAATTTAATTTTCAGATTACTACATCTACACTTCCTGTAATGACTGAAATGAAGAAGTTTTGCACCTGTTCTTAATATCAGATTCTCTGCGTCCCAATCTCGGGGTATCCACGGTAAGTGCAATTGCCTTGAAACCAGCCCTTTCGGCTCTTCGCACGAGCTGGGCAACAACATTCCTGTCCTTGTAGACCTGCAACAGAACTCATCAAATGATAAATCAAATTGTACAGTGGAGGTGGAAAGATGAATCCCTTCTGATTGCCCCGATTCTTGGCCCACCCAAAAATTTTGCACACAAAGCGTATGTATACAAGGTCTGGGGGCATTTTGTTTCGAAAGGAAATCGGACTGGCCCAACCAAAATTTAGCATTTGTTGGGCCTGTCATTTTTCCACCTTGGTGTTTAATCGCAAACAGCTGATTGAAAAAAATATATATACTCCAATCTTACATAAAGCTGGAAGAACCGAATGCCGGGTCCTGTTGAAGCAACTTCTTCAACACTAGAAGTGGCCCATGATGACAATGTCTGAAATAAAATTTCTTTGATGCATTAGAAAAATAGAAGGATGCTCAATATATATCCTCTATAAAAGTAGGTGATGAGCAGAAGCATAACAGGCGAAACAATTGTCATAGGAAAAATGGACTAATTACAAAAGCTATCCCAGAGGTTTGGTATAAAAATTTCGAATTACCTCTCAACACCTCCTCAACAGATGCAATTTGTAATTTTAGAAGTTTTTGTTGGAGGAGAACTCAGTAATGACTAATGAAACATAGAAGATGTACCAATCCTATTCTTTAAGTTATCTAAAATCAATTATTTCCCATTTATTCTTCTTCTAACATAACTTTCTCAAATGTCTGGACTTGACGGGCATGTTTGAACAACTTTTTTTACATATCATGGAAATAAGATACTGGTAAAAGATTTTAGTTGAACCAAATAGGATAAGCAACAAACCATTATTGTTCCAGCTGCTGATGCGGCTCTAGCTGTAGCATACTCTCCTGCATAATAGATCATCCACGAGTTATATTATCTAAGAAATTTGAAAACAATCAGCGGAAATAGTGATCTCACTTAGGTTATTTAGAACTTCCAATTGAGTAATTTATCATTATACAAAATAAGATTAAGACGTCCTAATTTCAATGGTAAATTAAGAATTGGAGCAAAGAAGAAAAGCTTGAAGGGAGGAAAAATAGAAAATAAAAAGAAAGGTGGAATTTCATTGTAATACAGAAATCACCCTACCTATAAATTATAGAAATAGCTCACAAATAACTGTGTCTTATCATTAAGAACTTTCATTAACTAATTTACAAAGGATTCTAGTAATCTTTACCTTCGGGATGAGCCATTTTCTGCATGGCAGTTGGGGCAATCATGATCGGCATTGAAATCTTGTAGCCCAAAACAGAAGTGGACATGTCAATCTTGCTCACGTCAATTAGAATCCGTGGCCTAAACCTGTATTTTTTCTTTTCGTTCAAACGTGCATCACCATAAACAAGAAAATATTTGTGCCATCCAATTTATTTTCTAAAATTAAAATCTAATAGTATAAACCAACTTACAAAATCCTTGCGAACGCATTCCGATTCTCGGCCAGAGACCACTGGTCCTCTGCACCGGATGCATAGTAATCATACACCATCTTCGGCAATTTTTCCTTGGCAATAGCCTGATACTCTGTGACATTTGTAACCTCAGCCATTGCTGGGATCCACTATCCACGCCCCTTTCAAGAATCTTGATTAAAGCAGTAAGGGGAGACAAATGTCAGATCCTCTGAACTCCATTGATTTTATTCCATTGTTACGAGAACAAAAAATCGATAAGAAAAAGTTTGCATGATTGCGCAAACAAGTAAAAGCATAAGACGGGGCGCCATCAAATCGAACATTAGAGTTCAATCAATCCAACACTTGGAAACACCGGTTTTAGCATATCCTAAAATCTATACATAACCAGAAACAAGAACAAGGCCTTCGTAAATCTTCGACAAAACAACACAAGTCAATTAAATATACTAATCGCAGCAAGCTAAATTCTGAACTGGTCCACAAAAAACCCAACTCCAGCTAAGACCCATTAATCAGAAAACAAAATCGGTGCCAAAAAAAAAAAAGAGAGACGAACACATACACACACACACACACACACACACACACAAGCAGATAGATAGAAAGAGAGAGCGACCTGGATTTTCAAGACTAATGAAAACAGTTCATGTAAATGAAACAAGTTGAAGATACACCTATTATTAATAAGTAATAGCTGAAAAATATTTTTTTTTTCTGTAGAGAGGGGGTGGGGGGAGAAGAAGAAGAAGACAAACAGGGTGTGGGGTCAATAAGAGTGGCGCAAAATTCATTAAGATTAGCATTTTGAGGAAGGTGACGAGTACGAACCATATCCGATTAGGACTTCGCTCTCCGCCACACACATCAATGTGTGTTTTCCCAATTTCTATCTTCGTTATCGTCCATTCTCGTGATTTCGCATTTGGATAAAGTAGGGGTTTTTCGAACAGGAAAGGTGGTGCAGGTGAAATAATAAAATATTCGTCCGTGTGAAATTATTTGTAACTTGAGGGACTGAATTGCAATATTCAAAACATTATAAAGCCCAACCGTGACTGCTAGTCCTAGAACTGCGTGATTGCAACTTGCAAGTAGAAGTAGAACTACATGTGGTGGGTCCGGTCTGGGTTCGTGCTCTGCTGCGTCGGACTAAATGGGCTTTATATTGGAAAAATGGGCTTTATCTCTCCGGACTGGCCGAAATTAAGGTGGCCCAAAATCATCGAGTTGTCGGTCCGTCGAGGTTGGGCCGGACTTGAGTTTTTCTTGAATTACGTATTTATTTAAATAAAGAAAAATAAATAAATTACACGTATACAGAATATAAACTAAACTAATAAAAACCTACTAACCCCCAAATCCCCTTCTTTCGCTCCCCCAAAACATACTAAAAAAAACAAACCAACAAACCAATAAAAAAATCTTTGGGTGAGAACCCAATCGGTGCGCACAGGGAAAAGAAGTCTCGAGAAGGTGATGCGATCTCGGCGGTGGTGGCCGGCCAATGGTGATGCGGCGGCGGAGCGACGCTGATGGCCATGCTGCAGATGACGTGGCAGCCGAACCTTCTCAAGTCGTTGAAGCGAAAGCACGGCTCGCCGCCCCTAGGGCTTCGGAATCTCGGCAACACCTGCTACCTCAACTCTGTCCTCCAGTGCCTCACTTACACTCCTCCCCTCGCTAATTTCTGTCTCCGATCTCTGCACTCGACTGTCTGTAAGTTTTCACCTGTATACGCAACTCCTCTCTCCCTTGCCCTCTCTCTCTGAAATTGCACACAAATAATTGAGGTTGATTCTGTCCAAAATAAATTAATTTGCACCTTTTTTGGATGAATCAATTTTATCGTAATAATTTCACGGTTTACATGTGCAAGTATCAATTTTGCTAGAAATTAACAGTTTTTTCCTTTTAATTATTATTACTATTACTATTATTTTGTTGCTGTGGTGGTGGAAGGGTGGAAGGGAGACAGTGGAGACCTTTTCCCGTGTGAATTCTTCTATGATAAGTACTGTATTTATTGTAGAAATAGGTGTTAATTCCAGAATAGATGTTGATCGGTGTGATGAATAATCGGAACTAGCGTTATGCATATCTCGTAAATCCAGCATAGTTTTTTGTTCCATCAGAATATACGATGGCTGGAGACAAACGATTGCCAGACATTTGAGATATTGAGCTTAAAAAATTGCCCATTTATTTCGATTATAATAATTTACAAATGTTTAGTGATTTTTAAGGCGGCAAATTGCATGGAGTTATACAAATAGAATGAAAATAAATGTTATTGCTTCTTTAAAGAGAAGATTGAACGATGTCTTAGGAAAGGCGAATCTCACAGTGGCATGTTACAAAGAGATTATACATAGGAAATAAAATGTCCATAAATGAAAGGATTGAACGATGTATTAGTAAAGATGAATCTCACTATGACGAGTTACAAGGAGACTATAAAGAATTAAATTCTCTCAAATGAGAAGATCGTATGACTTGTGTCTGCTTCTTTTGATTGTAAAATGTTCCAAATTTTGTGCTAGTAGAAGATGAATCTCCCGAGAGACAGTGTAGTGAAGAGACTATAAAGGTCATAAACATTCTTCATGAGAGTATTGCATGACATGCTAGTTTAGTTATAATTCTCAGTTATCTGTGACCAGGAGACTATAAAGGAAATAAATGTTCTTAAATAAGAAGATTGCGTGGTAAAGACTAAAGATGAATCTCACTGAGTCACCGTGACTAGTCACGGAGTTATAAATGGAACAAATGTTATTTAATGAAAAGATTGCTGCACTTCTCTTCATATAATTTCCTTTGCAGATTCATGAGCTTAAAATTAAGTAAGAGCATCATTGTTTTAGGTGCAGGAAAGGGGAAGAAGGCGGAGTGTCCTTTCTGCATATTAGAAAGACGAATTGCTCTCTCTTTGAGTAGTGAGTCAGTTTCAGACGCCCCTTTAAGATTAAACAATTCTTTGAGGTTATATGCGGAGAATTTTCGCACTGGAAGGCAAGAGGATGCACATGAATTTTTGCGTTATGTTATTGATACGTGCCATAATACATGTTTGAGACTAAAGAAACTGCAGCATCAGCAGCAACAAAAGGGGAATACTATAACTACTGATGGGGGAGATATTAGTGGGTCCACAGAAACAGTGATCAAGGATATTTTTGGAGGGGCGTTGCAGAGTCAAGTGAAATGCTTGTCATGTGGAAACGAGTCAAACAAGATTGATGAAATTATGGATATCAGCCTTGATATTTTGCATAGCGGATCACTTAAAGAGGCTTTACAAAAGTTTTTTCAGCCTGAGGTTTTGGATGGAAATAACAAATACAAGTGTGACAAGTAAGTATCCGAATCTCTCGTTGCTATTATTTCCCCATATTTTGCGCATAAGTAACTTCACCAAAATATGCTTCTTTCGTCTATATTCATTTATACTGTGGCTTTGTGAATGGAACTTATGTTTGATTAGTTGCAAGGAATTGGTGGCAGCCAGGAAGCAAATGTCAGTACTTCAGGCGCCAAATGTTCTTGTAATCCAATTAAAGGTGTGGTGGTTACTAGTTACTGGTCTTTGTTTCTTTTGATCTATTTAATTCTTTTATGAAACATCATCTAAGTGTTATAGCCTTCATTTTGTATTGTTTCATGGTTGTGCAGAGGTTCGGTGGTATGTTTGGTGGAAAAGTTGATAAATCCATAGCATTTGACGAGACATTATTACTTTCTAGTCACATGTGCAAAGGAAGCAAACTGCGCAGTGAAAATATTGTTTACGTAAGACATTTGAAACATTTTTTTATGTGACTCTTATACCATGGTATTTCTCCCTTCTCATTGTGCCAACCCAAGATTCTCTTGTGCTGTGTGCATACCATCAGCTATTCAGTTTTATGTCTTTGATTCTCCAATACGATGTTGTATGTAAGCCATTTCAGCGTTTTCCAATTAAAGTTTTAGCCCATCTCATTGGATTAACCTGGGATTCTCCAATACATCATGTTAATCTTATTTTCCATGTTGAGTTGGGTTTTCTTGACTTCAAGTTATCAAATTCGTAGTTCCAAGTATTTTTCAAAATTACCAGAGACTAGAGACGTAGTCTTAGTGTCGACTCAGATCCAGTCTATCATAACTAATCTATCTCCTGTATCCTCTAACTTATCTGCCTTGGTATTTGAGCTTTCAATAGTAGTTGTATCACCATTTTGTACCCTCACTATCCTATCCCTTCTTTATTTGTTTGAATCTCGATTGATGTATGGTGTTCTTATAAATTACATAATATGCTCACTAAACAGTTCCAGCCTTTTGTTAAACTACTCAGAACACATTGTATTCATTATGTGAACAAATTATTTGCGGCATACAATTTTATTACGTTGATGCCTATTTATTTGTTATTCTCAGACACCTGTTATGGCTGTAGATTTCCTATGAAAATTTTGTGAACTCTTGTTTCTAATCTTGATTATTTGAAGTCTTTATGGTTCATTCTATTAGGTTTTCAATTTTATTTTTCTTGCCGATTTGTAATGGCAGTTATCCTTACGTGTATATGATGTCTTCTTGTAGGATCAGCATCCCGAGTATGATCTGTTTGGTACTATTGTTCATTCAGGCTTCTCTTCTGATTCTGGGCACTACTATGCATATATCAAGGTCTCTTATGGTTTGATTCTTTATGTCAAAGTGATCGTTTCATTTTTATACTTTATCAACATGTCTAATTTCTGATTTTGCTTCTATGTTCAGAATGCTACCGGTCGCTGGTACTGCTGCAATGATTCTTATGTTTCAGTCTCAACCTTAGATGAGGTTTTGTCGGAGAAAGCATATATACTGTTCTTCTCCCGTACAAAACAAAGGCCTCGGAGTAGGAGTGACTTGGTCAATGGATCCAAGTCCCATGAGTCAAATGGCAGCAAGACATCTGTAATTCAGAAGTCAGTTTGTGTAGATAACCACGGGTCTGGGTATCTTGAGAAACCAGTAAAAATGAATTTTTTTGCAAAGCATTCTGAGACAAATGGTTCAACCAATCATCTTGTGTCTAATGGTTCTAAAGTGCCCACAGTCCAAAAGTCTGCACTTGTGGAAACACCAACTAGTATTGAAGGATGTGTTGATAATTGCTCCAAGGGATATAATTACATCTCTTCTATTGGGCCCCAGTGCAGTAATTCAACTGAGACACACAAATCAGATGCTCTTGCAAAGCCAATAGATGTAAAAGAGTCCTCGGACCACCATAGTCAGACAAGCAACGTAATGAAATCTGAGGTTGATATGGGGCTTCCCATTAATGTTGTTAAGTCTAATGATTCTGGGATTACCAACAAGCTACATAATCCCAAAAATCCCAACTTTGTTGCTTGTAAGGAATCCGGGGGGGAAAATGGATACACAGGCAAATCGGCTTCAGTTAATTCAGTCAAAAGAGAGAAAATCGGCTTCTCGATAAATGTGAGGAATGGCATGAACCAAAAGTCAGCAGTTCAGATTATGAAAAAAGGGCCGACTCCGTTGCATAACAATAATGTAGAAAATGGACATATTTCGGTAGAGTCTAAAGATAGAATATTTGAAATAAATGGCTCTGGAACCATGTCTGCATCGCATAAAAGTCCCAACATCCAGGGCTTGCAAAATGGAGACATCATAGGCTCTGCCAACTCAGGCGTGAAGAGGAAGATCGAAACTGGCGCTTCATGCATATTTATTTCGAGAGACGATCAGTCTCGCGCAGAAGTGGAAGCATTCAAGGAAGTGTAAGTTAGTGTGCTTGGGGAATTTTATATTCATGCTTTTTTTTCCCCGGACTATATCCTCAATTTGAAATGCAATTTCATGTTCCTGAGCTGTGAAAGCTTGTGTTCTTATGCTTTTGAACTGCTTGTCTCAATCTATCTTATATAGTAAATATAATCTTCATGAAGGGCAAAGCATGCTTGTTACCTTATCAGAAGGTTAAAATAAGTTGCATTTACCCACTGTGGCTATTCTTTTCCATAATCATATATGTCTAGGCTGCGGCCTAAGAAACAATGAGATAGATGAAATTAGTTATTTCAGATTTATAATAAGATTTCCTTGACTGGGGATGCTTGGTCTTAGATCTTCAAATAGACATCTGTCTGTTTCTCTTTGGCATTAGACTTGTATTGACAACCATAACATATAATCCATGCACTCTCTTCCATCTAATATAGTTAAATAAATCTTGAAGTTTCTTGCCTTATTGCACCTTGATCTATTCTCACTTTTTCTCAGTGGTCATTATCAAATCTAAAATAGTCATTTGAGCACTCTTCTTGGTAGATATATAAGTAAATGTTTTTTCTTACTGCATGTATTAATAAATGTTACTGGTAAGTCGTAATCTTACAAGAGGCTTTTACTGATTTATTTGTTTATTTAAACATGCCTCAGGATTGGGAAAGAAGCTTCTATGGTCCTGCGTTCTTGTGGATGGTCGGAGGAAGTGCAAAGTTTTATGCATGCGAGGAAAAAGTTGTGTCAAGAAGCAGGCGACGCTGCCCCGAGTGACTGTGAGATGAAGTAAGTGTCTTCAAAGAGAAACATGCCTAAAGCTTATATTTCTTGATAGCATCTTAACTGAACCTATCTGAGGGTTATATTTAGTTTTGTTGTTTACAGACTGAAGTTGAAGTGTGTATTAAAATTAAATAACTTTGTTATATGTTTAATCCATATATGTTAGTGACTTTTTTTTGTTTTGTTTGTGTTATGCCTTTTACTTTCTTGTAGGGGAGTGGGTTAGGAACAAAATTAAAATAGGCATTCACTGATTTACTACTATGTTGATTGCAACATCTAATTTTATTTTGCATTTATGATGACTTGTCTGACGTAAGATTGCTTTTTTTTTTGTGGCCTAGTCATGTGTTAGGTGCTGTATTTATCTTCTTCATATGCTCGATTTTCAATTCATTTGGGAACTATAAGTCATCTCTCTATATTGGCTGTGCAGGAATTCACTGATTTCGCAGGCAAAGAGGAAATTTCTTTCGAAGGTTCCTGAGTCACTGAAAGCAAAATTAGTTGAACGGCTCAGATGCTTTAGCCAAGTAAAACAGTCACCTGAGATTTGACAAGGTTAGAATAGTTATAGTCCAGGTAATTTCTAATTAGCATATCCCAATTTCCACAACCAAAACAAAATTAGTAATGTTTTCCGGCTAAACCTCAATTTTCTTTGAACTATCTCTTCTATTCACAAACTTATCATCAATTCACTGTGTTTTTATCCAAGTGTTTTTATATGATATATCTGACCATGTACAGGAGCACAGTATCACGGGCTGGCTACTGGCTGCTCTGAGTGTGATACATTCTGTATTCCCATGAGGGCTTATTGTGATTGTAAATATAGTCGGTGGATGCAAATTGAGATATTACCCGGTTGAGTCTGGCGACTTCTCCATGAGGCGGCACAGTTGTTGAGAGCGAAGAGAGGACGTTTGAATCTGTACAATATTCTTTTGCCCGTAGCATAAATATCACCCTCAGTTTTATAGAAGACCCATTGCAGTTTTCTTGTTTAAAATGTGGTCTTGAGAGGAGTTTTTGATACTACATATATTATGTTTTAACATAACCTTTTAATTTTATAGAACGGTTTTACTATATAAAAAAACTTGCACAACTGTAATATGTGTGTTGTTTGAAAGGTATCATAGTTTTAAGTGAAAATAGTACTTTAATACTTACTATTTTTTTTGTAATTTGTAAATGAAATATGATCATTAGAATGTGAAAAGTAATTATTGCAAAAGTCATGTACTTTAAAGTCAAAATTTCTTATAAAAGTGATATTTTTAATAGAGTTTTAATAGAGTACGTTATTTCTTAAATGTATTGTAGGTTAAAAAATAATTTGATTTAATAATAATTATAGTGTATTTTTTGAGTTTTAACCATAATTATACTGAAATAATGCAAGAAAGAATAGATATAAATGGAATTAACAAAATAAAGTAGAAATAAAGAAAAAATAATAGATATAAATGGAATTAAAAAAAATAAAGTAGAAATAAAGAAAATATTCAGTGTTTCACTTTGAAGTACTAAAATCCAAACCGACCCACCTACCATTCTTCTTCTTTTCTTTATTACCCCTGTGATTTTGGTTAGTTCAAGCGCCATTGCACCGCTCTGCTTTTTGGTTTTTCTTCTCACAGTAAAAACAAGAAAAAGAGAAAATGGCGGATGAAGTGATTCTACTGGATGTGGGTGTGAGCATGTTCGGCATGAGGGTGAGAGTCGCACTAGCCGAAAAGGGTATCGAGTACGAGTACCGAGAGGAGAACTTGTCCAACAAAAGCCCGCTTTTGCTCGAGATGAACCCGGTTCACAAGAAAATCCCGGTCTTGGTTCACAACGGAAAACCCATTCGCGAGTCGCTCATCATTGTTCAGTACATCGACGAGGTGTGGAAGGACGACGAGTCACCCCTGTTGCCTTCTCATCCTTACCAGAGAGCTCAAGCTAGGTTTTGGGGTGATTTTGTCGACAAAAAGGTACCTTTTTTATTTCATATTTTCTTCTTGTTTTATTGTTGAACTAGAATTCTTGTTGCTGTTGTAGTTCTTACTATTCTATTAGGTTTTGGGCTGATTTTGTCTAGAAAAAGGTACCATCTTTATTTCATATTTTCTTCTTGTTCTATTGTTGACTCTTGGTTAACTAGAATCATTGTTGCTGTTGTAGTTCTTACTATTTTTATTTTATTAGAGATATTTGCAAATAAAATAAAAAATCTAGAGGTTAATAGTGCCTAGTGTAATTCACTGGTTATTTGGTATATCGAAATCGGGCCCGGATTTTCTATGCCCTTTTCAAAGACGAATGTCGTGTGTGTTTGCATTCAAACAATCGATATTCGTGAATGATGTGTGTTATTCAACAATCGTTTGTTGGTTCATTTGGATGGTTAAAAATCGGCGGATGAACTTTCGTAGGCAGTTGTTCCATTTCGGATCTTGTTGAGGTGTTATTCTTAATATTCATCACAGTCTATAACTTTGTGAAATAGCACTTGACCATTATTAGCCATGGCAGAAATATCCTAACGAGGCTAAACGAGCTAATATTCCAATTACCAAATTGGTGTAGGTGTTTGATACTGGAAGAAGAATATGGACGAAAACAGGAGAAGAGCAAGAAGCAGCCAAGAAAGAATTTATCGACACTCTTAAGACGCTAGAAGGAGAGCTTGGAGACAAGCGTTTCTTCAATGGCGACAAGTTTGGGTTTCTTGATATCGCCTTGATCACTTTCTACTGCTGGTTTTACACCTACGAGACTTGTGCCAATTTCACCATCAGAGACTATTGTCCTAAGCTGATTGAATGGGCCGAGAGGTGCATGGAAAGGGAGAGCGTCTCAAAGTCATTGTCCGATCCCAAAGTGGTTTACGAGTTCGCGTTGATGCTGAAGAAGAAGTATGGATTTTAATAGTTGGTACACCGTTTTTTAATTATAAGTTCATTGTCACTTTGCTTTCTGGAATAAGGACATGTTATGTTATGTTATAATCATGCTATGTTATGTGTTTCCTAATAAATCGACGATTTAATTGCTTTCTGGATTCTGGATATGTTGTAGTATTAAGCTTGATTTCAGATTAATGATCATTGCTCTCAGTAGATTTATGTGTATAATATATACATACAAAGTTACAATAAACACTCTTCACCAAAATTTGTTTAAGCTTTGTAATTAACTTGAGAATAATAGTTGTGATTATCATTTAATCTGTGCTTAGATCCCTTAATCCTCATGGAACATCTCAGCCTCTTCCAGAAGCTCCTCCTTCCCCTGAGGCGGACATCCATCTTGGTCTTCATCCGTTTCACGACGGTCAGCCCATGAACCTCCGGCGGCTGGTAAGTCCTTATCAACGGCCACTTAATCCCTCCGAAAAACGGGTGGCGCTTGATCTCCGTCGCTCCTCTCTCGCACCCGAGCCTCCTCCTCGGATCCTTCACCAGCAACCTCTCGATCAAATCCCTCGCCTCCTCGGAACCTGCTGGAAACCTCACCCCTCTGCCGGAATCCGCTATGTTCCTCAGCGTCGACTCCTTGCTCTTCCCCTTGAACGGTGTGGTCCCGTACAACATCTCGTACAGCAACACCCCGAACGCCCACCAGTCGACCCCGCTCCCGTGGCCCTCGCCGGAGACGAGCTCCGGCGAGAGGTACTCGTGGGTCCCGACGCAGGACCTGGAGAAGGCCCCCGTAGGCTCGGCGAAGAACTCGGTGGCCCCCGCGCGACACGTCAGCGAGGGTGAGACATGGGAGCGAAAGCAGAGGTCGAAGTCGGAGAGCATGAGGTGGCCGTCGTGGCGGAGGAGGATGTTCTCGGGCTTGAGGTCGCGGTAGACGATTCCTTGGGCGTGGAGGTACTCGAGGGCGACGAGGACCTCGGCGGCGAAGAAGCGGGCGGCGGGGAGGGGGAGGCGGCCGCCGGAGAGGAGGCGGTGGAGGTCGCCGTTGGGGCAGAAGTCGATGAGGAGGCAGGTGTAGTGGGAGGCCTCGAGGTGGGCGTAGAGGGTGGGGAGGAAGGGGTGGTCGAGGGAGGAGAGGATGTCGGCCTCCGTGGAGGAGTGGGAGAGCTTTTTAGGGGTGAGGGAGCGGCGGTCGACGACTTTCAGGGCGAACGTGGCGGGGTTGGAGGTGGTGTCGTCGCGGAGGCGGCAGAGGAAGACGCGGCCGAGGTCGCCGGAGCCGAGGAAGCGGAGGAGCTTGAGGTGGCGGAGGTGGAGGGAGCCGTCGGAGGAGAGGGTGGAGGCCGCGCGGACGGCGTCCCAGTGGCGGTTGTTGTGGCGGCGGTGGGGGCGGAGGTGGGAGGACGGGACGGAAGAGGTGGAGTCGTTGAAGGAGAGGGTCAGGCTGCTGCGGGCGGAGGTGGAGGAGGTGGCCACGGAGGTGAAGCTCAGGTCGAGGTCGGAGTCGGCGGCGGGTAAGGAGGAGTAGAAAGAGTCATCCATTGAGATCGAGTTAATTAATTGTCTTATGATGAGTTGTGAGTAAAACTGGATGTGGTGTGGTGTGTGTATATATACCCGAGAGTGGAGGGAAGGCGGGGGACATGTAGTTAATGGGAATAACGTGTTTAGTTGACAAAAACTGGGTGTGTAAGATTAAAATGGATCGAAGAAGCTTATGTTATGTGTGTTTACTGTTTAGTTGTTCTTGTTTTTGTAATGTGGGGTGGGGTTGACTAAAACCAATTAACAATATATATATATATATATATATAAATAAAGGACAATTTCTCTTCTTATTTTATTCATTAAAGCCAAAATATATAAAAAATACTACTATTTACCTTCGTCTCGTAACTGTTTACCAGCTTCTTTTGTAAATTTCAAAAAAAACAGCTTCTTTTGTAAATTACAAAAAAAATTGACGGCAAACAGTTATGTATTAAAATTTTTTAAAAATATGTAATTCATATATGTTTCATAAAAAATGACTCACTTTATTTGTATTATGAGTCATATTTCTCTGAGATAGAAAGAGTATATATTAATAAAAATAAAAAAAAAATTATAGGTGTAACATCTTGACCCCTTACATGCCGAAGCTCTACTCTTATGGTGAGCTCGATTATCAGTGACGAATTTCGAGAGTGATATTTTGATTTCACTGTATGAAAATGTATTTTTTATAGCTTTAATTTGTGCTCAATTGTGTGTACTTAATACACTTCAAAATTACTGCAAAGCAAGCCCGCTATCCTTTGAAGTAACAATAGTATGAGACATTTCAAAATTTAAATTATTTGTAATTTATTAATTTATAGTCTCGTTAGAAATCAATGTAAATTAATGTGTGTGATTGAGTAAATCATGGTATGAATCCAATGGTTGAAGGAATTAAAGTCCATCCAATGGGTCTTCCTTTCACATATCTAAGGGGGTATTATTGTATTCGATGAATAAGATACTCTCTGTTATCAAACTTATAAAACAAATATTTTTGGTTTATCTTGTCGGAAAGTAATTTAATTGTGTCGATCCAAATGGTAGATAGACACAGTAAATAATACACATATACTAGTAATATATGAATTTATTATTAGAATAGTGTATGATCGAATTTATATAGTATATTGTCCCATACATATGAAATATCACACACATATACTCCAGTAGCTAGGTGCAATGGCCTGTAACTCTTATGACATTTCTGTCACATGACCATAACTTATATACATACGATTTCAATGCCAAGCAATGGGCTTCACGCATGCCCGGTCGGAAAAACAATTCAATTCATGATCATACAACGATGTGTTTTCCGTAACAAGGATCCTCACCATATCTTGTTACTCACTTTTTATCGATTCATTTATCTCTCTCGATTCATGCTCTTATTTATCGATGAATTTAATAATTAAAAATAATGTATATTTAAGCCCTGCTATTTTTTACTTTATTTAAGTTTGTTTTTAATTTTACTCAATTCAGTTCATGTCAATTCCATGATGCGGATTTAATTTTTTTAGTGATATATGTTTAGTTTGGCAGATTGGAGAGCTAGTCTGTTAGCTCGGTGATGCGATAGAGTTTTCTCTATGCGCTATACTGTATTATATCCTCTTTTTTTCTTTTATATGTGATTGACCTTTAAAAAAAAAAACTCTATGCATTCTATTTATTTATTTTTAATAAAAAGTATATTCATTTGTTACTAATTTATGTACTTGTCTCCTAAATTAACTTTCTAATTCATTATCAGAGATTTAATTAAATTAGTGTTCTCAATAATTAATTAATTAATTATTATAGTATTGTTTAAAAACCCTTTAAATAATTTTCATTAAATAATGTGGGACCACGTAATCATAATACAAAAAAATTGATTAAGTAAGTGAGGCCCATTTCAAGTGGGAACCACGTTAACCGCCTGTTGACTTCCTATGGGCCCACGTGGGGTCAGGATGCTGCCTGCCACGTGGCCAACATCAGCCCTTCGATACCGCTCCCCTACACCTGATTTTCATTTAAAATAAAAAATTAGCTAATTATTTAAAACCAATAATTAGGGAATATATTAAAAAAACAAATAAAAAATTTAATTAAGGTTTTGGGTTCCCAAATAATTCATCAATAATGCAATGGCATACAGTGGGTGTTGGTTATTAATGCTCCATAATTCATATTCCCTTTTAAAAAAATAAAAATCATAATTTAATTAATTAGAAAAAGAATTATAATTGGCCTTGCATGCCATTGGCACGTGATCATGCTAATTGTGTCTTCATTTCACCATTACTTTATTGGGTGTATATTCTTTTTCTATTTTATTTTTCATGTGGATTGTGGGAGTAGACAATTAGAAGAAATAGTAGCCAAATGTAATTAATTTATATACTAATCGATAATTGAGCATGACATTGCATTTTCAACAAAATATTAGTGTGTTAAATTATTTACTTTAAAAAAATAGCACTATTATTTTATTTACTTTATTTAATTTTGTAATTATACTAAACTTGTACTAATACGGTAATACCTAAACTTCCCACACATGTCCCTATTTCGAACAAGATTTGATTGATTAGATGTTTTCAGGTCGTTAGGGCAAATGCATGTTCCATAATTAACATAAATTCATTTGGTCATATGTTATGTTTAATTTTTGTCTTTTTTTTTTTATCAAATCTTCATTCGGGTCCATTTTAAAATCAATTTATAGAGTAGTCGACTTCATCATATATATATTTTTTCTTTTATCACATTATTTACTGAGTAACAAATGAGCTAACATAAGCGACTGAGTAACGAGTTCAATAGATCAATTTAACTGACTGGTCCGTTGAAATTACTCGACAAAGTGAAACAAATTTCGACTACTATCTCAACTTAATACTTCGTAGTATATATTGTTTTCTTACGAATTATAAAAAAAATAAAAAAAAATAGTGCATAATAGGATTTCGTAGTATTAAATTAGGATAGAAGTAGTAATACTCTTTCTAGTTGATTTAAAAATCAAAAATCAATTTTTTATAGTGAAAAAATTCGGCCCTTTTTGTCCCTACCCAAAACAATCTAAATGGCTTCACCTACCAAATTAACCAATTGGAGTTGACACATTTTGTGTTTGATTAAATCAAATACATGCATCAATTAATTCAAACCCTTTTCAACTCTTTCTGCAGATGCAGTGTATCGTTCTGATTATTTTGTCTTTCTTTGGATTATCATTAATAAAAATATGCTTCCAAAATATTAAAAAGATTATCTTGTAATTAAATAATTATTTATATTTAATAGCTTCCTCATACAATGATAAGCTATTGAAAGGATCCAAAAATCTCGATGAAATTATTCTGGTATTTTGTCCTTAATCAGGAGGAAAAAACAATAAAAATTCAGTATATATAAAATCGGCTACCAAACGCTGGTTGATTTGATTGATGATTAATTTAAATATTTCATATAGTATTTTTTAAATTTAATTTAGTTGAAACATTATAGACTGTATTATACGTAATCATTATGTTGGCATCTTAAATTATAATTCAATCCTAATCAAAAAATTGGTGGAGTGACATTTTTTTGTTTGTTAAGGATTTGTTAATTGAAATAAAAAGTCAAAGGGGCCAAATCTCAATTCTCATAAAAAAATGGTTGACCTTTAATTCAATGATTTAAATTAATATAGACAAAAATATTATAAACACAATGTGTTTGCACCAATTAAGAAAAAATTAATTGAATTTTATGTAACTACGAATAAAAATGTATGAAGAACTGAAAACCAAATATTAACCAAATATTGATGGACATAGAGTATGATCATCATCAACCAAAACAATAACCATAACAAAGAAAAAAAATTCTTATAAAACCTTTATGTAGAATTAACACTCAAAACCACTACAAAAGAGTTCTTGTTGCAGTTCCACTATTCCAGCCTCTCTCTTTCTCTCTGTGATTGACCTTCGGCTGAGTGTCTTTCGTCGTCACGGCCCCTCTCCTCCCGCCTCCGAGCAACACCCTCTGACCGATTCGCCCCCGACCCCCGATCGATACTCTGACCTTCTCCATCCCCACGTTCAACCCCACTCGTCTAACCCCCGTCGTCTGCATGGGAGACTTTGCGTAAATCTTCTTGTGAATGCTCCTCCTCAGAGCATTACCACCAGAAGCATTATTCCTCTTGCTTTTGTTCCTTTGCTCTTTGGGACTATCGCAAGTTACCTGCTCCGGAAAACACAGGATCTCATCCCCATTGGCTTGAATAGGAGTCAACGGCAGAAAGGACTTGGTCGTTTTCAGCACGCTCGGCATCGGTATGAGCGAGTTCCTCCTCGGGGTTTGTGCAGAGTAAGGTGGTATCTTCTGAGGACAGAGAGATGCCCTGCCTGTCGGCCTTGGCAGCCGTAGGTTTTCTGACATCTCGGGATGATTATTCTCTTTATCGTCGAGTGATTCGTTTAAGGGAAGCGCGCAAAATGAGAATTCGTCGCTTTCGGAGGTTGAATTGGTTTGGTGGTCATTGGTTTCAGGCTGGGATTTGCGGAGGCTGACGAGTGTCTTGGTTGCGAGCGGAGCTCTTAGAGGTTGAGGGTTATAATCTTCTTTCTGTTGTTGCCTTGAATCTTGCGCTATTCTGGAGTCAACATGCTGCCGTGCGAGCTTTCTCTCCACTAAAAGCTGCGATTCCAGTTCTTTGATCTGAAAAAAAATAAAAATGAATGTGTTTAACAAAAAAAGATTATTTGTACTTTCAAAAGACATCGGGCCGTAGATTTGTAATCGTCATACCTTGTCTTGCAAGTTTCGGTTTTTCATCTCTCTCTCTTTTACTTTCACTTCAAGACCATAGTTGGTATCCTCCAACTTCCTAACTTGCAACTCTTTACTCTTCATATCTTGTCTTTGTTTTTCGACCTTCGATTTCCGAATCAGATAATTTGCAAAGTTAATTTCACGTTCGATATCTCAGAAACACAAATAAATAAATAAAAATCCATTTATAATGCACTTGCTGCAATTACCATTTGTTTGTATTTGAAGAGCTCAGTCTTGTCCATCTGCCTCTTTGCAGGGCCCAACTCTATCCCACGAACTCTGCTAGCGAAATTTAACGAGCAAAGGGTCTCAGTCGCATCATTTTCGTTTGGACTGATCTGAACAAACATCAAAGTCTTTGAATCTCCTCCTGCGATTAAAGATAAATCGGAATATTTTCAGATTAATAAGTAACATCTTCAAAATACTTGAGGAATGAAGTCATCGTCGGAAAATTATACGAGCTGAAGATATATACCTAAAGAGTCTTGAAGCAAGTGGGTGAGTTTCGAATTCCTACACCAAGATGAAAAACAAAAATCTTTAGAAGTCGATGTTGCAGATAAAATCATTTAGTCGCAATGTCATTAGTGTGATTATTCGTATTTACTCTCTACACCTGAAAGGGATGTGAGGGCTTCTAGTTGCAAGAGCGGATATCACGTCTCCGAGAGCAGAAAGTGATCTATTGATATTCTGAGTTTCTTTCAGCCTCTCTCCTTGAACTTCCGTCTTAGCAATTCTCTCACTTCCAGCTAAGTCAACCAGCCACATCTTGCTTGTCGTGCATTCGCCGTTCAGTAGGTTCTCCCCCTTCACCATTACACAGTGCATGCTGTAATCAAGAAAAATAAAGCACTTCATTTTTCACCATTGATCGAGGCAGAGTATATAGTAACAAGATTGTGGAATAAAAAAACTAACCAATGGGAGCGGCTACTGTGCTCGTTGGCATTAGTGGATCCAACGGCCCTCCCGTTACTTCCCGTACGGAGGACTTCCCAAACCTCTCTCACGTTGCTTACATGGGCTTCGACTAATCCTGGGACGTGATGAACTCCTTCGCCTACTTGCTTTATCTCAAGCCTGCATGTAAAAATGAAATCTTTATAAACTTAGAGGTTAACTACAGAGAATAAAGTGCGACCGAGCTTTGTTATAGTAAAACCTACCTCTTTGCACTTAATCCAGGCTGCGAATCCGAGACTAACAATAAATCCCGTATCTGCTCGTTATAAACCTCCAACACACTCACTGACACTTCGTATCTGAAAGTGTTCTTTCTTTCCTCAATGATGTCGAATAGCGCCTGGAGAGTTCTATAGTTCACTCCACGCGCTTCGTTTGTCCCCTCCATGGTGAAGGTTTTACCGGTCCCAGTTTGCCCGTAAGCGAATATGCATACATTATACCCATCAAGAACCGACATTGCAAGTGGAAAAGTTTCCTCGAAAACATCAGCTGCAGAAGTGAAACAGAATGTGACGTACAGGTAATAAGGGATACTTTTATCAATTGAAAAACACAGGTATGAATCGAGTTACATTGGTCAGCTTCGGGACTGAAGACAGCATCAAACTTGAAGGTCTTTCTAGAAGCTCCGTTTGACTTGACGGTGAGTTCGCCATCCTTTGCAGCTTCAAAGTCAACTGCCACTGAGGCACCACCATCAATCTCTTCGGAGTTGAAAGGCCGACAACGGCAAAATACTCTTATGTTTCCTGAATTATTACAGGCTTTGAGCAGCTGTGTATTCGAACCGCAAGTAGATTGGAAATTTAAAAGAAAGCCAAAACCTTACCTTTCAGTTCCAAAACTTTATTGTAAAGATCTTTTCTTTCCTTGGCCTCTTGCAGGAACTTCATTTTAATATCTTCGTGCAATTGGTTATGCTGATTCACTGCCAGCCAACATATTCAGTACGATAAGTAAATATAAACCCGGGATGAGTGTGCTTTTTTTTTTTATTTAACCGTAAAAAGTTTAAAAATATAAGCAATTGATTTTCGAAAGCTTAAAACATATTACGTGTAGACTGAACAATAGAACTGACACCCTCCATCTCTGCAAGAAACTGCTTAAACATCAAGGCATCTTTCGAAAGCTTAATATGATCCATCTTTAGAATCTGTCGTTAAATAAATAACCCAGATTCAATTAACAATAAATAACAAATATCACATTGATCAACAAGTGAACAAACTACATAGATGATTTTTTTTGTACCTTTAAATTTCTTGTCAAGTCTTGTAGTGATGAAAACCATCTGCTCTTCTCTTTCACTTGTCCCTCGATCGCAAAAGCTTCAGAATCGAAAAAATAAGCAAAATAAAAAAATCAACTTTAATTTTAATACTAGTATATACTAACACAGTGATCCTCACCTAATGATCCCACATGCATGGATTTACGCATGAGCTCGTTTTGAAGATCTTTCAAAGATTTCAAAGCTTCTTGGCATTCTCTGCCCTTGAGCTCATTTTCTTTCTTAAGCTCATCCAAAACCCGTTTAGTGTCTAGAAGTTCCTTTTTCTGTAATGCATTTTCCGTTTGAAGCCTCTGAAATTCTCCATCGGCTGAACACGTATCATTCTCCTATTAAATATAAAATCAAGTTACAAAATTAAAGGATGTAGATGCATCAGATCCTAATATAGTAAAAATATAACTAAATTTGAAATTTTACTATACCTTAGGCGGCACGTAAAATCCAACTTCTTCGGATAATTTGACCTCTCCCGAACCTTACATAAAACAACCGAATTCAGATCACATAGCTGGAAAATAATCTAATCACTTAAATTACATTAAAAAAATAATCCAGCTGGACTCACATTCAGAAGAATCTTCTCTAGTTATAGTATCTCCTACGCTAAAACAGACATCCTCTGAGAAACGCAACACGCCTTCAAATTCGACACTCCCCACGTTAATGCCGTTTACGGGGTTTGATGATTTCTCTTGATCTAATAATGATTTTGAGGCAACGAGCTCGAAGGAAGCTTCGGTGCATAAATCATTAATCCTTGAAGGTGAGGTTCTATACGAGTTCCTGATTTCGGAACCCTCGATACCATTTTCTAAAGAGACGACGATTCTCTCATCGTGCGAAAGCTCAGGCGATTCTTGGTACATTTGGTTAGGAATATCCGGTGAGCACACACACACTAAGTCGGGCGAGGTAAGTGAAAATCCCAACACCGAACGGCCTAAATAACAAAGCAAAAATGCATGATCAACTCAATTCGGATCGGCATTACAAAAATATAAACAAAAACTTAACTGGAACCACCACGACATCAAATCGAGAAACAAATCAACCGAAAGAAAAAAGACAAAACAAAATCTTGGTTCGAACTTCATAATCGAATCGGGGTTTCCGAGAAATTACCATCAATTTTGGTCGGACTAGTATCGTCGACATTGTCATCCATTTCCGAATCAATTTCAAATCTTTCGCCTGCCCAGTTGAATGAATTCAAATTCAATCAAATTGAAATAAGAAAAAACCCTAAATCGAAAAGAGCGAAATGGGCCAACTTACAATGGTTTTGACTTTGATCAGTAGTGATAATAAGTGGGGTTTGCCATTCAAACTCAAATTCTCCCATTTATCAAGAAAAGGGGGAAAAGCAAAAATAAAAAATAAAAAATGATTCTTTTGAAGTTTTTGAATTTAAACCCACCAAAAAAAAGATTAAAAATGGGCACTTGATTACGCAGGCAGCTTCAGTTTCACGGTGAGGATTGAGGAAGATGAAATACGAAAAAGTGGGACTGTAAAATCAATGATTACTGAGAGTGGAAAAAGAGTAAAGAAAGAAAGTTTCCTTAGAGGGGCCGTTTTTTCCGTTGTGCCGTTGTATTTTCCTGTTTTGAAATTTGAAATTTTGAACATCTATCAATTATACTCCATATAAATATAGATTTCTTGATTTGATTCTAATTCTAACATAAATAATATACTTCTATCTAAAATATTTTTATTGTTTCAATTATTATTGTTATTCAATAATTCTGTTTGATTTTGCAATTTTTTTCTTAAAATATGATATATATTCACTTTCATTTTCATAAGCTTGTTAAGTTGTTATTAATAAAATTTTATTCCTTTCATTTTTAGAAGTGTGAATGGAACGAAACGAGTATTACTTTTCTTCTCAATTTTCGAATACACAATATAGTTACTTACTGTAAATGATGGAGCTCGTTTCTAAATATACCTACATAACTATTTACACCAAAATAGCAACACAGAGCCACTACGTCTGTTATAACCGAATTCAGCTCTGGAGCTAAAAAAAAAAACATCAACTACTATGGTGTTTCTAGTTTCTACTTTCTACAGTTGTATCCCTTGTTTTTCGAGTGCAGCTGATATGGAGGCTGATGCCTCTTCTAGTGTTCTTTTCTTTTGCACCGAGTTGAAGGCCTCAACAGTATCTCCCGCCTCCCAATCATTGAAATCATCGACCCCAATTCCACACTCTAGTCCGGCATTTACCTGAATCAGATTGTATACAGGATTTATGTATGATACAGTGTATAGAAGCCGGAGTTTGAATATAATGCATCCTAATGCGATATATTTGTTTCTATTTTACAATAATACCCTCAATTTAATTTTAAATACCACAAGGGGAGAATTTGTGATTTGGAAATGATAATCCGGTTTCATAACTAGGCCAAACCAAAATGTAGTTTATGTAATCAAACCCCATATTTTGTTTGGTAACTTAATTAAGAGTTTAAACATTTATTACCTCTTTCACCATCTCCTTAACCCGTCTCAAGGAACCAAGGACACCAACATGAACTTCTTTTCCTTTTCTTAGCACCCGAATTCCACAGTCTTTCACTACTTTTCCATCCACCACCATGCACCCACCAACTCGGCCACTTCCACTCCTAAACACATCCCGTACTTCTGCCAGACCAATTGGCACTTGATCCTGCAAAACGAAAAAAAAAGTCATAGAACCATGAATTCCCTAAATTAATGATTAGTTAAGGAGCTTCTTTTGATAAATTTTATCAGATATCGGGATGAATACTCCTGTGTTTAGCCTAATTATGTTTCAAAATTTCATATATCCACCCCTTGACTCTATGAACAAGTAAGATAATAACAGGTTTTTCCTCTACTCTACATGTTATTTCCTAGACATTTTATTTCTAGATATAAATTCCAACTTCAGCAAGAGGAAGTCGGAACTTACAAACTTATAAATAGATGCTACATCAAAGACGAGCCAATTAACCAAGGAATATGAATATGATGTACCTCAACAGGATCCAAGAGTCCCTCCATGGCCTTTCGCACGTCATCAATTAGTTCGTAGATAACTTTGTAGAGCCGAATTTCGACATTTTTGTTGTTCGCATGACTCTTAACTGAACCAGGTGATTTGACATTAAATCCCAAAATAATAGCTTTACTTGCAACCGCAAGGTCAACATCACTGGTGGTCACATCCCCAGTTGCTTGGAGTAGATACTTTAGAGTGATGTTATCTTGTGGAAGTACTTGTAGAGCTTGTTTGATGGCCTCAATGGAACCCTAGACGTCAATCAAAAACAAAGTTAGGGCAAAAAAAAGCTTTTAGATAAGACTCGTTAGAATTAATTACAACTTAATTAACGATTAAACTACCCTAAGTGTGGAGCATATTTGCCTAATTCATCGTCATTTCTCGTGATTGCAAATATTATACATGCATATCCTTTTTTGTGATATTATAATGTAATGTAATATCCACATAGCATATACATAACCTACCTGAACATCAACCTTGAGTATAATATTCTGCTGGTGCAGATCTAATCCACCTGTATTTCCCGAAGAGGCAGAAAAATCATAAGAAGGAAGCGTGTCTTTTCCGCTCCCTGCTTCTTCCCTTATTATACGTTCGTTTCTCACATACGCCGCTCGCGAGACAGAAAAAGCGTAAGAAGAAAGTGTGATTTTCCCGTCCCCTGCTTTTTCCGTTATACGTTCGTTTCTCATAAATTCGGCTCGAGATTCTGCCTTTTCTCGAGCAATATCAAGGGAAGCCACAACCTCGAACTCGTCACCGGCTAAAGGGACATTATTCAATCCAATGACCTACCAAAGCACACATCATAAATTATCAAAGAACTCAACGGAGAGCCATGTTCTGATGAATGTCAAGATTGCACCATAGGTTATATATTAGTATCATGTTCAATACTGTAGTAAACTAGACTATAATAACTAGGGATAATCACAAAGACTACCATGAAGTTTGTGCTATTTACAGTTATCCTTATAATTGTGTATCAGAAAACATACATACCTGTACTGGAATAGACGGGCCTGCTTCATCAATCCGTTTCCCGTTATCATCAAACATAGCCCGCACCTTACATTTCCAAAATGAGGGAGAATTTTTCCATTAGTTCGTAATAAAACTTCCAAAAAGACGTGTGATCCCAAATACAAACCTTTCCGAATGCTTCACCGAAAGCTAATATATCCCCTCTTCTAAGTGTCCCATTTTGCAAAATGAATGTAGCCATAGGGCCCTTAGACTTATCGAGACCAGCTTCAATCACGGTACCTTTTGCATTCCTATGAGGGTTTGCCTTCAGTTCGTGCAGCTTGGAAAATTGAAACCCGAATTCAGAACCAACGGAGTCAAATGATAAGCAATATAATTAATGGGAAATGCATTTATAAGAATTTTTCGTGTCACATTAATTGGACAAATCAGTGATTTAATTAGCGTTTAATGTACAGTATATACTAAACTGAGAACCAAGGGACAATAGGTTGTGTTTGTTTATAATCACTGATTTGCCATTTTCAAACTATTCATAAAAACGAAATCATGTTTGTTTACAAGTATTTCTGTTGAAAATGATTATATTCAATTTTCAATGTTTCATTCTTCAATCACTAGTTCACTACCCTACAGATAACTACAGAACAACTTTTCCAAACATATTTCCAGTTTTCCCACACAAAAAAAAAACCCAATAAATTTCAGTGATTCATTTTTTATTCAAACAAGCTTTTAACTGTTTTTAAGCCATGTAACAATGTTAATAAGTACCTCAGCAACAAGCATAACTGTTTCCAGCAAATCATCAACGTTCGTCCCTTTGAGAGCACTTATCTGTTAAAAAATGGTCCATTAAAGAATAATTTGGCATCAAATCAAGATCAAGTCTTTATCTTAAAATGCGCACAGATGAAAACCCAAAATGCTTTAATGTTTTTGTCACCTGAACCATAGGTACATCACCACCCCACTCTTCGGGCATCAGACCAATTAATGAAAGATCTTGTATGACTCTATCTGGATTAGCTCCGTCTTTATCTATCTATAGTGATGAAATGAACATCAGAAATATTATTTATAACTAAGACTATAACAGAAGGCTTTAAAGTGTGAAGTTTATATATAAATGATGCATTATTAGTATTATCGCTGAATTTATTTGTAAGAAATATAAGTTATTATGATTTTTATTTTTTTTATTTTATTTAGTCGGGCAAAAATTATCTACAGGAACTCAGCTATTTAGCCATTATTAGACAACCATCAAGATTGTACCTTATTTATAGCAACAACAATAGGCACCCCAGCTGCTTTTGCATGAGCAATAGCCTCACTTGTTTGAGGCCTTATCCCATCATCAGCTGCAACTACAATAATGGCAATATCCGTCACTCTAGCTCCACGTGCTCTCATTGCTCCGAATGCCTTTGGAATAAGGTATTTTTCAATGATTACAATATATTTTTTTAAGAAATAAAACATGAGTTGATTATACTATTACCTCGTGTCCAGGCGTATCGATAAAAACGCATGTTTGTTTAATTCCGTCAATATGTACTTGCACCTTATAAGCACCAATTCCTTGTGTAATGCCACCAGCTTCACCTGCTGCCACCTATATCCATGAATCAAGAAATTTCAAAGCCCTCCATCTTTTTGGTTGTTTTTGTACACTTTAGACACACAAAATATAATTTCGCCGAAATATATGACAATATTTTTTTTCTATAAAAATCTATCTAAGTAATAAAAAATGACAAAAATAATTTATTTAATGGATTTTGGACCAAAAAATGCCAAAAATAATTCATCCACATTACACTCAGCCAAGAAATGTAAGGATGGATATGCTTCGACTGATTATTTTTTTTTAAGAAAAATTATTGTTTTTTTTTTTAAGCGTGAATGGATATGAGATGAAAATGCAATGATAAAAGTCGTTGTTATATAATGATTTTTTTCCTTTTTGAAAAGTGTGGCGGAATTTTGAAGAGAAAACGATATGAGCGAATAGTGTATTTTGATTTTCCTGCAATCAAAATGGAAACTCCATAACATCAGGATTAAAATTACTTAAAAAGAGGCACATATATATACCTTGCTCTTTCGAATATAATCCAAAAGTGTCGTCTGCAAATCGAAATTAAACCTGTTATTCACAAAAATAAATAAATAAACAAACGAAATATATCAGGATCATCACCAACCTTTCCATGGTCAACATGTCCCATTATAGTCAAAACAGGAGGCCTGCCCTCCAATTTATCCAAATCGTCATCATCCAGAACCTCTTTCTTCTTCGCCATCTCTTCCACCTTCAAAGAGACCCCATCAATAACCTCCACCTCATACTCCTTACAGATCATTTTCACCACTTCTTTACTCAATTTTTGCACGCCATCTGGCTTAATTCCCTTAGAATGCAAATACCCGAGAATATCACCTTCACTGACGGCCAAATTGTGGGACAGCTCTTCGGTCAGCATACCATCTTCACCAACTTCCATTATTTCCACTCTAACAGGCGCAAGGTCCCGGGCCACCTGTAATCTAGCAGCCTTTCGGCTAGCCTTACTCCATTTCCTACCTTTCCGGGCACTAAATTTACCAGGAATAGTTACACCGAGTTCGGATGTGTCCTCATCAGCAACATCATCTTTAGCCACAAGCCTCCGGGTCTCACCAGACGGGCCGCCCTTCTTTCTAAATTCCTCTCTGAACTTAGAAACGGACCCTTTCCTGGGCTTTGACGGGGTTCGAACGGCTTGAGAAATCAGAGGGTCAACTGCGGGTTTCTTGGATGCAAATTTGTCTATTAAGATAGGCTTATGTGCCTTTTTTTCTTCTGTAAGGCCGATTTTACTATCAGCAGGCGACTTTGCAACTGCATTTTTTACATTCTTTAAAACAACGGGTTTCTTGATAGATGGAGGAGGTGCTAAAGAGGGTCTTGATTGTATTTCTGGTTGCACTGTCTGAGGTGGTCTAACTGAAGGTTCCTGTTTTAAAGGTTTTTTGACGACCTTTTCTATGATAGCCACCGGATTTCCCTTACGCCAGACGCTCTTCAAAGTCTTGGACTTTCGATTTGAATGAGTTTGGTCATTCGACGAAGGTTTGTTTACAGAGGCATTCGCCTTTTGACTAGTCTCTAACTTCTCCACTTTCTTCAAAACCTCCCCTAAAGACTCCATCACCTTATCATCGCCCATATTTCCATAGTCCGAATTCCCATTAAGCCCCGTGCCATCCCAAGGTAAATTGAGAATGGGGTCGACTTTAGACCCCGATTTCCAACTTGGTTTTGGAGGCACTTTTATAAATGTATCTGTGCCATCGTCTTTACTAATACTACCGCTTCTTCTTCTTCTATACGTAGAATCAAGAGATAACGAGTTGCCTAGTTCGATGTAGTTAGTTATTACCGAGCATCTACGGACACCAGTATACCTCGAGCGATCTCCGCTCCAGAAACTTCTAGAACTAATCAATATTCTCGGGGAAGAGACCCGCCGGAATAAACACAAAGAGTCGAAATTACCTACAGGCACTGTATTCACAATCCCTAAATTCACCAGGGGAGCTAAAGACGCCATTTTTCAAACACTTAAACATCCACCACCATCATAAAATGACCCGAAGATCAAGCAAAACTCGTCTAATTATTCGTCTGTACCAGAAACAAAAATTCAGAAAATACTACGCTCAATCTCTCAGCTACTACAGTGATGCAAGAACTGAGAATACAGATAGTTATTTCCGGATACCGATCAAAACCCACTTCGTAAAAAACGATGAATTTAAGCTGAGATTTTCGTACCCACCTGAAATTTTCGTGTTGAAAGAGACGCGGAGGCAAAGAAGCTTTCTTTGTCGAGTGAGGATATGGGAAAATGACCCAAAAGTTCGAAAAATTAGAGTGTGATATTGTACCATTTTGTAATTAAATCAAAAGTATTTTATAAAGAATACAGGGTAAAGGCAGACATTATTGTGATAGTATAGGGGTCAAAGTATAAATAATCATCTTTATTTATGTGCTCTGTACAAGTCGAAAGGAAAATAAAAACCCTAGCCCCTTCACGATAAACCCCAATTTCCACAATCTCTAAATCCTCGCCCTCCGACTAACAATGGATCCTCAGCCCGAGCCCGTCAGCTACATCTGTGGAGGTAATTAATTCTCCAATTAATAAACTTTAATTGCTAAATATTGTGAAATATCGATTTTTTGTTGAACTCTGTGAGTCGAATTGAATTGAGCCTCTCGACGTTTTTTTTTTTTTTTAATTTAATTAGGGTTTGCTGGTGGGATTTTTGTGTATGGATGATTAAGCTGAATGAGTGTGTATGGATGATTAAGCTGAATGATGTGTGTGTTTTGCTGTTAATTATGGCTAATTAAATTGAACAATATGGTGTGTGATTTTCAGATTGCGGCCAAGAGAACACCCTGAAGCCGGGGGATGTGATCCAGTGCCGAGAGTGCGGTTACCGTATTCTCTACAAGAAACGTACCCGTCGAAGTAATTCTTTCTTGCCAAGTTTTTGTTTCCGCGCCTTTTATGTTATATATGCTGTTTTTGGTTTGTGGTATAAGAATGCTCTCGATTGTGATATTAACATACTTAGATATTGCCCATCGACGTATTACTATACATGCCCCTAGATCATTGTTTGGTTACACCATCGATTGTGTTAGTTCGTTTAACACAGGCTTCATTTGGTATATAATATGGATTTTAGGAGTTGGGTAAAAGAGTGAGAATCGAGGGTCAATTACTCTTGTGTTCTTGGAGGGGTAGGAAAGTCGTTGGAAATCGCAAACCGTAGGTCATTATTTATTGTGCGGCAATCGTTATATCTACTACGATAAAAAAGTTGAATCTGGCTCAACAATAGATAGGTATATTAGGTTAAGTACATTACATACAAGATTAATTTATCGCATTACATATTACCGGTGCATAAATATGTTAAATAAAACTGTTGTGCTGTAGACTTTAGATGCATTACCTTTGGACCATAGCCGATGATATATTATATTACTGCTGAACTTTCTCCCTGCAGTTGTTCAGTACGAAGCTCGTTGAAGCCGCCTCAAGGTCCACGTGCAGCTGTATTGTATTATATCCTACTATTGTGAGATTTATATTCGGTGATGATTTTGGATTGTCTATGTTTGGGATCATTAATATCGTAAATTTCTCTTGTCGGTGAACTAGTTGCTTCGTTTTCATATTTGGAAACATCTCCTCAAGTGAATTGTGCAGTGCATGAAATTTGATTTATGAAGATTTGAGGGTCAGTCTGATCCAGACCATTTTGATATCTCCACAGTATAAACACAATCTGAACCTTCGTTTTTAACTATTTGAGGCTCGGTCAATTAAAATAACGAGTGTACGTTTTCTCATTTGTTATACGGTAAACTCACCTTAAAAATAAGTGTGAAAATGTCATTATATCAACCTGCATATCTCTTACTTGTAGTTGTAGCTATAGTTTATATAATAGGACAAATTTTGATTCACTTGCCGTTACTTCACCGATTCTGGACATGTTGGTCAACTACGTTACTGTAAAATTATACAGGAGTCAACCATCCTCAATATTTTCTATGATTAGTAATGTCACACATTTTTTACTTTTATACAATATATAATGATGACTTGAGATATGATGACTTGAGATATAATTATGTGTACTTTGTTTTTTTTCCTATTGCGATCCTTTGAAATTCTAATTCAACACACCAATTCAAAGATATGCAAAAGATATGATGGTGACTTTGTTTTGAGCAAGTGAAAATAATTAAAGTACTTTTTATCCATCCAAATCCACTAGAACTATTATCATTTTTCCACGCCTCTCTTTTCTTCATACATAATAATTCTTTTGTTTTTTTTTTCAAATAGTACAAAACAAGTTACTAAATAATGACTACATTTTTTATGTTAATAACGTAATTTCTATTTTAAGCATATCTATCAAACTATCGATTTTTCTATTTTTGATTATTCAAAAAATTCATCAATCACTAAATTGAAATACATTAAACCGGGTGTATTGTCGACGATTTTTTTACTGTTTTTTGCAGAAAAAATTGTCACATTTTGTTGTGTTTTATACAATAAATAAATAAAAATATTACATACTCACTCTATCCCCCGAGATAGTGCATAGAGAAAATCGCACGTAGATTAAGAAAAAGTGATTTTTTGTGTGTTTAATAATATAAAGTAGGGGTATAATAGGTATTGACGTGTAATAATAAAGTAGGTAGTTGAAAAAGTAGTAGTATAAAGGTAAATAAATGTGTATTGAGAGGATAAAGTTGTAAAAAGACCTTTCATTTATGGAATGTGCACTGTTTTAAGGGATGGATAAAAATGGAAAGTGTGCACTATCTTAAAGGATGGAGGGAGTATATAACAAGTAATTATCCAGCTAATAAGTTGAACTAGGATCCAATTTCCTCCGTAGATGTCGAAATAATTGTCGGATACCATTCGGATTCCTCACGTGGAATACTTTGTCTTATATATTTATATCTCGACATTGAAAATGTACTTATATAGTTATATATATTATATGTGTACATATTTTTGTCAACTTTTATATGTCGACATTTAGTTTTTTAAACACGGGGAGGTTGAACATGTTTGTCGGGCCATGGGTTTTACACTTAGCCATAAGTTGTCACATGACATGATTCTTAGTCGGAAGACACGCTTACGTCCATCGTATGATGTCTGTGTTTACTTTGCATCTTCAATCGAGCGATCATCAAATTTTAATGTAAATTTGTGCTGTTGTTTTCATTCTTTTTTTATTTTGAATCGTTTATGCCGAGTTGGTAAACGCAGTTTGTTGATCGAGTTATAGCACGATTGCAGTCATAAATTGAGATGAATTGGTAGGTAGAATTTGACTTTCTTTTTTTAAGTTTTTATAAAAAAATCACAAATTGGAAATCATGAAAATTTGACCATAAGAAAAAAGGCGCACAAGTAAAAAGCTGCGCATGTACAAAGAAAGCGATGACCAAAACTCCACAATGAAGATACTCAAGAATCATTGTTGCTAAAATGCAATAATACCAATTTTACCAATAATAATAATAATAATAATAATAATAATAATAATAAACAACTTTAGTAAATCCCAAGTGCAAAAAGTTGTCATGATTTTAGAATCATCATACTCTTCTTATCACTCCCTTCAAACCCTATCAATGGCTCCAATAACCCATCTAATTTATTTGGATAACTAATCTATCGATTGTGATAAAATGATATAAATTATGTTTATTTTTATATTATAATAAAAAATTGACTATATTACTCAAATTGTAGAACACAAAATTAGACCACGCGTGACAATGACTAACATATCAAATGAAATTAGTAAAAATGAGTGACATTTTTCTCAATCGACGTTGTACAATAATAGTCGAACACACAACAAAATTACTTTTTATTATTTTTTACTTTAAACTATACTGTATAATAATTTATCAAAATGTCCAAACCCTCAACATTCGTGTCAAAATGTTATAATAAAATAGTGATTATATTATATACTATACACTTTGAAGCAAACATAAAAGGACCCCCACAAAAAGTCTAAAATACATAGCAAATGGTATCTAGTTTTTGAATCCCTATATGTAAATGAAATTAAAACAAAGTATCAATCCTATTCCTACACACCTAATTAAACCTTGAAACAAAAATGGAAGCTCAAATAAGCTCAATCATCCTCTCAATCCTGCTACTGGGATTCACAGCATCAGCATTCAAGTTCTTGAACTGGGTTTGGCTCAGGCCCAAAAGGCTCGAAAAAATCTTGAGAAAACAGGGCCTCCATGGAAATCCTTACAGGCTCCTACTCGGAGACATGAGGGATTTAATCTCGGTGACAAAGCAAGAACAACCCAAGTCCATCCAAATCTCCGACCATCTCCCACCCCACATTCTCCCTTACTACCACCAAATCCGCACCAAGTATGGTGAGCTAAAGATTCAATTTTTATTTCTCTCTGTTTTCCTCTGTTTTCCTCTGTTTTTCTTTCTTCTCATTTTTGTTGTGTGGAAATATTAATTGCAGGTGAGAATCCCTTTATATGGTTCGGGCCTTCTCCGAGGCTGGTCGTGTGTGATCCGCATCTCCTGAAGGAGATTCTTACGAAAACCGATGTGTTTCACAAGCCTCTCCCCGATCCCATCGGTCAAACGGTCGCCGGTGGGCTTCTGTTTCTTGAAGATGAAAAGTGGGCCAAGCACAGAAAGATTGTCAACCCGGCTTTTCATATGGAGAAGCTCAAGGTGCTGCGTTGTTAGTATTTCTATTTTTTCTGTTTTCTTGAGTTGGATTGAGTGAGATTTACGTGCAGAATAAGGTGCCGGCGATCCGTCTAAGCTGCGCGAGCATGATCGAGAAATGGGAGGCGTTGTTTCGCGATGGTGGGGCCTCGTCTCGAGAAGTCGACGTGTGGCCTCATCTCGAGGACATGGCGGGCGACGTGATCTCTCGGGCGGCTTTCGGGAGCAGCCACGAGGAAGGGAGACGAATATTCGAGCTCCAAAAAGAGAAAGTGAAGCTTGTTTTGGAGCTGATGAAGTTCATTTTCATCCCGGGGTGGAGGTATAATATAACACGAGTGTCATCTTTTTTTTTTGTTATCGCAATTTCCGGTTCTTGACTACTTATTTCGACGAATCAGATTCGTGCCGACGAAGGCGAACAAGAGGATGAGGGCTTACTCGGAAGAAATCAACTCCTTGCTTAGGGGAATCATCAGCCAAAGAGAGAAGGCGATGAGGAAAGGGCAAGCCATCGGCGATGACTTGCTTAGCGCGCTGTTGGAGTCGAATTCCAACGAGAACGGGAATAGGAGGAACGAGGGGATGAGTATTGAAGAGGTGATCCACGAATGCAGGTTGTTCTACTTTGCCGGGTCGGAAACAACTTCGCTTTTGCTGGCTTGGGCGATGGTGTTGCTTAGCAAACATCAAGATTGGCAAGCTCGAGCGAGAGACGAGGTTCTCCAAGTTTTCTCGGAGGAAGAACCGACTTTCGACAGCCTCAACCGTCTCAAAATCGTAAGACCATCTTCTTATAATCTAATTAATAGCTCAAACTTTTAGAGAAATTTGACAACTTAATTGACATTTATAACGTTTAGGCTGAAAATATTATTTGCCTCTAACACTCAGATACTATGTTAGAAACTGGATCATCTAACTATATAAGTGAGTCGAATATATTTTTCAATAGTTATAGTAATCACAACTTCTTGATGCAGATGACCATGATACTCAACGAGGTTTTGAGGTTGTACCCACCGGCGCCACTGCTAGCGCGAACCCCTATAAGGCCGGTGAAGCTCGGAGACATAGATTTGCCGGTTGGAGTTGATTTGATTCTGCTAATAGGCATGCTTCACAACGACCCCAAGATTTGGGGAGACGATGTGAACGAGTTCAAACCCGAGAGGTTTTCGGATGGGATATCGGGTGCTACGAAAGGGCAGTTCTCGTTCATTCCGTTTAGCTGGGGTCCCAAGATATGCGTCGGCCAACATTTTGCGATGGTAGAGGCGAAACTAGCGATGGCCATGATGCTAAAAAGCTTCCGGTTCGAGCTGTCGACGTCGTATTTGCACGCCCCGTTTCCGATCATCACTCTCCAACCTCAACATGGCGTTCCCCTTGTTTTGCATAAGCTGTCTAAAGACTAAACAATGGCTCTTTGGATTTAGAGAAATAAATGTTACTAGTATCTGTTTAAATATTGTTTGTTTTATCCTTGACATTTAATCGAATACTATGTAACCTCATTTGAAAAATAAATTACTTTAGATATGATAATGTTTCGCAAAGTATATAATAATAAAGTTTAAATTGTAATAATGTGTTAATCGGACGTTTTTTTTAAATAAATGAATGTGAATAATTTTAATTTAATGTAATATTTGTATTAAAAACTTTAATATTTTAATTAAACCTGGATGTTCCTTTGGGCAAAAGCTATTGATTTTAAATAAATAAAAAAAGAATTGAAAAAAATATACTAAAAAATAAAGAAAATAAAAAATGGTAGTATCTCTGTACCACACTTATACAGTTATACCCTTTTTTTGTGTATTTAAAAAAGAAAGTGTAAAAAATAAAGGGACTACTTTTTATTTTTAAGCAATATATGTTTATATATATATATATATATTATGAAAATAAACTGTAAAAGATAAAAAGTGTGACCAGTAATAAACCTAGTTCATAAATAATTGGCATCAATAATTAAAAATATATTTATTATGATTACTTGTACAAATAAATATTTAAATGGAATTAAATTATAAATTGATATTTAGCACATGAAAATATAATGTAAATATAGATTTTTGCAAGTGAATTCTTTTTATGGAGAAAAGAAATGAAAATTTTTATATCCATAAAATACATTCAAATAGATTGAGAGTATGATTTAAATTTCTCAAAAAATTCATTTCTAATGAATGAAAAAATATTAAATGTTGAGAATTGGGAAAAAAAGTCATATGAGAATATTAAAAGTGAAGTTGAACATTGAATATTGTATAAAAAAAATTCATTTTATAGTAGTAATTTATACATCAATTTTTTTAATAGATGTTAAATACTTAATTTATTTATATAGTAGTAATTTATACATCAAAATTTTAATTTAAATACTGTAATTTATACATCAATTTTTTTTAGGGAAAAATGGCAATAAGGCCATTTTTCAACATTTTTTGACCAATAAGGCCAATTTTTAATTTTCGTGTCAATTAGGCCTTTTTGTGTCAATTGGGCCAAAAAAATATACATGGAAGGACAAAAATACCCTTAATCTCTTTCGTTGAAAATACTCGCCCACCCTGCCCCACCTTCCCTTTTCGTCGACGAGCCAAAATCGACCAGGAGAGATTCCGAGATGTCACCTTCATCGATCGTCGCCGTCTTCCTCGAGTCCTTCCCGGCGGCCTTCCAGAGCTCCGACGGCTCAGAAATGGATCAGAGGCATTTGAATCGCCCACCGAAGCAGCATCTGAATCTCGACCTATTTAAATCTCTAATTTGGATTCCGCGTCGAAGTCGATCGTCGTTGAGGAGAAGCTCGAATCGCCGATCGATTTCCAGAAATTTTCGGAGCCGTTCGATCGCCAGCTCCGCGGCGCGTTCAAGGTGCTCGACAAGGAAGCCACTCCGTCGTCGTATCGGACCTCCGCCACATCCTGACCAACATCGGTTTCCTGAATCACGTGTGCGTATTTAGATAGAGATTTTATTAATCTGGTTATTTCATATCTGGTATTTTGGATATTAGAACTGTACATAAGTTGGGATTGATTAAAAATATGACATTCAGTATGTTCAGTGTTAAAATATGATATTCAGTGTTAAAATATGACATTCAGTATGTTCAGTGTTAAAATATGTCATTCAGTGTTAAAATATTACATTCAGTATGTTCAGTGTTAAAATATGTCATTCAGTGTTAAAATATGATATTCAGTATGTTGTTATTCAGTGTAATTTTATAACATTCAGTGTGAAAATCTGGCATTCAGTGTTATTATGCTTCAGTGTAAAAATGGGGCATTCAGTGTTAAACTATGACATTCAGTGTAGTGTGTTTTTATGACATTCAGTGTTAATTAAAGAAAAACCCCTATTTCGTGTTTTTCATTCCTATTCGGTGTGTTTCAGTCCTGTTAAGTGTATTTTTTAATCAAACAGTGTATTCATTTGATATTCGGTGTTTTTCATTCAGACTCTTCCTTTTCATTCAAACTCTTCCTTTTCATTCAGACTCTTCCTTTTCATTAGTATGCAGTATCATAACACTACTATTTCATGGGATGGTAACAAAGCACGGCCCAACAGACAGATTCTAAAGCTAAGAAACTATGTAGTGAAATGTTCCAGATGAATATAACATAACAAAAAGAAAGTAACATGACTTATTTATAAATGTTATAACCATGAAACCAACTCTTTCAATAAGAAAGAAAAAGTAGCTGGCATTATTCAAAAATCAGAGCCCCTAAAGAAAGCATATTCTATGAGGGCAAACATAGCACAAACAGTAACAACCACAAATGACAAAAAAAAACAAAAAACAAATTACAATCGAACATATTAAAAAGCGTCTAAAGCCCCAAGAGTTACTGGCTCTCCAGATTTCGGTACATGAAATAAAATGCCTAATAAAAGTATATTGTCTTATTCTCTCCCAATCATCAACTTGTTCTCGGCCAAGAAACTGTAAGTCGGGACCTCCAGATTGTACGGAACTCAGTTGTTGTAAGTGCATAGACAGCATTCCAAAATATGTTCACTAATTTTTAATTCTTAAACGTGTCTCGAAAATTCTCGCGTATGGTAACCGAGGCAAAATCCATGAAACGCATTTGCGAAATGTGTCTCACAGCTTCAACCATACCAGATGCTCTCTCAGAAAGTACCTTGCATGGTGGGCCTTCAAATGGAATGTTCAAAACAGACGCAACAGCTTTTGCCGTGTCCCTGGTCCTTGAGAACGGCGAGCAGCAGATTCGGACATTTTCCAGATCGATTTTCTGTTCTTTCAGTTCCTGAATACAAATTTGGTCTTTAAAACACATACAAAGTCTAATAAATGAGAATCTCTGGTACGTTAAATGAGTTGATGATTTGTTTTTTCAAAATTTGCAACATATTTTTAAAATGTCTAATAGCAAGTAAAATTACACATCATACTTTATGTTCCATAATGAACAAAAAATCAAGAAGAGAAAAGCTAATACAATTATGTTTCAGTTGTCATTAAGCCAAAAGATGCATCAATTTACAAAGTTTTGAAAACATAAGATGATGTATGATTAACAGTGATATAAGAGAATATATGATATGTAATGGAGATTCTACAGACTGAAAAATACCAGAAATTTTGAGGGTTGTTCCTAACATTAGGACCTTCGTACTCCTCAATCGACCTTCGAACTCTCCGCCACGGGTCTAGAATCCTGAAAATCAACTGAACATCACGAGAAATGTTTCCCATTTCCATGGCACTGTCCAGTGAGACGTGCCCGTCTTTATGTTCCGAGAGCAAATGCTCGAAATCGATCGCCCCGCTGTCACTCACCCCTCACTCGGGCATTTCGTCGAACACCTTGTGGCGCGTGGGCAGCCCGTGGAGATTAACGCAATGAACGATCGAAGCGTACAGATCGAGCTCCTTCCTCAACACCATATTCAACGAGCTCACGCCGCCGCCCATCGGCCGATGCCGTCGCCGAGAATGACGGCGCGGGGCACGTTGGAGACGGATCGGGTGGAGAGTAGATGCTTAAATGCCGGGAGAGCTCGGCGGACATCATGGGCGTTCGGCGGAATTGAGGATCGGAAGTTTGATTTTGGAAAATAGGGTTGCGATTTGGGGAAATGGATACATAGGATCGAGCTAATTGATTCAGCGTACCGATTCAACGGTTGCAACAGCGGTTCGACGCAGAGCTGTTTTGGCTCGTCGAGCTTCGAAACAGTGGTGACGTCGAGGCGGCGGTGTGGTTGTGCGTCGGATCGGGAACGGTGAGCACGAGCGAAATCGGAGTTGGACGGAGACGGGCTCGGCGGTGGTGTGGTTGTCGGCGTTGGGTCTCGGCTGAGAAAGCGGCGGTGTGGTGGTGCATCGGGTTGGGAACGGGGAGCTGCTCCTCTCCTCCGATTCGATCTCCTCGTGTTCGTTTACAGCACCAAAATAATGAAAAGGGTATTGAAGTCTTTACACATTTTAGGCGGCCTAATTGGCACGCGTAATTTCTCGAAAGCCTTATTGGCTAAAAAATGTTGAAAAATGGCCTTATTGCCATTTTTCCCATTTTTTTAATAGATGTTAAGTACTGTATATATTCCATATTCGGGTGTGGAGCGATTAATAGAGGTTAAATACTGTACATACTCCATATAATCCAAAAATCCTCTCCATTCTCTGAGCCATAACCCACAACTAAATTGGAAAAAATCAGTAATTGATTAAAAAATACAATCGTTATTATTTAGTTCTATGACCATGATTAATATCCTAAACAAACAATTGGAAAAATCACTAATTGATTCAAAAATACAGTCGTTATTATTTAGTTCAATTCTAGAAAATTGAAGAGACGAGACGAGAAATATGCGGAGAAGAGAAACTATGTCATTGCTGGAAAATGGTACGAAAAAATGCGTCCTCATTCCAAGCAGCTGATTCTAGATTTTATGAACGAATGAAGTTGACCAGAGGGTTATCAATCATAAAAAGTTTTCCCTAATTGACGGCATAACTTGGACATGAAAGCTTGATCTCAATCGACATATTGGTTTTTTTTAATGAAAATATGTATTTAAGAGAAGAAATATAACTTGGACATGAAAGCTTGATCTCAATCGACATATTGGTTTTTTTTAATGAAAATATGTATTTAAGAGAAGAAATATATAAACGCACTTAGATTAGTATTGACATGCACACTTATATTTCTGAAATCAATTTTGACAATAATGCCAAAATAATACTCTTTTAATAAATATGAATTACTTACACAATTATAAAAAAACACTTTACAAAAGAAATAACCCATTTCTCGCTCACAAAGCAAATAACCATACAAGATACAAATTTGAACATTAAATGAGATTTTACAAAACAAATAACCCCTTTCTCTCTCTTGCTCCACAAAGCAATCACTTTTATAATATAGAGTACTAATTAGAGTTAATTTATAAAAATAACCAGCTATTTGCTCCATGTATTGTTTTTCATTATTTTTATGTAAAATTTATTTTTAAAAATAGTTATCTTATCTATTCAAATTGAATTTTAGATATTATTTCATTAAGAATATATTTTGTAACACTCAAATTCAATTAAATTTCAACATGGTTTTTTAATATCTATAAAAATATTTAAAAAAAAAAGTATTTTAAGAATTATCGAACCAATTTTTACGATTCAACTCTTACTCAAGCTTTTCATCTTTATTAAAATAGAAATATTTAATAATTTTTTTTATAAAATATGTTTAAATTCTTGTATTTAAAAAAAAAATTATAATATAAAAAATATTTTTCTATAAAACATAAACTTTACTATTACTTACTTTATTAATTCAAAAATGATTAAAAAAAATAAATAGAATCCGCACATTTTATAAGAATTTTTTTACACCATTCAATTTATAAAATAATATTTCTATATATATGATTTTATATAGTAAATTGTATTTGTAGTTGATTTTTTTTATTAATGTTTTGATAGATGTAACATACAATAAATATTGGTAATTTAAATTCTTGTATTATAATAGTGGGTAAAATAAATATTAACCCTACTTACGTTGTCACATATATAAAAATTGTTTTTTAATATGAAAAACAATAAAAGTTGTTATAATATTGTATTGTTATTTTAACTTATTTTATACTTACAAGACTTCCTAATTATTTAATTAAAAATACTAATTAATTTAATAAAACAATTAAATAAAATCGAATAATTTGGACGGTGTCCATAATCGAAGGCTGTCGCGATTGCCGCCGAGTCACCAGAACTTTCGCTGTAGTGATGGCCTGAATATTCGTCGGAGGATCGCCGTGGGTCTCGCTGATGAGTTTTTGGTGCGCGGAATATTATCCGGTGCATCGGAATTCTGCCTAATCAATGCTGGTTGCATCGGAATTCTGCCTAATCAATGCTGGTTTGCTACTGGGCTTCTCATGAATCTCCCGCAGCGTTGTACGAGTCACCTTGGGTGGCTCGTTGTCGTACGCGTGTCGCTGGATTCTCATAGCGCTGGATCGCTAGCATCACCAACCTCTCCAAGGATTCGAGTACTGCTTCGATCTCGTCATCTAATCCTAAGTCCAAAGACTCTAGATTCTCCATTTGAGTACATATTGATGGTTCTTAAGTAAATTATATGCTCAATACATATCAATCATACAATTCAATACGACTACAAGTCTTGCTCAACAAAATTTCAAACAAAAACAATCCGACATGACTGATGAGAACCTTGCTCAAACGAGGCAAGTCTGTTGACCGCTTCAAGTTTTTCATCGAATACGGCTGATCATGTGGTTGATCGGTGTATATTATTTCCATCTTCTTCAAGATTTTAGCATTCTTTAGGATATATTTGACCATGTTAAACTCATACTCCATGGACCACTCGAAATCAACTAGATATATATTTTCAAGTTTTGAAACCAAACATGTTGGCACTTGCTTCGGCTCCGTCCAGTTTTGATTGTTAATCGCGGGCATGCTTCGCCCTATTCCTTGGCCCGCGACCTGATCATGATTATGACAACCTTAAAATGAAAAATCAAAAATTCTCTTCACATAGAAAAACTTTAAAGAAGGCTAAAGAAAAGAGTATCGAAAAAACATACCATTCGGCCCATCGTTAAAACTTGGAGATTATTAGCTCTTTCAAGATAGATAAAACACCAATCAGCATCCATTTTGAGTTGTGTTAAATTATGGAATTTGGCACCCAAACGAGGCAACCATTCAGCAGGCATCTGCCAAAACAAACAAACGAACAAAGCACCAACTACTGTATAAAATAAAACAACCTGAACAATATTGTGTAGGGAAATAAAATAGAATTGTCGATTAATTACCGTCATTTCAACGTCATTCCAACGGTTGATAATGTTAGACAGTTGACATTCAACAGCTCACAAAAAAATTAAATAGAATTGTCGATTAATTACCGTCGCACAACAAGAATGCGGAGGGTTTCCTTTATAGAGATGGATGTGTGCTTCAACTAAATAGTTCAGTTTCGCCATAACAATGATATACCTAGTCATGGAAACACGCAAACGAAAATACCTAAGCGCGGGAGTATCTAAAGTCAACCCGATGACCGTGTCTGCATCGATGACGAGCCTAGCTAGGGTGGGTGAAGATAAACAACATTCGTACATCAACATTCTCTCAACGATCAACTCCTCAAGCACCGGACATCCCGAAAACAGGCGAGTAAGGAAATCTTCAGAATCATAACCAACACCGACAAGCTGAAGCTTCTTAAGGGCAGGGAAATGTACTGCGGCATCCATATTAGGGGTAACAATGCAATCAAAGATACACAAATCGACAGAGGGTTTTGCACGTGAATAGGCACCGAGGCAACGTGAGTTGATGATGATCCAGATGGATAACGAGATTCCGGAGATTATGCTTGAAAATATCAGTAATCCACGACTCGAATTCATAATTAATACCATCAGCAGCAGCAGTAGTAGTGTGAAAAGTATTGATGTTGTTGTTACAGTATTCTCGTCTACACGATAAGCCTCGGTTGCAAGTGAATCATAAAAAGGGGACATGAGCCCAATGAAACTTCCATCCTTTTGGAATCACACTGGTTTGCACAAGACTCTTAGTAGAGAGAAAGGAGAGAATATGAGATATGCTGTCTTCGGGCAAGCCGCTTATTCGATCCATTCCAAATCAAAAATTGGACAACAACCGATTGAATTTCTACGAAAAACATAAAACGCCAATCAGCTTGCATTTTGAGTTCAGTTAAATTATGGAACTTCGCTCCCAAACCAGAGAACCATACAAGATTTGAAATCTGCCAAAACAAACAACACAACACAATCAATATATAATATACCTAAAATAAAATAACCTAATATATATATACACACACATGTAGGGATAATAATAAAACTGTCAATTACCTTAATTCCAGCTGTTGATAAGGTAAGACAGTTGACATTCCACAGCTCACAAAGAAATTCAATTGCACAACAGGAGTGTGGAGGGTTGCCTTTATTCAGATGGATGTGTGCTTCAACTAAATAGTTCAGTTTCGCCATAACCAAGATATACCTAGTCATGGAAACACGCAATCGAAAATACCTAAGCACGGGAGTATCTAACGTCAACCCGATGACTGTGTCTGCATCGATGACGAGCCTAGCTAGGATGGGTGAAGATATAATACAACAATAGAGCTGCACGTGGACCGTGAGGCGGCCTCAACGAGCTTCATACTGAACAACTGCAGGGACAAAGTTCAGCAGTCATGAAATATATCATCTGCTATGGTTCAAAGGTAATGCATCAAATGTATACAGCACAATAGTTTTATTTAACATATCCATGCACCGATAATATGTAATGAGCTAAATTAATCTCGTATGTACCTAACCTGATATACCCATCTATTGTTGAGCCAGATTCAACTTTTTTTTATCGTGGATATAAAAATTGCCACACAGTAAATAATGACCTACGGTTTGTGATTTCAAACGACTTTCCTACCCCTCCAAGAAACCAAGAGTAATTGACCCTCGATTCTTACTCTTTTACCCAACACCTAAAATCCATATACCACATGAAGCCTGTGTTCAACAAACTAACACAATCGAGGGTGTAACCAAACAATGATCTAGGGGCATATATAGTAATACGTCGATGGGCAATATCTAAGTATGTTAACATCACAATCGAGAGCATTCCTATACCACAAACCAAAAACAGCATATATAACATTAAAGGCGCGGAAACAAAAAACATGGCAAGAAAGAATTACTTCGACGGGTACGTTTCTTGTAGAGAATACGGTAAACGCACTCTCGGCACTGGATCACATCCCCCGGCTTCAGGGTGTTCTCTTGGCCGCAATCTGAAAACACAAACCATATTGTCCAATGTAATTTAGCCATAACAGCAAAACACACACACACAGCAATTACTCATATTCAGCTTAATCATCCATACACAAATATCCCACCAGTAAACCCTAATTAATGAAAAATAAAATAAAAACGTCGAGAGGCTCAATTCAATCCAATTCGATTCACACGTTCAACAAGAACTCGATATTTCACAATATTTAACAATTAATAAATTAAAGTTTTTTAATTGGAGAATTAATTACCTCCACAGATGTAGCTGACGGGCTCGGGCTGAGGATCCATTGTTAATCGGAAAGCAAGGAACAGAGATTGTGGAAATTGGGGTTTATGGTAAAGAGGCTAGGTTTTTATTTTCCTTTGGACTTGTACAAACTACAGAGCACATAAATAAAGATGATTATTTATACTTTGACCGCTCTACTATTACATAACATAATGTCTTCTTTTACTCTTTTACCCTGTACTCTTTATAAAATACTTTTGATTTAATTACCAAATGGTACAATATCGAACTCTAATTTTCCAACTTTTGGGTCCTTTTCCCATATCCACACTCGACAAAGAAAGCTTCTTTGCCTCCGCGTCTCTTTCAACACGAAAATTTCAGGTGGGTACGAAAATCTTATCTTCAATTCATCCTTTTTTACGAAGTGGGTTTTGTTCAGTATCCGGAAATAACTATCTGTATTCTCAGTTCTTGCATCACTGTAGCTGAGATATTATGCGTAGAATTTTCTGAATTTTTGTTTCTGGTACAGACGAAAAATTAGACGAGTTATGCTTGATCTTCGGGTCATTTTAATGAGGGTGGTGGATATTTAAGTGTTTTAAAAATGGTCTTTAGCTCCCGTGGCGAATTTAGGGATTGGGAATACAGTGCCTGTAGGTGATTTCGACTGTTCTTCTCTGTGTTTAGTCCGGAGGGTCTCTTCCCCGAGAATCTTGATTAGTTCTAGAAGGTTCTGTAGCAGCGATCGCTTGAGGTATGCTGGTGTCCGTAAATGCTCGGTAATAACTAACTACATTGAACTAGGCAACTCTTGATTCTACGTATAGAAGAAGAAGAAGCGGTAGTATTAGTAAAGACGATGGCACAGATACATTAATAAGAGTGCCTCCAAAACTAAGTTGGAAATCGGGGTCTACTGTCGACCCCCTTCTCAATTTACCTTGGGATGGCACGAGGCTTAATGGGAATTCGGACTATGGAAATACCGGCGATGATAAGGTGATGGAGTCTTTAGGGGAGGTTTTGAAGAAAGTGGAGAAGTTAGAGACTAGCCAAAGGGTGAATGCCTCTGTAAACAAACCTCCATCGAATGACCAAACTCATTCAAATCGAAAGTCCAAGACTTTGAAGAGCATCTTGCGTAAGGGAAATCCGGTGGCTATCATAGAAAAGGTCATCAAAAAACCTCTAAAACAGGAACCTTCGGTTCGACCACCTCAGAAAGTGCAATCAGAATTACAATCAAGACCCCCTTTAGCACCTCCTCCATCTATCAGGAACCCGTTGTTTTAAAGGATCTAAAAAATGCAGCTGCAAAGTCGCCTGCTGATAGTAAAATAGGCCTTACAGAAGAAAAAAAGGCACATAAGCCGATCTTAATCGACAAATTCGCATCCAAGAAACCCGCAGTTGACCCTCTGATTGCTCCAGCTGTTCGAACCCCGCCAAAGCCCAGGAAAGGGTCCATTTCTAAGTTCAGAGACGAATTTAGAAAGAAGGACGGCCCGTCGAGACCCGGAGGCTTGTGGCTAAAGATGATGTTGCTGATGAGGACACATCCGAACTCGGTGTTACTATTCCTGGTAAATTTAGTGCCCGGAAAGGTAGGAAATGGAGTAAGGCTAGCCGAAAGGCTGCTAGATTACAGGTGGCCCGGGACCTTGCGCCTGTTAGTGTGGAAATAATGGAAGTTGGTGAAGATGGTATGCTGACTGAAGAGCTGTCCCTCAATTTGGCCGTCAGTGAAGGCGATATTCTCGGGTATTTGCATTCTAAGGGAATTAAGCCAGATGGCGTGCAAAAACTGAGTAAAGTGGTGAAAATGATATGTAAGGAGTATGAGGTGGAGGTTATTGATGCCGTCTCTTTGAAGGTGGAAGAGATGGCGAAGAAGAAAGAGGTCCTTGACGAAGATGATTTAGATAAATTGGAGGGCAGGCCTCCTGTTTTGACTATAATGGGACATGTTGGCCATGGAAAGGTTGGTGATGATCCTGATACATTTTGTTCGTTATTTTTTTTTTTTACTTTTTGAATAACAGGTTTATTTTTGACTTGCAGACGACACTTCTGGATTATATTTGAAAGAGCAAGGTATATGTGCCTCTTTTTAAGTGATTTTAATCCTGATGTTATGGAGTTTCCCTTTATTGAGTGATGGGCTACGTGTTGGTAAGATGTTGCTATTATCGGCTATAAAGGCAAGGAACTGAGGTTCCATTTTGATTGCAGAAAAGTTTCTTGGATTTGAAATCCATCCACTTAGTTGTCTAATAATGGCTAAATAGCTGAGTTCCTGTAGATAGTTGTTGCCCGACTAAATAAATTAAAAAACTAAAAATCATAATAATTTATATTTCTTACAAATAAATTTAAAGATAAGACTATAAACTTCACACTTTTAAGTCTTCTGTTATACAGTAAATATATACATTATAAATTATTTGAATTTTTTTCTGGATATATACATCATTATTTCTCATGTTCATCTCATCACTATAGATGGATAAAGACGGAGCTAATCCAGATAGAGTCATACAAGATCTTTCATTAATTGGTCTGATGCCCGAAGAGTGGGGTGGTGATGTACCTATGGTTCAGGTGACAAAGACATAAAACCTTTTGGGTCTTCATCTGTGCACATTTTAAGATAAAGACTCGATCTTTAATGGACCATTTTTTATCAGATAAGTGCTCTTAAAGGGACGAACGTTGATGATTTGCTGGAAACCGTTATGCTTGTTGCTGAGGTACTTATTAACATTGTTACATTGCTTCAAAATAGTTAAAAGCTTGTTCGAATAAATATTGAATCTCTGAAATTTATTGGGTTTTTTTTTGTGGGAAAACTGGAAATATGTTTGGAATAGTAGTTCTGTAGTAATATGTAGGGTAGTGGTTGAAGAATGAAACATTGAAAATTGAATATAATCACTTTTAACAGAAATACTTGTAAACAAATATGATATTTCGTTTTTATGAATAGTTTGAAAATGGCAAATCAGTGATTATAAACAAACACAACATATTGTCCCTAGGTTCTCAGTTTAGCATATACTGAAAATTGAACGGTAACTATATCACTGCTTTGTCTAATTAACGTGACAATGTGACATGAAAAATACTTATATATGCATTTCCCATTACTTATAATGCTTCTTATCATGTGACCCCGTTGGTTCTGAATTCGGGTTTCAATTTTTCAAGTTGCAAGAACTGAAGGCAAACCCTCATAGGAATGCAAAAGGGACCGTGATTGAAGCTGGTCTCGATAAGTCTAAGGGCCCTATGGCTACATTCATTTTGCAAAATGGAACACTTAGAAGAGGGGATGTATTAGCTTGCGGTGAAGCATTCGAAAAGGTTTGTATTTGTGATCACGTCTTTTTGAAAGCTTTATTAGTCTATTAGTTATCACGAAGTAATGGCAAAAGTCTCCCTCATTCGGAAATGTAAGGTGCGGGCTATGTTTGATGATAACGGAAAACGGATTGATGAAGCAGGCCCGTCTATTCCAGTACAGGTATGTATGTTCTCTGATATACAATTATAAGGATGATTGTAAATAGCACAAACTTCATGGAAGTCAATGTGATTATCCCTAGTTATTATAGTCTAGTTTACTTTTGAACATGATACTAATATATAACCTATGGTGCAATCTTGACATTCATCAGAACATGACTCTTCGTTTAATTCTTTGATAATGTCATTGGATTATGCTGTGTGCTTTGGTAGGTCATTGGATTGAATAATGTCCCTTTAGCCCGTGACGAATTCGAGGTTGTGGCTTCCCTTGATATTGCTCGAGAAAAGGCAGAATCTCGAGCCGAATATTTGAGAAATGAACGTATAACGGAAAAAGCTGGGGACGGGAAAATCACACTTTCTTCTTATGCCTTTTCTGTCTCGCGAGCTGAGTATGTGAGAAACGAACGTATAGTAAGGGAAAAAGCAGGGGACGGAAAAAACTTGCTCCCTTCTTATGATTTTTTTGCCTCTTTGGGAAATACAGATGGATTAGATCTGCACCAGCAGAATATTAAACTCAAGGTTGATGTTCAGGTAGGTTATTTATATGCTATACTGATATTACATTAAATTATAATATCAAGAAAAAGGATCTGCATCTATAATAATTGCAATCACAAGAAATAACGATTTTAAATTAGGCAAATATGCTCCATAGTTAGAATAGTTTAATCGTTAATTAAGTAGTAATTAATTCTAACAAGTCTTATCTAAAATCATTTTTTAACCTAACTTTGTTTTTGATCGACATCTAGGGATCCATTGAGGCTGTCAAACAAATTTTTTAACCTTACTTCCCCTTGCTGAAGTTGCAATTTATATCTAGAAATAAAATGTCGAGGAAATAACATGTAGAGCAGAGGAAAAACCTGTTATTACCGTGTTCTTAGAATCAAGGGGTGGATGCATGAAATCTTGAAAGATAATTAGGCTAAACACAGGAGTATTCATCCCGATATCTCTTAAAATTTATCAAAAGCATCTCCTTAAGTAATCCTTAATTTGGGGAATTCATGGTTCTGTGTCGTTTTTTGTTTCCTTTTTTGCAGTTGCAGGACCAAGTGCCAATTGGTCTGGCAGAAGTACGGGGCGTGTTTAGAAGTGGAAGTGGCCGAGTTGGTGGGTGAATGGTGATGGATGGAAAAGTAGTGAAAGACTGGAATTCGGGTGCTAAGAAAAGGAAAAGAAGTTCATGTTGGTGTCCTTGGTTACTTGAGACGGGTTAAGGAGACGGTGAAAGAGGTAATAAATGTTTTCAACTCTTAATTAAGTTACCAAACAAAATATGGGGTTGATTACATAAACTAAATTTTGGTTTGGCCTAGTTACGAAACCGGATTATCTTTTCCAAATCACAAATCCTCTCCTTGTGGTATTTCAAATTAAATCGAGGGTATTATTTGTAAAGTAGAAACTAACATATTGCATTAGGATGCATTATATTCAAACTCCGGCTTCTCAGTTACCATGTTTCATACATAATCCTTTATAAAATCTGGCTCAGGTAAATGCCGGACTAGAGTGTGGAATTGGGGTCGATGATTTCAATGATTGGGAGGCGGGAGATACTGTTGAGGCCTTCAACTCGGTGCAAAAGAAAAGAACACTAGAAGAGGCATCAGCCTCCATATCAGCTGCACTCGAAAAACAAGGGATACAACTGTAGAAAGTAGAAACACCATAGTAGTTGATTTTTTGTTTTTTGGCTCAGAAGCTATATAGTGGCTCTGTTGCTATTTTGGTGTAAATAGTTATGTGGGTATATTCAGAAACGAGTTCCATCATTTGAAAAGAAAATTGATGAATATTTAACATTAAAGTTACTATATTGTGTATTCGAAATTTGAGAAGAAAAGCAATGCTTCATTTTAAGCAATACTTCATTTTAGTATTCATACTTTGTTTGACACAAAAAATTAAATTAAAAAATATTGATTAAAAATTAGGGAAAAATGGCGATAAGGCCAATTTTCAGCATTTTTTCGGCGATAAGGCCAATCTCCAATTTTCGTGTCAATTAGGCCATTTTGTGTCAATTAGGCCAAAAAAATATACCTGGAAGGACGAAACTACCCTCGACATATCCTACCCCACCCCAACCCCAACAAACCCCTAATCTACGCCCCCCAAATCCACGATCGGGAAATCGCGATCGTGGAAATCGACCAGCCGCCTTCTACCCCGCTGACCCCACCGCCGCGACGCCGACGACCCCGCCCCCACCCCCACGGCCAGATCCTCCTCTCCTCTCCTCCCCCGCCGGTGCAGACCCTCGTGTATTCGACACGGGCGAGGTATATATTTCCCTCGTCGCCTTCGTCGGGTCCGGGCCCCTCCCTCTCACCTCCATCGTCCTCGCCTCCAACCACCTCAAAACCGCCGTCTTCCACAACTACCGGTGAAGGACGCCACCGGTGAGCACCTTGAATTCTCCGCCACGATAATCGATTTCATGCAGTCCGTCTCCCTCGGCATCGATCGATCGATCGATTTCATCTCCGCCGCCAACGTCGCCGCCGCCGTTCCTGTCTCTCAGTTCAAATGTCAGATGCGTCGCCGCCCTCCTTGCCGGCGATTTCGAATCCAGGTACGTGATTTCGAATCCACGTGCCCGATCAGTGCTTAAAAGCTCGATTCAGCATGCATGCGCAGTGTGTGTGTGGATTGATTCAGTGTGCATTGAGCATGCATTCAGTGTTGATTGTTTTTTATTATGCATGTTCAGTGTTTTTTCGTTGCATTCAGTGTTAATTGAGCATGCGTTTCAGTGTTTAGTGTGCATGCATTCAGTGTTCCTGCACTGAGCTTGCCATTCGGTGCTTAATTGGTTCAGTCAGTGTCTAATTCACCATGCGCTTTTTTCATCATGCGTCCAGACAGTGTTTAATGGCTTGATTCAGTGTGCATTGAGCTGGACTAATTGCATTTGCACACTGTACCCACCTGTTGCACACTGAATTCATACTTAACAATATGGACTCAGTGTTGATTTGCTTCATTCAGTGTCTGAATGAATACCAGTTTGTTTCCCCTAGGACTAGGATACCTGTTCCCATTCAGTGTTGTGTTTCTGTGTTCATTTTATGCATGTTCAGTGTTTTATTTATGCGTTCAGTGTCAGTGTTTCTTGTAGAGATTCACGGCTGCGACCCTCGAAGGATCTACGTGAAGGGAAATGCGGTGGATGTTTCTGGATTTATTCCGTGCATCTCGCTCAGTGGTTTTTTACATGCCTTTCAGTGTACTCAGTACTTTTATGTGTCAGTCAGTGCTTTGTGTGATCATTCAGTGTAGTCCTCGCATCATTGTGTGTTTTTTGGTTTTACAGGTACTACTAGCAGATGAGGTCGAACATGTTCACAATCATCAGGACTGAGTGGCATGCAGAGGTGCGGACGTGTCGGCAATCACAACAAGAAAACGTGCACGGAGCCTATACAATAGTTAGTTAGTAGAAGATGCACCCCCTAGTTAGTAAGCTTTTTTCTTGTGTGGATTCTTGTAGTGTTTTTTCTCGACATGATTTTCTGTGATCAGTGACACTGAATGGGGTGAAAAAACACTGACTGTCAGTGACAGACACTGTTTGGCTCATAAACACACTGACTGCCATTTATTAAAAAAAAAAAAACACAGGAATTTAACATTCAGTTTATTATGCTCTTGGAGTGTTTTTAATTGTTCTTGTGTTGTAATTTTTTGCATTTTGCTTGTTTTTTAATGTTGTAATTCAATAAGTTTCAACTGCTGACACTGAGTAGACAAGATTAACACTGATAACAATGAAATACAGAATAAACACTGCTAACACTGTGCAGACAATATTAACACTGAATCCCACCAATTGCATAGAAATATATGAACAAAAAAAAAACATTTTTGTTTTACAGAAACTAAATCCAAAACACAATTATAATCATGTTCCATACATTTTTACAGAAAAAAATACTTCTTGTTTTTTCAACCAGAACTAAACAAACAACCCACGGCCAAAGACGCGCACTACTTGTCCTTCATTGTCAGGATGGTTCGCATCACGTGAGCCTTGAATACTTGGAACTCTTCCGTCCTGACCTTGTCCGGAATGGCCTCTTTCTTCAGAATCTTCTCCATGTAGTAGCATACGTACAAAGCACATTCATTCATGGACACACACACACACAGACGCAGAGGGGTAGTCAAGGAGAGAGAGAAAAAAAAAAAAAAAAACTGACACTGAATGGATAAATAAAACACTGAACAGCCACCAATAACACACAATCAACACTGAGTGGCCATGCAATGACACTGAGTGGCATGCAGAGGCACTGGAATGGCATGAAGAGGCACTGAACAGGCATATACAACACTGAGCAGAACATTTTAACACTGAACATGCACCAACAACACACAATCAAAACTGAGTGGCCATGCAATGACACTGAGTGGCATGCAGAGGCACTGGAATGGCATGTACAACACTGAACAGAACATATTAACACTGAACAACCACCAACACACACAATCAACACTGAGTGGCCATGCAATGGCACTGAGTGGCATGCAGAGACACTGAACAGGCATATACAACACTGAACAGAACATACAGAAACGAATCAAATCGATCGAAATCAAATAAACATCAATGGATTCATAAATTGACACACAGAATCGAGCTAATTGATTCAACGTACCGATTCCACAGTTGCAACGGCGGTTCGGCGCAGAGCTGTTTTGGCTCGTCGAGCTTCGACACAGTGGTGACGTCGAGGCGGCGGTGTGGTTGTGCGTCGGATCGGGAACGGTGAGCGCGGGCGAAATCGGAATTGGACGGAGACGGGCTCGGCGGCGGCGTGGTTGTCGGCGTTGGTTCTCGGTAGAGAAGCGGCGGTGTGGTGGTGCGTCGGCGTAGGATCGGGAACGGGGGAGCTGCTCCTCTCATCCGATTCCATCTTTTCTCACGTTCACAATACAAAAATAAATGAAAAGGGTAATACGGTCTTTGCACATTTTAGCCGGCCTAATTGACACGCGTAATTTCTCGAAAGCCTTATTGCCGAAAAAATGCCGAAAATTGGCCTTATCGCCATTTTTCCCTAAAAATTAAGACGCAATAATATTATTAAATTAAAAATAAAATAATTATGAGTCTTTTGCTAACGAAGATTCCATCAAAATACTTCATTTTAGTATTCATACTTTGTATTAAAAATAAAATAATTATGAGTCTTTAGTAGTCAAAATACTTCATTTTAGTATTCATACTTTGTATTAAAAATAAAATAATTATGAGTCTTTAGTATTCATACTTTGTATTAAAAATAAAATAATTATGAGTCTTTTTTTGCTAACGAAGACTCCGTCAATTGACGGAAGGGTAAAAAAATGCCCGTAAGGGTAAAAAAATGCCCGTATAAAAGGCGTGATTCATCTCCCCTATTTCTCCAGTAGCTTTTTCTCCAAGCTTTCCCGCACTGTCTTCCGTCAATTGACGGAAGGGTAAAAAAATGCCCGTAAGGTAAAAAAATGCCCGTATAAAAGGCGTGATTCATCTCCCCTATTTCTCCAGTAGCTTTTTCTCCAAGCTTTCCCGCACTGTTTTTTCTCCAAGCTTTCCCGCACTGCTTTTTCTCCAGAAGCCATGGCAGGAAACAATTTCCATCTCGAGGGCGGCGGCGGCTATGCGAAAGAGGACCAGAACGAAGCCGTCAAACGGAGCATGACCTACTTGGACCAGCTGCTGAACAGATACGGAATAAACAAGGAGGTAGTGTTCGATTCAGTTTGAATTCGTAGAAATTTTGAATTCGTATGGAATTTTGAGTAGAAATGTTGATTCCGTTTGGAATTTGAGTAATGCTTACATGTATAATGTTGGATTGCTCAAATTATGCTTTTGGTGTATAATGTTTTGCAGCCTTTTTGCATTTGAGATTTTTCGAAATTCCGATGATAGATTGCAGGAATCAGTTATTAGTGAATTTGTTTTGTTTTCTGCTTTTACATTATTTGCTTTCTTATCAGACCGAAGAGAAGGCAAAAATGGACATTTTTGCCTTGGCGTGCATTGCGTTCTCTTGGGTAATTCGGGACAAGCCGATGACTTTCGCCAGCACTGTGGTATAACAAAATTAAACTTAGTGTCAAATAGTAACTTTTGTGAACTGACTGATTAAAGCGTAATCTTATTTTATTGCAAATTTTAGGAGCAGGTGCAAGTTAACACTAAGTTGCATGAGCTTCTCTATTTCGTATTTGAGGTAATCAAAACTTCGTCAGAGGATATTGTGGTTGATTACAAACAAGTGCAGCTCATAGCAGATAGGTACATTGAGTTGGATGAGTGTTACTGTGCTGAGACAGCCCTGCTCCCAATTCGATATTTGGAGCATGAGCAAGTGTATCAGGATATGTATGAGGATGTGTTTGGGGACTATGAAGAAGTGTATGGGAAGGAGTTCGAAGAAATTGTCAAAGGTTTAGCGGCAAATGCTGAAAATCAAGGCAATGAGGCCCTCAAAGATGTTTTCCTGAACTTCTTGAAAGAGACCAGCTCATCTGAATCGTCTCGTGCTCAGTCAGTGAAGTCTGGATCATCCCTTGATGTTGCTAAAGAGCATGGGTCCCTTGCTGCTGCTACTACTACCGGGAATCAAAGCCCTCAAAGGAAGGAGAAGACAGTAGGCTGCAGCAACATAGGTTGCACCATATCTTAATAAAGTAGGAAATTTGGTAATTGAGTACCTGTGAATGCTTTGGTCTCATTTTCTCTTACTGGATAATTTTGTTTTGGCAATGCTTTTCTTCAGTAACATGACATGGTGAATTTTGTTTTGTCAATCCTTTGGAGAATTTTGTTTTGGATGGTGAATTTTGGAGAATTTTGTTTTGTCAATGCTTTTCTTCAGTAACTTGACATGGTCTTTTTTATATTACAGTATGTTTTAAATATGGCAGGAGGTTCTAAATTAACAGATTATAAAAATATTTAATTAAGTTGTGTAGGTTCGAAACGCTTTTTTTCCGAAAGTGATTATATGACCTGGACACGTGGACTCGGATTGTGCGCTTGATCCAGACCAAGTTTACTCTTCATCCCCACAAGACTATATGGATCTTGTTTTTAGGTAGTAGAAAATAAAGAAGGCTTGTTTAGGATTTGATTGATATTTCATTGAGTTGAATGAGCTTTCACAATCACATGTTTTATAAAATTGAGCGAAATTTTTGCTATTTATCGAGCTGACCAGCTCTTGAAGAAAACTCGAGGGTAATTCTATCAATAGCTTGAACTTAAAAGTTACTACTAGTACACTAGTAAAATATCCAAGGGTAATTTAATGAGTTCCAGAAGGTGAGGGGCTAAATGGTAAATTGCAAGCAAGTACATGGTATACAGAAACCCCTATCCTTGTGCGGGGCAGAGATACTGGATGGCGGACTCAACTTCTGTTGGTGCAAAGAGGCGACAACCTGTGCTCTTGTTATGGAGCATTGACGACGAGGCCGGTCAATGGTTCAAACAGCGACGATCATCTGGGCCTTTTTTCCCCTCGTTTACTAGAGGTGTGGCAGACCAGTGTTTGGAATTGATCATCGACTCTGGATGGTGGCTGGGAAGAGCCATCTCTGGTCAAGGTTGAACTCTTTGGCGAAGGCAACGAACAAAGGTCCTTGGTGCGGTGCCGGGGACTGGATGGAGGGATGTGGCATTTAGATGGCACTCATGTTGTTGAAGTCAGGACTACTCTGTGATAAGGTGATGCTGGCTGACAGAAAATTGCTACAGTCTCGTGATTCTAATTGCTTCTCCTCTCCAGCATGAGATAAATGGTGTCAGTGATGTGAGGAGCACATTGATCAATTCAATAGACAATGTTAAATCACTGCAGGCAGGGGTGCTTACTAAACAAGTCAAATTTAAACATTTATAAAAATTATACAAAGTCCAAAAAATACCATCAAACAAAGACAATCTGCATATATAAAAGGGGTATAATCTGAATATTTTAAAAATATTTTTCAGACAATAAGATCATTTTTATACTTATAAGTCCATAAATATCAAACAAAGACAATCCAACACAAAATGACTGAGACCCCCAGCTCAAACAAAAACAATCCGACATGAATGAGATCCTTGCTCAAACGAGGCAAGTCTGTTGACTGCTTCAAGTTTTTCGTTGGAATAGTGCTGATCATGTGGTTGATCGGTGTATATTATTTCCATCTTCTTCAATATTTTAGCATTCTTTAGGATATATCTAACCATGTTAAACTCATACTCCATGGACCACTCGAAGTCAACTAGGTATATATTTTCAAGTTTTGAAACCAAACATGTTGGCACTTGCTTCGGCTCCGTCCAGTATTGATTGTTAACCGCGGGCATGCTTCGTCCTATTCCTTGGCCCGCGACCTGATCATGATTATGACAACTTATTAAAATGAAAAATCAAAATTCTCTTCACATACAAAAAACTAGTAAAAAAGAAGGCTAAAGAAGAAGAGGATCGGCGAAAAACATACCATTCGGCCCATCGTTAAAACTTGGAGATTATTAGCTCTTTCAAGATAAAAATTGATAAAACGCCAATCAGCATCCATTTTGAGTTGTGTTAAATTATGGAACTTGGCACTCAAACGAGGAAACCATTCAGCAGGCATCTGCCAAAACAAACAAACGAACAAAGCACCAACTACTGTATAAAATAAAACAACCTGAACATGTAGGGAAAAAAAATAATAGAATTGTTGATTAATTACCGTCATTCCAACGGTTGATAATGTTAGACAGTTGACATTCAACAACTTGCAAAGAAATTCAATCGCACAACAAGAATACAGAGGGTTGCCTTTATTCAGATGGATGTGTGCTTCAACTAAATAGTTCAGTTTCGCCATAACCATGATATACCTAGTCATGGAAACACGCAATCGAAAATACCTAAGCGCGGGAGTATCTAACTTCAACCCGATGACCGTGTCTGCATCGATGACGAGCCTCGCTAGGGTGGGTGAAGATAAACTACATTCGTGCATCGTCATCCTCTCAACGATCAACTCTTCAAGCCCTGGACATCCCGAAAACAGTCGAGTAAGGAAATCTTCAGAATCATAACCAACACCGACAAGCTGAAGCTTCTTAAGGGCAGGGAAATGTACTGCGGCATCCATATTAAGGGTAACAATGCAATCAAAGATACACAAATCGACGAGGGTTTTGCAAGTGAATAGGCACCGAGGCAACGTGAGCTGATGATGATCCAGATGGATAACGAGATTCCGGAGATTATGCTTGAAAATATCGGTAATCCACGACTCGAATTCATAATTAATACCATCAGCAGCAGCAGTAGTAGTGTGAAAAGTATTGATGTTGTTGTTACAGTATTCTCGTCTACACGATAAGCCTCCGTTGCAAGTGAATCCTAAAAAAGGGACATGAGCCCAATGAAACTTCCATCCTTTTGCAATCACGCTGGTTTGCACAAGACTCTTAGTAGAGAGAAAGGAGAGAATATGAGATATGATGTCTTCGGGCAAGCCGCTTATTCGATCCATTCCAAATCAAAAATTGGACAACAACCGATTGAATTTCTACGAAAAACATAAATTCAAAAAATTGCAAATTAAATACTCCACTACCGTATAACATTAATACAAAAGTAAAATCTAATATATACCTTAATTTAAATGTACTTGTGTTGCTCCAACTGCTGATCAGATTCTGACAAAAAGCTGTAGCTCCAACAGCTCAGGTTCTAATTAGGGCTAAGTTACTTGTGGACGAGATTTATATATATATATATATATATATATATATATATATATATATATATATATATATATATATATATATATATATATATATATATATATATATATATATATATATATATATATATATATATATATAATTTTTTTTAATATAGATTAAGTGATAAACAATTTATGAAAAAGTTGAAATTATACGCGGTTATTAAAAATATGAAAATTATAACAACTGAATCTGTATTCTAATTTTGGATAATTCCGCCGAAATAAAATACATAAAAACTTGGATTTCAAGAAAAATGAAAAAACGGACCGACAGACCTTGATGATGCAATCCGAACGGCACGGATCTGTATATTGGATCAGCTGCGGCGGAATTGATTGATCTGTCGATGCTACCCTCTTTAGGATTTGAGAGAGAAGAAGGACTGCACAGAGAAAAGGAGTTTTTCTATCGATGATTACCAACAACAAATGAATGTTCGGCTCCCCTCCCCAACCGCGGGCTTTTTTTAATGTGGCCACCGCTGACTGACGTGGCAATACCATTATTTTTTACTTACCTTCCTCATCTCACGAAAAAAAATCCCACTTACTTCTCTGTTCCTCAAACAAATTTAATTTGTATTTCTGGAATTGAAAAAGGAAAATCTTTAGTATCAATAAGTATTATAACTCATACTACTAATGAAAAATTGTGAATCCACTCATGATCTCTTGCAATCATCTTCGACGGTGCCGAGCAAAAGCAACATGGATTGGCTTGTGCTTTTCGGAGACGGTGTAAGCTTACTCTACAGAAAACTTTGCCAAGAATCAGCCCGTATGGAATCGGCCCGAGTTGCCGTGAATAGTAGATGTTATCCCACTGAATCCACACATGACCCTTTGGAACCTGTTATACATGACCAAAAAGGAACGTTGTAAACTCGCGTGTTAGCTAGTGCATTATCGTCTTCATCGATCAAAACCATTAGGAAATCGAACAACTCAGAACCATTTAATCACCATATTCAAAAATTCACCATCCGTACCACTAATGATTGGGAGCTGTCGCCGCGAGCAGGATCATCCACAAACGACATCGTATGGCCCTCCAACCCGACAACGCGCTTCGTGATGAACTTTCTAGTGTTATCCGGCAACCCGACGTCATGTTTATATAATATTGTTCACTTATTTTTTAGATTTATTGCTTAAAAGTAATTTAATAAAATTAATTAGATATAATTAAATTTAAATAAAACATTTTTAATTAATTTTTTGAAATATCCATTGAACCGAGTTCAAAATGTTTTATAAAAAGCTTATAAAAGGCTTTCAGGCTAAAAAGGCTTTAGGCCGAGCCTCTTAAAAAAGCTTATAACAAGTAAAAGATCAGGCTTAAGCCTAAAAATTCCAACATCAAAGTCAGGCCTATTTAATCAAAGCCCGACTCGGCTCGTTCCCACACCTACTTATAAGCTCAATAAATATCAAACAGACAATTAGACACAACGAAAGTCTTGCTCAGAAAAATTTCAAACAAAGACAACGCAACATGACTGAGACCCTCGCTCAAATGAGACAAATCTGTTGACCACTTCGAGTTTCTTGTGCGAATATTGCTGATCTTGTGGTTGATCGGTGTATATTATTTCCATCTTCTTCAAGATTTTAGCATTCTTTAGGATATATTTGACCATGTTAAACTCATGCTCCATAGACCACTCGAAGTCAACTAGATATATATTTTCAAGTTTTGAAATCAAACACGCTGGCACTTGTTTCGGCTCCGTCCAGTAATGATTTTTAAAATCGACCTGATGATTACGAAAACGTATTAAAATGAAGATTCGGCCGCATTCCCTTCACAAACGAAACTAGAAAGTGGATCAGAAAACATACCATTCGACCCATTGTCAAAACTTGAAGATTATAAGCATTTTCAAGAAATAAATTGATAAAACGCCAATCAGCTTGCATTTTGAGTTCAGTTAAATTATGGTACTTCGCTCCCAAACCAGAGAACCATACAGGATTTGAAATCTGCCAAAACAAACAACACACATAATCAATATACTCCCTCTGTCCCAGACTTGGATACATTTTTCATTTGTATTTTACAAAGAAAGTAGGTATATAAGTCTGAGACGAAGGGAGTATAATATCCCTAATATAAAATAACCTAATATATATAGGGAAAATAATAAAACTGTCAATTACCTTAAATCTAGGTGTTGATAAGGTAAGACAGTTGACGTTCCACAGCTCACAAAGAAATTCAATTGCACAACCTGGAAGTTTGCCTTTATTCAGATGGATGTGTGCTTCAACTAAATAGTTCAGTTTCGCCATAACCATGATATACCTAGTCATGGAAACACGCAAACGAAAATATCTAAGCGCGGGAGTATCTAACTTCAACCCAATGGCCGTGTCTGAGTCGATAACAAGCCTAGTAAGGGTGGGTGAAGATAAACAACATTTGTACATCAACATCCTCTCAACGATCAACTCTTCAAGCACCGTACATCCTGAAAACAGACGAGTAAGGAAATCTTGAGAATCATAGCCAACACCGACAAGTTGAAGCTTCTTAAGGGCAGGGAAATGTACTGCGGCATCCATATTGGGGATAACAACAACGCAATCAAAGATGCACAAATCGACGAGGGTTTTGCACGTGAATAGGCAGCGAGGCAACGTGAGCTGATGATGATCCAGACGGATAACAAGATTCCGGAGATTACGCTTGAAAATATCGGTAATCCACGACTCGAATTCATAATTAATACCATCAGCAGCAGTAGTAGTACTGTGAAAAGTATTGATGTTGTTGTTACAGTATTCTCGTCTACACGATAAGCCTCCGTTGCAAGTGAATCCTAAAAAAGGGACATGAGCCCAATGAAACTTCCATCCTTTTGCGATCATACTGGTTCGCACAAAACTCTTAGTCGGAAGAAAGGAGAGAATATGACCCATGACATCATACGGCAAGCCGCTAATTCGATCCATCCGAAATCAAATCTGGACCGCAACCGATCGATCGAATTACTACGTGCTACAGGAGGAAAAAGGTCAGTTCAAATACTGCAAAAAAATGATTAATTAGGGCTAATTTGTTTGTGCACGCAATTTCGTTGTACTATTATATATATATATATATATATATAAAAAAATACCAAAAAAATTATCTTTATACAGAAAATAAAATATAACATTTATTTTATTTTATTTTATTAATAAAAAATTATAGTACCTAATATTAGTATTTTTAGTAATTTTTGTATTCATTTATAATAATAGATATGTATTATATAAAATTCAATTTCAAAATATTAATTAGTGATAACAAATTAGATTTGGTATTTTTTTGGTGAATGCTAGCAAAAAAAAAAAATGACGACTTATGAACAAGGCTTTTCCGTGAATTGTCAATTGATTTAATCAGTAAATATTAAATAATCCGTGCAACTTTGTCACTTAAAATACAACCTCCGGAAAAAGAGGATGTCCATTTGAAATGATGCCAGACGTCGTCATCGAGAGACCGATCTCGGAAGATCTTGATAGGCAACATGATTGACAAAGTGATCAGTTATACAATCAAGCACCCATGCCTTTGCAAACATAAGAATGTGGACAAAGTGATTGGCAGTAGGTTTCATTCTGTCATTTATTTTCTCAAATCATTGCACACATAAGAAGCGCAATTTCTTTAATTTTGTATACCCGTTACTTGACTGAGATCTCGCACCACTTCATTCAACTTCATCATTTATGCTATAGAACAAACTCATGTCATGTCCTGATATCCTTTTAAGAGATGAGAGTTGTGTTCATTACAAACTAGATACACCATTTGGTTACATAGACTGTTTGTATTTATAAAGTTGCGAAGAAATAACAAAACAAAAAAGGTCCACGGAGACACAGATAGTCTGTGCAACAGTGAATAGAAATTGCAAAATCAGGAAGTTTTGGCTAAACCACTTAAAAGTGAAACGTTTAGGATCAAGAGTGTAAGAGCCTCAAACCCGTAGGACCAAAAGTGCAAGCAGCTCATACAACATAAAGTAGCACAAATGAAGTTTGTTTTGAGGAAAAAATGCTTATAAAGTGAGTTGCAGTCGAGGGCTAACTTGTTGCCAAAATTTTGAAAGCACTGATTAGATTAAGATACCAAGTTACAAACTGAAATACTCAAAGGCAACATAGCCAAATAGTCGCGTAATTCAAAGCACTAAAAGTGTCTTCGTTTTCCGCTTACAAAAGAGTTCAGATATAAGGGAAGTTCAGATACCAAGGTACTGTGAAATACCTTGAGCAACGATTACAACCCTCATCGCTCTTATTGTCACAATCGCCCAAAGTCCTCAGGTGGCCAAACCTATACACCAAGCAGCAATGGGATAATTAAGTCGAAGCACACTTGCACACAACACGCCTATAACAAAACAAATTACTAAACCGGAACTATTCATGTTACATACATCGGCTTTTGGATACTGTAAGAAGGTCTATAAGGCAATGTAAGCTTACTCTACAAAATACTTTGCCAAGAATCAGCCCGTATGGAATCGGCCCGAGTTGTCGAGAATCCTTGGAAGCGTAGATATTATCCCCCTGAATCCACACATGACCCTTTGGAACCTGTTGTTATACATGACCAAAAAGGAACATTGTAATCTCGTATATTAGCTAGTGCACAATCGCCTTCATCAATCAGAACCGTTACATATTTCAACCAGCAGGAAATCGTTTCCTCAAACCATTTCATCACCTTATCCAAAATTTCACATCCTTACCACTAATGAATGGGAGCTATCGTCGAGAGCAGGATCTTCCAGAAACGACACCGTATGGCCCTCCAACCCGACAACGCGCTTCGTGATGAACTTCCTAGGGTTATCTGGAGACCGCACCATAACGACGTCTCCGGGGCCCACCCTCCCGAGCCTATGCGACAGCTTCTCAACGAGCAAAACGTCGCCGGTGAAATTCAAGGTCGGCAGCATGCTCGGCCCATAAACCTAACACCAAATTAAACATCAATTGATTTAGGAATAATTGATTGAATAACGAAAGAAGAAAACGGAAGGTAGAGAGAGTACTAACTAGGGCAGGCGAGCAGATGTAGGTTTCGGTGACGTGCAAGAGGGAGATGAATTGAGCGAAGATGATGGAGTGGCCCACCACTTCTTTAGCTGTCGATCTCCATTGCCGACCGAATTCGAGCAATCTCGAAGCTCTCATCGTTTCGATGGCGTCTCCATTGATGTCGCCCAAATTTTATTTTTATTTTTTATTTTCTTCTTTTCCAAGTATCGCTTCTGTATTTTTAAGCATTTTTAAGGAATATTTATTTATTTATTTATTTTTTAATTGAGAAATCATTTTTATTTATTTAGAACTCGGTTAAAAATGGTGAATATCACCCCTAAAACCTGAATTCAATCGTATATAAATTCTCCAAAAATAATTATTCATCTATTTTTTAATTGTGTTTTAATTTAATTTTAACAATTTCATTAGCATAATTATATTTCAAAATCATTTTACATGGCTTCAAATTTAAAAATAATCTTTTTTTCTCTTAAAAAAACCTTGTTAAATTAAACAAATCAATCGATCATTACTAAACTCTTATTTCGAAACAGAAATTTTGTTCAATCAAAATCATATAATCCACATCCAAAAAAAAGTATAACTCGTTTGAATTTTGTAAAAGAAGTTGACACTAGTTTTTTTGAGACGGATACATAACTCTTAATCATATCCATCTTTCAAATGATCAACACCAATGCAAACTTACGGTATCCATAAATTATGATTAATCAAACCAAAACAATATGAAAATTAAGTATATGAACCAATTAGTTAGACACTGTAGGCTTTGTGGTGAGTCCGAATCCAAACGGAAAAAGAGGATCGTAATGAGCGTCCCCGAAATTCATGGGAAGCTGGTCAACTCTCTTGAACCAAGTCCTCGGCAGCTTCCCCGTGAATCCATAGTCACCGAACAGCACATCGGCCACGCCTTGGCCTTCGGCCCCAGGCAGCCATGCAGCCACGAGCCCGTCGATATTCGGAAGATAAGGCTCCACAACCAACGGTCGGCCCGAAATCAGAACAACCACGCACTTCATTTTCCCGCACACGTTCTTCATCGTGGTCAGGCCCGGTTCGGGAATCGTAAGGTTCCGATTATCCCCGTACTGCTCGGCATAAGTCTTCTCTCCCACCACCACTATAGCGTACGAAAACTCGTTGACCTCAGTCAACGAGTCAACGTCCGGATTCGCGCTGTACACAATCTCCGTACTCGGGTCAACCGTCGTCGAGATCGCACTAAGTATAGTCGTACCTTCTATGAGTGTGTTGTTGTCGACTCCTTGCCAGTCGACAGTCCAGCCGCCGCATTGCAGGCCGAGGTTGTTGGCGTGGGTCCCGGCTACTAGTATTTTTTTCGAAGCCTTTTTCGGGAGAGGGAGAATTCGATCGTCGTTTTTCAAGAGAACGAGCGATTTTCTCACGGCCTCTCTCGCGAGCTCTTTGTGAGCTTGAGTCCCGATTTTGTCGACTAAGCTGTAATCGGATAAAGGGTTCTCGAAGAGGCCGAGCGTGAACTTGACCCTCAAAATCCTCTTGACCGCGTCGTCGATTCGGCTGATCGGGATCAGCTCGTTCTCGACATGGGAAGTCATGACTCGAAGAAACTCGGTGTGGTTGGGTGGGACCATAACCATGTCGACTCCGGCATTGATCGCTGTCTGAAGTGAGGTTGTGTAGTTAGAACCCCACGGATAAGTCATTCTGTCAACACCTTGCCAGTCGGAAATCACAAACCCCTGCAGCAAGGAATCGATATATATCAGTCAAGATATATGCATGCATGCTTATGTTTGGACTAAAACTAAACTGAACTGAACTGAATGGATCTAAACTGAACTGATTTTAACATTATATATGCATGCATGCATGTTTACGTACTCTGAATCTGAGGGTTGTTTTGAGGAAGTGAGTGACTAGGTTTCTGTTGGAATGCATCTTGACTCCGTTCCAGCTGGAATACGAAACCATGACGGTCGATACGCCCTTGATGATCGAGTGGTAGTACCCGGGCATGTGCATGCTCATCATCCCTTTGTAGTCGCTCACCGTGTTGTTCTCGTCGATCCCGTTTGTCGTGCCCCCGTCGCCAACAAAGTGCTTCGCACAAGCAGCTACTTTCTCCCTACAAATCACAATACATATATTAATAATATGAATTTATAGGAGTAATGTGAATTTTGTAGTGAATTGAAGAAGAAGAAGACTCACTTTCCGCCTACATACGGGACGCCCTTGACGGGGGGTTTCCCCTGGAGGCCGTAAATAACATCAGTCATCTGCTCGACAATCTTATGATCTTCGCTGTAACTCTCGTAGCATCTTCCCCATCTTGGGTCTCGACAAACGGCGATGCACGGCGAGAAAGCGTAGGGGATGCCGGTGGCTCGGGTTTCAAGGGCGGTGGCTGAGCCGATTCGCATGACGAGGTCGGGATCTCGGGTGGCGCCGAGGCCGACGTTGTGGGGGAAAATGGTGGCCCTGTAGAGGCTGTTGTGGCCGTGGACTGAGTCGATGGCGTAGAGCATGGGGATGCCGAGTCGACTCGACAAGGACCCGTTTTGAAAAGCGTTGACCATGTTGACCCAGTCTTGGGGAGTGGCCTTGTGGTCGGAGCGAGGAGTGCTTCCGGCGGCGCTGATGACGCTGCCGATGGAAAAGTCTCGGAGGATGTCTGGGTTACGTTGGGCTTGTCGATTTGGGCCATTTGCCCGATTTTCTCCTTCAGGGTCATTTGGGAGACGAGGGATTTGATTCGAGTGTTCATGGGGAGGTTCGGGTTCTTGTAACGGGTGTCGATCGTTTCGGCACATGAGGATGATGCGAGTAGGAGCAAGAGGCCTAGAAGAACTTGGAGTAGTGAATAAGGCATAATGAATGAATGTATATGAATAATGAATAATTAGGAATTAAGCTAGGAGAAGAATAAGAATGAGTTAGGGAGTGTGATGAGATATGTTGGGAATGATATATGCATATTTATAGCCTTAGTTTTACTTGCACCATATTTATGTTTGTATGCCCACTTGCACTTTGAACTTGAAAATTCTTTGTAGGTATAAATTAATTAATTAATGCATATTGCTACCTGCAGCTCACTTCCTCGAACCAACGTTTCTCAATTTAAAATAAAATAAAATAACTCCAACTATATCTATAATGCCAAAATATAATCCGGAAGAACCGAAAATAAGGTTGAAGGCCCGCTAGCTCATACTCAGTGAGTCAGTGTCGGGTATCCGTCGGTCGGCCCGGTTGGCTTCAAGTCAACTGTTGACTATAATGCCAAAATTTTCAAAATGAGCAACTAAGGATTTTATGCAATTGTTGACTACATACAGTTCAACAATTCTACTACCAAGCACGTGGCTCGAAATTTGTTTACTACGATTGTACATACAAGTTGAATCATTGATATTTCATAGTAGTTGAAGCTGGACTTCAAAAATGACTACTACTAAGATTCAATACAATAATTGAAATATAGTATTCAAATTTTATACATGACAAAATATCAATACTTTAACTGTTCACCATAGATATTATTAACTCGATCTATTGATACTTTGAACACAGACATATAGGGTTTTAATTTGCCATTATTTGGATTAAATAAAAGATCAATTTTAAGTTTGTATCAACAAAATTGGCTAGATTATTCATTTTAACTTTTGTGTTATGCACATCATTCTCCCTTAAAATGAATACTGAATTAAAAATACAATGAGCAAACTAAAAATTAAATTCAATCCACGCTAGCTAGCCAAAAAAATTAGGAAATAATTTTTATGTATATCCATTTACACGATATGAATTGTTTAATTTTTAGACTCAATATGAATTATTTAATTTTTAATTAATTAATATCCATGAATTATTCGTGAATTGTGAATAGTTTTGGGAAGAAAAAAAAATCAATTAAAATATATTAAAGTGAGAGTGTACTACTGTATAAAAATGATTAATTGGTGAGAAAAAAAAAAGAGTTGATGGTGAACAGTAGTGAATAATCTTGAAATCATTGGTCAAGTCAATAAATCGATCACATAGAAATATGTTTAAAAAAATAAAATACTTACTACTACTTACTTGTTTAAAACATGCTACTTATGACACATATTTTTTGAGATGAATTAGAAACTGTTTGGACGAGTTTATTTAAATTATTTAAAATAGTTTATAAGATGTTACGTATTATAAGTTGTTTTAAAAGCCGATAAGTTGTTATGTATTATTTAATAAATAAGTTGTTAACCTGTTTAAATAAAATAGGTATATAAACTTATAAGATGTTAATTTGTTTGACAATTTAAGATTTTATATAGTTGAAATTACCAAAAATAAATTGTTATATATGAAAAAAAATTATATTAATTAAATAATAAATTTGGAATTTTTGTCTATATATAAAAGTTGTTGTTTTAAGAGCTGATAAGTTGTTATGTATTATTTAATAAATAAGTTGTTAAACCATTTGAATAAAATAGGTATATAAACTTATAAGATGTTAATTTGTTTGACAATTTAAGATTTTATATAGTTGAAATTATATTACCAAAAATAAATTGTTATATATGAAAAAAAATTATATTAACTAAATAATAAATTTGGAATTTTTGTCTATATATAAAGGTTATTAATTTTAAAGGTAATCTTAAGAATATATATCAAACTTATTTTAAAGTTTTCTAAGATCTTTTAAAAAAAAAAATCAAACAAATTTCTATATTTTTTAAATAGTTTATAAGCTCTCAGTAAAAAAATAGACTCATTCTATTTCTATGTACCGATACACCAAATGGAGTGGGCTTGGTGAATTTGAGCTATGGGCGTATGAGTAGTGGACTTGGTTGAAAAGGCTTGGGCCTAGGAAGTAAGGGTAGTCGGGATCATGGGCCTATGGGCAAAGGTAGTGGGCTGGGTATTTTCACGGGCTAGCTAGCGGGCGGATTAGTATGATGATCCGGGTTTGGGTTGGATAAATGGATTCGAGCTCGGCCGGAAGTATGGTCGGGTTGCTCGGGCCACGTGCAGCTCTAATCTTCATAACTAACCAGAGGATGGGATCAGCATTGTGGAAGCTCTCAACGCTACAACGACGTTTCAATTAATGTCAAGAAATTTTCTTTGTTTTTTTTATTTCAAAATTTTCTTTTGTTAGTATATTATTTTTAATTTTTCGGTTTTCTTTGTGTCTATCTCTTCTATAATATTCCGTATTTTTTTAAGTGAACGCTTGAATGGAAAAAGATTAATTTTGAAAATATAAATATTACTTCTTTCGAAGACAATTGTATTTAAAAAATAAATAAAAGCGCGACATTGACAATTGAGATTATTCAAATATTAAAGTAATTTCATTTAATACACGTTTTATCCGAAAACGAAATTTAAAATTTTTAAAAATCCTTTTTGACGACTTTCAAATTTCAAAATATCTGAATAAATTTTTGATTGTGCAAGTTAATTCCCATACAAAATTAATGACCAATCAACCAATCATTTTCAGTTCATAAAGCTTGATCGGTGTACGTGTTGTAATTAATCAGATAAAAGATGAATGCAACGATCAAATCATAAAAGTTGATAATATATTTTGAATGTTGAAGTTGAAGATCAAAGCTTCTGATCATCAACACTCACTCAATACGAAAAAGCACGAAAATAGAATACAACCACTAAATCGAGTCACTGCCGATATTATTCCAGTTTGCTTTAATTTGAAGATGGATGGATAGATCTTTTTGTGTATAGTACTATATCATTTCAATCATCAATATAGTCAAACTTGCAATTGTCATAGCCTGCGACTCATCAAACAAACAAATGCAACAACACTATTAACATCGATCGATCTCTAACAAAAATAAATAAATAAACTTGTCATCATCGATTATTAATCAAAAAAGAAAAAAAAAACAAAAAACGAGCGAACGAGCTTAGCTTACTTGGATCGGTGATGGAGACGAGTCCAGCGCTATCGAAATCGCACTCGTGAGGTTGCTTGTTGTTTGTCTGATAGTAATAGTTCGCGGCCAAGGAGGCCTTGCACACGAGGGTCGAACAAATACTGCAGTCTTTCGCCCACCCTTCCTTGCATGTTTTCGTTTGTTTCGAGCCGAGGTTTTCGCACGCGTAGTTTATGATTTTGTTGAGCTCCGTGTCATCGGTCGAAGGTTTCGTAACGCACCAATGCTTATCTTCGCCTAAGCCCACGTAACAAACTGAACTCAACGAAACCAGGAAGAGGACGACCAAAGAACTTATAACTAATTTACCCATTTTTGATAATAGAAGATCGATATGAGAATAATGAGATAATGAAGTGTGATGGAAGATGAGAAAAGCGTACGTACTTATATAGATTTTTTTTCCGACCTCGTGTTGTAAATTTTTAGTATTTAATTAAAACTAGGAATCAGGATTCGTGCATTGTGAATAGTTCTGGGGAAAAATTTCAATGAAATCCTTGTTGTAATTCAGTCTTCGAGATTCGTTGTAGACTTTCACAATTTAAAATTTATGGAAGAATATTCACGCCTATGAGAATAGGCGGGAATTATGGGTTTCAATATTCCCCCTCCCTCACACTTCAATTGTGATATGGATAAGCTCAAGAAATAGTCTTTTTAACAAAATTGTTTTTAAGACCCGTTCTTTTGGATTAAAAACGTCTAAGTGAACTTAGTTTGAATTGAATGAAAAGTTCAGTTAACTTAATTGGATTAAAACAGACTTACTTGAATGGATCTGAATTGAATGAAAAGTTTAGTTAACTAAATTAATTTTCTTATAAAAATAATAATAATTTTTATAATTTGTTAAATATTTTTAAAAAAATATTAATAATATTTTATTATTAATTAGATTTTATACTTAAAATTATTGATTCAAAAATTTATTATTTATTTTATTGTAATTCAGTCTTCGAGATTCGTCTTAGACTTTCACAATTTAAAATTTATGGAAGAATATTCACAACTACGAGAATAGGCGGGAATTATGGGTTTTCAATATTCTCCTTCCCTTCCACTTCAATTGTGATATGGTATGGATAGCCGCTCAAGCAATAGTCTTTTAACAAGATTGTTTTTAAGACCGTTATTTTGAATTATTACCGACTTAACTGAACTTGAATGGATCTAAATTGAATGAAAAGTTCAGTAACTTAATTGAATTAAAACCAACTTAATTGAATGGATCTGAATTGAACGAGAACTTCAGTTAACTGAATTCATTTTCTTATAAAATAATAATAATTTTTATAATTTGTTAAATATTTAAAAAAAAATATTAATAATATTCTATTATTAAATAGATTTTATATTGAAAATTATGGATTCAAAATATTTTTTATTTATTTTATTTTAATTTATTTTTAAAAATAAATTAACAAGTAAAAACGATCGGAACAGGTATTTTTAAGATTCAAAGAAACTTTGATACTTTAATTCCGAGTATTCAGGAATCAACTAACACTTAGATTTTTTTAGTTCTCGAGTATTCTTGAAATTAACTAGTTATTCTTGAAATCAACTAGTTTTAATCCACGTGTTATACATTTCCGCTACATCAAATTGTCTTGTTGCAATGAGACGAAAAGATTAAATACTACTGCTTCTTCTGTCCCGAACCAACAAACACACATGTCAATAATAAGAAAATATTGTTTTATAATCAATCATGCATGTTTCCTATTTTGAGAGGCGAAAAAACTTATTGATGTTACACTCATTCCAGTTTCATAATAACAAGACCACATGCATGTATATATATATGTATATATTTTTGTTATCCTCTTACAACATCACAATTTCTCAATTACTTCTCCACATCAACACTAGAAAAAAAAAATTCCAAAATTCAGCCGGTAACATCCATTAATATATACATTGTACACGGTTCAACACAACCCGCTCTACAATCTCACTCACCAGAGACGAGAAAGAGAGTCGGGATTAATGGGGGGTCGAGCCTTGAGTAACCTAGTGACTTCTTATCGTCCTGCAAAGCATATATTTATCCCAGCATTGTATCATTTCAGCCATAATAATAATAAATTAATTAATGAAAGTCATATATCTTACCGTCCCAGTCTTGAGAGCTCAGGCTCTTGAAGCAGTAGCTCTTGTAGTGGCTTTACAGTCGTTCCTTTCGAGGAAATACTAGGAAAGACGGAAAAACGAGAATTAATTACTCCACTAATTGTAAGTCCCGAATTAATCAAGAAACTAAAAAATGTAGTACCTGATAACAAAATCCAACGAAAGCAGCCTGTGGTGAATTTTGAGGTCCCTACCCACATAAGTGACGACCAGATTACCCGCATCCGGGTGGGGCCAGCTTCTCGAAGTGGGGAACCGCAGCACGAATGTTCCGGGCTCTTGAAGTGCAGATTCCGCTTCTTCCTTTGTGATGAACCCTTGCATCCAAATGGGTGGCGAAATCGAGTTCCACATGGCATTAATCGCACTTTGCGACAGAGTAAAAGCCACTGGGTATAACCAAGACCACAGCTTCTCGAAATCTCCTTGGGAAACCAAGTCTCGGCAGCCGACTACTCTCCTTAGACACTCAAAGTCCTAAAATATTCAAAAACATTCCAACTTAATAATAATATAGTAGTATTAATTAATGAATTAATACCATAAAATTTCAGGGGGAGAGAGAGAGAGAGACCTGTTTTGTTAAAGAACGAGTAGAACAGGCTATCTTCATGAAGCGTTCATTAATCACGAATACCAGATTGGCCCACAGAAGATCACTGTTGTTCATCGATATCGAAGACCAAGCTCGTATTCCATCCTCCACCAATCTCTTTGACATTACTATCTGTTGCCTGTAAATAATAAGTGAAGCATATTTTTTAGAATGGACTAATTTTTTGTGTATGATTCGTTGAGAGAAGATGAAGGTGAAGAAACCTGTGATGTGAGCATCCAGAGAACAGAGAAACCTGATCTGCAAAATTTGCCAACTGTTTCTCAGTAACCGAAATAGCAATCTCCTTGAGCAGCTCGCATCTCTCTGCTGGGCTCCCCAAGCAGTACTTGAAGATTATCGTGTCTGAAATCGGACTCAAGATGCTGGGCATCATCATGCTTTTCGGACCCGGAATTAATGTTGTTTTCCTGTTGTTATCAGAGGCGTGCAAGTTGTTGTTCGCTGCTCTAGAATGGTTCTCTGGCCATATTCTCATCCTGTATGTGTTATTCTAATTCCAACAAATAATAGAATCTTAAGATAGGATTCCTGACATTGAGTAAACACTAAACGCACAAAAAAAATTGTTCGATTGATAACTACTTTTAACTAGTCAATTTTTTACAGAATATAACGCCCCATCAGAATATTAGATTATAGATTAATGTCATCAGAATAGATTAAAAAAAAAATGAGTGCATGTTAGAAGTTGAAAAAAATAGAGAGAGATGGCGTAAAGGCCACAAAAATGCTACCTCATAGCTAGTCCAAGCACGAGACATGTGTTCTTTGTTAACTTGTAATGCATGATTTCCTAATTTGACCCGCTTTGACGAAGGACTCGGATTGGCTTCACGTACAATATTGGGAATAACCTCCATGGACTCATCAAGACTACCGGGTGTATAGGACGATTTCCTAAATGTCTGAGAGGTCGTCTTCACATTCTTACTTCTTGATGAAATGCAACGGATAGCAGGGGAAAGGGTCTCGAGGAAAGGAAATCTTCCAAACTTAGGAACAATGAATTTAATCCGGAAAAGTCTGTTTTCACACTTTGAGGATAGCTGAAAATGGGGTGGGGGGATGAAACTAAATCACCGATCTACTAAATCTCCAGTAACATTAAATTTTGTACTACTTTCTCTTTTTTTGGAAATGAAACTACCAAAACCACCCTTGAAATTTACAAAATAGATAGAAAAATCGATGGCGATAAATATAAAATGCAAGCCGATAGAATAGGGGGTCACTAGTAATATTAAGAAATAGAGGGAGTTGATTATGATGTCATAAATTTTTGTTAGCTCCACTAAGGTGCGAAATGTAACATGTGTGTAGCCTCAAGGGTGTATTTTGTTATTTTAAATTCAAGCATTTTGTAATTTGGTAAAACTTCAAGGGTGTGTTTTGTAATTATCCATAAAAAATAATCATATAAAGAATGAATGCATACTAAATGGCTGTGAATACACATACCTGAGATATCTTGAGCCTAAAAGAAGCACGCCCGTTGATTACTTTAGACGGCCTTTGATGAGAATCGTATTCAATCCCATCATAACTCGCAAGAATCGGAGGTTCTTCGTCAGTCGTGTTCTCAACAAGAGCCTCATTGTCAGCGTACAAAAGAGACGCGACAACCTTAAAGAGTAAAACAACATGCGTTTAAGCAAATAAGTATAGTTAGAAGACTTCTTTATAAGGAGTAAGAACAAAAATAAAAGGGCGAGATGTTAAACAAACCTCTAGGTTTTTGGGCACAACACAATCAAATGCATCTAGTAACAGCACATCAAGTGAAAAGCTCCTCCGACAAGATGACTGCTTTCAGGAAAAAGGAAAAAAAGAGAGTAAAGGTGTTAGAATAATGACACTTGGTCTAATATCATGTCTATTTGAAGGATAATTTTAGTGTTCCAAAATTACTATACAAGATATGTAAATTGAAACGTGCATCAAATAACACCATGTTAACCTTGCCCCCAACAATGCTCCAAACACCATCACTGTCTTCTTCGATCTCAGACGAACTCATATAATCTATTGATAGCCGCACCGGGGGATCCTGCTACCATCGAGTGAAAAGGGCATCAAAACAAGAAAATTTACCATACACGTCAAAAAACAAAACAAACCTTAACATAATGGGTTTTGACAACTGCCGTTGCAGACAGGAGATCAAGTCCGTGAACGTAACCATGAAATGTATCCTCATTTTCTACAGGGTATTCCAAGAGTATTTTTTTCAGAGCCTCTGCATGAAATTCCTCGTCAATTGAGCAAGTCAAGGGCTTATCTCCCACAATTTTCCCATCCACATGAAGCCTCAATAGATCTTTCAAGACCTGGAAAAAATCAATGACATATATGGTCCATTTTAGACTCGCTTCTTGCATCATTTGATATATCTTCTTACGGATTTATCATATCGCAGAGGAATATACAAATGATAGCCAATAAAACATAATAGAGGAAACAATAAGGAGCATCTGGTCAAGTATGAATAAAAAAAAAAGGCGATATCTAGGACAAATGAAATATACCTCACATCCCACATGAACCCATTTCTTGACGGGAAACTCAAACTCGGTGGAGGCACAAGAGACTTCAGTCCACGGTACAGATTTATCAGGACTCGGAGCCTCCTCGTGTAGAAACATCAAAGGAAAGAGCTTCAGTCTCTTCTTATCATCCAACCAAAGGAAAGGCACACTAGATGCGACCTCCGGGTGCTTCTGCAAATTATCCCATTGTCAAGAAAAGCTTGAACCTAAAAGACTCGACACAGGTCACCCCTAACGCCCAACTTTATAATCCTTGAAACAAAAAACCTTTTCACCAAATCACAGAGCACATAGAACTATGAAATTCAAAGATCTGAGACCAGTCGGCACACAAATCAGTACAAAAATAGAACAATGGCATCAAAGATTTCAGCTTTTCAAAAAACCCATCTTTGAAAAAGAGAAAAAAACGTGAACAGGGGTAAACCTGAACAAGAATCGCAGAGGGGGTGAAATCACAGTCGTCGATGTAAATCCAAAAACACAGTGTGAAAAACCCGTTTACTTCATCCGCATTATCATCATCATCACCGCCGTCGATGTTTCCGAATTCCACTTTAACATCTCTCAACAGAACGTAATCTTTCTCCTCCTCCGCCCGACTTAAACCGCTCATCTTTCCCCAAAAAAACCCTTTCTTTGTCAAGAGTCAAGACAATCAAAGTATCAGAGCAACCCACAAAGAGAAAAATGGAAATTTAAATTTAAGAAAAATACTTTTGAAGAACCCCAAAGTTTTGCTTGCGTATTTTCGGAACTGCCGGAAAAGTCTTTTTTTTTTTTTTGGTTTGTTTGTTTGTGGGGGGGGAGTTGAGGAGCGTAATGGGCGTGACGGCTGTTAATTAACGGTTGGTAGGGTAGGGTCTTCGTCGGGTCTCGTTCCCCCCAACGCCATCTGAATTTTTGGGCTTCGTTTTGTGTTGGAAAATGGTTTCGGGACTCAAGTATAATTATCAAAAGTTGTGGGTATATTGTGTAATTATCAGAAGTTATGGGCATGTAATTGTAAATGTTGTGTAATCATAATCGAATTCAGTCCAAAATAACAAAGGGTAATACGACGCGATGTAAGATGCATGATTATATCTTGTCAATCGACTCGTTTACCATATTGAGAGTCTTTCTCGACACCCTCTTCGTGGAAGCCTTCGCAAATACGAGCATTTTGTTCTTGCAATGTCAACATGGTTTGGTTTGTGGGTAGGGAGGGTTTGGAGTAAGATGCACCAAATAGATAATTTGAGATACAAATGTCACCTTTAATCTGTACGAGTGTTTGCATTACATTTATTTCTTTAGAATGCAGTTACAACTTACAAATACTCCATATGAGTTTGTTTCAAATTTATACATATGGTTACAAATACAACTCAAAAACCAGATCATCCAAACACACACATCTTGTGTTTGCTTAAAGGGGCCCCACCGCAACCTACTCTGATCTCAGTTTCAGCGAAGCGCTGCGAAAAAAAAGAGAGTGAGAGAGAGAGGCAGAAAATATCAGAAACCCCACAACACGAAAACCCAGCTGGAGACTTGCGAAAGAGAATGGAATTATACTTATTGAAGTCCAAGTATATTAACCTGTTGATGCAGTAGCGTTTTCCTGTGGGCTGGGGCCCATCGTCGAAAACGTGACCAAGATGGGCGTCACAAACCGCGCAAAGGACTTCATGACGGGGCATGAAAATAACTGACAAGTCGAGCTTTGACTTCACTTTGTTTTCTATTGGCTGATAGTAAGAGGGCCACCCTGTTCCACTGTCGAATTTGGTAGTCGATCTACAATACGGGCTCTTACATAAGATTAATCAGAAAATCAGCTAATGTTTGGAAGGGGTGTATATACTCACTCGAATAAGGGAGTGTCGCAGCAGATGCAATGGTAAATTCCACGGGTTTTGGTGTTCCAATATTCTCTGCACATGACCTCACAATATCATTATACAAATTGCAACAAAAAAAGAAGTAAAATACAGAATTCATTGTGTATAACAAAACAAGAGGCAAGGTAGGCCCATCTGATAAAACTGAATCTAAAAACTGATAAAACCTCACGTGTTGGCTTTTAATGTTTGCAAAAAAACTATGAATTCTAATATCGAACCTATCACTATTGTTAGATGAACACAAACTACTGAATATTTGAATGTTGAATAGCATTAACAAATCATTAAACAAAACATTTTTGTTATGGGGCTAAATCTCCGTTCTCCACCTATCAACAACAGTAATGGAATTCTCTAAACGTGCAGATAAAAACGAACCATTACCCGGTGAAATGCATAAACACACAGCCAGAATCTGTGGTGCAATGACTAAATACATAAAACGGAAGAAGGGATCGTATAGATATACCCGGTGAAAGCCCTCTCAGTACCCTTTTGTTGAGTAACGTAGTACTGTTCGTCAGTTAGCTGTTTCTTCAACTCCTCTTTGCTGAGCTTCATGTTTCCGGCATCTGCCCCTACACATCCGAAGTTACACCCCAGTTAAGCGGAAATAAATCAAGAGAGCAACTTAATACTACTACTTCTATTAATCCACTCGAGCTATGTGGATAATCATACTTAATGCATCAAAATAAATACAAAATGTAAAATTAAACAAGCACCACAATAATTAAACCACGCAGATTAGTATGAAATACCCAATTACCAAAATTAAAAACCCTAAATACAAACACACACATATATATATACCTCGAGTGGAGTCCTGTTTCTGAGAAGACGAAGATGAAGATCCCATAGCAGACACTGATAAATTAGCTCGCGATTTTCCGATCAAACCTACACAAATAGGATTTGCAGTGCGGAAACTCAAATGTGATTTTGTTGAACTGAGATTAGGCAGAGAGTTGACGATGAATCCGGGTTTGGTTATGGCGCAACGGGCCATGGTAAGGCGTACTATTGGGTTAGATTGATTGTGCCTCAAGAATAAAATGTTGTTCGCGTCATTTTCCTGTGTTTCTTTGACTAAGACAGAACGATGCACCCTTCTTCCTCCACCGTCCGATCGATGGATCCTTTTCGAGCGGCTGAAAATGGCGAATTTGTGCTGTGGACTCGCCCGCAGTGAATAAGATTTGCACAGGTGGCGTTTCTGTGTCCACCCGCGAGAGAACGAAGGCTTTACGGTCCACGTCTGCAACTTTCCGACGTCGTTTTGTCACAAAACCGGACCATTAGAGCATCTCCAACGATAGTTTTAACTTTTGGGTGAGGAGTAGGTAACTCATACTTTTTCTACTTCTACCTAAAAAAACTTCTACCTCGTCCAATGGTTCTAACTACAAAAGTCACACCACTAACTTATTTTTTTATTTTTTATTTCATATTTATAAAAATAATCTGATTTTAAAATTTTAACTATTTCAAAACTTTTATTTTTATTTAAATTTTATATAAAATAAAAAATAATTTTTAACGCTAAAAATTTAACTATTTCAAATTTTTTATTTTTTATTAATTTTTATATAAATAATTTTTAACATAAAAAATGTAATTATTTAAATTTTTTTATTTTGTATTAATTTTTATATAAAATAGAATAATTCGTTAAAATACAAAATAAGTTAAAATTTAATCTATTTCAATATTTTTAATTTTAAATAATTTTATATATTCAAAATTCTTTTTTATAATTAATTTTTATATAAATAATTTTTAACGCTAAAAATTTAACTATTTGAATTTTTTTATTTTGTATTAATTTTTATATAAAATAGAATAATTCGTTAAAATAAAAAATAAGTTAAATTTAATCTATTTCAAAATTCTTAATTTTAAATAATTTTTATAAAAAATAAATAATAATCCGTTACGGTTAAAAATTAAAATGACAGTATTAATTTTGTTAATTAATAATACAAAATAATAATAATAAATTAATAATGGTAAATAATTATAATAAAATAATAATATAATTTACTTCTACTCAAGTTCTTGTACCCCACCCCAGATGTTTTAGGAACTCTTAATCGTAACACGTCATCGCATTTCTAATGGCTTCTATCACATTTTTGGGTGAGAGGTAGAAGTACACGTAGACTTCTACCTCTTCATGGGAGATGCTCTTATAGGAGTCGACCGGACCGTTATTTTGAATAAAAAACCGAACCATCGAAGAACAAATAATAAATCGAGATGCCAAAACCGTAATTCAGCTCCAATGGCATCATTTTCAACCCTCTCTCCGCCAAACCCATGGCGGCACGGCCACCCCGACCCCACAATCCCAAATCAACCCTCTCCCAACAACACCCCGCTCGTCCGTTTCGCTCCCCAATCTCATCTCTCTAGAAAAACCAAACCCATCTCTTGCTCGGCCGCGGACCCGTCCAAAACCGCCGTCCCTCCGCCGCTAGTGGTCGTGGGATCAGCCAATGCGGACATATACGTCGAGATCGACAGATTACCGAAAGAGGGCGAGACCGTGTCCGCTAAAACCGGCCAAACGTTGGCCGGGGGAAAAGGGGCGAACCAAGCCGTCTGCGGGGGCAGATTACAGTACCCGACCTATTTCGTGGGTCAAATCGGAAAGGATGCGCATGGGAAGCTGATAGCGGAGGCTCTGGGTAGCGGCGGGGTGTTGCTCGACCATTTGAGCACTGTGGCTGGAGCTCCGACTGGGCACGCGGTGGTGATGTTGCAGGCCGACGGGCAGAACTCGATCATCATAGTTGGGGGCGCTAACATGTCTTGTTGGCCCGATACGTTGAACCCGGAGGGTTTGGAGGTTGTGAAGAATGCTGGCATTGTTTTGCTTCAGAGGGAGATTCCTGATTCTGTTAACATTCAAGTTGCCAAGGTTAATGGTTGAATTGTTTTTAGTCCTGTTATTCGCTGTGGAGTTTTTTGTATCCTATAATCCTGAGATTAATCGGTGTGGCCCATTAGTATTGCTGGTAATTTTTAGATTAGTTGTATTATTATTGTTTAATGTTTAATACATACAAGAATTCTCGGGTGCAACAGAACTGAGCTCGATGTCGTATTACAATGTCGATGACAAGTTTACACAGAGGGGGTAGGTTAATAAGTTACATTTATCTTTGGAACTGCGAGGACGGTTCTTTAGATTATTTTTTTTTTGGTTAAAATAGCTGAACTCGTTGGGTTCCCGTTCATCACTGTGAAGTTTGTTTTAGCTTATGATCTTGAGGTTAAGCTTCTGTGGGCCATAAGTATTTATAAAGAGTTTTCGAAGGAGGCTTGTCTTTATTTGTTTAATTAAATACTCCACTTATTTAGTTTCGGTGGAAGAGGATCAAACTTGATCGGCTATCTTATTAAATTTCTGTTCACAATTTAACCATTTATGCAGAAGGGTAGGTTCTTGTGTTTAGCAGATTTATCATTTTAGGTTAGTATGTTAAATTTTGGATTTGGAAATCGGTTATATATGGCGAGGATGATTCTTTAGGAATTAGGACATTGGTATTTTTTTTAATTACGATGGATAATGCATTATAATGGGATTTTGATTCCACTGTTTGTAACCCCAAATTTTGTTGCATACAAATTTGTGCATCAGCTATAATAAATCTTTGAGAATATCGGAGAATATAATAATTTTTTTCTATCTGATTAAAATTATCATCTGATCAGGAAAGAGTAATTTTGGCATTTTATTATTTAATCCTCACCTGTATAGTTATATCATTATAAAGTCTGAAGTGCCGAACTATTTGTCCTACATTTTCCCACCTTGTCATTTTTGATGTTTATAGTACATATGCTTATGCAAATTTCTTTTATATTTCAGGCAGCCAGGAGTACCGGTGTTCCAGTCATCTTGGATGCCGGGGGAGTTGATGCACCAATTCCTATGGAGCTACTTAAGCATATTGATATATTTAGCCCAAATGAAACTGAGCTTGCTCGTCTTACAAATATGCCAACCGAAAGTTTTGAACAGATTAGGCAAGCTGTGGGGGAATGCCATAAAATGGTTAGTTTTATTCACCTAAAAGGCTGACAATTATTCTTTGTATTCACATTTCCCTTTTGTGTTATTTATACAATTTATCAGGGCTTTGATGTGTCCTAGTTTTACTTGGCGTATTATGTTTTAGAAATAATTATGGCCAATTAATTAGTAGTACTTAGGTTCCATTAGAATTCGGTTCGTTGAGATGGGAATGCAGAATGTAATAACTTGAAATTTGGCACATGTAAATCTTAAATCATTTTCCCCCTTGAGATTAGGGAATATTCAGTTAAGTTTAGAGGGTAATTGGTTAAACTCATTTGAGAGATCCTATAGTCTCCAAAACATGTTCTATAAATTATTTTTAGAGTTTATAATGTTTTATCTTCAAAATAGGTTGAACGATTTATTTCTATATAATAAGAGTTATAACATTAAAATTAAAGAGTATTATTAAAATTAAAATATTCCTAATAGATATACTCTGATAACATCTTACTTGCACAGCTTATAGGATCGTTTTTATAAGTATAGAAATACCCTTTTAGTTATGTTCATCTGTTCAAAAATAGTTCATTCTGTTTCTTCAGGGTGTTGAACAAGTACTTGTGAAGCTCGGAGCCAAGGGATCCGTATTATTCACACAGGGACACGAACCAATCAGGCAGCCAATCATATCAGCTCCTAAAGTTGTCGACACCACAGGTGCTGGCGATACTTTCACGGCTGCTTTTGCTGTCGCTCTTGTTGAGGGAAAATCGAAAATTGAATCCTTAAAATTTGCTGGTATGCTTCAACTAACCTACTTATGTATTGAAATTATAGGGTTCTTTAATATTTACAAATGTGTCCTCAAGGTTTGACCTAATTACAGAAGGCCAAATAGATTTCAAAATCACAGAACTGCCCCTGAGAATTATTTGTCTTACACATCTTACGTATGCTATGATTTTGTGTGATTAGGTCAAATCTCAAGGGTAACTTTTTCCAAAATTAAATTTTACTGATAAGCTGTGCCTCACCAAAATCTCTAATGATTTTCAGCTGCAGCTGCTTCACTCTGTGTTCAAGTGAAGGGTGCTATACCAAGCATGCCCGATAGAAAATCTGTTTTGAATCTTGTTGAGACGGTTTGAGGATGTTCTACAGCTCGTTTGGCTAATTTAATAAGAGGTATTATTCCTTAAAATTGTTTGAATTTTTTGCACTTTTTATTTCATTAAAGATTTTTATGTACAAAAAGGATCATCTCGGTTTAGTCTAATTACCAAAAAACGTTAGTGTCTTTCAAAATTACTCGTTCTCTTTTGTTATTTGTAACGCTTTTAAGGTTGTAGGTTGTAATTCTTGATATTAGACATCGTTAGATGAACTGGTGTTTGTTTAATTGTTTTCATCCCATCGTTAGATGAACTGGTGTTTGTTTTCATCCCATAAATCAGGTCGACTGACAGTAGAACTGAAACTAATAAACGAGTCGGTCTCACATTAGACCCGTCGTCTGACGTCGGTAGAACTGATAAATGAGATTGTCTCACATCAGGCCGTTCTGTTCACATGTTTTTTCAATGTAAAATGAAAGTGAAATGTGACCCTTCTGATATGGACCTGCAATGCTGCTTGCCGGTTGCTTTTAATAAAGACAGGCTGTTAGTGTTGGTCCATCATACTGTATCTCTTTCTGAGGGTAAAACGGTCATTCCACCTACATTATTCTCTTTTTTTCTTTTTTAATCTTTTAAAAAACAATTATTGAATTTTCTTTTGATAATTTACTTTATACATATAATTTACAAATGAAGTACTCCTATGTGCTTTAATTCAAATACGGAGTAACTCACAAAACCTGCCTAGCGATGAAAGAAAAATTGCTCGAAGCAGCTCGACTGCTCGCCTTTTTCTTTCTATTTAAAAAATTGATCAAATAACCAACGCACCTAAAATAAATTTATAAATTAGATTTAGAAATTGGATCGATACAAATTGTGAGACCTTCGTATCGGTTGCATTTTTGTTTTAGCGTTAGTAAGTGTAAATGTGTAATGAACCATGGCCACGCGTTTGCCGCACCGAATGGACATCACAACCAAAACCATCGTAAAGGACAAAAAAAACATAATTTATTACCAAAATAAATAAAGATTTTGCACATTACAATAATTGAAATCTTGATTTGTAATTTGGTTGGTGCTACATTTTTGTGTTCTTTGGTAATTTTGTTCGAATTGTAATTTTTGTTTTAAAGGGTGTAAATATTGAGTTGGAACTATGAGCACTGAAATTTTATGATTTTTAATTTCAAATTATTACAATTTTGTTCGTATAATATACTAAAATTTTAATTTTTAATAATTATTTTAAATAGAAACTAATTTATACTAACATTTAAAATACAACTTTAGCCCATATATATAGCACAAATTACACATATATTGTGCATGGAAATAAAATTTCCCACGCGGTAGTTAGATTTGTTAGGGGCGTTAGGTTTGATATTTTATTTTGGGATAATTGTAGGCTAGTAGCTGACCTATAGGCACTTTTGTACTTCGGTTACTCACCTTGCAATCTGTACACCCGACTAACTGACCTATGACGAAATTGCATTTTCATTTGAGAAGGGGTGGTTTCCGGCAACACGTGAATTGCACGTGACCTTCTATGCCAGATGTCGCGTTTTGCTTGGATTGAAGAGGCAAATTACATTACTAACCTTGGAGTCATTTTTCAATTTATTAAATGTTATATATTAATCTCCCAAATCCAAAATCGGGGAAGAACACATAAAATCCCAAATCCAAAATCGGGGAAGAACACATAAAATCCCTAACCCTAATTTCCACAATTCGTCCCTAAATCCTTATCACAATATGTCCAGAAATTCGTCCACAAATCAAATCTCCATGGAAGAGCTTTGTATGTGCGGGAATCCGTTGGTGAGAAAAACGTCATGGTCCGACGCGAATCCGGGAAGGAGGTTCTTGGCATGCGAAAAAGATCGGGTAAGTAATCAGTTTCATGTTCTTAGTAAATAATTGAACTTCCTTCTCCTTGAATCTCCCAATTTCATCGATTTGAAAAAACGCGAACCCTAATTTTCTGGAATTTGGGGAAACCATCTCGATTGAATCCTCAATATCATGTTTTTTAGTAAATAATTGAACATTCATTCACATTGAATCTCCCCATTTCATCGATTTGAAATCTGAGAGTCGAACCCTAATTTTCTGTTTTTTGGGGAAACCCTAATTTTGCAGAATTTTGGGGGTTGCAAGAAGTTTATTTGGGTCGACCCACCTGCTTGTGAAAGATGCTCTCAAATCATACCTGGGCTGCTTAGGAACATAAATTCGAAAGAATCAGCTTTGAAGATGCTGGAGTTGAAGAATTTGGAGATGAAGAAAACCATTTTGAAATTGCAGATTACTCTTGTTGTTGGAGTTGTGGTGATTTTGATTTATGTTTTTAGGGGTTGGTTTATGTAATGTTATTTTCTGTTGGTTTGTACTGAATTTGAAAGTGCAATGTAATGTGATTTTATGGTGATTTATATAAGCACTTTCAAGTTATTCTCTTATTACCTGGTATAAAATTCACAATATATAAACCAAAAGTCTGTTCACATAAACAACTTAATCAACTTCACAATACATGACATAATAACCTGTTCACAAAATAACTTGTTCAAAATAGCAACAGATACACATACCAAATCAATAACTTGTCACTGAAGCACCAAAATAAGACAAAAAAGACATAAACCAATGTTCCCAAACCAAGACATTAACATTCATTACACAAAACATCAACTGATCAAGAGTTTCCAAAGCCAATTATCATCATTGTAGTATGCATTCAGGAGGTCCTTGTTGCCAATTCATCACCCTCATTGGTGAAGCTGTGAAAGTTGGCACTGCAGGCTGAGTTTGAACTGCAGGTTGAGCTGGAACTGCAGGTTGAGTTGAAAACAGTGGTTGTGAAAATGAAATGTGTCTATTTACTGGAAGCCTCTGTAGGACACTTGAGCTGGAACTACCCTGGGACATTTGCTCAAAAGCACTTTCAACAGACCTCTTCCCTAGCTCAAAAGCACTTAAAGCAGCAGGTTCTTTTTTCTTTGGTTCAACAACAACAGGTTCTTTTTTCTTTGGTTCAACAACAGCAGGTTCTTTCATCTTTGGTTCAACAACAGCAGGTTCAACAGCAGGTTCAACAGCAGGTTCCCTTCTCTTTGGTTCAACAGCTGCAGGTTCCTTTCTCTTTAGATTCTCTTTTGACTGCACAAAACCATGATCACAGATAGATTTCAGAAACATATAACATATAACATATAACTTAAAACTTAAGAAACATAAGACAAAAACACATAAAGTTACCTGTTTTTTCAATGAAGGGCCAACTGCAACTTGTTTTCCCTTATTCTTGGCCTTTGTCACTTCAACCTTTGTTGCCTGAGTTGACTTGAATCTTGGGCTACTTCTCACTGGAGCCTGAGTTGACTTCAACCTTTGGCTACTTCTCACTGGAGGTTGATTTGACTTCAATCTTGGGCTTTTTCTCACTCTAGTAGCCTGAGATGTAGTAGCCTGAGATGTAGTAGCCTGAGATGTAGTATCTTGAGGTGTAGTAGCCTGAGATGTGTTGAACTCCATGGGAGCAGAACTGTCATTAACATTTTCCTTGGAAGACAAATGGACCATAAATCATTAAATGACTGTCACAAAATTGTCATTAACCATTACAAATGGACCATAAATCATTAAATGACCAAAAAAGCAATATATTTAAACTTACTTGTGTTTCAGTGTCAGCAGATGGAATGCCCAAACCTGCCTCCCTTTGAACTCTACCCTTGTTCAGTGGACAACCCCTCCTATTATGGCCTTCTTTTTTGCAGAGAGTGCAACTCATCACAATCCCTCTCCTTGACATTTTTCCATTTGTCACAGTGCCAATTAACTCTCCAGGCTCTTTCTTCCTACTGTGCTTCTTTGGCCTTCCAGGCATCTTAGAGACAACAGGAGGTACTAGAGGAGGCATGTTCAGTTGGGAAGTTGAAGGCCATTCATCTCTGCCATACATAGGAGTCATGTAGTTGCTGTACACCTTCAGGTAAGCTTCTCTGGTGTAACATTTTGCCACATAATCTTCTGCCCTGTATCTCATGTGATTAAAGCATGATATCACATGAGGGCATGGAATGCCTGTGAGTTGCCACTTCCTGCAACTGCAGATCCTGTCACCAAGATGGACATAAAAAGACTTCTCACTTGGACCAGTCACCTCAAACTCATGTTGTCCATTCCAGTGAGCTGCCCAACCATATGATTTTCTCTTGTTCTTATCAAGCAGTTTCTGGATATTAGGGCATAGGAGTCCAGAGCACCTCTCCATATCCTGCTTCTTCACTCCAATGCTCTTCATTATCATCTTCCTGATTTCCTCCAACATGTATATAATGCCTTTGCTCCTAGCTGCCCCAATCATAGCATTGAAACTTTCAGACATGTTGTTGGATATAATGGCAGTGTTGTTCAGTGTGTTGAAGTGAGACATTGTCCAGTGGTTGGGACTCTTCTTTGACAGCCAATCAAAAGCAGCCACATCTGCCTTCTTCACCTCTTCCATTGTGGATTCAAAGTCAACAACTCTAGTACATCTTGCAGCTTTCCAAATCAGATTCTCCAAACCTAACCCCTTATGCACCAGTTTGAAGTTGGCAACCAAATGTCTAACACAAAACCTATGATCACAGTAAGGAAGCATCTTTGTCACTGCATCAACAAGTCCCTTCTGTTTGTCACTCATAACTGTCCATAAATATGCACTGGACTCAGTTATGTTCAAATCATCCACCAACATCTCCAGAAACCAGAGCCAACTACTGTATTTCTCTTTCTCCACAACTGCATAAGCAATAGGATACATACCATTATTGCCATCAATTCCTACTGCACTCAGAAGCACTCCTCCATACTGAGTTTTCAAGTGGCACCCATCCAAGCAGATAACCCTCCTGTTACCAGCTGCCATTCCAAGCTTTAATGCATTCCAGCATATGTAGAGCCTCTGAAAGATAGCCTCATCAGGTAGAGCTTTGGACTTGATTCTGAAAGTGGTATTTGGATTGCTCCTGAACACTTCAGCTGCATACTTGTACAAGTCTCTGAACTGTGCTATAGCATCTCCATCACCCATCTTGGCCACATTTTTCTTAACCCTGTACATCTGCCATTTTGTGAAAATGCATCCAACCTCACTTTGCATTATTTCAATCATTGACTTCACAGGCCAAGATGGATCAGATTTCAGCTTCTGCAAGTATCTGGTAGATAAGTATTTTGAGGTGGCTTGAGTAACCCTTTCTTGCCTCACACATGTGTGCTCATCCTGCAGAGTCTTCACTACAACAGTGTCACATTTAGGCACTCTGGATGCATAAAAATACCATGGACAACCTGCTTGCTTACACTTGGCTTGAACTTTGTACAGGTTGTTGCATGGAAAGCACAAGGATCTGCCATGCTCAATTGCATACTGTCTCACAGCCAGCCTGCATGTGGGTATATCCTTGAAGCACAGTCCAACATAGATTTGCACATTCTCCATATCAACCTTCTCATTGAACACTTTAAACAGCCTGGGTTTCTTCTGACCTGAATTCACAGCTTCTTTTCCTTTTTTTATTTCTGACTTCACATCATGTTTTCCCTTTGAACATCCTTCACCTTGGCTCCTTGTCACTGGCCTTTTCCCCTTCACATCTTCCTTCTTGACACATTCATCTTCAGAATCTACAAACTTAGAGAAATCCTCATTGTCTTTCTCATACTCAAAGTCACTGTCAACCTCATAATCTGACAACTCAGAGTCATCTCCAATGGATATTTCTCCATCACTGTCCTCATCCTCTATCACCTCATCAACAAGTTTTTCCATTGAAGCTTTTAGAAGATCATCTTCCCTCTGTTCCTTAGGCTCATTAGCAGGCTCTTCCCTCTGTTCCTTAGGCTCATTAGCAGGCTCTTCCCCCTGTTCATCTTCCCTCTGCTCATCACCACCAGTAAACTCATCAATTAGAGCATCCAAATCTTCATCACTATTTCCAGTATCAGGCCCAACATCATCATTATCACCAGTAACAGGCCCATCAGCTTTCTCATCAGGATGAAACACAATGTCATGAGGATCCAAACCATCATGATCAACATATACTGTTACAGTAAGCTCTTTGCTAATAACAGCAGAAATTAAGGGTCCAGCATTGAAATCACAACTAACATGCTCTAAATTATCACAATTACTCAGCCCATTCATACTTACATAAAATTGCAGAGGCCCTTGTAAACCAACAAAATCTGCCATGACCCGCAAATCTTCTTTTGTCACTTTCTCAGCTTCAACATAATCAATATAATCTACCTTGCCACCAAGATAATCCTTCTGTCCAGGGATATCCAGCAAGAAACAGCCTGAATGGTGGAGAATGATAGTGCAGACATCTACTAGACCTTCGTACTCAACCAAGAGCTGCCCATCTTGGAAATCCACTGAATCTTTCCTCACTTGCCACGACATTGCGAGATTTTGGGGTTTATGGTTTCTGAACTTCTGAAATCTATTTGCGAGATTTAGGGTTTCTGAAGTTTTGAAATCGAGCTGCGAGATTTAGGGTTTCTGGATTATTGAAATCGAATTGGGGAAATTAGGGTTCTTACAGGGTAGATTTGGGAGAGAGATGCGGGTTTTTTGAAAATGGAATTGGGGAGAGGTTAGGGTTTTCTGAATTTAAGTGTTGTAAGAATGAAGAGTGAATCGATTTCTTGCCTAAAACCGTTCTTTTCCATTAAACATTTATTTTCATTTATTAATTAAGTGGAAATGTCGAGATTGCCCTCTCTCAGCTGATAGAAAATAAATACTGGTCACGTGCAATTCACGTGTTGCCGGAAACCACCCCTTTTCAAATGAAAATGCAATTTCGTCATAGGTCAGTTAGTCGGGTGTACAGATTGCAAGGTGAGTAACCAAAGTACAAAAGTGCCTATAGGTCAGCTACTAGCCTACAATTATCCCTTTTATTTTTGCTTAAAAAACACATTAACCAACCAACACCTCAAATAATTATTTATTTTAATACCACAAAATTAATTTAAATATATTTTTTATAAGAAACCGAGGGAAATCATACTAATAAATAAATATAAAAAAAATAATAATATATCTAAATTAAAAATCAAGTTCGAAAAACACTACTGTGTTAAAATCACTTCAACTTCTCCACCTACCTATATTTTTTTATAAGAAACCGAGGGAAATCATACTAATAAATAAATATAAAAAAATAATAATATATCTAAATTAAAAATCCAAGTTCGAAAAACACTACTGTGTTAAAATCACTTCAACTTCTCCACCTACCTATCTCTCTCAATTGTTCACCTGTTTTTTCTGTGTTTGTATATCGTTTTGTACCTACAGCACTGATATTCAAATTACAGGGATTTCTTTTTTGTTTCCAATTGATTTTTTTAGCTCTGTGATTACCCCTCGCTTTGTATAGATTTCGCCTGATCGGATCGAGGACGACGTCGTTTAGCCCACCGGAAAAAAGTGTTTGGCGGCAGAAAAAAGAGTAGAGATGCAGCTGCAGGATCGAAGGAAGAAGGTTTGCTAGCTTCATTTTTCCCCCTATTTTAAACTGTTGATTATTTCTGGTTCATTTATGTTAATCGCGAATTTAACAGTGCTTAGGTTTCTGGGTGAGTATTTGATTTTCGTTTCTGAGATCCGAGGGTAATTGTTTTGCAGATCCCCAAGGAGACGGATTTCTTCACAGAGTATGGGGACGCCAATAGGTACAAAATCCTGGAGATTATCGGGAAGGGCAGCTATGGAGTTGTTTGTGCTGCGATCGATACGCACACCGGTGGTAAAGTAGCTATAAAGAAAATAACGAACATCTTCGAGCATATGTCGGACGCTATTCGGATTCTGCGAGAGATTAAGTTGCTTCGCCTTTTGCGACATCCGGATATTGTCGAGATCAAGCGGATTATCCTCCCACCCTCTAGGAGGGACTTTAAGGACATTTACGTAGTTTTTGAGCTCATGGAGTCCGACCTTCATCAGGTCATAAAAGCGAATGATGACTTAACTCACGATCATCACCGGTTTTTTCTATATCAGATGTTGCGAGCTATGAAATACATGCATACGGGTAACTAGAAATTATTATGCTTGCAGCATTAACTTGAAACATATGAAGTAGAAATTATTTGAGGGATGATTATAGTATAGATAGTACCTTGATGTTTTGAAATTACGAAAAATCAGGAATTATTTGTTTCTTGAGTTTGCTCTCATGTTCATTTTTTTTAACTGTTATTTTTGTTTCAGCTAATGTGTATCACCGGGACCTTAAACCGAAGAACATATTGGCGAATGCCAACTGCAAACTTAAAATATGCGATCTTGGTCTAGCAAGAGTGGCATTCAATGACACCCCAACAACAGTTTTTTGGACGGTATAAATTTTTTATTGGCTTTTACTTTTGAGGTGAGATTCATCAGATACATTTTCCGAATGATATGTCTTATATTCCAGGATTATGTTGCTACAAGATGGTATAGAGCTCCTGAGTTATGCGGATCTTTTTTCTCTAAGGTAAATAGATGGTTTAATTGCAAATTAATGGTGCTCATGAAAGCTGGAATGATGAAGCTCTTGTTCGTCTGCCTTTCATAATATTTCTGGACATTTTTCTGGGTTTATTCTCTGAATCTGTCTCACGTAGTTTGAGATTTTTTATTTATAATTAATTTTTGGTTCTGCAGTACACTCCTGCTATTGATATTTGGAGCATAGGCTGTATATTTGCGGAAGTTTTGACTGGGAAGCCATTGTTTCCTGGTAAAAGTGTAGTGCATCAGCTGGATCTAATAACCGATCTTCTTGGGACACCATCAGCCGATACAATTAGTGAGGTGGAACACCTGCCATCTTTATAGGCTATGATTTTGTGCTTAATTCTCTCCTAAGAAACGTGTATGGGCTTTTAACTGATTATGTCATGTAATCCTGTTTGTAGGTGCGAAATGAAAAGGCGAGGAAATATTTAATGAATATGAGGAAAAAGCGCCAAGTGCCTTTTGCAGAGAAGTTTCCAAATACAGATCCCCTGGCTCTAAAGTTATTGCAAAGGATGTTGGCGTTTGATCCAAAAGACCGTGCAAGTGCTGAAGAGGTAAAATTTTATTATAAGGGATTGTCAAGTACACCGTAACAATTTACAATCTTTTGCTGATATTATATTTGTTTATTATATCTTGGGGAAATTGGCAAAAGTTGTAGGGTTCATGAAAGAGAAAACAAAATGTCAAATCATTCGATAACAACCTCAAAAAGACTTTACCCCTTTCTGCAAAATACGGATTTAAGAAAATGCATAACGAAAAATCCTGCATTTAATATTCACCTGATTATATGTTTTAAAGAAAGGGAGTAAATTTAGGTGTTACCATTGATTGGATTATATAGCAAGAAACTTCCTTTGCTAGACTTTGAAGGTGATAAATCTTGTAGGAGTGGATTGGATGACTCCTTTTTGTTTTTGGATATTAGGCACTAGCTGATCCTTACTTCAAGGGGCTGTCTAAAATCGAGAGGGAGCCATCCTGTCAGCCAATCTCGAAGTTGGAATTTGAATTCGAGCGACGGAGAGTGACTAAAGAAGATGTCAGGGAAATAATATATAGGGAAATATTAGAGTATCATCCTCAGTTATTGAAAGACTACATGACGGGAAACAGTGGCACTAGTTTTCTATATCCCAGGTTGATGATAATTCTTCTAGTCTACATCCATGTCTTTTCTCAACCTTTACACGATTCTCATACCGCCACCACTTGGTGTTTGTCTTTTTATCATACAGTGCCATTGGTCATTTCAAGAAGCAATTTGCCTATCTGGAGGAAAATGTCGGGAAATATGGGCCTGTGATTCCTCCTGAGAGAAAGCATGTTTCTCTTCCAAGGTTAAGACTTATTATAATTTGACATTATCCTTTTAAACTTCTACACATATATAGCCACCTTTGTAGCCCGGACCAGCCCAGTTTTGACTCGACCTGAACATCAGTTTCTTAGGCCCCAAAAAATATGAGCTTTTCTGGCCTGACTGACCCAGTGGGGCCATGAAAATGACGGGCCATTAACAAGCAATACCATTTTAGTTTAGTTTTTGCCTCTTTTTTTTTTTGCAGGTGTTCTATAAACTCATGTACCATTCCTCCCAAAACACAACCGAGTATTTATGCATTTGAACAGCAAATTACCGGACATATGTCTACATGCTCTATTTCCGGGAATACAACAAAGGTTTCACAGCAACTACCACGTGCGCCTAGTGGTATAATAATATAGCTTTTAAAAGAATAAAATAAACAAATAAACTGGTGTTCGTACCAACCCTGACCTTTTTATCCTTTGCAGCCAAGCCAGGAAGAGTAGTGGGTCCTGGTTTACCTCACGAGAATTTTAGAGCTGCTCGTGATGGAAGTGGAGCATATGTTCACAGCATCCTATCTCCTCAATTGATCACCCCACTCTCGGCAATCAACCAAGAGAAGGAGACTGAATCATCTCAAGTCAAACAACAACCTAGGCCGTACATGCCCCCAGTTAAATCTATTAATGGCACAAGTTTTGACATTAACAGCAATCCCTATTATTACCAGGCACCGGCTAAAACAAGCATGATGAACAGTCAAATTGCCATGGATGCAAAGTTGTTGCAAGTTCAATCTCAGTTTGTTGCAGCCGGTACTGCTCGCCCGGAGGTTGGTGCTGTTCAGCTTGGTCTTATTTAAACGCCGTAAGGCTTTGCAAGAGAATGTGATCGATCACGAGTATTTGTAAATATCAAGTGGGCTTTTTCTTTCTTTCTTTTCCCCCTTCATTTTCTAGAGCTGTACAAGAACAATTGTCCAATGGTTATAAATAGGTTGTATTGTATGATCTTCCCAAAAATTGTAATGAAAGCACAAATCTTTCATAGAGGGGTCCATGCCCCCATGCCTCATTCACTTGGTTTGACCAAGGAGGAGCTCATTTATTACATCATATGACGTGGGACCTTATCATAATACTACTAGCTAGTGACTTCATTTTCAAGATTTATGTTAACGAGACGATGAAGTAACTATGTGTTGCTTATGAAAATAGTTTACTCGGTTTTCCGTGGGGTGGTGAAAGAAAAAGTCCACAGACATAATAAATTTTGTACATATTTTTCTGTTCCTTGGATTGAGATTCCATGACAACAATGGCTATGGATCAGCCTACATGAACGATTTGATCGAATTCAGACACTATGATTCGATCGTTCAAACTCCGTTGAAACAAAACTACACCAAAATTTGTATAGATCTCATTCTTGTCCCGTGAATGAAACACATCACTTCAAACGGTGTTTCATTAATACCCAACGGCTATTTACAAAGCAAATAATACCAAAAATAATAAATTATTATAAAAAAAGGCCCATAGATTTTATATAAATAAAATTAATAAAATAACACACCAATCCCGTCGGTGATCTCACATGACAAAACCCCACTCACACTATCCCCCTCATTTAATTTCATTCACCAAAAAAAGAAGTAAAACATAGTATCATCTTTCATTCCATTTTGAGCATTTTTTTTTCTTCTTGCACCAACAATGGAAGAAGCATTGTGGAATTTGGAGGACAAACTAAACCTCACAACACAAAAGGTGGTAGCAATATTCGCGTGCACATCCCTCTTGGTAATCTTCGTCGTCTTGCTAGCTACCGCATTGAGGAGAAAAGGATTCATATCTAAGAAAGGGAGCATGATCCATCAAGAACCATGCACCGCCACCACATTGAGTCGGGCCGGGCCAACATTGAATTCGAGCCGGTGTTTGTTGATTCGGGCCTTGCGGTGGAGCGGGCCGAGGAAGTGGGACGAGGGATTAACAAGGCCCGTGAGAGAATTAGCAACGCCTACTCCGTTGCTTGTGAAGAGGGACGGTGATGATCATGCTAACAATGTTGGGTGGCAGAGCCATAATTCGACATCGGCGGTGTGGAAAAAGCCGATACTTATGGGCGAAAAGTGCGAATTCCCGAGATTTAGCGGGCTCATATTGTACGACGAAAGGGGAGTGCCACGAGATCAGTGTGAAGGAGGGAGTGTATATGAACAGGTAATTTTTATTTATTTTTTTATATGTATGAATTGTAATGAGTTATATGCATGCGCACATAAATTCAAAGTTATTGGGGCAAAAGTGAAAATAATTAGTAATAGAGAGATGTTGCAACAACAACAACAACAAAAAAAAAGAGTTTTTGATCTAATTAAGAAAACTTAGGGGGGCTTTTGTAAGTTTTGAAATCCCGGAGGGGCTTTTTGTAATTATCTCAACCTAATTTGCCTATTAATGATCTGTGTGTTTGGGACATGCAGGAGAAAGCTGCAGCAACATCTGATGCTACACTAAGGGACTTGCTATTATCTTCTGCTTTGTAAAAACTACTCTATATATGTTTTAAAGGAGAATGAAACCTTGATTTTATTTTTGGTTCTATTATCTTGGGGAATATATAGTCGTCTATTTTCACCTAGCTCACATCACCCTTCCATTCTGCGTTGCCGAAACGAGGAACTATCAAAATTAGAATTTCAACAGTCGAATGACTCATATCACATATACTCCCAACTCCTAAGTGTCTTGAAGAAATAAGGCATTCTCTTTTGTATATTTTAGCATAATACAAGATAACAAGTATATAATGTAAGCCCAATGGGCTGGCCTATTTTCATGTAGGCCCACGGGTTAACTTAACAATGCAGTGGGTTGGGCTTTGATTTCAATGTAATCTAGTCAAACCCGCTGGGCCGACATGATAGACCTTATCAGTTATCACATACTCACACCCAAGGTTGTCTAATATTCCTAGTAGTATTATCTATAGATGGTTGACGCAGTTCAAATTCATTCACAGAAAGAAAAAAATCCTAATCTGAGACGATATAGTATAGTACGTAGAAATCATTATCTATAGAACTTCGACAACCAAAATGATGTATTAATATACATGCTCATCTCGACAGCAATCCATCGATGATATGATAGATCATTACACATAGAAGATCTGAGCTCGAAAATTTTGTCCAATGAAAAGGGTCAAAGAAAATAACTTAATTATCTTGATCATTCATTTAGACATGCTTTATACATACGAATGATTTTGCTAGTGAGTAAAACACAAACAAATGCGATGATACCAAACCCCAAGTCCTAAGTGGAGATTCAAGACTAGAGGCACAAAACTGTTGACCTGAGTACTCGGGATTTAATTTATTTATTTTTGGATTTTAATTGTAGAATCAACTAACAAACAGCTTACGATTTGTTTAACACGTTATATGATTCTAGATGTGTTCTTAATTAATAAAATGAAGATAAAAATAAAGTTAAAAAAAAAACTATTTAAAAATAAAATTAATACAGTAATATAAATTTGGTGGAGTGATATATAATTGGATTTTACATGATCTTTTTGAATATTTTATCAATTAATTCATTAATTTATAGACGATTCATTTAATTCAATTAATTTCATTTAAGTATCTTAATCATGAAAAATATTTTAAATAAATTTAATTATTTTAGAAAATCATGTAAAATCTAATTATTTAATCCCTGCTGAAATTATATTATTATATAATATTCTAATAATATCTACAATTTAAAATTTACAGGTGTATACAAGCTTTAATTTATCGTCTTCCTATATACTACTATTTTATTATAACCTGCTATTTTATTATTACATTTATGACATATTATTTGTACTATTTTATTATAACATATTATTTTATTATTACAATATATTATATGTTTTCCAAAAAAGCGAATGAAATTAATTGTGTATTTAACCCTTAAATTTAAACATATACTTGCCCCACTTACTACTACTATTTTAGTAGTACTATTTTATTAGAACCTACTATTATTATAATATTTTATTTAAACATATTATTTTACTATTTTATTATTACAATATAATACTCTCTCCGTCGATTGTTATAAATTTTATTTTAATATTTTTTTAATAATTTATACGGAATATATATTTTTTTATCATAAGTAATTGACGGTCAATAAGAGAACAATTGACCAACTTAGCAAACATTCGTGGGACCAAATACTATTTTATTATAACCTACTATTTTATTATTACATTTATGGCATATTATTTGTACTATTTTATTATTACAATATATTATATGTTTTCCAAATATAAATTCCAAATATAAAGTAAATGAAATTAATTGTGTATTTAACCCTTAAATTTAAACATAAATACTTAGCCGTACAACAGTAATTATATAATAATCAATCTTATAATATACCTAATCCTCTTACTTAATTGTGATTTTATTAATTGTGATTTTTCTATATCTTCTTGTAATTTGATTTGATATTTTATTTGACTACTTTGAGTAAAAATACATCTCACTCAACCTCGTCTAAATAGTCAAATGTAACCTTTGAGTAAAAACATTTTCAACCAAATTTCAAAAATTAAAAAATAATAATAATTGGAAAAGTACTTAAAACTCAAACCCCATGTGGATCATTCAACTAATTAAAAATTACTACACTTTAAATTATTGCTATAATTTATGAAAATAATTTTAAACAATTACTACCAAGTCGGTGAAGTCTCCACCTAACCCCCACCTCCAATACACACAACAGTGCAACCGCACAATAAATCACCTTCCCGTCAAAGGCTAATTTCGTCATTTCATACGTCTCCCGCCCCTTATCTCAACCGTTACTTTGTGTAATGTAGATATTACTGTATTTATTTTTATTTTATTTTATTTTATTTTTACTTTCTGAAAAGTAAAATAAAAATAAAAATTACAGAGATAAAAATCAGTGATTTGTGTATATATATAGGATGAAGAACTTGCTCGTCTCTCCTCACTCGTAGCTCCTGATTCACCTCTCTTGCTCTAAAATTATTCCCCAAATATTTCGCTCGCTTTGATTTTGTTCCGAGAGGGAATATCTGAATCTTATAAAATCAAAATCGTTCGAGGATCAGGAATCCATTTCGCACCGAACCAAATGTGAGTTTTTTTTTCTGGAGATTGCCGTTTCGATTGTGCTGAGCATTTTGATTTTGATGATGATTAGTTTAGATCTGCGCGCTGGTTGTTGTTAATTTAATGTTGTTTTATCCAGATCTGCTCGGTTGTACGTATGATGATGATACGTACAAGTTCGATTTTGTGCTTTATCTGACTGATTAAGCTTTTAATTAGTTTCTAATCATGTTTAATGACATGATCAATGCCGGTTTTACTCATGAAAACTGGGCTGGTGGTGGATTTATTCACTCCATTTTCGACAAAAAAAATTATTATGATTTACTCCAATTGAGATCCCAATTGTTAGTTCTTTTTTAGCTGAATGATTGTGTTATTATTATGCACCACTTTTTTTATGGTGTGGATATTTGAGATCTGAATTCCAAATCACTTGCCTTTTGCAATAAGTTGAATGATATGGTGATGCAGTGCTCTCCCTTTTTGCAACTGTTCTTAGATTGACCCGTTTTCCTGCTTGCAGATATTAATGTCGACATTCACTCCCAAGAATATCCTCATCACCGGCGCGGCCGGATTCATCGCCTCCCACGTCGCCAACCGGCTCGTCCGAAACTACCCAGAATACAAAATTGTTGTCCTCGACAAACTCGACTACTGCTCCAGCCTTAAGAACCTCCTCCCTTCCCAACCTTCCCCAAACTTCAAGTTTGTCAAGGGTGACATTGGCAGTGCCGACCTCGTCAACTACCTCCTCATCACTGAGAACATCGACACCATCATGCACTTTGCCGCCCAGACCCACGTTGACAACTCATTCGGGAACAGCTTTGAGTTCACCAAGAACAACATCTATGGGACCCACGTCCTCCTTGAGGCCTGCAAGGTCACTGGCCAGATCCGGAGGTTCATCCACGTCAGCACGGATGAGGTGTATGGTGAAACCGATGAGGATGCCATTGTGGGTAATCACGAGGCTTCCCAGCTTCTGCCCACTAACCCTTACTCAGCAACAAAAGCTGGGGCTGAGATGCTTGTTATGGCTTATGGGAGATCTTATGGGTTGCCCGTGATCACGACCCGCGGGAATAATGTGTACGGCCCAAACCAATTTCCTGAAAAGTTGATTCCCAAATTTATCCTTTTGGCCATGAGGGGAAAAACTCTTCCGATCCATGGGGATGGATCCAATGTGCGGAGCTACCTTTATTGTGAGGATGTGGCGGAGGCTTTTGAAGTGGTTCTTCATAAAGGAGAGGTTGGCCATGTTTATAATGTGGGGACGAAGAAAGAGAGAAGGGTTATTGATGTTGCTAAGGACGTATGCAATCTGTTTAACATGGATCCGGATAAGAGCATTGAGTTCGTGGATAATAGGCCGTTCAACGACCAACGATACTTTTTGGATGACCAGAAGCTGAAGAATTTGGGTTGGTCTGAAAGGACCACGTGGGAAGAGGGGTTGAAGAAGACCATGGAGTGGTACACGAGCAACCCCGAGTGGTGGGGCGACGTATCCGGTGCTTTGCTTCCTCATCCGAGGATGCTGATGATGCCTGGGGGTGCTGACAAGTACGAATCTGGTGAAACTGTTAACAATGGAGAAAAATTGGTTCCTAAATCTGAAAATGGACCTTCGCCTCAGAAACAGGGTTTTAAGTTCTTGATCTATGGTCGAACGGGTTGGATAGGTGGTTTGCTCGGGAAGTTGTGTGAGAAACAGGGAATTCCGTATGTGTATGGAAAAGGACGTCTGCAGGACCGTGGGTCGATTTTAGCGGATATTGCTGCTGTTAAGCCGACCCATGTTTTCAATGCTGCGGGTGTGACAGGCCGGCCCAATGTCGATTGGTGCGAGTCTCACAAGACGGAGACGATCCGTACCAATGTTGTTGGTACACTGACTTTGGCTGATGTTTGCAGAGAGCATGGGCTTCTGGTGATGAACTATGCTACCGGGTGTATATTTGAATATGATGCTGCGCATCCGGAAGGTTCTGGGATCGGGTTTAAGGAGGAGGATACCCCAAATTTTCATGGATCTTTCTATTCAAAGACCAAGGCTATGGTAATTTTCACATCCCTTTATAACTATAATCTTCTTTGTTAAAACTGCTCTGTGTTATAAATAGTTCTCTAAATATATACCTTTCAAACTTTCCTGTGTTTAGTTATGTAGAAAATATGTTTGGGGTAGGTCTAATTCCATGAAACCTCAACTATATCTCCAAAAACCATTAATACCATTCTCTCTTCATATTTGTCTCTATTATACTAACAGGGGGTATTTGTAATGATAATGAGGTGGGGTGAGGGTTTGTGTAAATATCTTTACAGTTATCTAATTTTGAAAAAAAATATGGATTTGTTTTTATTAATTAACATGACTAGTATCGTGCATCAGTGATTCAGTGTGTACTAAGGTTTCCAAAATGTATTTTGAATCAGGTTGAAGAGCTCTTGAAGGAATACGATAATGTCTGCACACTCAGAGTCCGTATGCCGATATCTTCTGACTTGAGCAACCCGCGCAATTTCATCACCAAGATCTCTCGTTATAACAAGGTGGTCAACATCCCCAACAGCATGACAGTCTTGGACGAGCTCCTTCCGATATCCATCGAGATGGCTAAACGGAACCTAAGGGGCATATGGAACTTCACCAACCCAGGCGTTGTCAGTCACAACGAAATCTTGGATATGTACAAGAAATATATCGACCCAAGTTACCAGTATTCCAACTTCACTCTTGAAGAGCAAGCAAAGGTCATAGTTGCGGCTAGAAGTAACAACGAGATGGATGCTTCCAAGTTGAAGAAGGAGTTTCCGGAGTTGCTATCCATTAAAGATTCACTGATCAAAATTGTGTTTGAACCAAACAGGAAAACCCCGACTGCCTAAGTGCTTGCGACTCGTCTCGACCGGTGGGGCTCTGCTTGTTTTATTTTTCCCTTGTCTTTTTCTGATTAGTTGATACAAGGCACCCCTTGTTACTTTATGGAGTATATTTTTAGTTTGATATTAGCCCAAGAATTTATATTTTGGTACTGTTGATGAATCTACAGAGGTGGGATTGGTTCGTGGTAAGTAGCACATGCACACAGACCTTCTGGAATTGTGCTGGATGTATTCTTCCTTCTTTTCCCCCTTTTTATAGTGTTTACTTTTGGTCTTCTCGTTGGGTGTACTTTAGTGGTAAGAACTTGTATTCCATAACTGGAACTTTTGTGAGTTTATGTTGGTCGAGTCCTTTTGTCCTAATTTAATTTATAATAAGATTGTAGGCCCCACCTACTACTATTCAATGTTTCTTGTCTAAAGCTTTTTGGCATTTTAAAAGTTTTTTTTTTCCAGCTAATTAAAATTTAGACATCACGTTCGTTATCTTGAGAACAAACAATTCACAGCTTCTATACTAATAACTTGAGAACATACATTTTTTTACCTATGTGCATATGCAACCAATCTTCCAGGATCCTGATTGATGCTGCTAAACAAATCCTGCATGCCATGGAACAACTGCAAAAGAGTCTGATGCTCGAAGCAAATTGGAAGTTGAAGAATGAAACACACGAGAACTTATATACTCCGTAGTACATACATCTAATACGCTTAGAAATTTATAGGGACAGACGTTCCAACAGTTCTTAGCAACGATATCTCGCAGTTTAAAGAACTTAAAAACTACTCAATAGGAAGAGTTGGAGAATGATTCTGCCGCTAACTCCTTGAGAAAGGTAACCACTTCGTCCGATGAGTTAAGCAGATATCGTGCATTCGTACAAGTTCGCCCAACAGCGCATGAAAAATAGTTCTCCTTTTTCAGATCAAGCACGTCCCAACAAGTACTATTTTTTGGCGGTGGCTGTTGGCTGCTGCTTTCTGCTGAGGTGCTCCCGGTCGAAATCTTTCCTTCAAACTTGGAGGTGCTTCTTCTGGATGGAAATCTTTGAATCGCTCGTCTTTCACTGGTTCTTAGGGTGCTTATGGACTCGGGGGGAAGCTCAGGTTCGAAAAACTTGTAAATGTCTTCATCCTGAAGCAAAGGCAAGGTCAAATATTTCTTATTTGGGCTTAAAGTCAAGTTCCAAGCTATCATAATTCATACCTTCCCCAAGAAATGTCCTATGCACAATACATAATCAATTGGTGCACAGATGGCTTTACTGTGAACAATCTCTCCAAGTATACGGTCAATAGCAGCACCCTGAAACAGGAAATCCCGAAGGAGAAAAAATAGATACTAGTTAAAATTGAAGCACATCAGGTAATAAAGCAAGGTTAATTACCAAAACTGCCCCTGAAATTTTGTCTTATTACAAAAAAATACCCAATTATCTTTCAAACTTACAAATAACCCTTGAGGTCTGTATATACCTTACAATAAAACCAACTTTATCCCGCATCAGAGAGCATTTTGCTAGGCAACCTTTTGTTTTTTCCTTCTCATTTTTGTAAATAGGCTAAATGCAAGTGGTACTTTTGTAATATCTCTGTGAACAATCAAATATTGAAATATGTTCAAGCGGGTGCACCTTGCTGACTCCAAGTGCTCGCACCTCTACCGTTCGGCTTCCTTGGACAACATCAACAGCCGCGTTGGATATTGGCCCGGTCCAGAGATGTTGCAGCATGTCTCTAGCTTGTAATCTCCCAAATTCAACATCTGAAGTTACATAGTGAATAATAATATTATGAATAATAGTAGTAGTAAAAAAAGGAAAATCTAAGGGTGTGATTAGATGAGGGTTCATCTCGTTCACTTTCATTTTAGAGAAAATAGTGAAGAATAATTATTTTATAGAAGTGAGAATTAATTTTAGGAATGTTAATGGTTATGAGATGAAAAATGTAATTGAATGAATATATAGGGCGGTTTCATTTTCATTTCACTTGAAAAACATTTTACCCCAAAAAATGGTCTTAAAAAATCAGAAAATACAGTATTCGTTTATTTGTATTTCTTCTCTCCAAATTCACATCCACGCTTTTCAGAAAAGAAAAAAAAGATATAACAAATTTCAATATCCACATAAAAGTGAAACTGTCGATCGTTTTCAATATTTATCTTATTATTACTATACCACAACAACAACAAAACAACAGCAGCTATCATCATTACATTTTCATCTCACAACCGCAAAAAGCATTCTTACTTTTTAAAAATCATTTTTCCACGCTATTTCTCAACAACAAAAAAAAAAGATGGACAAATGAAACTTAACCTTAACCAATCAGACTTTTGAGAATCTGACACTTGAACTCACTTTCTTACCAGAATATTTGTAGTTCCACACAAGTGAAGTTTCACGTAGCTCAAAATGCGATCTTGGGGTTCTTTCGGTGAAATACTCCAGAACATGCTGGAAAAAATAGTAGGGCGAAAAGCACAGAGTCGTTTGGAGTTCGGATAAGAGAAAATAGCATGAATATTAATTTTTCAAATACCTTGATGTTGTCAACCCAATCCATGTTTAAGTGCTCTGGCATAGTCGTCATCCAATTCCCTTTCGTAGATCGTAGAAACATTCCATTTTCAGCAGCTAACCACATATTGTACTCCCCAAAGTTCTACAAAAGCAACAAGTGGTTGTTAACAAAATACCCTTGAGATTTGGACAAATTACAAAAAGAAAACAGACAACTTTAAGAATTCTAAAATTCAATGTGAGGACATTTTTTTATTACAGTAAAACCTCTCACTATTTTTAACCACAAGTAACCCAAAACTCCCATTTTGCGTTTTAAATGTACACCCCCCAATTTCACTAAATACTACAAATAGCCCGATGAAACTTGTGGCTGTTTAAAATATTTTGAAAAATTAAGGGGTGTAAGTGTGTAACTATAAAATAATTGATGACAACACACCAAATAGTGATTGAGCCAAAATGCAAACGGGTCAAACACTCAAACCTCAAGTGTGATTTTCGTAAATTTCATTTATATGTTATTAATACTCTAAACCCCTTGGTAGTTATGAAATTATAAGTTATTATTCCATAAGTTACACAAAGCTAACAAACATGAAAAGGGCAGAAAATAACCAACGCACGTCATCAAGGACACTCCGATTACTTCCACTGAGAACCACAATTGTCGTATTTGGATCTCTACAAAGCAACGTCAACGGTGCTTTCAGATCAGGGTGCAATTTAAGCTCCATCTCTTTTATCTGATCCCCCCTTCTTCCTCCCGGAGTATCAACTGGTTCAGTCATTGCAGCATTAAAGCCCTGTGAAATAGTAAGTACACAAACAAACTATTGTCCATGAAAAAAGAGGAGGTGAAGGAATACTAAAAAACTATAATTGTCAGTTAGATTCAGTTCTTCTATTGATTTATTTAATGAAAACAAAACACAAGAACTAACATGAAGCATACCAGTATAAGTAGTCGGTTCCTGGACTGTACGTAAGAATTGATTGCATCACTGAAGACAAGCTGAGGTGGAACTTTTCTTACTCTCTGCTGTGCTTCAATTACAGCATCGTTAAGATCGCTGCAAAACCAGTCCAGGAAAGAGCAAGTATCAGGAAACCAATACTATAAGATTTCTAATTTTTTCATGTAACAAGTGAGCTATTACCGTCTGATATCAGTATTTATTCGAATAGTAAAAAAGTGACACAATTTTACATGCAAATATATTCTTATGGTTCCAGATCTGCAATTGAACAAATGAACAAAATAAAATGGAAAAAAATAGTATGAGATCTGCCGCACAAATAGCGCACAAACAATTGAATTAAACAAATTTCAGAGATTTTTTTTAAAAGGAAATTAGGAAAAAAGAAGTTATCTTTCAAATAGACTTATCCAAACAAACAGTTGATAAGCAATAGAAAAAGCATATCAACGTCTTCACATTCATAAAAAAAATTACAGTTCAACTCCAGGGGTATTTTCGTAATTTCAAAAGCGGCTTCTAATTGACCAAACCTCAAAGGCACTTTTTGTAATAATACCATTAATTAATTAATCATAAACTATATATCCTTAGAAAATATGCGGATGAAAGGGTCCTGCAGACTGCAGATGATGTGGAAAAATTCAAGAACTCTCTCTATACAGTTACTTTACTACATCATTACCGGTCGCTTAGGACTTATGAGGTATATATATCCAAACCAGTATTATTATCACACACCTTACGAAGATTTCAGCCCACTGTTGAGAAGTATGGGTCGTCACGTGTTTGAAGTTATGCCAGTAACGTTTTTCTCTTTCTTCTGCAGGCATAGTCAAAGCTCGGCCTATGGCAGCAGCAACTTCAGTGATGTTCCATGGATTCACGAGGAGTGCTCCGGCTCCAAGAGACTGTGCTGCTCCAGCAAACTAACAAAAAAAACAGATTTCACTAATTAGGCAAAACTGCACACTTGGTGCTGTAAGTTTTGGGTTGGTGGCAAAGTAGTCCTCTAAAATGCACAATTTGCACAACATCCCTGTAATACAAGTATCTCGATTATGGTCCAGATTTCACCAGAAACTGGGAGTTGGGTGTGGTCCTCGAGATATGAGATACTTTAATCCGGTCATTAAACTAGGACAACAGTCGAGATTTTATATAGTTACCAGACTACTTTGCAAAATAGTCGAGATTTCATATAGTTACCAGACTACTTTGCATTTTGCAAACCATGCATTTTACAGAACCGACATTGAAATCTGATATATTTCCGAGACTCTTGCAAAACATAAATTTTTTCCAAAGTCCAATTTGCAACTTCACTCACTAATTTTAATGCAAAACCACTTTGGAAAGCAAACTGATAAAATACAGACACTAGTTTGATCAACCATTAACTTTGTGGTAATCACCAGATAAAAAAATAGGCGAAATTACCGGCAAAAATTAAGTACCAACTTTTCACTATATAGAATCATTAAGTCCCCAGCTTAAGCATACTACACTCAACCAATAAGTTGAATTAGCAAGTGATCTATGTAACTTTAGAGAGATGTAAAATAAACATTAAACAGATATTTCACCGAGCCTGGGTGCATCTTACCAAGTATGCCCATATCTCCTTCAAACAATAGAAAACCGTTTTGTAACCTTTAATAGTAGCGGATCAAGATAATAACTTACTTCACTGAGGACAAGAACCCCTTTCTTGGATCTTTGACATGCCACAAACTCATAGCTGACAAGATTCATTCCATCGCGCAAGGAAGTCACGAGTGCTATATCTGATGATTCATAAGACAAAGAAATGAGCGCAGATAGAAGAAGTGACTGAGAGAAAATTGACATAGGAAGTAGGAACTATATTCAAACAGAATAATTTATTTGAATTTATTAAAAATTGTGAAAAGTCTCTTCTTTATAGTCCAAAAGATTATGACTATCCAAAGAATAACAACACGCGTACAAATATTTCTCCCTAATTTTCTATGTTAACTTCTTTTCTAAAATATATCTACTTGAAGCAAGAGCTATTATTACCGGTGACAGCATAAAGTGCACACAAGGCATTAAAGTCAAGAGAACGATCCTGCAAAAAAAACAAAACAATTGCTTGAGATGTCTCGAAAATGAACATGAAGCAAACTTTAATAACCAGACTACAATCACATCACCATCACCATGAAAAATCAAAGTAACCGTAAATGGTAATACGTGCTTGGAGCTGACACTTCTGCACATGGGACGGTTTTCTGTAGTCCCATTGTTTCATATTTAATTTAAGTTCGGAAATAACTTCATATTATTAGAAATGCTTTAAAAGCATATACTTTCAACTGGTTCAAGAATCGAACCATAACAAGATAGAAAGATAAGAAGTATTAATAAGAGCCTTATAAATTTTTAAAAATGCATGCAGATGAATAATAAGCAACATGATTTATAAGTCAGACGCTGCCGAATAGATTTCTAACCAGATGAAGAATCGGAACAGCAGTTAAAGTTCCAAATCTGCCATTTATCCGCCCCACGATTTCATGAACCTGACTTGTAAGTTTTTGATCTACATAGAATTCAACAAAGAGAGAACAATCACAACTATCGGTACAAAAAGAAAGGAAGAATGAGAGGCCACCATCATAAGACCATACATTCAGCCACTTCAGTTCTTGTTGGTACCGCAATTTGTAGTAAAACCACCTTATCATGCCATTCTGGGTTTTCCTCTAAAAACTTTTCAAATGCTAGTATCTTTTGGGGTATTCCTTTGATCATATCAAGGCGGTCCACGCCAAGCATTACCTGTAAGAAATATTAGTTCAATATTGCAAAAAGTACATTTAAGGTCTGAGTGTCTGGCCTGATTAAGAAAAGGGTAACTTTTATAATTACAAAAAAGAGAAAACCCACGAGGTGATAATTTTATAAACATGAAGGGGGTGACGTGTTTTTTCGCCTTTGAATGGATAAATGTAAGACAAAATAAAAAGGGACATTATTGTAAAAGGCAATTGCCATGGAAGGAGATCACAGAAAGTACATGCCGAAAGAGGATATAAAAATAACAAAACCTTTCTTCCAGCAAATCGCTCTTTTAACTCTTCAATGTGCGCCTGGACTTGAGGAACTTCAAGAGCACGAAAGAACCTCTCAGAATCAATTCCTATTGGGAACTGCATTATTGGGCAGATGAAATAAGAAAAAATCTTAGCCCATGAATTACGTGAGCCGCATTTTCAAGAACAGTCTAGGATTCCAAATAATTCATTTGAACAGTGAACACGTACCGCAGCCACACGAGTGATTCTTCCTTGGTCCTCTACTCCTTCAGGAGTACCTTCAAGACCAAGAATACGAGTACATGCACTCACGAAATGTCTTGCATAATCATAGGTGTGAAAACTGTGGGAGGAGAGTTATGACAAGTTAGCAAGTTCTAATGAAAGCCAAGAATACATTAGGTGATCTATGAAATCATTTCCATTTTACTTTCTCCATTTTTCAACTATTCCGGAAAATAAAATCAAGCTCGTTTAGTAACTTTTATCAGAAATTGAACCATTTTCACCTTTTGATTTTCATACAGCATACCACGTTTTTTTCATTTTTCACAGGAACTTACTATAACTTCTCAAATATCATTTTACAATATGTATTGAAAAATGGAATGTAAACAATTCCATATATAACCTTAAGTATTCAACTATCAGATGTATTAAAATAAAGCGCATCTAGATTAATCTGGGACAAGTGTTAGTGACTATTTGAATTATTAGCTTTCCAGGTAGAATATTGCATAATATGTAACCAAATGCCAAAAGTCTAATAAAATGCACACACACAACTATTACCCAACCAAATCAGCAGCTAGAACCGCATGCAGCAGTTCCGATCGAGATGGCAGGGTACGGTGGATTTCGGATGATGGAAAAGGAGTATGCAAAAACCACCCAACTTTAATATCACGGTTATTTTCCTTGAGACATTGGGGTAGAAACATGAGATGGTAGTCGTGACACCAAACGACGTCACCCTCTTCATAGTGTTGGTTAACGACGTCAGCAAACATTTGGTTGGCCTTCTTGTAAGCAGCAAACTGCGTCTGATGGATATTCCTGGTGGTCGCGGGCCGGTCCTCATGTGGTAACCCGAGATAATGGAACAGAGGCCACAAGATGTTGTTGCAGTACCCATTGTAGTACTGGTGGACGAGCTCTTCATCGAGAAAAACAGGGACACAACTCTGAAACACAACAACACAATTTCAAGTGAAATATGCTTACTATAGTTAAAAAGGACAATTATGTGTTTGAAATATAATTACGGTCACCAGTGCAAGTTAAATCGGATCGTCACACGTTGCAATTCATAAACATAAAATGAAAATCCCAGACACATGATCCCAAGAATACTTCACCTTCTCAGCTAGAGCTTCAGTCAGCGCCTTTTGGCCAGCTTCATCTGGCACGTTCACACCTGCCCACCCGATCCATCGTGCCTCAAACTCCTTCACACCTATGGATACATTACATACAATTAATTTTTATTTTATCCCCAAAAAAAAACAATTTATCGTAGTTGGAATCATCCCAAATGAAACACGAATATGAACAGCTAGCACTAATAATCAGTAAAAATAACTCACCCAAAAGAGCGCTAACTAGGCCTCCGGCACTGATCTCCAGCGACCATGAATCCACACCTTTTCTGACTGCAGAAACAGGAAGCCTGTTAGCAACCACCAGCAGCCGCTGCCTCCCATTAAGGCTTTGCCGGCCGACACCTCCTTCCGAGCTGCTGCTCTGTTCCACGCAGCGCGATCCTGAAAAATCACCGGAATCGGAATCCCCTTTGCTCGAATCAGAAATCCGTTTCAGCTCTCTCTCCCTCAGTTGCCTCCAAACTCTGGTATTGGGAAATTCTTCGCCGTCGCCGTCGCCGTCGCCGTGGGCGTCCCGAGACATAGTATTAGAATGAGGGTTTCGGGTAGGGCTTCAATTCGGGCCAAGTATGCCAGCAGATAGCAACAATCGCTTCGACACTGCATTTTGATAAATAGCGGAAATTCAAAAATAATCGCAACGGGAATTCTTCTACGGAGTGTTGTGATGATACTGAAGCTAAATGATTGCATATTTTTGTTTCTTCAATTTTGCAGAGGAAATGGCAGAGAACCGGCGGTTCGGTCCTACATCTACTTTTTTTAATATAAGTATAGCCCGATTTAATTAAAATACAAATATATGTATAATACTAAAAATATAAAAGTAATGATTACTTTAAATATTTATGGAGTGATTTGAAATGTGAAATGGAATAAAAGTGAACAATTTGATAGTTTTTTCTAGATCATATTTATGGGTGATTTTTTTTTGAGTAATTTAAAGAGAAGTAGAATGATGAAAGTGAGAATTTAAAAAACTAGAGTATATAGTAAAAATCTAAAAAATATATATAAAATAAATTTTGTTAATGTATTGTTGATGCAAAATACTTAAATAGTTCTTTTTTTTTCTTCATAAAAGTTGTAATACTTTTTTTTCGGAGTGTCCCATTGATATACTAAAAAAAATTTTACTTCTTCATTTTAAAATACAATTTATTTATACTTTATTCGTGTCAACTTTTTAAACTCCACTCACATCTATTTTATTTTTCAATTTAAAAATACATTATATTCATTATTTTGATAAAAAAATCAAAAAACAGCATTTTTCTTAATATTTGTACAAAAAAAGATATTAAATCTTTAGATAGTTAAAGAAAGTATATATTATGTTATTTATACTTTTTCAACTTTTAAAATTTATTCTTAAATATATTAAATACCATTTTGATAAATTTATTAAAGCGAACTACTATAATAATAAAGGAAACAATTTATTTTATTTTTTTATTTTTTTATTTTTTTATTTAGAATTAATCATTTTTATTACTTTTACACTTTTTTATAATAATTTTCGCAACAAAAAAAAAGAAATAATTTTATTTACTTACTCAAAAATACAACTATAGTTTCACATATTTTTCTATTTTTATTTTTATTTTAAATACTAAATTACTCTTATATTTTTTACTAAAATAATATAATTATGTTTTTTTAATATACCTGACAAAAAAATTATGAGGATTTTTCTTGGACAGTAAAATATTTTAAATGAAAAAAAAAAAAAAAGTATATTGGGAGATCTTAAAAAATCTTGTGTAGGTAGGTCAACAAACACATTGTAATGTCGTCTCTTACATGGGTACATATGCAATGATGCATGATGCATGACAAGAATTTATACAAGATGATGATGATGATATCAAAAAAGGCTCCTATCCTATTCCTAGGTAGGTAGGTAGCTAGCTACCTCTAAATTCAATATGGAAAAAATATTATCATAAGACAATCACATAGGTGCCAACACTTGCTTATAATAATAATAATTCATCCATCTTCACTGTTATTCATAAATAAATAAGTCATTATAAAATACTTTATTCATTTTTTAAAAATTGACACAATTTTTTTTAATGGAAGTGCATTTACTCTTGTGAATTTAGAGTACAATTTTACTATTACTTTCGGTCTTAAATTTAAAAAAAAATTGAAAATATTTGTGAGATAGAAAAAAAAATATTTTTTAGTAGAAACAAATTTAGTACTCCCTCTTATTCTAATAACATGTGTATATATCTATTAGTACTCGATGGATGGAGTAATTATTATAATAACAATACTCCATTATTCCAAAGTGCTGGTAATAGTACATATATACCGAAGAGGAAAATGGAAAACTTCCTACGAATTTTCCTCTTTAAGGAATATTATCCAACTGTTGTACAATCTGGGAATCACGTACAAATAGCTTCGTGAATTGTACTTATCGTCTCTCTCGACTACCATGTGAACCCGAATAACATATACACTAAACTTTAAATAATCACATAATCAATTAACAATATATAATTAACTAATTTTTGCTTGTTTATGATCATGTATATATAAATATCAAAGTTTGTTCGTGATTATTGCAAAAATATGACTCTACAATTTAACTAAACAAATTGAGTTCGGGACAGCATGATCGGCCGTTGAGCTCTGCCGTTCGATCCCATTATCAATATCAACAAGAACAAAATTATCTTTGAAAACATGTTCTACAATTAATAATAGACCAATTTATACATACTATTCGTCTATTCCAATATTATAAATATTGTAATTAGTATTCAACAAATGAAAATGACATTAAATTATAATTAAAAACCTGGATATATTACGTTGAGGTAAGCCTTCGTTTGCAATGGCGATTTAGTTTCTGAACACGATCGAATCACCTCTCTCCAGAAATTATTTAATATATATGTGGTGCGTAACTGCACTTATTCGTGTGCGTTATAAATAGGGCTGTGTAGTATGTGTAACTGTATCTCTCTATATATATACGCGCGTGAGTGTGTGTATATATGTGTGCGTTTGTCCAATAATTTGGAGGGAATTTGTATATATCATTGGGGGCAATTTGTATTTTAATTTCTCTCTTTTTAGTACTTTTTTTAAAAACAAATATTGTGTTCGTTTGATAAAACAATTTAGAGTAATAATATAATATATTTCATGAAAAAATTGATTAAAAAAATAAAAGCATATATGTCTATTTATAAAATAAGAATAGTTGTTTTATTAAAAGAGTGACAATTGATATAAAATAACTTGAAAAAAAAATATGATCATTAATATTAGGTACAGTGAGTAATTACCATCATATAATGTGATTAGATGATAATTGTGAATGTATAATTTTATTTAATCTAATTATAGTTTTAAACATGATAAATTGCATACATTAAGATAAAAAATTTGCTAATTAAACTTAGTTAGAGAGAACGGGAGACATGAGTTTGGGTATTGTTTCTTGATCCGGTGATATTTTTATGACAGGAAATGTTACAATTTGCTTGGATATTTTTATTGTTTCTTGACATGATGAGATGATGGTTCACTCAGATAAAAGAGATCCGGGTTTACTTCGACAAAAATGTAGAGTGCATAAGTGTATTTCAAGTTCTAATTTAAATTTGTAATTTCCTAAATATATAATTGGTGTTATTTTGAAACCAAAATTTTGATTTTTTTTTTATGAAAAAAAAAATATAATTTGGAATATTTCTAAAAGGTTTAGTACTGACATCTTTTATGAAAAAAGTTTATTCATCTCAACTAGCCATATATGCGTGTGGCACAGTTTTCATACAACTTTCCTATTATGTTTATTATTTAATTTAATTTAATTTTTCTTGAGTATGGCTTTTTTACCTTTTCTCCCTTTTCCCTTTTTTTCAGTCCAACTTGTGCTCAGATATTTCATTTTAGATTCCTCCATTCAACATTATTATTTCTTGTATAATTTTATTTATTTCCTTTCCAAGTTTATATACATTGGTTGACGGAGTTTGAGGCCAATTTCTCTCTTGTTGAGAACTCACTCACAATTCACAAATTAGAAGTACTGTATTAAAAATGAAAAATAGAATATATAAATAAATAAATCATAATTTTGATATTACAGAGGAGAAGATGAAATTGAGTGTACAGTAAAACCTCTATAAATTAATACTCGATAAATTAATAACCTCTCTAATATAATAAAAACGTCCGATCCCGACTCGGACCTTTGAAAAAAATGATCCAATTCGATAAGATAATATAATAATATTTTTTTTTGAAAAAACTTTTATAAGTATTAGGTCCCATCAAAATTCTAAATTAATAATTTGTAAATATTACAATTATAAATATTATGGTAATTTGCTAAAATATGAATCTATTGTTACTTGATTTTTCTTAAAATTTAAATCTAATTGAATTTCATCTCTCATGTTTTTTAATTGCCGTCAATAGTTCTTTTGTCGAGTTTTCTAGCTGCAACAAAAAAATTTGAAGAGTTGTTGTCGATCTCAAAGCCTCCTTTCTTGGTACCGGTTCCAACGGCATTGAATCATCTTCATTTTCATCATTAGTAGTATCTTCTCTTATATCATCAACAATTTCCTCTAAACTTTGAATCATAGAACATTCATCATTTTCTCCTGGATAGTCCACCAATTTTTTGACGTCCATCTCATTGCGATAACCAATATCCTTAATCATAGCCCGATGCTCATTCAGGCTTTCTTCAAAGATTGTCTCACTTGAGTCGCTTGAGAATTCTTCATTTGAACGGATTTTGCAGTGCCGAAAGCAATTTGCTATTGACACTTGAGAAACATTGGTTGTCCAAGCGGAGACTGCAAAATTGATAGCATCTAAAACATTAATCTTTTTAGGATTAGATAGCCTTAAATTTTGAGATTAAAACATTAATTTTAAGATTAAAACATTAATCTCAAAATCGATTAAATACATTGTACTTAAATTTACAGAATTTTAAGCATCTCTCTTTTAATTAATAAAATATTAATTTATCGATATATTAATACCTCTTTAAATTAATAAAATTTCTCGGTTCCGAGGGTATTAATTTATAGAGGTTTTACTGTACGTATATATAGTGTCCTAGCTAAAAAGTTTTGGAACAGACTATTGCCATACTACATTGGTGACAATAATTCTTCGAGTAAGATTTTTCTCAAAATCTATGATATGATCATGCATGCAGATTTCTTGCAGACAACTTTGTCGTACACTTGTAGTATGTAGTAGTATTATTTTTTTTTTTTTTTTTTTTTGATAAGGAGGAGAGACGAGAAACTTCACCCCCACCCGATCGGAGGTCCCTCGATCGAGTAGGATGTAAATCGAGGGATGTGCCCGAGTAGCAGACACCTGTGCGAGAGAGCCAACAGGTCGAACCCCAGGACAAACCTTCATAATATTTCAATGAAAATTTGCCCCACCCGAGGTTCGAACCCTGCGTCGCCGGGAAATTTCACCCACATCATCACAGGCCTTACCACTCGGCTATGCCCTGGGGACTAGTAGTATTATTAATGCATATTGATGTGGACTTGCACTACTATGCTTTCAAAATTAACTTACATTATTTTCAAAACCATCTATTCACACCATATAAGAGTACTATTATTTCTTAGCCCCTATTTAATTCCCTTTTTTTCATTGCAGTGTCTTTTATTTTTCATCAAAGTTCATGATCTATTCAAACTTATCAAGATAGTACAATTTTATACTACAAACTTATAGTATATAATACCAGGTGTACTCTGTGTTGCATGAAAAATACTGATTTAATTTATGTTAAAATAATTTATAATTTTAATTTAATAAATAATTGACTAATTCATCATATTTAATTTTGAATACATTTTAAAGTAAACTAAAACTAAATTAACAACATTTTAAAGTTTCACTAAATAGTTTTCAAAATAAACAATACACATTTACACATTTTAAAGCACCTTAAAAATATTTTTTTAAATAATTCAAAACATATTTTAAACTGTTTTTTTAATTATTTTCAAATGATTTAAAATATCTTTAAATTATTTTTAATCATATATATTTTTTAGTAATTTAAAATATCTTTTTAATATTTTAAATTGAATTAAATAAGTTTTAAAATAAATTAAAAATATTTAAACTGTTTTAAAAATAATTTTAGAGGCACTTAACATAAATTTTAAAAAATTTAAATCGTTATAAATTTATTTATTAATAATTTAAAATATATTTTAAAGTTTTATTAAATAATTTTAAAATAATTTAAAATCATTTTTAAAAATGTTAATGTTCCTTAAAAATACTACAGTATTTTTTATGAAATTCAAAATAAATTTTAAATATTTTAAAATGTCTTAAAACATTTTTAAAGAGAAATTTAAAATAGTTTTTTAAAAAATTTAAAGAGTTTAAAGTGTTTTAACATAATTTTTGTATATGATTTGAAATACATTTTAAATATTTAAAGATATGATTTTTTTAAAGTAATTTTAAATACCTTAAAAATTTGAAAGTAAACTTAATTTTTTTTTAAGTTAAATTAAATAATTTTCAAACTAATTCAAATACCGAATACTTCTTTTTACATCTAAAAATGTTTTTAAAATAAATTTAAAATTATTTCAAACACTTTGTAAATCTTTTTAGTGATTTGAAAATCCGGGTCAACAATATGTAAATTGTATTGGGCTCACGACACTAACCAGTACTCCAGTCTCCAAGTAGTGGTTAGAAAACTGGGCTCGCCCGGCTTAGATAATTGGATCCGGATCCGACCCTAATCTTCTGGATCTCTCTCAACCCATCCCGCTCATTCCGGCTACTATTTCTAATTCGAGAAAAAGAAAACGAAAAATAAAAAAATGGTGCGAAAGAGATTGCTGATGCTGCTGAAGCCATTTGATGTGTACCCTTCTCTTCAAACATCCTCTGTTCAATCAATCTCCTCCAATCGCCTCAAGGTACCTTTTGTTTTTTTTCGGTAATAAAAATAGAGTTCCGAAAAGCCCATTTGTATTTATTCGAAGCACACAAGGTGTTTGATAATATGCCTAACAGAGTATTATCATTCTGAAGCGGTGAATTCTGTGTGTCACGAATCACGATCGATCTTGGGTTTTTTGTGCTGTTGAGTTGATCGATTTTGGTTTGGTAATAAAAGAGAAGGAAAAAAGTTGGGACATTTATTACGTGTAGCAGTTTTTCTGAAGATTAAATTTTTGTTTATGAGGGTACTGCAGGTATTAAGATACTTGCATGACAGGACATTGGCTCACAAGAATGCAATCAACTTCTTCCAGAATATTCTGGACAAGAAAGGGGTCGACTGGAAGGCGGTTCTTCGCAGTGATCTGTCTGAGCCTATCCGTGATGTGGATCTGGTCATTTCGGTTGGTGGCGATGGGACTCTCCTACAAGCAAGCCATTTAATGGATGACTCGATTCCGGTTCTAGGAGTGAACTCTGACCCCACACGACCGGAAGAGGTTTATCTTATTTTTTTTCTTATCTCGGGCTAATTATTTGATCGAAGTTATAATCATCATTGTTACATTTACTAACTGTCAATACTCATCTTTATTTGTTTCTATTGTTTTTATGATAAAAGGTCTCAGGACTCAGTGAAGAATTTGATGCTACAAGGAGCACCGGCTATCTCTGTGCTGGCACTGTCGACAACTTTGAACATGTAAGTCTGAATTTGAGTAGGGGGCAACAATGTACTAATTCGCTAATCATGATTCTTTCGTTAACTAAACATTGATGCGTCTCTCGCCCGAAAATACAAAGGTTTCCTTCCAGACTTGAATCATTAATATAGTTTAGTTTGTATAGGTGCTGGATGGCATTCTTGAGCATCGCACCGAACCATCTGAATTAGCAAGGATGGCTATTAGTATCAACTCAAAGCCTGTCCCGACTCATGCACTAAATGATATTCTACTGGCTCATACATGTCCTGCTACAGTTTCTCGGTTCTCATGCAGGTTCAAACCTCTGATGACTGGAATCATTTTCATTCAACTTTTTTCCAAAATTTAGAATGTTTTAGAAAATGAAATTAGGTTTGTTTATTGGAATTCAAGCCATTTTCATTTTCACATGAACACCAATAATTTTCCAGTTATCACTTTTTCCTACTGAAAAATTGGATTGTTGGAGTGGTATGAAAACAATTCCATTCATCAAATTTGACTTGCCATTGTATAACTTGAGAATCACTTAGTTTAACCGTTTTTATTCTGGCATTAATAGGATAAATGAAGATGGGGATCCCATCACTCCTTTAATGCACAGTCGATCGAGCGGCTTGAGAGTCTCAACAGCTGCTGGATCAACTGCTGCAATGCACTCGGCAGGTGGGTCCGCGGTGCCCATTTCATCTAAGGATCTACAATACATGGTAAGGGAACCGATTTATCATGGGAGGGCCGCGCATTTAATGCATGGGTTCGTGAAGTCGTGTGAGACAATGGATATTACGTGGTTTTGTAGAGAAGGAATATTGTACGTTGATGGTTCTCATGTGGTACATTCTGTTCAGCTCGGGGACACGATTGAACTGTCCTCTAGGGGCCCGGTCTTGAAAGTGTATTTGCCACCCCATTTGTTATCACATTGTAATAACCAGTAGACAATGTTATGTGCTGAATGAAAATTGAGGAACTGTTTGGCTCAAATATACTGTTGCTCCGATTATTTGCAAAGACAAAAAGTAAGCAGAACACATGATAATCATCAGAATGCTAACACACCAACAAAAGAGAGATTCAGTTTTGGGAAAATTAGATCAATATATTTACACTCTGCTAACAAATATTTCCTCCCTGAGGTACAAAATTACAAACATACTGAGTGGACATTTATTGTGCATTTTCTCTAACAAGTCGAACTTAATAAGAGCACATATTCTTCTAACGAGTAACGACTGGCCCATGGATTGCAAATCTCTTCTATCTATAACCTGCACATACACGAAAAATGAAGTCATCTAAAATGTACGAGTAAATAAATTGCAAACAACGGTAACATTACAAAAACTAGCATGAAGTTTAGCTTAATTATAAAGAGTTGCATATTTTTCTTCTTTCAGATTTTTTTGAAATTTATATATACTCTTCAAATATTACAGACATCCCCTTGAAGTTTGTGTGTACCTAACAAATATTACCTCCCAAAGGGTTAAAATTTGCACAAGAGAAACAGATGACAAATTTATAAGAACTGGGTAATTTGTAATTATTAACCATCAAATATGGTAAAGTTAGTTGGGCACCACTTACATGAACATTTGAGGTCGACTGCGGGAGAGCTGAGGTCGCTTTATAGGTGAAAGGATAAGATTCCTGAGAGTCATGGAGGGATTGGCTGCTCCAGCACCATTTCTAATACCATATGAAGGGTGAGCACTAGGCATCCTGTTCTCGGTTTCATGGGGCACAGATGAATGTTTTGCAGGTGAGCCACCAGACATGTCGAATGTCGAGTTGGAGTTGTTGTGTCTTGCTGCCCACATGTCGTCTCTTGCCCCTGGAGTGTCAGGAGTGAAAACCGACCAATCTGCAACAAATAAGTTAACTAGCATACTTTGGGAGTACACAACGAGAATGAACAGTTTCATTTTTATTACAGAAATAAAATAACCTAGTATATAAAATTACAAGTCACCCTTTAATAGACAGCAATATGTGATGCATGCGTCGATTGATTATTTGAAATATACAAAGGTAACCGATTTTTTTTGTTTTTGGTAAGTAGGTTAAACCTCAAAGGTATCATATGTAAGTATCGCAATAGATTAGATACTCTCTCCGGTTAACAATACTTGACTGCACAACAGTTAAGAAACGAAGGTAAATGACAACAGAAATCTTATTAATTTATTCTACACATTTCTAAATATTCTTCCTTTTTAGTAAAGTAATTGTTGGCACTGCAGACTCTCTTCTTCAAGATGCATAACTACTATCTAAGAATATAGGGGAATTGTTAAGTGATTATATGAGTAAGGATAAAATTGGAAACAAAATTAAAAAAATGTCTTGAAAATATAGAACAGTTATTTAGGACCTTTTTTTTTCTCTATAGCATCACATATCATGAACTCGAGGGAGTAGAAAGTAGTCTACATAAATACCAAAGTCTATGTTTAACTGGAAAATATATAAATGGAACAAGTTTACCTTTCCTAATAGGATCTCTGTTTTCCATCCTAGGACCCGGATTAGAGAATAAATCAGGTTCCGGTCTTGAAAAGAAATGGTTTGCAGGTTGAATTGCTGATCTCTTGAATGACTCGATCTCATTTCTTGCTTGATCATACATTTCATCGAGCTTTCTCTTTTGCCTGAAAGTGATAATAATAAGATCTTAAGTGATCAATTAAAATTGGCACGCCAGAGGACCAAGAGAGATATTAGAAATAAATGGTGTAGATAATGATTTAATTTACCTGCATTTTTCCGAAAATTTTTCTTGCAGCTCTTGCTTATCTTTTGTCAAATTCTCCATTGCTTGCTCCAGCATCTGGCACCTCTTGGTCATTTTTTGGTACGCAGTATAAACCTGCTCCAGTTTCTCCGTAAATTTCTCTTGCATTGACTCACATTTCTGCCGGCACTGGCCTACTATCTTATTCATCTTAACTTGCATCTCCAAATCTTTTTGCCCAATATAAAACATTACACTTCTATACGCACCTTTCATCACTACGATAGTTAAAGGAAATCAAAACTATAATTCTGAATATTAGGTTTATATAATCAAGACTTTTACTAAATATTAAAATGCAAGGCCAGCTACAGTCTATTACTATATGTCATTAACAGTCATATTAGTTGCAATGTTGAGGATACATATCTGAGGAGATACTCCAACCATGGCCATCTGCAGGAAAGAGCATCATAGTATGTAAAATACGAGGCTGATGGAATGTACTATAGATCATAATACTGCTAATAAAACAGAGTTCCGAAGGTTGAAGAAAAAATCGGAGGAGAGGAAATAAGAGTTCTTACATTTACCCATTCATCATTTGGATTGATATCTACGGGCTTCATAAGACTGCCGGAAAAAAAAAAGGAAATGTCAACCAAGTGAAACCATATATGTTCACAGGCAACTCAAACTATACTAAGATGGACAAATTAATCATACAAGATAAAGAAGGGTAAGATTAACTTTTAACTTTCACATTCATTCTGAGCAGATGCATAGATAATCTTGTTTCATGCAGGAAGATACACTCTAAAAATTCCAATAGATACTGTTCCTCATCTCATTTTCTGCTCTAAACTTTAAATACGTCTGAAAATCTTTGGCAATTTACTCACGGAAGATAAAACAAAGAAGTTCGAGTTCTTACCTTTTAGAGAGCACTTGATCACAGATAGGGCAAGCACCATCATTACTGAGAATCTTGCTGGCATCTTCAGTGCCTTTAAAAAGTAATTAAGGAAATCCAAAAGGTTGAGCACATGTAAAAGAGTTTGATGGGAGTAATATAAGAGAGCAGAATTGATCTCATGTTGCTTATAGGATACACAAGAGGTGACCACAAGTGGTAGTGACTGCTCGTCCTTCTAATTCTCGCCAGCAGGCGTTGCACCTCATTTCAGATTTTGCAAAAACTTCTACACGCACTTTGCATTTAATTAAAAACCTGAAAAGTGGTGTGAGAACTCAGAAATTTATTTTTTCTCAGAATCCAGGACTTCCCAGATAACATTATGCATACAATCTTAGTGAATTTCATGGTTATATATGGACCATTATATGTAATTACAAAATACACCCACATCTACCATAAATTAAAATACTAGCTAAAACTGTTTCTTTTTTCTACAATGCATAATACACCATTTTATGGTAGGTAAAACATTAGAGGATGATAATTAGACACACTGCTATAATCATATGCACAACCAAAGTTATGTAAGTGATGGCATCACTGTCCTTCAACAAAAGAACAACATTAACCTGAAATTTTTTTTTTTGTTCAGACACATAACGCTGCCACATTATGGTCATATGGTTAGATTGATTAAGGACATGTGAAAAAAAATCCCGAGGGCTACAATGATATTTCTAGAAACCCTGATAAGTCTGTGAACAGAGAATGCCACCAAAGTATGAGGGACAAGTATTCTTTTGACATCGAATCTCAATATTTTTTCGAACCTGCCAAAAATTTTCCTTAATCATTAATCAAATCATTCAACAGCAGATGCATTCACCTAAGCCAGGTCAGATTTCCGAATTTTCCCACAATAAATATACTTGATTAATTTAAACTAAACAAACTCATAATCAATAATTCTTCTGAACAAATAAAAACGATAATTTAAGATTTCTCATGATCGATGTTCAATCGAACCAACCAAACAACGAATCAGATGAACAAACAAATATCCCGATAGTTGCAGGAAATTAATCATAGAAAAAGCAAAACTCAGGTGTTTGATAAACTTCATACCTAACAACGATCAGCTTCCTCTAAAAATAAAAACCGAGAATTCCAGCCGAAACAACAAGAACTGAACCGGTGATGCCAGATATCAGCAAAGCTCGAATCGCTTCTCAAACCCGAAATTCGCTGCCAAACTCAGCAATTGGGGACGAAATGCGGCACGCGAGGTCTCTATTGATCGATTCGAAACGATTTCTCGAGCGCTGGGCTACGATATAATTCAAAACCCTAGCTTCCACTTCCGATTTTTTATTTCAATTTTGCCGGGCAACGGAGGAGTTGAACGTTATAATGGTGGGAAAACACGGGTATTGTTTTATTTATAGTCGGAAAATCGGAGCTCCGGTTTCTTGACCCGTCTATTTGGATTATTTAAAAAATTGGATTTTTTTTTTCATTTTTCCGAATTACTACTACAACTACTAGTTTAGGAGTTCAGGTCATGTTATTGTAGTCCATGTAGTATTATTTTTTTACTCAAAATAAAAATAAAAATATGAAATTTTAGTATTGAAAAAAATTAATTGAATTAATATATATATATATATATATATATATATATATATATATATATATATATATATATATATATATATATATATATATATATATATATATATATATATATATATATATATATAAATTTAAATTTTCAAGAAATATATTTAATTGAATAATTTTTTTAGTCATTTTGTTTTATTTATTAAAATTTCAAGACTTTTCTTAATTATAAACATCTTTTTTTATTAACATCAATATTATTATAGTTATAGTTATAATTTCTTAATTATATTAATAAGCGTCTTTTCTTAATTATAGTTATAATTTCTTATAAAAATTTGTATATTTTGGAAGAAGAAAATTAAGAATTACTCTAGAAATATAAATATTTTGTGGATATAGGTTAGTTATTAGATTAAATAAATTATCTTATTATTGATGAAAAAAGTCTATAATAATTAAGTTTAAATATTGAAAATAACTTAATATTTTAAATTAATTTAAATAAATAGGTATATAAGTAAAAAAAAATATATATGATTTTGTCCGTAGTAAAAAGTTATATCGGTAAATAGAATAACAAACGACAAAAATGCATTATCACCTTAGTGCACAATAACTTACAATGTGTAATCTCAGCAGATCGACGCTCTGAATATCGACGTTGGTTACTGCTGTAACATCATCAGACAGACGCGTGTCTCAGTAATGTTTTGAAATACTCGACGTGTGTACTTATTTGTTTCATCCACGTACAATTTTGCGTTTTGATTATTTCAATTGTGTTAAATTTAAAATTTAAAATCTAATTAATCAATAAATAATTCACCCCCTATAAATACCTTGTACCAAAAGAAATAAAATTACCTACCATCACTTTCAGGTTAATAATAAAAATCCACATATAATTGGTAGACATCCTTAAACTCCTTTCAACGCTCACGTCACTTTAAATTCCGTATCTTCCAACAACTTTTTATTTCTCTATAGATTATAATCTATTTTTTTGATATGCAGTTATGAAGATTCAGTGCAACCTTTGTCAGGCGGCGGAGGTGGCCGTCATTTGCTGCGCCGATGAGGCGGCTCTCTGTGCCAACTGTGATCATGAAGTGCACGCCGCCAACAAGCTCGTCGCTAGGCACCCGAGGGTTCCACTTACCAAGGCCTCTTCACTGATGCCCAAGTGCGATATCTGCCAGGTATTATATATAATTTTATTTTTATTTATTTATTAATTTATCAGATGTTTTTTTGCACGTGCGAGGGTGTTTTTGACTTTTGAGATGATCTGAATTGCTTGCTGTTTGTATATTTAATTAGCCATTGTTGATATCAATTCTAGCTGGTATATATAGAGAGACATCAAACATTAATATTTTTCACAGCTGAAATTACAATTTGAGTGATGTAACAAACATGTGTTAGGCTACTTCTTTTGAACTTAATTTTATTCAATTTCAGTTCAGTTCATATTTTTTTAAATAAAATAAATAAAAAATAATTTAAATCGATAATTTTAGATATGCAATCTAAAATAATTATATTATTATTACTTTTATAAGAAAATCAATTCAGTTAATTTAACTTCAGATTCATTCAGTTCAATTCAACCTGGTTTAGTCCAAAAGTTCGGGTTTTTCAGGCAGACAACGGTTATTTCTTCTGCCTGGCGGACCGCGCTTTGTTTTGCAGGAAGTGCGACACAGCCATACACTCGAAGAATGACCTCGTTTCTGGGCACGAGAGGTATCTGATCACTGGTGTTAAAGTAGCCGTAGATAAGGCCACAACTGGAAATGTTCCGACTTCGTATTCCTCGGTCAACTCGTCTCAGCACTCTAGCGTCAATACAATCTCCGGACCAGTGGAAGCTTGTGCTTTTCCGAAGCTGACCTTCCCGTTTTCTTCGACTGGTAAGTACACTGAGGGCCTCGCTGTCATGGATGATGGGGAGTTTTCACCATCATCCTTGTTTGCAGCTTTCGGCGAAGGTTATGCGCTGGAGGAAAATAGCTCGCTTGACAACTTTCTTCAGTTTGAGGATTACACTGATCAGAGTTTTGATTTCATGGAGGGTAGCTCGTCGACGTCGCAGGTAGGGTGTACGTAGTATCGTTCCACGTTATGTTTTTGGATGTTCAATACTGGAGTATTATTTTTCGAACATTAACGTATGATCATTATTTATTTCATCAGGCCGATAGAGGAATGCTCTGAGATTCTGATGGATCCTATGTTCTACAAGGATCAGGCGAAGGAGAACTAGGATCATTCTCGATCCTCCCACATCATCCAACGACCTGTAGTACGTACAACTCTTCATCTGTCTTTGCTCTTGATGTCGTTACACCCCCCCTTATGCAGAACATCTATCATCATCACGGTGATTGCTCGAAGCATAGGAGGTGTGCTTTGAGTAGCTTGTCTTTCAATTCCTCGTCGAGACTTTTGTTTTGTTCGTTTGCCTTTTTCGTATGAGTGTACTAGTTTTATGTACTGTGTGTAAGATACAGTTGAATACTTACGATGAAGTCGGGTTCGTTTATAATGTAATCTTTGCTATGAAATTAGTTCGTTTAAGTATATTTGTTTCTCCTTCGATAATATATAGCTTAATTATCGAGCCCTGAATTGAATAAGTTTGAAATCAAGTTTTAAGAACAAGTGTTTAAGAACAAGTCTTGAATTGAAATAAACTAAAATTAATTCTAAAAGAACAAGTTTTAGCGTTGAAGAAAAGACTCATCACTCGACTATGCCTTAATTAATCCATGGATGGTCATAAGTCTTAAGACTCATAACACACCAAAATCAAAATCAAAATCAAAGTCATTGCATGCGATCCTTGCGAGAGAGAAAAATATCCAAACACGTGAATTACAATTTTACCCCTCCCTGCGTCACCCATGACGTTGAATCCTTTCCCCTTTTACCAGTATATAACTGAGATACCGAGCTGCCACACGAAAATAGAAATCGTCTTCTTCGTGTTTCATTGCAAAGCTCTTAAAACAATTAAACAATGGTGAAAGCTCCGGAAGACGAGCACCCGGTGAAGGCCTTCGGGTGGGCCGCCAGGGACAATTCCGGAATTCTCTCTCCTTTCCATTTCTCCAGAAGGTACACCACTATTCCTATACTCTAATTCGCCGATTGATTTCGGTACAGGGTTTTTCCGAGGGTAATTCGGTCAATTACTTGTTCTCGTTGTTTGATTTGAAGGGCAACCGGAGACAAAGACGTGAGATTGAAGATCCTGTACTGCGGGGTTTGCCATTCGGATCTTCACAGCGCCAAGAACGATACGGGTCGGATCACCTACCCTGTCCTCCCGGGTCACGAGATCGCCGGAGTCGTCACCGAGGTGGGCCCCAAGGTGACCCGGTTCAAAATCGGCGACCGGGTCGGGGTCGGGTGCATGGCCGGGTCCTGCCGCTCCTGCCAATACTGCTCCGACGATCTCGAGAACCAGTGCCCCAAAATGGTCCTCACCTACCGGAGCAAGTACTTCGACGGGACCCCCACCTACGGCGGCTACTCCGACACCATGGTCTGCGACGAGCACTTCGTCGTCCGTTGGCCCGAGAACATGCCGCTCGACTCCGGCTGCCCCCTCCTCTGCGCCGGGATCACCACCTACAGCCCGATGAAGTATTTCGGGCTCGACAAGCCCGGGACCCGCTTGGGCGTGGTGGGCCTGGGCGGGCTGGGCCACGTGGCAGTGAAGCTCGCAAAGGCGTTTGGGGCGAAAGTGACGGTGATCAGCACGAACCCGGATAAGAAAGACGAGGCGATTAGGAACCTTGGGGTCGACTCGTTCGTGGTTAGCAGCGATCAAGAACAGATGATTGTATGTAACTATGCTTAGTTTTCTTCATTATGAAGTTTGTTGTGAAATGTTTAGTTACGGGTTTTGCAGGCGGCAACGGGCTCGTTGGACGGGATATTGGATACAGTCTCGGCTCACCATGCGATTCAGCCGTTACTTAACTTGTTGAAGAACAATGGGAAGCTCATACTTCTTGGTGTGATACCGAAGCCTCTCGAGTTGCCTGTTTTTCCTTTGCTCTCAGGTAATCAATCGAGAAACGAATCGACAGTGTATGCAAACCAAATACTTATATATTCATTATAACAGGGAGAAAGATAGTGTCTGGGAGTGGTATTGGAGGGATGAAGGAGACACAAGAGATGATGGACTTTGCTGCACAACACAATATAACAGCTGATGTTGAGGTGGTTCCAATGGATTACATAAACCAAGCCATGGAACGTCTTGAGAAAGCCGACGTCAAGTATAGGTTCGTCATCGACATTGCTGGGACACTCAAAGCTGATGCATAAGTTACTTAAATCTTACCAAGAGTCGATCCGCCTTTCGTTGTTGTGTTATACAACCTTTTATATACTGTTGAAATGTCTGGGCATATGTGTTTGCCCTATACTTTATCCTGTATCAATAATGTAATACTTACATTTTCTCAAGAAAAATACAAGAATGAGTATTTGAATCAGATATCACGGAAAAGTATGTATATTTGCCTTATTTGGACAAGATCACAACCCCTTCCATTAGTCAGTGTTGCTGTGTAACAGCAGAATCATGAAAAGAAGCGAACAAATACTCAAGGATTATGCAATGCACAATAATTCTGTATGAGGAAATTAGATGTCTCAAGCTATCAACATGTATATTACTCGTGTTATAAGAAGAGCACACAAGACGATAAATCATCCTAGCTCTATTCGATCTATAAATAGGGTCTTGCTCAATATGTGACTCGTCTGAGTCAACATCTGATTAAACGTAGAACCTGAGTACGTGGACACCCTTACAAAGATTCCTTTTTTTGCACGGAACAAAATATTTGTTATCTTCTTGTCATGAAGATGATTAATTTTGTTAAATAAGATGCCAGTCATAGAGATTAGAGGGCGTAAATTGTTCTTATCTATACCAGCAATTGTAGCAATTGCTGCATAACAACTGCCAAAATGCTGCCCATGGATATGTTGATCACATTGACCACATCATTGTTCATCTGGAAAAAGAAAATAAAAATAAATCAGATAGCTCGATTTATTACTACACTAATGTGAACAAACAAAAGACAATGACTATCTAACCCATCGAAATCCTTCTTTCTCTTGAAAAACAGCGCCTATAATACTCTCTCCAAAATTAGCAATCTGGGAAGCAATCACACATACGAATGCCTCGGATACGTTTATCTGTAGGTGAAAAACAAAATCCATAAACATCCTGCAAGAACAGTTATATCTCCGTTTCCCCCATCGATTTTTTCAACTTTTAACGAAAATCGTAAAATACATGCCATCGATCATGTTTTGAGAAACAACCAGTAAATCGTTTTTTTTTTACAGTGATGACTCATGAAAAGTACGTGGGCGTGTAATGCTTACCAAACCCATAAAACAACCGACAGAAGCAAGAAGAATAGAAGCTACAAGTCCAGCAAAAGTTCCCTCGACACTAACAGCCCCTTCAGTCCCTCTGGGAACAATCTTGAAAGTTGTGATTAGGTAACTGCAATGAGAAGACGTGGTTATTGTTTCGCACAATGAAATAGGACAATCACAGGCCGAATTCAGTCTAAACCAGATGTTGAAGAGTCTGGTTGGAAAGATGAAAGAGTATTAAATATTATGAATAATTACAATAAATACCTGAAGTTTAGAGTAATTACAAAAAATAAAAAACAAAACAGAGAGGTTTCAAGTTTTCAAAATAGAAAACAAGAAAAACGAAAACAAGGTTTGATTTTGCCTTACACATAAACAGCTAATTGTAGTAGTTTAATCAATGCTATGGGAATTTTCAAAACAGCCACCGAATAGGGGAGGATATAAGACAGCCAAATCTCCTTGTTTAGTAATTTTTGAAACTTCGTAGAAAGAGTTAACTGCCAAAACAGAGACCTTCAAAATTACTAAAAAAGGAACTCTGAGGTTTGATTCTACCTTCAAATTAAAGGCTAACTGTAATACTTGATGAATGTGATGGATTTTTGTTGAAATATTTCACCTATGAAAGGCGGGGAAATATAAGATGGAATCAAACATCTAACCACAGTGTTAGTACTAATGCAAGCTCAATTTTGTCATATTAACTTGATCATTTTTTTCTTTATCTTTTAACTCGTCTTTTTTTGTTGCTTGCTACGAACAAATTTTCCCAAGAAAAAACTTCAAAAACAAAATCGACATAAATCAAAAGAGTATAACACTAACGTTGTTTTTCCATATGCTTTCCCTATCTCGCTTGAGACGGTATCACTCAGCTTTGTACAGAAGCAGGCTACAAACCCGAGTTCCCATAACCGAGCAAATGCCTCTCCACCTACACCATATATAGACAGAAAGGCGCAAACACAGCCAGCTGCACTCGACCCAATCACACTCCCAGGCCCCCTCCTTCCTTTTCGTTTCTCGGCAACACCCTGAGCCTCCTTTTGAGCCATTTTCACCTTTGTAACTGCAGTGCCCTGCATTTATTATCAACTTATTATTGTCACATTTTTTAACCAAATATCAGAATTGTAACCGAGTCCTCTGTTCTAAAAAAAGAAGTGATTTTTGGCTTACAATGATGAAATAAGTGGCGACAAGAAGAAACCCAGAAGAGCTAAAAGCACGCCACGTTAGGGTTCCGAGCAAGAAAGCCGCGGCGATGCCGGCCACAGACAAGCCCGTTACTAGAATCGGCGAGCCCAGAGCGAAGATCACGACGTTGCTGAGTACGGCGGACTGCCACGTGGCCGGCGAGGATTGAGCCAGTTGGATCGCTTGCTGCAGCAAGCCCGGATCAAGATCACCGGTCGACGACGCTCGAATTCGGGTCGCCATTTTTCTCTTGGAGATTGGGGATTTAGGGTTCGAGATTGAGGGAAATGAGATGAATTTGGATGTGGGTTTTGGAGAATTGAAAATTAAAAGCGAGGGCTTTGAAGAGAGAGAAATGGGCATTGACAGAGAAATTGCCATTTTTATAGTTTTCGTTTAGTTTTGAGGAAGAACAAAAAAGAACTACTCTTCCACTCAGTATTTATTTTGTATAAAATTTATTCATAAAAATTCCTTTAGTCAACTATAAGATGTTGATATTGTAGTATTATGCACTGATTAACTTAGAATTCTCCTATATAACTCTCTTGTACAAAAGCAGTACTAATAAAATATGATTTGAAAGGAAAAGTATAAAATTATTGAAAAGCAAGTTTCATTTATTCAAGAACATGATAAATTGAAGTCTTTGTTGATAAAAAAAAGTACACACAAACTAACTACAAGTAACTATATCTTGGATTTTGTATTGGAAACCAAAGCTGCATACAACAATTGATTCCAAGTATCAGGAACTCCATCAAGGCACCAATGGCTGCAATCATTCCCCTTTTGCCCTCCGATCCCGTAAACCGATGGGTGCCCGTCTTTTCTCAACGCCGACAGCGTGGTCACGTCGAGCAACCCCACGGCCACCCTCATGCCGCTCAGAACACCCTTCACCACCGCCACAGCTGGCAACTCCCCTCCGGGATATGTGGTCCCCACAATCGGCTGAGTCTCCCCTCTGCACGACGATGCCTTCGACGCATTCCATTCCGAACCACTAACATCAAACATGCATGGTTCGAATATTACCTTAATTTCTTTTGGACTTAATTTCAATTTATTGCAGTTTCGTTCTTTCAGTTCAATTCAAATCGTTTAGTTCATTTCAGATAAAAATAATTATAATCTATAATTTCAGGTGTATTATAATTTAGTTTACTTCCGTTCAATTCAAATTTATTCAGGTCAGTATATATAGTCCAGAACAAAATTAAGTTCAATTTAATTCAGTCTTAAAAACGTACGCAAGAAATTCAATCAATCGAACTTAGGTACTTACTTGTAATGAGTAGGAGAAATGCCTTGAAAAAAGACCTTAGTTTTGGAGGGATTAATGTTAGAATCCACCCAGTTGGACCATGTCTTCAACCCCACACCAAACGCTGTCAACCTATCCATGTCTTTGACGAGCTTACCGTCTGTTTCGATATAATCCCACGGCTTTTGGCTTCCCTTGTGAAGCCACCAGTGCCACGTGTTGAATATGAGCATGTCGAACCCTCTCCACGAATCGCCGTTCGCGATCGAATCCAGCTTCAGAACCCTGCCCGCTTTCTCCACAACGAGATCCACAAGAAACGCGTTCCGAGATAACATCAAAGAGATGTTGTAGTCCTGCACGGTAAAACATGAACACAAAGTTAGATAGTAATCACCTATCTCAACTAATTATGCATAATTTTTTTTTAAAATACATTTTTAAAAGGTCAAAAAGTCAAATAGTAACAACTTATCTTTTTTTGTACGTATCTATCAATCAGTGCATAAATAGTTGGGAAAGAGGTATTATAAGCCTATAGGACTGAATTAATTAACCGATCGAACCGGTATATAAAACGAGGAGAGGTTGCCGGTCTTTGTCAACATGAAGCCAGATTTAGGCAAAGAAGTTCGTAACATGCACGTAAGCGATTGCCATTGGTTGAGGCTCAAAGAGTCGCCAACGAACAATATTTTCTTCCCTTGAAACCTCCTCACGAAATCTTGCCCATTAAATCTGCGTGTGCATTGCATATATATATATAGGAGCTAGCACACATTAGAAAATCGAGCTAATTAATTAATCGAATAAAAATAATAAAATAATGTAGTTACTTGGGCAGGCCGCATCGGGTGGGCTTCCATCTGTACTTGTGGTAGAGCTTGTCAGGGCGCCCATTTCCAACGCAGTCGAATTGTTTTTCGATAAACGAGCACATGGAAGCATTGTACATGGGCTGCGTATCGTCGTACACCCAGCTCCCCTTGAAGAGATCGCATCTCGCGTCCGCGAGTTGAAACGAAGAGGAAATTATTAGTGCTATGAAAGTGCAAGTACATGTGATGAAGATGAAGCTGAATATTTTGTGCCCCATTAATTTCTTATGTATTATACCAACAAGATGAGAAATTATAAATGTTGGTGTGTGTGTATATATAGTGAACATGAAGCCATGAAGTTATATATGCTATTGCCTATTGGTGGATTTATCTTTGAGGGAAAGTCACTTCTTCATACATGAATCATTGCCTCATTAGTTACAACTCATAATTAATGGGCCACATTTGTAAATACTGTATTACTCTTACTATATACTGTATTAATGGGCCACATTCGTAATTAATAGATTAACGGTACAAGATTGCACTTGTTATTGTGCAGTGCAAAAGTGCACTGCACGGCCCCTCAATCCCTCTCTCTCTCACCTATTAAAAATACTATATGTAGTGTAGTATTGTGGGTAGTAGTTATAGTACTAGTACTATTACAGATTTATTGCTATTTAAAGAAATGTTTCATTTGTAATAGGATTATCCAAAATAAAATATTCATTTTTTTTTTCTATTGGGGATAGGTAGGGAGAATCATATTTTCATCATCATTAATTTCACCACTTGAATCCATTACGTAATTCCTCCTGAATTCATAGGTTGTGAGCTATCACTTTTTTGAGGTTTGGATTAAAAAAAATATATTATTGGCAAAAGTTAATCTTGTTAAACTATGTTTTTCATTGTTAAAACAGTAGCTAATTAATGGTTTTCAACCCTCCGAAGCTCCATACTATATCTTTTTCAGAGTATCATGATCATTGATATAACCGTCCGAAGCTCCACATAGACAACCAATAAGGACAGCCATACTATATCTTTTCCAGAGTCTCATGATCATCGATATAGACATAGCTGAGGAAAGCTTTTGTAGTTTTTTCAACACTGCATTCTGACCGAGTTGCTTTTTCAATACATTAGCACTGAATTGAGATTTTTTATATAACTTCTGAACTTCATATTCAATATACATTTATTTTTAACAGGGCAGATCAAGGGTTTGGAGGGATTGATGTTAGAATCCACCCAGTTGGACCATATGTCTTCAACCCCACACCAAATGCAATCAACCTATCCATGTCGATCTTTGACGAGCTTATCGTCTCTTTCGATATATATATATATATATATAATCCCACGGCTTTTGGCTCCCCTTGTGAAGCCACCAGTGCCACATGTTGAATATGAGCATGTCGAACCCTCTCCACGAATCGCCGTTCGTGATCGAATCCAGCTTCAGAACCCTGCCCGCTTTCTCGACAACGAGATCCACAAGAAAGGCGTTCCGAGATATATAACATCAACGAGATGTAACAATCCGGTATGTAAAACGAGGAGAGGTTGCCGGTCTTTGTCAACGTGAAGCCCGACTTAGGCAAAGAAGTTCGTAACATGCACGTAAGCGACTGTCATTGCTTGAGGCTCAGAGAGTCGCCAACGAACAATATTTTCTTCCCCTTGAAACCTCCTCGCGAAATATTGCCCATTAAATCTGCGTGTGCATTGCATATATAGGAGCACACATTAGAAAATTGAGCTAATCGAAAGAAAAATAACAAATAATGTACTTACTTGGGAAGCTGAACTTGTGGTAGAGCTTGTCGGGGCGTCCGGTCCGTTTCCGACGCAGTCAGGGACGTACCCACTTGGTCCCAAAGGAGTGCCATCACACCCCTCAACTTTAAAAAAAAATTGTACATTAATTTTTATATATTAATGTAAATAATTATAATGTATTTAAAAAAATTTCAAATTTAATTAAAATTTTGTTGAAATATATACGTGCCTTATCTAAAAAAGGATAATAAATTATTTATTAATAAAATATTACTTCTAAAATACACTTTAAAAAAAAATGAGATACTGATCAATTATTATTTTTCCGCCTATTGTATTGATTAAAATTAAGTCAATAAAATTATAATTTAATTTTATACTGATTTTCCGCCTATTTTATCGATTAAAATTATATCAATAAAATTATAATTTTATTGAAAGTGTAGTGCTTATGTAGATTAAAATTATATCAATAAAATTATAATTTTATTGAAAGTGTAGTGCTCATGTATTATGAAGAATACTGCAGCACTCAACATGCAACGCACTGCAGCAGCAACAAATGGGGTGTTGCATCAGCGCGTTGTAGTAAATAAAATCGCTTGTTTGTGATGTAAATTACTTTGTTCCATGAGCATTACAAGATTTACATGTATTGATAAACATTATGCAGCGGAATGAAATCAGAACAAGTATGACAAACGATTTTCGCAGTCACACACACTTGTAAAAGCAATAAACGAGACACACGATATATCTTGTATGGGTACGTATAAGAGTATTTGAATATACCCACACGAATGTGCTTACGGCTAAAATGATTTATTAAGAACGATGAATCGTCTTTTACAAAACTCGATTTTGAACAACAATCGACAACCTTTTGGACATACACATGTATTCCTTTTGATATCGTGTTCAAGGATCTCGATCAACTCAATCAACACTACAAATACTACGATGTACAACTGGTTTAAGAAAAAAACATCACTTTAATAAACTAATCTTTCCATTTCAATGGAATGTAGACTTGTTGCTGATATGAACGATATCGTAGCGTAGATGGCGGCCCCTTCACACTGCGCCACACTTTTTCTTCAAAGTCGTAGTCTTGAATGCTTACTTCCTCCAAATGTTGGTGCCAATAGTATACCTTATTTTCTCCCTCACACTTTAGGGTTTCCCATATGCAATCAAGGAGTTCCCCGCTCTCCGAACCAAACGGTCCATCAATATAGCTTGAACTCCCCAAACCAATCCGTGTAATAACGTACCTTGGACGACAAATTTGAAACAAAGCATAAAAAAGACAAGGAATTGGGTTGAAATCCGAGTCAAGGTCTTCGATTTCCAATTTTTGGACGACAACAGGATGATCATGGATACCACATTCAATCAGCTGACTCTGGTGGAACATAGATTCAGAAATATCCAGAGAGATTTTAGATTGACTTACTGCCTTGACCATCTCATTTAACTTAAGGAACCTCGGCAAAGCATCACCCAAGGGAGGATCAGACTTGTTCAAGACTATATTTGACTTCCATTCCCTAGAAGTTGTAGTGAAAGAGATTGTTGTTGGAAAAAAACTGCCCGAAAAGCAAAAACGAATTATGTTTGGGGCATTGATATCAACCCTGATCGAGCTTATTAAGTTAATGGTTAGTTCCTTGAGCGAACGACAAAATAACTTGACTTCTTCAAATCCAAAGCACTGATAAAGTCTTAGCTTTTCAAGAAGGGGGAAGTTGCACGAGAAGTACTCGAACAACTCCGTAGGCAGTTGCACTCTTGATAGGTCTAAAGACTTGAGATGGGGGAAGCAGTTGTGGCGATCGAGTTTTAAATTTGAACGCATATTAATGCAGATGCTTTCAAGGGCTGGGGTGTGAATTTCGATGACGCCCAGCTCAATATCATGAGCTCCCGTTAACTTAAACTCCTTGAGATGCTGATTCACATTATCGATTGTTATGGTTTTGAACCCATTGCAATCGTAGAGGCCGGCATATTCAATGAAAGGACATCCAGACATTATCTTCCCAAGAGTCTGATTATCAATATAGACATCGCGGAGGTAAAGCTTCTGTAGATTTTGTAAGACTACATGAGTCTGGATAGTTGAACTGATTTTGCATTGGTGCAAATGAAGATTTTTAAGGGATTCGGCCTTTAAGACTGAACAGGGCAGATCAAGGAATGCCCTATCAGCTGATTTGTTATAATTATTAAAAACGGAGAGATGAAACGTAGTCACACCCGAATTCGGTTTGACGAACACGGGGATCCATTTCTCAAGCACCGAAATCGACTGCGAGTCAAACCCCAACACGTGTAAACGCAATTCTCTTGGAGAAAGGTTTCGATCATCGTACCTTTGAAATATCTTGTCGAGAACAGATAAAAACTCTTCATTATTTCCGATAAAACAATTTTCACAAACTTTGTCTCCACGGGTGTGATACCGATGATCAGTACATCTTCCACGAAAGTCGATGATGGGTCGGGTAGGTCCGAGGTGACGCCATGATTTGGAGAGCACGGATGTCTGAACAGCATTCTTCTGCGACAGGAAACAGAGGATGTGAAGCAAAACGGACTCCGGCAATCGTGAGATCCTGTCTGTCCCTGAACCAACATCATCGTTGTCATCATCTTTTTCTCGTCTCGTGGCGGCTTGGTTTTCCATTGGAGTCTTAGGTTTTTGAAACCCTAATATCAATTATACTTGTAAAAAAAAGATAGGGTCAATCCTTTTATAGTCGTTAATTAGCAATAATTAAACAATTACGTCACAAATAATAATAACATGAACGAAATAAATTATTTTGTAGTTAAGAATAGAATTAAATATGAGTATTTCCATTCAACATTATGACTTTGGTTGAATATTATCCCATGGACCATCAAATCAAACACGGTTCGAACGCAAAAAAATTATTCTTCGATCAATCGAAATTCGTAACATGCACGTAATAATATTTTCTTCCCTTGAAACCTCCTCACGAAATCTTGCCCATTAAATTAAATCTGCGTGTGCATTGCATTGTATAGCACACATTAGTACTACATACACGAAATCGAGCTAATAGCTAGGGAAAATAAAGGTTGCATCCAGTAGGCTTCCATTTGTACTTGTGGTAGACTCTTGTCGGGGCGTACGTTTCCGATGCAGTCGAATTGCATTTCGATAAACGAGCACATAGAAGCATTGTGCATGGGCTGCGTATCGTTGTACACCCAGCTCCCCTTGAAGAGCTGGGATATCATGGTTTCGGCTTATCATGGGCTGCGTATCGTTGTAAACAAAATCAATGTGATGTAACAAAAGTCATTAGTCATTACTCATTACCATATCAAGAAATATACAAACGTCCGAAACCACCGAGAAATTTAAGTACCATCATGCGGCACTTCGTCTTTGCGTCCCAAACGACCCTTCCACCCAAGAAAAGCCGAAACCAGCAAGAACATGAAGTGGACAACGGGGGCGTGTAATCTGAAGAAATTTGAATGAACATATTATGCAAAAAAAGTCATATAAATTAACGGTTTTTGGACTGAAATTGGTTGAACTTGACTAGAATTAACTGTTTTTAATTGGATTGAACTAAACTGTATAAATATGAAATTGAACTCAATTGATTTTTCTAATAAAAATAATAACAATTTTTATAAATTGTTAAATATTTTTAAAAAAATATTAATAGTATAATAGTATTAACTAAATTATATATTTGAAATTATTAATTCTGATTATTTTTTATTTATTTTGTTTTAATTATTTTTGAAGAATGAGTTGAATTGAACTCAAAATAAAATAATCAAAATTTATTCCAAAATAACCGTTCACTCACCATAATTTTGCCAAACTAAAAAAGAAATTAATTGCACTATTTTATTTACATTAAAAATGACTGCATATGGTCTATCCTTTTATAGCGAAGTGGGACCCGTCGTCCAACGGAACCGAAAACAATGTTTTAAATATCAAAATCATGGATTTCCCAAAAAAGTTAACCACAACCGGTCAACACATGTTAAAATTGAGAAAATGATAATCAATCAATCAACTTGATAATTGAAACGTACGTGTTCGTGTGTTTATTTCACACACATATATCATATGCATATAAAAAATAATCTTTCGATAATTTGACTGTCGAAATTCGTTAGCGATAAACAATTAGTCAATTACGTCACAAATCAAAATGACATGAACGAAATAAATTATTTTGTAGTTTAGCCGATCGACAAATTAATAATTCATCGTAGAATTAAATATGAGTATTTACATTCATTCAACATTATGACTGTTTCAATATTATCCCATATATATGCACCGTGCAATTAACCGTACGTGTGTGCATGAACAAATACACCTAGTATTTATAAAAAACAAATAAATTCGCACTTAGCTATTGATATCGTATAAGAAATCTTACACAGTAAATTACTTCAACTATACCAATGTCATACTTCATTTTCTTCCATGCCGTTTATTGATTTTTTAAACATTTATTTATTAATTTATAAAAACAGTTTTATTCTATTTTTTTTATTATAAAAATTTAATTAAATACTTTTTTTTTTTAAATTGAGTGGGTGAATTGATTGTGTAGGTTAGCTTTCGGGCTCTTGAGGGTGAGGCCCCTCTGTCGCATCATGAGTTTGATTTATCATTTTATGTCCTCGGTGGATAAGACTTTTGTGGCCTGTGGTACGATCGAATGTCCGATCCGAAAAGGATATTTCAAAGAAATCATAACCGATGATTAGAAATTGACCTATCATCGTCCAAGGTCTTTCTTGTCTCCATTAAAAATCAATTATTCATTAATTTTAATTCCATTTTTTTGAGAAATTTTAATCAAGAAACACGTTCAAATCGTATTCCCGAAGAATATGTGGAGTGAATAGTCCTAAGAAACAATATATACTCATTTAAAAACAATCTAAAATAATTAGGATTTTATTTGTTTTTGTTTGTAATTCATAAAAAAATTGGTGTTCTATACAATCTGGTTCTCTTTTTCTGGTTCAGTTTTAACTTATAATTCATGTTATAAAAAAAAAGATTAATATTATAATTAAAGAAGATTGTATATAGGTGTAAATGAAGAGAGGAGGTATAAATAACTTTATCCATTTATTAATGGAAAATATCAGCAAAAGAATTTGGGCCCACTATGCTCCAATTATTTGAACTTGGGCCCATAAATGGATGTAGATAGGTTTGCCGGCCAGCTGTACATTTTGAACACCAAAATCAGTATTTTCTTAGTTATTTCATTTTGAGAAAATGCAATACTTTAACCAAATCATTTTCAATTTTTTTCTATTTATTAATCAAAACTAGCTACCATCCTCAAATCTCAATGAACCATATACATTTAGACCTGTTCTTTTGGACTTAATTTCAGTATAGTTCAGTTCAGTTCTATTCGTTTCAAAATAAATTAAAATAGAATAAACCAAAATTAATTTGAATATATAATTTTAAATATAAAATTTAGTTACCGTCATAATATTAATAATATTTTTTTAAAAATATTTAATAATTTATACAAATTATTATTATTTTTTATAAAAAATCAATTCAGTTCAGTTCAGATCGCTTAAGTTCAGTTCAGACGGTTTCAGTCTAAAAGAACAAGTTCTAAAACCTCTATAATTTAATAGTCTCGGGACCGTGAAATTTTATTAATTTAAAGAGGTTATTAATTTATCGAATGTATTTTTTTCATTTAAAAGACCAAATCGAGACCGAAAGATTCTTAGATTATTAATGTATCGAGTATTAATTTATAAAAGTTTCAAAATATATATATATATATATATATATATATAATTATAATTATTTACATATTAATTTGTAATCCTATTAATCTCAAATTAATAATCACACTTTATTTATAAATTATATACAAAATGATATTAGTTTGGGACACAAGTGAACTATTTTTTAAAAATATTTTCCGTATATTTCACTTTAATATTCAACACACGTATATCATTTTATCGATGAAATGCAATTTCAATAATCGGGAGTCACTCTCGTATACTCTAGTTGAGGTATTGTTCCTAAAATTCAATTCATGGTAGCCAATTGCTTCTAATGATTAGCATTTAATTAATTTAATTGACCATGCATTGCATATAAATTATAGGCTTGGTGTTCTAACATTCAATTTTAATAATATGTGTCCCGACGTATTATGAAGGGTTCAAAGTTATATATTATATGCTAACATCCAAATTATTAACGTGTTAATTAGAATGTCACATCATATAATACACGAAAATTTATATTTAATGAAATTAAATTACGCTTGTGGCATGTTTTTTACGACTCAAAACTCAAAAGGCTGAATTAGGAAATTACTTTGCTAGTGTGAGAAATTAAATTCCCAATATTTTAAAAACGTGACATCACTTTAAGTTATCGCATTCACATTCATATTTACGTGTTAAATGGTTTTACTTTTTTGTTTATTACACCTAAAGTTAGAAAATACGTAAAAGTAAATTATTAGTCAAAAATAAAATTAATTATATTATTTAACAATATGAATATAATTTTGTTATGTTTTTTTTATAAACTACCAAACGCGCCTCAAGCACGGTCAGAAAAATAGGGCAAAATTAAATGTATATATTTAAAGGTGAGAAAAAAATAAAAATTCAAACATTTCACTAATCGGTCCTCATAATATAGCTAAATTAAATATTTTGTCCAACTACTCATGTGTACTATAAAATAATACCACGTGCGCTTTCTTTTTCTCCACATCCCTTTTTAACCCCTTCAAAGTTCAAACAACCAATTGGGGTCAATATGTAAAAAACCAAATCTTTATTATTTGCTTCCTCTGTTTTGATATTTCTTACGTCATCCAATCTTCAACTGCCCTGTTTTTAACTTTTTCTCTCTCTCTTTTTTTTTTTTTTATCTCCCTCCCGCCATTGATTCCAATTTCCAACTACCCTCCCTCCTCTCTCTTTCCTTTTTTTTTTTTTGTTTTTTCCTGAACAGTGATTCTGCTCTTCCTATATTTGTCGGTGCAAAATTGCATTTTGTTTTTCCTTGTACACTCGCATATTTGCATAGTAGTAACTAGTACGAGGTTAATTTTGTCTGAACAAAGTAAAAAATTTTGGTTTTTATTTAGTGGGTCTTGTTCGATTCGATGGATTTGGTGAAAAGATTAGTTCTTGCAAGTGTTTGTGCAGTTTTGATTCGTGCGTCTGTCGCCCAACTTCTGCCTGAAGACGAAGGTATACACTTCTTTAAAGTAATTCCCCTTTTACTGTGTGTGTGTGTGTGTGTTTGTACTCGGGTACGGGTATCGGGTAGGGATACGTAACCGAGAGCCGGGTATGTGTGTTGTGTGTGTGAATGACATATTGGGTAAAGGGTAAAATGCCTGATACAGAGTATGATGATGACTGTTGAGTGGTGTGGTATGATTTTCTGGTGTCAGTTCTCTTGAATTTCCTATCCATCTCTCTCGATTTCTCGATATATTTTGTCATGAACATGTTGTGTTAATTCTCTTGTTTTTATAATTACTTAAAGATTTCGGCCTATTTTGGCTGTCTAGGACAGCTATGTTGATAAGGTGGGCGCCTCTGCCCGATTCTTGGTGTGATTATTTTCCGGAAAAAAATGCCTCGTCCAATTTTTATTCATGAATTGGTAGGGAAGTATTTGTGTTACTTTATTTTGTTTCATTTAATTGTGGGGTTTTTGAAATGAGGTGTTTTGACTTTACATTTTTCAAAGGGAAGAGGCCTAATCTGAGTACTTTTGAGTTTTGAATTCATTGACACTGTGTTTTTTTTTTTCCGATTATTCGTACTTGTGATTACAGTTGGAGTTCTTCGAACAATATCCTTGAGGCTAAACAACAACTACTGGAATCTCAGCCGGAGGTCTTGCATTGAACCTGATAGTGTTAACATGACCATCAGTACTGGCCGAGAGAGCGTTGTAATGTGCGACTGTTCCTTTAATAACAACACCGTTTGCCACGTCACCAACATGTAATGTTATTATTATAATTCCGCATACACAAATAACCATTTTCAACTTTTCACATTTCTCGATCCTACTTTCTCTGTTTTCAAATGCAGCCGGCTGAGGCTCCTCAATTTGAATGGAAGTTTGCCCGAGGAGTTTGCCAACCTTACTCATCTGCGCGAGATGTAAGTGACAACTCAAGAAAATCATTTCTTGTCATATGTTGTAAACTCGTGGTGAAATACCACTTTTAGAACACGTATACGCAATAGGATTTGAGTATGCTTCTTCTATCATTCCAGAGATCTCAATCGGAATTACCTCAACGGGACAATTCCTACAGTATTTGGCCAGCTTCCTCTCGTCAATCTGTAAGTTAATTTTTTCGTTTTTTCTTAACCGCCGTAAGAGTTGAAAAGTAAATCATGGCACTTTTTTGTTTATAACAAACAGGTCACTTATTGGAAACCGTATTTCGGGTGGAATCCCAGAGGAAATAGGCAACATAGCTACTCTGGAAGTCATGTAAGTGACAAATAGTCTTTCTCCATATCGTATTCTATATGCCTGATACTTTGTGTTTGTTATGTCGACTCCAGGATTCTGGAGGATAATTTGCTTGAAGGGAATCTTCCGGCAAGCATAGGCCGTTTGAGCAATTTGAGAAGACTGTAAGAATGCTGATCATTTTTTATATTTTTTTACCTCACTGAATATAAGTAAAAGTGCGAAAATAAATACTGTATGAATTTTCACCCGCAGCCTGCTTTCCGCCAATAATTTCAACGGGACCATACCAGAGACGTATGTCAATTTAAGGAACTTGACAGATTTGTAAGTAACATGTTTTGAGAACATTGATCGAAAAACATCAGTAGTGTACATACACGTATAGATTAACATTATTATATTGTGCTGTTTACAGTCGGATTGACGGGAGTAATTTATCGGGAAGAATACCTGATTTCATTGGAAACTTGACCCGTCTTACTAGACTGTGAGTCTGATTCAAGCTTGTCTTTTTTTTTTTTTTTTAATATAATATTTTATGTTACATTGCAACAAATTAGTTGATCACACTTTCATTACGAAGTCGATCTGCTGAATTTTTCGTTCGCAGAGACTTGCAAGGCACCTCGATGGAGGGTCCTATACCTGCTACTATATCTCAACTCAGTAACATGACAGAATTGTAAGCCCAAATTCTCTCTTAGTAAAGCTACCTTCTTTTTCAAAAAAATTGGTTGTTCTTTTCTTGTTTTCAAGATTAGTTTTTTGTATTTATTAACATTATGGCCACCCCTTTTATGCATGCATTTCATCGACAAATATCCCCTTATTCGGGTTTGATTTGTGCATGTATATACAAATGGTTAGAATTCCAAAGGTTAAGCTTTTCATTACAATTCTTGCCAGGAGGATATCTGATCTGAGAGGACCGAACATGACTTTTCCGAATCTGCAAAACATGACAGCCATGCAGTATTTGTGAGTATCTATATCTTACGATTATTTAAAGGGTACTTAGGAGATTAAAAATATGTAAATGAGTTTTACGGCAGCGTAAATGTTTCGAGTTGCTGTGATGCAGGATTATAAGAAATTGCTCGATTACTGGCCCCATCCCACCATACTTAGTAAACATGACTGGATTATCAACTTTGTAAGTTTTCTTTGTAGCCAACAAAGAGCGTAAAATTACTGTACTTTTTTGTATGGGATCTTTGATTATACTCTTGTCTTTGGGATATATCTTTGCAGGGACCTCAGTTTTAACATGTTGACCGGAGAAATCCCATCAACATTCCGAGGCCTGATCAGAATAAATTTCATGTACGTATCGTTCTTCGCATGTTTTTTTTTTTTCGTTCTGTTGCTTTATTATTCGGAGTTGAGACTCTTATGTTTTTTCCTGTAGGTTTTTGTCTCACAACTCATTAACCGGAAGTGTTCCCGATTGGCTCAATGACATAAGGAACAATAGGTAAGAATTTAATCGCAAAATGAGGTTTCACCTAAATCATTATAACTCGTGCATTGTGTTTTAACTTTTAACTCATACCAACCCACTGCGCGCAGAGATCTATCTTACAACAACTTCACGCAGTCCGGTCAAACTAATTGCGGATCCTCCGGCAGTCTGTAAGTTTTTTACCGTATGGTTACAGTAATATTTTTTTTTACCGTATAGCGACTCAACTTCTCTCCTTTCTTTGCAGAAATTTAGTTTCTAGTCATTCGACCTCAGCAAGCAATTCGTGAGCTCCTATCAAGCTTTGTTTTTTAACTCGTATATATTCGGAATAATTACAAAAAAGACCCCTGACACTAATTTTCTATTAAATAGAGTTCCATGGTGTGCGAGGCAAGGCCTCCCTTGCTCCTCCGGAAGCGCCAACTGTAAGACCACCGGATACTAGCTATAATTAATAACTTTAAATAAATTTCACCGTAACTGTACATAAATACACACACACACTCACGCTCCTTACATTTTCAGATCACTCGTTGTTCATAAATTGTGGAGGACACAGGACTAGATTCGGAGATGATGAATACGAAGCTAACTTAAGCGAGCAGGGCCCATCTTACTTTGAGTCCAACGATAGATGGGGTTATAGCAGCACGGGGGTGTACATGGGAAACGACAGGGGCAGATTTATTACATCTAGTAATTTCTCGATGATAGATGGGAGTGCAGACATTTACCAGACGGCCCGCCTTTCCCCTTCTTCGCTCAAGTTTTACGGGCTTTGCATGCGCAGGGGTAGCTACACAGTGCGCCTTCATTTTGCGGAAATAATGTATACTGACGACTCGACCTATAGCAGCCTCGGGCGGAGGATATTTAACGTGGCAATCCAAGTAAGTGTACTGACATCAAAGGGTATTTTGGGGAACGAGGAAATATTGAAGTATTCTGACGTTTATGTTTTACGGATTGTCCTTTGAAGGGGGAGGTGGTTTTGACGGACTTCGATATAGCGAGAGCGGCTAATGGTGTTAGGCGAGGCATTGTTAGGGAGTTTAACAATGTTACTGTGAATGGAAACACTCTCGAGATCCATCTGTATTGGAACGGAAAGGGTACTACTGCCATTCCAGATAGAGGTGTATATGGACCGTTGATATCTGCAATCGCTGTTACACCGAGTGAGTTTTTTTTCTTTTTTTAAAATAAGCTTTGTTTTTGTTTTTTGCTCGACATTTTCATTTTTTTTTTAAGTGCAGATTTTGATGTGAGTACCGGAGGAGGATTATCTGTCGGAGCTATTGTTGGAATAGTTCTCTCGTCGTGTGTGGTTGTTGTGTTGTTGGTTTTGGCGGTTCTGTGGAAAAGAGGGTGCTTTGGAGGTAGGAGCGCTGAAGAGAACGGTGAGTAGTAGCAAGAAAAAAAAAACGTCGAGGTGTGTGTATTTACCATTTACGTGTTTAGTTAGTAGTCTAAAATGCGTTTCTTTTTGATACAGAACTTCGAGGACTCGATCTACAAACGGGTTATTTCAGCCTAAGACAGATCAAAACTGCCACTAGTAACTTCGATAATGCAAATAAAATTGGCGAGGGAGGATTTGGGCCTGTCTACAAGGGTGTTCTGTCCGATGGTACGGTGATTGCTGTCAAGCAACTCTCCTCAAAGTCGAAACAAGGAAACCGAGAATTCGTGAACGAGATAGGCATGATATCTGCCCTGCAACACCCGAACCTCGTCAAGCTTTTCGGCTGTTGCATAGAAGGAAACCAGTTGCTTTTAATATATGAGTACCTGGAGAATAACTGTCTCGCCCGCGCACTTTTCGGCAGTGACGACCAAAGATTAAACCTCGACTGGTCAACCAGGAAGAAGATATGCATTGGAATCGCGAAAGGTCTTGCGTATCTGCATGAGGAGTCGAGGTTGAAAATTGTCCACAGAGACATAAAGGCGACAAATGTTCTCCTCGATAAAGACTTGAATGCTAAGATATCCGACTTTGGTCTGGCTAAGCTCGACGAAGAAGAGAACACTCATATCAGCACGCGAATCGCAGGAACCATGTAAGCATATTAAGACAAAGACCTCTGCTTTTCGTGTTTTCGTCTGTTTTTAAGATAAAGATCCCTGCTTTATTTTGCAGAGGTTACATGGCCCCTGAGTACGCGATGAGGGGCTATTTGACGGACAAAGCAGACGTCTACAGCTTCGGAATCGTGGCTCTGGAAATCGTCAGCGGAAAAAGCAACACTAACTACAGGCCAAAGGAGGAGTTTGTATACCTTCTGGATTGGGTACGTAAGCATTCTTTTATTCAGTCGATTTTGCTCGATTGTAACGTCTCTTACATCGTTTTTTTTACTACACATACGAAAGGCTTATGTCCAACAAGAGCAAGGGAATCTTCTAGACCTCGTGGACCCCGTTCTTGGGTCGGCCTACTCTAAAGAAGAAGCGCTGAACATGCTGAACCTGTCGATACTGTGTGCCAACCCTTCTCCGACGCTTAGGCCTCCGATGTCTTCGGTGGTGAGGATGCTTGAAGGGAAGGATAAGATCGAAGCGCCACTTGTCAAGCGTGGGGCCATCGGAGAGGAGGCTCGATTCAAGGCGTTCGAAGTTCTCTCGCAGGATAGCCAGACGCGGGCCTCGCTGATGTCACAGGACAGCCAGGAGCGTGGGCCGTGGGTCGACTCCTCGATTTCGATCTCGAGCAAAGATGAGAGCCAGGATCACTCCATGGCTAGCCGGCTTCTCCCGGATCTTTATAATGTGGTGTTGGATTGAATTTTTTGGAATATATATATATATATATATATATGAAATAAATAAGTAATAGTAGTACTAGTATTTTTCTAATTAGTCAATTAAACCAATTACGGTACGTGCATCAGGTGCATGCATCGATTTGTAGCTCAATGTTTTGGACCCATGCGTTACATAGATAGGTCCACTATGTTTCAATTTTTTGACCTTTCTTGTTTTCAATTATTCGAATCTGGTGTTTTCTTGAAGATAAAATGTTGTAAAAGTTTGATTGAAATGTCATGTTTTTAATTATTTTAATTAAATCTATTTTGAAAAATCAACAACTTTTTCTTTGATTTTTCTTCAAAAGAAATTTTTGTCCATATATAGGTTGGAGGACTTGCAAACTTGGTCTACGGGGGGTCGGATGTTTCCATCTGCATTCCAAGAACATAAATTAATAGACTTTATTTTTTAACGAGTACTACGCACCTTCTTGTGGGAGTAGTTTGATCAGTCAAGTACAATATTATGAATTAAGTAACTTGAATTCATATTGAGTCGACTTCCACGGATCTTACTTCGTATGTTAAGTGACCGCTCTGATACCAATTAAAAAAGAGATAGACTTACGGTTACTGAATTAGAAAAATCCAATAGCTGTACTCAGTTTATATTCTGGTGTCCACGGAACAAACCGGTGTTAGAGAACAACAATTCAATTATGCCCAGAAAATAGATCTTGTTTCAGTTTATCTATCTATTACTGACAAAACGTCTTTTATTTTATTGTTAATTAATTATTATGTTTATGTTAATAAATATTATTAATTTAAAATTTTAATTTATTTTCAGTATAAGTTATATTTTTTTTATAAAATAATGTATTTTATTTATTTATATGATTTTTTTAATTCAGTTTTCATTTTTTTCATATTAATTATATCTTTTTTCCTGATACTTTTTGTTAAAAAAAAAACTTCTGAATATATATATAACTAATTATAAAGATTTTAATAAAAAAAATTATGTTCTTTATTTATATCAATATTTTTTCTTCAATTTTTCATATTAGTATTTTTCAAAAGTTTTTTTCTAATACTTTTTATTTTTATTCATAATTGTTTTTCTTAAAAAAAATCTTATATATATATATATGTGTGTGTGTGTGTGTGTGTGTGTTAATTTGTTCATTTTTTTATTCTTATGGTAATTTTTATGTTTTATTTTTTAATTTTGATAAATAATTATAATTTTTTTAACATATTTATATTTTAAGTTTTTGGAAGTGTATTTTTATTTATTTTAATTAAAATATATATTTGGTATAGTGAGGGGTTTATTTAGTAAATATAAGAATTATAATATTTGATAGAGGAGTGAAAATAGCATTGAGTGAACTTACAAAATCACGTGCAAATAAAATTACTCTATTAATAATTCTTGAATTAAATATGAGTATTTACATTCAACATTATGATTGTCTCAAATTTCAATATTATCACATGCACCATGCAATTAACCTTACGTCTGTGCATGAACAAATACACGGAGTATTTAGAGCATCCCAATGATAGGTACAATTATTAAATGACATGTAACTGTACCTAAGTACACCATTAAGAGATGAGGTACAATTTATGATAGAAAAAGTTGAGTAACTAACTTTAAATACTAGGTACAATTCTAATTGTGGGCTTAATATGTAATTTTCTTCCATTTTTTATTAATTTTTTTACAATATATTTGTGTAAATTAAATAAAAATGTGTATAATAATGGAACTTATCAAATATGAATTGTACCTTGTATAACTGGGGAATGTATGTATAAATTTATAGGTATAATTTATTTTTAAAGTGATATAAATTTGTATCTAAAAAGAGGTACACCGTTTAGATATGCTCTTATAATAAATAAATAAATTCGCACTTAGCTATTGATTACGTATAAGAAATTTTATAGATTTCTCGATTTATGTGTGTCAGGACCATGTTAATCTTTTCTCTGTATCATTTCAGTTTGATTTCACGGGATCATGTTAATGTTTATTGAAGGGACAAAAATCTTATACTACTAGTAAATTACTTCATTTATACCAATGTCACACTTAGTTTTCTTCCATGCCGTTTTATTGATTTTTTAAAAAATTTATTTATTAATTTATAAATAAAGTTTTATTCTATTTTTTTTTTAATAAAATTAATATATATTTTTTAATTTTCATAAATAATAAGTTTAGGAGTACTGGTGAATTATTTATTAATTTGGGCCCATTATGAATTATTTGAGCTTGGGCCCACTATGAATTATTTGAACTTTGCCTGCCAGCTTTACAGTTTTTTTTATAAGGAGAGAAACTCCTCCCACTGCCCAATTAACATACACACGTGAGAGAGACTCAGTGGGCTGACCAAGCTCAGGGTGAGCGTGGGCCATGGCCCCCTGAAATTTTGGGAAAAAATGCATAGTATTTTAAAGTCCCCTAGTAAATTAATCATACTGCTATAGTTTTCATTCATTTTCTCTCCCATAATAAAAGTTGGTTTAGTAAATACGGAGGAGGAGATAAAAAATGGGGCCCACAATTCCATTAAAACTTTCATTCATTTCTCTCTCCTATCCTCAATAAATGTATTGTTATGTTTTGTAAATTTAAACTAAGGATGGTGTATTCGATCAAACGTAGGATTTTTATGAACTTTTAAAATTTACGGGTATTCAATTCTAATTTTTAAAAGTTCATTAAAATCTTGAGTTATTCAATACGGATTTTAAAAAGTCTTAAAAAATCTACCGATATTCAAAAGTCAATAGATTTTAAAAATTTATTTATTTTAATTAGTTTCATCTTCAAAATACAAAAAAATTCCATTTTTTGAAATCTCTTCTAAATACGTGAGATTTCTATGGATTTTTATTTTAATTGATTAATTTATTATTAAAAATATTAAAACATAAAAATATATATAAAAACATAATAGAATTAATAATAAAATTAAAAAACATGAAAAAAATAAATATAAAAATAAAATAAAATTTTCAAAAAATAATATTATAATAAAATTAATATTAAAATTATTAATTTTTTTTCCAATTTTATTGGTCTCGATTAGTTTACAAGATTGAAATGTCAATTCTCCTTTGAACTTTCAATTGATTGTTTTCCAAAAATGTTGAGCCGGGTAGGTAAGCTATGTATCTGAGAATAACTAAAAAAAAGGCTTTTGATTTTTTAACTCTCTTTTGGTTTTGCGGCTATTTCAAAAAAATTCGATTTGTGCGAATTCAAATTAATAATTTTTTATTTAGTAAAAAATTATATTTGTATAATAATTATAAAAATAATTAAATTTATTTATCAAGTTATTTTAAAAAATATAACTATTTTTTTAATTATATATTTTATTAGTTTAAAAATTATAAAAATCCATTTAAATCAATAAATAAAATATTTAAAAAATAATTCACAAAATAAAATTTTACATATATCTATAAAAAAAAAGTCTATCAAACTCTACGAAAATTTATATATAAAGTTGGTCAAATTCTGTATAGATTTCGTGAATTTTCCAAATTAATAAAACTCCATAGATTTTTTAAAGTCCAAAAAAATCTAGTGAAGTATATTTGTGTATTTGTGTTAATTAAATGTCATTTTAATTAATAAAATCATAAATTATTAATATTTTTATTTTTATATTAAAAAAATTGATTTGTTTTACCTAAAATAAGTAAAAATATTTGGAAGAGTTATTTTTTACAATGAAAAAGTAAAAGTATATTATGGTATGAAAAAAAAGTATCTATTTGTATGGTAAATAGAGTACACACTATAAAAGTAAAAAAAGTTATTACTCTATGTCTCTAAGAACATGTCATACAAAATTATTCTACACTATAATTTTAAGTAAAAAAAAGTTATTACTCTGTCTCTAAAAACATGTCATACAAAATTATTCTATTTGTGTAAATAACAAAGAATTATTGCATAATCCTCTAAGACCGAAAAATTAGTTTAAAACTAGTACCACTGCCCGTGCGATGCACGTGGTATTTTTTAATTTATTTTTTTGAAAATTGATGCATATGAAAATTTTATTTTATTTTATAATCGAACTCTCACTCTAATTTGTAAGGGTGGGCATTGGACGGGATGAGACGGGATTAGAGGGAATCTCACCCCGTCTTGATAATTTATATTCGGACGGGATCGACGTTTAAAAAGTTGTCTCGCATGTCTCAATCTCGTTTGAGTTCGGGTTGAGATCGAGATGGGATGAGATCTCCTTACTCAATTTTTCAACGTGTTTATTGATCTCTTAAATCATATAACCCATGAAATTTATAAATTAAATTGTTGAATAATTATTTTTATAATCCAACTATTTTTTTATAATTCAAACGTCATAAGTATAGAAGGTGGTATGTTAAATTAAACTGTAAGCATCATAGCCACTCATGGTGATTACGAAAAATGCTTCCATGCATCGCACGGTGCGGGATCGTGTCAACTTGAATGATGCGGGGTACAAAATCATCTATGACATTATGTGCAACCTCACTTGCACCGTCAAACTCAATTGTGGTATATGAAAAAAGAGTCCGAGTTAATAGATATTATAACGACACGGGGATCATCCAAGTGATTTAATTTTCCACGTATATACCTTCGACTATGGCTGAAACAATGTATCCTATAAAGGATCCATTGGAGCTTGAGGTAGGTAGAGGAGTAGCTGGAAGAGAAGTTGGGTTGGCTGCAAGACTGCAATATTAAAATTAATATCATCGCCCGCATGTAATTAAAAAAACATAATCTCGGTATGATTACTCTATGTATTAGAACAATAATTAGTAAATACGGAGTAATTGTATAAAATTAGTACCACTGCCCATGCGATGCATATGATATATTTGTTTGAAATAATCTAAAATTTTATTTAATTTCCAACGTCTTTCGGACAAAAAATTATTAATGGACTAACAAATTATTTTATTTAATAATAACTCTCACTTAAATTTGTAAATTCGTATTAATCTCATTATTTTATTAACCGTTATCTCAATTTTGAAAATTTTATTATTTTCAAAGACTACGCCTGTTTGATATAATTTATAGTATGTAAGCTTCTTGGGGCATAGCCGAGTGATAAGGACTGTGGTGATGTTGATGTAATTCCTCGACCACGCAGAGTTCGAATATAGGATATGACAAATTTTTATTGAAATATTATGAAGTATGTTATTGGATGAGACCTATTGTCTCTCTCCCATATGTGTCTGCTACTCGGGCAAATCCCTCGATTTACATCCTACACGATCGAGGAGGCTCTGATCTAATGGAAGATGAGTTTCTCGTCTCTACATTTCTCGAGTGTCAAACTCATCCAACAAATACCTAAAACCGCTGGGGAAAAATCAAAATAAATGAAAATTAAAAATTATAAAACTGAAAAATAAATAAATATATAAAAAAGTTGAATTTACTTGGTGAACATGAAGGAAATGAGATGAGAGAAATGCAATTATATTAATATAACGTATGTTAACCTACAAAATAAATTTAACATAACTGAATTAGGGATAAACTAAAAATAAAAAAAATCTAGTCGAACATAATTAATATCTCGACAATTTGATTATGGAATCTGCGAAAAATTATAATTAATACATAAAATTAAAAAAAATCTAAGAAAAAAAATGAATGAATAGACAAACGTACTATTCAATGTTCAGAAAAATAAAAAATGACATACGAAGCCGCCAAATTATAGCAAGAGAAAATAATATAGCTAAAAAGTTTAGGAGGAGATCGATTTTTATGAGATACGATTAATTGGAATTAAATTAATATTAATGGAATAAAAAGGAATTTTGAGAAAAAAAATAAAATTGTATATATTTAAGATAATGATTAATTATTATTACTAAAAATATATAATTTCAAATTACTATTTTAAATTTATATATAATAATTTAAATATGTTTAATAATATTATTATTTAGAATTTATAATTTTTTATTTATAATTTATAATATGAACACAACATTATTATTGATTTCTATTGGTCCATGTGGCATTAGTAGATCCTGAAATTATATATGTATCGATTTGGTTGACCTATATTCTTGGATCCGCCCCTCGCCCCCTCTTCACCCCAAATTCCAGAACAAACTTTCAAAGAAAATTTATTCACTTTATCAAGTTTGAAAAATGAAATTACACTCAAATCACCGCATGCCTTACTTTTCTACTAGTGACCCAGCTGTACAGTTTGACACCAAAAATCGGTATTTTCTTCGTTATTTCATTGTCAGAAATTGCAATACTTAAGCCAAATCATTTTCAATTTTATTTATTTATTAATCAAACCTAGCTAGTAGCTACCATTCCACCATCGATGAACCACATTTATATACAGTATAAAAAATTATTCACATATCTACTATTTACTACTATTAATGTGTATTCACATGGTAATGATTACATTTTATTTTATTTACTAGATGTAACCAGATAAATTAAAATTCATTATAGTATAAAAGAGTATAAAAGAGAGTAAGATAATTACTTTTTTTTTTCTCCTCCCGCCGTTGATTCCAGCTACCCTTGCTCATCTCTCTTTCCTTTTTTTTCATGAACAGTGATTCTGCTCTTCCTATATTTGTCGGTGCGAAATTGCATTTTGTTTTTCTGTGTATACACTCGCATATTTGCATACTAGTACGTGGTCAATTTTGTCTGAACAAAGGCAAAAGTTTTGGTTTTTATTTTGCGGGTCTTGTTCGATTCAATGGATTTGGTGAGAAGATTCGCTCTTGCATGTGTTTGTGCAGTCTTGATTCGTGCTTCAGCCGCCCAACTTCTGCCTGAAGACGAAGGTATACACTCCTCTGAAGTGATTCCCCTTTTGCTGTGTGTTGGTGTGTGTGTGTTTGTACTTGGGTAACGGGTGTCGGGTATGGAAATACGTAACCGAGTGTCGGGTACTTGAAAATTATAAACATTATTGGGTAAAATAGTGTGTGTGTGTGTAGTGTGTGTGTGTGTGTGTGTGTGTGTGTGTGTGTTAATGACATATTGGGTAAAGCCGTAAAGGGTAAAATGCCTGATCCAGAGTATATATGATGATGACTGTTGAGTGGTGTAGTATGATTTTCTGGAGTCATTTCTCTTGAATTTCCTATCCATCTCTCTCGATTTCTCGATATATTTTTTCATGAACATGTTGCGTTAATTCTATTGATTGTAGAATTACACAAGATTTTGGCCTATTTTGGCTGTCTAGGACAGCTAGATTGATAAGGTGGGGCGCCTCTGCCCGTTTCTTGGTGTGATTATTTTTCCGGAAAAAAATGTCTTGTCCGATTTTTATTCATGAATTGGTTGGGAAGTAATCGTGTTATTTTGTTTCATTTGATTGTGGGGTTTTGAAATGTTTGGCTTTACATTTTTCAAAGGGAAGAGGCCTAATCTGAGTACTGCGATTATTCGTACTTGTGATTACAGTTGGAGTTCTTCGAACAATATCCTCGAGGCTAAACAACAACTACTGGAATCTCAGCCGGAGGTCTTGCATCGAACCGGATAGTGTTAACATGACCGTTGGTCCTGGAGTAAGTACTGTAATGTGCGACTGCTCCTCTAATAACAACACCGTTTGCCACGTCACCAACATGTAATGTTATTATTATAATTCCGCATACACAAATAAGCATTTTCAAGTTTTCACATTTCTCGATCCTAATTTCTCTGTTTGCAAATGCAGCTTGCTGAAATTCCTAAATTTGAATGGAAGTTTGCCCGAGGAGTTCGTCAACCTTACTCATCTGCGCGAGCTGTAAGTGAAAACTCGAGATATTCAGTTGGCTTCTCATATCTAGTAAAGAAAATCATTTTTTGATTTTAGTATGCTTCTTCTATCATTCCAGAGATCTCTCTATGAATTACCTCAACGGAAAAATTCCTACAGTATTTGGCCAGCTTCGTCTCGTCAATTTGTGAGTTTATTTTTTCGTTTTTTCTTAACCACCGTAAGAGTTGAAGCGACAATTATGGCAATTTTTTGTTTATAACAAACAGGTCACTCATCGGAAACAGTCTTTCCGGTGGAATCCCAGAGGAAATAGGCAACATAGCTACTCTAGAAAGCATGTAAGTGATAAAATAGTCTTCCATGGAATAAATACATATCGTATTATGCCTGATACTTTACATTTGTTATGTCGACTACAGGGTTTTGGAGGATAATTTGCTCGAAGGGAATCTTCCAGCAAGCTTGGGGCGTTTGAGCAATTTGAGACGACTGTAAGAATGCTTACCTCACTGAATATAAATAAAAGTGCGAAATGAATCTGATTTTTCACCTGCAGCCTGCTTTCCGCCAATAATTTCAACGGGACCATACCAGAGACGTATGTCAATTTAAGGAACTTGACAGATTTGTGAGTAACATGTTTTGAGAACATTTAATCTAAAAGCATTAGTAGTGCATACACGTATACATTAACATTATTGTGCTGCTTGCAGTCGGATTGACGGGAGTAATTTGTCGGGAAGAATACCTGATTTTATTGGAAACTTGACCCGTCTTATTCGACTGTGAGTCTGATTCAAGTTAGTCTGATTATGTAACAACATTGCAACAAATTAGTTGATCACACTTTCATTACAAAGTCGATCTGAAGAATTTTCGTTCGCAGAGACTTGCAAGGCACCTCGATGATGGGTCCCATACCTGCTGCTCTATCTCAACTCAGTAACATGAGAGAATTGTAAGCCCAACTGCTCTCTTAGTATAGCTATTTTTCTTGTTTTCATGATTAGTTTTTTGTATTTATTGTTTTAAAATTAAAAAAACTACTCTTGAGGTTAGTCAGTTAAAAAAAACTCAGTTATTAACATTACCGACACCCTTTTTAAGCTTTTCATTACGATGGTTGCCAGGAGGATATCTGATCTGAGAGGACCGAACATGACTTTTCCGAATCTTCAAAACATGATAGCCGTGCAGTATTTGTGAGTATCTATATCTTACGATTATTTAGAGACTTCGGATATTAAAAAACTGCAAAAGAGTTTTACAGCAGGGTAAATGTTTCGAGTTTCTGTGATGCAGGATATTGAGAAATTGCTCGATTACCGGCCCCATTCCACCATACTTAGTAGACATGACCGGATTATCAACTTTGTAAGTTTTCTTTGTGGCCAGCAAAGAACGTAAAATTTCTGTGAAATACGACGAAACTATACAGTACTTACGGATATATCTTTGCAGGGACCTCAGTTTTAACATGCTGAACGGAGAAATCCCATCAACATTCCGAGACCTGAACAGAATAAATTTCATGTACATATCGTTCTTCGCATCCTTTGGGATTTATTTTTTCGTTCTGTTGGTTTATTATTCGGAGTTGAGACTTCTATGTTTTTTGCCTGTAGGTTTTTGTCTCACAACTCATTAACCGGAAGTGTTCCTGATTGGCTCAATGACTTAAGGAACAATATGTAAGAATTTAATCACAAAATGCGGTTTTACCTAAATCATTATTACTCGTGCCTTGTGTTTCAATTCATATCAACTCACTGCGCGCAGAGATCTATCGTACAACAACTTCACGCAGTCCGGTCAAACTAATTGCGGTTCCTCCTCCAGTCTGTAAGTTTTTTACCGTATGGTTACAGTATTTTTTTTACCGTATAGCGACTCAACTTCTCTACTGTCTTTGCAGAAATTTAGTTTCTAGTCATTTGACCTCATCAAGCGATTCGTGAGCTCCTATCAAGCTTTGTTTTTTAACTCGTATATATTCTGAATAATTACAAGAAATACCCCTGACACTATTTTTCTTTTAAATAGAGTTCCATGGTGTTTGAGGCATGGCCTCCCTTGCTCCGGAAGTGCCAACCGTAAGACCACCGGATATATACACTATCTTAACTTTAAAAATAAATTTCAAGATGTGTACATATACACAGACTCATTCTCCTTACATTTTCAGATCACTCGTTGTTCATAAACTGTGGAGGACGCAGGACTAGATTCGGTGATGATGAATACGAAGATAACTTAAACGAGCAGGGTCCATCTTACTTTGAGTCCAACGATAGATGGGGTTATAGCAGCACGGGGGTCTACATGGGAAACGACAAGGGCAGATTTATCGCGTCTAGTAATTTCTCGATGATAGATGGGAGTGCAGACATTTACCAGACGGCCCGCCTTTCCCCTTCTTCCCTCAAGTTTTACGGGCTTTGCATGCGCAGGGGTAGCTACACAGTGCGCCTTCATTTTGCGGAAATAATGTATACTGAAAGCTCGACCTATAGCAGCCTCGGGAGGAGGATATTTGACGTGGCAATCCAAGTAAGGGTATTTTGGGGAACGATGAAATATTGAAGTGTTCTGACATTTATATTTTTCGGATTCTCCTCTGCAGGGGGAGGTTGTTTTGACGGACTTCGATATAGCAAGTGCAGCTAATGGTGTTAGGCGAGCCATTGTTAGGAAGTTTAACAATGTGACCGTGAACGGAAGCACTTTGGAGATCCATTTGTATTGGAACGGAAAGGGTACCACTGCTATTCCAGATAGAGGTGTATACGGACCGTTGATCTCTGCAATCGCTGTCACACCGAGTGAGTTTTTTTTTTTCTTTAAAAATAAGTTCTGTTCTTTTTTGCTTGACATTTTCATTTTTTTTGTAAGTGCAGATTTTGATGTGAGTACTGGAGGAGGATTATCTGTCGGGGGTATTGTTGGAATAGTCCTCTTGTCATGTGTGGTTGTCGTGTTGTTGATTTTGGCTGTTCTATGGAAGAGAGGGTACTTCCGAGGTAGGAGCGCGGAAGAGAACGGTAAGTAGTAGCAAGAAAAAAAAATGTCGAAACGTGTTTAGTAGTCTAAAACGCGTTTCTTTTTGTTACAGAACTTCGAGGACTCGATCTACAAACGGGTTATTTCAGTCTGAGACAGATCAAAACTGCCACTAATAACTTCGATAATGCCAATAAGATCGGCGAGGGAGGATTCGGGCCCGTCTACAAGGTAACGAACATAAAAAAAACGGATCGATATGATTCGATATTTTATTTATTTACGTGTCTCTGTTTGTTAGGGCGTTCTGTCCGATGGCAATGTCATTGCAGTCAAGCAGCTCTCGTCTAAGTCGAAACAAGGAAACCGAGAATTCGTGAACGAGATAGGCATGATATCTGCCCTGCAGCATCCGAACCTCGTCAAGCTTTTCGGGTGCTGCATAGAAGGAAACCAGTTGCTTTTGATATACGAGTACCTCGAGAACAACTGTCTCGCCCGCGCACTTTTCGGCAGTGATGACCATAGATTAAACCTTGACTGGGCGACGAGAAAGAAGATATGCATCGGGATCGCGAAAGGCCTCGCGTATCTGCACGAGGAGTCGAGGCTGAAAATCGTGCACAGAGACATAAAGGCGACGAACATTCTTTTGGATAAAGACTTGAACGCTAAGATATCCGACTTTGGTCTGGCCAAGCTCAACGAAGACGAGGACACTCATATCAGCACGCGAATAGCAGGAACAATGTAAGCATATATATATTGTTCACTACTTTTTTTGTCTATTTCTAAGACAAAGATCTCTGCTTTAATTTGCAGAGGTTACATGGCCCCTGAGTACGCGATGAGGGGCTATTTGACGGACAAAGCAGACGTCTACAGCTTCGGAATCGTGGCGCTGGAAATCGTCAGCGGAAAAAGCAACACCAACTACAGGCCGAAGGAGGAGTTTGTATACCTTCTCGATTGGGTACGTAAGCATTCTTTTATTCAGTCGATTTTGCTTGATTGTAATGTCTCTTAAATCGTTTTTTTTTTTACTACACATACGAAAGGCTTATGTCCAACAAGAGCAAGGGAATCTTCTGGACCTCGTGGACCCCGTTCTGGGGTCGGCTTACTCAAAAGAAGAAGCGCTGAACATGTTGAACCTGTCGATACTGTGTGCCAACCCTTCTCCGACGCTTAGGCCCATGATGTCTTCGGTTGTGAGGATGCTAGAAGGGAAGGATAAGATCGAAGCGCCATTTGTCAAGCGTGGGGCCTTTGGGGATGAGGCCCGATTCAAGGCGTTGGAAGTGCTCTCCCAGGATAGCCAGACGCGGGCCTCGCTGATGTCACAGGACAGTCAGGAGCGTGAGCCGTGGGTCGACTCTTCGATCTCGATATCGAGCAAAGACGAGAGCCATTATCACTCGACGGCTAGCAGGCTTCTCCCGGATCTTTATAATGTGGTGTTGGATTAGTCAATTAAACCAATTACGGCACGTGCATGCATAGATTGATTAGCTCAATGTTTTGGACCCATGCATTTACAAGGATAGGTCCTCTATGTTTCAATTTTTGACAGTTTGATTGAAATCATGTCTTTTTTTTTTTTATATATATAAATTATTATAATTAAATCTATCTTTGAAAAATCAACCAACTTTTCCTTTGATTTTTCTTCTTCAAACATATACTATATATATGCAACACCAATTCAGCATAAGCATCATCTTCTTTTCAACAAGTGCATTCTCTGTTTTCTTGAATTAATGGAGTTGCTTGATATTCTTGCTAAAAGCTTGATTCTTGCAAGCCTTTGTACGTTTTCCGTTTACAAGCCTGCCGCTCAATTGCTGCCTCAAGACGAAGGTACGTACACACACACACTTACTCGTTCGATCCATTAGCTCACGTGGACCACTGTATTCCGATTTGCAGAGTATTTCATATCTGTGACTTGTCTTCAATTATTGCAAAATACTAAAAGTTTAAGAGTATGACATGATTGCAATCAATTTAAGGTTAAAAGAGATACAATTGTAAAAACATTCAAAACAAAATAGGGTATGTTTTGTAAATTGCACTGAAAAAACATTCATTTTTTATGCTTATGATTTTCAGTTGAAGTTCTTCGAACAATATCCTCGACACTGCGCAACAGCTACTGGAACCTCAGTCGGACCTCTTGCACTAATCCTGCCGATTTCAACAGGACCTTCGTGTCCGGTGACATAGGGACCAACGTCACCTGTGACTGCAACTTTTCTAACAACACAGTTTGCCATGTCACCAACATGTAACATATGTGATCTTACTCTTGTCGTCTCCCATTTCAGTACATAATTGATCCTAGATATATACTTATCTGTTTTCGAACATGCAGCGTTTTGAAGGGTCTGAATTTGAGTGGGACTTTGTCCGTGGAATTCGTAAACCTTACTCACCTCCGTGAGATGTGAGTGACAGCTTATTAATTAATCGAAATATCTAGATCAGGATGATATGATTCTGTATATAATATACTCACACACGACTTTTTGATCCTCGTCCCTTCAGCGACCTCACTCGAAATTACCTCAACGGATCAATTCCTAGAGAATTCGGTCAGCTTAGTATAACCAATTTGTAAGTTACCTGACTTCTTCCGGATACCACTTTCATTTTCATCGTCGTCAACAAAGTTTTTGTTCGGTTTTCATCTGCCTCCAACAGGTCACTTATCGGAAACCGTCTCACCGGTACTATCCCAGAGGAAATTGGTGACTTAACTACTCTGGAGGGACTGTAAGTGATCATCATACTAGGGAAAAATTGCATATTTAATCCTCTGACTTCTCGGTTGTTGCGATTTTGTTACTGTTTAAAACTTGTTTTGGTTCGGTAATTATGATATTATGCTTTAACTCGATATAGGGTCTTGGGAAATAATTTGCTCGAGGGGAATCTTCCGGCGAGCCTGGGACGTTTGTCCAATTTGAGGAGGCTGTAAGTCAGCTCATTTTCATCGTCATCTAATGATAAATTCGAGAAATATGTTTTCGATGTCTGATTTTTTCCATGCAGACAGCTCCCGGCTAACAATTTCAACGGGACAATACCGGGGACATATGCCAATCTGATCAACTTAACAGATTTGTAAGTAAAACAGTTAGCATTATTAATCAAACATTAGTTATAAGTCTTATAACGTCGTTAACTTGATCATTCAGTCGCATTGACGGAAATCAAATATCCGGAAGAATACCTGATTTTATCGGAAACTGGATCAGCCTCAACAGACTGTGAGTCATCTGATGATTATTTATTATTTAAACGTTTCTTCGCTCTTACATAAGATTAATTTATCGGTTGATTGGGGCTTGTTGTAGAGACATGCAGGGCACGTCGATGGAGGGTCCTATACCTGCTGCAATATCCCAACTCACACGACTGAGAGAACTGTAATTCATATTAGTATTCTCTTAGTTTAATTTGTAATATTACGAAAGAGTGATCACAAAAATATGTTACGGTTTGTCAGGAGGATATCTGATCTGCGAGGACCAACCAGGCGTTTTCCAGAGCTGCGAAACATGACGATCATGGAGCGGTTGTGAGTATATATGATCTTTCGGTGGTTATTTAGAGGGGAAAATCAGCGGTAATGTTTTCAAGTTGTTGTGATGCAGGATCTTAAGAAATTGCTCGATTAACGGTCCCATTCCACTGTACATTGGAGAGATGATCGAGCTAAGACTTCTGTAAGTCGTGTTACTTTGTTATACATTGGAGACATGATCGAGCTAAGTCGACCTCTGATCATATATTTGCAGAGACCTCAGTTTCAACAGGTTGGACGGAGAAATCCCATCGACTCTCGGGCTGCTGCAGAGGAGGTTGGATCTCACGTATGTATCTTTCCCCGCATGCATGCTTTTGAATTCACGCCTGCGTTTGTTATTCCGATTCTTGTTTTTTCATGTGTCGTCTGTGTGTGTGTGTGTTTTTGTTCGTAGGTTTCTGTCTCACAACTCGTTAAGTGGAGCGATTCCTTCTTGGATCATGGATAGAAGGAGTGAAAATATGTGAGGATTTTGTAAAATCACAGTTTTATTTATCCAAATCATTACTATTATCTTTATCGGTGTAGGTTCATCATTTTCTGTTCACTGCAGGGATCTGTCTTACAACAACTTCACGCGACCCAGAGAATTCAACTGCGATTCATCCACTCTGTAAGTTCTTTCTTCTATAAATGTTATGATTTGTCGAAAGCTGAGTCTTTCTGCCTTTGCAGAAATTTAGTCGCGAGCTATTCGACCTCGCCTAGTGATAGAATCCCTTCGTGTTTGAGTCGAGATAGTTGCAGAAGGCCCAACCGTAAGATCAACTTTTCGGTTCATTAGTTTTCACGCCAACAATGAATTCGATCATGCACTCTCTCATGCATACGGGTTCATATTTTGCAGGGCATTCCTTGTTCATTAACTGCGGAGGACGCGAAACGGAATTCGAAGGGAACGAATACGAACAGAACTTAAGTCTGGAAGGTCCATCGCACTTTGAATCCAACGACAGGTGGGCGTACAGCAACGGGGGGACGTACATGGACCTTCAAGAACAAGGCAGGTACATAGCAGTAAACGATTCTCCAATGGTAGAGGCGGATGCAGAGTTTTACCAGACGGCTCGTCTCTCCCCTGGGTCCGTCAAGTATTACGGGCTCTGCTTGCGAGAAGGAATCTATACAGTGCGTCTCTTTTTCGCGGAGATAATGTTTACGGATAACCCCACCTACAGCAGCCTCGGGAGGAGGATATTTGACGTTGCAATTCAAGTGAGTTTTTACGGTTTTTGTTTTATCGAATTGTCGTTTTTTGTTCATTTTCGATTTTCCTTTGCAGGGAGAGGTAGTTTTGACGGACTTTGATGTAGAAAGGGAGGCGAATGGTGTTAGGAGAGGCGCTGTTAGGGAGTTTAGAAACGTTGCAGTAAATCGAAGCACGTTGGAGATCCATTTGTACTGGACAGGAAAGGGTACGACGGCTATTCCGAATAGAGGTGTATACGGACCTCTGATATCTGCTATTGCCGTGACACCAAGTCAGTCGTTCGCTCAAAAGAATCTTTCTTTTTACACATTTGTTTTTCGAATGATTATTCGTGTTTTCTCGCAGATTTTGATGTAAGCTCGGGGTTATCGGTTGGAGCTATTGTTGGAATTGTCGTCTCTTCGTGCGTGGTTGTTGTGCTTTTGGTTTTTGTTTTTCTCTGGAAGAGAGGGTATTTCGGAGGGAGGAGTGATGAAGAAAATGGTAAGTAGTAGTCGTTCGTTTGAATGAACAATTACTATAATTCATTTTATGATTTGTGTTGTCTTTTTCGATGCAGAACTTCGAGGCCTTGATCTTCAAACGGGTTATTTTAGTCTAAGACAGATCAAAGCTGCTACTAACAACTTCGACGAAGACAACAAGATCGGTGAAGGAGGGTTCGGACCTGTCTACAAGGTAACCGTCTTTTAATATCTAACTTGTGTAACTTTAATATTTACAAATCTGTTTTTTGTTTAGGGTGTATTGCCCGACGACACTGTGATTGCAGTTAAGAAGCTCTCGTCTAAGTCGAAACAAGGGAATCGTGAGTTTGTGAACGAGATAGGCATGATATCTGCCTTGCAACATCCCAACCTCGTCAGGCTTTTCGGCTGCTGTATAGAAGGAAATCAGTTGCTTTTGATATACGAGTACCTGGAGAACAACTCTCTCGCTCGAGCACTTTTCGGTAAAAACGCTTGCACTTTTGAGAAATAGCTTTTAAAACAATGTGATTCTCATGCTGGTTTTTTCTTTCTATCTCAGGCAGTGAAGACCAAAGATTAAACCTCGACTGGTCAACGAGGAAGAAGATATGCATTGGAATCGCGAAAGGTCTCGCGTATCTGCATGAGGAGTCGAGGTTGAAAATTGTCCACAGAGACATAAAGGCGACAAATGTTCTTCTGGATAAAGATTTGAACGCTAAGATATCCGACTTTGGTTTGGCAAAGCTTGACGAAGAAGAGAACACTCATATCAGCACCAGAATCGCAGGAACTATGTAAGTCTGTTTGCTGATATTGGCATCGATTTTTATCGACTTTTCGTGTTATCGTATGTTTCTAAGACAAAGCTTTCTGTTTTTGCAGAGGTTACATGGCCCCTGAGTACGCGATGAGGGGCTATTTGACGGATAAAGCAGATGTCTACAGTTTCGGAGTCGTGGCGCTGGAAATCGTCAGTGGCAAAAGCAACACTAAGTACAGACCAAAGGATGAGTTTGTGTACCTTCTTGATTGGGTAAGTTTTAGGGGTAGTTTTTCTAATTTTCTCCTTTAGTTCTTCCTGCAAGCTCATCATTTTAATCTATGTTCATACATGAAGGCTTATGTCCTACAAGAGCAAGGAAATCTTCTAGACCTTGTGGACCCCATTCTCGGCTCAGACTACTCTGAAAGAGAAGCAGTGAGCATGATTAACCTGTCGCTGTTATGTACAAACCCAGCTCCGACTCTCAGACCATCGATGTCTTCGATAGTGAGCATGCTCGAAGGGAGAGCTAAGATCGAAGCGCCACTTGTCAAGCGCGGGGCCATTGGTGAAGAGGCACGATTCAAAGCTTTCGAAGTGCTCTCGCAAGATAGCCAGACACGCGCGTCCCTAATGTCTCAGGGTAGCGAGGAGCAGATGGGTATTTCCATTGACGGGCCTTTGGTCGACTCGACAGTTTCCATTTCAAGTAAAGACATGAGTCGGGGTTGGCATTCTAAGTCCGGCAGACTTCTCCCTGATCTTTATGATGTGAACTTGGATTGATTTGATGGTATTGGTGGGTGATTGTTGTGTTTCTTCCAGTTATGAAAATCAAGTGTTTTGTTAGGGATTTAATTAGTATTTCATGGATTTCGTTATATAAAATGAACTTTATAAATTTTAATTGTGTGCAATTTCCAGTTTCTTTATCTGTCAAGAAGCTGCAAATCACTCCCACTGACACTGACTTCACAAGTCTACATACATTTCTCCTCAATAGCAAAATAACCAAAAGATGAACAAGCTGACAAGGGCCACATCTTGAAGAAGCCAAGCCTATATTGGGTCATGCATGCTACTCTCTGGCTGATCCGATTTCTTCCATACGATCGGTTGTGGCGTTCATCCTCTTTATTTTGGACTGATTTTCTTTCACCTGCAAAACATCAACTATATGAGGTTTGTCATCTTCCAAAAATTATACTGAATAATACCCTTTGGGTCAACTTCAATAGTAATTACCTAGTTTTTGAGCCTAGCTCCAAGTGTGAGCTCAAGTTCGTCAGAACCAAACTCCTCGTGAATCCTCTCGCCTTCCCACGGCTTCACGATTCCCATCACATTACTTCCGAACGCAAACTCGAGTGAAACCGCAGGCGCCTCTGCCATCGGAACATCCGCAGCTTGATCCAAAGCCCCACCACCAATGACAGGCGAACACGTCCCGCTCTGGCCCGGGGTGCACATCCTGGACCCGCCCCGGCTCAAATCTTCCACCGTGAACCCGAACGGATTCTTCGAAACAAGGCTGAAAGTCGGCGAAGTTGGGCCGCTCTCTGGCATATCAAACCACTTTTGATCGTGTCGGGCCTGCCTGCCCGGGCTCGGAAGAAACGGGTGTTGAGGCCCGGCCCACCCCGTCCGGGCAAAAGGATTATAATTATTATTATTGTTAATATCATCCCAATCGCTAGTAATCATACGCGGGGTCCGAGCAGTGGGGGAGCTTAAGGGAGGGGTCACGGGTGCGCTAATGGAGCCGCCACCGTGCATGTAGTGATGTATGGATTTGGATGAGGAGAGGTTTCTGAGCCATGGGATGAGGGAATTGCCGTCGTTGATTACGGACGACGAGGCCGGGCTCGGGTGGTAAGATGAGCACGGGCTTGCTGATGCTGATCCACCTAGGATCTCTGGAGGCCTGCTGCATCCCTGAATTTTACATTGCATTTAAATTATATAGTAATAATACTACTGTAGTACAATTACTTAGGTTAATAATGGAAATATGGAATCTGATCAAAAGTAGCCAAGAATAAACCCTGATCAATTAAGTAATTACAAACTTGAGTCCATGTGACTTTTGCAGTGATTTTAAGCAGCCAGTCCAGTACAGTCTAACTATAATTGGGCCCACTCATAATGGGCAATGTATGATTAAAGGTGGGCTCACTAATGGGCCCAACACTACTTTGGCGGGAAAATGAAAAGAGCAAAAGGGATTTCTAATTTCTTTGTAACCGTGAGATTAGTCAAAAAACGTAAAACTTCTATAAATTAATAACCTTGAAATCGTAAAATTTTATTAATTTAAAAATGTTATTAATTTATGGAATATATTTTTTTACTGTATTTTCTCTAGACAGTCAGACGGCTCACAATTTTATTTTTGAGAAAACAAAAAAAAGTGAGAGTAAGTTACGGTTACTGGGCAAGGGAAAAGGGATGTCTCCCAAATGGAAAAAGTAACAAAAACTTTACCATAATGATAAATTGATAATGATGCTCTCAACATGACATATAAACTAAAAAGCGTGTTGAACGTACACGTTTTCTCTGGATATGCTAAATTGCTAATTATGTGATTTTAAAGTGGGGGCAAAAGGGAAATCCCTAAAGATTTGGGTCAACAATGGGAGGAGAAGTAAAAGATTGGAGAATAGAATAATTGCAAAACCCACCCGCAGGTTTGACCTAATTGCAAAAACAAACTCGATCATCATTTACTCCTATTTAGGAACAGTAAATGTTACGCTCATTTTTTACAAATTAAACAAAAGGTAAAAAAATTCCAAACATTTTACTCAGAATTTTCCGAAAGCATCAAATAAATCGAGAGAAAAATAATAGCACTAAAAATAATAATCTAGGTGTCACCTTGCGATAGGTGGTGCCATCGGGGTCGACGGTCCAGCCCGCCTCGTCGCAGAGGGCTTTGAGCACCTCATTGTTGTCGCAGTGCTTCGGGAGCTTGTAGTTGCCGTAGAGGCGGAGTCCGGCGAAAACCTTGGCCGCGATCGCCCTGCGCCGCCGCTCCCGCCGCTTGTTGTTCTCTCTCTCCTTCCAAGTCGGCATCCGCGACCCCCCGGTCATCGATCTCCGCCCCCAATTTTCGTACAAAAAAGGTAATCAGGTGCTCAATTAATCACTCCGCCATTGTTCTGAAAAGCTAGGGATTCGAGCCGGATTACAGCAGGAAGAAAATGCAGAATTAAATGAGCCAAAATAATGATGAGCATGAAATTAAAGAGGTTGCTAGAGAGAGAGAGCTGGTGCAGGTGCAGGTGCAGGTGGGCTACGGCTGATCATGTGACTGGCTTTATTGACCAGTGGGAGAGGAGAGGGGAATTTTAATCCGCGATAATTGTAAAAATTACCCCCATCACTTTTGCTTTTTACAAATGAGATTTAAAAAATTGTTTTTTTTCATTCTAATTTATTTAACTACTTTTTTTAATTTAACTTACAAATACTTTATTTTCCAATTTTTTTTTAAATATTTGTGTTAAAAAATTATCTAACTTTTATAAAACAATAGTAACAGAAAAATTCATTTATTTGGGATTAAAGTGTTACTATAAAAAAAAAGTAAGTGGATGATGGACACTCTTGTTGGGCGTGATGGGCGCCGCGTGACTTTGCTGACGTCTGGAATGATGCATGAGTAGGGTCCACATCTATATAACCCGTTCCATTCCTCAACATATTCGGCCCAATCGAGTTAAGCCTGAAACTACGGCCCAATTAATCGTTATTTCGACCCGACCCATGGTCAAATACACCGTTAAAAATCACGTGCTTCACGGTGATCACGTGAGCATGAAGAAAAAATTGAAAAATAAAAAAGCCCTAAATTCCCAACTTCGCTGATAGTGGCGGGAAATCAAAGGAGGGAAAATCTAAAGTGGGTAAAGAAAAGCTCTGATTTTTTCTATGCCGGTTCTGCGTTTGTCGGATCCAAACTCGTAATGGCCGAAATCGAAACCGCAGGCATTCTCGACGAGGTTCAATCGATCGTCTCCGACAACCTTCAAGTGGTAAACCTTTTTTTTAATGCTCGACATATTTATTCATCGTTTAGTGTTTTTGACTTTCAGATTTGTTCGGAAACTTTGATTTTTCTTAAAATATGATGAAAAGAGGATTTTTCTTGGATACACATTATTTAGGGTTTTATTTGGGATTCTGTTCAGGTTTCCTACAAATGGCTAAGTCGAAATTTTCTAGTGCCGTCTAATGTTGCGAAGAGGTAGTCTGAATTTTATAGCGCGTCAATTTGTTATATTTCTCGTATAAATACTAGTTTAATTTGTGCTAGCTGGTTTATTTTTTATGGATGACTGGCCGCAGGCTGCTACAAGAGTTTGTCGAAAAGCAAGGAAATGGATTAGAAGTGATTTACTCTTTATCTGGACCGTTGAAAAGTAACCCTTCAAATTACCATATTAGACTTGTCTCCAGCGACAAGCTTTCAGGTGATTATGAAATTCAGGTGCTTTATGTATATGCAATTGTACATCAAGTGAAACATATAAATGTTGCACACCATCACCCTGCATAAGATATGTTTTTTTCTATCTGCCTATCTGGGGTTGCTTGATTACTATTTTTACTTCATTGTGTCCCTTTTTTTTTTTTATATTGCATTTGAGTCATATTCTGTTTATTTGCATCCTGGTTTGGTTAATGTGGAGGTCTGAACGTTCCATGTTTTTTAATTGGGAATTGTGATTATTATTTGCATACTATCTGAAAAATGGGTCCGGTAAATCAAATTCTAGGGATTAAATGGTTTCCATTGCGAGTTTTTTTTTTTTTTTTTTGGATTTTGAAACTTTTGTTTACGAATTTGCAGATGCAAAGCAGGAATTTGATGAAAATTTATCTGCACAAGTTTACAGTGTACAAGCTGGACTCCCAAAGGATCCAGCAACCCTTTGGAATCATGAGTTTGTCCAAGCCGAGGATCTCTGTAAGCAGCCACTGTCAGATGATAATTGTTTGCGGTCTAACAGGTACAACTCCTGTTCTCAAACTCAGAATTTCGATCAATTAATAATCTTTCTGTAATTAAATGTAAATCTCAGTGAACTGGTTGATAGCGGGAAAATCTCAAAATTACTAATGTATCTTTATGGGTGTTGCAAAATTAGTTCCCTGAATTTTGAAGTTGCAACTTTCTTCACGTGGTAATTGTGTTCTTAACAGCGAAAACAATGTTTTCATGTAATTGGCTAGCATCCTGGGAATAAATGAAATACATTGATTTGCGCCAACTTAAAACTTATAGGACCAGAATTCGCAGGCCCAAAACTCATGGAGACCTAAATTGCAGTAAACAAAATAAAGAAGCAAAACGTGTTGGACTAATTTTGCAATTTTAAAAATTAAGAGGGCTAATATTGCAATTCCACTATAGATACATGACTAGATTTGTAGGTTTTTTGTTTTTAGCTTTACTCTCTTTGACAACGATTACGTAAATGCCCTTGAATTTTCAGCTAAATACAGAAATAACACTATCAACTTCCAAGATTACAAAAGGTATCATTTAGATTTTCTATTTTAATGCATTTAGCCCCTTGATTTTATCACTCATAAACTTTAATTTTGTTTTTTGGTTTTGAACTTTTCATTTTTCTTTTTCCTGTTATAGTTTTTGTAATCACCACATATAGTTTCACTCTCTTAAACTGATCATGCGTATCTTTACATAAACCTGTGTACGACTCTTTTCTTCTCTAATTTGCACTTAAATCTTACGAATAGGTTTGGTGGAGTTTCAAATCCATTTGTTAAGAGAAACGCACACGGACCCTCTCTGGGTACTGGGACCCCGCAGGCAAACACCACTGGAGCTTCGGGGGCATCCACAAACTTTTCTGCCCGTCAGTCTACGGGAGCCTCAAAGCCTCTGCAGCCCCCAGAAAGTACAAAAAATGTAAAAACCGAGAGCCGCGTGAAGCTGGAAAAAGAACAGGGAGGACAACCTGCTATGGATAAAGAAAAAGGTCCACAGTTTCCCGGTAGCAACAAAAATGGTCAAACTGATAAAAAATCTTCAGGAACTGGAGGTGGTGCATTGGCTAATATGTGGGGCCGTGCGTCTGCTAAGCCTAAGCCAGAAGCTGCCTTGCCACGAGCCAACAACTCCAAACAAGACTCTGCTGGTTAGCTCTTTTTCTGTTTGGCATAATTGCAAAACTTGTTATGTTATTGGACAGTGTTTGCAAAATATTCTGGTGAAAGAATATGGTTTGCAAAAAAAAAAAGACCCATAATTAAATAAACATCTCAAATGCTTCAGGAAAAAAAATGCAAGGTTAACAATATAGCCCTGTAATTGAAAAAACAAATGTTTGCAATTGCATCATGTGCAATTCCTATTTCTTTTGTGAAATTATAGTTTTATTTGTGTGTTCTTAGTTTTTTTTCAAAATGTGTTTGTAAATTTAGTCCTAATTTAGCTTGATTTCAAATCCCTCTACCAGCATGTGCAATTCCTATTTCTTTTGGTGAAATTGTAGTTTTTTAATTGTAACATCAGAATTGAGATATTTATCTAGTTACGGAATTAGTTTGCTAATCATGCATATCACATACATTACATGACTATGTTGCTGCTGTCACAAAATTACTGGACCAGATCTTCAATTTTTCTGTTCTTTTATTCCCTTAAATATGAAAAGTTTAGGTTTCTCTGATTTAAATTGGAGATTTTGGATTCTATAATTCTCAGTATTATTTTTGTGAAGAGAATATAAATAACTAGATATAGGGTCTGCTGATTTTATTTATTTATTTTTCTCCTAAAAGTGTTTTTTTGGCCTTAAAACAGCCACTGCAGAAGCTCAAATTTGTGCTCGTGAGTCAACCGAATATGTGAGCAGTGACGAAGATGGACAAGATTTCAACATAAAGAGATCCACTAATGGTGAAAGTAACAGAAAGAGGAGAGTTGTAATCGATTACTCAGACGAGGAAGATGAGTGTCAAGATGCAGTGAGTCTAGCATTACCAGAATCTCCAAAAAAACTGAAAGTCAGTTCACCTGCTTTTGGCCTGGAGTGCAACTTATTCGAGAAGGAAAATAAACCACAGGTCAAAGAGGTGAAGAAAGAAAAGGACGATGTAAAACCTAATCAAGATTTGAGAGAAAACATGTTGGGCGTGAGCACAGGGAAGAAAACTGAGTCTCAAACTTCAGAAAATAAGACCCTAAGCCATGTTCCTAAGAATGATGCTGGCAAGAAAGATGCAGTGGCCAATGATGCTGGCAAGAAAGATATAGTGGCCAATGATGCTGCGCCTCAAAGAAGAAAAGTGGTAAAGACACGGATTGATGATCGGGGAAGAGAAGGTATTATTACTATATAGTGAATTATTACAAAAACAACTCGATTTTTTTAACCCAACTACCCCAAAAAGGAACTTTTAAACATACAAACACTAGAGTTGTCAAGTTCCCACCCGGCCTGATTTTTACTAGTTTGGTTATTGTTTTTTGGGATTTTTGTAACCCAACTACCCAAAAAAAGAACTTTCAAACATACAAACACTAGAGCTGTCAAGTTCTGACCTAGCCTGATTTTTACCAGGCCTTATTCATAGACTCAGTAGTTATTTTGGTCCCAAACTGTGTTTTTTTTCTATGCCTGGGCCCATTCCAGAATTTCCATTTGGCCTGGAAAGCTCGAGACATTTGTTAAATTCAAGCTTCAATAGGTTTTTTCAGGGTATTTTATAATTTTAAAAGATAACTGGATTTTTCTGGGCTAGATTTCACATCAGGGATGGTTTTGATGATTAATCCTTCACAAAAATTAATAGCATGTTTTTTTTAAAAGAGTAATCTTGTCTCATTATGTATGTACTATTGCACTGATCTAATTACACTTGTGGTTATTACAGTTACAGAGGTTGTTTGGGAGGGTGCAGAGCCAGATTCAAAATCCAATAGTATCTCAACAAAAACTGCTGAGAACAATACATCAAAGAATCCTAGTAACAGGTGGGACACATGCGCACGACCATTTCGATTTGTTATTAGGGTGCTAGATTTCACTAAACTATATCTATCTAATTCACACACACCAAAAAAAAAAAAAGATGCTTTCATTCCTCTTATTTCCCACCAACTAAATTACCATCTCAATATACTTTTAGGCCACCAGTGACAAAGAAGTCACCTGCAATAACCACGGCTCAATCGAATCAAGCAGGGAAAGGTGGGAACAAAAAGGCAGGAACTAAGGATCCTAAGCAAGGGAATATCATGTCATTTTTCAAGAAGACCTGAGGGAATTGTCCTTACATGTGTGGTTGATTTTTGTAAAAGCCCTCTTAATCATGTGAGTGCATGTTCGGATTTCTTGCAACTTCTCACCATTATGGTTAGCATTGTATTCTATAGTTGAATTTGAGTGCTTGCAAAGCCCTCTTATCTGGATATATATCGAGCTCTGACTCTATCTTGTCAAAAGACGACTATTATCTCAGGATTACATTTCAACAGGTTGTGTAATTGAAGGGAAACTTAAAGTTGTTCTGTGTTGCATTGAGCCCTTGGATCGGTAAATTTACATTTGTTGTAACACAGGCACACGCACACAACAATAAAAGATTCAGAAATTCTTGAGCTTGCTTCCTCTCTCTCAACGATCTTCTATCAAGTTTTTAGGGTCGCTTAAGACATACTTTGGTAGTTCATATCTTGCACCTGTAACATATCTCAGAACACTTCAACGGCTTGTTTTTTAAGTGAGATACAGCTTATCACATGTAAGAACTTATTAGCTATTCGAGAAGTAACTCCGGGTGTAATAAACTCGGAAAGAAGATAAAAGAAAAAATCACCTCTCTCGTCAAAGCAAACCGTCAAATCAGCACTGTGAACTACGATCCCAGCTATATCCAAAGTTGCCTGAGCAAGTGTTGCATCAGCTTCTTCAGCTGCTGCTCGGAGCGCATCCCATATTTCTACCACATCCAAGAAAAAAAGTAGTAAATTATAAAATCAAGATTATCTTTTCCATAAACCAAACAAGGCTCTAGATAACATTATTTTCCATACCCTTTCTACCACCATAGTGAGGAGCAGTATCCCAAAACTCTTCCCTCAGCTGTAAAAGCTGACTTCTTGTAATAGGCTGTGGGTGTTTCCAACCTTTCGGCTTTCTGAGCTTCTTAGCACTCCCTGTCGAGAGTATATAAAAAAAACAAAGATAATTCTCACAAGTGCGCGACATGTTTAGATATTCGCGTCTACTTACCCTCGGTTTTGTTATGTGATGATCCGGCACATCCCATGTCGCTGCTTAACTGTGCACGATCTAGTAGAGTTAGTTAAAGGAAAATGGAAAAAAAAAAAATGACTTGCAGTATATATGTTATATTTGTAGGATGAAGTTGTGGGGAAAAGTTTGTGTTGGTTTCTTTGAAGTGTGAAGGCATTGAATTTGCTTCTGTTGGGAGTTTTATCTTTTAAAGCTTTTCGGTTATTGCTTTTTTACAAGTAAAGAAACATCTTCAAAACTGAAAGTAGTTTAAGTAGTTGACTGTCATGTTTCATTCTCGTGATCACAATTTGCCAAGGTTATCAATAACGGAACACGGGGCAAGTGCTTACTAGTTAAACCCTCGGTCCCCTTGAACATAAACGCCGAACGCCCCTTGGAAAAACGAGTAACGCGATAGAGCATGTAAAGATCTGTAGAACCCATTGCATTGTTTTCACTCAGTAAACCTTTCTTTATGATTAATTTCAAAAACTAACTTTAAGTTTAGCTTAATTGCAAAATAAAAATAAAAAATAAATTATGTTAACACCTTGACATTTATTTCTCCTTACATTCAAGAAGGGGGAAATATAATTTTAGAAGAAACCCGTAGTTTAGTTGTGTTACTGAGGTTAAATAAATATAAACTCGAGGGGTCATTTTGCAAATATCCCAATTAAGCCTTACTTCAAACATCCAAATCTAGTCAAGGAGAGAAAAAGGGACTCATGTCACAATACATAACACTGCATTTCAAAATCCTATCAAGCTAAAATGCAATGCAGCCCAAAACAAGGTTACACAGTTCGACAACTAAACACGCGCCAAACTCGCCTCGACTAATCAAAATGATGCATATCCCCATACTTGTTCCTGAAATTATACGAGTCGTACTTTGTATTTTCATAACCGGTCCCCTTGACCTCACCACCTTTCGTCTCCATAACTGACCCTCCAAAACCAGCGTCGACACTTTTCTCTCTTTGTCGATGCTTGGTTCTTTCTTTCTGGATCTTAGACCTCACCTGTCCATACTGCGGGCCCTCACCCAGCCCATAAAACTCTGCAAACTCTTGTCGTCTGGAAGATCTGTGCTTGGACGGTACAGTTGGATCTTTTGGGCCAGACGATCGAATTTTAATAGGCTTTACTTCCGAAAATCGGCCGCTCGGGCTCGGGCCGGGGGCCTGCCGGGTCTCGGAAAGTGGTATTGGGGCTTTCTGTTTTAGTGATGCAGAAGGCTCGTGTTCGTCCTCGGGCATGATGAGGGAGTCTTTCAGCGGTGTTAGTCCCCGTTTGGGAAAGTTCCGCAATGGGACAAATTGGAAAAGGACACCGCCTAAGGATTCGAGTGAGAGTTTTCCAAGGTCATATATAAGCTGTCCGAACGAGGGCCATCCGGCTACGGGTTCATCTTTGACATTCATGTCGATGGGAGTGGGTGTCGTCTTGATTGTTGATTTTTCCTCGTGTTTAGTAGGCCCGGGATTTCCTTTCTGTAATTTTTAGGAGATGGAATAATTGTTAGATGGCCTTGAATGCATGTAACAATGGATTTCAACATTAACCATTTGTTAAGCTCGAATAAATTAAAAACCAGAACTTAAAGTTAGAGAGTATATGTACCATCTTGGAGACGAAAGATGAACCAAATCCTTGTTGAAGAATGCATGAAGCATAGCCGATTAATATAGCACCAGCAACCATAAGAAGATCTGCATCAAAACATAGTCACAAACACATATTACATCTATACACAGTAACCAAACATTTAGCAATAAAGACACTGAAATTCCAAGAGCATCTATAGAGTCACGAACCAGTATGAGAAACGGAGCTGTTCTCATAATCACAATCCTCTTTACTAAGAGAGATTTGCCGAAGAGCTGCATTGCCTCTGTCGATAACTAGTAAAGAACATGTGGGCCTCACATATATGACATCAAAATCATTTGAGAATTTCGCGTCTTCACTGGGCCCGTCTCTGTATCCTGCAGCATTAGACTTTCCTCCGGCAATAGTCGTCACCCCTGTTCATAATATCCCAAATATAGTTTTTAATCTTCCTGCCATACTTATAACAAACCAAAACACTGCACAAACCTGCTTCTCCAATCTTCCGAATGGCAAGATTAGATGTGTCAGCAACATAAACATTCCCTTTATCGTCCATGGTGACACCCTTGGGATGATTAAATCTAGCATCACTCGGTTTTCCATCCACATGGCCCGTGTAACCCTGAAACGACCCCGCCACCAATCTCGCTCTGCTATCTGAATATGTGCTCAAATTTTGACAAAGCCCGAAAAAAAATTAGTCTCGGATTATAACCTTGGACATAACTCGAAAATACAAACAAGACCGATAACTAGTGAGAAGGGATGAGAGTCGAGCTCACATTGCGAGAGTGGCGGCGTAATTCGAACGATGTTGCTGTTATCGGCATCCACGGCAAAGAGCTCTCCGTCTTGAGAGACACGGATGGAGTACGGTACAACCCCAAGTTCATTCCCCTCGACAATTGTCTCGACTAGGTACCCATCTTCGAATTGAAGCACGTTCACATCTGCAAACACATTTCGACTTTCAAAGTCGACTTTCAGGAAAAAGTAGGATCACGAAACTCGGAACCCAAACATGCCCTTATTGATTCAGAGAATACAAAAAATGAAAAAATAAAAAGAATCTGGATGAACCTGATTGTTGAGGGGTTTTCGATGAGGACCTCGTCCATTTCACGATAGAGGATAAGTGTTTAATCAACGGCCCTGGGTCACATAGAGACGATAGAAAAAAAAACATCGGGAAATTTCGGATATCTGTATGTAAAAAATAGAAAAATTAAATAAATAAATTTACCAGCAGGTGCAGCTCGGGCTTGAAACTTGAACACGGAGGAGAACGGGACCAGAAAAATGAGAAAGATGAAAGCGGATTTCATTATCGCTTTTCGCCCAGAAAGGAGGAAGAAGTCAAAAGCTCCAAATAAGTGCTTTTAGGTTGAAAAGGATGAAGTCGAAATTCATCGAAAGGGAAGATGAAGTGTAAAATCGAACATTGATTATTGTGGATTTTTGAATGCACCTTCCAGCTTCAAACTCTGCAAGTGTACTTGTAGCCTGAAAATGATTCTATGGGCTTTTTCGCACTTTCTTTTTTTATTTTTGTACTTCCTTTTTTAATTGGAGAAAACACTTATTTTTGTATATCTTTATTTTTTTCATTTTCTTTTTAAAATTTTGCACACAACACACTTAATAATTATTTAATTTAAATAAACATTTTTTATCTTTTATTATTTAATCCAAAAATTAAAATACTCTTTATAGTTTATATACCAACGAATTGATCACGTCTCTTTTGTAAATTACAAATGACACGTTCATGACTGAAAGCCCAGATCGTTTAAGGCTCAATTCCTTGATCATCTTCTGAAGTGAAGCCTGCCAAATGGTGGCTCGGACCAACATAAATTAAGCATTTGGGCTTATAAAATTTTGGGCTGATCAATATAAATCTGTAGGTCCATAACAATTTAATTTTAAAATTAAATATGACAGTACTTATTATTTTACTATTTTATGATAACATTAAAATATTGTTTTTTCCAAACAAAATAAACACCCAACTATATTTATATTCCCTTTTATGTTCTTTCTAAATTTATGATTTTATTCTGTAAAAGACGACGACTCCACGACTGAGCCACCACCTTCACCGTTTACCAAGTCAAATTCGGACAACTCATCCATATATCACACGTGTAACTTATTCATTGGATTTACGCCGTGGCCTCTGTCCTACATCACCATTTCTTTTCTCCAACACCCAATTATTTATATAGAAAAATATCAACAATTACTCTAACACCTAATTAGATCTCTGCAAATTCCGATCGATCCTGGTTAGTATAATTCATTCTTCCTTATTATTTTCAGACTATTTCGAAAGAAAAAAAATAGATCCGTAGTGCGATGTAATTCTCTCTTCGATTTTTCCTCGAAATTTTGTTTCTGGATTATTCTTCGCGTTGATGATTTTTTTTGTAAAAAACTGGTAAATTTGGTGAAATCGTTTGATTTTTCTTGAAACCCCAGATCTGATTGATTTTATATTCTCTTACGGTGTTGATTTCATCACTGCACTTCATTTTTGTGTATTGATATTTTGTTTATTCGATTTTTTTTCTGAGATTATGTTTCGCGATCTGGGTTAATACTGTATGCATCTTGATGATTGCCGTGTAACGTTATTCGAATTGGTTTTTCAAAATGGTTTTATAGCCGGGAACTTTTTTTGTGGAACGAGCTGATTACAGCTTCACCACTGACTAGATCCGTTTAAGAATTAGTATGGTTGACTAATTAGCAAATATATCGTTTTCAGTTTTCTGATAAATCCTGCTTTACAATGTGACGTGCAGTTGGAATAGCTTGATCGAAAAAAATGGGAGGTGGATTTAGAGTGCTCCATCTGGTTCGGCCCTTTCTGTCATTTCTGCCTGAGGTTCAGAATGCAGACAGGAAAGTTCCATTCAGAGAGAAGGTTATATACACTGTGATATCCCTGTTCATTTTCCTGGTATGTAGTCAGCTGCCATTGTATGGTATACACTCCACGACCGGCGCAGATCCATTCTATTGGATGCGTGTTATTCTCGCCTCAAACAGGGGTACAGTCATGGAACTTGGAATCACCCCAATTGTGACATCTGGACTGGTTATGCAACTGTTAGCTGGTTCAAAGATCATTGAAGTTGATAACAATGTGCGAGAAGACCGAGCTCTTCTGTAAGTATTATTAGCCTTGTTGTGTGCTTTTATTATTTTGTGTGAATTGAACGAGTTATAATTGATAGAATGCTGGTTGTTGGCTTCAGTCGTGAGTGGGGCTATTGAGAAATTGGTTTTGGTTGTGTGTTGGATTCTGGATGTTTAATTGTGCTTGTGCTATTTGACTGGGCATTTAAGCAATGATTTAGTGTAAATTGATGTGAAATCTGTGTGTCAAATTTTGAGATAACTTGTTGAGATTCCTTTCATTTCAAGCCTGCTGCAGTTGTGTTTTTTCTACATGATTTGAGGCTTGTCCTTTCTTTTATTTCCTTCTTAATAATTATGTCCGTTTTTTTTAACCAGAAATGGCGCTCAGAAGTTGTTAGGCATCTTGATAGCTGTTGGTGAAGCTGTTGCATATGTTCTTTCCGGGATGTACGGCAGTGTTAGCCAGCTTGGTGTTGGGAATGCAATCCTTATAATCCTGCAACTCTGCTTTGCTGGAATTATCGTAATTTGCCTGGATGAGCTTCTACAGAAAGGATATGGCCTTGGCTCTGGTATTTCACTCTTCATTGCGACCAATATTTGGTAAGTTATGACTGCTTTATGTGCATTTTTATTCATTTTTGGACTAGAGTAAGGATTATTTACCTCGTAAATGTTTTCCCATTTAACAGTGAAACCATCATCTGGAAAGCATTTAGCCCCACTACCATCAACAGTGGCCGTGGAGCTGAATTTGAGGGTGCTGTTATTGCTCTATTCCATTTGTTGATTACTCGGACAGATAAAGTCCGTGCCTTGCGGGAGGCATTCTACCGGCAGAATCTACCCAATGTTACGAACTTACTTGCCACTGTCTTGATCTTCCTTATTGTCATCTACTTCCAAGGGTTCCGTGTGGTTTTGCCTGTGAGGTCAAAGAATGCTCGTGGGCAACAGGGTTCATACCCAATTAAGCTGTTCTACACTTCCAACATGCCTATCATCTTACAGTCTGCACTTGTTTCCAATCTTTATTTCATCTCCCAGGTAATGGTCTCAATAGAACTGATGAGTTGGGTGTATCCCTTTTCTTCTGTATATTTTCGTTGCAGATGATGATTCGTGCTAATGTTTTGTTTGTGTATCTACAGCTGCTTTACAGAAAATACAGTGGTAATTTTCTTGTGAACCTTTTGGGGAAGTGGAAGGAATCTGAATACTCTGGTCAATCAATCCCTGTTGGAGGTCTTGCGTATTATATTACTGCTCCATCAAGGTAATTTAACTTGGCTTGTTTCTTCTGTTTCTTTGGTGATGATCCTTATTTTTTTCGCCCTTTTTTATTGATATATACTTATTCTGGAAGTGATTGTCGTTGTTTTGCAGCTTGTCCGATATATTGGCCAATCCTTTCCATGGACTGTTTTATATTGTGTTTATGCTATCAGCTTGTGCACTGTTCTCCAAAACATGGATCGAGGTCTCCGGATCCTCAGCCAAAGACGTTGCTAAGCAGCTGAAGGTATGTTCTTAGACATTTCATGTTTTTGTTCTCGAAATACCATTGGTATATTATTAGCTATCACTGAGTTTTCACTCAAACTTAGGTTTGCACCTTACAGACTTGTGTTTTTCGTGGAAACTGAAAAATTAAAATCAAGTATCAATATTCACATAACATTTAATAGCATTATATTTTCTAGGTTCTTATCCTCGTTCTCAGCAGTATTCTTGTATATTTGAGTGACTTTTTTAGATAATTTTTTGTAACGATGCCTAAATAAATTTCTTGTCACTTGTCTTTAATTATATTCTTTCAAAAACGCTTCAGGAACAACAAATGGTGATGCCTGGACACAGAGAATCCAACTTGCAGAAGGAGCTTAACCGTTACATCCCCACAGCAGCAGCTTTCGGTGGCGTGTGCATTGGCGCACTAACTGTTTTGGCCGACCTTATGGGAGCCATTGGTTCTGGGACAGGAATTCTGTTGGCTGTCACCATCATATACCAGTATTTTGAAACCTTTGAGAAGGAGAAGGCCAGCGAGCTTGGTTTCTTCGGTTTCTAAGACATACACCACTGTCAACTCATATGTTCTCACGGCAGCCGAAAGAAGAAGAAAAAAAAAATATTCAATTTTCGCAAGCTGAGGAATGTAAAGGAGAATTCCAGTTTCTTCAAAACTCGGAGATTCCTTGTAGTCTAGTTTCTTTAGTTTTGTTGTCTCTTCAAAACTCGGAGATTCCTTGTAGTCTAGTTTCTTTAGTTTTGTTGTCTCGTTCGTTCTGTTATATCGGCTCTACTTTTGTCACACACTCTTTAGGTTTCTGGAAGTGAGAATATAGATCAAACAGACAAACACACATGCTTCTGCTATCAAATTTTGCAGATCTGTTTTCCTCTTAATGACTTGAAATTTGTAAAAACAAAAAAAAAAATCTAATTGCTTATTTATTATTCATGAAATGTCCCAATTTGAAGTAATATTATCGTATGTTTCTTGTAATAGTGTGTTTGTTGGTTTCTCGATACTTGGGATATTCTTGGATCCTTTTCATCTGAAATAATGGTGGACAGCTCCCATGTAAAAAGCTGCTCAAGTTAGATACTGAATCTTATCTTCAACCCTAAAAATTCGATTCATCACATCCATCTTTTTTACTCAATTATTAGACACCCCATATTTCATTCCAATCCCACACTTTTACTCTTTTTTTTAAAGTGGAATATCCACTGTGAATAATGAGATGAAAAGGTTACGAGTCTACATATTACAGTAAATCAATTCTCCTTCGAGGTTTAAAATTTAAATATCTTTAAATGTCTTTGTCTAATCAGAGTGGCGCAGCGGAAGCGTGGTGGGCCCATAACCCACAGGTCCGAGGATCGAAACCTCGCTCTGATATATTTTTATTTTTGTTGATTATTTTAGGGGCATATTCTCTCGTTTTTGTTGATTTTTTTTTTGTTGTTGATTTTAGGGGCATATTCTCTCATAATTTGATTGGTTTTGTTGATTTTAGGGGCAAATTCTCTCATAATTGGATTAGTTTGTGGGTCTATTCCATTCTATCACACATATATAAGCAAGTACGGTGTTCATGATATAGGTGTGTTGGATAATATGGTCTCATGATTAATTAACGAAAACCGACTTTATCAATTGAAATAGGCTATTTGATGGGGCCCACATCAACGACGTACAATCAAAACTTTGGTTTGGTTTCCACATTACTACTTACTCGTGGTTTTCGATTCACCGAGTTTTTTGTTATTATAAGAGACGATATATAACGTCATTCGTTTTCAATGCATGTGGGATTTTGCAGGTGTGGATGAGAATATCGTGTATGCACTGCCTTTCAAACTAGATTGCAGTGATAAATTTCAGCAAGAGACACACACATATTAACATTACAAGAAAATACAAAAAAAAATCAAAATTAAGCATGCCTTTCTCGAGTTTAAATAAGACAAGATCGAGCTAGGATAATACGACGACAGTAAAGACAAATGACAAATCTCTTACTAGAAAGATCATTTTCAAAGAAAATGTTTTTGCTGAATTTTAAAATTTTCTACGCTTATAAATAAGAGTTCATCGTTTCTGATATAATCAAAATTGTTTTAATCTATTGTAAGCCAAAAATAATGGTCGAGTAGGTGGTTTAAGTGTTGAGTTTAGTCGATAGACACAATTTATATATTTTTACCAAGAGAGGAGATTAACGCGTGAACTATCTATTAATGAAAGATGTATCATGCTCAGACATCGAGTCTAGCCATGCTACGAGAATGCGAGATCAAGAATCCTCATACGTTGATATGCGATTAGATTTGTAAGGATCAAAGGATTGCTGTTTAGAACAATTAGTTGATTTTTTTTTTTTTAATGTATATAGTAATTTTTTAGAACAATTAGTTGATTTTTTTTTTAATGTATATAGTAATTTTTTTGTTCCTGTAAAGATTGTTTTATTTTTTATTTTGGTGTTGACTTTTTATATTATATAAAAAAAATTGTTTGTTCAATCTTTTATTAGTATATATTATATTGTCTTAATTTTATAGGTTTTAATTTTAAGATTTTGTAGTTAAAATTCTAGGCTTCTAGCACTCATAAGTGGAAACTTAAGTTTAAAATCACAAATTAAAATTAAGCATAAATTGAGAATCTTATAAAAAAAATAGGTGTGATATGTTCAAAGAAGTATATTTCTTTTAGTGGGCAAGTCTTCCTTAATTATCAAATAATCAAATCTTTTAATCTTTTAATCTTTTAATTGACTAATACAAAATCAGTTGACCCAAACTTGTCCACAATTGATGTGGCACAAATCTTCAATGCAGCAAAGACTTTTAGAGAAGTAATTATTGTTGGATTTGGTTTGCTATTTTTTTCTAATGACTTGTTAATTATAATATGCCTTTAAGGTGGAGATAAGTGCACCTATTAATTACTCTTAATTGCACTGTCCTCTAATCACGATTAATTTGTAAATAGTCTAATGTCTCTATCAATAAAAATATTATACTGTAGTAAACATTAGTATATTTGAATTTGTGTGCCAAAAAAAAAGGAGAGTACTATGAACTATAAGCCCACTTAAATACTAAATTAACAAGTTAATTAAAAAATAAAGGAAACCAATGTCCATTATTTTACTATACTAATTTCAAACCATGTTTTCAAATATCGAGTATATTATTTAGTGATTTATTTTAAATTACAATTATAAAATGTGCACAACTATAATACAGTACATCAATCCGTGCACGTTTCCATTCGTTTATTACTCTTTATAAAAGAATAATAGTGATAATATAGTATGGTTTTATCTATTTTAATGTGAACTTAAAACATGCTATATAATAATAGGTGGATCAATTTAATTGTAATTATTTGATAAATTATTTAAATAACTATCATATCAATTACAGCAAGTATAAGTAGTAGTACTCTTTCGTCCAAAAAAATAATAATAAAATTAAAGAACAAAAGAGTTCGAATTTGAATTTATTCGATTTGATCAGTTTTGACGAGTTACTTTATTTCATTTTTTTTTTACTAAAATTGCATTTGAAAGCTCAATACAATTACATATACATACGTAACATATGTTAGATCGTTCGAATCATTCGACGATTATGTTGTTATGACTCGAATCGGAACGCAAAAGAGGTCAAAATCGCCGAAGGAGGTTTCGGCGGGCGCCGGAGTGGTTTCGGCGACCGCCGAAAATCAAGAATCGAGGCTGGACAATTTTCGGGGTGTTCGGCGCCCGCCGAATGAGATTCGGCGCCCGCCGAATGAGTTCCGCGACCGCCGAATGTTAAATGGCGGTCGCCGTTTTGTCCAGCGGGGATTTTTCTTCGCGAGTTTGCGCTGGGCTTTTTTGCGTGGCTTTTTGCACTGGGATTTTTGCGTGAGTTTATTTAATTAGGGAATTAGAATTATATGAATTATAATTCTATTCCTTAATTATTTAGGAGTTATAAATTAGGAAAAAGGATTTATTCCTAATTCTAATTGTTACCAATTTGATAGGTTTGCTACACCTATAAATTGAGGTTCTCCGGTAGACGAAAATCATAGAGTGGATTATTGTAAGCCTCAACGATGTAGTCGATTGGTTCTTTCTTCCCGTGGTTTTTTCCCGTGTTTCGGGTTTCCACGTAAATTGTGTGTTCGTTCTTTTCGTTTATCTTTTCTTCGCATCTTATATATATTTCGAGAGCCGTGAGAGATTCAGTGTTTCAATATCGCAACAAGTGGTGTCAAGGGATCGTAAAGAGCGCAACAAGTGGTATCAGAGCTAGGTTACGATCCTGTGACCTGTTATCAAGAGCTTTCGTGGGGATCCCGGACGGGGAATCCATACAAGGCGGGCGTTGCGGATATTGGTGTTTCTAGATCCAGGTGGAGCTCGAGAATATTTTGGGAGATGGCGACGATGGTTGATATTCGGTGTTAGATCGGAACGTGTGGTTCTCTTCATGGCGATTCAAGGTGGAGTTGGTTCAGTGGTTCTAACCAACTAGGATCTTGATGATGCGTTGCTGAGGCATGGTGACGATGTCAAGCGCGATGGAGCCATAAGAGAAGGTATGGAAGAATAGAAAGGTGAGGTATAATTGCACTCTATCCCTCCGGTGATTTGTTTCATGCGGTCGTTGCTTTGCTATCGAGGGAGACGATGAAGGAGGTTTTGAGTAATGAAAATCCGGGGGAATATCTTGGTGTCCAGGGTTGGGCAAAGATGAAGAAATTCCAGGGGGTTTGTCATTACTACAAGGAAAAAGGGAAGTGGTGAAAATCTAGGTGAATTTCTTAATGGCCAAGGTGGAGCATGGGAGAAATTCTAGGGGATTTGTCACTACTGCAAGGTAAAAGGCCACGTGAAGGGGGACTGTCAGGCCCTGATGAATCGGAGAAAGGAATCTAAGGTGGCCGATTCCGGAGAAGGAAGTTTTCTTGATGGGGAACTCCTGGTTGTCTCTGGTTTGGGGAACGTGTGAGGGGTGGATCTTGGATTCTAGATGTTCGATGTGTCGGTTGATCGGTGGTCATGGGGCATGGTACATCGTGTGAGATACGCGGCACGGGAACTGTGAGAATCAAGATGGTCGATGGGCATATTCGAACCCTCGGTACTGCAAGGTACGTTCCGGTCCTGAATTGTAATCTTATCTCTCATAGACCTTAGATCCGAATGAGTACCAACTTCGGTAAAGGTGGAGTGTTGAAAGTAAGTCGGGGCGACTTATTTTGCGAGGCGAGAGAAAGATTTGGTGGATTGTATGAGCTATGCGGCAACACAATTACCAAGTGGGCAACTGCCTCTGCCCAAGGAAGTCATTCGCTGGAAGGTGAGGTGAGTCGGGATCACCTTGGTTTTAAAAGTCATGCGCATGTGTGTTGGTGTCGGGGACACCGGGAATACTAACCCGAATAGTATTCAAATTTGGATAATCGAGCCTAGGCGTACTATGGATAACACTGGAGTATTGGCGAATGCAGGTGGTGCTGATAGTAGTGGGAAGGCGAGATTTGAGAATGGAGATTGCGTAGAGGTCATAGAGCTTGGTGGTGCCCAAGGGATGATCGGTGCAACTTCGCATTCTTGTACTAAGTTTGGTGTGTTCAAACTTAGGTTGCTCATGTTTTGAGTGAGTTCTGCGGGGCTGGGTGGAAGAAAGAAACATTGGTGTATGATCGTTGGAGGATGGTGCGGCTTGAAGTCGCGGGGATTCTCGTCAAGGTGGAGATTTGTTGTTATGACTCGAATCGGAACGCAAAAGAGGTTAAAATCGCCGAAGGAGGTTTCGGCGGGCGCCGGAGTGGTTTCGGCGACCGCCGAAAATCAAGAATCGAGGCTGGACAATTTTCGGGGTGTTCGGCGCCCGCCGAATGAGATTCGGCGCCCGCCGAATGAGTTCCGCGACCGCCGAATGTTAAATGGCGGTCGCCGTTTTGTCCAGCGGGGATTTTTCTTCGCGAGTTTGCGCTGGGCTTTTTTGCGTGGCTTTTTGCACTGGGATTTTTGCGTGAGTTTATTTAATTAGGGAATTAGAATTATATGAATTATAATTCTATTCCTTAATTATTTAGGAGTTATAAATTAGGAAAAAGGATTTATTCCTAATTCTAATTGTTACCAATTTGATAGGTTTGCTACACCTATAAATTGAGGTTCTCCGGTAGACGAAAATCATAGAGTGGATTATTGTAAGCCTCAACGATGTAGTCGATTGGTTCTTTCTTCCCGTGGTTTTTTCCCGTGTTTCGGGTTTCCACGTAAATTGTGTGTTCGTTCTTTTCGTTTATCTTTTCTTCGCATCTTATATATATTTCGAGAGCCGTGAGAGATTCAGTGTTTCAATATCGCAACAAGTGGTGTCAAGGGATCGTAAAGAGCGCAACAGATTATAAAGATAGAAAGAAAAATTACCGTTAAGCGTAGATCGTTCGAATCATCCGACGATGACTAGAATGATTTTAATGGCATTCAACTAACACATATGTTTACATTTAAGTTGTTAATCACATTTATTTTTCTTCTTTGGAATAGAACAATCAACACTTATCATTTAATCACACGGCCAAAAGGTGGGACTTTTTTCCAGCCTGAATTTGAAACCGCGTATTCCAGACAACCTGGGAACTTACATATTCACCCTCCTAATAACACCTAAATTTCCTCCCTATACACGGACATATTAACTCCGGAACAAAAGGACAAAACTGTCCAAGCACAAAAAGCAAAGGAAAAAGGAATATTGCCCCACGGCCTGTTTTTTTTTATGTTTATTTTATTTCATTTCATTTCAATTTTATTAATAAAAAGTCCCTAATTTGCTTCCAGGTCATTTTCGTCTTTTCACCATTACCCCTGGAGCCTATTAGACCTCCTTCTTTTCCTCCATTTCAAAACTCTGTTTCTTTTAGCAATCCATTTTGTTCATTCAGTCAAAGGAACAAATCTCACTGGGAAAAAAAATTACCCATTTCACAGTTCAGATAAACCCTTTTATTTTTATTTTTCATTTTTCATTTTTTTCTCCCTGTAAAATCTTGGCCCATTTATTTATTTAAAAAAAAATCAAGTCACACACGCCATTTTCGATTGAAGGAGGAACGTTGAAGCTTCTTCTCTTTACAAGGTGAGGTGGTTGAGAAAATAATAATAATAATAATAATCATAAAAAGATTTTTTATTTTATTTACAAACATCTGCACAAGTTTTTTTCTTTAAATTGATTTTTCTTTTCCCCAGAAACCATAAAAAGATTGGATTTTTTTAATTCTTGTTTTGTTGGGCCATTTTTTTTTCCTGTAAAGATTGTACCTTTTTCTCTCCTTCATAATTTATTTTTTTTGCAGAAAATTACATATGGAGCTAAACATTTTTTAATTATTTTTAATCAGGGCCCGTAGAAATTAATAAAACTGATGAAGGTGTTTTGTGGTTTATTGAGATTCGCGCTGGTCTAAATCTGCAAGCTTAATTTGGTATTGAGGTTTCTTCTTTGGAAGGTAACAGTAATTTCCTTTACCTCAGTCAAAAAATACTAGATAATGTTAATCGTACTGGTCAGACTTTCTTTCCGTGTTTCTTTTCCCCTTCTCTGTGTTCTTGATTTTATTTTTTTCATTTGCTGCTCGAGCAAAAATAGCTCTTCGAGCCCTTGTCAATTTGCCCTGCATTTGAGGTCACGTGAGTGCCACGTGATCCTAGAATGATCACCTGGTGCCGTTGTCACGTGAGCGATGCGCGAGGGGCCCATGTATACACACATATGGCAATTGGCAGGGGTGAAAATTGTTTCTTTGGGCTGTGTGTGCCAATGTATCCGTTGGATCATATGCTGCACAGTGTGTTTTAAATGAGTGTGTACACAAAAATAAAAACAAACAAAAAAGGAAAAGGAAAAGCAGAATCTTAAGAACATGGGTTTTTGATTTTGTTGCTAAATTATATTTTGGATTTAGATGGTTTGATGTGAAATGAAATTATGAAGGTGATGTATCTTGTCTCCATGATAATTTAAAAAAACTATTTTTTTCTTTTCTCTGTAGTAAATTTGCTAGGCCCCCTTAATATTCTACTTCCTGCAAGTTGCAATTTCGTATCGCATCGGTCCACCGGTGCGGGCGACTGTGTTGATTATGAGATATGCTATAGTAGAAATTAGTGAATTTTGCCCCGTTAAATGTCAATTAGGTTACATGGTGATCCTTTTCAACTCGGGCTCAGTAGATTGATGTTACACGTGTTGTACATGCTCTCGTTTTAGGAATTTCGTAAAGGTGGATTGCCCGCCCCCCAGCTCTGTCTTCTTCTAACACGTGGTCGTTGTTTACTTGACAAGATACGCATTTAGTGTGGTGCACGAGTTTACCTAATTCTGTCAACACACATAACTACCATAGTTTCCTAACTAAGATCATATACGATCCACGTGTTTTGATTTAAATGATGGATGGCTGTTTAGTTCTGGTTTGTTGCACGTGCGATCATGTTTGTAAGAGTAACAAACTTTCGGGCCCCTTTCACATTCTTGTTTAATGTTTTACCCTAAAAATGCAACTAACTGACTGCATCACAATAAATTATTTGAAGCCTATGATTTCTTGTTTCCCCTTTCCCTTTGCCGACTGATTGATATTATTTGTGTTTTTGGTTAATAAGTGATGTCTCGTGAAAGTCATGTGAATTTCTTACGACTGTCATGTTAGGCTTGTTTGAACAACATATTTATCGATAACAAGTGGTTTTATACTGTGTAATGGTTGCTGTTTACAAAAAAGGCAAGTTTTTTATTGACAGAGATGTGCCTTAGTTGGGACCATATGTAACTTTTCTTTTTGTCCTAATGCATAGAAAATTGCTTGCTTTTGATTATAAATTTATGTCCCTCCGTGTAAATGACACCCCCAGCCGTGTACTAAACACGATTCGGTCAAATATTTTTAATACAGATACTGCTATATCTACCTGTCTTGTGTTGATACAAAATGAAATCAATCATTCGATTTCGTTTATGTTCATTTATATATATATGTGAGGAGTTTGGTAGCAATCACCATATCACAAGGTCAAACATTGCCCTGTGCATTATTAGAGGAATCAAGAATAATATTGTTGCCTAACTTTTCAATAAGTTGAATATATTCCACCATATATATATGCGTTCCGCATCGTGTTTTTCTGCAGTTGAAAATTCTTCGATTTTCTTGATGCAGATGGATTCGGTTAAACAGTCTTCGGTTACCCCGACTAAGAGCCGGTTCTCTCGCACTTTCGCGAAAGTCCTCAACATTCAAGCTGTCAAGTCTCACGAGAAGGCGAAAAAAGACCACAACAAGAAACCCGAGATTCGATCGTTCGAAGAGGAGGAGGAAGAAGAGAAGGTCAAGGGCAGAGCGATCGAAGAAGCTTTCCTCGCGAAAATATTCGCGAGTGTCTCGACCGTTAAAGCTGCGTACGCCCAGATGCAATTTTCCCAATCTCCCTACGACGCCGAGGGGATTCAGTCTTCGGACCAGGCGATAGTCTCTGAGCTAATGAATTTGTCTGAACTGAAACAGTGCTATTCGAAGAAACGATTAAACGAGTCTTCCCCCGAGAAAGCTCTCGCCTTGTCCGAAATCCAAGAGCACAAGAGCCTCATAAAAATCTACGAGATCACGGGCAAGAAACTGGATTTTCAACTGAAGCTCAAAGAATCCGAGATCACGTTTCTCGAAGAGAAAGTAGCAGAAGTCAATCGGGACAACAAGTTGCTCGAGAAGAATTTAAGCTTGAGCGGGCAAGTAGCAGTGCCCGACAGTATTCGCTTTTCGGACCTAAAGCCGACCCATTTTATCACCTACTCCCGTCATGTAGTGAAATCCATTCGAAGCTTCGTCCGTTTGCTTATTTCTCAGATGGAATCGGCCGATTGGAATTTGGACTCAGCAGCTAGCTCCATCGAGCCCGGCATCTCATTCTGGAAGCCCAACCATAAATGCTTCGCGTTCGAATCCTACGTGTGCAAGCAAATGTTCGACGGCTTCAACTACCCCAATTTCTCCCCCAAAGCAGAGTCGAAACAGAATCGACAGAAGTTCTTCGCTGCGTTCTCTGAGATGAAGTCAGCAGTCCCCATGAACTACCTGGCCCGCAAGCCCGAATCGAAGTTCGCATCATTTTGCCGCGAGAAGTATTTGAGGCTCGTCCACCCGAAGATGGAGAAGTCGATTTTCGGGAACTTGGATCAGAGGGGTTTGGTGAGCGATGATTCGGGCGGAAATCTTCCGGAGACTTCTTTTTTCTCGGCTTTCTGTGAGATGTCGAAGCGGGCTTGGCTGCTGCACTGTCTGGCTATGTCGTTCGAACCGGAGGTGTCGGTTTTTCAGGTGGAGAGGGGGGGCCGGTTCTCGGAGGTGTACATGGAGAGCTTGAGTGACGAGGCGTTCCTGTCGTGTGGGGCCGACTCGGGAAAGTATCCGAGGGTGGCGTTCACGGTGGTCCCGGGGTTCAGGGTGGGGAATACAGTGGTTCAAGCTCAGGTGTATTTATGCTGATAGAGAGTGATAGTGAGACTATGTGCTAAAAAGTACTTATTTTGTTCTAAAAGGGATGATATTTTGGCTACATTATTCATTTCAATATGCTTTTTAAATTTCAAGGGTTTGGAGATTATTTTTTTTTTTATTTTTTTGGCTAGTTTTTGTAGAATCAATAGGTAACTTGTATATTGGAGTACTATAAATATATATTTTTTATATTGCTTTTTAAGAAAGTAGCTTTGGATACACTAATTATATTTATATATATAGTATATAGTAGTAGTATATATTTCCCTATTTTTTTTCTAATTCCTTCCTTCAAAATTTATATTTTTCACATAGGTACAAAACATAGAAAATTAATTTCTTTTACTATAGTTATGGAGAGTATCTATCTATCACAATTTCACATCAGAAATTCACTCTTGGTCAATTATCATAAATATTTATTGTTCTGATAGTAATAAATAACTGAGGATTGGAACTGTAGGGAAATCTTTGATATTAGAGCTGTTACTGTCCGAATAAGACTACTCGGAAAACAACTCAAACCCAAAGACAAAGTTTCACCATTTAATGGATGCAGGAAAACTTTCATTTAATTGACCAAAATACCCCCGTGAGTCTGATCCAAAAAGCTCATGTTTAAGGACTTGGTAATTTTTTTAAGGTTAATGCATGGAAGAACTACAACTTGTTAGCCGATCAAACAGATCATGAGAATCCGATCGGCCATCCGAACATACCAGAGAAGTCACGAGCCGCCATACGTATCTATCGAACGAATTTGTTTTCGCCAGACGAAACAAGCAAGCCCACAGCTCCTTATTCTCACTTCTTACCATCGATTCGACTATATATTTGATCACACTCGAAGAGCTATGAGCATATCCCATAAAAACCATCTCATCCAAAATACCCGATGCTTCTTTAAACTGCTTCGTATCACAAAACCCTTCGAAAACAGTCCGGTAGGTTACCAAATCCGGACGGCACTTTCGCCTCGGCATATCTTCGAATAAATCGTTCGCTTCGTTCACTCTTCGTTCTCTACACAGAGAACTAATAATCCCGTTATAACTAATTACATCCGGCTTGCAGCCTTCCTTTTCCATATCGCCCAAAGTTCGGAAGGCTGAATTGAAATCGTTCTCTCGACAAAACCCATGTATCATCACATTGTACGTCACCGTATCGGGCTTACACCCGTGCAGTCTCATTTCCTCCAGAAATCGAGAAGCCTCGTTCTTTCGACCGGCCTTAAGGAACGAGCTGATCAAGGTGGAATAAACAGCAGGGTCTAGTTTCACTTCCTTTCTCAGCATCTCGTCCTTCAATCTGACTGCTTCGTTCAAGCGATCAGCTTCGCAGAGCCCTTTAATCAAGGGGATGTAGATATGGGCGTTGGGCTTGATCTTACTGAACTCTCTCTCCATCCTTCGCTTCAAGTCGAATGCTCTGTCCAATTCGGAATTCGCGCGGAGCCCGTTGATCAGAGTCCCGAAAGTGACGACATTCGGCTCGATCCCTCTCACGGGCATTTCGTCGAACACCTTCCAGGCGGCCTCCAAGTCGGACCTCGCACAGCACGCGTTGATCAGAATGTTGTACGTGCAGGCGTCCGGGCTCGCGTAATCGTCGATCCCCGAAAATAATTCCCTCATCTTGTCGAACTCCCGACACAGGAGGAGGCCGTTGAGGAGCGTGTTCACCGATTTGATCGTCCTCCGGCATCGGAAATTGGGAATTTCGTCGAACACCTCGAGGGCTTTGCAGGGCAAGCGGGCCCGGGCGTAGAAAGTGATGACGTTGCAGAGGATTATTTCTTCCGGCTTGATTCTTGCGTCGTTTTTCATCTTCTCGACGATGGTCTCCATTTCTGGGAGCATCCGCGCTCTGCCGAGCTTGGAGATGATGAGGTCGTAGCATAGGAGAGAGTGGCGAAAGGGTTTGGGGTTCGGGTCCGGGTCGTCCGGGTCGGGCTTGAGGAAGAGCTGGAGGGCTAGCTTCGGATCCTTTTCGAGGCGGAGGAGTGATGACAGTCTGAAAGGAGAGATTTTTATTTTTTTCAGTTTCTGCATTTTCTTTCTTTTTCACGTACTTTTAATTCTCAGTGGATATATATCAAGAAATTGTTGAAAGAAAATACTAACAAATAACAATGAAAACAAAGCATTTCTTGAAGGCAAAAAGGTAAAAAAAATTATTTTGTGATTCAATTGTAAAGAATTACTTCTCAAACACTATGAAGGATTTCTTCACTTTAAATTTTAGATTTCGAATAAGCATAATTTTTTGCGCGAATTTCTCGGACGAAAATGCTACGATATTCGAAAATATTGCTTTAGCTTACAATTTTTACACTATAAGTTTGTTATAGTATAATTTGATAGCTTTGTTATATCACAATAAAGATAGATAGTTTTTACATGACAGAAACACAGATATTTGAAAACAAATGATCAATTGCAAGCACAACTTATTAAAGTTCTAATTCTGGAAAGGGCATTTTTGATCAGCAGTAGATGATGCAATAGGAGCCTGCCCAGAAAGACTATTATGCCCTTTCAGAAATCCAGCAAACAGCTCAGCTGGATCAAAGTATATCTCCACATCCTCTGCCCTCATAGATTCATCTACCTGCAGTCGAAAATCGAGATGAACATACGATCAATTTGCCCCAGAAACAAAACAAAAAAAAAAAAGGTGTCCTATAAAAATCGATTCCCAAATAATTGATTACTTTGAGAATGCCAACACCGTAGAACTGGACCAGTTCCCCTGTTGGAGCATGGGATTTGAATGGGCCTTCGAAGTAGCCCCAGTGCCTGTACTTGAAGGCGATCACAGGCGGGCCCGAATAAACCTTGACCACTTCCCACGCGAACCCGCGTGGCAGGGCTGACCGGAAAAGGTCGTGCGAGGAATCGAAGCTCTCTTGGTCGGCTTTGTAGTATTTGAGCTCGTCCGGCATGGAACTCTTCAACAAGGCGTTATAAGTTCCCACACTAAGTGTTTCTTCTGCTGATAGTCCCTCTCTTCCTGCAGTCACATAGTAATAATTATATGTAACAATCGATCTGATCCAATTGTAACTATGTATAAGAAAACAGTAGATCGAATACCGTTAACGATGAGCTTGAATTTATCAGGACTAATAGTCCTGATATCTTGTATCCGAGTTTTGTGAGACATCTCCATCTCCCATGTCTTGATAGCATTTTGAACCACCTCTTCTAATGACCCTTTTGCCCATTCCTGCAAATACATAACATCAACTAATAAATTTACCACGAAATATACACATAATATATATAATCATTTTAATTTTACACACACACACTTACGGTGGTCCGGCCTTGTTCAAAAAGCTCGTTGACGGTGTCGTACGTCGGAGGCCCACCGTGTCTCCAAACGGTGTTTTTCGCCTCTTCATCGTGCAAGAAAGACCTATACTTATCTGTGGCCATTTTGATTGTTGGTGGTAGAGATAACTTCTTTTGTGAATTGTGTTTTTTGGTAGAGATAACTTCTTTTGTGATCGAGTCAACTTTGTGTGATTATGGTCTTCCACCGATACTATTGTATGTGCTTACTAGTGATTTCCACATCATCCATTTTATATATTATCATGAATATTATTACTTGTGTAATATTTTTTCAATCAATCGGGTATTTATCTTGATGTATACCCGATCGTCGAGTCTTGTTTGTTGACATATGCATTGGTCAAGGTCGGCGTGCACTTCCACGTGGAGAGTCGAGAAAATGAAGTCAGTCGTCGGTATCTGAGCAAACGACTTGATCGAGCACAATTGTTTAAATCACGCAATTCATAATATTATAGCATTATCTATTTGTATTATCATGTCAAGTTCGCGTGTTATGCTACTATGCAAAATTTGAAAAAGTTTTTATACAATAACTTGACCACATGTATTTATTTATTGACAAGTTATACATACTTATCTCATTGTGATGGGAATGTGTTGAATTTTGTGTAATTAGATAATTAGGACACACATAAATAATTATATTTTGAAGTCCAGGGGCTTAGTTGTCATATTTTAAAAGTTGAAGGGCCTAAGTAACATGATCTATATTGGTATTTGGTCCCAGTAATAGTAACAATGGCACACTTCTTTAGGTCCTAACAAAGCCAAAAATAGTAAAGAGCGCCTGCATATGTGTGTTTATCACCCACACAAGATACACATAACACATGATCACTTCAGCTCCACAATACAGTTGGTACGATAACCGACAGCCTCGGGGAAAAAACCATACTCGAGTTCGACTCAAAACTGTATTTCAGAAACATGAGTATTCATAGCACATAGTAGTATTGTGTATTGTGCTGTCTGCAGCAATACACACGACTCAGAGCAGATGCTGATATAGAATTATAAGATTGTTTCATACGCAAATATTCATGCAATTATGATTTATGATTACACGAGTATATACTAAAAATTTGTTCCTAAGAAGAGCCATTTCCAAAACAGGGCACAATCTATCATACCTGGAAATTTAACACCTAATGTAATAGTCCAACTGATAATTTACTGTACAGCCTAATTAGTCTTAAACCCCAAAGGTAAAGTGTGTTAAAATCAGTTCCTACGATCTCTAAATCACGATTTCTTTCTGTTACCTGATGTTCTAATTTTGTATTCTGAATAAGCATTCTTTTCTCAAAGGTGAATCAGTGAAGATAGCCCTAATAAAATCTTCTACCTGCAAAATGATGGAGTTGTTTTGTAGTTGCAACGTCCCGAAATTAAAGTTTTGGGCTTTTCAAAAATAAACAAATGCTATGCACAATTTTCATACCTCAGATGATGTTAAATTGCAATCAGCAAGTTCTCCACTATCCCATGCAGCAGTTATCGACTTCAACGGCATGTCCAGAAGTTCTAAAATGAATAGAAGAGAATATGTAAATAAAGTTGGGTTGAGATTCAGCCTCTCTTCTTACGCGGTAAAACAAGAAACTGTAATACAGTATATTTTTGTGCTACAGTCTACAAACTGTGCATACTGATGAATGATGATGCCATGATGGTAAATTCATAAAACAAACACAAACCTCAGAGGGATCTTGTAATTTTAAGAAGATGAGCTGGACTTCTTTTATAATTAGTTTAGAATTCGGGAAGATTTCATAATTAGATTGAATAATATGGAAGAAGAATGATGATACCTGACAATTTTCTCAACTTCCGAATGGATAATATAAAATAATCGCTGCCATTTTCGTCCTCCTGTGGCTGCCCTCTCTGGGTCAAAAGGGGCTCCAGTAAAGTTGATAGATGCTCAAACAGCAAATGGATCAGTCTTTGAAGCTGTATTGAAGGAAAATGAGAAAAGGCAGCTTAACACTCGATAAAAAGATATACGAAGTCTTTTCACATGCGTACCTGTAATGTTTCTTCAGCCGCCATGTCATCTAAAAGAAGTATTTCTTTTGCGATTCTAGAAAACACAGTCTCTAATATCATGGTCATGCTCTTCTCGTAGATTGAGGGAAGTAATAGAGGCTCCCAGATGATATGTACCTTTTCAATTATGAATGCAACCTGAGAAAAAATAGGCATATCACCAAAATCAATTCCAGCAAAGTGGAGAAGAGAAACTGAGAGAGGAAATAGAAACAGAATATACCTGGTCGATAGAAAACTTGGCGGATTCAAATTGTTTTATCTGATGGGTATTTTGAAACCCATCGGCACTGTCAATGGCCTAATAAATAAATAAAATTGCAGCAGAACATATAAAAATACAGTGATACTAATTTAAAGCATAAAACTTGACATAGATGCATGCAAAATTAACCTGTTTCAAATTATGAAGAACAAGCTGGATTTGTCGTTGCAAAACTTCTTCAGCCATGAGTTGAAATCTGGGAGCCAGGTCAATAAATACTGCAAGTTCTTTCACGGAACTAGGGAAGTATGGACGATACTGCAACATTAAGAGTAACGAGAAGCTAATATTACTATGCATAAAAATTGCATATGCTTCAAACGTGTAAAAATAAGTATTATAACGCCATTTCCTTCTCCAGATGAGTAATTTATTCTTTAGCATATCACTGAAAATGTTTCAGCATTTTAAATAAATGGAGACGGCTAATCATTTATGAGAAAAGGCATCTTTGATCCTTCTAAATCCTGTATAATTAGGCCTACACGTGTTTTTACCTATCTACATCACGAGAAAAAAGAAACGGCCATTCCGAAAAATAAACGTAAGAGTACATTCCTGTTTTATGGTTGGACAATAACTTGTGTAATAAAGAACTGACAAAGTCAAATTTTGGGGTGAATATAGATGAAAATTCTGTAACAAAAAAGAACAAATTATAATTTCTAAATCCACAATATTATACTTGCATTACAGCAAGATGTAATTAGTGTAAATCCACAATATTATACATCTAAAATACTAACTCACTCAGAAGCCGAATTTCAAATTCTCAACATCCATCCTGATATTGACAATTGACAAGGAAACAGAAATGAATAAGCATAAAAAGAGATGCATACCTCAAATGCAAGACCAAGAATCTCCTGAGATAAGTAAAGACAGTCATTGTGAACGAGAATGGCAGCCTGGGTGATGGAATCAAGCTGCCTTTGAAGCTTCAGGAATTCAAGGAAATATATGTCACAAAATTACCATATATATATATATATATATATATATATATATATATATATATATTGAATTTGCAAATCATATATAGGATTCTCAAATGATGGGGTAACAGCCTAAAACGAATATTGAAATATGTAAACTTTTAATTAAATGCCTCCTCATCCAACCTTCACGGGTATGATAGCTTCATAAAGAACTATAGCATTTCTAGCTGTTTTATAGAATTCCAATCCGACTTTTGGAGGCAACAAGCACACATCCTGCATAGACACTAAATCAGAATCAATATTCTCAAATGTTTGGACAAAGATGTAGAGAGTAGAAAATATAGAGAAAACGATGTGAATGCAGACCACCAACACAAGCATAATGAAGAGAACATGCATTCTTGGCTTCAGAAAAAATAAACTTCTTCTCGGTAAGGGTGTTATATTTTGAAAACAATGTTCATGAGATAGTTTCAAGAAAATAGGTTGCTGAATATCTTGATCGCAACAAGACGGCCTCAAAAACTTCGGGCTGGCTCTTTTTTTTTTTTTTTCATTTGTAGGTGGAATCGGGCTAGGTCCGCTAGGACAATCATTTTGCCAAATCTAGCTTGAACTGCAATTAATTTCTAGTGAAAGATTTAAATCTAAAAATCGCAGGCAGAAAATAGGTGTTGCATTGCATGCACTTTACTAACCATAAGGGTTTGATGCACAAGCTCCATTATCTGTTTAGCTGCTTGAGACACCACACATTTTTCGGATGAGAAAAGCAAGACCACATGATTAGAGATATCTTCAGCAAGCTGCTCCTTCTTTGCTCCTGAGATTTTCATAACGAAGTCCTGCAGGAAGATTTGATGGCTAATGGAAGAAAAGAAAAACAGCTGGTAAATACGAGATTTTGACTAATTTCACTCACTTGAGGAAGACTGAAACTAGATTGCAGAAGTATGTTTCTGGCCTTAGACAAAATATGAACTTTCTTTCTTGATGCAAAGTGGACCTCCACATTGTCAGCAAATGTGCTCAGCTTCTCAGACCTGGCGTCGGCTGGAGAGATAAACGTTAGTTCCTTTAGAGCTGTTTCAAAATCAATTGTTAGTTTCCTGGTCTCTTGGAACTCGGACAGCTTGGAAGCATCATCGGGCACAAGCTGAACATGAAAGCAGGGGATATTATGAACTACGAGTATATAACATATGAGTCTGAAAAGGTGATCCAATTAGGACTTGGGAATTTCGTAACTACTTTTTTCAAATGGAAACGCAACGAGTAAAAGATGAAACGAAAAGAAAAGGAAAAGAAAAAAAATGTTAGGAAGCTGGGTCAGGAATATTCACATTGACATTATAAGATGGTGCAAAAAATATAGCAACAAACCTTAGAAAGGAAATTGGAAATTATCATATCCGACATCTGTCGCCAAGCCAACCTTCCAAAACAACACATCCAAGGACCGTTGCGGAAGAATAAGAAATTGTTAAAAAATCCAATGATTAGAAGAAGGTCGGAGTACAGAGTTTCACCATCCAGATTGTTGGCCTGCAATACGAACAGAAGATTGGAAGGACATGAAATTATATTACTATTAAGAATTTCAAATTAATGAGCAAATGTTTGTATCTCTCAACACCGTTGATATCATCTTCATAAAATGTACCTTATGATCAATAGATGAAGGAACCATTTTAAGAACTGCCTTTGGGCCATCCCCCAAGTCCTCATTGATTTCTTCTATTAATGGAGTCACAGTGAAACTCACAACTGGACTGATAACATATTTAATAATCAAATCCACAATTTTAGCAAGTCCATAGTCGAGTATGCCTGCAACCTGCATAGACAACATGGAAAAATGATTTTAAAATCCAGGATTAAGTGGAATAAAAAGTTCATATTAACTCACATCCATTGCTTTCAAAACGGTGTATAGCTCTACTAGCCCATTGATCCCGTCCATAGTCGTCTTATGCTTAATATGCAGTGCATTACCACCATGGTCAAATTGCACTGCATTTTCCACAGACCTCAAGAGCAGCTTTTGAATCTACATCCAAATCGAACGAAGAAACAAAGCAGCATTCTAATCACAGCAGAAAAAAATGAAAAACTCTACTACTCTACGAACAACAACACGATTTTGAGCCACTTAAAGTGCCTAAAATTAACAGCAAACATAACAGATGTGGAAATAGGTAGCACTAGAAAAAAAATCTGGCTAGAAAAAAAACACAAAAAACATACAATCTTTGGAGGAATCTTAATTACCTCCTCAAAACAATCAATCCACTGTCTCCTCAGAAACCCATACACCTCCGGCTCACCTTCAACTTCAGATTCAGCATCACCATTGCTCTTCACTCCCAGGGCTTCCTTAAGCTCCCTCAACCCCTCCGCAGCCTCCAACACTTTGCCACATTTGAGAAAATGCCTAACCACCCCAAACTTTTTATCTAATTCCAAAACAACCCCAACAATCTCCAGAATCTCCCTTTTCTCCCCCGCATCCCGCCTCTTCTCCACAATCTCTCGAACGATCCTTCCGACATCCGCCTCAATCGGCCGATCGAATATCAGGCTCAGCAACGCGAAGACGTCTTCGGATAAGTGTTCGGACCTGGAAACGACGTCGGCGCACTGAGAGAAGAAGGAGGCGAAGTCGTGGTGGTGCGAGATTAGGTAAGATTGAACTGTGGATTTGATTCGGAGAGAGTGGGCATCGAGGCGGGATATGAGGAGGCGGAGATCCGGCGCCGATAGCGGCGAAGATGGAGAGTCCGGCGACGAGAGAAGATCCTGGACGTTGATTGTCTTCAATAGAACGTCCATCGAAAGAGTCTTACTGAGACGGTGGGGAAGTTTGCACCGGAGAGTTAATTGTGCTTTGCAATAATGCAATTGCACCCCAAATACGTTTTTGTTTTATGTCATTTTACACCCACAAAAATGCCATAATTGTACATTTTGCCAAAATTATAATTTTTTATTAATTAATTAAAATAATTTTTAAAAGATATGAAATAAATTTTAAACAATTTCAAGAATAATTAAATAATTTAAAATTATTTTAAAAACATTTTTAAAATATCTTAAAATAATTTTTTAAGTAATTAAAAATTAATTTTAAACATTATATTGTGTCTTAAAAATAATTTTTAAATGATTTGAATTTTTTTTAAACATTTGAAAGTGGCTTATAATAGTTTATAAAATCAATTAAAATAATTCTTACACATTTAAAAGTGACATAAACTAATTTTTAAACATTTTAAAGTGTCTTAAATTAAAATAATTTTTAAGTAGTTTGAATTATTTTTAATCATTTTAGAGTGTTTTAAAATAAATTTTAAATGATTTACAATACTCTTAACACCTTTCAAAATATATTAATATAAATTTTAAATGATTTTAAATATCTTTTAAACATTTTAATGTTTATTAAAATATTTTTCAAAATGATATAAAACAATTTTTAGATATTTTCAAATTGTTTTAAAATAAATTTTAAATGATTTAAAAAATAATTAAATATTTTAAATGTCTTAAAATAATTTTTTAATAATTTGAAATGCCTTTTAGACCATGTCTTAAAATAGTTTCTAAATAATTTGAAATAGTTATTAAAATATCTTAAAGATTTTTAAAATAATTTTAAATATTTTTTAAACATTTTAAAGTATGTGAAAAGAGTTTTAAAATTATTAAAAATACTTTGTAAATAGTTTATAAGGATTAGGGTTTTAAAGTATTATATAAACATTTTAAATTTTGTTTTAAATAATTTTATAAGGATTAAAATAACTTTTAAATAATTCAAAGTGTCTTATAATTATTTTTAAATGATTTTAAATATATGTAACTATGCAAGCATGTTAAAGTATCTTAAAATAATTTTTATGTGACTCCAAATACTTTTTACACGCATAGTGTCCTAAACTAATTTTTAAATGATTTTGAAATATTTTGTAAAAATATTCTTAATCATTTTGAAATATCTTTAAATGATTTGAAAAATATTTAAAACAAAATATTAATGTTAAAGGTGTAAAACATTTATGATGAACGTGAGTTGTATACTACCCACCGACAATCATATGTCTTGCCTTTTTTAATCACACGTTATTTTCGTGAAAACTACCTAGTTTTTGCAACTTACTCCCTTTCATACATATTAAATACAATAATTTTGATTTTTTTTATTACACCCAATACTAATTTAAGTGCTAGAGATATGCGTACATACAATAATACTCAATACATGAAAAAAAAAAGATCATAAGAATTCATGCAAGCTATGTCCCATAACATAGTCCACAATCACTCGGCTCGTTTTCTCGGTCGGATGAAACGAATCCCAGAACACATACTTGCTCGCATCCGAACACGTAAACGGATTCATCTCGTCGCATAAGTACCCCATCTCGAACATCCCCGTCGCACAGCAAGCCATCGACGCAACATCAAACCCGAACCCCTTAGGGTTTCGAATCACCCGCATGAGAACATCGTAAGGATTCGAGAAAACCACCCGAATTCCGAGCATCTCCTCGTTCGTCTTGTTCGCCAAGCCGCTCAACTTCTCGTTGAAGCTCGAAGCAACGGCGTTGTACCTATCCATGCACCCGTTCCCGTTGAGGAAATTTGTGGTCCTCTCCAAGGGCAAGCACCCCATCGGAGGCAGCCCCGTCAGCGACATTTTGCGGGCCCCCAAGGTGTAAATGTCCTTGATGAACTTCCCCGCGAGCTCGATCAAGTGGTTCTGGAACTGCTCGATCGAGTATTTGGATCGAGTGCTCGGGAGAGTGAAGTAGTTCTCTAGGAAGTCGTTTGTGCCCAAGCTGATGATGTAGAGAGACTCACTGATTGTGGAGTTGGCTTTTGTGTCTCCTATGTGGGCTTTGAGTTTGGTCTTGTACTCCTTGAAGTATTCCAATTCTCTCCAAAGTGGTATCACATTCTGCAAAAATATATATTTTGCGGTTGAAAATTAACAAATCAATACATGCACAAACAAATACATATATTTTCGACGATATCGTACTAAAAATTTCAATATACAGCTCTCTCTGATATATGAAAAATGTATTATCAGAAATTTCGTTACAAATGAAGTGTGTCAATATCTCTGGGACATTAATTCAAATTTTGATGAACAAAATAACGAAATATATATATTGAAAAACCGAAATATCTCGTTTTATTTACTCACACCTTCACAAAACAAACAAATACTACCATATATATATATGACTTACAAGCACATTAGAAGTGGCATTGTCGAAACCAGTACCGGCAGAAGCAAAACAAACTCCTTGGGCGAAATCCGAAATTTTATACTGAGGATCCAAATACGCGGGCACAAACGGCCTCAGACCGAAGGCCTCGGAGATGAGGTCGGGCGGGATGCGGCCGTTGGAGAATCTGCCCGTCGGGCGGCCGCCGAAGAAATCGCGGCCGTACGGCCGGAAATTGCTCTTCAGCATGGTGGAGATTCCGTTGTTGTTGCCGGCGTCGACTGAGGAGTCTCCGAACACGATCACGGCCGGAACCTTCGCGGCGGTGGCTTCAATGATCAGCATAAGAATAAATAATGGTGCCATGAAAGTAGACATTTTTTTTTTATTCTTGTTTAATTATTTTTTATTTGACTAGAAATGTTTTGAACATTTGAAGGTTTATATAAATTCCGTTACGAAAGGGGAAGAGTTTGTTGGGAGGTAATTTAATGGTTTAGATGAATAAAAACTTAAAAAAATATGATCGAAAAAGAAAAAATGTGTTAGGTGTTGATGAGAGCTTTTATTGGCATTAATGAGGAGCTTGCTGTGGTTTCCATGGTGGTTGGTGGGATGACGACGACGCTCCATCGATGAAATGAATTTCGACAGGAGGTATGCGAGTCGAAACAATCATATATATAAGAAGAAGAAAAAAATTATGTAGTAGCTTGTTTTGTTGTTTACAAATTCGTTGAGCTTTAAGTGGAAGTTGATCGAATAAGATTAATTTGATCAAATAAAAACGAATCAAATCGAATGAGTAAGAAACTTCTCATAATCGAACATTATCAGATTAATTATTTTTGTGGTAGCTACAACCTTTATAGAAAACACATGCATGATGCATGCGTAATGATTTTTAGATGTTCCCCGACTAGAAGGGAGGCTATTAATTTAGTGTTGATTTAAAAAAAAAATTAAAATATTGTTGTTATCAATATCGAATTGGTCCCTCTGTGTTCTAGTTACAAATAAAAATAGAAAATATATAAGAAAAAACATTTGAGTGGTTACACTAAACTACTCATTTCAGTACATGAAAAATAAAAAATAAAAAGTCAACATATAATAAATAAATTAAATTCATAAGTCACCAACCATAAACAAAAAACCCCAAAAATTTATATGTAAAATTGGAAAAAACCCAGCATACACTTAAAATTATAGTAATTTTTTTGAAAACCGATCAACACCGGTAGATTTTGTTCTAAGCTAGACCACCTAAGTAGAATTCTGACCCTACTATAGGGGAGGACCTACTGAAAAATAACTGGACGCCAAGATGATAAAAAACTTAACACTTCTCATTCTTACGATTTTCTCAGTGAAAAATCAAAAGCAAGTCTTATTCAACACCCCAATTATGTTATGACATCTCTTCTCACACTTCATACCTCCGAACTTTCCGTTCTTAAAGAGATAAACGCGCTTTCACGTCTTCTTAGAGTTTCTATATATTGGAAGTAAGTTGCAAAATGAATCAGTATATTTTGACTCAATTCAGATCAGTTTCTATTGGAAGTAAATTGCAAAATGAATCAGAATATTTTGACTCAATTAAAGATTCAATTCAAAATTTTATGACTCATAGACAATAGCTATCAAAATGGGCTCGTCCAATTAGGCCAACCCGACTATGAGGATTGATTGAGCAATTCATATAGTGGCCCAAAAAGAGTCAGGACTTTTTCTTGGCCGGGCTTGATTGATCGGTTAATTGACCGTTGAGCCGACCCAATAATATATAATACTATATTTTTAGTTTTTATTTTATTTATTTAGTTTTTAAAATATTATTAATAATAAAATTAAATGTATTTTGTACTTGTTCAATATTTAAGTAATACTAATAATAATAACAATTATTATTATTATTATTATTATTATATAATATGTTTAAGAAGTTTATTTATTAATATAATGGGATTACATTATTTATTTATGTGCATATAATTTTACTATATAAGTAGGACTATTATACTCCTATTTACTATAATAGAAAGGTATTGCATTTTTATTTGAAGTGATTTTAGTAACTTTAATTTTATTTTTTTAGTTTTTAAATCATGTTTATTTTTTTTCCTTTTTTATATAATTAAATAGTTTAATTAACATATTTTATGAAATTAAATTGAAAAATATTTTTTTCTACACTATTAATTGAAATTAAGCAAGAAGAGCAATGCAACATATATAAAGTTGCAAACATTTTGATTTGTAGTTTAAATTAATTCAATTTAAATAATTTAATTTCAAAATATCAAAAATATAAAAATTCAAACAAAGAATTAGTATATTTTTAGGTTTGAATTATTTTACAAGAGTGTTCTTATTCAATTTGAACAACGAAACTCACATATATGTATTGTACCATCAAAGTTATAATTAAATTGAACCACGGTTTATATTGGCTATTGCTTGAATTTTATTTACTTTTGTATAGTATATACCGCACGTATGATATTACAAAAATTTAAATTAAATTATGTAATAACCGCACTTTATATAAACGCGTATTGACTGTATTGACTTTGACGACCAAATTTGCGACTTCGAATTAATGAAAAATTGAGCTTATATAAGACGCACGATGACATTTTTTTTTTCTATCGACATAGGTCATTGGAAAGAATTGCATAGCGATCTAGGGTTCTATCGATAAATTCAGATCCATGGTAATTAGATCGATAAATCATTTGCAAGGTAACATCATTTCCAACTATGCAGTTCAGATCCATGATAAATTCAGATCGATAAATTCAGATCAATAATTTTTAAATGATTTTTTGCAAGGTAACATCATTTCCAACTATGGAAGAAGAAGGGAAAACATGCTCTATTTCCTCAAGGGGCATGCTCATAAATTTCAAATGCAAAACCAATTCCTCACAAGATCTACTATCAATACAAGAATGGAGCCTCATTCTAATCCATTGGTGGCCACATCATCTTTTAATTGTAAGCATAATTTTATTTAATTTATACATCCAATGTTTTTATTTTTATTTATTTTTTGATTATCTGATCATATGCAATTTATTTTTATTTATAAATTAAGAATTTAATGATTTGATCTTACACCACCATCAATTAAAATTTTCATTTTTTTTATGCTAAATACATTTTATTTTCAAAATAAAAAATATTAAATGGAATTTGCCATACAATCCAATTTAAGAACAGTGTAAATTAATGTAGATGAACATAATCATAAATCCATCGTATATAATTTTATTTTCCCCCAAAATATTATCTCTTCATATGCAATATATTTTTATTTATAAAATAAAATTTTATTTATGTAATCTTACAACACCATCTATTAAAATTTTCAATTATTAAATTTTTATGCTAAATACATTTTATTTTCACTCAAAAATATTAAATGGAATTTGCCTTACAATTTAATATGAGATCAGTGTAAATTAATGTAGATGAACATAATCATAAATACACGTATTTTATTTTATTTTTCCCCAAAATATTAAAAATAGTAGTAAATGAAATTTAACTAATAATAACAAAAATATTATGAGAACATTATCCCAATGGTGCTAGAGTCAACTCATTCTCCTTTTATAATTACATTACGTGTCTCCACTTGGCCTCTTAAGATAAATACTTATTTTTGTAAGTCTTGATTTGTCATTTTTTAATTTTATGTGGGTCATTTTGATAACAAAATTTCACCCAAATCATTTCAATTTGAAATGAAATGGTCAATTAATCATCGAAATTTCACCCAAATTACGAGTTTTAATAAAATTATTTAATAGTTTATCTATTAAATATGGATTTATTTGAAGAATTTGGAGTTGAATTGATGTGTACCGATGTTTTGGGGGTCAAAATGGTACGATTTATAGTTACGGGGTCAATATCGAAATACATGCATAATACGCAATAATGTAATTTTATTTTATATTTCTAAGTGCTCGTAATTCCTTAATATTGTTATTGCAATAAGCAATCTACATGAAGAAAAGGCAAAAAGCGTTAATTACATACAGCACATTATTTATACTCGGAGAAATTAATAAAAAAAATACCCGAATTTGTAAATCAGCCCCTTTTTCTTCCCTAAATCACCCTTCTCCGACGTAACTTGGCGCGACGCCGGTAAGCTTCGCGGCTGCCGTTGGTGGGCCGTTTTTGCATTAAGCAGTACTTGCTCTTTCTATGCATATTTTTGTCTCGATTTTTCGGTCATCGCGTCTCATATACATGGCTTTGATTTTCTATGTTTTTTTTTTCATTTTATTTGAATTAGTTGTTTGTGTTAATCAGTGGTTGCCCCAATTGAAAACCCAGCATTCGTTTGGACAGAATTGATGCCCCAATCCGATTTCCCCAAATTGATGAAACCCTAGCATATGATTTTATTTGTTATTTTAATTTCAATTTTGAAATTCCAGATGTATTCAGACAAACAGAGCCTGAAAAACACGCATGACTGTGTTATGGAACTGTGTACATGTGTGTATTGCTATGATCAGAGTAATGGGAAATTCAGTGATATGAAATCAGTTGGGGTTGTTTGATGTGGGTTAGTTGAAAGACTATGTGATGGCACAAAGCTTACTTCATTTTCATTTTTAGCTTTAAATTTCTCTCATTTTTTATTAATTAATTATCTATACGGTAGTTCTTTTGATTTACTTGAACTACAGTTGTTGCTGTTATGATCTGCTCGGTGAGTCCGTACATTGAAATCATTGGATACAATTGAAATGGTTTCATTTCCTTTTTGTGTATTCTCTATCTCTTTTCAGGTCTGTTTTTCTAGTTCGGGCATCGCGCTTGTTGTGCACGGGAGTCTCTTATTTGCGTTACTCCAACTAGATTATGGATGCGACACATATTTATCTGTCTTAAATAAAGATGAATTTACAGACCCATCAGTCAGGGCAGATCTCTGGACAAGTACCCAACCAACCTGGTACTATGTTTCCTGCGCCCCCACAGCAAAATGGAAATCCTATGCCTAATCAGATGCAGAATCCTAGTGCTCGTCTTAATACTCCAAGTATGGACCCAGAGTTTGTTCAAACACGCAGACATATGCAGGGGAAGATGTAAGACTTTCTCATTTATTTTTTGTTCACCAGACATTATCTTTCACTAATGATTTTTATAAACAGCATATATGCTTGACTATGCATATTAAAGTTTGCAGGTGTTCTTGTTACCTGTATTTTGCAGTAGCTTATATCACCTGGCAATTTCTTTATTGTTGCATATGTTTGATACCTTGATGATAATAATCTTGGATCATAGATATTCCTTTTTTTCATAGAGGATTCATTGTTTAAGCTATTGCTTATAGATTATTTGCACGTGCTTTTGTTGTCATCAATTAGGCTAATTGACATGTCGTGTACTTGGTAGCTTACTCTGCCTCAGTGAGATAGAGTATATTTTCTTCCTATTTCATCTGGTTGAATGCTCTTCGTTATTTTAAATTTCTTATGTTTATCATTGATCATTGGTCTGCGTAAAAATATTTCCCAAATGCTGCTATTGTTGTAATTGCTTTCTTAATGTGTGCTTTTAACATTTGTAGATTTTCTTTTCTGCAGATGGGAATTCCTTATGAAGAAATGCCGACAATCTCTTGAGTTACCTAATAAAAAACTGCTTGATATAGTGAAACGTCTTGAAGATGGTTTATTCAGGAGTGCCAATACAAAGGTGCTATGTTTTGTCATTCTTTTCTTAAGACAGTGCTTCTACAACTTACGATTTTCGTGTATAACGGATACATTTACTTTTTGATTGTTTTGTACAGTTCACGCTTCATAAAATGTTTGACAGGGACTATACTGGGTTTTTGGAGACATTGTGTGAATTTTATATTAGTGAAATTGTATTGGTCACACTACTTATATCTACATTTCTATTTTCGTATAATCATTTCCTTAGGAGGAATATATGAACCTGTCGAATCTGGAAGACCGTTTACAACTTCTGATTAAGCGCTCTTCCATGAGTAATCAAAACCAGCATTTAGCACATGCTAATTCTTCCCCCCCTATTGGTACAATGATTCCTACTCCCGGGTTTCAACAATCTGGGAAGTCAAGCTTGGTTGGGACTTCCTCTGTGGATAATTCTCTTGTCTCCATCAATAGCTCGAATACATTTGCATCACCCACCGTCAATTCTGGAAACTTTGTGCCGACACGAAATGTTTCTTCTGGAAATTTGCAAGGTGGGGTCCCTTTAGTTCATCTGCTGATAGTTTAGTCTTGTCCTCTAGGAATGGAGTAGATTTTTTGGAATTACCTTTTTTTTTCATCCATCTCATGAAATATATATATATATATATATTTTTTTTGCAGGAACTTTGGCTAGTGGATACCAACAATCTTCACCTTCTTTTTTCAATAATGGGGGAAATAAATTTATGTCATCCATGGGTACACAGAGAATGCCGACTCAAATGATCCCCACTCCAGGAATTAATAATTCTAATAGTAATGACGTCAATACTAATGCTAATAACCACACATTTGTGAAGGTGGAGTCATTGAATAGTGGTGGCGAATCTACAAGTACATCACAACCTATGCTGCAAAAGCAGAATATGGGTGGTCAAAATAGTCGGATCTTACATAATAATGGTGGGCATATGGGTGGTGGAATCAGGCCCACTTTGCAGCAGAAATCCTTGGGGTCATCAATTACGCATGTAAATGGAGGTCCAGGGATGACGGGGAAAAATGTTTCTGGAACCACCGATGGGCATTTAGCAGGGACAGTAAGTGGAAACTCCGCACTGCAGCAACAATACCAACGACCAGTAACGCAGGGTACTGTACTACATTATTCTTTACTGAACTCCATACTTCTCTTTCTCTCTGTAAAAGGGATCTAATATTGAAATGTTAACCTCAATGCAGCTTTTTAAGTTGTATTCTCACCTCACTTTTTTTTCCTTTTTTTTTCTGCTTGTCAGGTAATCTATATGGAACTTCTGATGCTTCAGTGTCTGGAAATATGTGTGTTCCTATGACCTCTATTGGGTCAATGAGGAACAATCAGGGCTTAATTCCCACATCCATGCAAGCCACGCCTAAAGAAACCAATGTATATTCTACAAATCAGGTGACAAAAATGGAGCCTCACTCTACCGATCTTTCAGAAAACACAAATTTCCAACCACAACATCTCCAACATCAACACCCATCTCATCAATTTCAGCGCCGGCAACTTGCTCAGCATCAAGTTGGACCAAAAAACCAAACACATGACCAGCTTTTGGTGAAGTGTGATTCTTTCCATCAGTCCCAGATATCTTCCAATATAGTTTCTGAGGGGAAGCCTGGGATTAAGACAGAGCATCTGGATGAAAACCAAGTATCAAATCCCTTCCATTTTTCTGAAATGCAAAATCAGTTCCAACACAACTCTTTGGAAAATCAGCCCGGTGCTTCTCTGTTTATGTCACATCCATCTGCTCCACAGGATGTCGGTTCATCACAAGCGCAACCTTCAGAGCAGATGCAACAATTTGGCTGTAACCCTCAAAATGATTTTGCTGGTTTTTCTGATAGCCTCAAACCGGATGTACGAGATGAATTCCATCACCGATTAACTCGGCAAGATGTAGCTCAGCCAAGTAATTTATCAGAAGAATCAATGATTGGGCAGTCCGACCCTTCACAATCAGGAGAATGTCGATCTAACAACATAAGTCGGGAAAAACAGTTCAAAAACCAACAGAGATGGCTGTTGTTTCTGAGGCATGCTCGACGGTGCCCTGCCCCAGAAGGGAAATGTCATGATCCCAACTGCTTAACAGTTCAGGAGTTGTTGAAACATATGGAACATTGCAATGTCTTTCAGTGTTTATACCCTCGGTGCCGTGCTACAAGAGTTCTAGTCAATCATCATAGACGTTGTAGGGATGAGAGCTGCCCTGTTTGCATTCCTGTTAAGAATTTTGTACAGGCACAGCTGAAACAACATGCTCGTTCTGATTATAATACTGGGTTGCCTAATTTAGTCAATGGATCTTGTGAACCCAATGAAAATGTTGAAATTTTGGGAGGACCCACCGTAAACACTGCCCCGTTCATAGCCGAAACTCCTGAAGATTTACTACCTCCAATGAAACGCACAAAGATTGAACAAGTCCCCCAATCTCGTGTTCCTGAAAGTGGATTTCCCATCATAATAGATTCTGATGTTAATGATTGCCATGTCCAGGATGTACATCATATTGAACAGTATCATGACTCTAATGTTCCAATGAAACCTGAAGTTAGTAGCGTAAAAATGGAGGTTCAGGGAAGTTCTGGACCAATAAGTCCGAAAAATATCGAAATGAAAAAAGAGACCATAGAGGATGCGTACATACACAGTCTTGAAGTTGTTCCTGTTGCACAAGATAACCCTGCTGGAGTTGGTGTTCAGGAGGCCATTAAGACAGAAAATGAAATGGGACAGGCTAAGATGGAAATCACTTCAATACAACCAGACACAGCCAAGTCTGGGAAGCCGAAGATCAATGGGGTATCAATGATTGAATTGTTCACTCCTGAACAAGTCCGTGAGCACATTACGGGTCTCAGACAGTGGATAGGCCAGGTCTGTATTTTCTCGACCTTCTCTACATCAGTTGTCCTATATTTGCAATATTATTGTGCTTGCTGTATTTTGCATGAATGGTCATCACTTTCTGTCAGCAACTTGAATCGTTTTTCATTTAGTCAATCGTACTCATAGATTGTATATTTGTAATGCAGTCATATAAGAAAGGAAAATTAAGAAGCACACCGGAGTTCTTCTGTTTTAGTTTTGCCTCTTTGGTTTCGGATATCTTTTCTTTCTCCCTTTCTCTTGTTATATTTTTTTTTATTCTGGTGTAATGGCTCATCAGGAACTGGCAAGCTCTAAAGGATGCCATCAAACAGCCGGAGACAATACCCCTTTTTTAGAAAAGAACTGTGTATTGAATTTAGGCTTAAGGATTTTTAGCAAATTATAAGCACAGATTGAGCTTAGTTTACTTGTTTTCTGTTCGAGTTCTATGTGTTTCTTAGTGATTAGTTATTGGCCTATTCACCAATAGGAATAGGTTCTTTCTTTTGTTTTTATGTGTTTCTTTTTCTGTCCGCCTCCCCAATTTTAAACATGTTATGGATTCATAATAGCCATTTTTGTATCAGGGCTCACTTATCAATGCCCTCACCTACCTTCTCACATGCTCTTAAAATTTTATATTTCACCTGTCACTGATGGAACATGCATTTTTATTTTATTCAGAGTAGAGCAAAAGCAGAGAGAAATCAAGCAATGGAGCATTCAATGAGTGAAAATTCCTGTCAGTTATGTGCAGTTGAGAAGCTTACCTTTGAACCCCCACCTATATACTGTACACCTTGTGGTGCTCGTATCAAGAGAAATGCAATGTATTACACGGCTGGTACTGGTGATACTCGCCATTGCTTCTGCATTCCATGCTACAATGAGTATCGTGGAGACACCATTGTTGTAGATGGGGCTACGATTCTGAAAGCAAGGGTGGAAAAGAAAAAAAATGACGACGAAATGGAAGAATGGGTATTTCATATCTACTCGCAAAATGTTGTCTATTGTTGAGATATAATTGCATAAGATGTTAAATGTTTTTTTTTTCTTTTGTGCAGTGGGTACAATGTGACAAGTGTGAGGCCTGGCAACATCAAATATGTGCATTATTTAATGGTAGAAGAAATGATGGTGGACAAGCTGAGTATACTTGCCCGAATTGTTATATAGAAGAAGTTGAAAGAGGAGAACGTTTGCCATTACCACAGAGTGCTGTTCTTGGAGCAAAGGATTTGCCTAGAACAAATCTGAGTGATCACTTAGAGCAGCGGTTATTCGCAAAGCTGAAGCAAGAGAGGCATGACAGAGCAAGGTTCCTCGGAAAAAGTTATGATGAGGTGATTCTATTTTACTTGTGTGTAATCAGAGATGCATACGGATTTTCAAAACTTACTATCTGCCTCAATGTTTGATAATTAAGTTGAATTGCGTAATAGATGTACTTTTACTTTCAAATCTCTAGTAACTCGGAAACTATTGTTTAACTCTTTATAACTATGAAGAATTGCTTATTAAGAAACATTTAATGTATGAATTCAAATATTGTCAAAAAAAATAAAAATGAATGGGTAATGTTTCTATTATATACTATTTCGGTCTCTTCAATGTGAAGGTAGATAGGTTGTAGATAGAAGTATAGAACAGAATACGGGCGTTTCCAAACTTCATAATAACTATGTTAAGACTCTACAATGTTACTATGACTATAACCAAAAATTCATACTCGGCAATAGCTTAGTATCTAACATATTTATAATCATAAGGCCAAATGGCTTCTGATATATTTCTTTTGAATTTGACATATTAATGTGATGTTTTCTTTTATCCTTTTATTTCAATTATCCAGATATGCTGTGCACCTTGTTTATTAACCACTCAGTACTATTTCTCGACTTCTCCTGTTTAGGTCTAGGTGATAAATTTTGTGCTAATTTTGGTAGGTTCCTGGAGCAGAAGCTCTTGTTGTAAGAGTGGTATCATCAGTCGACAAAAAGTTGGATGTCAAATCGCGCTTTCTTGAAATATTCCGGGAGGAAAATTATGCAACAGAGTTCCCGTATAAATCTAAGGTGGGTATTGAGGGATGAGTTAGTATGGAAGCCTGTCAATATTATACTTATTGCTTCATTAATGTTGATATATTTAATAGAGTTAATAACTGAATGAGCCCAATTTCATTTGTTGAAATCTGTTGATTCTAGTAAATTCCATCAAAGTGCTTTATATGACAGAAATCCTAATGTGTGATATTGTGATTTGTTTGAGAATTTAATTTCTACTCATGCAAAGTTGAACATCAGTAGGTTTTCTTAAGTTGGTCTTCGTTAATATAATATTTGTTGATTTTCCTGTTTCCACTGATTCATCTCGTGGGTGGTCAGTTGGGGAAATAGTGATGATACATAAACAATATGTACTTTTCATCATTTCTTGTTTGTTTGATAGCTTTTTTGTGTACTGAAGCCTGATAAGCCAGATATGTAACATTCTTACGTTTTTAGTGGGCATTTGCTGTGTCACTAATTTATTATTTAAATCTGAATCTTCATTCATTCAGGTGGTTCTATTATTTCAAAGAATCGAAGGTGTTGAGGTATGCTTGTTTGGAATGTATGTGCAAGAGTTTGGCTCTGAATGCCTTCAGCCAAATCATCGCAGAGTCTACCTCTCTTACCTGGACTCAGTCAAGTATTTCAGGCCAGAGATCAAAACAGTCACAGGAGAGGCTCTTAGAACATACGTTTACCATGAAATTTTGGCAAGTTTCTGATTTTACCTTTTTCTTAAGTGTTTTTATGCTCTTATAGATTGATACATTATTGAAGAATTTTCTTTTTTTAATGTACATCTGTGTTCAGATTGGATACTTGGACTACTGCAAAAAGCGTGGTTTTGCGAGCTGCTACATATGGGCTTGCCCTCCATTGAAGGGTGAAGACTACATTTTGTATTGCCACCCGGAAATTCAAAAGACTCCAAAATCTGATAAACTTCGGGAGTGGTAATTTTAATAGTTGTTTGATCTTGTGACTGTTGAATATATTATATAAAGTACCCCCATGTTTGACCCAATTGCAAAAAGCGCAGCTAACGTTTTAAGTACTTAATCTATTTGACTTGTATTTACCTCTTGAACAAAAATCATTTCAATGTCCCTGCTTAACTCACATTTATGAAAACATTGGAGTCGTTGAATCAAACTCAAGTCTTTTTTTCTTAAAATCTTAATTGTTAGCTGGTTTTATGTTGTAGTTAGATCAAAACTCAAGGTACCTTCGTGTAAGTATCCCTATATTATAAGCGCTGATGCATGCCAATCCTTTCCCAAATTTGTTTATTGTATTTCAGGTACTTGTCCATGTTACGGAAAGCAACAAAGGAAAATATTGTAGTTGATCTCACTAATCTGTATGAACATTTCTTTGTTACTACTGGCGAATGTAAAGCAAAGGTCACTGCAGCTCGGTTACCATACTTTGATGGAGATTATTGGCCTGGTGCTGCCGAGGACATCATCTATCAACTGCAACAAGAAGATGATGGCCGAAAACCTCATAAGAAGGGAATCATAAAAAAGAGCATTACAAAAAGAGCTCTTAAGGCATCTGGTCAAACTGATCTTTCTGGGAATGCGTCGAAGGATCTGATGCTAATGCATAAAGTAAATTTCACGGCCTTATTATAATTTTGTGTTCTTTTCCATGTATAAAATCTTTCTATGTTATGTCTTCCTTTGAGTAACCATTTTTTCCTTTCTAACCCGGTCTTTCTTTTTCGTTCTTATGCTTCTTTTTTGAAACTAGAGAGAATATATCAATATTGCTGCTACTTAGAGGTCTTTTTTGTTTCACAGCTTGGTGAGACAATATCTCCAATGAAGGAAGACTTTATCATGGTTCACTTGCAGCACGCATGTACACACTGCTGCATTCTAATGGTTGTGGGAACTAGTTGGGTTTGCAAACAATGCAAAAACTTTCAGCTCTGTGAAAAGTACGGATTCTGACAATTTCTTCCTTATTATAGTAGAAACTTATGTGTAATGCCTTCTCCATTGCTATTTTTTTACGAGATTAGCATCAAATTAGTATTTGTCCTTTTAGTTAGTAAGCGTGTATGAGGAGGAGAGAACCTTTGTGAACAATTGATTATATTTGTGGTTAACACCTAAAATATCTGTTTATGGGCAGTATATTCCCTTAGACTCCATTTGGGCTAGGAATTTGAGGTGGATGTGAAGGGAAAGTTTTGATCTACCAACCTTTCATGAATCATGCCCAAAAATAATGACATGCTACAAAAAAAATGTGCTAATATATTACCTGTTTTTAATTATCAGGTGCTACGATGCTGAACGAAGACGCGATGACAGAGAGAGACACCCAATCAACCAAAAAGACAAGCATGCACTTTATGCTGTATGTCCACATGATATCATAATTTTACACACATCATACGTTTCACATAAACGTTTGTAAGAAATCACATATACATATAAATCGTCCTGCAGGTGGAAATCAGTGGAATCCCTGATGACACTAAAGATACCGAAATCCTCGAGAGCGAATTCTTCGACACTAGGCAGGCATTTCTCAGTCTTTGTCAAGGAAACCATTATCAATATGACACCCTTCGCCGGGCCAAGCATTCCTCGATGATGGTCCTCTACCATCTTCACAATCCAACTGCCCCGGCTTTTGTGACAACGTGTGTTGTATGTCATGTTGATATAGAAGCTGGACAAGGTTGGCGTTGTGAGACATGCCCGGATTATGATGTGTGCAACGCTTGCTATTCTAAGGACGGAGGAGTTGATCATCCTCATGCCTTGACTAATTGTCAATCCAATGATCACGATGCGCAGAACAAAGAAGCTAGACAATTACGGGTTACTCAGGTAACAACTTTTGTTTTTCCTTGTTTGGAATTTTATCATCTGCAATATTTTGTTGTTATTGTATCTCGAAAAAACTGAGAATACACTTTCAAATTGATATTGTCTGCCTAATGTTTTTTTTTTCTTTTCAAAATGAGACTTTTTTCCTTCCAAATATGCTCCGTCCGCTCATTACACTTTGTTCTCCCAACAATCTCCTCAGCTGGTTTGAAAAGAAATACATCCAATCACATTATTATCATTGTTTTTCTATTTTTATATTAATTCATCTTTCACCATTACATCTATTCATCTCACATCCATTTATGCCCCCGAGACTCCTCATTTTCCTTTAAAATAAAATAAAACCCATGCCTATTTTCTAAATGGAAATGTGTATCCAATCACCCCTACATATCTGAAGATACAATTGCTTGACAATGAGCAGTAGTGACGTAAAAATGGAAATGCTCAAGGCTGTACATGAATTGTTTACATAAAAATCTTCCCAAGGAAGTACTAAATTAATTGCTCAGATCTTTTTTTTTTTTTTTGGTTTTGTCGCGCAGCTGAGGAAAATGCTTGATCTTCTGGTGCATGCTTCTCAGTGCCGGTCCTCACTTTGTGAATATCCAAATTGTCGTAAGGTGAAGGGACTTTTCCGCCATGGCATGGGTTGCAAAATACGTGCTTCTGGAGGTTGTCCTTTGTGCAAGAAAATGTGGTACCTTCTCCAGCTTCATGCACGGGCATGCAAAGAATCAGAATGCACTGTACCGCGTTGCAGGTCTGTTTCCTGAGATATTTTATACTGTATATTGTCTAGCATTTGAATAATGGTGTGAAGTACAAATAAATAACATCTATAGGGTTTTAGCGCTTACCCTATTTACAATAACCCTTTGACATTTATTCGTCTTTCTCAATAGGGTGGTATGTAAAATACATACCTTAAGAGTTAAGGGGATGTTTGTAACGCGATTACCCTATTTACAATAACCCTTTGACATTTATTCGTCTTTCTCAATAGGGGGGTATGTAACAGTAAAATACATACCTTAAGAGTTGAGGGGATGTTTGTAACGCGATTAAGGATATTTTTTTATATTAAAAACCGGAATTCTTTGTAATTAGACTAAACCTTAGGGATATATATTTTGTAATTTTCTGTTAGTATTGTGATGGAAAAACATTCTTTGAAATCCTTCCATTTTGATACAGGGACTTGAAGGAGCACGTGAGAAGGTTACAACAGCAGTCAGATTCACGACGAAGAGCTGCTGTAATGGAAATGATGAGGCAACGTGCTGCGGAGGTTGCCAGCAATTCCTGATATCGCTGTCGTGTATATATTGTAGTAATTGCAGCTTTCTAGCATTTCCGTAAAATTTTGTGGAACTACATTTTTGGAACAAAAGAAGTGCTAAGGTAGAGAAATCTTTTTTACTTATCTGTGATAGGCTTAACTCCCCAAAAGAAAATTTGAGGAGTTAAACGTTTTCACTGCACAATAATTTATATTCCTTGTTAGTATGAGCTCGCTCGCTAGGCTTTGTTTATAGATGGGGGTACAGGACGGGTTGCCTCTGCTGGAACTAGCCGTTACAATTTAGATGGGAAGGGTACAGAAATGTGTTATATATGTCTAGATATGTGATTAATTTCGTTGGTTTCGGTTCTCTTGTATATCTCTTGCCATGGTTAGATGGATGAGTATACACTGTATCATGACTGATGAGATTTATTGTTAAATTATCATGGTGAAGCTCAGTTCTCTACATTTTCTTGATGCAAAGTTTTATCCTACATTTTTCTTTGCTTGATTGCTTTTACCCCTAGTCCGGTGACATGAAACATCTTGAGTCAGAGCTTTTGGATCGGCTTAATGAGACGACGACTGAGTAGCAGCTTGTGACTGGTGCTCAGGTATTTGTTAAAGCAATTAAGAAATCATAGTTATGATCATCAAAATATCAAGTCCTTGAACCAGAGAAAAACTAAGAACAACGAAGCAAAAACTAAGAACAGGTCTAGCTAATTGCTGTTTTCATCCCGACTGATGAGGTTTCTTGTTCAACAGGGTACTAAAAGGCGGCTGCGAATGACTTCCGTTGACAAAAGCAGTCGCCATGGCCTTGTACATGGCTTCAGTCAGATGAACTCCGTCCCAATTGATGTAACGCCTAGGGTCGATGCACGAGGTGGCGGAAGGGGACCCACACGCGTTGAAATAGTCAAAGTTGTAAGCCCCACCACCGTACCCACAACACGCTTTGTAGAGCTCACTGAACCCGTACTTCCTCGGATTCTTCACCACCTCGGCATACGCATTGTAATAATCCGCGTAAACTATGGTCGATTTCGGGAACTGCTTCCGAAGCACGTCAAGCTCGGCTTTGAGATTCGCGTTGTGAGCTTCGCTTTGCTCGTTCGCGCTGGCTAGACAACCCATGCTGTCTTTGCTTTTCGACTGGCCTAGGTACATCGACAGCGTTAGGCACCCCGTCGGGGGTAGCCCTTGGACGACCACGTGCTTTGCGCCTCGTTTCAGCAATGCCTATACAAGTGAAACAATTAGTTTTGTTTTTTTTTTTACTTTAAAATACAATTTTACCCCTACCTGTAGAAAACTGCTGACACTATTGATGGCAAGTTGTTGGATTGTTTTTGTCGGGACGGACGAGCTGAAGCTGTAAGCGTAGTCGTTTGCTCCGATTTCTCCCACCCAAACGAGGGCATCTCGAAATGCGGCCTCGCACGCTCTCGGTGTGGTCGACGAGTCACGACAGCCTTTCCCTCGCAAGAACTTGTCGAACCAAGCGAGCTGTGTTCGGATCGACTGGGGAGTTATGTTGAGGGACATGTTGTTTTTGACGAAGAAGCTGTGTTCGATGGCGGTGGACCCCGCGACGGCGAAGTTGGAGCCGCCGCGGAGGTAGGGGGAGAGGAAGGGGAGGGATAGGGATTGGGCGACAAAGTCGATGACGAGGCGGCCGTCGGAGTAGCGGTTGGTGGGGTGGTGGAAGAAGGTGGAGCCGTACGGAAGGTTGGAGACGAACATGAAGCCGCTGGGGCCGGTGTCGGAGCGGGTGTTGCCGGTGTCGGTGTAGGAGTCGCCGAAGGCGTAGACGGACTCGAAAGGGGCGGCGCGTGGGTCGGCATGCGCCGACACGAGTAGTAATGCGAGAGCGTAGAATGTTAGTGAAGTAGGCATTGGTTGGTGTAATAAGTTTTAAGTGTTGTTCGGGCAAGGTTTATATAATTGAGAAATGATGATTGTATGCTATTTCCATCCGAGATAATTATGTAGATCGAGAGACGTAGGTGCGTAAGTATTAAAAAAAATATATTACTTTTTAATATTTAGATAAAATAATTATTACTACTGTATCTCTCTCACATTACTTTTTATTTTAAAAAAAAAGTGTCACAACCGGTGCAGAACAGATAGAAATGTATTTTTAAATTTAAAAGTAAAATAAATTTGAATAAAATTAAAAAATTAAAAATAAAATTTTATTTCAACATAAATAAAATAATTTTTTTTTAAAAAATTTGCAGAATTAGTTAGAAAAAAAATGTGTATTTTTTTACGAGAAGCAGTACTAATTAGTTGCGACAATAAATGTGAGTCACCAACAAACTGTAAATGCGAGTCGGGAGGCGACGATGTAATAAAGGGAGAGATGGAGATTCATGTTCAAAGAGTGGTTGAGATCGGAAATGCTTATTAAATGTCGACAACCAAATGATGGTACCTGAATTTGTGGCCAATAAATCAATCTCTCACTTAGAGCATAAGGTAGAAAGTCTACGTATACTTCTACTTCTCACCAAAAAACGAAATAAAAATTATTGGAGATATGTTGACGTGTAAAAATTAGAACTTTCTAACAATTTTGGATAAAAGAACTTCTAACGGGTAGAAATAAAAAATAATATTATTTTATTATTAATTAACAAAATCAATATTTTTGTTGTAATTTTTGAAATAGTTAAAAATTTTAAAAACGAAATAAAAATTATTGGAGATATGTTGATGTGTAAAAATTAGAACTTCCTAACAATTTTGGGTAGAAGAACTTCTAACGAGTAGAAATATAAAATAATATTATTTTATTATTATTATTTAGTATTATTAATTAATAAGATCAATATTTTTGTTGTAATTTTTGAAATAGTTAAAAATTTTAACGTTAAGAATTATTTTATATTTTAACGTTAATTCTGTATTTTATTTTTTAACTTTTACAATTATTTATATTTTTATTTTATATAAAAATTAATTAAAATTAAAAATTTTAAAATAGTTAAAATTTTAACGTTAGCTGATTTATTTTATATAAAAATTTTGAAATAGTTAAATTTTTAGTGTTAATTTTGAAATAGTTAAACTTTTAGGTTACCAATTATTTGTATTTTTATTTTATGTAAAAATTAATTAAAATTAAAAATTTTGAAATGATGATTATTTAATATTTTATATAAAAATTAATTAAAAATAATTATTCAGTATTTTTTGTTATATTTTTATTTTAATTAATTAAAATTTAATTAAAAATGTTTTTTTTACTTTTACTATTATTATTATTATTTAAATATAAATAATAAATAAAAAGTATAAAATAAGTAAGTGTGAGTCTTATAAAATTTATTTTTTTGAGTAAAATTATTGGATGAGTTAATAGTTTTTTTAAGTAGGACTTAGGAGTTGAAAAAATATTGACGCACACGTGAACTACTTATCACCCAAAACTTATATTCACACCACTGGAAATGCTCTTATAAATGAGTTTTTTACGCAGACTTACGCGTACATTATAATAATGTTATTTTTTTTACTTTTTGATCGTAAAATAAATAGTAAAAGTGTATTTTTAAGTTAAATAGTAAATTAGGCGACTAAAGTTTAGAAAGTAGTTTTAGAAAAATAGAAATAAAATTGTATCTTATAATAAAAAAAATTAAAATTTTATTTCATTTTTAAGCTTGTAGTTAATTGAGATTTTCAAAAAACGAAAGTGTGTATAATTAATTGGGATAGAGATAGTACTTTATAGTCACGCAAGTTTAAAAAGTAGTTAAAAAAAATAGGGATAAAATTGTACTCTCTTTGTCCCAGAGCTATAGACACATGTGGTCAAAGTTGACTTTTTTTGTCCGTCCAATCCATATCATAAACATATACAAAAATTATGAAAAAATAACTAAAATAAAATTCAACTCACTATTCAACTTCGGCTAAAATAGATTTTAATTGAAATATTATGAAAAATTTTCAATTCCAAGTGAAACATGTTGACTTTTTCCCACAAATGTCTAATGTCCAAGCATATCCTTCCATTTATAACTACAATAAAGTGGAGAAAGAGTTTCTAACACTATTTACAAATAAAGGGATTGAAGGCAGTGTAGTGTACACATAGCAGTTAAGGGATTTTAATATATACTGCATATTTTTTTGTGAACGCTCAAATTAAAAAGCAAATAAAAATTATTATTATGCTCAATCTTTGTTAGCCTACACCATAAAAATTATAGTATAGTTTTAATTATGTTATAAATTTAATTCTTTTCTATAATTTTTTTTTTATATAATTTTAAAATTGTATATATTAATTTATATAAGTTTAGTATATACATTTTAGTTATTTGATAAAATTATTTGATAAGAATTTCTTTACAATGTTTTGATAAAAGATATGAATTTTTTAATGTGACAACATATAAATATAACTCAATCTCAAAATTTGTTTTTTTGAGTTAGGAATTTTTTTTAAATAAAAATGTAAATATATCGTAAAATATAAGAATTTCTTTTGTAAATGTTTTGATAAAAGATATGATATTTTTTAATGATCTCTATTTTCGAAAAATTAGAATTTTTTTTTTAAAAGTTTTTGATAAAAGATATGATATTTTTTAATGATCTCTATTTTCTAAAATTTGTTTTTTGGAGTTAGGAATTTTTTTAAATAAAAATAAAAATATAAGAATGTAAATATATCGTAAAATATAAGAATGTCGTGTTTTAGTTTTTTTTTTTTAATTTTATGGATACCCTACAAATATACAAAATTCTGATGAAGAAAATTCAAAAGAAATTCATAAAATACATATCAATCATACCGTTTGGCGGAAAAAAGACACAACGACATAAAGTAGGCAATCTTTTGTCCTAAAGCTTATGAAATGAAATCCAATGTAAGATAACATCAAATAATGCATAAACGAGTCCGTGATTTATGGGGTTTGATTTCACAACCCAACAGTTAGTACGTGTCCGAAAAACATCAACATCCACCACCTTATTATTTTGTAAACAATCGAACCATTAGCCCTACTCGTCTTTGTTCCTTTAGCGTTAAGTCAATGAATCGTACGTGACAAATGTGAAACGACAGGGCTAATAAGTTGCAGCCTTTGATTTTGATTGCACGACGGGAGGACCGGAGAGCTAGAGTCTTATCGATTTAGGTACCTAGCTATATTTTGATCGACATACTCTCTATCTATCTGTAAATCAAATGACATGCATCAACAAACAAACAATTGTTACACATCAACTACAAATCAACCATAATATATATGATGTATTTCTTCTGTCCCGTGCATGTAGTAATATTTATTTTGTAAATTACAAATAATTTATGACTACATGCATCATGTAATATGTACACCAAAAGCAAATGGACCCCAAAATATGAATCGCTCCCTCACTCACTCACTATCTATCTATAAGAAGAGACCTTCCTCTTCTACTTTCATCACACCAAAACCTCAATCATGGGCATTGACCAAAACATTGCCCACACCCTAATTCTCTTCCTCAACTTAGGAACATTGCTTACTTCTATAGCATGTCCGTCTTGTCCAAACACTCCGACCACCGGCCCAAAACACCCGCCACAAGTGCCCGAACCACCACCAACCATACCCAAACCTCCCATTGTGCACCCTCCAATCTTCTTTCCTCCGATTGTGCATCCAAAACCACCTTCTGTCGTTAAACCACCAACGGAAACACCTCATACTCCTCTACCACCGATACAAACTCCACCAAAACCTCCCGTCGTTAAACCACCCCCATATGTACCCAAGATACCGCCTACCATCCCAAAACACCCTCCACATACCATCCGAAAACACCCTCCACATCGGACCAAACATCCGGTCGTAAAGCCACCAACCATACCCAAACCTCCGGCAATCCCAAAACCACCACCGGAAACTCCATACACTCCACCGGTAGAAACACCATGCCCACCACCAGCACCACCGAAGGAGCAAGAAACGTGCCCCATCGACACCCTCAAACTCGGTGGATGTGTAGACGCATTAGGCGGACTAGTCCACATTGGAATCGGACCCAGTGCAAAGGACACATGTTGTCCGGTGCTCGAAGGGCTGGTCGACTTGGATGCAGCCCTATGCCTTTGCACCACCATCAAGGCTAAGCTTCTCAATGTCAACATTCTCGTGCCTATTGCTCTCCAACTTCTTGTAGGCTGTGGCAAGAACCCACCATCCGGATTCCACTGCCCAGCTGCCTAGCTAGCTAAAACTTATAGTATCTTTTATTATTATTACGTACGTACAAAGTTTTCTTAAGATTTGCCCAAAATTATTAATGTTGTTGTATGAACTAATTAAGGATCGGAGAAAATAATAAATATTTTATTCTCTGGAATATAATGTTATGTTTTTATTTTCGAATTATATATTTAAGTTTTTTTATTCATTAATAATTTGATACAGTATTTAAGAAATCAAAAGATCTTGCAATATCTATCATAGAAAAATGATACTAGTATCAATTTTCTGCAAACCCAGACATCAGACATGTATATCAATCAGTACTGTATACACCTCTTCGATCGCTACAACATTTCACACAAAACATACGCCCATTATCGAGACCAATATAACGTACTTTTTGTAGATTAGACTTCTCAAACTACTTGTTAGCTTTTGACAAAGCTCTTGACGACACTCGATTGCGATCGGCGAGATATAGTACGAATAAAACGAGAACCGAAAAATAAACTCAACAAATAACTGCATACAATATCTGTGGACCGTGGCTACCAAAGATATACTATGTATGGATACAAAGAGGCAGTTTACTCTTAGTCTTTTACAAGTTGGAAGAACTTATTATTGAAAATATGAATTATTATTTTCCAAACACATGGAAGAAGAGAACCAACACACTGATTCATTAAAAGCTAATTAATAATAAGATCATGAGCTGCTGCTGGAGGAGGAGGAGGAGTAGCAACACTGTCCAATACATTATCGATAAAACGACCCAAGAAGTCGTAAGACGACCCTCCTTCCGCCATCACCCCTCGACTCTTCTCGCTCAACTCCCTCACCTTAGCCCGTCGTCCCTCTGCAGTATTCCCCTGCTGCCCCATCATCATCAGTTCCCTTATCGCCTTCTCTATCACCTCCGCCTCCACAATCTCCTCACACCCTTTCCTGTAATCCATCTTTATCTCCACCGCCACTCCTATCTCCTTCACCAGCTGGAAAGCATTCGCCTGCTGCTCTGCCGCCAGCGGCCAAGCAGCAACCGGCACATCGCACCAAACGCTCTCCAAAATCGAGTTCCACCCGCAGTGTGAAACGAACCCTCCCACCGCCCGGTGGGCCAACACCGCCATCTGCGGGGCCCACCCTGTCACCTTCCCGACCCCCTCCGTCCTCTCCAAGAACCCCTCCGGCAACGCCTCTTCAACATCCTCGTACTCCCCCGGAAACTCCAACTTGTCCTTCGGAGGCGGCTTCCTCAACGACCACAAAAACCCTCCCCCCCATTTTTCGAGGGCGACAGCGATTTCCTCCACCTGATCCCTCTCGAAACTCCCGTTGCTCCCGAAGCAAACAAACACCACCGACGAGTCGGCCCGACCGTCCAGCCACCCGACGATCATCGATCCGTCGTCCCGGGGACTGGCGCCCTGGATTGTAAGCCCCACCACCGTACCCACAGCACGCTTTGTAGAGCTCAGTGAACCCGTACTTCCTCGGATTCTTCACCACCTCGGCATATGCATTGTAATAATCCGCGTAAACTATGGTGGACTGCGGGAACTCCTTCCGAAGCACGTCCACCTCGGCTTTGAGGTTCGCGTTGTGAGCTTCGCATTGCATGTTCCCGCTCGCTACACAACCCATGCTGTCTTTTCTTTTCCACCGCCCTTGATACATCGGCAGCGTTAGGCACCCCAACGGGGGTAGCCCTTGGACCACCACGTACTTTGCCCCTCTTTTCAGCAATGCCTATACATATGTAAGGAAACAATTTACTTATACTAACTATGCATGCATGCATGCATGCAGACTCTTAAAATGGAAATAATAGTGTACATGTGACTACAGCATGCCCACTCTTAAAAAGGAAATAATTATTTTAATAACCTGTAGAAAGCGAATGGTTCTGTCGACGGCGACTCGTCCGATGGTTTGTGGCGGGACGATCGATCGGGCGCTGTAAGCGTAGTCGTTGGCCCCGATTTCGCCCATCCAAACGAGGGTGTCGCGGAAGGCGGCCTCGCAGGCACTCGGCGTGGAGGCCCTGCACCCTTTCAATGCCAAGAAGTTGTCGAACCAAGCGAGCTGAGTCTCGAGGGACTTGGGCTTAAAGTGGCGATTGATTCCGTATCTGACGAAGAAGCTGTGTTCGATGGCGGTGCCCCCCGCGACTGCGAAGTTGGTCCCACCTCCGAGGTAGGGGGAGAGTAAAGGGAGGGACAGGGATTGGGCGATGAAGTCGATGACGAGGCGGCCGTCGGAGTAGCGGTTGGTGGGGTGGTGGAAGTAGGTGGAGCCGTATGGGGGGTGGGCCACGAACGAGAACCCGCTGCGGCCGGTGTTGCCGGTGTCGGTGAAGGAGTCGCCGGCGGAAAGGGCCGATGGACTGGAAAGGGCCGGCGGCGAGGGACGAGTTGGGTAGGGAAGAGAGGAGGAGTAGTAATGCGAGAGTGTAGAATATGATAGCCATTGGTGGGGATCGAGTTAATTTGTTTCGGGCAAAAAGGGTTTATATATAGTTGAGGAATGATGGATGTATAGTAATCGAGTTGTACACTACGTAAATAGTATGTTAAATTTGTAAAAAATATAAATATTGCTACGAGACGCATGTGTTCACTCCTTTTATTCTACATTTGTAGTAAATATAAATAGTAACGAGAATTTACTCCATGTGTATTCATTTTATTTTTTGGGTAATTTTACAAAGAAAATGTGTAAATGGTATTTATTTGTGTTACATATTCTAAATAGGTTGAAAAGATGTCCTAAAACTCGTATATAAGTTAGATTAACTTATCAACTTAACAAGTTTTTTTAAAGTGTTACTGATCCATCTTTGATATAGTATTAGAGCAGGCCACGACGATGGGTGTGCCACAGCCGATGAAATTTCTGACTTGCCCAAAGATGGCATTATATCCACGAGTAGAGCCGACAAAATCGAGTCTACTCGTGAAGGGGCAAGTTGAGTATTTCACATCGATTGGAAAAATGTCTTAATGCTCATATATAAGTTGTAGTGTATTACATTATCACCTTAACAAGGTATTTTAAGTTATTGACCAACTTTGACAATTAGCAAATTTAAATTAAAAAATAAAATAATTGAGAATAAAGTTAACAAGACCTTTTAAGATGTAAAAAACACGACGGACGAGTCGGACTGCGTGTCGAGGATGATTGATACGTCCAGCCACTCGTTGTCGTACTTTTCTTTTTGGGTGGTCTCATTACTAGTCATCACATTCCAAAAAAAGAAACTATTATTTCACACTATACCCTTAAAACAACACAATACTTCTAAAATACCATAACTTTTACTAAATAAAAGTTATTCTTATACTAACGTGACAACTAGTACGAGACTAGGATAGTACTAATACAGTAATACTTTGTCATTGAACCAGAGAACAACTAATAAGACCAACGTCGCCAAAACACTGTTTAATTTCATTCCAACCGATCACGACGTTTCTTCCTGAACAGGGAACTAAAAGGCGGCTGCGAATAACTCCCGTTGACGAAAGCATTCGCCAAGACCTTGTACATGGCTTCCGTCAGATGAATTCCATCCCAATTGATGTAACGCCAAGGGTCGCCGCACGAGGTGGCTAACTTGGACCCGCATGCATTGAAATAGTTGAAGTTATAATCCCCACCACCATACCCACAGCACGCTTTGTAGAGCTCACTGAACCCGTACTTCCTCGGATTCTTCACCACCTCGGCATACGCATTGTAATAATCCGCGTAAACTAAGGTCGATTTCGGGAATTGCTTCCTAACCACGTCGAGCTCGGCTTTGAGGTCCTTGTTGTGAGCTTCGCTCTGCTCGTTCGCTCTGGCTGCACAACCCATGCTGTCTTTGCTTTTCCACTTGCCTACCATCGACAGCGTTAGGCACCCCGTCGGGGGTAGCCCTTGGACGACCACGTACTTTGCGCCTCTTCTCAACAATGCCTATATATATGTAAGAAAGCAATTTAATTAAACTGACTACTGCATGCATGCATGCATGCTCTTAAAAAGAAAATAAAGTAGAAACTCAGTATAGTAATACTCTGTATAAGAATAAAGTTCTTATAGTAATAAAATATTCATGTCTCAACCAGTTATAAATAAGAATAAACTCCACATTGTCATAAGTCATACATTTTTTAAGTCTCGTCTTAAGGATTTATATCTCTATAAAAAAATTATTTTTATTTTGTAAATCTCTGTATAATAATAACTCTATAGTAATATATTTTACCGGTCCCAACTATATGACTGTACGGAGTTTCTACTGTAATTATTTTAACCTGTAGAAAGACAATGGTGCTGTTGACGGCAAATTCTTGGATTGTTTTGGGCGGGACGGACAATCCGAAGAAGCCGTAACCGTAGTCGTTGGCCCCGATTTCGCCGACCCAAACGAGGGCGTGGCGAAAAACAGCTGAGCAGGCCCTCGGGGTGGCCGACGCGGTTTGGCAGCCTTTCCCTGCCAAGAACCTTTTGAAATAAGCGATCTGAGAACCGAGCGAGTTGGGGGTTATGTACTCGGTGATGTTGTTTTTGACGAAGAAGCTTTCATCGATGGCGGTGGACCCCGCGACTGCGTAGTTGGACCCGCCGTGGATGTAGGGGGAGAGGAAGGGGAGGGATAGGGATTGGGCGACGAAGTCGATGACGAGGCGGCCGTCGGAGTAGCGGTTGGTGGGGTGGTGGAAGAAGGTGGACCCGTATGGGGGGTTGGACACGAACGAGAAGACGCTGGGGCCCGTGGTGGAGTTGGTGGAGCCGGTGTCGGTGTAGGAGTCGCCGAAGGCGTAGATGGCCTTGAAAGGGCCGGCGGCGCGGGCGGAGTTAAGTAGGGATGAGACGAGCAGTAGTAATGCAAGAGTGTAGAATATTGTAGCCATTGGTGGTGTTTGTTTCGGGCAAAAGGGGTTTTTTATATATATAATTGAGGAATGATGGATGTATAGTAATTAGTTGCGACACTAATTATGTACACTACGTACATAGTATGTTAAATTTGTAAAAAAAAATATAAATATTGCTACGATAGGCATGTGTTTACTCCTATTCTACATTTGTAGTAAATATAAATAGGTAGTAACAATAATTTACTCCATCTCTTCTTACATTTGTAGTCATTTGTTTATATTTTTAATTTTACAATAGAAAAAGTGATTACTGGAGTGGAGTAACAAAAAAGTCAACTTAACTACGAAACAAAAAAAAAATTATTAAAAAAAAGTTAATTTTTGATTTTTTTAAAAAGAAAAAAAGAAAAAAATTTTTTTAATAAAAAATAAAATAATTTAGAGTAAAGTTAAAAAAATAAATGTAAATTGTATTTTAAAATAAAAAATTAAATTAATTTTTTTATTTAACTTATCGTAGGATATACTTCAAAAACTTTTGTCAATATTATGAAACATAAAGAGTACAGAGTATAATTTTTATGGTGTTTCACAATTGATTTATTTGGTACTAAGGTATGGGAACTGAATTGAATATACAATTCGAAAACAGAATATGTTGTGAGAGAACAGAAAAATGTTGTATAGAGACCGAAATGTTACCCGAAAATCGAATTAATTACAACCTCTTCGGTCCCCCAAGTTAACATGCATATTCGGTTATCGGGATACATTCGGTCTATTTTCGATCCCCCAAGTTAACATGCATATTCGGTTATCGGGATACATACGGTCTATCTGCGCATATTTGGTCTCAAAATTCTTTTACTAAATAAATCATTTTTAACCAATGAAAAAGTATTTTAAGCATTTTAGTATAAAAGTTTTTTTTATTAAAGGAGTGTTTAGAAAAAATAAAACATTAATTATCTCAATTGTATATAAATATATTATAACAATTGTTAATGTTGTTTTATTAACTAATTAAGGAGAAAATAATATTTTATTCAATTCGAATTTTTAAAATTCTATTAATTCAATACAGATTTTAAATTTTTAAAAAAATCTATATGTATTCAAAAGTTAATAAATTTATTATGGATTTCATTTCTAAAATATAAAATAATTCAACTATTTGAAATCTCTTGAAAATAAATGGGATCTCTATAGATTTCTATTTTAGTTTACAAATTTATTATTAAAAAATAATATATATATATATATATATATATATATATATATATATATATATATATATATATATATATATAAACATAATAAAATTAAAAAACATGGAAAAAATTTAAAATAAAAAATCCAAAAATTAATATATTATTATTACAATAATAATATATGTAATATATATAAGTAATATTTATTTATATAACAATTATAAAAATAAATAAAGCTATTCATCAAAATATTTTTAAAAATATAGCTATTTTTTATTTAAATATATTTAATCATTACATAGGATTCATATAGATATAGATAATATATTATTTTAAATGTGTTTGTTGTTAAATGTGTGGAGCAAAAAATAATAAATGAGAATATCTAACGTCATAAATTATTCTCATATAAACGTGTTTGTTGTTATAATTTAAACAATTTTGTTATTTTAAATTATTCTCATATATATGAGAATAATTTATATGGCGAGTACTGTTGTTATTTTAAAGGTATTTTTTCCTGTGTTTTGAGTTTTTACGTAAATTTATGTGTTAGTTTTTTTCGTGTTTTTTTTTCGCATCTTATATATATTTTGAGAGGCGTAAGTGATTTAATATATATATATATATATATATATATATATATATATATATATATATATATATCCGCATGAGTTCCGAACTAACCAAAAGTCTTTTCCTTTTTTAGAGCCGTAGCCTACTATTACAACTGTGTGGTCTAGTTGACTAAGCTGAACAGGTCCCGTCTGATAACGGTCCCGAAACACTAGCGAAGTATCGACAACAGCACAAACTGGTTGTACAGAAACAGCCCTCTTCAAGGCTTCTTCATCACAAGTAGGAACAAAAATATAATCGTCGATATAGATTAAGGGTCGCTTTACTGGTTTTGACGACAAATGCCTTTGAAAGGTTGATTCGTGTTTATTTATGTAATAATTAAAATCGCATCGTCTGGTACGGAGCTTGTGTAAATCGTGCTAAACAAGGTTTTATCAATAATATATAAGGAAAGAAATAAATTTTTAAAACCGTTTTGTTTTGAATTTTAATTTGAATTTTAATTTGTTACCAAATGACTTATTCAACTTTCAACTATCACATTTGAAACAAATTTTAACTATCACGGTTGAACAGAAAGTTACCAATTTATTCTCATATAAATGAGAATATTTAACATCATATATTATTTTAAATTATTCTCATATAAATGAGAATAATTTATATGAGAGTGTTTGTTATTTTAACATTATATATTATTTTAAATGTGTTTGTTGTTAAATGTGTGGAGCCAAAAATAATAAATGAGAATATCTAACATCATAAATTATTCTCATATAAATGTGTTTGTTGTTATAATTTAAACAATTTTGTTATTTTAAATTATTCTCATATAAATAAAAATAATTTATATGGCGAGTGTTTGTTATTTTAAATTATTCTCATATAAATGAGAATATAGCATCATATATTATTTTGATTATTTGCTTCTGGTGAATTATTATTAGTAACTAATATTAATTTCATAAACCCATTTAAAACTTATCTTTAAACTTATTTAAATTATTTTTCATTAAATTATCTTGTTGATTTAATAATAAGATGTTTGGCAATAGCGTAGTAAATATTTAATTCTTGTTAGTTTTTAACTTTTTATAATTCATGATTTTCTTTTTTCTTTCTAATTTCACAATTAACTATAATACCTTCAACTAGGGTTTTGGTTTTAACTTGTTGTAGTTACCTCAGAACTCAGAAGTACTAATACCTTCAACTAGGTTTTGATTTTTTTTAAAAGAAAAAAATAAATTAAAAAAAAATAAATGTAAATTGTATTTTAAAATAAAAAAATAAATTTTTTTTTATTTGACTTATTGTAGGATACTCCAAAATGATTTGTCACTATTATGAGTTAGGGAGGCCGAATTGAATAAATAATTCCGAAACCGAATATGTTGTTAGGAAATCGAAAAATATTGTATAGGGACCGAAATGTTAACGAAGATCGAATTAATCACAACATCTTGTCCCCAAGTTAACATGCATATTCGGTGATCGGACACATTAGGTCTATCTGCACCTTGCATATAAATTATTTTACAAAATAAATCAATTTTTAACCAATTGAAAAAGTATTTTAATTAAGCATTTTAGTATAAAAGTTTTTTTTATTAAAGGAGTGTTTAAAAAAATAAAACATTAATTATCTCAATATTGTATATAAATATATTATAACAATTATTAATGTTGTTTTATTAACTAATTAAGAAGAAAAATATTTTATTCAATCCGAATTTTTAAAATTCTATTAATTCAATACCGATTTTAAAATTAAAAAAAAAAAAATCTATATGTATTCAAAAGTTAATAAATTTATTATGGATTTCAACTCTAAAATATAAAATAATTCAATTATTCGAAATTTCTTGAAAATAAATGAGATCTCTATGATTTCTATTTTAGTTTACTAATTTATTATTAAAAAATAATAAAATTTAAAAAGAAATATATATATATATATATATATATATATATATATATATATATATTAAACATAATAAAATTAAAAAACATGGAAAAAATTTGAAATAAAAAATCCAAAAAATAATACATGTAATATATATATAAGTAATATTTATATAAAAATTATAAATTATTCATCAAAATATTTTTAGAAATATAGCTATTTTTTATTTAAATATATTTAACCATTACATACAATCCATATATATAGATATATAAAAATTAAAAGTTTAATTTTTCTTGAATCATCTATTTATTTTATTTTTCTTGTACAATTTATAGAATTCCATTTAAATCAATAAAAAAATTATTTCAAAATTAGTTTAAAAATATGAAAATTTATATAAATTAAAATCAATATAAATTCAAAAAAAAATCAATTCAATACACCCTCCTTAGTGTTTTTTTTATTCATTAACCAGATACAGTATTTAAGAAATCAACACTTTAAAATATTAAGGCGGCTGTTTAATTTCATTCCTCCTGATGACTACGTTTCTTGCTCAACAGGGAACTAAAAGGCGGCTGCGAATGACTTCCGTCGACAAAAGCATTCGCCACGGCATTGTACATGGCTTCCGTCAGATGAACTCCATCCCAATTGATGTAACGCCAAGGGTCGCCGCACGAGGTGGCTGACGGGGACCCACACACGTTGAAATAGTCGAAGTTATAATCCCCACCACCGTACCCACAGCACGCTTTGTAGAGCTCAGTGAACCCGTACTTCCTCGGATTCTTCACCACCTCGGCATATGCATTGTAATAATCCGCGTAAACTATGGTCGATTTCGGGAATTCCTTCCTAAGCACGTCGAGCTCGGCTTTGATGTCGGCGTTGTGAGCTTCGCTTTGCATGTTCGCGTCGGCTACACAACCCAAGCTGTCTTTGCTTTTCGACCGGCCTCGATACATCGTCATCGATAGGCACCCCATCGGGGGTATCCCTTGGACGACCACGTACTTTGCGCCTCGTTTCAGCAATGCCTATATATATACGTAAGGAAACAATTTAATTATATTGAATACTGCATGCATGCATGCATGCATGCATGCAGACTCTTAAAAAGGAAATACTCACTCCGAACCCTTCGATGTTGAACGTTGACTTTTTTGTTTCGTCCAATACATATGATAAACAGTATACAAAAATTAATTTTTTTTATAATTTTTGTACGCTGTTTATCGTATGTATTGGACGAACCAAAAAAGTCAACGTTGACCACCTGTGACCATTTCTTAGAGTCGGATGGATGGAGTAATTAATTTTTACCTGTAGAAAGCGAGTGGTTCTGTTGACGGCAACTCGTTGGATTGTTTTCGGCGGGACGGACGATCCGGAGCTGTAACTGTAGTCGTTGGCCCCGATTTCGCCGACCCAAACGAGCGTGTTGCGGAAGGCGGCAGCGCAGGCAATCGGGGTGGCCGATGAGTCCCTGCACCCTTTCCCTCCCAAGAACTTGTCGAACCAAACGAGCTGCGTCTGGAGCGACTTGGGCGTTATGTGCGGTGTCGGGATTTTGTTTTTGACGAAGAAGCTGTGTTCGATGGCGGTGGCCCCCGCGACTGCGAAGTTGGTCCCACCTCCGAGGTAGGGGGAGAGTAAGGGGAGGGAGAGGGATTGGGAGATGAAGTCGATGACAAGGCGGCCGTCGGAGAAGCGGTTGGTGGGGTGGTGGAAGTAGGTGGACCCGTATGGGGGGTTGGACACGGACGAGAAGCCGTTGTGGGCGCCGGTGTCGGAGTGGGTGTTGCCGGTGTCGGTGTAGGAGTCGCCGAAGGCGTAGACGGACTCGAAAGGGGCGGCGGCCGGCGACGAGTTGGGTAGGGAAGAGAGGAGGAATAGTAATGCCAGAGTAGTGTAGAATATTGAAGCCATTGGTGGTGGTTATTGGTGTTTGTAATTCGGGCAAGAGGTAGGTTTATATATAATTCAGGAATGATGGATGTATAGTAATTAGTTGCCACACTAATTTCAATTCGTGTTAAGTTTACTTTTTAATTCAGTTCAAACATATTAAGTTTAGTTCAGTCCAAGCGAACAAATCCTAAATGACGTGAGTCACCTCACCTACCTTGTTCCGCCGAGCTGGTGCAGTAAAAAAGCATAAAACTGAGAAATCACGAGTTCAATTTCTTTACCAACACTTTCTCGATTTGCCTATTGTAATATGTGTATTTTTCTTTACTTATTATGTACACCATTACAGTTTTATCTATATTACTGCTAATGAAGTACATGATTAATACACCACCGAAGTACAATGATCAATGAGTAGCAACTATTACATAGTATGTTAAATTTGTTAAAAATATAAATATTTTTTACATAGTATGTTAAATTTGTTAAAAATATAAATATTGCTACGAGGCGCATGTGTTTACTCATTCTATTCTACATTTGTATTCAATATAAATAGTAACAAAAATTTACTCCATTTGTAGTCTTTTTTTTTAAGTGATTGCTGGAGTAACAAAAAAGACAAATTAACTACAAAACAAAAAAAATATATTAATATTAAAAAAATATTAATTTTTGATTATTTTAATAAAAAATATATTTTTAAGTTAAGAATTAAAATAATTGATATTTTTTTGTTGCTAAGTTAAAAAATAAAATAATTGCTGAATTTGTTGTTCGGTACCACAGTTAACATTTTTGGTCATCGAACTTGCATATTCGGTCCCGAAACTAAACAGTATTTAAGAAATCAACCCCGAATCATCTTTGTAAAATCTACAATAGAAAAATGAAATTAATTTCTTCAAATATAAATACCTCATCGATCGCTCCAACATTTCACGTTAAACACACGCCGATCAACGACACCAATAATACACTCAAATATGACCACCGTAAAAGTTTTGCAATACATCCTCGTTGAATTTGGAAATATCTCTGGATCAATGGCTTCTTATGTAATCGTGATCTTCGCTCGTTGAAACAGATTGCCATTTTTAAAATTGATTACGTTCTATCACGCTAATTTTCAGGATAGATCGGGATTTCGAGATAAACTGTCCACACCTACTAATTTGTAAACTTTTATTGAATCTCATTATAAGTCGTTATCTCAAATATGAAATGTATATTAAAGCTTAAAGGTTTTGCATGTTTGAAGTAATATTTAGTATGTAAAGTAAATTATAAAACAAAAAAAGAATTATGATAAATGCATAATATTTTCTTTTGACAATTATTAATAATTATAACTGAACAATATAAAAAAATTATTCTTTTTTTAATTAAGTTGTTAAGAATTTATTCATTATATTAGTATTAAGACTAATACAAAACTCAAAAATATGTTTTAAAATTGTTTTTCATTAATAATTTTAGTATTTTTCAGAGAAGTGGTAAGACGCACAAAGTCTCAAAGCCATTCCAGATTGAGGCCTCAAACCAGCTGTATAGAAAAAACACTAGCATTTTAAAGTAAATTGTAGCATTTAGAATTATTACCATAGGAACAGGGACTTGAGAGGCTAGCTAGCTGTCCATAGCGCTTAATGCTCGGGCTATCTTAGAAGAAAAGAAGGAGTAGTTGAAATTTTTTCTCCATTTTTATTAGAAAACTGGAGCAAGTACGCATATATAAGTATACAATTGTATCTAAATCTTGATTGAGACGGAAAATGATTATTATTTTTTTTTATTAAACTATATCTTATTGACACCATCATATTGATCTAACCTACAGTTTAAAATAATTTAAATAATTAATTTATATTTTGAAAATTTTTGTAAAAATTAATTGGCTGAAATAATTTAAATAATTAATTTATATTTTGAAAATAGTTTAATATTTTTTTTATATTTTTTTTATTAATTAATACTACTATTAATTATTTACTACTATTAAATATAAATAAATATAAATTAACTGATTATTACGAATACAACTATCAAATATAAATAAATATAAATTAATTAATTAAGAAATCTTTTAGAATTACTAAAAATAAAAACTTTTTAAATTTAAAATTTATAAATATTTTTATTTATAATTTATAGTGTGAACACAACAATATTAAACCTTTGATACAAGTAGGATTTAGAGATTCAAGAATTATATATGTATAGATATAAATAGTAACAAAATTTTACTCCATTTGTAATTTTTTTTTTTTTTTAAGTGATTGCTGGAGTAACAAAAAGACAAATTAACTAGAAACAAAAAAAAATATTAATTTTTGATTTTTTAATAAAAAATATATTTTTAAGTTAAAAAATAAAATAATTGTTTTTTTTTTTTTACAAAACTAGTGTAACTTATATTTAAATGAAAAATTAAATTAATTCTTATAATACAAAAAGATTTTTAACTATATTATGAAATATAAAGAGTAAGTTTTCAATTAGTTCAAAATTGATTTATTTGGTAAATGATTAATCACAGGGATAGAATATACAAGTTCGGAGACCGAATATGTAATCGGGAACCGAATTTATTGTCCAGGGAACGAAAAATATTGTATGAAAATGTTGTCCGAATACCGAATTAATTATAATATCTCTTCGGTACCCAGTTAACATATTCGGTCCCAGAACTAAACATATTTAAGAATCAATCCCGAATCATCTTTGCAAAATCTACAATAGAAAAATGAAATTAATTTACTTCAAATATAAATTAATACCTCATCGATAGCTCCAATATTTCACGTTAAACACACGCCGATCATCGACACCAATAATACACTCAAATATGACCACCGTAAAAGTTTTGCAATACATCCTCGTTGCATTTTTCATCGTCTCCGCGGATTCGTTCATCATTTCATGACATGATCTGTATATATTTAGGAATCATAGTTGAGAAATTTTGACACGGTTAATCGATAAATACATTAATGTTATGATGATGATATAATATTGTATTGGTGTTATTTGGGAAAGAAGTCAAAGTCGGTATCCAATCCAAATCTGCTCTCTACTACAAAACTAATCTAATCGTCAAAGCCCTACATGCATAGGTGCTTGACTAAATTAATACAACGTATCTACCTGAATTACTTTCGCGCGTGCAATTTAGGTTCAAAGACTCGATGATTTTAGCGATGATTTTTGCGTTTACGCGTGTTTAAATGTGCATAACAACTCACAAGATCGATCTATTGGGTCCAACTAGTACACATATTATGGCCACCGCTAGAGTGTTGACGTTGATTCTGGTCGCAGTTTTCATGCTTGTTGCATCCACAGGTATTTTAATTTTAATTTTAATTTTTATTATGGCCACGGCTAGAGTAGTCTTGCCATTAATTCTCGTTGCATGCAGTTGCCATGCTTATTGCATCCAAAGGTATTTTAATTTTCCCGAATTTCCGCTTCATCTAGCTAATGATATTGCTATATACAAGTATATTGTTATTTTTCATAGAATGAATATCCGATCATGTAAATTAATTAAGCACGTACGGTGAATACTGATCATCTACCTGGTGCCTTTAATTAGAAGCGAAAAGAGGATTACATGACGACAGGGAGGGCCTAATATCACCACCACCACCACCACCACCGCCGCAGTACTGGCCACCTGCACCAGATTGTTGCCCAATAAAAACATGTAGCAACCACACTGAATGTAAAGACAAAGCTGGATGTGGTTATTTTTGTAGGAGATTAGGAAGCCATAAAATTTGCTCTATTATCTGATCATAATTAATCCTCATGAGTAATTATACGAAATGTTTTAGGGTCAATATATTTCAAGATATATAGATGATCAGATTAATGAAATGAATCCTTATCATCCTTTGATCTTTCTGGGAATATCCGATATTGGAGTCGCGTGTCGGAATCGATTTAATAAATGAAAGTTACAATTACAGATCATATCCAAAGCTAATAATTAGATCAGTTGTCCAATACATTATCGATAAAACGACCCAAGAAGTCGTAAGACGACCCTCCCTCCGCCATCACCACTCGACTCTTGTCGCTCAACTCCCTCACCTTAGCCCGTCGTCCCTCTGCAGTATTAATCCCCTGCTGCCCCATCATCATCAGCTCCCTTATCCCCTTCTCTATCACCTCCGCCTCAACAACCTCCTCGCAGTACCCCTTCCTGTAATCCATCTTTATCTCCACCGCCACTCCCATCTCCCTCACCAGCTGAAATGCATTCGCCTGCTGCTCTGCCGCCAGCGGCCAAGCAGCAACCGGCACATCGCACCAAACGCTCTCCAAAATCGAGTTCCACCCGCAGTGCGAAACAAACCCTCCCACCGCCCGGTGGGCCAACACCGCCATCTGCGGGGCCCACCCGATCACTTTCCCGACCCCCTCCGTCCTCTCCAAGAACCCCTCCGGCAATGCCTCTTCAACATCCTCGTACTCCCCCGGAAACTCCAACTTGTCCTTCGGAGGCGGCTTCCTCAACGACCACAAAAACCCTCCCCCCCATTTTTCGAGGGCGACAGCGATTTCCTCCACCTGATCCCTCTCGAAACTCCCGTTGCTTCCGAAGCAAACAAACACCACCGACGAGTCGGCCCGACCGTCCAGCCACTCGACGATCATTGATCCGGTGGTGGCGTCATGGATTATCGGGCCGACCGGATAAACCGGGGGGAGGCTTTTGTCGGCGGAGAGGGCCCGGATGGCGTGGGGCTCGAGCTCGAGGAAAGTGTTGACCACGACCCCTTTGGCCTCCCGGAACTTTCTGACGAAATCGGGGAAAGCGCTATCCCTCTCGAAAACGATCGAGGGCCACACCTTCGCAGGCACCGGAACTTCGTACGTGGGGACCGCAACCGCCTTGTCCGAATCCATCCCGTAATCCGCCGCCAGCAGGTCGTCGTCCGTGAGGGCCTGGAGGTGGAAGAGGAGGCCGAGAGTGGCGGCGCCGCAGGTGAAGAAAACGTAAGACGGGACGCCGAGCTCTCCGGCCACGTCCATCATGGAGGTGCAGAACATGTCCACCACGAATCCGGCGATCGTCGTGGCGGTTAGTTTGGAGACAGCGGCCCTGACGGCGGCCTTCTGGGTGGGGACGAAGTGGGTGACGAAGGAGTGGGGGGATTGGCCCCACTTGGCCAAGTTGAAGTCGTCCTGGGGGAGCTCGACTATGTTGATCCCAGCTGGAATAATATTATTATTAATATTGGTACCGTCGGCGGGATGGTGGGGCATCTTCATGACGAGGACGGTGGCGGAGAGGCGAGAGTCGCGGGCCACCAGGAGGCTGGCCATTTGGACCATGGCCGTCTGGTGGCTCATCACCGGGAAAGGAATGAACACCAGGGTCGTCGCCGTTGTAGTCAGTGTTTTACCATCGGAATCCATTTGATTAATTAATTAAGTAATTTAATTGGTTGAAACGAAAATCATATAACTCGTCTATGATATTTGTAAACAAACTGCCTCACCAACTACTACTATTTAATTACAGTACTATTATAGTGTCTCCAACTTTGAATAATATAATTGGAGATGCATGCACTATATTGAATCAAGTCACATGCCGACATGAGGGGTCGTTGAAAGTGTGTTTGTTCAATCACGCTATAATTGAACAATAATTGAACTGATAGGCGGTATATAATAGAGTAATATTACTTTTTTATTTTTAATAAAAGTAATATAGAGTTAAAAATATATTTTTTTTAAATTGAAAAATATTTAATTTTTTTTTTAAATAATGTGTGATCATTCCTTCACTAAAAAATGTGATAATGTATCCGTACAAAATTAATATTCCATTCCTCTTATCTCAATTTTTCTACACTTTTTATTGAAAGATTTCACCAAAACATCTTATCTCAATTTTTCTACACTTTTTATTGAAAGATTCCACCAAAAGTATATTTTCTTCTATTTAATTTCAACCAATCAAGTAGTATATTTTCTTCTATTTAATTTCAACCAATCAAGTCTTAATCGTCTAAACCAATCCTAAATTTATTAAATTTTAATATAATATTACAAATATAAAATTTTAATTTTTTCTTGTTTGGTGGACTAGTTTATTGATCAATACAAAAATTTAAATACTCACACTTTTAATTTTTCGGTCTACAATTAAATGGTATAAAAAATGGTATGAACGAGCTTTTATTAGCTAAGGTTTTTTAAAAAAAATTGGAGAATTTGTCCTTTTAACTTTTTTTTAGTTTTTCAAATTTGGTACTTATTTTATAAAAAATATATATAACTTCTTAAAAATTATATAATTTCCAAAAATAATAGAAAATGGTACACACTAATCTCTTTATGGAATAGATGACAATTTTTTTAAATAAAATTAAAGTTGTTGTTAGAAAGATTAACATCATTCTTTTTACTAAGAGAAATTTAGAAAATTTATCTTTTTAATTTTTTTTAGTTTTTCAAATGTGGTACTTATTTTTATAAAAAAATATATAATTTCCAAAAATAATTGAACACAAAAATAATAAAAGTGTGGAGCACAAAAATAATAATAATAATGTGTGAATAATATTTATAAATAAAATATAATATTGTATCAAAGATGGTTAAAATAACGATTATTTTACATATTAATATAAAAATAAATTATATAAGGACTACAAAAATGTGTAGAATAAATTGAAAATAAAATATAGAGTAATTAATAAGGATGATTAAGAAAACAATAATTTTAAAATTATTTGAATATTCAATATTTATATAAAAAAATTTGATTAGATGTTTCTTTGTATTTGGCACAACAATTTCATATTTTTAGGGCTAGTGTCATCGCCTTTTCCTCCATTCTGTTTGCGATGAAACACAACGATCCCAAGTACGATACCAAGGAACTTACCGTCTGGAGTTTGCCATTGATAAGATGAAAGTTAAAGATAAACTGTTTCGTTTTGCTTGGTCGAGGTATGTTTAGTTTTCTCAAATTTACTTGCAGTTGTCTTAGATTTAAATATTGTACTTTGCCTACTTTTTTTCAAACCATTGTGCGCAATACTCCTTTTCTTGAAGCTTGAAAACCAAGTGATCTTGTTGATCAGGTATGGTTAGTTGTTGGATTGTGTTTTAAATTTTTTGGATTGTACCATAAGATTTAAATTTTTGGATCAGGTATGATAGTACCTTGCCTACTATTCACCTTGGTTTTAAATTTTTTTGATTGTGTTGTATGCCGATATCTTTTTTATTATTATAATTTTTTTTGCATTTTTTTTAGCAATTGTTTGTTGTTTTAACAGGAAACAAGGTTATGAATGATTGAATGCTTGTGGTTGGTGCTTCCTTATTTTTTTACAAAAGTGTTAGTTAAAGTTTTTGGATTGTTTTGTATTCTGACATCATTTTTTTTTTATACATTTTGTCTAACAAGTTTGTTTTTTTTACCACGAAACAGGTTATGAATGATTGGACGATGATGGTTGCTGCTTGACTGCTTCTTATTTTTTTTACAAAAGTGTTGGTTAAATATTGTTTGTCATGTTTCCAAAACTCACGTGTGACAACATGATAACATGATAGTTGAAAGTTGCATGCCACATAAACTATCCTCATATAAATGATAATATCTAGCATCATATATTATTTTGATTATTTGTTTCTGGTGAATTATTTTTAGAAACTAATATTAATTAATTTCATAAACCAATTTAAAACTTATTTTTAAACTTATTTCAAAATTTTTATTTATTAAATTATCTTGTTAATTTAATAATAAGATGTTTGTCATAGTGAATAGTTAATTCTTGTTATTTCTATAAACCATGATTTTCTTTTTTCTTTCTAGTTTTTACAGGTAACTAATACCTTCAACTAGCGTTTTGCTTTTAGCTTGGTGTAGTTACTAAGAAGGACAAACCGAAGGACTCTACAGAATTTGAGTAAGATATGTGAGTTTTAAACGATGTTTAAGTGTAAAAGATGTAAATACTTGCTCAATCTTCTCTTGTGACATATGTGTTTGAAGCTTAAAAGCTGTAAAGGACTATACATCTTTAAAGGACTATGTAAGCAAATATGAAACATGGTATAAATGTATTATGTCATGTAATACTTGTTCAATCTTCTCTTGTGGCATTCTTTATTTTTTTAATTGTGGTTACTTATATTTGGCATTTAGGTACACGAAAAAAAAGTGAGTTGTGAAAGGAAATTCTTCTTTTTCTGCCCATGTTATTTTATTTCTATATTTCTTGATATTAACTGGGTAATGCAACTTTAGGATATACTCTAGGAAGAACGTAGAAATAGAACTATTAAATTTTTTGTTTTCTAATTATTGGAGTATGAGTTAAAGATTTTACTTTTGGTGGTTTTAGCCAATTAGCTCGATAAAGTTTTTTGCTAGCATGAAGCACATACTGTCTTAAACAATTCAATCCAATCTTCAAGGTTGTTCAAAAACTGTTTTCTCAAGTTTTCTTTACAAACATAATTGTTTACATTGTTGTTTTATCAAGCACATAATAGTTCTCCATGCAAAAAAAAAAAAAAAAAAAACTTGGATATGGAGTATGGACACAATTTTAGAGATTATTGAGTGTTAGATAAGAAAATTTATCATATTATGTTTTCTTTCTTATTACGAATTGAATTTCTTGAAAGGCGAAAGATCAACTAAATTGTTTACACCATTTTTATTTGTTTTGAATAGTTAGGAACTGCAAACTTGGGTGACATGGACTGGGAGTACCAGAATAACTTGCATTGATGCCACCAGCAAATTGTGTTTCTTCATTGAGATAGAGAAGTCCTCTTAATGTTTTCTTATATATTTTTTCTTTGTGTATTACCATATAAATATTTTCCATTGGCCTTCTTTTCAGGAATGCCTTCTTTTCTCACCCTCGTATATTTCTTCCACGATCGTTTGGTCTATCTAATGATTATTCTTTTCCTTGGACTCACATTTTTCCATATCTCAGCAAGCATCATGGTAATGTGTAGAATTTGTCCCTGGAACTTTGTATGTACCAAACTTGTTTCACCTTAATTAAGTGATGTAGTTATCAATATAATAAGATTTGTGGAAAAAAATATACTCATCTCACATCATCTCTTGGAGTACTGAAACCTGTGCAAAAACACAAATGGAAACCGTCTATGTTTCATCCTGTGCTTGAACTGTTTAAATCCTTAAATATACTTAATTTAAGGTACTTATGTACTTTAATACTTGAACTTGGAATTTTTCCACTCTAATATCTTGATTAGAATTGGTGTAAAATATTATTGTTATTATTTTTATTATAATTATTACTTTCTCACAAGGGTTTGACAACTTTTTACAAACTGTACAAAGAAGCTGACAAATATTTATGGAGTATTATTATGGGTATGAAATCTTTGTAACATGTAATAAACCTTATCTGAAAATTATACTCCATATACTAAAGCAAATCGTGTACACAGGTTAGCCCCCTAAGTATTTAGATATATATCTGATAATCCAGTTATTGTTGCCGGATGAGGTGATCAGTCATACTGATCTCTCGTTTCTTCCGACGACTAAAAGCAGCATCCTTGCAAAAACAATGGGGCCGGGTTCCTTTGGACTAATGTTTGTGTTGTTTATTGTGATCGATGTTTATTTGACACTAATTCAATTGAATAAATATCACGTCAAGACAAAAACGTTAGAATAAGTTAGGGGTAGTTGTTATGTGCAATCAACTTGAAAATTAATTTCAACTAAGAAAAGATGATGATGAACAAATTAAGCCCATTTGGCCAAGAGAGACATGCAACCAGCCCCAACAAGAAGCGAAGCATTCGCCAACAACTGCAATTTCCCATTGCTTTGTAATTTGGGACTCATGAAATCCGCAGCAAGAAGGTCCACAAGCGCCATGTACATCAGTATCCCGGCCGACGCCGAGTTGAAAACCCCTTCCACTATCAGCGCGTTGCGACTCGTCTCGCTGTAAAACCTGCTGATTCCGATCCCGATCGCGATCCCCGACGGAGTCGTTATGGAGAAGAAAAACGACATCATCGCCACCGCTCGCGAACTAAACCTCGCCTGCGCTATGCACCCTCCCAGCCCTATGCCTTCAAAGAACTGATGAAAAGTCAACGCAGCAATCAGAGGCCTTATTGTTTTCGGATTCTCCGAAGCCCCCAAAGCAATGCCGATTATCACGGAGTGGACTATGATTCCCAACTCCAGTACCTGCCATACGTGTTAAAAAGTTTTAAAAAAATATTGTCTTATAATATTGGCAAAAGCAAGTGAAAAATAAATAGAGGTAACAAAAAAAATTAATCAAAAGTATATAAAGTAAAAATATGTTTTAAAACTAATCAAATAAAATATACGTAAAAATATGTTTTAAAATTAATTAAATAAAATATTTGTGAGTAAAATTTTAAAAGTAAGAGAAAAAAAGTAGAAATAAAATTATTATCTTATATTTATGAGTAAAATTTAAAAATTAAGTGAAAAAAATAGAATAAAAAATAAAATAACAAGACGAGTATGGCCCATTCAAGTCAGCACGCGTCAGCACGTTTTCACTACAAAATATTTTTAAAGTGGAAATAATTACCTGCGATATCACACGATGACGGAGTAGTTCCGTCTCCCCGTGCGACACGGACGGCACCGCCCCGTGCGCATGGCCATGCGCCGAAACCGTCGCCCCTTCCACGTCATCGTCCACCACCGACGCCGTCTTGCCACCCGATCTTCGCGCGTAGTACCCAGTCGCGTACGTGTCGACCATGAGGGTCCCGATCGCCGCCACCATGGCGACGAATCCGGCGAAGGGGAAGTCGCCCCACGGGTGGTCGCCGAGGCACGGCGAAGTCAGGCTATCGAAGGCGTCGGGGAGGACGTGGATGAACCCCGTCGAGAGTATCACCCCCGCGGCGAAGGCTTTCACGACGAAGAAGAAGCTCCGGTCGGGGCTCATCGCCGGAACCTTTTTCCCGACCATGGGGAGGCAGACGCCGGCGGCCCCCGCCGCCAGGATGGAGGCGATGGCCGCGGCCTTGTACTTGGTGGCCAGGGTCTTGTTCCGGTACGAGCCCTCGGGGTCGCACGTGCATTCCCCCAAGGCGGATGGAAGCAGCGAAAACAGGACGGCCCACAAGAGGTTCATTATCATCATCTTCATATATTTTGGGAAATGAAATGCTACATAAAAAGAGTCAAAGGAGTTGTTCAAAATGATTGAAGTTTCGTGCGTTTAAGTAGAGTTTAAAACATGGAGACAGGATGACAACATGCGGGAGCTAAATTACAATGGCTGCGTTACTTAGATTAAGATGGCAAATGAAATTTAGTTGAGAAATGGCATGAGTATGTCGACATACTAAGGACTTTTAATATTGTATACTTTTCTTTGTGATTTAATTAATATACTGTTCAAAGTCAACTATAATTTGGCTTGTGTTTGTTGTAGCTTACAATAATCCAATCTCACTATAATCCAATAATCCTGCATGCAACACTACATTTCAACTCACTGCTGCTTATACACTGTTCGATCACACTTATACACCATTTCTGTGACAATAAACAGCCAATGAACGACAAAACACAACAAAAATAATAGCAAAAAACGCTAACATCCATCACCTCTCGAACATATACCTAATTTTACAATACCTTAAACACAAAACCAAAGTATAAAAAAGCCAAGCCCATGTTGCATAATTTTAATCTACAGAGAGATTCGATCATTTCTCATCACTGTCGTAGTATTCTTCATCGTCGTAATATTCTTCATCTGTTTCATAATAATACTTTTCATCGTCATCGCTCTCCTGCCCATCCAGCAATCCCCTGGCCTGCTGTCCTATAAGTCGCTCTTGAATATGGTCCCTAATGGCTGTCCCCTGAGAAACATACAAACTCATACGATCAAATTCCATGAAGGTATGTGTACATACATCTTTGTACAGAACCTAAAATAAAAATAATTGTACTCACCATTTTATGACAACCTTCCTCGAACATCTCAAGGAATCCAGCAACCCAGCGGTCAGCATTTTCAACCCATGTATTACGATTCATGGTAGCTGTTCTTGCAACGGTCTGTATCTGAAAAATTGGAGGTAATAACATTACAGATGGTCAATATTTTTTTCAACAGATTTAACTAACATAATAAATATATCAGCAAATCCAATTACCATAATAATGGCAATTAAGGGCATATGAAAGAGAAATATGAAAGAAGGGCAATCATACAGCAAACAGAAAATCATTACCTCATTCTAAACATTTTACTTCGTGTTTCATATATATATTTCACAGTTTTATTCTGAACATGAAAACAGATGTAATGCTATAGGTGGCAACGTTTTTAAGTATTTTTGTGATTCAACAAAAAAAAAATGCAGTGGTGGGTTGGGTGGGGTTTGGGTGGAGGGGTGGGGAGCAACATTTCCATCACAAACTGGTACCCTGACTCGAATTTCCCCAACCTTTTCTTGATGCTCCTTGACTTTCTCCTGCAGCTTCTTCAGCCTCATATTTACCCTCAGTCTCTTTTCCTGCCAATGCAAACAAATTTTGAATCATTAACGTCACAGAAAACAGAAATACACACAAGGTTCTATAATTTACATCCAATTAATTGTACGACGACATATATATGTACCAATTAATGAGACAAAAAAATGAAAAAACGTGCCTTCACATAGCTAAGATTAAGCTCCTTCCTTGAATATCCACGATCCAGATTGCGCATAACGTATTGGTTATAATCTTTCACAATTCTCATTATAATGTCAGACGTTGAAATTCCATCAGTCCTTTTAGTTTCTTTAAATCTTCCCACAGCTTTGACCTACATTATCATAAGATAATCATGAGCCAGAAACTCAAAAAGAAAAATAACAAAGATACATAAAACTGTATATAACTTACAAATTCATAAACGTCGTTCGCAGCTCCACTTGTATCAGCATAACTGCAAGTTATTGTAACTATGGAGGTAATTGTAAAGTTACAGAGTTAATCGCCATCATAAGAAGTAAAACAAGGATAACCACTAGACAAAACCATTAGAACTAATTTAATTGGTGATTGTAAGGTAAATCTAAGATTTCACAAGGTCACAGCCACTTTCAAGTTTCTATGTCCAATCTGAAATTATGAATGTTCGAAGATAAGAAAGTCTTACGGAAGAGAATCATGAGCCACGAAATCTATATTGTGCTTGTCCAGAAACTCTTGATTAATTACCCATGGGGCATCAGGTATAACCTCGTCAACCCACCTGCCGAATGATAGAAATTAGACCTTAAACCGCTCAATATACTCGACATCCAGATTTATATAATTTTTTTACTCCAAAGATAAAATCCGGGAATAAAGAACTTGATCCAACTCGACATAATAAGCATGCCGGAAGTGTACTATCACTTTGTACAATTAACCAATAACTACCTATCACACATTCTGCAATATATATACAAACGCATAAAATCAGGTAAGGAAACACACTTGCAATGGCGAAGGGATTCATAGCGCTCCAACGCCGTCATGACAGTCTTGCCTTTGTACTGGTGTGTTGTCTCATCGTTGCAGCAGCCGACCAATAAGTACGTATTGGGAAACCTGCAATGGTCGATTATGCGTAAGAATATAAGCTCTGTTTCAACGAGAGAAGATCGCGATTACATAAGAAGCCATTGACCCAGAAATATTTCCAAGTTCAAACATATCATTGAAGGATTAATGATAAAATCTAATATTATTAAATTAGCACCACATGACATAGAATCAAACAGCTGGCGATCAAGGAACAAAATTCGTAACAGGATAAATAAAATTAAATAAGCGGGAGCTGTAATCAAAATATCAAATAGCAAGGAAGAAAATACGTACGATTTCTTGGCTTGTTCGAGCGATCGAGCGTGACCGAAATGGAAGAGATCGTAGATCCCATCGGCGTACACGCGAACCAGGCGGTCAGAAGAAGATGCGTTGTCGCCGGGATTAGAAACGGCGTCGTTCTTTTGGCTTTCGGCGGCCTGTCTCGGCTCGTCGGGTACGGCTACACCGCTCTCGCTCATCACAACCGCTTATACCTCTCGTTTTTTTTTTCTGCAATATTCTTTTTCGCTGTTAGAAAAATAAATAAATAAATAAAATAGCATAAAAAACAAAATATTTTGGATTTATTTTCCTTTTTTCTTATATATATATGAGCAAAATAACTAGAGTTTTTTATTTTTTATTTAAGATAATGAATTAAAATGTTTTTTTATAATTAATTAATTTTCATTGTTTAGTGTGCCTAGTGTTGTCGGATTTTGTGTGTACAGTAATTTGACGATAATTTTGTGAGCATTCAGTAATTAGATAGTCAAAGCAGGGGTAACGATATGTCCTTCCACATGAGTTTTTTTTATTTAACAGGCTCCGATAAATTTCATGGGCCACCCACAAATATCCCAAACAAGCCCAATTCTTGTTAAAGATCGCTTACACTATTTACAATTTTTTTTATATATATTTTTCTTTATTTGTCTCATAACAAAATTATTTTCTTCAAGCAGAAGGAGAATCTTTTGTCCATTATTTTGTTTCAAATAATAAGATTAGAATCGATGATCCAAATATTTAATAATTAATTAAATTTAAATTATTTCTATAAGTCGATATCATTTGAAATCAAAATGATCTCAACCAAGCATACATGCGGAATTGGATCTCCACACCCGCGTTCGAAACTAAGATTTTCACCATGTGCTCACGTGATTTGTTTTTTTCTTTCTTAATAGGAAATAAACAAAATAAAGCCTTTACATAATCATTTTTGGATTTTTAACATGTGAATTGGAGTCAAATTTCGTTAAAACATTTTGTTAGAAAATATGTAATTTTCGGTTCAATAAATGTTGGTGAAAGCGGACGCACACCATTTTAATTAATTAGTAAATTAGATAGCAAAATCGATTATTTCACCTTCTTTCTTTGACTACATTTGATAATTATCCTTATCTTTGATATATTATTTAATCGTGATACTATAATAAAAGACATGCCAACTTTCGAAGATCAACTGTTTTAACTCAGTTGAGAAAAAAGTGAAATTTATTAAAGAACTTTTCAATTGATCATGAAATTATGTTCAATTAATTCAATGGAATTGAATAAGAAGATCTCCAGTCAAATGAGATTTGACTCGTGTACGTATTTGACCAATATTTTGTTTGCTACTAATAGTTGCGTGTTTATAAAATAATTATATATATTATCATGCATATTAATTTTTGAGCGATTCATCGGAAAACCAGACTATAATGAATATTATAATGAGCATATATTGTTCATTTTTTCTTCTTATTTTACGTTGGAATATATGTTGGGTAATACACGCTTCTTAGGCCGGTATATCCCCGTCGATCGTCAAAGGGTAGGTTCGATTTGATAAATAAAGCGGAATAAAAGGGAAGACAAGAATTACGTGGTTCGGCCAAGAATGCCTACTTCCACGGACACCACACCCAATATTATTCGATAATAATATTCTCGTGTACAGGACCGGATCTCGATAGATCTCTTTTCGACTCACTATTTCGTGCTCTAGGTTCTATCTTGGTTATACATAAAATAGGGGAGGAGGTTCTTATATAGATGGGAGGTGAGAAACCCTAACTTAATCCCCAAGAAATCCGAGTCAAACCCGCGGTCAAACAGCCGCTCCATCAACGCCGCGGCGGAGGAGCCGCGCACGCGTTGACAGTCGACAACGCCGCGGCGTTGGCTCCGCTCGCGCGTTGGAAACAGCAGCGAAAACTTCCTGCAATGCTCAACGCGCTGGCGTAAGGCCCGCGCGCGCGTTGAGCAGCTCTTCGCCTCCCGTCCGATTCTCGCTCGTCTTGGCTCGTCCCGATTGGCTTGGTTCCACCTCTTCTCTTCTCCCCCGATGCTTTAATCCGAACGAGGGTTGGACTCCCAACAATCACCCCCTCCAACCCGAGTGAGCAATTATTCCACCAACGCCCAAGTTGATTACCGGCATCTCAATACCTCCAAAAATTATGAGTCTTCAACACAGTCCAACATGTCAACCCACCCCCTCAACGAGTGTCTCGTATCCAAGCTCCATGAATACGACCAACGAGGCATCTCATGCATCCTCCAAATGCACGAATGCCTCCAACGCCCCCCACCGGGGCGTCACCCTTCAACAGCTAGCAAGATTAGGAGATGATGTCGTGCGCGCCTCGACCCTCATCTCAATCTTCCGAACTTCCTGCTGAACCTTCTTCCATTGCATCCCGATCACCCTTGCCCTGTTGGAGCCGGCCCGCTCCTCATGCCCATGTGTTCGACAACGGTTGAAATCTCGTCCAGTCTTCTTTGTATTACTCGACCCATGTCCGACACCAGTTCCTCGTGTCACCACACTACCCTCGAGCCTATACAAGCCGCCAACATTTCTTCCACGCAAAACCTCCCGGTTATCCTTCAATACCTTAATATTCCCGCACTCGGCCTCGAACTTGCACCCCCTCTCGTCTAGCCTCCCGAGAGCAAGCAAATTCTTTCTTATGCTTGGCACGTGTTTTACTCCCGCAACCGTGACGCTTCTTCCACCCGGCAATTGAAACTCGACGATCCCTTCCCCGACTACCCGGTTCCTCGAACCATTAGCCATTTGAACCGTCTCTCTTTCACATGCCTTGTACTCAGAATATTGGGCTCGATCATGGCATATATGAAATGCACTCCCCGAATCGAGAATCCAATTTTCCATCCTAGCGTCGTTTGCCTCTAACACCGCCAACGCGTCGTGAATATACTCGTGTTGAACCGCTGCTGCGTTTTCTTGTTGGTCTTTCTTCGCCTTCCACTTTGGACAATCCCTCTTCACATGACCCTTCTCGTCGCAATAATAGCAAATGACCTTCTTCCTCGGCCTCTCTCGGTTTCCACCACCATTCCTCCGGTTCCCGCTGTGACCACCACCCGTGTATAATGCTTTCTCACCCTCTGGCTCACTTTCAACCTCCTTCTTCCTCGCCTCCTCATTGAATAGGGCATCCGTGACCATCGTCATGGTCATCTTCCCCTCCGGCGCGGAATTACTTAGGGAAACCACCAGAGTCTCCCAACTGTCGGGCAGGGAGCTAAGCAAAAGCAATGCCTGAATCTTGTCATCCAGATTCAAGCCCACCGCGGTCATTTGGTTCACAACATCCTGGAACTCGCTCACATGGTCGGCCACCGGAACACCATGCCTTAGCTTAAGGTTCACTAGCCTCCTCATGAGAAACGCCTGATTCCTCGGTGACTTCGATTGGAACATCTTCTCCAACTTAGTCCATAGAGAATAGGCCTCCTTCTCCTCCGACACATACGGGTACACGGTCTGTCCAACGCACTGACGAATAAGGCACACCGCCTTCTTGTTCATTTGCTTCCACTTGTCTTCTTCGATGGATGCCGGTTTGACCCATTTGCACTCCAACGGTATCTCGAGATCTCTCGTCGTGAGATAATCCATCATACGCGACTTCCAAATTGAATAATTCGTCGCCGTAAGAACCATCATCTTCGACGTCATACTCTCCTCCGTTGCTCCTGCCATTGATCAATACCACCCCACAAGAAGCACAAGACAAATCCAACCAAGAAACAACCAAACACCTAAAATAGAATCGATTCACCTGTTTAGTCCCTCTTTGTCTTCGCACCCCCGGATCTTCCTCGTATCTAGAACTTCGTCTGGATATGGAACTACCTCCGGTAAAACCTTCGCCCTTTGAAATAACCTTCGCTCTGATACCAATTGTTGGGTAATACACGCTTCTTAGGCCGGTATATCCCCGTCGATCGTCAAAGGGTAGGTTCGATTTGATAAATAAAGCGGAATAAAAGGGAAGACAAGAATTACGTGGTTCGGCCAAGAATGCCTACTTCCACGGACACCACACCCAATATTATTCGATAATAATATTCTCGTGTACAGGACCGGATCTCGATAGATCTCTTTTCGACTCACTATTTCGTGCTCTAGGTTCTATCTTGGTTATACATAAAATAGGGGAGGAGGTTCTTATATAGATGGGAGGTGAGAAACCCTAACTTAATCCCCAAGAAATCCGAGTCAAACCCGCGGTCAAACAGCCGCTCCATCAACGCCGCGGCGGAGGAGCCGCGCACGCGTTGACAGTCGACAACGCCGCGGCGTTGGCTCCGCTCGCGCGTTGGAAACAGCAGCGAAAACTTCCTGCAATGCTCAACGCGCTGGCGTAAGGCCCGCGTGCGCGTTGAGCAGCTCTTCGCCTCCCGTCCGATTCTCGCTCGTCTTGGCTCGTCCCGATTGGCTTGGTTCCACCTCTTCTCTTCTCTCCCGATGCTTTAATCCGAACGAGGGTTGGACTCCCAACAATATACAGAAATTTTGGATTATACGGGTGTTTTATAATGAATATTTCGAACTCCTTAGCCAAAAATGTCATTTCATATAATTGAATTTGAATGTGTTCTCCGAAATTGCGCGAGACCTTCTTCTTTAGTGTTGAGCACATGTGATCATTCTCGACCGATTTATACGTCGATCGAAATTAATTAACACGTAAAATTGTTTTCTCATTTTATATATGCTATTTCTATTTTCTTGTAGATTCATATAATGGAACTCGATAATTACCAAAGCAAAAACATTTGAAATTAATTTAAAAGCTAATACTGATTTTGTCAAGACTCGACTCGAGTGTGAAACCAATAAATAATTTACACCAAATAAGTCAGCAAACTCCTTTCCGATGAACAGTTTCCATCTTCAAAATAAAAATAAAAAATCAAAGCAAGTAATTCTCATAGCTCCGGTTCTCGTTCCCGGACCCGCCACGAGTCGGCGGCGCATCCGCCGCACCTCCAGCTCCTCCTCCTCGCCCGCCCATCATGAACATCATGTGCTGCTGCTGCTGCTGTTGCTGCAGTTCTTGGTTCGCATACTGCAAGTGGAACTCCCGACCGCCGCCGGCCATCTGATCCATGAAGTTGAGGGTGCCGCCGCCGCCTCTTCCGATGGGCACCTGAGGGACGGCGGGGAACGCGGCGGCGGGGCCGCCGGTGAAGCGCTGCACCATGGCCCGGAAGTTGGAGGTGTCCGTGTTGAGCAGGGTGGTCGGAGTCCGGCGGGAAGCCCTGGATCGCCGTCGGATAGGCTTGGACACGCGGCCTTGGTCGGGGCTGAGGTTGGTGGTGGTGGTGGTCCTGGAGGCGGGAGCGGCGGCGGCGGGGGGCGGAGGGGTTTCGGTGTTGAAGAAGTCAGTGTGATAGGATTGAGAGAGCCAGTCGGTAGGGCTAGACATGGTTTGGCCAGAAGCCATAGAGAGAGATGATCGAGATGAGATGATATTAATTAATTCAAGTGTGAATAATACTATAGTGTACAACTTTTTACTATATAGGGGGAGGATATTAGATATATATACATATATTTATGTCATTATTTTCAATTTTATTTTAAATTTGTGAATAATTAGTGGAGTGACATATCAATGGGATAAGTTAAAATATTATGAGATGGGTAAATAATCATGCTCTAGCTCAAATCCATAAAGTAATCGAAAATTCAACGCGCGTGTGGGTTCTCAATATTTAAGTACTTTTATTAAATCAATAAATAAATTAATTGTATATAAAATAAATAGTTGTAAGTTGTAACTTGTAAATAAAGGTCACTCAAAATGCATCTTATTTTCAAACTAAATACATATTTATATTTAATTATGATCTTTCTTTTTTGCCACTCATAAAAATCTTACAAGTATCATTTTTTTCTTTTGATTAATTATAAAATATTATTAAATAATTACCATCAACAAGAACATAATTCCTAGCTACTTAATTATAATTAATAATAATGATGATAATTGAAAAGATAAAGAAAAGTCTTGGTCAAACCTTAAGCCAGTCAAAATATGTTTTGGTTGGTGTCTTCAATGTTTGGTGGGGTTTCCAGAAGAAGGGATGAGCGTGTTCTAGCCGGGAAGTACAGGAAAGCCGGCCACCATATCATCATGTCACTGTTCACATTTTTAAACTTACTCAAAATTAATTTACTTTTTAACAATAAAATACTACTACTACATTTTTATTTTTTACTTGTTAAAAGATAAATATATATATATATATATATATATATATATATATATATATATATATATATATATATATATATATATATATATATATATATATATATATATATATATAAATTTTCATTTTCATTTTCATTTTCATCAAAGTGTGTATGTGATATCACACGATGAAATATATATTACGGCACGAGCATTTGCCATAAATTGCCCAAAATTAGAGAAAAGGATTTTCTTTTCTTAGGGGAGAATGATAAATAAATACTCCTAGTACTTATTTTGTCTTTATAAATACTTTTCTTTTCTTTTTTTTCTTTTGATTTTAAATAGAGTAAAAGTGCCATTCTACCCTTGGATTTGGAAACACGCGTTTACCGCAAAATAAACAAACAAATGAGAGAATGCGACAATGTAAAGACTTTTAGACCATAATATTGACAAATGAATATACGTTCATATTTGATGAAACATGTACCTAATTATTTTTCAATATCCCACGTGACTGACATCAACGTTCGGATCAATAAGGATTTGTTCTGTATTTATAATTACAATATTAAACATTATTTGCCTAAAAATCTCAATCATAGTCTGTAGTTCTGTACTTCTCATAAAAAGTTATACTACTAGGAAGTAAAAATTCAATCACTCTGAGTTGATAAGATAATGAGGTGATCATCTATCTTTATAAATTGATAACTGTTTTTTTTTCATTAAAATAATTTTTTTTTTTAAATTAAAAAAATAAAATTTTAAAAAATATAAGTAAATATATATAATTTAATTATTATATTTGTTGAATTATGGATATTATATTATTATTGCGAAACTTATAATTATTGTTCAAGGAATATCAATCTTGGGTTTTTGATCAATTTTTTTTGTTTGTAGTGGATTATGATAAACGTTGTTATAATATTTTATTGTTATTTATAGATAAAGTGGGGGTTAAAGTCTAATTATTAAAATGAAAAGTTAATATTACACTGTTAATACACTAAAAAAATACCAACGATTAGATCGTTTGAAAAATTATACGTATTGAAGGACTACTTCTTATTTATTGTTAAATGAAAGTAACATTTTTTTTCTTAATTTTCATGAAACAACCAGTACGAGAGTATGGCTATAGCCTGTATATATTAGACAAAAAATGTAATATAAATAATCTCATGCTTATAATTGTCGGAGGATAGAAATCCGATCAAAGACACGTGTCCAATGTCACCGCCACGTCAGCAAATGAGGAAATCAACTTACGAGAAAGCCGAAAAGAATGTCAGAATCGCCTAGGCCGTGGTCCTCGTGATGGTGTTCAGGAGATGTCGCCTAGACCAAGATAGGAGGGATCGCCCTGGCCAGATATGGAAAATGCCCTGACAGTGGAACATAAGACTGAAGGATGATGCCTCAGACCGCTCTGGGGATTGGACATGCCAAGTTTCAGATCAATGATTAAGAGAAAGTTAGGGTTTAATGGAATTATCAAGTGAGTTTAGAGTCCAATAAAATGTCATTAGCTGTCCAAAACTATGCATGCATGGCTAGATTTTGAGTGGGAAGAGGGAGAATTTCATTTGTAATATTTTACACTTGAATAAAAGACAATAAAAGAGAGAGCATATTAAGCTCAAGATCTTCATCTTCTTCATAGAGTGTTCTTCATTTCTTTTTCCAGAATCGACATATTTTTCCCGATAAAATCATGTAAAGTGTTGCGTTGATAGAACCAAAAACCCTTGTTTAGTAGCTACGTATGTAAATATAAACCGACCACCAACAATAATCACACATTTAAATTAAAAATTATTTTTTATATTTTTTTATTATTTTAGCTAGCCATTACTTAGACACTGGTTGCATTTTTTTTTTCAAATATTACTAGGAAACATTTATTTGAATACTATTGATTTAAAAAAAGTTATAATATTAAATATTACAATAATAATAAAAATATTTTGTTTAAATATGCACATTATTTATTTAATTATTTTATTTTTTAATTTAAAAATATAATTTAATATGCTTGTTGCATAATTATACTCCTCCTATTTTGTATATTAGTCTTTCAAGTTATATATTTTTTAAAAAATTATAAGTCATTTTAGATTTCATAAATGATGTAATGACATTAATTTCTTAAATTTTCAATTTTCTATAAATATGTTTTTTCTTTCAACCAATCATATTTCATTATTTTTATTTTTAAATAAATTTTAATAAATATTAATTATCATAAATTACTTTTTTAAATATTGTGTGCAAGCTTTGAAAGTCTTATATAAAAAATAAGAAGAAGTATAAGAGTAAGTAACTGTAACGACATTAAAGGAATTAAATATACTATGTAACGACATTAAAGGAATTAAATATACTATCTATACGAATAAATGCATTTTTTTAATGAGCATTATTTTATAAAAATTTCAAAGTTAAGTGTGCTGGTTGACCCTTAGAAAATGTTTCGGCACGAGTAAGGATAAGAAATGTGTTGGTATAGTGGGTCCAAAATACAGTAATAGTACTAGTATTTTGTTTTTGGGTCAATATTCATTTCATTATTTTTCAACGTATTGGATTTTAAAACCACACATAATCGGGAGGATCCTCACCGCGTGTCCATCACTGTTCACTAGCACGACGGTGGATACCAATCACGATTCCGGTGGGAAGCTTAAAATAATGGATTATCCCTAAATAAAGAAACAAACATTATCTTTTAATTTCAATTGGAATCTAAACCACTCTCCTTCAAATTTCGACCTAACAAAGTCAACTCTCCACAAACATTTTGTCAACAATATAATCCCTAAGTAGATCGGAGAGAGCTTGAGGTTTAACAATGGCGTCTGCTGCAAACATCTGTTCGAGCTACCCATGCCTCGCTGTCAATCGTTCTTTCCCCCCCGGCTCTCCGTCTCCTTGTTCAGTTGCTCCATTCGCGCGACACAGGGTCACTGGGTTTCCTTCGATCAGGTAGAAAATATGTCTACTGTTATCAATCGAAAAAAATAGGCTGATGGGCCCGGCCCGGAAGAGGCCCGCTCAAGTGCTAACGTATTTGACTGCCTGTGCTAATTACTGGTTGGATAATTTTAATTGAGTTCTTAATTTAGTGTAGCTGACATTTGACTGCATGTGCTAATCATTGATTAATTTTGTACAATACTGAAATCGATATAAATGGGACAAAGATAGTATTATCTATGAAACAGGTTCTTGTATCGGAAATGTGTGTGTGTGTGTGAATCGTTGGAACGATACTGAGATCTACTACTGAATAGCACAATGAAAACTATGGTTCTTTCAGAGGTTCTGAAGCGTTAAGAGATATTTTGAGGTTGACTGAGTGGTGTATCGAGTTTGTTGATATTTTTCTTCTTCTCTTACCGAATGCAGGTGTCAATCATCCACAGGTACAGATGAAACTAAAACAGCTAAACCAATGAACTTATTAGACAATGCAAGCAACTTCCTTACTAATTTCTTGAGTGGTGGAAAGATGGGAAACATGCCTATAGCGGAAGGCGCAGTTTCGGATCTTTTCGGGAAACCGCTTTTCTTCTCCCTCTATGATTGGTTTATAGAGGTACATTCATATGTGCATATGCAACTTTTTTGCTTCACGTGTCATCTCGTGGATGGAATATTAGTTTCTAATGCTGTCAAATGCCACTCATTTTTATTTCATAATACTTTGTAGTTTGAAAGCAGTGGGAGGGGTGTTTAGATTTATGATTGCACTTTTCTGTTTGACTTTTCCAAACTAGTAAGCACTTTGACCACTTAATCACCCAGCGTTCTCCAATAATTAACTGATTCGACTTTTAGCTTCAATTTGCAAATATAGACTTCAACACAGTAAATCACTTCAGGTAAAAGCTGAAGTGATTATTCCTTTATAATTATAAGTGACTTATTTGTCAGGCTAATCCACTGTTAATTTCACAGCATGGTTCGGTCTATAAACTTGCTTTTGGACCAAAAGCATTTGTCGTTGTGTCAGACCCTATTGTCGCAAGACATGTTCTTCGTGAAAATGCATTTTCCTACGACAAGGTATGGACTTCCTTTATATCTTATTATTAATTTTTATTATCATTATTGTTTGATTTCTATTGATTTGGAATTTATTAGGGTGTTCTTGCTGATATATTGGAACCAATAATGGGAAAAGGACTCATACCTGCTGACCTGGACACTTGGAAGCAGAGGAGAAGAGGTGAGGTATTACAGATTGCATAATCCGTTTATTTATTTCATACTTTTTAATATGATATTGTTCTTGTACTTAACAAAAAAAATGCAATAGTTTGGTAAATCCACTGGTCATTTGTTTATTTATTTCGTATTAGTTAGTGATTATAATTTGTGTATTGCAGTTATTGCTCCTGGATTCCACTCACTTTACTTGGAAGCTATGGCCAAAATGTTCACTAAATGCTCTGTGAGAATGACATCGAAAATTGAAAAGCTTCTAGAAGTAGAGGCTTCAAGTGACGGGGATAAAATAGAGATGGATTTAGAAGCTGAATTCTCTAGTTTGGCGCTTGATATTATTGGACTCGGTGTTTTCAATTTTGACTTTGGTTCTGTTACGAAAGAATCACCGGTAATTAAGGTATCACTAGACGTTCCCTTTTACATCTTGATCATTGCAGGTGTTTTTTTGTTGCCTTTGTTTGGTTGGGAGAGGAAAATATGATAAAAACATGGTTAATAACAAAGGCTATTCCTGATTTTTAGCGAGTACACAAAAACAGTTCTTTCAAAATTACAAATATTGTTGGCATCTCTTTATCAATTTACGAAAAGTCAGGGCTATTTGTAATATCTTGTGATGTTGAGGTTGAGGGGTGTTACTGAAAAATATTTAATGACAACATCAAATCATGTCAAGAAAACTAATTATGGGGCCGAATGTAAAACGGAACCAAATCTTAAGGGTGCTTTTGTAATTCAAGTTAGCTAGGTTTTTTATTAATACCCCAAACCTCAGTGCTATTTTTTGTAATTATCTTTTGTCCTTTCCATACACAATTGTTCACACATTTTAAAATCTTATTAAGTTGAAAACTGATGGCAGATGATAATTTAACAATTTGAACCAATTATCAGATGCAATATCTTAATATATGCAGGCTGTGTATGGTACACTTTTTGAAGCTGAGCATCGTTCGACATTCTACATTCCTTACTGGAAGATACCTTTGGCTAGTTGGCTTGTACCTCGGCAGAGGAAGTTTCAAAATGATCTTAAAGTCATTAATGATTGTCTTGATGGCTTGATAAATAATGCAAAAGACACCCGAGAGGTGAGACAAATAACAGCTAAATCGTTAAAAAATGTTGTATCAAATTTATTGGTATGCTTTTGGTTTAATTTTGTTTGAGGGTCATATAATGTTCTACTTATAAAGCCGAGGTGAGATCAATGTTTGTCATACAAAGTAAAAGTTTAAACATTCCAGGAAATATATTATGTGCTACGGGATCAGTTGTTCTTGTTTCCAAGTTTTCTGTAAAACATCATTATTAAAATTTTAAATTTCATAACCTACCCGTGAAGTTGTTGGTATTTACAAAAAAAAGTTACACATTGTTTTCATTTTTGCTTATATTTTCCCCAAACCATTTGTCGACCTAACATAATTTTGCTGATGTCGTTTAATGTTACACCCCTCAAACTTCTGAAATATTGCAAATAGACCTAACTTTTTGTTTGACGATTTTTTAATACTTGAATTAATCGAGGGGTGTAAATGTAAAAAATAAGACAAAACGTAGGCGTTCTTTGTTATATATGAAAAAGGCAAATATGTTTGACGACATCAGCAATACCCGTTGATTCCTCTAGCCGCAGGTACAAATATGTAAGACTGATGTAACTTCATCAGTGTTCTTTGTAATTTTGAAGTTAGATTTCTTTTTGGTAATTTGGCCAAACTTCAAGGGTAGTTTTTGTAACGGCTTCTATGTTTTGTTGATGGACGTGAAAGAGCTATTTGAGTTACAGGGCTTAAGACATTTTATTTTATAGAAGAATACTGTAGCATTTGAACTGAGATAATGCTCATCTCTTTGCATATTATCATAGGAAGCTGATGTTGAGAAACTGCAACAAAGAGACTATTCAAATATAAAGGTAAGCTACATCTTACGCTCGTAACGTTAACCAAGTTTCATCCATATCAACTTCAAAATATTAGAATAATGTAATAACAGACGTTTTTTGGGACCTGAAAAGTAACTTTGGGCACTATGAAAAGTTTACAGGATGCTAGTCTCTTGCGTTTTTTAGTTGACATGAGAGGAGTTGATGCTGATGATCGTCAGGTAAAGATTTCTAGCTCTTGACTCTTATTTATTTATTTATTTATTTAAGTTTCAACAAAAATAAGGTCTACTGTATTACTATAAGCTTTGGACGAGGTTTGCAGTTCCTAGAAAATACATTTATAGAGGGTGTAACTTCTATAATAGAAAAAAATACTTTCGTTTGACTACCCCGGGTATATTGCAATTTACATTATAGTGCTCTTTTGAATAGCTAAGAGATGACTTGATGACAATGCTTATAGCTGGACACGAAACAACCGCGGCTGTCCTTACCTGGGCTATTTTCCTTCTTGCCCAGGTAAATTGATCCATTAAGTTCTTTTGTTTTGGTCTTTTTTTTCGTCTCTGGACGTTGGTATTTTTTATTATGAAGTTTAACGAAAATAATAATAATAATTTATGGATACAGAATCCTTCAAAAATGAAGAAAGCACAGGCCGAGATTGATTTGGTGCTTGGACAAGAGCAAACAACATTTGAAGCAGTAAAAAAACTCGAGTAAGTTCAAGAGTTCGTGAAAATGTCCAGATATTGCAGTCAGTCAACTCTTTCATCTACTATATATTAATCGTATTCATCGGAAGTGTCAATTTGCTTGATTCAACTAGTTTGAATGATGTTTCGATCTTTTGCGCAACTACATTATCTTTACATGCAATTTACGCAGCAAAATAGGTTTCCTTCAACCATTAACATACAACTTTAGGAGGTTAAATTAATTGTGGTTTTCTCTAATACATTTAGGTACTTGCGCCTTATTGTTGTGGAATCTCTACGCTTGTACCCACAACCTCCATTGCTTATTAGACGGTCTCTCAAACCAGATAGATTACCAGGTACAGTTTCTCGATGATGGAGTTATTAAAGATAAATTAAACGTTCTGATTTTATTTTATGAATGTTGGTGAAATATTTGCAATACCTGGAAATGCATTATAATAATAAAAATATATAGTGATAAATAATGATCATTAGTATCTTGTTTTCTGAAAGTTTTATGCTTTCTGCAGGTGGTTATAATGGCGACAAATATGGATATTCAATTCCAGCCGGCACTGATTTATTTGTTTCTGTACGTATTTTCTCTCTGTCACCTAGTTTGGAAACCAAGGACATCCAACATGAGTTTTGTTTGAACTAGTTTAAAAGATGTACAAATATTTCACCGGCAAAATATAAATCAACTTGGTGACTTCTGCTAATGATTTATGTTGCTGATTGCTATACCATTAAATTAATTCTGATTGTATCAGTTCAACATTTTATTGATCGATTTTATTGAAATTTCTTTTGCACAGGTATATAATCTCCATAGATCTCCACACTATTGGGACAACCCCAATGACTTCGAGCCCGAGAGGTTTCAAGTGCAAAAGCAGAGCCAAGTAGAAGGCTGGGCTGGCTTTGATCCATCTCGCAGTCCTGGTGCCCTCTACCCAAATGAGGTAACTGGTGTTGTAAATTAAACTATTGTTTAGTAAAATTGTATAAAGGTTAATTTTCAAAAAATACACTTTAGTTTGTGTCAAGAATGCAAACCCCAAGGGTCAAAACATGTAATTAGATCAAACTGCAAGGCTAGCTTTGTAAATCTTCCCAATATAATTTTGTGGTGCTGAGTTTTTTTTTTTTTTTTTTTTTTTTTTTTTTTTTGGCAAAGACTTATTTTTGACACCTTCAACTTCAGAAAGAACATCTAAAAAAATCTAATTTGTCCACTTTTGATCTCGTCAGACTATATCAGATTTCGCCTTCTTGCCGTTCGGAGGAGGGCCGAGAAAATGCGTAGGTGACCAATTTGCCCTCATGGAGTCGACCATTGCCCTGGCAATGTTACTACAGAAGTTCGATGTCAAATTGAAAGGGTCACCTGAGTCTGTAGAACTTGTCACCGGAGCTACCATTCACACCAAGAACGGGTTGTGGTGCCAACTCAAGAAAAGGCCTTCGACTGTAAATTAACCGTCGGTCGGATTGTAGTCCTATAACTTCTGTAGTTACCGGATTAAAAAAAAATCATACAAAACCACAAATGTACCTTGTTCTCATCTCGAGTAGAGCATATTTAACAAAAGATGTGATTGCCTTTTGATTCTATCTACTCGGTTAATAGTAACTAATATGCAGATCTTATAATTTGTGAAAAATAAATGAATTGTATTTTAAGAACTTCAAACAATAAATATCCTCTTATAAAATAAAATTAATAGATAAAAGATGAATAACAAAATAAATTTCATCTGTATTTCTCATACATAAAAAAAACATGAATAACCAAATAAATTGGATCAGTAAAAATTAAAAAAAATTGGGCCATCTGTCAGACAACCACATGTCCATCCCAGGCAAGGCTATGCCCAGCTGGGAAAGATCATCTATAGAAATCAAGGATACAGAGGTACAACCTATAGAACAGGTCCTGTTCAAGTAAGGTCGTGAACATAAGTTGTCTTCCCATAGATTATATTCTACCTATTTGTCTTGCAAGCATTCGATGTGGGATAAATCTGTTGGGCCCAAAATACAGGTAAGACACAACCCGTATTTTGCTTGCAAGCATCCGATGTGGGATAAGACTGTGGGCAAGTAATACATTAAATCGCAATCCGTATATTTCTTGCAAGCATCCGATGTGGGATCGCTCTCGAACGCACTGATTTACTTCTACAATACCCATGACAAATCTAATGAGAAATTCAATCTTGAAGATGAATGTCGAGTTTGGTAGTGGGAATGATTCAAGGGATGCGTCGTGTGACTCGTGTCTGGCGAATTGTGAGATTTATATTTACATTCTTCATAAGGGAACGAAAGCTATGAAAATCACAAATTGAAAACACTTGCTCCTAATATAACATAAGCTTTTGAAATTTCTATTGTGCTGAACACACATCAGTACTGATACGATCATTCCGAACAAGTTTCCTCGCCTTTTCGGCTAATTAATTACCTACTATTACAACTGCAGCTACTATCATCGGCTACAACAGGAACAACAAACGCCGACTCTAGAAAGTTCTCAATACTCTACAGTCAATCGAGAGACGCTCTTCTTCGGCAGTTTTATCAAAGCCAAGCTGGATATAACAATCCCATATTAACATTTTCTGCGTAAAAAAGAAAGCTTATATTTTATTTGACACATTAACATCAGAAACACTCAGAAAATCCAGGCTATAATTTACACTAATTACCTTATACCGAGAAAGATCAGTTCTCATACATGCCTTGGTGCAGCGTCATGCAGCTGTCTCACATGAGGGTCTTCTTGCTGAGATATAAATAAGCCGCAGCTTAGTGAGATTTAAATAAAATTAAAACAAAATCAACCCCCTTCATCTAACAAACTGACCCGTATATAGTCGAAACTTGTATTGCGGAAATATTCCATTTGAACCTTCAAGAAAGAGAACACATGGAAATTGACACAAATTAAACATGAATTATAGAAGAGATGGTTAAATATTGCATCCTAGCCAGATGGTAATGGTACGTGGTTAGTTGAAAAAATCGAAGGAGTTTTTATAATTTTAAAGATTGTAACTCTTATGTAATTAAGCAAAATATCAGGGGCTATTTGTGTAATTATTCCCAAAAATGAGCTTAAAAAAATACCAATTCATGCATAGCTGGTTGAGTTTCATAATAACCACCACGGGTGGAGCCTATGGAGTTCAGCTGACCCTACAGAGGAACAACACAGAAAATATCAGGATTCCATTATCACATCACTACTAAAAGAAGACGACAAAAAACTGATGATTAAACGACATACTAGTCCCTGATGGGGCTGCTGGTTCACATAATGTGAAGGCAATAAGTCCAATTGTACCTTCCAAAAAAATAAAAAAGAGACAAGTTCAAATAGACATCCAAAAATTCAATTTTCGTGCATGGCCAAAACCTAATTTCTTACGATTTCTTGGACACCTTGTTGAGGAACAAAATACCCATCAAGATTGGCTGGTCGGGAACCATGTTTCTCCTGCAAGTAAAACAAATGATTCAGACAACAAATGTATCAAAAACCACCTAATTTTTCCATGTTGCAGGTATTATTAGGTGTACTACTCTTCCTAATTTCAATTAAAAATGTAATAGGATAGTTAATGTAAAAACATTTGTTTACAACATATAACTTCCAGATTATTTTAAGCCGACTGCTTTTCATTAATACACACAGTAACAGCACAAATAATTTACGTTCAAAATATTAAAATCTGGTCTTGGAAAGGGATAAACAGACCATTTGTTGCAGGCTTTCTGATGTGCCGACTGGTAAAACATCCATCTCCATGTTCACCTGCAACACAAATAATAAAGTGGTAAAAAACATGCAGAGCCTACGCAGTGCATCTTACTTTTGGTTCACGAGAAAAAAACCTTTCTTTTCTTAGCAGTGCTCTTCTTCTTATTCGTCTTGCTAAAATTACCACTCTGACTCTCTGCCTCGATGCACAAAAGACCTGGTGAGGACAAAGGGCCTGCTTCTTGAGGATTCTTAATCGAGTAATTAACATTCAAACAGTTATCAAAAGCATCATCAAGAGCACGGATCGAAAGATTAAAACTATCTTGAGAAAACGACCCTTCCTCCCCCAATCTTATTGCCCGTTGACAAAGTTCATTATACCGCTGTACTCTTGATTGCACCTGTTCAGACCCTTCTCCGACTAAATACCTGCTCTTGGCGTCCTTTGTCCACCTTTTCAAAATATACTGTGACGGAATAGTTGAAATCCCACATATTTGAAGAACAATCATCGCGTGTCTACAAAGGAAACCCTTAAATTCAAACAAACGGCACATGCAAGACACCTCGGATTTCAGCTCGTTCAATATAACAAGAAATTCTTGATGCCTTTCAAGATCCTGAACCTTAAAATTAATATTCGTATCAACTTGTTCCTCCCTCTTGGGGGCGCAAGCCGCTCCCCCCAAGACCTCGACCTGGAATCTCTTGAACACAGAATGAGTGTACAGCCCGGCCAGGTGCTTCTCAAATGGCGAAGGAGACTTTAATGTAGGCTGCTTATTCCACATGTCTAAAGACGCTTTTGCTTCGTCTTCATACCTGTCATGCAAAATTGAATCATAATGTTTAACAAACTCGTGCACGGTAGTCTTCTTATGCACAAACTTGTCGAAGAAGGAGTTCACACTCTCCGAGCGTTGACCCGTAGACATCCCTGCAAGAAACCCGCCTTTCAAAAAGTAAGGGACCCACTTTGCACGATCTTCGTACAATGACTCAATCAGTTCATTCTCTCTCAGTTCAAATCTGTCGATCAGTTTATTCCACCTCTTTTCAAACTCCTCTTCTGTGTATGACCTATAAGTGCATTTTTCAAATTTCGCCATGAAATTGTCGTTCTGTTTGATCACATCATTCAAATTCTCCGAAATCTTTCCCATAACATGCCACAGACAGTAAAAATGAAGAGAGGACGGTAAAACATCCGAAATCACTGACTTCATGACTTTTTCTTGGTCCGTGATCATAATTTTCGGAGCCCGGCCACCCATCGCTTTCAACCATGTCCGCATAATCCATGAGAACGTGGGCCCCGTCTCATCCGACACCAGAGCACACCCGAGCAGCATAAACTGATAGTGCTGATTAACCCCAACGAAAAGAGCGAGAGGCATTTTATACTTGTTCCTCACGTAACCAGTATCAAAAGAGACAACATCGCTAAAACTCGGGTAATCATGCCTGCTTTTCGCATCGACCCACAAAAGATTCTTCAACCGTTGATCTTCATCCACATCCATGGCGTAAAAGAAGTTCGAATTCAAACTCTGCATGTGCACAAAAAACCCAAGCATAACATTCAAATCACCTGCATCCAAAGTCATACTCCTCCCCTTTTCAAACGGACTCCTGGAGTCATGATTAAGACCAACAGCACTCCTATACTCCTCAAACTGCCTAGCCATAGTCGCGTACATCTTCCTCGTCTGTTCGCTCACGGCCTGTGCAGGTAATAGCTCGTGATTATGCTCTTTCTCGAACCTGTGTATGATCCATTTCCCGTCCGACCTCCTCTTCACATGCATGCTCGCCTTGCAATCCGTCTTTGCACACACACGCCGGCCCGAGGAATTATCCGGGTCCTGATTGGATCCCCCGTGCCTGCTCCGGGGGCGGTTTAGGGATTTCTCGTACTCTCGCTTCGTTCCGTATCTGGAGCAGGCGAACTTCGCGTCGATGAATTCCCTCGAGGTTTTCGATCGGCGGCTGTTCTGGATGGCCGTGCTGAATCCGACGGACCTCGCGTATTCCTGGTAGAAAGCGTAGGCGTCTCCGTGGGACCCGAACTCCATTCCGGGGAGCGGCTCGAGAATCGTTATCTCTTTGAAGTCCGTGTCGTCGTGAAGGGGGGAATTCGCGTCGTCTCCGTCGTCGTGCAAGTCGACGTCCCCGATGCTTCCATTAACAAGTTCGTTAGGTTCATCTTCTTCTTCTTCTACTGCTTCCTTGTTGTGTTCTCCGGAATGTAAAGTAAGATCTATATCCATGGCAGCCTGAAAAAGTCCCCCCATGTAAATTTCACCAAATCAATTCCAGGTAATGAGCATGTATATCAATTCACCGGATAAATTCATGTTTATACGCTCGGAAATTATTTGCTTCGAAAAAAAACTGTCGGGATAATGAGCATGTTTTTGAGAAGGGGGTTTTCGCGTTCTGTGATCGATGAGCTTGTTCTTTGAAAGGAAAAAAATTAAAAATTAAAAATTAAAAAGAGTTTGACGGAGGAGAAGGGTTTTTAATTACCTGTAATTTTTTAAAGTTTTGGATCTTGAGAACTGGAAATCCACGCGAGGGCTTGGGCGAGTCGACGGATTTTCCCCCAAATTTGGAGATTAGGGTTTCCACTCGCTCTTCTTCAAAAGTTCCTGTCACTCGCTCTACTCTTTTCTCTCTCTAGCGCGTGACTCACTCACTCCACCTCGCCACCCGCATCATCCACACACCCATTTATTTATTTATTTATTTATTATATATATACTTCTTTTTTTACACTAAAAATAAAAATAATGATATGTTCTCAAAATTTTATTCACATTTTGTTTTTGAAAGAATGAGCATTTTGTTTTTAAAAAAAATGGTTTTCAATTTGATTCACTTTTTTTTTTAATTGTGGGAGGTGGAGAGAGAGAGAGAGTTGTATGTGTTCTTTATTAGGATTTTTTTCAATTATATTTTAACAAACTTTTTTAATTTTATTTTATTTTTCATATGAGATAGTAAAAACATTTGTATACCTTACTCATTTTACCTCATCGCAATGATATTTCATTTTCAATATATCTCGCAATAATATTCACGCTCTTAGGGCAACCTCAATGGTTGTGAAATGGCAAGGGCCATTGCCATTTTTTGGCAAAACCCCAAAAAAATCAACCCCAATGATTGAAATGGCCCTTGCCAAAAAATGGTCATTGCCAAATTTTCATGCATATATAAGCAAATATACATGGAAAAATGGCCCTTGCCATTTGTGCCATGTCATCACAATCATTCATTCCAACCACTCAAAATTCAACAAACTTTTTTTAATTATAAAATTGATATGATCACATACCAAAAAGTAACATTATATTATTTAATTTAATAAAATGGTCATTGCTATATTTAAACCATTGGGGTAAATTTTAGAAAATGACAATTGACACTTGCCATTTTTTGGCAAAATAGAAGATAGCCCTTGCCATTTTAGCAAAACCATTGGGGTTGCTCTTATAATCCTCAAATTATTTGGCATGTTTCATCAATTCCAAGCTTTGTTTGTTATTACATATTTGACAAGTTTAAGTCATACAAGTTATGTAAAGGAAGGAAGTAAAAAACCGACAATATGCATCGTCTTCTTCACTCGTCTCTCAGAAACACCAGCAAGGCTAGTTACTATGTTCCAGCAGGAAATAGCTTGCAGCTGCAGAAGCATTTAGCTGATCATGTTTGTACTCTGCCAAAATCGTACGGCATGGAGACCTCTCTTCATTTTTCGTCTAGGCAGTTCATTATGTGTTTACATTGACTATTAATCATATTGTCAGCTTCAAGGGGCATCGAATGCTTGCGCCCTTTACAGCTGGATGGCAGATTACGGATGCGAATCCTCTCGTGATTGAGAAGTCCAAGGTATGGAAATTGGTTTCTATAATAGTTATATATATGAAGTATATGAAAGTCCATCAAAAAGGTTGTGGCTTTAGGAAATATATCGATCATTATTATATATCTTGTCGTGTAATCATTATTGATCGAACCTCCTTCGTTGTGGCAGATACAACGGTTCGACACTTGGATCAGCCAGCCTTTCAGGGTAATTTGTTTCTGTTTCATAATTATTACAAAAGAGAACTAATTTTTGAACTTATTTCTCTTTAGTACAGTCTGCCGGTACTGCACCAGAAGTTTCACCTCCTGGCCCCGTACGTTCGTATTGCATACAACATTTGAAGCAGTAAAAAAACTCGAGTAAGTTCAAGAGTTTGTGAAAATGTCTTGCAGCCAACCAACTCTTTCATCTATATATTAATCGTATTCATCGGAAGTGTCAATTTGCTTGATTCGACTAGTTTGAATGATTATTCGATCTTTTGCGCAACTACATTATCCTTACATGCAAAATTTACGCAGCAAAATAGTTTTCCTTCAACCATTAACATACAACTTTAGGGAGGTTAAATTAATTGTGGTTTTCTCTAATACATTTAGGTACTTGCGCCTTATTGTTGTGGAATCTCTACGCTTGTACCCACAACCTCCATTGCTTATTAGACGGTCTCTCAAACCAGATAAATTACCAGGTACAGTTTCTCGATGATGGAGTTATTAAAGATAAATTAAACGTTCTGATTTTATTTGATGACACCTTCAACTTCACAAAGAACATCTAATTTGTCTACTTTTGATCTCATCAGAGCCAAAAATTAAATAAAAAAATTTCTAAAAAATATGGGAGTCATCTGTCAGACAACCACGTGGCCATCCTGGAAGGGCAAGCCCAGCCAGGAACGATCATCTACAGATCGGACAGCTAGGAAACCTAGCTGCCGCACCGTTAATCACGCTCTGGACACGTGGCAACATCTCATCAACCAGAGTGGGTTTTCTGCCTCCTTAGAAATCAAGGATACAGAGGTACAACCTATAGAACAGATCCTGTTCAAGTAAGGTCGTGACCATAATTGTATTTCCATAACTTATATTCTACCTATTCTTCTTGCAAGCATTTGATGTGGGATGAAAATATTGGGCGTATGAATATCATTTAAAACACAGTCCGTATTTCCCTATTTTCTTTCAAGCATCCGATGTGGGATAAAAGTGTTAGGCTTAGAATACCATTAAAACACAATCCGTACTTTTCTTGCAAGCATCCGATGTGGGATAAAACTGTTGGGCGTAAAATACAGTAAAACACAATCCGCGCACTAATTTCTCACTGTGAAAGCCTTCACATTCTGAAGCAATCTCATGCTTCGATTATATTCAGATCAATTGTTTTTCGGTATCCCTTCAAGGGACTTGTCGTATCTTGGCGATATTGTGACTATTTGTGAGATTTATATTTACATTCTTGAGAAGGGAAAGCCATGCATGAACTAGTTCGACCTTTCGTATTGCATACAGATTGCCCTCATTAATTACTGGCGCTTTCACCTGTCAGGTTGATAACAATTATAATTCTCGTACTTCGTATTGAGATATGAACTCAAATCGTGATCGAACTTTTCAGGTGAAACTGAGGAGGAGTTTTCCACCAGGTTGGCCAATAACTTGGAAAGTCTCATCATCGACGAGGGACCTGTGACGGTACGATTTTGTGGTTAATTGCAAAACTGCCCATAATGATTTGTGTAATTACACCTTTTTTTTGTTACTATCTTATTTTTCTGGCATATATGCCTGCAGATTCAGACGGTGCTCAAAAAGTACGACATCCTGTTTGTTGCGGACGAGGTGATACACGCACGTATACGTGTGCACGTATAAAGGCATTTTCGATCTAGTTCGATATATATTTGCTTTGTATATGAATTCACAGGCTCTGTCTTCGGCATATATGCCTATCAGAGCTGTCCTTGTCAGCCCCGAAGTCTACAATGTCATACATTCCCAAAGCAATCAGCTAGGTAGGGAGGACTAGGGATCGATAAAACATTTCCGCTCGATTTTTTCATACGTATGTATGCTTATATATAGCTATTGGTGAAGAACACTAATAATTTATATCTGTCACAAGTATGTTCTGAAAATTTTGGATATGTTTTTGTATAATTACAAAAAATTCACCTATAACCTTTCAAATTGTTACAAAAAATTTGGGGTAATTTTGTAATATTTGAAAATGTTGGGGGTGCAAATGTAATAAGGATGTAACTTCAAGGTTGTTTTGTAATTTTCAAGAACTGCTTGGTTTTTTGCTTTTGTGCAGGGAGAGAAATATTCTTGAACAAGTAAATAAAATATCCCCAAAGTTTCAAGAAGGTGTGAGAGCATTTTCCAGCAGTCCCATCGTTGGAGAGGTATGAATAAATAATAATGTTCATTTATATATGTTTTGTTTAATCGTTCGTTTTACTCACGCTTTCGTGTCCTGAAGATCCGGGGAACAGGTTTGATTCTCGGGACAGAATTCACCGATAACAAGTCACCGAGCGATCCATTTCCTTTCGAATGGGGTATGTCGTATGCATTTGCTTTCCGGTCAAGTATTGTTCTTCTTTCTTTTGAAGTACTAAGACGAATGTTAATAAACAGGAGTGGGAAGTTATTTTAGAGCAGAATGTGAGAAACACGGAATGTTAGTGAGTGCTAACGGTGACAACGCAATGATGTCTCCTCCGTTTGTAATGACTCCAGGAGAGATCGACGAGGTAATCAGTATTATTTGAAAACTTACTATCGTATTGACAGTAATTAATTCTTGGTTGATCTGCAGTTTATAGAAATCTACGGGAAAGCTCTGAAGGCTACAGAGGAAAGGAACACGGATTTGGCCTAATTGTTCGATTGGTTGTGTATGCAATATTAAAATTTACTGGATTATGAAATAAATTTAAGAACCAGATTGAAATACATTATTACCTATGATGTTTGGAATGAGAAGAAAACACAATTCGATCGGTAGAGAAACTGCCTCGAGACAATGTTTGATGCGCTCGAACGAATAAATGTAGTCGAAAAAGGGGTGTCAAAATTTAGAGTCCTTTTGAGCCTTCCTTTTGGCCCTTCTGTCTCTAGAGCTCAAAGATGACTTGAATCCATTCCCTTCAGAGTCTTCTCTTTCTTCTAAATCTCTGAATGATTTCTGCAGGTAGTAAACATATAGTAACTTATACTCACAGAAACAGAATTAACAAAAAACTGAAATAGTAGTATATATAGGTAATAGGTAGGTACTTACTTCTCTGAGCTCAGCAAAACTAACAGCATAGAAAGTGAGAGCAGCAACAGCAACAATTCCAACCAATGGAACACCTACCTGCTGAAGTCCATCCATGGAGCTCTGATTTTTTTACTATTTTTTTTATTATTTGTTTTTTGGATAAGGCAAGTAATTGGAGGCAGAGACTGGCAAATGGTGAAAGAGATAATATAAACAAATTGAAATTATAAAAAAAAAATATTACTCCGTCTCTTCTTTTAAATTTGATAAAAATTGATAGCAAATCATTGAAGAATTGAGATTTTTTTTTTTTAACATAAAATTGGTAGTTGACTCTTTTTTGAGATGCTAAACCAATAAAATTACAAAAAAAATAAAAAAATAAAAACATAATTAAGCATCTTTTGTAATTTACAAAAAAATTGTGTTTATTATACTACTGCACTTAATAATAAAAAATAAAAAATAAATAAAAAAAAGGACCGTCCTACATGTGTTTAATCAACCACTAAGAAAGTAAAATCTGATTGAACAAGACTTAAGATTATTGGAAAGTTGGCCGTTTTTCTTGGTGAATATTCTTGATCGAAATTAATTAAGAACGTCTATATCTAATCTACCTATTCGAAGTCAACCTTTAAGACTAGCAACTTTGATTGACCGTCTATGATTTACGATAATTCAATTCAACAAAACCACAAGCCTAGCTAATTCTTTCTTGGTGTGTGTTTAATAGTATAGTATTATTAGTATCGAATATTTACATAATCATTCATTATCAATAATCAATGTTAATTAAATTACGCAAATCAGGACTGGTCATACTCATCCGACCGCATGACTTTCGGTGAACCTCACCGAGTCCACGGACGTATAAAACACGTCTTTCAGATCAAATCATCACACACTCTATTTATTAACGGTCATTCAATATTACACTAAATACTTAATCCACCATTAATAGTAAATTAATTGCCCGTCATTAACTTATAGGTATATAGAACAAAATTTAAAAATAAATTACTACTACTAATAAAAGAGGCGAGAAAGAAAGGGAAAGAATTTGGTGTCTTTGTCAGACGACGACAATACAGCCTGGCAAGCCTTGCCTGGCCGGTTTGGACGGTCGCCCGTGGCCGCCACCATCATACTTTTTAAGCTCATTGCCTTTTCTCATTTCTTTTTTCTGTTATTAATTTGGTGGATCACATAATTTATCTTTTAAGTAAATATACTTTCTCAATAAATTTTAATTTTAATTTTTTTTCACCCAACTTAAACCAGGAGTGAATTCTATTCGATTTTTTTATATTAATTTTGAAAATTTATTAAGTTTAGGGAATTAAGGGTGTATTTTAAAAATTCATATAGTTGGTTTAAAATTTGACTGATTTTTTTATTGATATATGTATATTAATTTTAATATAAATTGATTATGAAATACACAATACATATTTTCAATTCACTGTTCTAAAAATCCCCGCCTAGCTCCGATTAATCTCCGCCTAAGCTCTAGGCTGTACTCGACCGCCTCGATTTTAGGCTCTAGGCCCCTAATCCGCTTAAACCCCGCCTAAACCCGCTCAGACCCGCCTAAATCCGCTTTGGACCGCCTAAATTCAATTAATTTCGTCTTTACTTACTTAGACGATTCTCGAGCAGATTTAACTGAATAATCAATTAAATGCAAATTTTGATAAATTAAATAAAATAAATGATGTTATGATAAATTTTGAAGTACGAGACCAAAATTTGAAAAAAAATATTAAATATATAATGAAAATGATCTAAAATTTTAAATTTACAAACTATTTTTATTATTTTAGTTAGACTTGTGATTAATACTATATTTAAATTATTTATTGATTATTTTGTTCAAAATATTGATTTATTATGCATAAAAATATTTTTAAAATATAATATTAATTAATTAAATATAAAATGTAAAACGATTAATCCCGACTAGTCCCCGATTAATCCCTCTAGGCGCTAAGCCCCTAGTCACCGCCCGACTAACGCCTAGCAATTTTTAGAACCTTGATTTTCATTGACTTACATGAATTCTTAAAAGCTCAAACCGCTCAAGCGCATAAACTGTTGATACAAATGTATACGAAACACTATTGCATATAAAAAAAATTATTCAAATTACTTTAAAAAAATACAAGAAATATAGTATTTAGTAAAAAAAAACTATTATTATTTTAATCTTTCATTTACATCACTATTATACTTAAAAATACGAAATTATATTTTAAAATATGTGATCAAAATAAAGCTTTAAAAATATCTCTAATCAGTTTTTTCATAAAAATTATCTTTTTTTTTTTTAAATACATTATTGATAGAAGTTCGATTGTTATCTAAAATATCTAAAAAAAATTCTCCAAAATCACATATATATATATATATATATATATATATACATATATATATATATATATATATATATATCATATTCATCTTTTTTATTTTTATTTTTGATATAATCTTTTAAATTTTATTATTTTTTAATAATAATAATTTAATTTATTAAAAAATAAATATGTAGAAATCAATTATAATTATAAAGATTTCGAAAAGTTAAATTTTTTTATATTTTTTAAAGAAAAATATTTTAAAACTCATACACTTTTCAAATTCTTATATTGTTAAATACAAATTACAATAATAAAGTGAAATTACTCTGGAAAAGTATTATTCACCACCTTAAATTACAAAAGTTTTATATTCAATTGCATATTCTGTTGCGAAATCATATTATATTATTCTAATTCTAATAATAACAAAGCAATTACCTTTTTTTCAAATAAAAGTAACATCATTTTAGATTACTTGCAAAAGCGCGTTTCATTAATTAATTACTGTAAAATTCAAAATTAGAAGAAGAATAATAGGAAAAATATTAGTAATTAATTACTGTAAATTGCAAATTTAGAAGAAGAATAATAGAAAAATATTTAAATCGTCAAAATATGTATACAAATTTTGCAAAGGGCCCCGCCCCCACTTTTTCTTTCGCATCTCTTTCTTCTTTCTCACCCCCACCCCCACCCCCGAGCAGGCCATAACTCTATTTTCGCACTATTAATTCCAAATTTTCAATCACACCATCTCTCCACTCCACCAATAATCTCTCTCTCTTCTCTCTCTAGTAAATATACACAGCGCGATCGAGGATTATTAGCTCATCAACTTCATCAGGTATTTACGTTCATCTCGATTCACCCGATCGATCTCTATATTTCAATCGAGTTTCTGATTGCTTCCTTCCGATTTTCTGATTTTTTATTTATTTAATATTATTGTGTTAATTAGTTCATCGATCAGCTTTTGCTCGTGTCGCGATTCAGATTCGGATTTATTTAGTATTTACTGTATTTTTTCCTGATTTTTTTGATGAAAAAAGTGTATAAACAATGTGCTGGTATTGCCGGAGAGGTTTAACGTTTTGCAGAAACGGTACTGGTGGCTGGCTACAGCTGTAGCTGGTTTTGTGTCGGTCACTTTTTTTTACTGTGGTCAATGACAGTAACAGTAACACCACCTTCAAAATAATGCCGAGTTTTTTTTTTTTGTTTTTTTTTTCCTTTTGGATTTTTGATCACTGAGTAATTATGAGTTATGACCATTTTATTTGATCTGAATCTGATAATTCTATTATTTTTACTGTACAAGATCAACGCCATTTTTTTCTCAATTTTTAATTTACCTTTTTTTACCATTTTTACAAGGCGAGATCAGCGCACATTAATTTGCGATTTTCCAAGTCAAATTTTATCGTCTTTCTATTTGAATATTTGTCCGCTGTAAAGAAAATTGATCCCTATATAAATTTACTTTTGGGAAAGTGAATAAGATAATCTATTTATTAGTTTTGCTTCTAAAATAAATAATTATCAAAATTCAATCAGAAGAATCTTTTCTATAAAGTTGGTGCATAGGTGTGCACTGTCTTTCACGATTTGCTGATTACAAAATGTCCATTTCCTTGGGACATGCCCAATTATTTTTACTGTAATTTTGTTTTTTTCAAATACAATATAGAGTAAGGTCCTCAAATAATTGAGTACTTCATTCGGTTAATTCTTAGATGACCTTACCCTAACACATAAGCATACAACTTCGTATAGATTTTTTTTTCAACATTGCATATTATTGAACTGTGTATTTGCTGGGAAACTGTGCCTAAATATTTCATTGATCTTATCATTTGCTATTTTTCTTTCTTTTTCTCACATATTCTTCTTCTTCTTATTATTATTATTATTCAGACATAAGAGGAAGGTGCATTGAACTTCAGCCATGGCAGAAGAGACGATTACGAGCCCGGAGATAGCAGTGACCGAGGAAGTCGAATGCAATGGGGTTCCCGTTAAGGTAACTTATAATTGAAATGATAGTGGTTGCTGCTAATTTTGAGGCCCGAACTAAAGACTATCAACTCTAAACTAACTATTTTTTCGTACCTTTCCATCCAGATAATAGAAGAAGACACTGTTAAGAAAACGGAGGAAACAACCAAAGAAGACGAAACAACCCTCGACGGCGAATTCATCAAGGTGGACAAAGAGTCGCTCGAAGTGAAGGATCGTTCTGCAGCTGGGGAAAACCCTGCACCGAATGCAGAGGCGGCCAGGGAGCTTCTAGAATCACAAGAGAAAGTGAAAGACCTCGAAAGCGAACTCCACAGGATCTCCGGCGCAGCAAAGGAAGCCGAATCCGAAAATGCGCATCTCAAGGACCAACTCCTGCAGACAAAGGAGAAGCTTCAGGAAGTCACTGAGAAACACGAGGCCCTCGAGCTCAGCAACAAGAATCTGCTCGAGAAGTTCTCAGAAGTCGAAGTGCAGCTCAAAAGCCTACAAGAGGCACTGCAGGCTCAGGAAGAAAAGGACAAGGAGTTGGGCGATGTGAAAGAAGCATTTGACCGCTTAAGCCTTGAGCTCGAGACTTCGAGCAAGAAAACAGAAGAGCTCGAGATAGAGTTGAAGAATTCTGGTGAAGAAGCCCGGAAATTCGAGGAGCTGCACAAGCAAATCAGTTTGCATGCCGAGGCCGAGAAGACGAAGGCTTTAGAATTTGAGACACTGCTTGAGGCGGAAAAATTAAGTGCCAAAGAGACAGAGGAAAAGATGGCATCTCTACAGGACGAGGTTAAAAGCTTATCAGATAAAGCCAGCGAGATTCAGAAAGTTGAGGAAACCCTTAAAAGTGCCACCGCCGAGCTCGATAATGTTCATGGTGAATTGGAGATTTCCAAATCGGAGTTGAAAGAAGTCGAACAGAGGCTAGCTTCGAAAGAAGCTCTTATAACCGAATTAACTCAAGAATTGGAAGTTGCTAAAGCTTCCGAAACAAAATCTAAAGACGGTTTTGCTTCGCTCGAGAATATGCTGGTAGATGTTAAGACCAAGCTGAAGGAGGAGGTGGACGCGAAAGAAAGAGTTGAGGAATTGTTGAAAGCCGAGGAAAGTAAGATACAAATCGCCCTTGGAGATTTAGAAAATGCAACTAAAGAAAAACAAGAGCTGGAAATTGTTGTGTCCGATTTGACGAATAAAACCATCGAGATGAAGGATTCGTGCAATGAGCTCGAGGCTAAGTTGCAAAAGTCAGAAGAATTGTCTGGAAAGATACCTGAACTGAACAACGAACTAAAGAAGGAGGTTGAAGAAAAGCAAAAGTTAGAAACCAAGTTGGAAGAATTTCAGGCCAAAGTAGCTGAAATAGAGGCTGAGCTGGAAAAATCAACGGCCCGTAATTCCGAACTTGAGGTTGAAGTAAAGAATGCGACAGATAAGTGTTCTGAGCATGAGGGACGAGCCGATACGATTCATCAGCGCAGCCTTGAGCTCGAGAGTTTAATACAGACATCAGATTCCAAAGCCGTTGATGCTGGGGAAAAGGTGCGCGAACTAGAAACACTTCTGGAAACTGAAACAAATAAGGTTAAGGAGCTCGAGGAGCAAATAAGCTCATTGGAAAAGACACGCGAGAAGGCGCAAGTGGAATTTTCAGAAACTAGTCAGAAGGCTTCTGAACTTGAGACGGAACTTGAGGCGGCCCGATTGAAGGCATCGAGCCTAGAAGCTGCATTGGAAACGTCCACGGAAAAGTTAACAGAGATAAACTCGCAATTGGCTTTAGCTAATGAAGAGAATGAAAACCTGAAGGAACTTTCGAAAACCTCGAATGAGAAGCTGTCTGAAACGGAGAATCTACTCAGCATCACGCGAAATGAACTGAATGTTACACAAGAGAGGTTGGAAAGCATAGAGAAGGACTTGAAGGCTGGTGGGGTCAGGGAGAGTGAAGTTATGGATAAGCTTAAGTTAGCCGAGGAACAATTAGAGCTACAGAAGGAAGTCTTGGAAGAAGCAATTGCGAAAAATGCTGAACTCGAATCATCGCACGAGATATTAACAAGGGATGCAGATGTGAAACTACAAGAGGCGATCGGGAATTTCGCCAGCAGGGACTCCGAGGTGAACGTCATGCACGAGAAAGTGCAGTCTCTTGAGAATCAAATCTCAAGTTATGTAGCTCAGCTTGCAGAGGCGAATGAAAGATATGAAAATGCAGTTAAAGAGCTTAATCAAATTTTAGAGAGGCTGGTTACCTCCGAGGGCATTAACGAAGAGTTACAAAGAAAAATATCTGAAGTGGAAGGTAAAGCCGACACATTTTTCTCAGAAAACGCAATTTTATCAGAGAATAATGCAGGGCTTAGTGAAAAAGTTAAGGATCTTGAAGAGAAGCTAAACGCTACAGCTTCTGAGGTTACCGAACTGACGGAGAAGCACTCTGAAGTCTCCGGACTTCATTTGTCAGCAAAAACTCGGATTTCTGAAGCGGAAGCTCAGTTAGAAGAAGCTATTCAGAAATTTAGTCTGAAAGATTCAGAAGCTAAGGACTTGTACGAAAAGATAAAGGCTTTCGAAGCACAAGTGGGCATTTATGAAGAGCAGGCTCGAGAAACATCAGGTCTTGTAAAAAGCCGCGAGTTAGAAGTGGAAAATTTCTCAGTAAAATCTAAGGATCTGGAGAGTGAATTGGAGAACAAGTCTATTCAGTATAAGAAGGAGACTGAAGAGCTAGTCGAGAAAAACTCGAAACTCATTGAGGAATTGGGTTCTTTGAAATCTGAGCTTAGTGATTTACAAACGAAATTTTCGGTGGTTTTGTCTGAAAAAGATCACACGGTTGAAGAACTCAATGCGGCGAAGAAAGACATAGGAGAGCTCACTCAGAACCTAACATCTGAAGGTGAAAAGCTACAGTCTCAGGTATTCTTTTTATTATTTTATCCCTTTTACGAACTAATGGTTTATTTATCACGAGCTTTGATTGGTTTTATGACTCGGAATTAATTTGATCATCTTCATCTTTTCAGATATCTTCCGTAATGGATGAGAACAACTTGCTTAACGAGACCTTTCAAAGTTCCAAGAAGGATCTTCAGACAATTATAGTAAATCTTGAAGAGCAACTAAAAGAACAAAAGTCGAATGAAGATGCCTTGAAATCTAAGTTGGAGATCCTCACTGCTGACGTTGGCCACAAAGCCGATCTGGAAAATCAACTGAAGGAGATCAAAGAACAGTTGGGAAATGCAGAAGCTCGATTGAAAGAAGAGGTATGTTATTGCGTCATATTTAATACAGTTAATTAAATAATCATACACAGTTAATCCAAAGATTTTGAAGTTTAGTACTGAAGCATTGACTTTGTATCTTTCATTGTTTGAGAACAGAAGGAATTGAGCTCCCAACAGGACATGGAAAGGGAAGCTGCTCTGAAGAACTCGTGTGAAGAGCTTGAGAATAAGAAAAATGAAGTCCTTAGTTTAGCAAGTCAAGTGAAAGATCTCGAACAGAAGTTGGAGCTGGCGGATGCTAAATTGAAAGAAAAGGTTTGCCTCTACGACATTTTTACTTGCAGATTTTATGAATCCAAAAATCCTTTGCTTATCAAAGTTCATTAAAATAATAAATCAAAAATCATTGTTATTAATAGTATAATTGTTCTGTAATTAGAGCTCTTCCAAAGATGACAGTTCATTTTAGTATTCTTAAATGACAACTGTTGATTGGCTTTACACGCTGACAAAACACTTTTTCAACTTGATTAATCACCATTTGTTCGAACTTTATTCGATTTCCAGCTTCTATTTTGCAAATACTGCCAACTTTACATCTCATGTGTCTAGATTATCACGCAGGATGTTGGAGGCGCTACCTCTGAACACAAGGACGAAATTAAATCTCGTGACATCGAATTCACTTCAACTCCTTCAAAAAGAAAGAGCAAGAAAAAGTCGGAGGCAACCTCGCCTCAAGCAGTGTCCTCGGGTGCCCAGGTTCATACTGCTGCAGAGTCATCTTCAGCCATCAACCTGAAGTTCATTTTAGGCGTGGCACTTGTTTCGATTGTGGTCGGTGTGATTCTCGGGAAAAAGTACTAGGGTGCGACTATGTGTGGTGTTCGGGTTTGGATTTGGATTTCGATTGTGGTTTCATTCCTTATTTCTTGGGGTTTTTGTTTTTGTTTCATATATACTAGAAAGCACACAAGAAGCTTTATTGTTCGTATTGCATTCCGGTTTGGTAACTTTTGAATATTTTGATCTATAGTCAGGAAATTGGTTTTTCATTTGAATCCTGGCCTTCTGTAATTTAAGCTTGATGAAAGAAAAATGGTGTGTTCAAATTTGTATTTAAGTATATTTGATTCATAGTGTGATATATACACAAAGATAATTAATTAATGTATATACAAAACACATACAGATAACAATTATGAAAAATAAAAGGATAAAATCAAAATTGATCATTGAGTACATTTGACTTTTATGTGAATTTGTGAAATGAGTGTGGAATTGGTTGAATGAATAAATAAGAGGCACTGTCTGTTTGAAATAAATTCGAAGTAGAGAAGTTTATAATAATATCAAATTCACTACAATCAACGAGAAATAAGTATCAAACTAATACCACAAACACACACCACGAAAATAAAAAATTACAATAAAACCCCAAAAGTCCAATGAATTTGCAAAAACTACCACAAACATATTATATTATTTTTATACTTTGAGAATCACTTATTAGAAACAAGCGTCCAATACACAGCAGCAGCAAATCGCAGCACAACTGCAAGGAACACCACAACAACAAAAAAAAAAAAGTAATTAGACCAAATATGAATTGTAATTAACTCAAGAACATATTATTACTATTAACTAATCAGGCGAGAAACAAAAGTAATTATTATTACCATCCCTTCCAGAAGCCATCGCCTCTCGACTGAGTGGTGGCGGCCGCCGGAGCCTGGCCCTGATATTCCCCTTGCCCATCTTTCGTTGGGTAACCGGCAGGTGGTGGTGGAGCCATGTGTGCCTCGGCCGGTGCCGGATATGCTGAATACGGAACGGATTTAACAAACAATTCAACCACCAAGAATATGCGTAATTACAACAAGTACCCACAAGTTTCTCATAATTAGGAACAAATTTTGAAACTTACGAAAACACCCTTGTAAATTTGCATAAAAGTTTAGAAAAAATCTCAAGGGGGCAGAAAACAATATACAAGAAATTTAAAAATCACAAAGATGCAGGCAAAAGTGCAAATTCCAACACCTAAAGGGGACAAGGAGCAAAATACATACCTTGACTTTGGTTATAGTTGCTCATGATGATATATATTTGTCTGAATTAATTGATAGAAGAAAATAATAATATGATGAGCTGATATGATGAAGGTATATAAATATCGTGACGATGTATTTGTGTATATATGTATCTATATATAGAGAGAGAGGGAGAAAGCGGTGGAGTGGTTTAGGAAGGTACCCGGTGGCGGGGTGGGATGCGACACCGCGTGAAAAAGGCGGAGGTATTAATTACATTACTATAATAATATAGTCTATGAATACGACATATTGTATAGTATTATTAAATTTTAATTTAATTTTAGAATCAGATTCTTTACGCGTGGATTTGGTGGCGTTCTTTACCATCTATCCCCAGTCTTAATTAGTAGTTCATACTGTATACGTTGATCCGAAATTTGTGGTTTGATTAATACGTTGATCCGACTGAATTATCGAGCAGTTTAGTTCGAAATTTGTGATTTGAATTAACAATCCGTTTCAATTCAATTCTGCATGAATCGAATAGTTCGACTATAAGAAAAATTAAAGATGGAATGGAATCCAAGTTCTTTAGACCAACTTGTTTGATGCGGTAGTTGAGTTCTTAAAGGATTAGGTTCGTTAGGTGCGAATTAAGGTTTTAATATTATCTTCATTTGCTGTTTTTAGTTTAATTTAATTTAATAATTAGTTTGATTCGAAAAGAAAAACAAAAATGGATAATCTAAGTTATTGATGTGTCAGAAAGGTGACGCGCGACACGAATTTATTGAAATTAGTTCACATGTTCAAACCGGTTTTATCTATGCTACTCCCGGAGAAGTACACCATATAGATCTTAACCGTTGATTTAATATTATTATATTCAATACACACACAATCACACACACCCGACGTGTATTGTGTATGCATCCACAGTTAATATGTCACCAAGTGCATTGCAACTGGAGTAGCATCTCCTAGACCGTTCAAACCTCATTACTCGTATTTATTAGTATTTTAATAAAAGTAATCCGAATAATGACGCCTGTCAAGTGACTTGGAATATATAACACGCAACTACACATACGTGAATTGCACGCGTGTTCAAAACACATCTCTATCTTAACACAAATATTACTCTCTTTTCATCCAAAATATACGTGATAATGATAGTAGTGATACGTATTCTATTTCGAGAAGTTCTATTTGATGTACATTTCTTTATATTACAAAATACAATATAATATTCGTGGACTCACTGCACCTATTTTTCTTTATTACTATATTTTATTTTAAACTTTTTAATTATTTTTTAAATTTTACTTATAATTATTTATTTCATTAATTTTAAAATATTTTATATCTTTAATTTTTTTTAAAACTAAAATTTAATAAAACAAGTACTTCATCATCAGTTCATAATAGTAAAAAATAATTGAGGGTAAAGTTGAAAAAATATTAGATAAAATAAGGGTAAAAATAATAAATAATTGAGAAGATTTTATTATACAAAAATATATTAAAAAAAATAAAGGGTAAAAGTAAGATTTTAATTAACATACTTTGGAATGCAAGAGATAGGAGGAGTATTGTTTTTTTAATTTCCATATCAAAACATATACTGTAATTGTCTATAGAGAAAGTAAAAAGTTTCCCACCAAAAAACGCACTCACTTCAACAAAATTCCTTTTTTGAGTTATAATAACAACAAAAAGATGAAAAGAAAAAAACAAATTTATTAATTAACCAAAAAAACAGAGAATGGCGAAGAAGAAGACGATCCTCCTAATCCCATACCCAGCACAAGGCCATATCACTCCCATGCTCAACCTATCTTCCCTCCTCTCCGACCTCGGTTTCCGGCCGGTGCTCATCACGCCGGAATTCATCCACCGCCGCATCAACAATCTCGGAGACGACCTTCTCTGTCTTTCCATTCCAGACGGATTGGACGGCGGCACACCGCCGGACTTCTTCTCCATCGAGAGGGCTATGGAGGAAATCATGCCGGATTTTCTCGAGGAACTTGTTCGGAAGATGATCGATGATGATGACGAGGATGTCGTTTGCCTGGTGGCCGACTTGCTGGCGTCGTGGGCCTTCGACGTCGGCCGGCGGTGCGGGCTGTCGGTGGCCGGGTTTTGGCCCGCCATGTACGCCACTTATCGGGTTGTTGATTCTATTCCGGAGCTCATCGAAAACGGGATCATCTCCGACGACGGTACTGAATTCGTCTTGCTTAACGTGTTATTTTAATTTTTAACTTCTTATTTTATTTATTGTCAAAAAGCCTTAATTTTTGTATCTTTTCAACTTTACATTTTAAATTTTATTGGTTTTTTACAATACAAAAAAATTGACAAACACTTGTATAAATGAAAATATTGATTTTTGTATTAACTTATATGACCATTGACTATATATATAGTTTTTAACTTTTTTACTTTAAATTATAATTTAACTGAAATATAGAGAGGTAAATTATTAATAAGTATGGAAATAAAATATGACGTTTATTATATTAGCAAATTAATTCACCTTTTTTATTATATAATTATTTTAAAAATATATGGTTATTCAATTTAAAATTATTATTCCATGTTTGGTATGAATGTTGATATATAGGATGTCCAAATGATCCAAATGCAACTATATGCTTATCTCCCAATGGCCCTACCTTGATTGCAAACCACCTCCCATGGCTCATTGGTTCTTCAACGGCTAGGATCGCAAGATTCAAGTTTTGGACTCGAACCCTAGCCCGATCCAAAACCCTCCGATTCCTCCTCGTCAACACCTTTCCCGACGAAGTCAAACACAAAGTCAAACAATCGAACATCGTCGTCGGAGTCGGGCCTCTGATCGAGCAAGATGCAACAACATTAACAATCAACAAACGTAGCTTGTGGGAAGAGGACACTTCTTGCTTGGCCTGGCTCGACGGGCGGGCCCCGCGTTCGGTTCTGTACGTGTCGTTCGGTAGTTGGGTGGGCCCGATCGACGATCTCAAGATCAGTCGCTTAGCGTCGGCCCTCGAGGAGTTGGGGATGCCGTTCGTGTGGGTGATGGGGCCCGCATGGCGCGTGGGCCTTCCCGAGGGGTACGTGGAGAGGGTGGTGCGTCATGGGAGGATCGTATCGTGGGCCCCGCAGATGGAGGTGCTTCGACACGTGGCAGTGGGGTGTTATCTCACGCATTGCGGCTGGAATTCGACTGTTGAGGCAGTGAGATGCATGAAGCCGATGTTGTGCTGTCCGATCGCCGGAGATCAGTTTGTGAACTGCGCGTATGTCGTCGATGATTGGAGAGTCGGAGCGAAGATGGAAGGGTTCGGAGTCGAGGAAGTCGAGAAGGGGATTAGGAAAGTTGTCGAGGACGAGGGGATGGTTGAAAGACTTGAGAAGGCAAATGACAAGTTATTTGGAGGAGAAGGGAGGTCTAAAGCAATGGAGAATTTGTTGACTTTTATTCAAGGTGTTGACAAATGATATAATAGTACCTAATATTATTTTTGTTGTTTTGCAAAATATATGGAAAACGATGCATAACCGTTTTTATATTAATACTTAGATTTACATTATTGGAATGAAAGAAGCTTCAATGGTATTTGTCTTTGATAGATTATGATTATTCACTTATTAATAAGAATATATTTTTTAAAAATAAATTAAAATATATGGTTCGAATTATATTTCAAAATTTAAAATAAAAGTATTTCTTGAGATATAGTTAATTTGAAGAAAGTTCATTTATTATTATGAGAACAGTTTTTTTAATCTCTTATAATAAGTACAAAATATTAATTTTAAAAGTAAACACCAATTAATAATTTTGGTCTTGTTCAATATTTTCAACCAAACACGTCCTTTGTTTATCTTTAATTTGAGCTTTCTTGATTACTAAGGAGTACTCCCTCTGTCCAAAAGACAATTGACATACTTTCCTTTTTGGGTTGTCCAATAATAGTTGACACACAAAAAAAAAGAAAATAATTATTTTAACTTTTTCATTTTAATATACAATTTTATTCTACTTTACTCCACCTACTTTTTAAACTTTACTCACAACTACTTTACTTTTCACTTTTAAAATATATTTTTACCTTTTACTTTTCAATTAAAAAATACAAAAATAACAATTTTCTTAAACTCCGTGTCCAGAAAAGTATGACATCTATTAATGGTCGGAGGAAGTAGTAAGCTAGTAGCTACGGAATACTTTCGTATCGAAATAATTCACATTCGTCGGGTTGTATAAATTAAAAAAAATATATTAATTTTGATTTTAAAAATATTGTGAATAAATTTAAAATTTTAACTAAAATATTGGGAAACGTCTAATTTTGAATGAGTAACCGAGTAACATTTTAGTCCATTATTCTAAGTCAATAGACGCTTAAACCAGAAAGCACGCTTTTACTGACGAAGGAAGTTGTTACTTATCCGAAAAACGCGTTGAGATTCTATTCACGTCAAACCCACTCTGTTCTACCTCTTCTACATTTTCTTTTCTCTTAGATTTTCAACGAATATTACCTTCGCTCGATTTCCGTTTCCACTGGTATGTCTCAAATCTCGTATTCGAATTTGTTAATGCTCTTCGATTTCAGTATTTTGTTTGCATCAAGATTTTATATGTTTTTTACTTTTCGAGAAAAAAAAATCCCCTTTTGAACCGGGCTCTGTTTTAAGTACGCGACGATGAAGAACAATGATATGCGGTGGTTTTGTGGTTAATTTCGAATCTGATTATGTCTTGTTGACTGCGATTGATTATGCGGGTATTTGGGTTTCTGGATGGTGATGGGTTTTTAGTATTTTGTTGCGTAGGTGGAGTTTGAGCAGTATGAGTTATGCATACAGAAATGGTAGTGCAAGCACGAGCTCGAGCTCGAGCTTGAACAGCAGTTCACACGATACGGAAGACGATCACACGATCGCTTCGATTTTAGCCGAGGATGAAAAGTTAAGGCACGATGGCAATCTGGGAAAGAGGCTTTCTCATTTGGACTCGATCCCGGTAAATTTATAGTTGACGATCCTTTTGATTGAGCATTGTTATTTTTACTGTGTCTTGTTGTAAGTGAGAAGTTGAATATTAACTTGGTTGTTTGTTCACGGTGGTGAATGCGTGTTTTGTGATAAAAATCACACTCTTGCTCGCCAAACTATCGCGAGTTTCACACATTCGAGTCGATACACTTTTCAACTCTTGGTTGGTTCATGGGTGAAGGCAACAAATTGTGTAGGTCCGATGACATATTAAAGAGTTTTTGTGTTGGTGGGAAGAGTGCGATTAACGTTTTTTTTTTTTCATATGCTTCTGCTATGCACATTTGAACTGGTACTCTTTTAATGGGTGTTCTGTGAGTTAAGGTCATGATAATAAGTTATGCATCAGAGATTGTTTCGATTATTATCTTACAAGTTGATTGTATTGGCAGCACACGCCTCGGGTTATCACGGAAATACCTGATGCAAATTACGCGACCTTAGACCATGAGAGGCTAGCTCAAAGGTTTTTTATTTTGTTATTTTTTGTATCTCCACAATTCGATGTTCACGTGCTTCATTTCTTTGCAACTCAATATTTTCACCTAATTTAGTATGCGTGCTGCTAAATACAAATTGTATATACTACAACATATGCTAGGATTTGTTTTGCCACTGTACGGGGGCATTTGAACTTTAGGCACATGAGTGATTATTTGTGAAATTAACTGTCGTCAGGTTCTCAACATATGGCTTGGCTGAAATGCACATTGAGGGAGATGGAAATTGCCAGGTTGGTTTTATAAACACGTTATTTACAAAAAAAAAACAAAGAAAAGAAAAAAGAATTGTCCAGTGTATGTTTTTACCGACAATATTCCCACCTACATTTTACTATTTCCTTAATATTTACTGACATATTTTTCTGTAGGCGAATTGATATCCAAAAGTTGTCATAATTTGATTTTGATCTGCGATCTGTAATTGGTTGCTATTTTTACAGTTTCGTGCCATAGCAGATCAGTTGTTTCAGAATCAAGATCACCACAAATATATAAGGAAAGAGGTCATGAAACAGGTACGTTGCTAATTAACTGCATTTGCTTTTCTTTCTTTACGTTGTTTTTTGTTACCTTATTACACTAATGAAGTAACGTTGCATCTCAACAAACTAATCACCTTCATTCCTATATTAATGACTTGTTAATTCGAACGTGAGCAATAGCTCGGCCTGAAGCATGCATCTCGATTAAACAGTATATGCATATTTTCAAAAGCTATTATATATTTTTCTTATGCTAGCTCCTTATTTTCAGCTAAAACGGAATAAAAAACAATACGAAAGCTATGTCCCCATGAAGTACAGACACTATGTGAGGAGGATGAAAAGGTCACTGTTGGTATTTTAGGTATTAGTTTCCCCATTTTTTATAATAAAGACGTCTATTAACATAGTTTTACACAAACTGTAGGTTGGGAGAATGGGGAGATCACATTACTCTACAAGCAGCTGCAGATCGTGTAATTTTTTTTTATGGTCTTAATTTACTATTTCAAAGGAAAATAAAACATTAAATTAGCTTATTGAAATTTGTAGGCTGACCATGTCATCAAAATTGGTCTGAAAACTTTTTTTTTCTTTTGCTCGGTTATAGCTCTACTTATCTTTTCTTAGTTTGTAGTTATACTATTTATTAGTACTACTTTATCTGACTTTGTAGTTTGAAGCGAAAATATGTTTGGTCACCTCCTTTCGGGACACATGCTTCATTGAAATCCTTCCGAAACACACAAGTCCTTCCAGAGGTATGACTTTTTTTCATAATCGGTATTCGGTATAGTTCATATTATCCTACCTTTGTATTATTAAGGAATTACTTTTATTTTTCGTTTGACTTTATTCTTTTATCCCTTGTTCCCATCCCAAGAGTTGTGGCTGAGCTTTTGGAGCGAAGTTCACTATAACTCCTTATATCAAGCCGGAGGTAACAAAATTCGCCCCACTACCTCTTAATTGTTTTTCGTTCTTTCTTATCTGATGACTAACATTTTTCCAATATTTTTCCAGAGGTTCCTGCAAGAACACAGAGGAAGAAGCATTGGCTTTTCTGAAGCTCGAAGACTTGGACATACATGTTTCATTACTCCATATAGCAGCATGTTATATTGTCTTGATATATCATGTATAATAGATAAGATCACATTTTTTTGTTCTTTGTGAACCTTGAAATTATCGCTCGGATTGTGTCTGAATTCTTCATAAAATAAAATATATTATAGTTTTACATATTTATATTTTTATGGTTATTAGAAAAAGTATATTCTTTTGGGTTAGTTTCAGTTTGGCCCTTAAGTTTTGGATCAATATTCAATTTGGTCCCAATATTTGACACTAAGATAACATGGAATTATACTTTGATTCCTAATTTTGGATTCCGTTGGCCAACTTTAGGAGCAACTTTAATGGAAATAATAGTGGGCATAAAAGTAGGTGCAATAGTTTTTGTTTCAATCATCCAACTATAAAATAAGCAAGATTAATGTTGTTACTCTTAGTGACCTAATATAAAGATGCAATTTTCATCTTGAATTTCCATTGTATATGCACACTGTTATACATGTAAAAACTCGTATTCATCAATTATTTGTATATTTATCAACTGTGGGAGTCACTACTTTCACGATCTTATATCGATTAAAAGCGGTTAACGTGTGTTCAATTATTTTAGTGATGTGTTTGTTATATACTTACACTCTATAAGATGCTTTTATCCATACCTAGCTAACTCAAGATTCAAGAGTGCATGTCTTTGTCAACAAAGCCTTTGAATTGGGGGAAAATAAGTTTAAAGTAATTAGTAGGTGGTCCTTAGTTTCTTTCCCATCCCATGAGTGTGTGTGTGCCGTAAATGTAATAACATACTTTTGGATGGATACGAACCAACACATGTACATATAGCCATGCATGCCTATTTCTTGTACACATCTCACCATCTGTTTTGGCTCGAATCGACTTGACTCGATCAGCTATAAAAAAATGTACATCGGTTATAATTGATTTAAATTAAAATTCTAAATAATAGTAGAAACGAGCTACTCGTCGAAGGACTCGTGAGTTAATTGAAAAAAAGTTACGGTCAATATTTGATCGATTCAAAACTCGATTTTGACCGAGTTCGAGTCGGGCAACCCACCCACGTGTCTGTGCTTCGTATTAAAAGGTCGGTTGGTGCTTTGATGAGACTCAACAACAATCACATATTGATTTTTTCATAAATCAATTTTTATCACATTGTTTTCATTTTAAGATCTGTACGCATCAAAAAGTGAATGGTAAAATTCTTAGTCATTACGTCTACACATTAATTACTATTAATAAAACGGAAAAATACAATAAATACAAATAAATAAATGGCACAATTAAAATTAAAATTAAAGTAATAATTACTCTGTAATCTCACTTTCTTACCAGGAAGCAACCCCCACCGACCCAACCCCACCCCACCAAAAATACACACACGTTTCAATTATATACACACACGCAGATCCCCCTAGCTCCCCTCACCCACCCTATCTATGTGAGTCACTCTTCCAATACGCAAAAACACAATACACCCTCTACTGTGTGAGCTGCGTATTTATGAGCAGCGAGTATTTTTCGGGTCTGCTTCAAAACCCTAATTAGCAGGAAGGGGATTGGGCCGGACCTGAGTTCGGGTTCGGGGTTAATCTTTTCCTTTTCTTCATCGAGATTTGTTGTTTTTGTTCACTGCAATACTATGCAGAGATCTGGAAAAGAATTCAGTGGCTTCATCGACCCATCCAGTAGCTCAGTTTCTGGTTCGAAGCTTACCCTTTTTTATTATAATTTATTTATTTGGTTATTGTCGGAGAAATTGAAGTGAGCTGATTTGATTTTGCGATTTTTGCTACAGTAATTACTCGTGGTCGGTTGTTGATTTTTTGTTTGTTCTGTTACGATCCGTTTAATGCAGATAGCGTCCTGTTTGATGCATCTCAATATACTTTCTTCGGGAAAGGTGCTGACGATGATGAAGTGGAATTGGGGGGTTTGGAAGATGTAGAAGACGGTGTTCGCGGCATATTTAACGGGGAAGATGAGTTGAATGTGAATGAGTACCATTTGTTTGATAAAGACGAGGTAAACTAGTGGTGCAGATAGTTCATGTTTATTATTGAAAAAGGTGAAATATGAGAAATTTCTTGATCGAATCATTTCGATTTTGTATGAATTATGAAGGTTTTGTTGTCGCACTGTTGGTCTTTGTCTGGATTCTTGTTTTCTGAACCAATGAATTTCTAAAGTTATGGTTCTGCGAATCGTGGATTTTGTAAACAATTTCTAGTGTTGTAGTTGGTTTCTCTATATTTTGAAGTTTGCATTATTGAAGTTCTGCATATGATTTCAATAAGCATCTGGGTAGTGCTTCTGCTTGTATCTGTTAAAATGAATAATGAATTTGTCTGCAGAGGTTTGTTCCAAGTGAGGATGAAGTACTTTGCTATTGATTTATATTATTTTTGTTCCTTTTTCAGGGATCAGGATTGAGATCATTATCAGAGATTGATGACTTGGCTACTACATTTGCAAAGGTAAGCTTTCTGGCATAAACTGCGTTTCTTTTAGTCAGTTACGCAGTACTGTTCTATCGAGCATATTAGTTTTCAGTACGGTATAATGTTACTAAGTAACCTGTTTTATGGAGATTTTTGGTGAGTTGGTCGACCTTAGTTTTGAGGCAGTCCCTCCTGATTGAGTCCTGACCAATGTTAACATGGAAAAAATGCGATGAATAGAAAATACAGTCAGGAAACCTTGGCATAACCCAAATGTTTCCAGCATTACCCTTTTAAAAATCTGAAATGATCAAAGCAATGACGTACAGTATATAAAATACATTTTCCCGGAGAGTACATGTCCTTAATTTAAATCAACCAAAGGATGACCAGCAGCTATATGAGTCAAGAAATGAACAGGAAACATTACTTTGGAAGTATAAAAACAAAATAAACCAAAAATACAACAGTACGCTGCCGAGTAGACAAGTAGTCACAATTCAAGTAGTCAGTCTCAATGATTTATGCACTTTAAATTGCTGAAATGATTCACTACTCACTAGTTATAAATATCACCAAAAGATCACTTCATAATTGACTTCGTCCTTTCAGTTAATTTCTTAAATATGTTTTCTGCAGATAAACAAAGCCGTGCCTGGTCCAAGACATCCTGGTGTTATTGGTGATCGAGGATCTGGATCTGGATCTTTCTCAAGGGAAAGTGAGTGCTTATTTATTTTGTTAATCACGGGTCATAATCCTTTTTCTGTCAACATATGCGCTGCTAGTTATCTTGGTATTTATACTTATTTCATGGTCAGTTGATTTAGTTTTGGTCTTTGGCTTTCATAAGGCTATAAGGGTAGTGTTAAAGGTTTTGCTATTAAATATGTGAGAACATATAAATTAGATTCTCTTACATTAACCTTTTTCTTCATCAATTATGTTAAATGTACTACGAGGTTTAAATGTTTAAACCAAAATTCTTCAAATGTGAAAGCATGATTTTCAGATAATTTTTCTTTTTCTTCCGTCATTTTGTTTTATGTGACTAACATGAAGTCGTTCCAGGTTCATCAGCGACAGAGTGGGCTCGAGATACAGATGTTCCCGATTGGCTTGATCATCACGGGTCTGATTCTGAATGTTATGATGAAAATAAGAGATGGTCATCACAGCCCCATCTGTCTTCTCTATTTCTTTCAGAATCAAAACCATTACACAGAACATCATCATATCCCGACCAGCAGCAACCTCTGCAACACTGTTCTAGTGAACCAATTTTACTCCCAAAGTCATCTTTCACTTCCTTCCCTCCACCAGGATCACAACAACACCAAGCTTCTCCATATAATAATAATATTAATAATAATAGTTCCTACCATTTTAATTTGGCATCTCTTTCTGGTGGATCCTCTCAGCTGCCTTTATCACCGATAACCAATCCCACTCTGCATTTGTCTGGTGTGCCTCGCTTATCCCGTTATAGTCCCAGCTCGTCGCATTTAACTTCACCTAATAATGTCTCCCGTCAGAATCAATTCCAAAGCCAATGGAGTAGCAATGCAGGTGTACTTCACGGGGACCACACTATCCTCTTAAACAATATCTTGCACCATCAGCATCAAAACAGGTTATTAGCGTCTCAGCTTTTGTCCACACAGAGAGGTCCCTTTTCCTTCCAACCACCCCTAGCCCAATATTCAGCACTACAAAACCAAATATTCAGCACATTCCCTTCACCTGGACATTCAAGTAAATACGGGCTACCTGATAAGAGAGAGTCGAAACCCAAGTCGAACAAAGGTAAAAATTCTGTGCGGTTTTCCCATCAAGGTTCTGATGCTAGAAGCGAAAGTAATTTACCGCAATTCAGATCCAAGCACATGACTTCTGAAGAAATTGAAAGCATTCTCAAGATGCAACATGCTGCGACCCACGGCAGTGACCCATATATAGATGATTATTACCACCAGGCCCGTCTTGCCAAGAAATCTGCCAATAATAGGCCAAGGTACCGTTTTTGCCCTGCCCAACAGAAGGAACATTCTTCCAAGTCACGTAATAATAGTATTGAATCACAACCACATCTCCAAGTTGATTCCCTTGGGAGGGTTCGTTTTTCTTCTGTCCGTAGGCCCCTCCCTCTTCTCGAAGCCTACCCTCCTCCCCCTGCTTGCGGGGACCCTAATTTCGACCAGAAGTTGTCTGAGAAGTCTCTGGAACAGGAGCCAATGTTTGCGGCCAGGATAACAATTGAAGACGGGCTCTGTCTTCTTCTGGAAGTAGACGACATTGATCGGCTCCTACAGTTCTCTCAGCCCCAAGACGGTGGGACCCAGCTCAGACGGAAGCGTCATGTTCTCTTAGAAGGTCTGGCCGCTTCTCTTCAGATGGTTGATCCTTTAGGGAACAGGGTCGGAAACTTGGCCGGGCCATCTCCCAAGAATGATATTGTTTTTTTACGAATATCATCTGTCCCCAAAGGCAGGAAACTAATCTCGAAGTTTCTCCAGCTTCTTTTACCTGGTAGCGATCTTGCTAGAATCGTTTGCATGGCCATTTTCTGCCATTTGAGATTTTTATTTGGGGGCCTACCTTCTGATACTGAAGCTGCTAGCACAATAAATAATCTTGCCAAACAAGTCTCTCATTGTGTTAGCGGAATGGACCTTAATTCCCTTAGCGCTTGTCTTGCAGCTGTGGTTTGTTCATCCGAGCAGCCGCCCCTTCGCCCTGTTGGGAGCCCTGCTGGGGATGGGGCATCCGTGATTCTGAAATCTGTTTTAGAGAGAGCGACTTTTTTACTACGGGACCCTCAGTTTTCAAGTAGCTCTCCTAATCCTGCTCTCTGGCAGGGCTCGTTTGATGTCTTCTTTGGTCTTTTGGCAAAGTACTGTGTGAGCAAGTATGATAGTATAGTGCAGTCATTGATTGCTCAGAATGTGCCGAGTTCAGAGATTATTGGCCCTGAGGCCACAAGAGCCGTGAGCAGAGAGATGCCTGTGGAGCTTTTACGTGCTAGTCTGCCTCACACCAACGAGAGTCAGAAGAAGTTGTTGTTGAATTTCGCTCAGAGGTCGATGCCCGTGACAGGGCTTAATGCGCATGGTGGCAATAGTGGACAAATCAATCCCGAGTCAGTAAGAGGCTGATATGGTGTGGTAAATTCAGGCAGACTTTTTAATGCCTTTCAAGGACAGAAGCATATGCATCCATGTGTATTTTGGGCAGTATTTTATAATGCCTAGAGGTATGGGTTATTATGATTCAATTACTGAAGGTGGTTCTCTAGTTTCGTAACTTTCGTCCCACACTTTGGTCTGTGAATGTTTTTTAGCTTGTTTTTTTTTCCATGAGAACTATTTTCATCTACCGTGTATTAAGCTCTTGTATGCTTTTTAATATCTAAAGAGCTTTTACCTTTTACAGTCTTTATTTTGAACCCACCCCCTTTTTGTAATGGTGAATTCAGTGAAATGTACATGCAAGTAGATTTGAGAATGCTGACGATTTTGTTGTTTTCATCTTGATTAGTTTCCTCGTTCGATCCTGTAGAAATAGCCAATAGGGGACTTTGTTTGACCGTTAGATATGATAGGGAAGGTGATGCCTGTTTATGGGCTGTGGTGCTGCCTGAAGCTCTATAGTCCGTTCTCGGAAGGACTAGGCTAGATGAACACATGTTTTTGCTTGTAATAACCGTATATGTTCATGTTTGTTGAAAATTTATGGGTTTTTGCTCCTCTTGTTCTCATTGTCTCTGTTCTCTGGCTAGATGAACACATGTTTTTGCTTGTAATAACCGTATATGTTCATGTTTGTTGAAAATTTATGGGTTTTTGCTCCTCTTGTTCTCATTGTCTCTGTTCTCTGGCTAGATGAACACATGTTTTTGCTTGTAATAACCGTATATGTTCATGTTTGTTGAAAATTTATGGGTTTTTGCTCCTCTTGTTCTCATTGTCTCTGTTCTCTGGCTAGATGAACACATGTTTTTGCTTGTAATAACCGTATATGTTCATGTTTGTTGAAAATTTATGGGTTTTTGCTCCTCTTGTTCTCATTGTCTCTGTTCTCTGTATTATGAATAATTTGCCTTTTGACTTCTCGAGTAGTCTAAAGCTAAAATAACGTGTCCACGTAGTAGATCTGTATGTAATTATTGGTAGTTTGGGGGTGGTTTTGTTATTTATTCTACTATTATTTGGAGACTTTTTATGCGGATACTACACACCCTACAATTCTTAACTTATTTGTCCGACTCGTTGATTGACATCCGTATATCAATAAAAATCTTATTTTTAATTAATCAATTAATATTTCAATTCTAAATAATTAATTTTAGTCCTATAATTCACGGGACATATTTTAATTTGTGTATATTATATATAATTTACACATAATTTATTAATAACGTAGTAATTACGTGAGAAGAAGTCGACTCGGGGTTGGCGAGTTGCACGTTAAAGGATTGCCTTTTCAGTTTTTCCTTATCGTAAAGTCAACTTTTTTTTCTATTATCACAACACACAATTATTGGTAAATAGAGACAAATTGTGGTATAATTTTAATTCAATTGTGTGAATTAATCTTTGTTAAATGGAGAAACAAAAAATGGCAGTTCAACATTTTCACATCTAAAATAATAAAATCAGACTAGCTTAAAATCGATCTGCTTTTAAAATACGATGGATAAATCGAGATCAAAATCGAACATTCAAATTTCTGGTTGCAAGAATTAGACCATGTCCAACCTCACACACATACTAAAGATGAATGCACTATTTTGCGTGTGAAGTGTTACTGTTATATCTCCTAATTTCATGCCTTTCTTCATTTTATTACACGCATCAGCATGTTCACTATTCTTCCATTACAGCCTCAAAAATATTTTCTAATATATCTATATAATATTATATGATTGTATTATTTGTATATAAGATTCTAGCAGCCATTTGAAATTGTTTGTATTTTCGTCACCAAATTCCATATTATAATTATTATTAATATTGAATTTATTATTGGTTAGTCCTTTTCCATATGCTTATTCTTCTGACTTTTTCCATATTCATGCAAATCTTGAAGGATGTTAGGCCTTGACATTAATGCCTGTACTAGTAAATTTCTCCATCTGGGCTGTCTTCAAATTTCATAAAAGCTGAATTCTTGATTTCAATTGGGATTCCATTTTCAAAGGTCTGATTTTTATTTCATTAATTCTTACCTTGTATGCATATATATGTACATATTCATCGATCGCTTTCTATATACATATATACATCATATACATATAATCTGGAATCTGATCATCATGATCAGCTGCATGATACATTCCATTTCTCCTGATTTTGATTTTCCTCTAACCCGATTCTTGATCTATTACTGCTGATGAGAAAATCGTCCTGTTTTGTTTGCAGTGAGGAGACTATTCGTTGACTATTTGTACCAAGAAAAATTCTTGTTTCATCTGTTTAAGGTACAAATTGAATCGCTTGATTTTTTTTTTTGTTTGACATTCTGTTTCTAAGAAGGTTTTGGGTGAATTCTTGTTCTCGCAATCTTTTTTTATTGATTGTTGTTTTTATTCGATTTGATTTGATTCCAGGTATGGATTTCATAGAGACAAAGCGCAAGAGCAACGTGAGTCGGAAGATCCTGGTGGCAGCTGGACTCACCGCACTTTTCATTTTCATGCTTAAGAGCTCACCTTCTTCTTATGTTTCTACCAAGGTAATATGATCAATTTTATATTATTATATCTTTGTACTTGTGGCTATCATGATAAATTCAAGCATTTCATCGATGATTCACCTTGATTTGATTACAGACGTATAACAAACGACTATATTAGACTTTTTCGATTTTTTTCAAGCGATTGTCTGCATTTGGCAGAAAATAAGTAGTTTTGCGGTTTCTGATTTCTAGTTCCGATTTTGGTTCGACTTTTAGCCACAAATCAATCATCTAGTGTAAGTTTCGACTTTTATACTGCAGTTCTCTCAGCACGAGGCTGGTGTGACCCATGTCCTAGTAACGGGAGGTGCCGGCTTCATAGGTTCTCATGCCGTTCTCCGACTTCTGAAAGACTCATATCGTGTAACTATCGTGGTATGTACTTTTCATCTTTTCGTATTTACCTAATTCTATGTGCAAAAACTAATTAGTTTCTGAGTCATAACAGGACAATCTTTCTCGTGGGAACATGGGGGCTGTTAAAGTTCTCCAGGGACTTTACCCTGAGCCTGGACGACTGCAGTTTATATACGCTGATTTGGGCGATGCGGCAGCTGTATCCTCTGAAACAAATGCAGCCTTTTCTCTTGAAGCGATATTTTTATCGATTTTTTTTTCTTTAATTTTCGTATCAGGTAGACAAAATATTTTCGCAGAATGCTTTCGACGCTGTTATGCATTTTGCTGCCGTTGCATACGTTGGCGAAAGCACAGCCGAACCACTGAGGTAACATTTACTCTGAATCAGAGAAGAAAAAAAGTGATTTCCGAACGAATACTCGCTCTCTGAACAGTCTTGATATCTGCAGGTATTATCATAACATCACTTCGAACACGTTGGTAGTTGTGAAGGCGATGGCGAAACACGGCATCAAAACTTTGATTTATTCGAGCACTTGCGCGACATATGGAGAGCCGGAGAAGATGCCCATCACCGAAGAAACTCCTCAAGTGAGTCATTTTAGATAGCATTTACATAATTTCCCATAACAGAAATTTGAAAGGAGAGTTTTGTCGATTCTTTAGGTGCCGATTAATCCGTATGGCAAAGCCAAGAAAATGGCAGAAGACATTATACTGGACTTCTCAAAGACATCAGACATGGCTGTCATGGTATTAAGGTACTTCAACGTGATTGGATCCGACCCGGAAGGAAGGCTCGGAGAGGCCCCACGGCCCGAATTGCGTGAACAAGGAAGAATATCGGGTGCTTGTTTCGATGCAGCTAGAGGAATAATTCCAGGATTAAAGGTACTTACATTTAATTAAAGAGATCCATCGATATCTGGTTCTAAGAACCTTATATATGCTCGTTTTTTTCCTTTTGATCGCAGATAAGAGGAACTGATTATAGCACCACAGATGGAACTTGTGTGAGAGACTACATCGATGTTACTGATCTAATAGATGCGCACGTGAAAGCTTTAGCCCATGCCAAGCCCGGAAAAGTCGGCATCTACAATGTTGGCACAGGAAAAGGTTCGATCTTTCTAGTCCATTTTTGAAGCTGCTGAACTTATATTTTAGTCTAATTACAAAAAAGGCCCATCTTTCTACTTCTTTCGACTGCAGGTAGCTCGGTGAAAGAGTTTGTGGAGGCGTGTAAGAAGGCAACTGGCGTGAACATAAAGATCGATTACCTGAGCCGACGTCCAGGGGACTACGCTGAGGTCTACAGCGACCCTGCCAAGATTTGGAATGAACTCAACTGGAAAGCGCAGTACACGAACCTCCAAGAAAGCCTGGCCGTGGCTTGGAGATGGCAAAAGGCACACAGAGATGGCTACAATAATAATTAAAAAGATCACATTTTTATGATGAGTTACTGAGACTGGTTTATGAGGAACATGAAAGAGTGATGTAGTTTTTTTTTTTTTTTTTCATATACTATATAGCAAAATGCAAAAATATGGAGAATATATATACACAAAAATGCATGTTCCTTTGTTTACTTATTGTACAAGAATGAAAATAATTAAGCACCACTCAAAATCTCAAATAGAATTAAGAATACGTGTTCAAATCAAGAACCATATCTCTGTCACTTCCATGGACCATAAAATCGAGAGCCGTTATTTACTCTCAGTCGATGAAATCAAGAACCCATCTCTCAGATTCGTCTAGAAGTTGAGGGTTCCTGTAATAATTAATGGCTCTGCATTTCAGCGGTGTTTGCTTCTCTGCTTTTAGCAGGGGTACAGTTCCTGCAGTTAGGGCTGTGGCTTCCGACCAGGGCAGCGTTTCTGTGAGGACATCCGAGGATGAAAAAGTGAAATTGGGCGGTTCACAATTGGAGGTGACCAAGCTTGGTGTTGGAGCTTGGTCATGGGGTGACACCAGTTATTGGAACAACTTCGAATGGGATGGTAAAAAAAAACCCCCATTTTTTTTACCTTTTTAACCTAGTGCAAATTTTGGAGTTCTTGATATTTTTTACAGCAAGTTTTGAGCTTTTGTTATTCTTGATCACTATTTTATGTAGTTTTAGTCTTAGGGAGTGTCGTTTTTAATTAAAAAGGTGAAACCTTGTGAGCATTATTCATTCAAAAGGTGCTTTGTGTAATGCCGACAGACCGGAAATTGAAGGCCGCTAAGGCTGCTTTTGATACCAGCGTTGATCGTGGCATCACATTCTTCGATACTGCCGAGGTTTATGGTTCGCGGGTAGGGAAAATGTAAAACTATATTGTTTCTTACAATGCGCGAATCGATCCTCAAGAATTCGTTATTGATCCCATTTCATTGCAGATGTCACTGGGTGCCATTAGCTCTGAAACACTGTTGGGAAGGTAAGCTCTAATCGCGATTGATTCTGTAATGTAACCCTTTCGTTTAGGGATATTTACAAAACTATCCCTGAGGTCTGTGGTATCTATCACAGTTAGTTCTTTGAATTTTGAAACATCGTTTTTTTTTTTCCTTCTTGTAATTTGGCATAACCTCTTGATACATAATGTGGTAAGGTTTATCAAGGAAAGGAAACAAAAAGATCCGACTGCCGAGGTCACTGTTGCTACAAAATACGCAGCTTTGCCTTGGAGGCTCGGTCGGCAAAGTGTTATTTCTACCCTCAAGGATTCTTTATCACGTCTCGAGTTGTCTTGTGTGGACCTCTATCAACTCCATTGGTATAAGAAATAAGACTTCCAGATACGATTTTTCCTTTTTTTTGTTTTGTTTTGTTTTGGGGTATTTAACAAGTCCATATTGATTGGTTTATTCTCTTGGAAACATTTCAGGCCGGGTTTATGGGGAAATGAAGGTTGTAATCGACAAGTATTGTATTTGCCTATTTTTTTTCCATTTAACGTTGTCTCGTTTGGGTTCAAGGGGAGGCTTAGGAAATTTGATTGTTTTTTCCAGGTTACATAGATGGTCTAGCCGATGCTGTCGAGCAGGGTCTCGTGAAAGCTGTTGGAGTTTCAAACTATAGTGGTAAATACTAGTAGTAAATAAACACTGTTGATAAAAAAAACAACGGTAAATCAATTATTTGTAAAATTTTGAAAAATTAAGGGACAGCTGAAATAAATCTGATGACATCAATGCTTTTTCATCATCTCCATTATCCTTGTATAAATTTATGGTTTCAGAGAAACGTCTTCGTGCTGCATATGATCAGCTGAAAAAGAGAGGTATACCGTTGGCTTCGAACCAAGTAAACTACAGTCTGATATATCGGTCCCCAGAGGAAAACGGAGTCAAATCGGCCTGCGATGAACTTGGGATCACCTTGATTGCATATTCGCCTCTTGCTCAAGGTGATGCCAAACTCACCACACTATTTGTTTTGTTTATCTTTAATTCACAAAAACTACTTAACTACCTTTAAGGTTTAGAGTATTTACAAAAAAACAGCTAATTTTGAAATTACGAAAACCACACTTGAGGTTTGGTGTTGTTTACATTTTGTTCAAAGCATTTGTTGATCGGTTGGAATTTGGTGATGTTGACTAATATCTTAAAGTTACAGCCCAAATGTGGTGGAGTAATTTGTAAATTTTAAGGAAATTCAGGGATCTAATTGTAATTTTTTTATGATGTTAGCACATTTTGTTAGCTCCTACTAAAGGAGGGTGGTGGATTTTTTATTTTCAAAGTGAACTCTTTTGGCTAAACCTCAATGGTAGTCTCACGTTTTCTTCAATATTGCGAGAAATCCTTGGTTGGAATTCGTCATTTCCTCATAGGCAGTTTTTGTAATCATCCGAATCTGAGAGTTGTTGCATTTCATTTCCAGGTGCTCTAACCGGGAAATACACCCCAAATAACACACCCTCGGGTCCTAGAGGAAGGATATACACCTCTGAATTCATGACCAAAGTAACTTTTATTTAAAGTGCATGTAATAATTTTTGAATTACAATTAGATTTTTTTACCAAATTTCTTACTTTACATTCGTTATATCTGCACTGCAGCTACAACCTCTTATAAACCGGATAAAGGAGATCGGGGAAAGCTACGGTAAAACTCCAACTCAGGTTGTCCTAAACTGGTTGATTGCGCAAGAAAATGTGGTCCCGATCCCAGGAGCCAGGAACGGAGAGCAGGCTGAGGAGTTTGCCGGCTCGGTCGGATGGAGACTAAGCAAAGAACAAGTCGAGGAGCTCCGTTCTTTGGCGTCGGAGATAAAACCTGTTATCGGATTCCCAGTCGAGAAGTTATAAGCTTATAATATGTCGTCCGAGCCATGACATGCATGAACTGTACCTTAATTTTATTACTTAAATGTGCATAGTTTTTCAAAATCACAGTAGAAATATATTTTTATAATTGTGATTTTCAGCTTACAGATATGACTGTGTAAATAAAGAGGGATTTTTTTTTATAAATTACAGACAGAAAGCACAGTCCAAGGCTTTACTGGAAGAGAAGATGTTGATCTCATTTATCACATCTGCCCCCCGTGTGGGCCCACAGCTATCCAAGGCCACCAATTGACACACTCCACATGGACTAACCTATTGCTGAAGTCCCTGTCCATATTCAATTTGCTGTCTATCTATCTATCTGTATTCCTTGAATGTCTTAGCTTGATTGCTCTCTTTCTCTGTCTGAACGCTTGTATTGGTGCCTATTTTTAGAGGGGTCTGTTATTTTTCATGGACAAGATTCAGTTTTTATGGTAATGGTTGAAGACCCTTTTTCCACTTTTGCCCCTGAGAACCTATTGCACTTTTGTTTTGTTCTTTTGATTTAGTTAAGGTATGGATGCTTGTTTGCCTGATTGGAATACAGAGGACAGATTCGAATGCCCCGTTCCTACTCCGAGGAAACCTTTGGGGTAAGTACTATGTGAACTTTGCGGTTCATAAAAATATGATCTTGGATTTGTAAGATATATAATATATAATTGTGTGAACTTTGCAGATTAGATAATGAGCTGGTGGAGCTCCTGTGGCAGAATGGAGGTGTTGTTTTGAACAACCAAACCAATAGTCGAAAGAATTCCAAGAACCCGACTGATTTGATCCGGGATTACGGAGCAATCCCCTGGATCGACGACTGCCCGATCGATGAGTCCTTCGAAAAAGAGTTCTACGCGAGTCTTTTGTCTGAAATCCCACCGCCGAACCCGGGCGTGAAAAGTGATGATCATAATCTACGGCCGCCCGCGGCGGTGATCGAGCAGAGCCCGGTCGAAGAGTGTTCGGTTAGGACGATTAACTCGAGCCACTGTGAGAGCAACCAAGTTGTGACTCATGATGTGGATATGAGTTGGGCTTCTTCGAGCTATGGGGTTGGGGGCGGAAGCAAGGGGGCACCTCTTGGGGTCGGAGTGAAATATGGTCGGAATGTAAGCCCTCCGTATCAAAGTACCACGGATAAAGAGACGCTCGGGCAGGGCTTTACATCTTGCTCGGGCGGATCCGGGAGTAGCAGTTTCTGGAATCAATCTAACGAGATCAATACCCGTAAAAGGAAGACGAGAGATGCTGAGGAATCCGAATGCAGAAGTGATGTATGTATATATATGTATATAGCTAATAACTGAGGTTTAGTATATTTAAAAAATGGTTATTATCAAGTCAGTGTTTTGATCATGCAGGCAACTGGATTGGACTCGGCCGCTGGAAACAAGTCGTCCCAGAAACCTGGAACGACTCGAAGGAGCCGTGTAGCTGAAGTACATAACATGTCTGAGAGGGTAAGGCTCGTCCGAACGAACAATTTCAGCGAAATGAATTATTTATTTTCTAATGCATGGTATTATGCAGAGACGAAGAGACAGGATCAATGAGAGGATGAAGGCGTTGCAGGAACTTATTCCTCACTCAAACAAGGTAAATTCTTGTTTGTAAAATGATTTATAACACCTTCACGTTGTTCTAACTCTTGCGTGCTATAATTCAGTCGGATAAAGCATCCATGTTAGACGAGGCAATCGAATACATGAAATCCCTACAATGGCAACTTCAGGTATATTCAGTAGAAACTAACAAGCTTAATTAGCTATTTGAGGAAGTGTGAACTGACGATCTTTTTTGATCGTGTTTGATATGTTGAACTATCAGATGATGTGGATGGGGAGTGGGATGGCACCGATGATGGTCCCAGGCATGCAGCACTACACGTCCCGTTTCGGGATGGGGATGGGACCACCAATGCATCCAGGGATACAAAACCTCATGCGTCTATCAAGATTGCCACGCGTGGATCAAGCCATTAATATGGCTGCAAGAACGAATCAAGCGCTCGTTAACTATCAGAACCAGGTGCAAAATTATATGGGCTTCCATTCGGCACCAAACTCTTTGCAGGTGTTTAACTCTGAAAAACACGATCATCGCCCAAAAAGTGTTACTCTTTCTTGCTTCTAATTGTTTTGCTATATTTTTCTGCAGCCGACAAACATGTTCCCCTTTGGCTTTCATTCAGCACAACAGAATATGGTGTTACCACCTCCGGACAACGGCAATGGATCACGCGGAAGCTGATCATATGCCTCAATCGCTCAAGCCTCAGTAAGGTAATGCCTCGAGAATAGAGCATGTTTTTTAACACAGTAAATGTTTTTTGTAATTTTGGAAGAGTGATGGAGCTTTACAAACAGATGGGATGATTGCCAAAACTACCCCTGAGATCTTAGTGAAACCACCCCCCCCCCCCCCCCCCCCCCCCCCCCCCCCCCCCCCTTCTATTCTTGTTTTTTTAGCTCGACCACGTGAGAGCCATCTGCTTATCTTTCTCAATGCTTGTAAGGTCTGGTGGTTGCCGGAGATGAACCATTCAAAACCTGTCCAACCGAGGGAGACTCACCAGACGAAATTGAAGTCTATTGATTCTGGATTATCAACGTGCATGTCAAATTGGACGGAAATTTCAAATCCTGATAGTGTGTGTATGTGTTATTGTTACCGCAGTAAGATGTGTGAAAGTATTGTATACTACAGTAGTTACTATTATTTTCCAAAGAAGAAACAAGTATTGTACTGTACTAATTATGTACTAGTAGTAGTTTTAAGGAATACATTAGGTTATCAAGCCAAACAAATGTGAATCAAAAATTCCTTGAAGATAAGCAAAATATCAAAAATAACTACATGAACAGACTTTTGCAATATTTCATTATGAAACGAAATAACTACAAGATAAGCAAAATATCAAAAATATTTCCTCTACAGCATTAGAGAGAAGTATAAAATCAAGAATAACCAAGATACAAAAGTTTATGAAACGATTTATTAACTACATAAAGCACACAAATAGCAAGTAGCATATCCTTCAAGCTTCACCAACATAATTATTTGATCATCAAACCAGTCTAAATAAAGTACGATTTAAAGAGTGTTGAATTATTTTCTTAATAGAAGAAAGCGCGTTGAGTTTACATGAACAGACCCTCTGATCATTCATTTTGCACAAATGTCACAAAGCAATCAGTAGAGTCATGTAGTATCGCTCTCTAATAAATATGGGTCGGAGTTTATTTTGATTACAAACGGGAGATCAGAAGCGGAACTGAAATAGGAACCTCCTCTCCCATTACAGGCTGGAAGATATCCAGCTCCCCATGTCGTTCCAAGACGCGCATCCTGCAGTCCTCGGCGGCCATTAGGCCCGTGGAGTAAGCACCATGCACCGATCCCGAGTAATCGAAACTCGTGGCTTCACCAGCGAAAAACAGGTTGTCTACAGGAATCCTTAGCCTCTCGTACAGGTCGTGGGATTTCCCTACTGTGTCGTAGCTATAGGACCCTAGCGAGTTTTTGTCCGTGCCCCAATGTGATACAAGGTACTGGATCTGCATATGGTACAACAGTAAAACAGCAATTCAGGGCAATCAGAAACTTGTAAAGCAATAGTAGTAATATAATAGGTTTAATTACAAAAACACCCCTGCTGTTAGTCCTAATTATACGGAAAAATATCATTAAAAATGACACATTCCCCTTGAGGTTGTATCTGCTTCAGAACATTATCTACTGAGTATTTTAATCATGAATTGTGATTAAACTCTGTACCTCAAATGTGTTTTTGGTAATTAATTAAAAGTTTAGCTGTTCTGTTAAATAGGTCAGTCAACCTCAGGGGTACTCTTTGTAAGTATACAACTTTATTTCCCCAAGATATGGTGGTGGCAATAAATGAAAAGGTGTCCATTGTCCACAAATGTATTTTCTTCGTTCACATTCAACCCACAGGCACACGCATAAGTAACCAAGTACAAAAAGAGATCATGCAAACTTACCGGTTCAGAAGCATTTGGGAGGATTTTCTTAAGTTGTGTAACAGCAAAATTAGCAGCAGCCTCATCCGACATCTTCTCAATGTCACGGGCCAGTTTCCCTGCGGGCATGTAAACAAGGACTGGATGACCTGTCGCCTTGTGCAAATTGAGAAAGTAACTGCAGCCATAAGAAGTCTCGGAAACAACTCCCAAAAATTCAACGTTAGGCCAAAATACACTGTCAAAGTTCAAAATTATTTTGTTCTCGATCCCAACTCCGAGGTCTCTAATTGCTTCTTCCTTCCACTCGGGTAACTTCGGCTCGAATTTGATGATGCTTGATTTCAAGACACCGAGAGGGACAGCAATAACAGCAGCATCTGCTACAAAAGTTCTTCCATCCTCTACAGTTACCTTTACTCCATTATGACGTCTATCTATTTCTGTCACCCTACATAAAACACACAAAAATGTAAGAAATTTAACTAAAAAAAAACTAGTTTTTTTTTTTAATATTACGGGGTTGTTACTCTACGAGGGGTATCTGATCTCTTGTTACCTGTGGCCCACTCGGATGTCGAGCCCTTTTGCAAGTGTATTGATCACAGGAAGATATCCACGGACCATGAGCCCATGACCACCAGGAAGCAACTCTTCCTATGTAACACAATATATGAATTTAAAATAAATTATAAGTGGGCTTGTTTGGAAATCACCGATGCATTTAGAACATGTAAAATTATATAAGTGCACCTGTAAACTCTAAGAACTATTAAAAATATATTTTTAAAAAATCAAATCAATACAAAACGATTCATTATAAAACATTATCTGGATATATCAAGAAGGATGTTCGGTCTAATGAGGCGTCAGGCTACTAAAATTGTACCTGGTCCCAGCCTTTCAGTGAGATAGTATCAGCATCTGCAGCAAACCAACCTTCCATTCTGCATAGGTACCATTGTAACACCTTATGTTCAAGACCCTCCAACCTACAATGCCGTTAACTAAATTATAAATGTCATATTGGGGAGATATAGCTGAAAACGTTAACAATAAATGTATGATTGCACAACCTTAAATCTGGTCTCCTCTCAAAAACAATTGATATTGCACGCTGTATAGACATGTCCTCATTGAAATCCTGTCTAACAAGATCTGTCTGCAGAAAATATAGCAAGCCAAAAGAGAAAAATGTGTTATAAAGTATAGAAAATATATATCATGTAAATAAGTTTAAGATATTTTTTATTTTTTTTTTGAACTCCTGGAATATGGAGAAGAAATCAAGAGAGAGAGAGTAGACACACCTCTTTCAAAATGCTTTCAAATGTTTCCCCAACCTTTGAGACTAAACCTTGGGGAACTTGATTACCATCCACATCAAAGAGGGCATAACTGAAAAAGAACACGTTAGCTACATATCAACTGAAGAAGGAAAAAAATCCGATGATTTTTATATATCCATAAAAAATAAAACCATTTATATCACCATGTACTTGCCAAATAAAATGTGCAAAGAGTCGGAGATTATACTCTACACACAATTTGCAAGCATGCAAAATGGTTAATGATTTAAAAACGAAGTACAGGCATATAAAACACATTCCCTTAATAATAGTCACACTGATATTAAAAAGGTTGAAAAATGAACCTTTCTAAATCATGGTCGTACAAAACTGAATTGTCCTCGCTAGTGCGATAAAGTGGTAGTCCCAGTCTCCCAATCAGCGAAGCCAATGGGTTCTCCTTGGAAACACCATGTAACCTGAACAATAATATGAAGATGGAAGTTAGCATCAGTAGTAGAACCTAATACATGTAAAGATTATATCTTTCGGCGCAAAAAAAATATATAACAAAAATACCATGATGCACCCAAGTCAACAGGGAAACCAAATGAATAATCAGTATGCACTCGACCACCAATTCTATCTCGAGACTCCAACACCGTTACCTGAAGAAAAAAATCAGTTCTGTCCAAGACCAATAGCTTCAAATCACGTATTACGCCACACCATATGATTTAACTCTAAATACATACCTGAATCGAGGCGTCGTGAAGAGCTCGGGCAGCCGTAATGCCAGCAAAACCGGCACCTATGACAATGACAGATGGCGAGGGTTTGGTGCTCCTCCCTAAAGTGGAATAGCAAGGAGCTACAAAATATAACACTTGTTCAGGTATAAATTGTGGAACTCAATTACATTACCATAAGCTGGAAAAGTTGCAATTTTTGGATATCCCCTGCTTTATAATTATATTTCCATACTAACTTGGATAAATAAATAAATAAATAACTACGATTCAAGCTAAAAAAAACCATGAAAATAAAGACCAAACAAATAAGCTGAAATCAGTGTGAAATTAAAGAAGGGGGCGAAACTCACCGTTTTGCAATTGGTGATTACTCTTGCTGTTCTTCGAATCCATAATTCAAAAACTACAATTACTCGGTGAATCGATCGATTTTTTTAATCTGAATAACAGCTTGGATAATCTCAACAGCAATAGAAACAATAAAAAATTACAATTTTCCGAAAATCGGAGAATTGAAGTGATGAAATGGTTGGAATCCGAATAAAACCCCAGATTTACCGACCCGCTCATGCGTCTACCAAACCAACCCACCTTTCAATCGATCAAATCGAAATCCCGAATAGGAAATTATAAAGGAAAAAAACAAGTAAAAAAAAGGTCACCAAATTAAGCAGATCTCGAATCGAGTTTTTATATATTAATATAATTCGAGGTTTAAAAACCAATCGACCAACAGCAAGATGCGAGAGAAGTCCTGCCGGGGATAATCGATAACGGGATAAAAAATTGAGGAAGATTTTAATGGGGTTTCAAGAGAGAGAAAGTAGGGCAGACGGACGGAGATAGAGTGAGAGAGAGAGAGAGAGAAAGAGAGTGGGCTCGGGTTTGTCAGGTACAATGGGCCTACCTACCAATGGGGTCGGTCCATTAAATAGAACGTGGAAGTGGACTCATGTCACAATATTAGTTCCAAACTTTAATTTACTTATTAATTAATAATTTATATTGTGACTTTAAAATTGCAATTTGTTCTTGACAAAATAAATTATTCATGTAAGCATGGTTTGATAAAAATTATTTTTTTTATAAGGAGGAGAGACGAGAAACTCCACCCCACTCGATCGGAGGTTCCTCGATCGGGTAGGATATAAATCGAGGAATGTGCTCGAGTAGCAGACACCTGTGCGAGAGAGCCAACAGGTCGAACTCCAGGACAAACCTTCATAATATTTCAATGAAAATTTGTTCCACCCGAGATTCGAACTTGCGTCGCCGGAGAATTATACCCACATCATCACAGGCCTTACCACTCGGTTCATTTTGTGTGTGTAATATTAAATTGAATAACATTATTGCTTTATAATATCACAATTATGCATTATTTAATAATTAACATATCAATTACTTCACCATCTTTTAAAAGTTATCATCTAAGTTATATTTTGAGCTCTAGGTTTTTTATTACAAGTCAAGTAGTAAAACTTCTATAAATTAATACTCGATAAATTAATAACCTTTCTAAAATAATAAAAAATTTCGACTTGGGTTTTTGTACAAAATGAGCCAATTCGATAGGATAATATAATAATATTTTTTTGAAAAAACCCTTTAAAAGTATGAGATCCCATCAAAATTTTAAATTAATAATTTGTAAATATTACAATTATAAATATTAGTTTTCATCCATACTCTCAAAGTTGGGTTGTATTTTGAGTGTTTGATATGTACTTTGACTAACATTCAACGAATATTTTTCATCAACGGATTTTTGTAATATTTTTAGTCCACTATAGTCCCTTTTATATTCACATAATATTTTATGCATTTGATCATTTATTTATGATTTTGTGATGCATTTTAGACGATGAGAAAACATAATTTAATTTGGTATTATAAATTAGTTTATTTTTATATAATAGTTAACATTACATTAATTTATAATAATATATATTAATATATTATTTAGGTGTAATAAAGTTGATACATGAATGTTAATTCAATTATTTTAAATAAATATATTTAAATTTATTAAATTTGAAAATTCTCTCTTTTAATTAATAAAATATTAATTTAATCGATATATTAATACCTTTTTAAATTAATAAAATTTTACGGTTCTGAAAGTATTAATTTATAAATGTTTTAGTGTTTTACTATACTTAAAAGTCTCTGCTTCATATATATCAATTTTTACTAGCGGGTTATATAATTTAGATGAACAACTCTGAATTTGATGACAATTTTGATAAATCAAATGAAATACACGTTATAATAATTTTTGAATTTCAAACAAAATTCGAAAAAAATATTAAAAATTTATAAATAAATAAAAATGATGTGAATTTTTAGGTTTGCAGTTTATTTTGAGTTATAATAATTTTTGAATTTCAAACAAAATTCGAAAAAAATATTAAAAATTTATAAATAAATAAAAATGATGTGAATTTTTAGGTTTACAGTTTATTTTGATTATATTTGATATGTCGGGACTTACGTGAATATTATTTCAAACTAGTAATATTTTTATTAAATTTATATTTTTGAGACGTTTTGATGATAATCTAAACACTCCTAAAAAAACAATTTACATTTTTATTGCCATTTTATTTAAAATTACTTAAATTTTATCCATATTTTTTTGCTCTTTTTTTTATTTTTTAATTGAAATATTTTTTATTTGTTTTATTTAAATATATATTTTCATCGGTTTTTTATATTAAAGTCTTTTTTTGTAATGTTGGTATCAATTATATATAGTGGGAATATGACTTTTCATGCACAATTTTAATAAACATGAGAATTTTGGCCACTCCCATAACAACATGAGTATTTTACACAAACTTCATATGAAATCTCTTAAATACCCTTACTTTTTATTTTACTTCAAAACTTCAATTAAAAACTCAAAACAAATCTAAAAAAAAATAAAAAAAATCGTGGGGCCCATGTATTACCAAAATCGGAATTTGGGTTGTTGAAGATGCAAATTCATGCATACAAACTCTAAAACCATCTCACCCAACAATTTTTTTCAAAACACAAAAACTCACCAATCTCTCTAAAATTCTCTCACAAAAACAACTCTAAAAGAAGGCTCCGTCCGAATCTACGTGGGAAGAGCTGGGTTCGCCGGCCGAAAGTTACGTCGAAAATCACCGTTTTTTTTTTTTTTTTTCGATTTTCTGTTCGAGTTCATAGCTACACGGTGGCTACACGGTGGGCAGCTTCTACCGTGTAGCCACCGTGTAGCTATGAAGATTATCCGGTCACTGCCTGGTAACACGGAGCAGGGCACTACACGGTTATCCGGTCACCGTGTTCCGGTAAGTGTCTCGGTAACACGGTGGCACACTACACGGTCAGGTGACCGTGTAGTGACCGTGTACAGTGACCAGTTTTTTGATTTTTATTTTTAAAATTTCGAATTATGGATTGTTTTGCACATTTGGATGGATATTTTGGGTTCCCTAACTTAATTCAATCGTGTTTATTTATCGTAGATGTCGGATCGACGAATCACGGTACGTTACGGCGGTCGTTGGGATCGAGCGGGCTACGTCGACGGAGTAGATATGTGCCTCTTCTTTAATATGGATGAAATTACGCTCGACACTCTTGTGAGTCGGATTCGTACCGCTTTGCGCCCTCCGCCCAATATCGAGTACATGTTGTCATTCTTTACACGAGGCATTGACGCGAGAAGCGTGCGGGCAGTGACGAATACAGTAATTTCAGTCAGGGGGCCCATTTTTTTTTATCTCAATTTAATACGCACAACAACACGTAAACGATTGATAAAAATACATAGTACTTTGTTTAATTTTAATCACTTACATCATTTTTTAACATAAAAAGGTCAAAAAATATAAGTCCCTCCATTATAAAAACATAAGATCACTTTTATGGACACGATTAAAAAAAATGTGATTTTTGAAAAAAAAGTGAAAGTTCTAAATGTATTTTTAACTTAAAAAAATAAAATAATTTGGAGTAAAATTGAAAAAATAAGAGAAAATTTGTATTTTAAATTAAAAAAATAGGAGATTTTTTTTAAGAGTACTATTATTGTTAAATCGCCCATTTAAAGAAAGTGGTCATATTATTATAGAATAAAGATTTTTTTTAAAAAAATTGTCACGAAGCTAGAATTTTTTTTATGGCTAATCAAAATTGTTTATAATTTTAATTATAAAAAATAGATTTTAAAATATATTATTGTAAAAAATATTAAAAGTTCAATACTTAGAGTACATAATTTTAAAAATATATATTGAGTATAAAATTATAAAATTTTAGTGCATCTAGTTGCTACATAAATATCATTGTTAATCATTTAATAAAACAAAAAATTAAAATTAAATTAAAATATAAATATACTGTGGGTTGGTGTGTCGAGACCGGTGAGCTCCCTTTGAAAAATCGCATTGAAAGCAACAGGTCAAGGGCTCGAATCTTAGAAGCCCCATTTTTTTTTACCCGGTAACACGGCTAATACCCGGTTAACCGTGTTACCGGTATAAGCCGTGTTACCGAGTAATTTTTTTTCAATAAACCGAGCTTGCCTTCTACCGTGTAGGACCTTCCACCGTGTAGCCTACTGTGTAGCCCACCGTGTAGCTTAGAAAATATTTGGTTTTTTATGAATTTGAAGCATTTATCGAGCATTTTTGTTGTTAAGTTAAGAATGAAACATCATTCTAAACACTAGATACATCCAATAAACATCATAAAATAACAAATATAGGACTACAAATAGGAAATGCCTTCTACCGTGTTGGACCTTCTACCTTGTAGCCCACCGTGTAGCCTACCGTGTAGCTTAGAAAATATTTGATTTTTTATGAATTTGAAGCATTTCTCGAGCATTTTTGTTGTTTCGTTAAGCATGAAACATCATTTTAAACACAAGATACATCCAATAAACATCATAAAACAACCAATATAGGACTACAAAGATGAAATGCTTGGAATGTTGACCGTTTTTCGAATATTCTACTAATATTGTCACAATCTTATGTAACTAGGTAATAAATTGTTCATGCGTAATCACTTAATTCGCCAAATTATCATGTTTTTTGAATCATTTTGATTATTAAAATGATGTTTTATACTACAAGAACAAGTTAACAATCAAAAATGCCTTAAAATCAATGAAAAATCAAATTTTGTTCTAAACTACACGGTCACAACCGTGTAGGCAACCGTGTAACCGGGTAACACCGTGTTACCGAGTAATTGCCCAGAAAATTGACCGGACAGTTCTTGACTACACGGTCAGTCTTACCGTGACCGTGTTACCGGTACACATGACCGTGTTACCGTTACCACCGTGTAGCAGAGGACAGAACCCGTTTTTTTTTTATCTTTTTTCACCAAAATCAATCAAAACATACACCTATTAACCACTTTTCACCTAAATCAATCAAAACACACCTAAATCAATTCAAATAGAAACCAAATCAATCCGAAAAACTCCAAAATCATTCAAAATACAAATCAAAGGTGGCTACTCAAACAGAAGATATTTGCGTTAAATGTTTGCGCTATGTACTGTTAATGTTTCCGCTAAGTGATGGGATTTTTAATTGATAAAAAAAATTAATTGTGATTAATTTAAATGTTAATTAAATTCAAATTGATTCAAATATGTTTGCGCTAAGTGATAGGATTTTTAATTGATAAATAAAAATTAATTGTGATTAATTTAAATGTCAATTAAATTCAAATTGATTCAAATTAAATAATATGATTATCTTAATTGTCAATTTGACGTGCACATGTTTACTTAATTAATTATATATTGATTAATTTAATTGCACGTTGATTAGAATTAAATAATATGATTATGTTAATAGTCAATTTGACGCAAATTAATTATTTGTGTATGTTTACATAAACTAATTGATTAGAATTAAATAATGTGATTATGTTAATTATCAATTTGACGCAAATTAATTATGTGCGCATGTTTAGCATATCTAGAAGTAATTAAGAAGTAATTAATTTATTTGATAAATTTAATTGCGCTAAATTTAATTTATGTAGTATGGGATACATGAATTAAATATTTAATTATTTGATAATTAAATTAAATGGTGGATTATTTATTCAAATTAGATTTGAATTAAATCAATTAATGCAATTGGATTTGAATTAAATCAATATTTTCAATAAATAAAATACAATATAATGTAAAATGTTTACATTAATTAAAAACGGTTTTTCATAACATTTTTATTTTGTGCTGCGTATACATATCCATTAAATATCCATGTTTTCTGCTGCGCCGCTTAGCATATCCATGTTTATTTTTCTCCACTCGAAGCCCTCCTGCAAAAATGAAATTAAATAAATAAATATAACATTCAATTAAATAACAAAACTAAAAATTCAAAAAAAAAAAATATATTGTTTCCGGTAACACGGTCACCGTGTTACCGGATAACCGATAACACGGTGACCGAGAAATCTGACCATGTTACCGAGATTTTCTCTGTCACTGACCGGTAACACGGTGGTCTCGCTACACGGTCAGCGCTATAATCGCTACCGTGTAGCGCTACCGTGTAGCGTGGAACAGCGAGCAAAACCCAGATTTTCAGGCGATTCCAAGAGCAATTTAACACAGAATTTCAATTCTAAATCAACTAAAACACAATAAGAAACTCAAATACACTCAATGACTAGCAATTAACAAATCAAATTGAACATATTATTGAAAAAAATTCAAATTTTCGAAACTAAAAAAACTAGGGTTCAGCACTTATCGGGGCTTGAATCGGCCATTGTGGCTCGTCCTGGTTGTCGTTGTTGTCGGCCATTGAGTCGCTGGAATTGATGTAGCCGGAATTTCACTTCTTTGATTCTCAAAGTGGCGGCAGTTTTGGTGTGTGGGGGGACCGACTGGGAGAAAAAAAAAAAGGTGGGGACCGAATTTTTTAATTCTTTTTTTTTGTCTTTTTCTTGTATTTTAATGCTTTTGTTTTGTGTTTAAAAAAAGTGAGGGTAAGTTAGACATTTCAAGTAGAAAGTGTATGAAATACTCGTGTTTTTTTGGAGTGTGTCAAAATACTTATGCTTTTTATAAAAGTATCCATAAATCCACAGCTCTCTTATATATATTATATATTTACATATATCTTTTTAGTAAATAAAAAAAAAGTCGTTTTTGTAATGTTAGTACTAATTCATACTGTAATTCATACTGTGTGTCGGTGTGTGACGTGATTTTATACACAATTTTAAGAGAGAAATTTTAAAATACACATTTTATTATAATAGAACTCTTTTATACACTAGATTTTAAAAAACCATATTTTTTACACTAAAAAGTGACAATCAGTCAAAAATACCCTTAAAATAATTTTAAGCTTCAGACCAAAATTGAACAGAACAACTCGACTGTTCTTCACTTCTTCTGGACGACTTCTCTATTGTTTGAACGACTTCGCTCTATCGTTTGGATGAATCACTCTACGTTTAGACTACTTCGTTGTTCGCCTAAATGAAACAGAATAGACGACTTGGGCGAAATAGCTGGACAAATAACTCCTAGACAAATCCACCAATATCTTCAATCCCCAAATTTTCAAACATGAGCCATAATTTTAATTAATTTCTTTTTTACCAAGAACATAGATTAAGCCTAAATCTAATTAATTCAAACCAAATACACAACCCAAGAAAATTAAAGTGAGATAACTTTAATTTCGTAGTACTCTTTCCAACTACAGAACCGAAATGCTAAAAATCTTCACCCCAACCACGGCAGGATGAAGGCGTAGGAGTTGCCGCCGAAAAATAAATCAATCGAGACGAGGGCCCTCTGGAGAGGTCGATATATGGCGGAGCATATCTTCGGCCACATCGGAGATATTTGGTTTCGTCTAGGGTTTAGGATCGGACGATTTGATAACTGCAACTATTTTGTGTATTGTCGTGTGAATAATAATTTTTTTAAGTTATAAAATTAAAGGGTATATTAGACTTTTAATGTAGAAAAGATAGTGTTTTTAATTGTAGTGTATATAAGAGTTTTATTATACGATTAGGTGTATATTGGTCTATTTTCCCCAATTTTAATGTGTTACTAAAGAATACATTTAAGAAAAAATATGTTCTCTTTTACTTTCTTTCTTTCTAAAAAAGTTGTGGTCATTAATGTAACACACATATGAGTATACACATTGAGAATAAAAAGAAAATGAAAAGAAACAAGAAGTAACCGACAATACATGCTAATGTAAGTATGTGACCTAGCAAAAAAATGTGGTCTTCAACTGTTTATGATAGATAAAAAGACAAAAGTCGTTACGTCTGATTTAATTAACCGACCAACAATGCATGTGATCGTGTCAATTTATAAAATTGACAAATTATGACAATTTTGGCCATCAAATTTTAAAACGTGTACGTACACTTATTATAATTTCTAAATATAATTTTACAACTTAATTAGTACTATAAATAGTAATTCAGAGTATAGACGTAACGTTAAAGTAAACGAGTTTTGATAAAAGTTGTAAATTGTAATTATAAAAGAAGCGTGTCATCTTTTCTGCTTCTCGATTGAGTATAAGAAATGATTTTTATATATTAAGTTGAATTATCAATCATAAAATTGAGATAAGTGTTTAAATAAAAAAAAATGCGAAAGAAAGCGAAGTTGAATTATTGTGGAGTTCAAATCTACATGTGCTACCATCCATACACATCTTATTGTACTTGGATATTTTTTTGGGTGTATAAGTTTGACTCTCTCTATATATAATTCAAATTAAATTTGAAATTTGATCAACTATGATATCAATTGTACTATATAATTAAGCTAGTTTTATTTGTGAACGGTCTGATTCGAATGAAAAAGTTCACGAGAATATATCAATGTTTTAATTTATATTGCTACACGGTGAAATTTTGAATTGTTTTACGTTTTTCATAATATGAAAATCGAAATCCAACCATATAAAAAAACTAGTTGAATTGAATCGTTGACCATGTACTACACCTGTTGACAATATGTGAGGAAGAGCAGCAGCCTACAATATGGAACGGTGTTCCATTTAGCAGCCTACAATATGGAACGGTGTTCCATTTATTATGGAATTTACAAAATAATTTATCCAAGTTTTTCTTCTCATTACTCTGCATTTTTATTATTAAAAATAACCCAAAAAAATTCAGAAAATGGCAGAAATATCAATAATGAAAGATGAAGAACTCCATGATGTTCCTTTATCTTCGATCACAAAAGAGGTTAGAAATATAATTCAACTTACCATAAAAATGTAGTATTTTATAATATTTGTTTATTGCATTATTAATTTTATATAATTATATAATAAAAAAATGACAGGTAATTGGTGAAATGAGTCATGATGAGCTTTGTGATTTCATGCACTCTCGTATAGTGTTTTGTAGTCCTCGTTTTGGTGAAGAAGAACTACTTGCAATTTCTTTATCCTCAAGATTTGGAGATCTAATCATGCATTGATATTATACTCTTCAAAAGTTCTATACAATACCGTGACGTGAGTCGAAATCAGGGTCACGATTTCTTATTAAAAATACGATACAACGAATGATTTGATGAACTATAGTTTTATATCCTGCATTGAAAATCATCGCTAGAGACTGCCAATACCATTTTGTAACTCAATAAATTGTAAATTTAAACAAAAATTATAAACTTCAAATAAAAATAAAGCCTTTTTTATGAATACTAATGGCCATCAAATGTCTCATATAGTATATATCAAACATAGGTACAATATACACATTTTGAGCATACAAAGTTTTAACTAAATATTACATAACCATGGACTTCCAACGTTAGAAAGGGGGTGAAGAAAGTTACCTAGAGACGAAAAAAATTGGCCAACGGAACTGATATTCATAAACGAGGGAATCTATGATTTGGTTCGACTACCATTCAGCTATTTTTTTCATCAGAACTCGAGTGACCCGACAGATGGTATCCCGTTCAAGTTGCTTCTCGAGTCCTTTCGACTCATGTAATCGTCGCAGCTGTTGCTGCTGCCTGAAAGACGATGTGTGGGGTCGGAATTCGGAAGGGCAAGGCCCTCTCTGCCCATCTGTTGCACTTCAAGAGGAGATAGAATCTTGATGCACGATACACTGTTCACGAATTCCCTGAAATCGTAAACACTTAGATTATCAGCAAAACATGATAAGCTAAAAGCACAAAATTCGACGGTGTTCGTCGATACCTAAATAGGAAGGTTAGGTAATTAGAGACTTACTGCCAAGGATCATCGCCGAGGAGAAGAACATCATTCTCCCGGTCGATGAATACAAGCTGCCAGCCTGATCTCTGTGGGTCCTCCAACAGCCCTTCAAGTCCAAACAAGTGAGCAAGCTCACTCCGCAGCTCGGGATAACTGCTGAATTTGGAAATATCAAGCGACCGTCCAAAGGACCCCGTCTTGTGAACCTGTCACAAAAATAAAAAATAAAACATTTGAAATAGAAACAAATATGAAAAGGGCTTTTGAAAATTTCAAAGATAGATGAGCTGTGATTTTTTGTACTTAAGGGTATTTTTGTCTTTTTTTTAAAAATGCATTTTTTTTTACCTTCACGAAGGCTCCGGAAGTCTGATTTGTTGGATCAACATTTTCCGAGGACTGCATGTAACCCAACTCATCCACACAGCTAGACGTGGTCATGTTTGGATTAATAGGAAAAGCAGTGGTGCCCGCTTCACCTGCAAATGCAGAGCCAGAGTATGCCATCGATAACAAATCCCTCTCGTTGCCTCTGACTCTATGTGCCGGCATGCGATTCATCGTATTATCAGCCGAAGAGTCGTTGCTAACTCCAAACAACAAATTGCTATTTGGATCATTCATGCCTCGGAAATCCGAAAAGTCATCTCTACCAGGAAATGGCGGCAGTTCTTCCAAGTGGGGCACAACTCCAAACTTGGAAGCCTTCTGTTGAATTTGAGTGTCTAAGGCCATCCGTTTTGATGGTGGGGATTGAGAGACTAGAAGATTTGGTTCATGCATGCTCACTTGGTCCTGGGAAAACGAACTTAAAAGGCTCAGCATCGGGGAGTTATGATTAGGATGGGTCCCGATGAGGTCGGAGAAGTTCTGCAGCTGGCTTGTGGACGATAACATCTGCATGTTCGTGAACTGAGATTGCGAGCAAGCGGGAATTTCTTTTTGGGCCTGTTGTAGATCTTCGAGTTGCCGGTTGGTGAACTGGTTCTGTAAAATCTGGGCTTGAGAGATAATATTGTTTTCGGGGATGTTTTCGACAAAGGTCGGATGAGGATGGAGTTGTCGAGGCATTTGATTCTGCATTTGTAAAGTGGAAGTACTCGGAAGGTTTTGCTGGAATTGCAAAAAGGGTTGATTGGAAAGCTTGGAGGGGTCTAACGAACTAGCTGCCATTACTTGGTAAATATCGGGCTGCAAACAGTGGATAGAGGGGTCGAGCCTCGGTTGCATCCATGGGGATAAACCAAAGCCCTGGACATATGGAGATTGCATGCCTTGATCTCCGATGCCCCCTATGAGAAATGAAATAGGAGAACTCATGGTTAATTACAAATATTATACACACAAAAAAAGTGTCGTAAAGCCAGACCTGGGAATGAGAGCTGACCAGATGGCCACGGTCGTTTCATTCTTAGGGAGAACGGAGATGGGTACATAGGAAATGTTGTAAGAGGTTCAATCTCCCACAAGGAAACCCTCGGTTGCCTATCCCCTGCAGTCGATTCATCCCACCCAACCTGAATAGATATATGCACACATGAAATTACTAAAAAATATTATGTGCACACAACCTAGTCTAATAAGATGACATGTGATTAACAGTGATTCTCAAACACTTCTTTCTTCGTAATAAATTGTGTATAAATGGAAATCATGTCTACTTCACCGTGATAAAGTAAAAATTACTTTGACCACATGAATAATAACTATGAATCTATGACCACACCTTCACAGAACGCCAATGCGAATTCGGCCAACGAACAGGATCCAAATCACTGATGCCGGTAATTGTACCCATATACCTGCAGACCAGATAAAATAAAGTTATCGGCACATTTGAGTTACATATTTGTGAATTAGGCATACCTGCGAACGCTCGACTCGTCAGTTTCAAAGAGCATCCGAAAGCGCATACCCACAGAAACTCTCGTGTGATAAACTGCCTTGGCGTATTTCGCAAGAGGTATCACAAACTCAGATGGACTGGCCCTGAAAATTATTTTAAACTGTGAATACGAAGTTTTGTTTTCTCACGATGAGCGCTTAGATACACAGAGAATATCTTATACCTAGGATTGTAGAAGATGGTAAAACGACTATTTGTTGCTGCTGCATGGGAAGCAGCAGCAAGAAGGCCAATGTGCATGCTATCACTTGACAGCACTGAAGAAGGCATGACTGTTTGAGGACGACTGGCACGGCGAATCCCCAAAAGCAACTGATTGTTTTCATTCCTAATATGAGTGCCAAAAAATAATGTAAAGGGTAAGGATACTGCTACTAACACTAATACTAATAATAATTATAATTATTATTACAAAAATATAGCCTGATGATACCAAGAGTACAGATTCTTTTGTCATACCACTAAATCGGTACATTGTACATGATACGGTATACCATACTAACTTCAAAATTTGGGTAAAAACATTTTAATTTTTTTTAGCCTTTTTCATGATTTAATATAGAAACTTGTGCATTTAAAAAAAGAATGATATGCTTACTTTTTAGATGTTTATTTTTATAATTTTAAATCTTGTTAAAAAAAATTATCAAACAATTTGTTTAGAAACTATAATATGCTAGGTTTTCTCGATTGTTTTGAGAATGTATAAATACATTCTTACTTTGGAAGTTTTTTATTTGGGCTTGTACATTCATTATGAAGTTGTATAACAGCATAATTTTGTTGGTAGAAGTCCAATACCAACCCAATCAATTAGTTAATATGCCAATGTTATTCTGGCCTAACGTTGTGAGGGAATTTGTTGACGTCGTCATATATTTTCACAACTCACAAATTGTCATAGTTTAAAGTCTGGCTATGAGTGACATTTTAGCTATGAGGGATGTAATTGGAAAAATATATAATGTTTTTTGCAATAACTTTTCTAATGGAGAAGGCTATGTGACTTTTTGTCAAGGAAGCTGTAGATAACATGTTTGGAAAAAAAATACCAACAGCAGTAAATTTACATACCAGATGAAAATAACCGAATCTCCAGCAACTAATCTTTTTGCACTCACAAACACACTCCATCCTGTCGTAAGGAGATGCCTCTTAGGCTGACCTGCATTTTTTCATTAGCACACTCAACGAATAAAACTGATGCTTCATAAAGTGCTCTCCACATTTGAAAACGTGAAGTAAACGCACATCTTGGATTCCAGTTGGAATACCATTGAATGACATATTAGTATCGAGAACTCACCTCGGAAAATGTGCCTGAACTTCCATTCGTTTCCATGAAGATCCTTTGCAAGTAATTCTTGACAGGGTGGGGTCTGAGAATAATCCTGACGAGACACATATACAACCATAGACAAATATATAATGAAGAACTACAGGACCAGATGCTAATAGTAAAATCAACAAGGGACAATTACAGTACAATAAGTGCCCATGGGGATCGAACTAATTTCCACAAATTATGACTAGTTAGTTACCTAGAGCTCTTATTGTTTCACATTTTTACCTCTTCAAAAGCAAATATAAAAATAAATAATATTAAAAAACCCATGAACATTCATTTGAGATAAATCGCTATATTGTTCTTTGGTGAATATTCATTTTCTTAACCCCGATATCTAAAGCCTAAAATTTCTTAATAAAATACCCTTTAATCCTCACCTGATTATACTCGACTCTAATCTAACTATTGCTCATCACCTAATTATGCAGTGCTAATTTAGACAATTTTATCTTCTATTTGGAGTCCAAATTTTGGACTAATGGACGTTACCTGGGATTTTCTTGTAATTAGTTCAAAATTTCAAATCGCAAGGGTACTAATTGTATCTATAAAAAAATGGTAAAAGGGGACCTACAAGAGGTGGAAAAACTTTCTCAGCTGCTCGGCGAGGTACGGAAAACCCTCCATGAGTGCTCGTGTCACTAGCTGTTAGTGTTTTGCAGAAATAATTGGTTGGCTGTTTGCTTGCGGTGCCTAGTTCTTCTGGTAGGAGGCATATGTCTTTTTGCTCTTGCTAGTGACAATAATAAAACAATGTAAGTCAGTCGAAAAATGATAACCAGTAATCACCAGGTAAAATTCTCCGATTTAAATAAAGTATTAGGCAAAGTACAGGGGTAAGTGGCTGCAAAGTCATCTGAGCATATACTTCGTCGGTTTCGACATCAGCCTGGAATTTCGCAAATTCGAACATATTCGTGTTAATTAACTTCACATAAATGGCATATGAGATTTGCTGAATAAAATAAATGAAATGGTGCAACTTACATTCATAGTAACATTGTGAAGTTGGCATATAAGTTGCGGTTGTAAGCCAGGATAGTTAGGGATAGTACCATCAGCTTCCTTATTGGTTGAGGCAGCAACCTGTAAAAAAAATACCCGACACATAAAAAAGGGTTATTTAAAGCAATGTTCCAAAAAACGCTAGGCTCTATCTAGGCGGGAAACAAGGATCCATCGTCTATGTATTAGGTTGCGCCTAATCAGGTACAAAATGTAGTTGGTCAAGGAGGGATCGGATCTCAGTGCCTAGGAGGGGGATTTTAAGAATGGTAAAAGTATACTCAGGTAGAATTAGATTTGAGACCATAGTTTAGCGTGCATATTAAATTATCAATTCAATAGAAGAAAGTCGGTGAAGTTTCATAAATTGAAAGATGACATGTAAGGCATTGAATTACAGATAACAAACGACGTTCGATACGTAACCCCCTTTAAAAGCAATGGCATTTCCAACAACACCCGAGATTTGTAAAGCTATTAGTTCAAAAAAAAAAAAAAAAACCCCTTAAATGTAATGCATGATCTCAAAATTCCTTTTTACGATCTTCAAACATATATGTTTTCGCGCAATTAGCCATTCATTGCAGGCGTGTAGATATCAAAACAAAAAACCCCATACAGTCAACCCATTGGAATAACAAACAACAATGCACTACTAGGTAAAAGAATTTAAACAGCCGAAACTTCAAACTAAAGTTATCGGAAAAACCTGTTCGCTGTGGCCCTGCGGAAAATACAGGACTCGGCTCCCCGTATGCGGAAGCGAGACCAGTGGGCCCGCACAAGCATGCCATAGCTCTGAGTTCAAGCATTTCTTCTCCCCTGGAACACAAAACAACCAAAAACCCAAATAATTTATTTTCATTTTTTTAAATTTAATTCATAGCAAATAAAACTAAAACACACACGCACACACACACACGTATACCTTCTTCCGGCTGAGCAAATCCGGAACTAGTCGTAGGAGAAGAAGAAGAAGAAGATAACCTCATATTGTACGAATTACAGTTATATAATCACTGGCAAGTAATTCTCAGCACTAAAAATAGAGTCTTTTTTATGAAAAAGCTAACCCCACCCCACCCCACACCCACCCCCGCCCTCCCCTGAACCAGCAAAAAAAGGGGCCATTATTTTCATCCAAACTCACACATAAGCATAACCCAGTACTCCTCCTTCGAAGTTAATTGCAGCTACAAACTTCACAACGGCTTTTCAAGAAACTGAAAAGTGAAACCCTAAAACCCTAAAGAAAAAAAAGGAAGACGACTGGTCCGAGGAATAAAATGAGCTCAACGAAGAAGAAAATGACGACTAGCTTTTGTGCGCTCTTTCACTGTGTGTGTGGAGCTAGTTCAGATCTTTCCATTTCTTTTTTTCTTATTTTTAAGAGCAAAAAAAAGAGGAAGCGTGGTTGATCATAAACAAAAAAAAAGTGAAATATTAAATGTGATGTAATTTGGGAAAGTAAATCATTATTGAATTATTGATTATTTGTTTGAAATGGAATCTTACTTTTTTGTACAAATCTGAAATTTCTTGGAATTTATTAGGTGTTAGGTTTGCATATCTATCCTAACTTTTTTTAGTAAATATTTCCTACATTAGTCCTAATTTTTTAAAAATTTAAATCAATAAATCCTTTATAAATTAATATTTTATAAATTAATACTCGATAATTAATATTAAATTTAAAATTAAATTAATATTTTATAAATTAATACTCGATAATTAATATTAAATTTAAAATTAATAAAGTAATAAATTAATAACTTATCTAAATTAATAAAATTTTACAGTCTCAAAATTATTAATTTATAGAATAAATTATTAATTTATAAAGATTTTACTGTAATATTAATTTTAATATTGACAACAAATAAATATTTTTTATAACATTTTTAATCATATATTGAGGGGAAATAATAATAATAATAATAATAATAATAGAGTGATTCACAAATACACATTTAAACCAAAATTCAAGGTTAATTGCAGTAATCCTAATATTTTATCTAATTATTTTATCTAATTACAAAAAGACCCAAACTATATTTAAGTTTTACCAAACGACCCACCCAGTTGAAAATGTTTATATTTACACCCTTCTTCATCCAGTGTCTGTTAACTGAACGTTTAAAGATAACTACAGTAGGTTACATTTGTAATCAGGCAAAACCTCAGGGATCATTTCTTTAAATTTCCCAATTTCAGATGTGGCCAACCATAGAATGAAACCATGTCCCAAATTCATCACTGAAAAGCCCAAAAGTTAGTTACAATCATTAAATGTTTCAAGAACGCTTGTTCGGTTTTGGTTTTGGTTTGGACGAAGGGCTTGGGCTCGAGCTCTCTTTGAATGCTGATGGGCATAAGCCACTTATCGTGCATATGCCACAACGAGGCCTGAGAGGAGTACACACAGTCTGCCCAAATCCAACCTGTTTTTTCACAAATACAAACTTTATTTTATTTTTTTAACGCAAATTGGTTTAGTGTTGAATGTGGAGCAAGAGGTCTTTCTAAAATAAAAGCAGCTGTTTGATGTTTGAACCATCTAATCTAAATGCATTTCAAGTTTTTTTATTTTTTTTATTTATCATACTTTGCACCAAAAAATAAAAGAGGAAAAAAACAATCAAATAACAAATATACGACTTTGATGGTTATAGTTTTTTTCCCAAAGGTAAAAAAAGGACAATAATGTGCATATCAATAATGTAGATGCTCTCGTAGTTAATGTGTGGGGACATACCAGGAGTGGATTGATGGGAACCCATTCTTCCTTAGGAAGCCATAGTTGTAAGGACACTCTAGTCTCCTCAGGAGTCGAAGTTTTCTGACAAAACAAGCAACAAAATTCATTGGAGACTTGATCAACACCAAGCACAGTTTGCAGCAATGTTGAATTTATTACATAATATTTTTGTTTTCCGTTTGTTCGTTGATATATTTTTTTCATTTTTTTGTTTTCAATCTATAGCGTACTCTTGTTGATAATCGAAATTAATGAAACTAAAATAGTGGTTTCCATGTGCAATGCTGCAACACTTTTACTGCATTTAGCATAAATTTTGGAAAGTACCTTAGTTGAGGTCCTTGCATAGTTGCATTTACGATAAAAATATGCAGTCAGATTTTTTTCAAAATAAAGATTGGGATTATCACAAAAAATACACTTGATTTACCTAACCACATAAATAAATAAAAACAGCTTCGAAATAACAAAAATAGCCCTGAGATTTTATTTGCTTAGGTTCAACCCTTCTTAAGCAAAAACATTGCAAAAACACCCCTATTATTTGAAAAATGAAACTTAATCAAATTTTTATGCTTGATTTTTGTAATTTTAAAAGTTTTTTTTTTACTCGGTGCCTAGGTCAAACCTTAATGTTTTTTTAATGATTACCCAGATACAGATATCTAATGTAGACTATATGGCTAATTTGTCAATACTAAATACTCGACCTCTGAAGAAAACAAAGAGTACCTGCTTAGTGCCGGGACGGGAAACCCATTGGAGCCGATTACAAATCCGGTGCACATGAGTGTCTACACATATTCCTTGAACATTATCCCACCCTACATTCATGACCTATAAGAGCCAATAAAAACTACAAGTCAACGTTATAATGAGAGGAGGCAAATAATTAATTATCGTAAACTTTTTTTTCTTTTCTCACCAAATGAGCCATTTTGGGGCCGATGCCTGGAAGCTGGAGCAACCCCTCTAATGTACTAGGAATATCTCCGTCATACTTTGAGAGACAAATTTTTGCGATTTTTTTCATGTTGCTTGCTTTTCTAGTGTAAAAACCCACCTGCAAAATAACAAAGCAAAAAAAATAAAAATTATACACATCACACTAATCACATCATCATTTATGGACAATTACAAATATACCCTGATTTTTAACTAAATTACAAATTTACCCTGATGTTTAACTAAGTTACAGAAGAATAGGCTTACAGGGTAAATTGATTCCTTGATTTCATCTTCGTTGGCTTTGTCAATGGCTTCAGCTGTAAGCAAATCATTTTGAAGAAGCCGTTGGATAGCCCCTGCAAGACAAAGAGCAAGATAAAATACAATAATACAAATCCATATTAAACATAGCCTCGTTAATATCACTTGCCACTGTGAAAATAACATAAATATTGCTGCAAATTCTAATAATATAGAATTAACAAATCGGAGCAAAGAAGTATAAAAGTAACTTTCGAAATTGTACTTAAAACCATCTGAAACCAAGATTATGTCGATTAAGAGCACTAATGGCCAAAAGGGGCAAGCATAGTCAACCAAAATCCATGGCACGATCGCTGCATAGCCGCAAGACAATACATACATACACACATGCAATAAAAAAAGGAAATAAAAAGAAAAAAGAGCTCCATTAATGGCTTTATAGCTGAATTAAACCAGGACTTACCATGAGTGACATTATCCTTTGTTTGGCTTGACAAGAGTGAAGATACCAAAACGGCAAATCTTCTTTCCTGAAAAAAACCAAAAAGGCACAAGAAAAAATAAATATAGAGTGTAACAAATCGGCATTGTTCTGAAATTCATCAAAATATATCACCTTGGGGGGTAATGATGTGCCAGCTTTCTCACACCCCATTGAATCTACAGGGGCGTCTTCAGCAGCCCTCATTTTACGAATTCCTTCGAGGACCTTATCCCAATTGTCGGGTATTTGTGCTGTATAATTAAATAAAATAATGAACGAGATTTTCGAAAAATGTTCATATTTTGAAAGCAATTTTATTTCAAGTCTTTGATTTCCCTATTGTTTATTGGTGGGAAAAAATAAATTTCATTTTAAACAAAATCAATGGGATTCACTGAATTAATGAACATTTCAAAGATCACATCCACTTCATATTATTTGAAACCTAACACGTTAGTCTTTAATAGTTAAGTTCTCTTTACATCATTCGATCTTTAACTATTTCTTTTGGTGGATCATATAGAATGCCAAACATCAAAAAACATACTCGGGCGGGAATAACTGGTGTCCTTTCCATATGCAAAGTCTTCGATTTCAGGCAGCACCAACTTTTTAATGCAAGTTCAAAGCAAGAGGAAAATTTTCATTAGTGCAAGTAAACCATAATCTAAAGAATACAAGAGTAAATAAGATAATACAGCTATATAGAGAGAATGAAATGCTAGTTCAGCCAGAGAAAAAAATCGATCGACTCATCTCAACCAAATCAAACCCAAGGCATAAATATTAGGACAAGTAATCCCTCATTATCTTCATCCAGAAATTCCTACTTCATCCTACATTAATACCATGAGCACTCAACCATATAGCACTGCCTTAAAACCACAGAAGAGACCGAATGAACCCACCTAATAAAAAAGATTTTAAACTCCACAAAAACAAAAGTGACCTCATGAACTTGAATAATACTACTAAAAAAAAGTTTTACCTTTCGATTAACAGTGGATTGAACAGTTTTTTTTGCTCTCTTTTTTCGAACAAGTAGACGGGATTTTTTTACAGAATCATCAGTTGCGCTGCTTTCGGAACCTGTAATAATCATCAAAAAAGATGAATTTTCTTTAGGGATAATTATTTAAAAAAAAATAGATTTTCGGAACCTGAGTTTTTTGATTCGGGAGATGGGTTCGCCTCCCTTTTGCTCGACGAAAGTCGTGTTCGCATTTGGCCGAAGGAAGAAGATGAAAGGGTGATTTTTGGCGAAGGTACGTGTGCGAATGATGAAATGATTTTGAGAAGAGGGAATGTCATTTTTTTCTCTTATTAGTTAATTACAATATGTTTGCATAAATAATTACAGTACTGTTTATTTAATGAAATTGATTTAACAAAGTCTATGCAACTCATTTGAATAACCAAGATTACAATATGTTTGCATAAATAATTACAGTACTGTTTATTTAATGAAATTGATTTAACAAAGTCTATGCAACTCATTTGAATAACCAAGATCACTTCCTCGCATTGGTGCACTCGATCGATGGGGCGATTTCTTGAAATATCAGTACAGCTTCGAGTCCTTTAGGAAGAGACAGGTTTATGGTCTTATGTAACGAACATTGAATATTTGATAACATCGTCGTTCCATGACTTGATGTATTGTTAACATAATATCATCAATGCACCATTGTTATTACATTCCAGAAGTTTCAAGAATCCAAACTCTGCTTAACACATCCAATAGTCATAGTAACAACTGGTCCAATATCACAGAGTCGAACTTACCAGAAAGGGACTTAGAGAGTTAGAATGACTCCTTAAGACTACACAAACTATAATAAAATAAAGGGTGTTTTCAGAAAATCTAGTCGGCCTTCCTTCCCCTGAACTTGTTGGTTGGGATTCGGCTGAGGACACGGTCATCGAGCTGGCGGTAGTTGTGTTGAAGCTGGCCAAGGACTTTATACACAAAGGCATCGACTTGGTCTTCATATCGTTCGTACAGGATTGGCAAAGTGTGGGCCGCAACAAAACCTAAGGGAAAAAAAATCCAAAGTTGGTAAAACTTCTGTCATGAAATTTATAGGTATAGCTTTAAAGAATTACAAACGTAACCCTGAGGTTGTATCTCACCGATATAGATCACAGTCAAAAGGTTGCACCAGCTTCCGATTATAGCAGCAGCACACAAACTAGCAATAACCTTCATGTTGCAACAGGAAGCTTATCCAAATTAATTCTTTAAAATCGAAGAAGCAGATATTGAATTATACTAACATGTTCATCAGCACCATTTATACGCAAACAATGTCGAGTTACGGAAAGCACTTGTTTCCCAAGACAAGCCGATAGTCAGAAGATAGTACAAACAAGTGCATATGGGACAAGTAAAATTTAAGAGAGAATTATTGTATACTGTAGTACTTTTATTCCGAAATTAAGACTAATATTAATGCATCTCAACTAATATACAACTTTTCTCTTAAAATAGCTTATGGAAAAGACTGTACCCCTAAAAATTGTTTCACAGTTCCTTCGGAGGCAACATCCTGCAAGAAGCCCAAACCCCGATTCACCTCATATCCAACCGTCTTTCCAATTTTGACAAAAACCTCATCAGACAAAACAAGACGAGGGACTTTGGATGGAGTTCTGTCACCATTAATAGATTAGAGCAACTATTCAATTCAATAAATAAAAAGGCAGACAAGTTTTATTGGCAAATTAGTACCTATTTACTATGCCTGAAGCCCTTTTCCAGACAAATTGAGCAAGCATGACAATAATCAGAACAAAGTTTACGAGGGTTAGGAAATTATAATTCAGCCATTCAAAAAGCACCCAAGTGACTGTAGCACCGGCTAGAAAACTAGCCGAGATCTTCTTGTTCCTCCATAGTAGAACATCGGCAGCTGCATATTGATAACAAAATCGAGAGTAACTGAATTTTGTATTTCCTTAAAAAGTATATTGATAAAAAAAATCGAGAATAACTGAATTTCGTATTTCCTTAAAAAGTGCTCCTTGTCGAGGATCATAGACAGTCAAATATCAAGAAGTGTGTATAATTTTCAATTACTAAATACTATAGCTCAAGGAGAATTTCTAACAATTAACCATAAAGAAGACCTACATTTGCCACCGCCCAACAGATTGTGGACTGGTTTTTCACGCCCAAACAGTCTTTTTAACTGAGAAGTTACAGCGCTCGGCTTATCCTCCTCGAAAAATGACACATTTTTGTGCTTTGACACACCATCGGAAATTGTATCCATGATATTGCTCATGAGAGCCTCGGCTGTTATTCCCTCAGGCATTTTCCTGTATGTTAAAACATAACAAAGAAAAATTACACAAAGATATAGACTCAAAAGCTCCAAGCCACGGTCCTTCAAAAGCATCAAATCTCGTACAGCAAAACAAAATTTTAAATAAAATCATGGACAGTGCTATTAGCAAACAAATTACTATTATCTTTTCCACGAAACCTCAAATTCTTACCCATCAAACATTTTTACACAACATTTGCAGCAAATTTCAATTTGCCACAAAAACATGTGGCAGAGTGGAGCTATTAGCCCACACTATACGGTTAGGTTGGCACACTTGTCATGAACAAACTGAACAAATACTTTTCCGTACCAAAGATCACGTCTTGTTTTTTATTCCACAAAACCTTAAAAATCTTACTTCTCAGACATTTCTCATAATATTTGTTTCAAAGTTTAAGTCTTCAGTCTCGTGTTTTTAGTTGTTTTATGAGATTCTCACTAGTACTCAGCTGAAACTCGATTAGAAACCAAAACATATGCGGAGCGAAACAATCCGTATCTTATGCTCGTGGTCTTTTTGAGCAAATTTGTGCCAAAACCACTTACAGAATTAGCAAAACACACACACACAAAGAAACCCCAATTCCCACAAAACCCAGAACAAGATAAGCTCATAGCAGCAACCAAAGGCAAACCCATGAAACAGAAAAGAAAACTGAAACAAATTTCTTCACAGAAACAAAAAAACAAACCCAAATTCAGTGAAAATATCATATGAAAGCAAGCAACTAAACTAAAATCAGCACACAAAAAACTACTCGAAATAACCAATAACTTTACGGGTACCTGATATGCGAAGATTGAAGAATCTTTAGAAAATTGAAGAAATTTTAAAAAAGGCGAAAAGGCAGAATCTTTTTTATTTTTTATTTGTTGGGCACCAAAAGCAAACGAGTCGCTCGAAAAGTGTGAGGATATTCTTTTACTGCGGAGCCCCTTTTGATTCAATCCAGTGGTATTTGAAGAATCTATAGATAATGTTTAGATAACAAACTTAAATAAATGTGTTTCACCTACTTAATGAATGATTTTAATGAATGATTACAATACATACCTAATTATAATTCTCATTCTCAGTTTACTCAATACTTATTTTATTAATTTAAATATACAATTTTTTTTTATATCAAAATTTTATTGGAGATAAAAAAATAAAAAAGTTGCTATAAACAACTAAAACTTAGATCATTAAATCTTTATATTTAAAAATTAGTTCAGAAAATGCTTAGTACTTGCTTACGGTACAAAATTTGAAATTTGAAAAGTGTGATAATTTATCTAGAATTGAAATAATATATTCCTTTAATTTTTTTTTTCTTTTTTGGTATAGGTCAATCGCAGATATTTAAATACTCACACAGCTTTACGGTTCTCAAATCGAATGCTCAACCAACTGAGCTAACAAACCTTGACTTCTTTAATTCTTTGTTTAGCTGGAAATTACACAACAAAAATATGTACACACTTGGACAAAAGGACAAAAAAACAAACCTTATCCTCCATCAACAAAACCTAATCTCACACTATCCAAAACCAACCAATTGGCCTTCACACTTCACACACACATCACACCTCATCCACACACACATTCACCAAATGACCCTCTAGCTACACAAGCAATCACCAATCTTAAGAAGAAGAAGAAAAAATAGTAGTAAAAGAGTTTTAGAGAGTGATTTGAATATACACACATAAAAACAATGGCCTCAAGTACAACTGCATGCTTCTTGCCCCACCCCACAGCACTCCACAGCCATAATTCTCCACTAAAAACTTCATCTCAGCGATACGCGGCTGCGGCCCCGCTCAAGCTGAGCTTCGTCTGCCGAGCCGCGGCTCAAGAGGACAACGATAACGGTTCATCCGCGGTGTCTCGTAGGCAGCTGGCTCTTACCGTTCTAATCGGTGCTGCCGCCATTGGATCAAAGGTCTCACCTGCTGATGCTGCTTATGGAGAATCTGGTAATTAACTACTTTCTTGGAATAATTACAAAAACACCCTTGGATTATTGGAATGCTATCCCTCAGTCCTCACTTCTAGTCCATTTACTTTTCCAAAACAAAAATTAGCCCCCACTTGACATTTTTATTCATCAAACTTCCTCCCAAACAGGGTTGCTTTTGTAATTTGGCAAAACCTTAGGGGTAATTTTGCAATAAATTATCTATTATGGTAAAAAAAACAATATGCAGCCAACACTTTTTTGCAAAGCCAAAAACAAACACAGAATTCAAGTCAAATTTCCTCCTAAACAGGGTCATTTTTGTAATTTGTGAAAACCTTAGGGGTAATTTTTGCAATAAATGATCTTTGGGTGAAATTTCTCACACAATATGCAGCCAACATATTTGCAAAGCCAAAAACAAACACAGACTTCAAGTCTTACAGTGGGGATGGATTTCAGCTGTCGGTCCCAGCTAAATGGAACCCGAGCAACGAGGTCGAGTTCCCTGGTCAGGTCCTACGGTACGAGGACAACTTTGACGCCACGAGTAACCTCAGTGTTATGGTCACTCCTACCGACAAGAAATCCATCGTCGACTACGGTTCCCCTGAGGACTTCCTCTCCAAAGTAACTAACTAACTAACTAACTAACTAACTAACTAACTAACTAACTATACATATTTTATTTTTTTAAAGCACATATACTTATAAGAATATTTTTCAGGTGAACTACCTGCTCGGGAAACAGGCTTACTTCGGTAAAACCGATTCAGAGGTAAACAAATCGTTAATTACTACAAATAAAATAAAATACTGAAATTAAACTTGTTAGGGTGGATTTGATTCGGGTGCTGTGGCGACGGCAAACTTGTTGGAGTCGGGGACCACGGTGGTCGGTGGGACCCCTTACTACTTCCTGTCGGTGCTGACTAGGACGGCCGACGGAGATGAAGGCGGGAAGCACCAGCTCATCTCCGCCACCGTGAAGGGCGGGAAGCTCTACATCTGCAAGGCTCAAGCTGGGGATAAGAGATGGTTCAAGGGAGCCAAGAAGTTTGTCGAGAGTGCGGCGACATCTTTCAGCGTCGCGTGAGGAGATGATGTAATCAAATGGAAAATTGAAAAAATGTTCATCTCAGATCGAACGAATAAAGTTTGAAATTTGAAAACAAAAAACAAAAAAGGTAACATAAAATCCAACCATATAGACATGTACAGAACCTTAACATTAGACGAAGATGGTTTATTTATTATGCCCATTGGATTACGCCTTGCGCTGCGACGTTTATTTCTTGTGACCACGACACGCATGTTATTTCCAATCAAACGAATGCTGCAAGTTAACGACGTCATTTTAAACGACGCGAGCCTAACGAGTGCTTCGACTTTGTTTTTCCAATCGGATTCTTGGTAGCGTGGGGCTGTGTATATTAAGTCCATCGTCTTCAAGACCTTAGCTTTCCGCAACATGAATTTCACCATCTCAAACTCATGCTTCGTAGACCATTCAAAGTCGTACAAATTTATCGTTTCAAGATGATTCATCAGGACCCATTCATAATTAGTACTATGTTCTGTCCAGCATTGTTTATGTCCAACCTGTTAAGATGATAACATATTAAAATCACATTCACAGACGAAATCTGAAAAGATAAATACACATACCGTTTGATGAATCGTAAGGACTCGGAGATTCTTAGCGAACGACAAAAAGGATGTGATAAAATACCAATGATCAGAGCCTAGATCGAGTTGGGTTAAATTACGAAAAGTAGAAGGCTCCAAAATTAAGTGATTAACCATATGAGCCTGCGAAAAAACAAACAAACAAACAAACAAACATCAAATGAAAGTGAAAAAAACAAAAAACAAACTTTATTAATTACCTCTTTTCGACAAATTGCTGACGTTGGAGGCAGTAACGAGCACACAATATTAAGAACACGATCTCTCGCTTGATGAATTATAGTAGATAATCTGCCTCCACGTAAGCGAAGATACCTAATGGTTGTGGGTTTATGGAATGGGTCGGGCTTGATGAGTGCAGAGGAATCAGAGTAATTCAACTTAGTCCCTTGGACAATCAGCTCCTCGAGCACTGGACATACCGAAATCAGGTGAGTAAGCGAGTCTCCAGAATCATACCCAACATTGACGAGCTGAAGCTTCTTAAGAGCCGGGAAATTATACACTGTGTCCTCGACGCGGATATTGCCGCTGTCGATGATACACAAGTCGACGAGGGTGTTGCTGCTGAATAGGAATCGAGGCAAGGCGAGCTTATAATTTAGACGGATGACGATATTATTACGTGCGAAAATAGTACTAGTGTCTTTGATCCATGAACTGAACTCATCGTCGGTTGACTTTGAATATTCGTTGACTGTGAATCCTAGAGCCGGGACACGAGTCCAAAGGAACCTCCATTGTTTTGCGAGGACGCTGGTCTGAACGAAACTCTTGGTCGTCGGAAGAAAGGAGAGAATGTGGCCGATCATCTCATCCGGCAACCCGCTTAGTCGATCCATTGAAGCAACACTATCATATATCAAAATCAATATCCAAGAACAACAACAAAACAACACTAAGAATTTTTAGATATACTTAATTGTGTACAAGATTAAAATTAGGGTATAGAATTGAAGGGATTATAACCTAATGCAAAGCTTAATTTTGGAGCTTATCATAAATTTGGATTTTCCTTCTATCTTCAATTTAATTCCTAATAATAATAATAAGGAATATTTAAGGAATAAGGGAGTGTGGTTTTAATAATTAGAAATAAATTTATATTTTTTTCAAACATCATTAAAAAAGATAATATATTTTTTAATTTATATAATTTTACAATAATAATAGCACAGACACGCTCAATTGGGTTGGGCAGAGCCGAACTCGGCGGTTCAGCCTTAAAAAAGTCCCAGCTCGATTTAATTGTTGTTTTGATGAATTTATAATTTCAGTTTCAAATCGGTTTAATTTAATTCAGTTCACACTCATTTAGTTTAATTTTGATTTTAAAGTAAATTAAAAATAAATTAAATAAATAAATAATTTAAATTAATAATTTTAAGTATACAATATACTTAATATTATAATATTATTAAAAAAACTAAAAATATTTAATCATTTATAAAAATTATTATTATTTTTATTAAAAAAATTAATTACATTTAGTTCAAATATATTAAAAACCGGTCAAAAAGACAAGTGCTTAGAGTATCAAATATTATATTTGATACTATTTGACAATAATTTGATAGTAGTGCTACATACAAAACAAACTAAGAGAGAAATTTTTTATCAAACTATATACAAATTTGAACGTGAAAAGTATATTAAAAGAGAAATCGTATCAAACATTATATTTCATACTAGGTAAAAGTTGACTGTGTACGTCCTACTTTACACAAAGTTGTATCATGATATACCTGTCAAACACTTGTATTGATCACCAGGAATGTTGGAAAATTAAGTGAACATGGCTAGCTAAACCAATCTCAAACGGATGCTGCAAGTCAGACGATTGAGTATCAAACGATGCAAGCCTATCGCGTGCTTCAACTTTGTGGCTCCAATCGGATTCTTCGTACTGTGAAGCTGTGTACATTATTTCCACCGTCTTCAAGACTTTAGCCTTCCGCAAGATGAATTCCACCATCTCAAACTCTTGATTCGTAGATCACTCAAAGTCGAACAAGTTTACTGTTTCCAGATGATCCATCCGACACGCTGAGGTATGCATGTGTAATTCTTCTGTCCAGCATTGCATATTATGAATGAAACGAAATGAACGAAAAATAATAATAATAAAAAAATACAAACCTTATGATGAATGGTAAGAACTCGAAGATTCTTAGCGGATGCAAGAAATATAGCAATGAAACACCAATCAGTTCGTAGATTGAGTTCGGTTAAATTACGAAAACTCAAAGACCCCGTGTACATTGATAAGTCGTTTTTATAGCGGCGAAATCAATTAAATTTAACCGAACTAGTTGTCGAAACAATTCGCCCGAGTCGATCTCGAGGAACACTACTATCGGCGCGTAAAAGCGTTTATTTATTTGCAACTAGAGAAGAGGAAAGAAATAGCATAATGCGTTGAGTTGATTTTTGTGTTGATTAAAAACTTAGAATTAACTATTTTAACGGAAAAAGTTTGAGTCAAAGAGAAAGGAATTAGGGGTCGGGATTTTTAATTCTCGATTTCAAGGTTTGATTTTGTTTTGCAAAAGTCACAAGAAAACGCCCGTCGCCGGTTGGCTCAATTGTGGTTTGATGAATTCGAGTATTAAATCAAGTGAACATTTAATCAAACACCTTAAGAGCAATTGGAATTTCAAACCCTTACTTCTCAAAAATTAAATTTCCCTAACCCCTAAAAAGAATTTAGCTACTCATATTTAGAATTGAAAACGAAATTGTTGAATTATACGACGTCATGAATAAATAAGAAAAAAAAAAGCACGAAACAATAAAAGCAAGAAAAGAACGAACACGAATTGAATAGAAAACTTACTAAGATCAATAACCGAAAGAAAGCATCTATCGGCGGTGAACTCCGACTTTTACCGAATTCGAATACAAAGCAAAGCGATGAAAAGTAGAGGAAAAGCGAGTCTCCAAGTGTTCTCTCTAATCCCCCGAAAAATTAAGATCAAAAGCGTCCTTAATCTTATGGGTCGAAACCCTAAATATACCCCAAGAGTTTCCGCGGTCAAACAAAGTCAAGGTCTGAAAATCGGGGACCAAGCGGCCGCTAGGGGGGTCAAGCGGCCGCTTGCCCCATCGTCCAGGAGGACTGAACTGCACAGCCAAGCGGCCGCCTGGGGGGTCAGGCGGCCGCGTGCCCAACTTCCCGTAGCTATCTGCCTGCTCAGCTGCGCGGCCGCTTGGGGGGTCAAGCGGCCGCCTGCCTGGGTGGGCAGTCTCCTCGGCTCGTCGGCTCGTCGTCTCGTCCACTCGTCTACTCGCCAATACTTCCAAAAGTCGCTAATAACACCAAATATTCCCTGCACACTACACGAACACATCAAACGCACCAAGCCAAGAGAAATACGCCAAATATGACACGAAATAAAACAAGACGACACGAACTATAGACGAGAAATCACACAAAAACAAACACATCAACTCCCCCACACTTAGTTTCTTGCTTGTCCTCAAGCAAACGATCACGAGAGCACAACACGAATCAAACAATATGCCATCCAAATATTCAATCCCTCAAAAGTTATGAATAAACCCCCGGTGCGTACGGAAAAAGTAAACATGAATAAACTTGACCCGAAATGACTAGAAGCTATAAAGATCAAAAGAGAGTCCTCACAAGTCACCACTCACCTTCCCTCGCTAAGATTCGCTCTATTCTTTTACTCTCGAGAAGGGGATCCACTCAAAATCGTACACAAGAGAAAGATACAAACAATGAACAACTTGTGCACTCACAAAGGAAAATAAGTATAAATGGAACAAAGGACGAGCTTCAAATAATGTCATGTGCACCTAAGAACATCAACTAAACACGTACTCAAATCGTATTCTCCACTAATCAAAGTATGCCATCTCAAGAATCAAGGGAGGTCGATAATTCGGGTGTAACGGGGCTCGGCTAAAGGTATTCGGGATTATTTGGGATAAAGTGGACTAATCTTGTGCAATCACGTGTCTCTACCACACCAAACATCCGACAACTATACCACAACCTCGACACCTCCACCAATCAAATGAACAACATCAAATCACATGTCAACCCAAGCAAACGATCGAACAATTTAATAGTTTCTACTACTAATATACTTTTTTTTTTTTTGGAGACTAAACATGTCTCGATTTTCTATTTTTTTTTTTGGAGACTTATAACTTGTCTCATTTTTCTTTTTCTATTTTTTTTTTTTTTTTTTTGGAGACTTATAGCATGTCTCGAATTTATTACAAATACAAAAATCACAAAAAACTCAACACCCTCCAACTCACACCCCAACCAAATGAATCCTTCGTCTCCCTCCTTCACGGTAAATAGGACAAGAAGAAAAAGGCTTAACGTAGGCTCAACGGGGCTACTAGGGTGTCCCTCGACGGGCTCCGGGTCAACAAAGAGAGGCTAAAAAGGGTTATCCTAATCGATCCTATCCCAATCACTTTCAAGATCAAGCAAGTTATGACATAAAGTCTCAAATAGCAATCTAAGCACGGTTTAGTTATCTCTAGTCGATACGGGCACACATGACATAGAACAAAGAAAGTAAGAAGCTCGAGAAATACAACGAAAGATGTCACACGAAGAACAAAGCTAATACGGCTCAAAATCTCACAAGGTTATTCGGAAAGTGACATAGCAACATGCAATTATCTCGATTTACTTCACAACGACTAGTCACGGGGTCAAAATTATTTATGTACCGACCTCTAGCACCAAACATCTACCAATAACTCCAAGGAACGAAATAAAATACTCGGCATATGACTCATCTATTGCATGCTCTCGTGAAAATCATAGCACATAAAATGGGGAGGAGTGTACACGACATCAACCACAAAAGAGACAATCACACAAAAGGCACAAAGAAGGGAAAATAAAGCTAGAGATAAGAAAGCAAACCCCCCCACACTTGGGCTAATCCGTGTCCTCATGGATAGAGAGCTCCGGTGTGAATCCCACAGAGTAGTCCGAAAGTGTCGAAGAGGGAGAACCTGCACACATGAAGAGAACAACCACACAAGGCAAAACAAAGAAGGAACGAAAGTAAAAAGAGAAAGCACGACATAAAAGAAAAGGAAAGACACTATGTACATACCGCGACCGTACATAATAAGAAAAGAAAAGAAAAGGACCAGACGACGAAGCTTCTCCGGTACGGGGACGTTTCAGTGCACCACGTTTCGGGGCCATAATAAGAGACTAGAGAAATCAGTTGGAAAGTATTACCGGGAGAGTCGGGGCTGTTCACGGGACTGCCGTGAGGGTGGAGGCGGTCGGAGTGGTGACGGTGGTGATTGGCCGGAGATGATGATGAAGATAGCCGGAGCCGCGGGAGAAGATGGGGACGAGCTCGGGTCGCGGTGTTCGTACCTGGACGGTCGGACGGTGGAGAGGTGGTTGCTGGAGGCAGTCGACCGGAGATGGTGGTGGTTCGAGGACGGCGGAGGTGATGATGACGATGATCGGAACAGCGGGAGGCGGCGGTCGGAGCTACGGTCGGAGTTTAAGGGTGGTGGTGATCGGACGAGAGGTTTGAATTTGGGGGTGAATTTGTGTCGTGTTTTGTGAAAGAGAAAGAAAAGGGAGGCGGGTGAGTTGGTATTAGGGTTTCACTCCCAAACAATTCAAAAACCCGATTAAAAAAAAACTTCTCTTTTTTTTTATTTCTTCTTCAGCGGAGCGGCCGCCTGGGGGGTGTGGCGGCCGCGTGAGGTGCGTAGCAGGAGGGTCTGATGTGGGCACCAGGCGGCCGCTTGGTGGGGGTAGCGGCCGCGTGCCTAGTGAAACAGGAGCTGCTGGAAGGACCCCCAAGCGGGCGCTTGGGGGGTGTAGCGGGCGCCTGCCCCGTGCATCAGAATTGGCTAGAAGTACCCCCAAGCGGCCGCTTGGGGAGGGTGGCGTGCGCGTGCCCGGTTATGCAGATGCTGCTGGAAGTACCCCCAAGCGGCCGCTAGGGGGGGGGGGGGGGGGTAGCGGGCTCCTCGCTGTAGCCCAGCCCTTATAAATTAATTATGAGTTCATTCCTTCCTCGCCTCGAATCCTTGCGACTCACATAATCATACCCGGGTGCTCTGACTGTAATAACGCTCATTTAACGTCGTGAGCTTGACAATTCGTGGGTAGGCCCCCACGCGGCGCTCATTTTGGTAACCGAAGAGCAACACGGTCCGTGGACTAGCCTCCACGCGGCGCTTGTTTAACGTCTCGAGCTTGACTCATACATGTGCAGAGCCTCTCCGATTCGAAGAGTACACCAAACACAAGTCTTTCACCATGATCTCATTCTTTGGCACCACCAAAATTTCATCTCCCGATATGTTCATGCGGAGATTGTGTGCATGAACATCGATCACAGCATGGGTAGTGACCAAGAACGGTCTCCCAAGCAATATCTCCCGATTATTGGCACTCTCCGATCCTTTTCCAAAATCGAGAACCACGAAATCCACCAAGACCTTTTTACCACAAACTTTGACAACAGTGTTTTTCGTAACTCCGCATGGATTTCGCACCGATTTGTCTGCCATTTGCAACTTCATCTTTGTTGGTTGCAGTATTCCTAAGTTGAGCTCCTGAAAAAGAGACAAAGACATCAAGTTAACTGCTGATCCCAAGTCGAGCATTCCTTGCACGTCCTTAACATTCCCAAGTTCACAGTTAATCATGAAGCTCCCAGGATCTTCGATCTTAATTGGCATATGACATTGGATCTTTTTAGGCTCTTTCGATGTATTGTTAATGTCAGCTCTTCCTACTCTCGTCCCCACCACTTCCATAGGGGTTTCCAGCTTTTTAACGGTAAGATCCTCAACTTTCGGCTTACGTACCGGAGTTTCAGCCACTAATCTAGAGCCCAACATAGGAGGTCTATAGGGATTCTTGGCCCGATGCAATTTCTCTAGGGATTTCCTACTTTCTCCCTCACGCCCCTCAATCTTCTTCACAAATGATGCACCTACCAAGCGACTCGGGAATGGTAGTTTAACCGTGTTGTACATCTCTGCTCTTCGAGAGGCTAATTCAGCTTGTCTTCTCATATCCTCCTCGTCGTACTCTTCCAACAGAGGTGCATCAATGTAAGCATATCTCGCAGCCATTTCGTTCTTGCTCGACTCCTCCTTGTTGGCCTGATTAGTTAAAGGTTTATCCACTCCCACATGCTCAATCTCGATCTCATTATTCTCCGCACCGTCTTCTCCCGAATCATCTTCAACACCATCTCCATAATCACTCATTAAAACTGTGAGGGCATTTACTTGAGCGGGGTGGCTCGAGAATTTTCCCTTTTGATTTGGCTGTGTTATCTCGTCTAGCCTTCCAGACAGCTGCCCGACCTGAATCTCAATTCTCTTAATCGCCGAATTCTGATTAGTCATTGTGGACTCCACCCCATCCATCTTCTGCTGGTTATGATGCAGTATAGCCTGTGTCGAGGCCAGGAACGATGCAAATTTTTCTTCTAAGTCTAAATTCTTAGGTGACACCTGTTGTGGCTGAGGTGGTGGCGGGTAGTATGACTGATTCTGCTGCTGCTGGTACTGGGGCCTCTGGTGAATCTGGTTGTTATGCCAGTTCTGGTTGCCTGTGTTCTGATACCCCTGATTCTGAGGTCGGTTCTGATTATTGAAGTTCGTCTGAGAACCTTGCCCCTGAGTCTGTGGCTGGTCTTGTTTCCACGAGAAGTTAGGATGGTTCCTCCAGGCCGGGTTGTAAGTGTTAGAGTAGGGGTCATTCCTCTGGTTGCCCTGCTGATTGTACCCCTGCATCGCATTCACCTGCACCTCTGGACCATAGTTCGGGTCCATCATTTGGGGCGGAGAGGGCATCCCCTGACCACAAGTGCTCGAGAAGTGGCCTATCTCCCCACATAAGCTACACGGTTCCACTCGATAAATCTGTCGCTTTGGCTGCTCCTCAGTGGTCTCAAGCATCTGGACTTTCTTTGTTAGGTCGGCAACTTGCTTCGCCAACTGAGCATTGACACTCCCCTCGGGTCTGGCATAGCTACTACTTCCCCTTGAGCTCGTTTGCCTCGACTCAGCTGATAGTGACTTGAAGATCTCCGTCATCTCATCACTGTTCCGACCACTGATATTTCCGCCGGCTGCGGTTTTCACCTCTCGCTGATCTTCTCTGTTCAAACCCTTGTAGAAGAATTGGATGACCGAGGTGGGCGTGAGGTCGTGATGTGGGCATTGTCTTAATAGGCTCCGGAATCGCTCCCAAGCCTCATGGAAGAACTCCCCCGGTTCTTGCTCGAAGGCGCATATCTGACCTCTCAAGTCGAAGGTCTTCTGCTGAGGATAGAACCGAGTAATGAACTCCCGGTACATGTCCTTCCAGGTAGTGATCGAGTCTGGCTCCAAGGATAGCAGCCAGTTCTTTGCCCTATCTCTCAAAGCATACGGAACGCACTTCAACCGGAGTTGATCGTCATCCAGTGCTCCAAGGGGAAAGGCATGCAAGGCTGTGTAAAATTCCCGGATGAAGTTGAGGGCATCCTCGTTCGCGGTTCCGGAGAACTGAGGAAGCTGAGCAAGATGGTGCGCCTTGAGGTCGTATCTCCGGGCGGCATCACTTAGGACGATGCATGAGCTGGCTCCGTCGATTTGCGGGTGCGTCAGATCTCCAAAGAGGGGTGGCGGGGCACGGTTACCGTTGTTCCCGTTATTCCCATTGTTGCCATTGTTCCCGTTGTTCCCATTATTCCCATTGTTCCCGTTACGGTTTGCGGCGTCACGGAGTTCTGCTTCGTTCATGGTTAAGGTTTCGGTCTCGGGTTCGGAATCGGTAGTGGTAGAGTCAGACGAGGAGTCTTCTCCTAACTTCGTGCACCGACTGATGCTCTTGCGTCGGTTGATGTTCTCGATCACTGGTGCAAATTCGGTAGCTCGACTACGTGTACCTACCATGCACCAACAAAACCAAGAAAAGGATCAAACGCACCTGAACAACAAATAAATAAAAAGAAAAATAAAAATAAAATTGTTGCAAACACCTAAACACTAATACTAGTGCCTAAAGTGTTCCCCGACAACGGCGCCAAATTGATAAGTCGTTTTTATAGCGGCGAAATCAATTAAATTTAACCGAACTAGTTGTCGAAACAACTCGCCCGAGTCGATCTCGAGGAACACTACTATCGGCGCGTAAAAGCGTTTATTTATTTGCAACTAGAGAAGAGGAAAGAAATAGCATAATGCGTTGAGTTGATTTTTGTGTTGATTAAAAACTTAGAATTAACTATTTTAACGGAAAAAGTTTGAGTCAAAGAGAAAGGAATTAGGGGTCGGGATTTTTAATTCTCGATTTCAAGGTTTGATTTTGTTTTGCAAAAGTCACAAGAAAACGCCCGTCGCCGGTTGGCTCAATTGTGGTTTGATGAATTCGAGTATTAAATCAAGTGAACATTTAATCAAACACCTTAAGAGCAATTGGAATTTCAAACCCTTACTTCTCAAAAATTAAATTTCCCTAACCCCTAAAAAGAATTTAGCTACTCATATTTAGAATTGAAAACGAAATTGTTGAATTATACGACGTCATGAATAAATAAGAAAAAAAAAGCACGAAACAATAAAAGCAAGAAAAGAACGAACACGAATTGAATAGAAAACTTACTAAGATCAATAACCGAAAGAAAGCATCTATCGGCGGTGAACTCCGACTTTTACCGAATTCGAATACAAAGCAAAGCGATGAAAAGTAGAGGAAAAGCGAGTCTCCAAGTGTTCTCTCTAATCCCCCGAAAAATTAAGATCAAAAGCGTCCTTAATCTTATGGGTCGAAACCCTAAATATACCCCAAGAGTTTCCGCGGTCAAACAAAGTCAAGGTCTGAAAATCGGGGACCAAGCGGCCGCTAGGGGGGTCAAGCGGCCGCTTGCCCCATCGTCCAGGAGGACTGAACTGCACAGCCAAGCGGCCGCCTGGGGGGTCAGGCGGCCGCGTGCCCAACTTCCCGTAGCTATCTGCCTGCTCAGCTGCGCGGCCGCTTGGGGGGTCAAGCGGCCGCCTGCCTGGGTGGGCAGTCTCCTCGGCTCGTCGGCTCGTCGTCTCGTCCACTCGTCTACTCGCCAATACTTCCAAAAGTCGCTAATAACACCAAATATTCCCTGCACACTACACGAACACATCAAACGCACCAAGCCAAGAGAAATACGCCAAATATGACACGAAATAAAACAAGACGACACGAACTATAGACGAGAAATCACACAAAAACAAACACATCATACATCCAATTGAAACTAGGAATCTGTTGATCCGAAAAACATGCAAAGAACGAGATTACTTATAACATTAATAGGATATTTAGGAGGAACAAAAGAATGATTACCTCTATTCCAGAAGTCGACAATGTCAAACGCTTCACGTCGCGCACGATAGGAAGAAAATCTCTCAGTTGACACGAAGAAGAAAACCGACCTTCGCTCATCCCTATGTCAGCTTCAACCAAAGAGCGTAGTTGCCAATTCCAAATGTATAAACTCTCGCAAGCGCGTATACGTAACCGAAGATACCTAAGTGAGGGTTTATCGAATATCCTTTTTCTCAATAACATCGCACCACACGAACGCTTTACAGGTGAAGATCGACGAGAGTAATTCAACTTCATCCGGTCAACGGTCAACTCCTCGAGCACCGGACATCCGTAACCATGCAAGTAAGAGAGTCTTCCGAGTCATACCCGACGTTGACGAGTTGAAGCTTCTTAAGGGCCGGGAAATTATACACGGCCTCCATGCGGATATCGCCGCTATCGATGATGCACAAGTCAACGAGGGTGGTGTTTATGAACAAGCGTCGAGGCAAAGGGAGACAGTGATTTAGACGGATAACAACATTACGATTATTACGTGTACTTTCGATCCATGAACTGAAGTCATCGTCGATTGATGTTGTGTTGTGGAAGGGGTTGTTCGTGTCGACTGTGAATCCTAGAGCCAAGAGACGAGTCCAAAGGAACCTCCATTGTTTTGCGAGGATGCTGGTTCGCGCGAAACTCGAGGTCGTCGGAAGAAACGAGAGGATGTGGCCGATCACGTCTTCCGGCAAGCAGCTAAGTCGATCCATTATTGAAGCTGCAGGTATGCATAACATAATATAAAGATCATCAAAATTTAAATTAAACCACTATAAAGATTTTGTACTCTTACTGGAAATAATTTTTGAAGTTTGAAGTGATGCAGAATTCTGATTTTCGTTAATTCTCATAAGATTGTGATTTTCCTTAGATTCTCCAATATTTTTAATTACATTATTATAAACAGAATGACTACCACATAAGTATATTGGTGTACGCTAGAGCAAAACAATCATAAATAGTTTTAAAATAAATAAATTCTTAGATTATGGAAAGCTACCCTTCACTTCCAGTCCATTTACTTTTCAAAAATCACAATTAGCACCCCTTGACATTTCTACTTATCAAATGTGGAAGATGATACAGTTACACAAGGTGTACCGAGCTTCCGGTACACCACAAATCAAAATGCGACACGTGTCATTTTAAAATTAATTAATTAAATAATTAGTATTTTAATTATTATTAAATTGAATTATTAATTAGGAAAATATATTACCAAATCTTCTAAAATGTTAAGTAAATAAAATCAATATAATCATACCAAATATTGAATATTCTTCAAAATCTATTAGATTATTTTTGTTAAAATATAAATAACAAATAAATAAATAAAATATATATTAAATCGTAAAAAAACATTAAAAAAAATGTAAGTAAAAGATTAAAAATAATTAATTAAATTAATAGAATTTCACAATTTTTTATTATTAATTTAAAAATATTATATAATAAAAATTATTAATTTAAAAATATTATATAATCAATAATCAAAATAGATTAAAAATAAAGTAAAAAAAATAAGTAATTAAATTAGTATAAAAATTTATTATTTTTTTGAATTAATTTAAAAACATTAAATAATCAATAATCAAGATAAATTAAAATAAAATAAATAAAATATTCTATATATATATATATATTAAAAATTGAGATATCATTGTAATATTTAAATCAAATATTATACTATTTTTATTTAAATTATTTTTTTTATTTAAAAAAAATAAAAAAATAATATTCAATTCAAATAATATGTTCAATTTTAAAATATTATCATAATAGAAATCTAAGTGCAAATTATTTCTATCAAATTATCTCTATCATTTTATTTTGTATCAATGTAAAGTAAACATGATTTTATAAATTTATTTTTTTATTATCTTTAGAAAATATCACATTCATTAATTAAATTTAATTTTCTTAAAAAATTATTGTGATATTTGAAAATTACATATAAATTTCCGCTAACACCTAATTATAAAATTAAAAACATATAATTTATTAATTGAATAAATATAATCCTATTTTATTTTATTTTTGTACTATCTACATTTACATAGAAAATTTGAATTTTTTCTAAGAAAAATAATTTTTTAATATTTTAAAATTTATAATTAGGTATTAAAATTATAATAATATATGTAATTTTCTAAACTTAATATGAATATATCATGAACTCTTTAATTTTGTGAAAAATCAATATTTATTTTATTTAATATATTTATTTAATTTCACACGTTGATAATATATATTTAAAAATTAAATAATATTTTACTATGTTGCTTAATTTAATTTTGCGTGACTACAAATCAAGTGAGTCATTACTAAAAAATGAATAAATTTAACGTCAATTCGTTATTTAATGTTATTTTTGTTTGACATGAAATAAACTTTTAAAACCATACTCTATCTACTTAACAATTGATGCAGTCATACAAGATAGACTATAAAGATAAGTTGCAAAATTGAACATAATATTCGAATTGAATACTAACATTCTTATTTTATTGAAAAATATAATTAAAAGTGAGATAATATTGAAAATTGAGCTATCAAATGTAATATTTAAATCAAAATATTATTTTTATTTAAAGTATATTATTTTTATTTTTAATAAATACAAAACATAATATCACATGTCAGGTTAGTAATAATATTAAAATATTTTGACATGCTTATATGCAAAATAATTTTTCTTACAATTTAATCCTAAAAAATAAAATTAATTATTGTCATTTGTACATAAATAAAGATAGAATGAAAAATTAATAGAATTATTTGACTCAATTCATATTTGATTCAAATTTTCATGGTTCTTAAAACAATAAATACTAATTATGAATTCATTTTTATTTCATATTTACATATATAAGATAGATTGGATGAATCAGTCATTTTAAAACAATAATTATAACGTACATATATATTATTTATATTTTTTAAATATATTTATTTGTAAATTAATAATTAAATTAGTGTATATAAAATTTAATATTGTATAAATTAATTTTACTTAAAAAAATGAAATATTAATATATTTTTTTAAAAAGTTACGTTTTTTTTTAAATCGTCAGTTTTTTTTTTTAAATCGTACGTTTTTTTTTTCTTCAATTTAGTATATATATTATTTTATTTTATTTGTTAGTTACTATTATATTATAAGAGCAAAAAATCTAATAGATTTTCTAGTATATTTAATATTTGGAAAGATTATATTGATTTTATTTTTTGAACTTTTTACAAGATTCTCATGATTTATTTTCCTAATTAATAATTCAATTTTATAATAATTAAAATAATATTTATCTAATTAATTAATTAATTAATGACATGTGTCATATTTTGATTGACGGTGTACTTGAAGCCCGGTACACCTTGTGTAACTGTAGCCTTTTCCATCAAATTTCCTCTTCAACAGGGTCATTTTGTAATTCGGCAAAACCTTAGGGGTAATTTTGCAATAAATAATTTTGGTGAAACTTCTCACACACTTTGAATGGTAAAAAAATAATATGCAGCCAACATTTTTGGTTTGCAAAAATAAACACAGTATCATGGTTACTTCTACTGACAAGAAATCCATCATCGACTACGGCTCCCCTGAGGACTTCCTCTCGAACGTAACTATACATTATATTGTGTATATATATTCTATTTTTTCAACATGCACAACCTCGACTTCGTGAAAATCTTGTGTAAGCACATACTTGTAAGAATATTTTTTTGTGCAATTTTCATGTGAATTATATGCTGTGGGAGCAGACCTTACTTAGGTAAAACCGTAAAACTGATTCAGAGGATAACAATGTATAAGATTTTGAACTACACTACAATTTCGCAACTCTTTGACAACAAGGACTAATGCTCAATTCAGTACTGAATTAAATGTAAATTTACAAAAAAAAATTCAGATTGAATGAACGATAAAGGGACTAGTCATTTGATGGCTCAGGCTGAAAATGTACTTGGAATGAAGCCCTCATACCCTGATACAAAAGAAAAAAGGACAGATTGTTAAATTGAAATAAAATGACATCAAACTATCCACAATTACAGAAGTACACACGAAAAAGACATGATATGTATGTGGTCTTTTCGAGGCAACTTAAAACAACTACAACTATATAAAAATAATGTAAAAACAAAATCCATAACATAATACTGTATATATATGATGAATCACAAATGCAACTAAAAACTAAATTAACAAGAAGTACACCTAAAAAGCAAGAAAAACAACACAATATCAAAAGACATTTCGGCTCTTTTCAATTCAACAACAAATACAAAACAAAAGAGGTTACATATCTTACAAAATCATACGGACATGCAACACCGGGGAAATTTCCAAGCATCAATGTCGAGAAGATTCCCCGAACCATCAGCAACATCGAGAAGATCCCCCGGCGCAGCAATAACACCATAAAACGAATCACCAAACTGAAAATAGAAAAATGAAGCTATGTGGTTAATAAGATAAAGGCATTATCATTAAGCATGAAAAATTGACATGTCGCAATCACAACAAACTAACCTCCTCAGTAAAACCCTCCATCACAGCAATGGCCTTGAGTTCATCGTGGCAATGTAACAGCTCCTCTCCACTCACCCCCTTAATCACAAAGCCCAGACGTTTCTGCAAGAGCTGATTCTTGGGAAACTTGGAGTAGATGATGAGAGCAGCTAAGGCAATGGTACTAGCTTTGTACCTTGCAAACGTATCATCTATAACATAAAGGCACGAAGAAGAAACCACCAGGATCAATAAAACCAAACACAAACATACCAAAAGTATACAATGTCGAGCAACCGAAATCACAATTACTAAATCAGCATGAAATCGAAAAATGAAACATATGAACAATTACTACTACACAATTAAAATTAGCAGATAAATCCTAAATCAGAACAGAATCCAATGATCAAACGTGAATAATCTATGTCCGAATTCGGAAGGGAATCCTAAATCAACTTGAAACCGAAACATGAAACATAAACCATTACTACTACACAATTAAATTAAAATTAGCAGATAAATCCTAAATCAAAACAAATTTAAATCACCGGTTTAGCTGAAACGCGATCGTAAATGGCGAGGCTCATGTAGGGAATTTCGAAGTTGAATTCGGAATCGGTTTGGGGGGAATACAACTCCGACAGCTTTGCTCGAACAGAATCTCGGCGAGGATCGGTAGCAGCAGTGGACTCGAAATCGGATTCCAGCTTTAGAAGAGTGCGATTGGTGGTGTGAACGAAGTCCTCCAAAGTTCGAGCATCAGCAAATGTCCTGAGAGTTTTGAGGGTCTCCATTTTGTTTTTCAGGAAAATGCAAAATGAATGTAATGAAAAACAGGGGAGGGAAATTTAAATAGATATGGATCGGAGTATCCGACCCGGAATTGTATCCGGAACCATGACCCGTATTACAAATGTATAAAGAAAAATACATTTGAAATATCTGTGCTGTACAGTGACTGTTTCAGAGAACAAAATCGAAACCAAAAAAAAAGAAGGAACAAGAGGAAAAGTAAGGAGGATTTTTATAGAATCAAAACCCTAATTCGGACACGGATACGGCTGGTAATTGAGCTTCAATAATTACTAATAGGCCCAGTAAAACAGATCAGCGGGCTTATAATTGGGCCTCAAAATTGGGTTAACCACAGTGGCTCCAGGCTCATCATGCTCCGAAAATTGGGTTAACCACCATGACTAAAATCACAAAAATCACTGTGGTTAAATAATGAACAGGGTTTTCGAAATTATATAAAAAAATGATAATTAGGAAAAATAAAATTTTGATTTCTAAAATTTGATAATTTTAGTTTGTAACTATGTATCTAACTATTGTGTTACTATGTAGGTAACTATCTTCTATTGTGAAAATCTCCTTGATATGATAGTTACTACTACTACTATTACAAGTTACTGTAATCCATGTAGGTAACTGGAGTATGTAGTAAGTATCTCATTTATAAAAATGATCCTTAATTTGCACAAGATGTATTTTACCATCTCAAACTCTTGATTTATAGACTACTCAAAATCGAATAAATTTAATGTTTCAAGAAAAATGAATAATACATGAATAGACTTGGAATGAAGTTAACATGACTTATATTGCTAGCTAAACAATCTCAGACGAATGCTGCAGGTTGACGATGACCCCTTTTCAAAGGCTGCAAGTCTATCGCGTGTTTCATCTTTGTGGTTCCAATCGGATTCTTCGTATTGTGGAGCTGTGTAGATTAATTCCACTGACTTCAAGACTTGAGCGTTCCGCAAGATGTATTCTACCATCTCAAACTCTTGATTCGTAGACCACTCAAAGTCGAACAAGTTTAATGTTTCAAGATGATGTATCGGCCCTACCGAGGTATAAAAGTCAAACGGCGTAAGAAAGCTCAACGGCTCTATCCAGCATTGAGTATTATGATCAACCTGATAAGGCAACATTTGATTAAAGAATAAAACATTCATCAATATGCAAGAAATCTGGAAAAATTACAAATAAAAAAATAACTTACGGTACGATGAATAGTAAGGACTCGAAGATTCTTAGCGTGCGTAAGAAATATCAGGACAAAACACCAATGAGCGGCGCGTAGATTGAGTTCGGTTAAATTAGGAAAATTGAAATGCTCCAAAAAGATCCAATTTTTAGTAGGAGCCTGTCGAAAAAAACGAACAACAACCAGAAAACTATATGTAAACGAAGAATGAGACGTAGCATGTTAACAAACGTTTACGTGCGTGTACCTCTATTCGACGACTTGATAATGTTAGACGCTTTACGTTGCACAATTTAGGAAGAAAATCTCTGATCAGTTGACACGAATAAGAAAAATATCGGCCTTCACTGATCATATCTATATCTGCTTCGATTAACGAGTCTAGACTGTGTAGTTCCCAACTCCAGATATACGGAATCTCGTGACAAGCACGTAAGCGAAGATACTTGAGTGTGGGTTTATCGAATTGCATCGTTCTTATATTTCTTTTACACATAATGCGGTCGATGTCTCCAGATGATGAATAAGAGTAATTCAACACCATTCCATCGATGATCAACTCCTCGAGCAATGGACATCCGGAAATCAGGTGAGGAAGAGAGTTTTCAGAGTCGAACCCAACATTGACGAGTCGAAGCTTCTTGAGGGCTGGAAAATTATACACGGTGTCCTCGATTCGGATATTGCCGCTGTCGATGATGCACAAGTCGACGAGGGTGGTGCTTGTGAATAGGCGTCGAGGTAAAGTGAGGTGGTGATTTAGACGGATAACTATATTACGTGCGAAAATAGTAGTACTGTCTTCGATCCATGAACTGAACTCATCGTCGATTGTCGTGAAGAATCGTAGACCCGGAACACGAGTCCAGCGGAGCCTCCATTGTTTTGCGAGGATGCTGGTTTGGGCCAAACTCTTGGTCGACGGAAGAAACGAGAGGATGTGGCCGATCACCTCTTCCGGCAAGCTGCTAAGTCGATCGATTGAAGCTGGCATGGTCATGGTGTCAAAATCAAAATCCAACAACAAACAAATATAAAATTTCACTCGTTGATCAGATATCTAGCTAATTAGTGATTAGGTATAATAAATTCTGTACACGATCAAAATTAATTGTTGATCAAAAATTGGAATCAGTATATATATAGAATAATTAAAGATTGTGTACGTACGTTTTCTTACTATAAATAATTTAAGAAGTTTACTTTACACGAATTTGGAGCCGATATGATCACAAATTTGGATTTTCCTTATATATGCAATTAGACTATAATAATACTAATAATAATAATAATCGGTTTTAATCGAGCTGATCAATTGGCCTTTCTTCAGGTTCCTCTCTGTCGGTGTAGAGTGGCGTTGGGCCGGAGTTTCTGGTAATCACCGAGATCAAGATGAAACAAAGTTATCAGAGTCAATACAGATTAACAACCCTGCATGTTCTAATTAATTAGAAATGTAATTAAACACGGGTGTAACCTCATAATGATCCATTGCATGTGCCCCTCATAATTTAGCACATAAATTTAATTACTAGATCACTTTCAAGGGTCTCCACAAAGCCCATCCAGCAAATCACGTTAACTGTTTCCACTTTCCTCATCCAATGTAACCTAGCTGTATGGCAAATTTGTAATTACTCAACCTGTGAAGGAAACAAAGAGAAGTAGTACCAATTCGAGCCGGCAATCAACCATGTGAATATGTTGTGATGCAAAGAGTAATAGGCAATCAACCATTCTCATGATTAATAGTTTAATAGCTTTTGCAACTGAAAATAAAAACAGATCAGAATCACATGTGTGGGGTTACTTTGATTGATTATACTTATTTTTGGGGGGAAATTCCACTAACTCGTTGATCACTCGATCGAGTGGAATGTAAATCGACAAACTTCATAATATTTAAATAAAAATTCATCACACTCGAAGATTGAACTTAATTGCGTCACCCACATCACCACAAGTTTTACTACTCAATTATGCGGCAAGTTGTTTGTTAATTATTATATATCAAATACTAAGAAAAGACATTGTACATAAGAGCGCTTAAATACATATATACGAGATTGAAATAGTTTTTTTTTTTGATGTTTTGAAAACTAATCATGGTTGTACATGTATGTACTAAAGGTTTTTGAAGAATAATTATACAGCAATCGATTATGTTCAAATTTCAACATTTGTATTCACCACGAATGCCGAATGCACTTGTCATTGATATATATCATGATAAAGAAATGGTTATTCTCCTCTCTCAAACACTCGTATTCACCACGAATGCTGAATGCACTTGTCAATATCGATCTGAATTCCTACCATGGTACTAATTGGTATTTTAAAATCGGACAGAAAAAAATATAACAACAAATACCATTTGGAATCAAGAAAACAATATGGCCCATAGTCATATGCAAGCTAATTAATTAACACAAGCTCAAACGAATGCTGCAAGTTGATGACTGCATTTCGAACGATGCAAGTGTATTGTGCGCTTCAACTACTTTGCGAGTCCAATCAGATTCTAGGCTCTGTGGAGCTGTGTATATTAATTCCATCGTCTTCAAGACTTTAGCCTTCCCCAAGATGTATTTTACCATCTCAAACTCATGCTTTGTAGACCACTCAAAGTCGAACAAATTCACTGTTTCGAGATGATCCATCAGAGTCGAACGTAGTTTAGAGGTACGAGCCAACCATTCAGAGGTGTAATTGGTCCATAAAGAGATATAATTCTGTGGTTCTATCCAGCATCGAGTATTATGACCCACCTGATATTCGAATTCATCATTGATTAAAGAATAGATCGCGCGATCAAGAAATCTTAATTAATTAAAAATATATATACACATACATACATACCATGCTATGAATAGTAAGGACTCGAAGGTTGACAGCGCAGGAAAGAAACACGGTGATAAAATACCAATCACCGCGTAGATTGAGTTCGGTTAGATTGCGAAAAAACACAGGCTGGATAAGGGACAAATTGATTCGAGAAGGAATCTGTAGGAAACAGAAAGAAAAAAAAAAGTTGCATTTGTTATAAAATGCCAATCTGAATAGAAGTGAAAAAACAAACAAACACAATTACCTCTTTTCCACGAATCGACAATGTTAGACGCTTGACATCATGCAGGTTATGAAGAAATTCTCTATCGACTTCACTCATCAGATCAATATCTGCTTCGATTAGCGAGTGTAGACGGTGGTGGGAACAGGACCAGATCCACGGAATCTCACAAGCAGTACGCAAGCGAAGATACCTAAGTGCGGGTTTATCGTTTAGCATGTTCAGTAGCTTACGTGCACCCATAATGCGGTTGACTCTGAGTACAGATGGATCACACGAGTAATTCAACATCATCCCATCGATGGTCAACTCCTCGAGCACAGGGCATCCGGAAATCAGGTGAGCAAGAGAGTCGTCCGAATCGAACCCAACATTGACGAGTCGAAGCTTCTTCAGGGCTGGAAAATTATACGCAAAGCCTTCGGCGCGGATATCACCGCTGTCGACGATGCACAAATCGACGAGGGTGTTGATGGTGAATAGGGATCGAGGCAACGTGAGCTGATAATTTAAACGGATGACTAAATTACGTGCGGAAATAGTAGTAGTTTGGTCGATCCATGAACTGAACTCATCGTCGGTTGACTTTGAATCTTCGTTGACTGTGAAGAATCTTAAAGACGGGACACGAGTCCAAAGGAACCTCCATTGTTTTGCGAGGATGCTGGTCTGCACGAGACTCTTGGTCGACGGAAGAAACGAGAGGATGTGGCCGATCACCTCTTCCGGCAACCCGCTTAGTCGATCGATTGAAGCTGACATGGCCATGGTACGTATGATCAAAATCAAAATCCAAGAACTACAATATATATAAACTCGATTGGTAGTATAATTACTTAATAATAATTAAAGCTAATCAAAATTAGAAATACAGTATATATACAGATTTTGTACCTAATTTCTTACTATAAATAATTTAAGAAGTTTCCTTTACACGAATTTGGATTTTCCTTCTATATTCAATTCGACTACCATATTAATAATAATAAATCCATATTTTCTTATAACTATTCAATGTTTCAAATTTTGACCAAATTAAAAATTAGTCGGGTACAATTTTTTTTAAAAAAAAATTAATTAATATAAAAATAAATTTTAACTCAATATATTTTTCAATTACAGTAATAACTAAGAACAGAAAACTACAACAAAATCAAGTGTGTTGCCTCAGAATCTCTCCTCGAAAAAGCAAAGACTCCCTCCCGCCGGAAAATAATATTAATTAATTAATATAAAAATAATATTTAACTCAATATGTTTGTTGAATTATGACTCGAATCGAGATGAAAACGGAACGAAAACGGAACGTAGCTCAAAACTCTACACGATCGAGTGGGCTGCCAAAACTTGAGCCCCCAGCGGATGATTTTACTAATTAATTGTGAAAGTGATGTCATGCGATGACGTCACCAATTGATTAAGGAAAGCCGTGAGATGCTGGGAGAATTAATTGAATTAATTGGCATGCAAAGTGGGGTGGCCATGTCGTGCGTGAGACGAGACCGAGGGGCTTGGCTGGACGTGATGAGTTCTCCAAGTTGGTTCGTTTTTGTTCGTTTTATTAATAAGGAAATTATAATTATATTGAAAATATAATTATAATCCTTATTAATTTAGGAGTCATAAATTAGGAAAAAGATTTATTCCTAATTCTAATTGTTACCAATTTGATAGGTTTGCTACACCTATAAATTGAGGTTCTCCGGTAGACGAAAATCATAGAGTGAATTGTAAGCCTCAACGATGTAGTGGATTTCTTTCTTCCCGTGGTTTTTTCCCGTGTTTCGGGTTTCCACGTAAATTGTGTGTTCGTTCTTTTCGTTTATCTTTTTCTTCGCATCTCATATATATTTCGAGAGTCGTGAGAGATTTAGTGTTTCAATATCGCAACAAGTGGTGTTAGAGGATCGTAAAAGAGCACAACAAGTGGTATCAGAGCTAGGTTACGATCCTGTGACCAGTTATCAAGAGCTTTCGTGGGGATCCCGGACGGGGAATCCATACAAGGCGGGGGTTGCGGATATTGGTGTTTCTAGATCTAGGTGGAGCTCGAGAATATCTTGGGAGATGGCGACGATGGTTGATATTCGGTGTTAGATCGGAACACGTGGTTCTCTTTCATGGCGGTTCAAGGTGGAGTTGGTTCAGTGGTTCTAACCAACATGGATCTTGATGATGCGTTGCTGGGGCATGGACGATGTCAAGCGCGATGGAGCCATAAGAGAAGGTATGGAAGAATAGAAAGGTGAGGTATAATTGCACTCTATCCCTCCGGTGATTTGTTTCAAGCGGTCGCGGCTTTGCGATCGAGGGAGACGATGAAGGAGGCTTTGAGTAGTGAAAATCCGGGGGAATGTTTTGGTGTCCAGAGTTGGGCAAAGATGAAGAAATTCCATGGGGTTTGTCATTACTACAAGAAAAGGGGCGTGGTGAAAATCTAGGTGAATTTCTTAATGGCCAATGTGGAGCATGGGAGAAATTCTAGGGGATTTGTCACTACTGCAAGGAAAAGGGCCACGCGAAGGGGGACTGTCAGGCCCTGATGAATCGGAGAAAGGAATCGAAGGTGGCCGATTCCAGAGAAGGAGGTTTTCTTGATGGGGAACTCCTGGTTGTCTCTGATTTGGGGAACGTGTGAGGGGTGGATCTTGGATTCTAGATGTTCGATGGTGTCGGTTGATCGGTGGTCATGGGGCATGATACATCGTGTGAGATACGCGGCACGGGAACTGTGAGAATCAAGATGGTCGATGGGCAAATTCGAACCCTCGGTACTGCAAGGTACGTTCCGGTCCTGAATGGTAATCTTATCTCTCTCAGACCTTAGATCCGAATAGGTACCAACTTCGGTAAAGGTGGAGTGTTGAAAGTAAGTCGGGGCGACTTATTTTGCGAGGCGAGAGAAAGATTTGGTGGATTGTATGAGCTATGCGGCAACACAATTACCAAGTGGACAACTGCCTCTGTCCAAGGAAGTCATTCGCTGGAAGGTGAGTCGGGATCACCTTGGTTTTAAAAGTCATGCGCATGTGTGTTGGTGTCGGGGACACCGGGAATACTAACCCGAATAGTATTCAAATTTGGAGAATCGAGTCTAGGCGTACTATGGATAGCACTGGAGTATTGGCGAATGCAGGTGGTGCTGATAGTAGTGGGAAGGCGAGATTTGAGAATGGAGATTGCGTGGAGGTCATAGAGCTTGGTGGTACCCAAGGGATGATCGGTGCATCTTCGCATTCTTGTACTAAGTTTGGTGCGGTTCAAACTTAGGTTGCTCATGTTTTGAGTGAGTCCTGCGGGGCTGGGTGGAAGAAAGAAAAATTAGTATATGATCGTTGAAGGATGGTGCGGCTTGGAGTCGCAGGGATTCTCGTCAAGGTGGAGATTTGTTGAATTATGACTCGAATCGAGATGAAAACGGAACGAAAACGGAACGTAGCTCAAAACTCTACACGATCGAGTGGGCTGCCAAAACTTGAGCCCCCAGCGGATGATTTTACTAATTAATTGTGAAAGTGATGTCATGCGATGACGTCACCAATTGATTAAGGAAAGCCGTGAGATGCTGGGAGAATTAATTGAATTAATTGGCATGCAAAGTGGGGTGGCCATGTCGTGCGTGAGACGAGACCGAGGGGCTTGGCTGGACGTGATGAGTTCTCCAAGTTGGTTCGTTTTTGTTCGTTTTATTAATAAGGAAATTATAATTATATTGAAAATATAATTATAATTCTTATTAATTTAGGAGTCATAAATTAGGAAAAAGATTTATTCCTAATTCTAATTGTTACCAATTTGATAGGTTTGCTACACCTATAAATTGAGGTTCTCCGGTAGACGAAAATCATAGAGTGAATTGTAAGCCTCAACGATGTAGTGGATTTCTTTCTTCCCGTGGTTTTTTCCCGTGTTTCGGGTTTCCACGTAAATTGTGTGTTCGTTCTTTTCGTTTATCTTTTTCTTCGCATCTCATATATATTTCGAGAGTCGTGAGAGATTTAGTGTTTCAATATCGCAACAAGTGGTGTTAGAGGATCGTAAAAGAGCACAACAGAGTTCCTCCTGAGCTAGTAGGCCGAGGGGACTCCAGAATCCAGATTCACAATCGGGTCCCGATCGAGTTTCCTTGTTATCATAGTCGATGGAAACAAATTAATGATGATGATAACTCCCCTAGTTAACCGCGTGCCATCTCATACGATTGTGTTCCGGCTATTTTAAATTTTCCTGACGAAAAAAGTATGAAATCGACAAAATTTTGAGATTTATGGCACGTAATTGAAAAGTCAAAACAAAAATGATATATTGGCTCAAATTATATATGTTAATCCCAATTTCGTCCCGTTATTGAAAAACGGGTTCGGGATGGGACGGAAACTTAAATTTGCCCGTTTCAATAAAATTCGAGATGAGATCTGTTCGGGATTATGAGACTACATCCCAGGCCTAGCCTTAACTAATTAAAAAATCTCAAACGAATGCTGCAAGTCGAAGACGGCATTTTAAACGATGCAAGTCTATCGAGCGCCTCGACTTTGTGGTTCCAATCGGATTCTTCGCAGTGTGGTGCTGTGTAGATTAATTCCATCGTCCTCAAGACATTGGCGTTACGAAAAATGTATTTTACCATCTCAAACTCTTGATTTGAAGACCACTTGAAGTTGACTAAATTTACTGTTTCGAGATGATCCATCGGGCATACAGAGGTGCTATACATGCGTGATGGCGTCATGAAGAAAAACCAATCTTTCCAGGATTGAGTATGGTGATCAGTCTGATACATATTTAATTAACAACATTACTGTATTTACAAAATTAAAACACATTGATTACATCAAGAAATCTGGAAAGAAACGAGAGATTCATACCGTGGAATGATCAATAGTAATGACTCGGAGATTCTTAGCATGTGCAAAGAATATCGGGACAAAACACCAGTCAGCGTGTAGATTGAGTTCGGTTAAATTAGGAAAGTCCAAAGGCTTATCCGGAAGGAGGCAGCTCTTAGGATCCTGTCGGAAAAACGAACATCCAATTAACAAACTATAAACTTATATTAATTAAAGAATGAGATGCTAGCTGTTGCATATATATATACTTACCACAATTCGACGAGTTGATAATGTAAGACGCTTTACATTACTCAGGTTAGGAAGAAAAATCATCACGATATATTGTAAATAAGAATCGCCAGCTTCTTCCCTATGATATACATCTTCACTCAGATCTATGTCTGCTTCGATTAACGAGTCTAGACTGTGTAGTTTCCAGCTCCAGATATACGGAATCTCACAACCACGTATACGAAGATACTTAATTTTAGGTTTATCGGATAGCATGTTTCGTATGTTTGCTTCCAAGAAGCGGGTGAGTTTGAGTATAGATCTATTATAGTCAGAGAGATTCAGCATCACCCTGTCCATGATCAACTCCTCGAGCGAGGGACATCCAGAAATCAGGCGAGCAAAAGAGGTGTCAGAATCATACCCAACATTGACGAGTCGAAGCTTCTTGAGGGCCGGGAAATTATACGCGACTCCATGCATGCCGATATGACCGCTATCGACGATGCACAAATCGACGAGGGTCTCGCTAGTGAATAGGCATCGAGGAGGCAACACGAGCTCAGAATCTAGACGGATGACTACGTTAAGATTATTACATGCGAAGATAATTATGTCTTCGTCGTCGGTGTATGAATATGAGTTGAACTCATCATCGTCATCAGTGGCGGAGCCAGAAATATTTTCCAGTAGGGGCTTTACTAATATATACTACTTCGTATATATATATATATATATATATATTAGCTGATTATTTAAAATAATAAATGTAAATATTTAATCGCCTCATAATTTTTTAAATTAAACTTGTAAAAATTAAAATAGTTTATTTATAAAACTGTATTAAAACTGATAAAAATTAAAATAAATTAATAATATTAAATTTATTAGACGTAATAATTTAGATTTTGAGAACTGGGCGCAACAACTAATCATTATTCATTAATAATTTTATTGGTTAGCAACAACTAATCATTATCCACTAATAATTTTATTGATTAAATTTATTATTTTTAATAAACAGCCCCTTCTCTTTAATAAATTTATCACACGTCTCTGGGGGCTAATCATTAAGATTGACCAATTTTATATAAATATTAAGTATAAAAACCCAAAAAATAAAAATCTAGTGGGGGCTTGAGCCCCCAGAGACTTCTTACTGCCTCTGCCCCTGATCGTCATCTGTCATGTTGTGAAAGAGGGTGCGAAAGTGGTTGATCGTCTCCGAATCTTCGACGACTGCGAACCCTAAAACCGAGACAAGAGTCCAAAGGGATCTCCATCGTTTTGCAAGGATGCTGGTCTGCACGAGACTCGTAGTCGGAAGAAACGAGAGAACGTGGCAGATCACCTCCTCCGGCAAGCCGCTGAGTCGATCCATGGAAGTTGTCGTATCAAAATCAAAATCCAACAACAACGTACAACATTATATATAGTATAAATTATTTAAGAAAATAATAATAATAATAATAATAATAATAATAATAATAAATTATCAGATAAAGTTTTATAATATTAGTAATTAATAAAGTTCATGTATATATATACGATCGATATCCTATCTAAAGATTCTAAATCAAAATTTAACAACTACAATAACTCTTTAGTATAATTAAGACCTTGTCCTTTAATTTTGGGAAGGAAAGAGTTTTCTTGTTATAGAATAGAATATTATATAAAAATATGTACTTTTTTTTATTATAATTAAAAAATTTAATTAAGAAAGAATCCTATACACGAATTTGAACATGATCACAAATTTGACAGTACACGACCGGTTTTTTTTTTAATTACGATTTTATTAAAACGGGAGAAAAATTTTGTTCGTCCTGTAAAAGTACTCGAGTCTCGATTTAGTCTTTCAAAATGACTCGGCTTCAATTTAGTCCCTCAAAACATCGAAAAATAGTCAATTTCATCCAAATCAGCCGGAAAATTCAAAATCCAGCCGGAAAAAAGCACGTGATAGTCACGTGCGTTTCAATTTGGGGCTTTCCGGTGGGGCTTGCTGACTGGGACGACACATGTCACGACTTGATTCGCTGAAGGCAAATAACAAAAAAAAAAAAAAAAAACACGTGGATATTACTGCCACGTGTCTATTTGAAATAAAAAAAAATCTAAAACATGAATTTCAGAATTAAAACGGGGTGAAGTTTTTCTCCCACATTTACTTCTCACTGTAATAAACTTCAGTAAAAATTCTTCATCTCCCGTAAGAACCCTAACCCCCAAATCATATACACTCGATCCTTAATCCCAGAATTCCAGTTGAATGAAGCAATCAAGTAACTGAAATCAAGTCTCCTCAACTCGTCTTAATCAGTTCGTCGCGAGCAAGGGGGAAACCCTAATTTCGACATGGTTTTCCAAAGAAAGCAAAAAAAAAGGTGCGAAGGAGTTCGAGACGCCAAATTACGGTATGTTTACAGTCATGCAATTCTATAAAAAATCCCTAATTTAATAACCCTAATTTCTGTTCCTAATGTCTGTAAACCTAATTTTTTTTTCAGACCCTAAGGACAAATATATCACTGTTGTGCTGCACTATGGCGGAGCCTTTGGAAATTCGGCAAGCTGTGAGTATGAGGGTGGGAAGAAGATTTGTTTCGACTGGTGTAAGGTAGATGACATGAGTATTTCTAGCTTAAACAAGTTTTCTGAAATTGCTGGAGTTACAGAAAATAGGAGATATCACTTAGGATTGAAAGATGGTGGTTTTAAGTTGTTTGTTGATGATAAAGATGTGGAGAAGTGGTGTTTATCTTTCCTAACTCTAAGAGAAATGCATGTTTATATTGAGATGTTGACTGATGATTCTGAGGATAGTGATGATTCTGATTACATTGTTAAGAGTGGATGCACTGGTGATGATGATGATTCTATGTTTGATGAGTTAGTAGATTTTGATGTTGATGATGAGTATGATTCCATAAGTACAGCAAATATAGTTTATGAAGATGAGGTTCCACCAGCAAATGTTCATGTGGAGTGTGAGGCTGATGATGATGATATGGATTCCTTTGATGATTCAGACTTTACTTCAGGAAATGATTTAAGTGAGGGTGAGGTTGAGGCTGATGATGATGATGATGAGCTATTTGATGAAGAAGTTGAAAACATACATGAGGAGTTTGATGTTATTGATTCTGGGAACATAATCTTAGAAGAGCAACAACCTAATGTGGATGTAGTTGATGCTGACACTGACAGTGACAGTGGGGAAGAAGATGTGTTGGATACTACAGAGCTACTTGATGAAAGGAGGGTCTCTGAAGATGATGAAGATGCAGAACAATACCCATTTTTCAACCCCCAAACAAGGTTCAATCCTAACTTGTTCCTCAAGCAGTGTTTCTCAACTAAGAAAGACTTCAAGAAAGCTGTTGAATCACATGCAATCAAATTTAGAAGGAATATCAGATTCACCAAAAATGACAATAAGAGAGTGTATGCTAGGTGTCATTCCAAAGACTGTAAATGGATGATCAATGCTCTGAAAATGAAGAATGACACAGCATTTCAGATCAGAAAGATTTTAGACAAGCACACTTGTGCACCCTCTAACAAAGTGAAGAGCATGACCTCAACTTGGCTCAGTGAAAGATTCCAGCAAAGATTTAGGAGTGATGGTGGAAGATCAGTGAGGGGTTTCATGGTTGATGCTATGCATGACACAAGGTTGGAAATTTCAAAGACTCAAGCTTATAAGGCCAAGAAAAAAGCATTGTCACAGATAGAAGGGGATACTGATGCCCAGTACTCTAAGTTGTGGGCCTATGCTGATGAGTTGAGGAAGACAAATCCAGGTTCCACCATATTGTTGGGCACAGAGGTGAATAATGGTGTTACCAGGTTCAGAGAGTTTTATGTTTGTTTCAATGCACTGAAGCAGGGGTTTTTGAAGGGATGTAGGAAGCTCATTGGAGTGGATGGGTGCTTTTTGAAAGGAAAACATGGAGGAATGCTACTGAGTGCTGTTGGAGTAGATGGGAACAACAATCCATTTCCAGTGGCTTATGCTGTTGTTGAGAGGGAGAATCAAGACATTTGGGAGTGGTTTTTATGCATTCTGAAAACAGACCTAGAGATTAAGGTTGATGAGATAACTTTCATGTCAGATAAGCAGAAAGGACTCATAGGTGCCATGGAGACTATCTTTCCAGGAGTGGATCACAGGTTCTGTGTGAGACACTTGATCAACAACTTCAAGGTGGCTGGGTTCAGAGGTAATGACTACACACAGAGGTTGTGGTATGCAGCAATTAGTACAACTGAGGGACAGTTTAATGCAGCTATGGATGATCTGAAAAAGTATTCTGAGGGAGCCTGGAAATGGTTGCAGAATAAACCTCCTCATCAGTGGTCTAAAGCATTTTTCAATGAGAAATCCAAGTGTGATCTGCTCCTTAATAACATTTGTGAATCCTTCAATTCAAACATCCTTGAAGCTAGGGATAAATCCATTATAACAATGCTAGAGTGGATAAGAGAAAGTTTGATGGTAAGGTTACAGAAAAATAGGGACAGAGCATTGGCCAAATGGAAGGGAAAACTATGTCCTAAGATTCAGAAAATAATGCAGAGGAACATGGATGGAGTTAATGATTGTACATCATTGAAGGCCTCTGACACTCACTATCAAGTTACATGCTTCAGTGGAGGGCAATACACTGTTGATTTAAAGAATCTGACTTGTTCATGTAGGAGCTGGCAGTTGACAGGGATCCCATGCACACATTCTATATGTGCAATGTTGAGGCAGAGGATGGATCCCATGGACTTTGTGAATGACTGTTATTCAGTGAATGCATATAACACAGCTTATGAACTTCCCATTTATGGAATCAGTCATGATTTGCTGTGGGGTAACTCAATGTTCATACCCCCAATACCTCCAAATTTTGGGCAGAGAGCTAAAAGAGGCAGAAAACCATCCCAAAAGAGGAGGATGCAACCCTTTGAAGCTGAGGAAAAGAAAGGGAAAATGAAATTGCAGAAAATGAAGAGGCAGTGCAATCCCTACAAATGCAAAAGGTGTGGTGAATCAGGACATAACATTCTGAGCTGTGGCAAGGAGAAAAGAAAAGAAGTGGAGAAAAGACAACAAATGGAGAAAAGAAGATTCAGGCAGGCAGATTCATCCCAAGTTGGGCAGGCAGGACCATCACAAGTTGTAGATCAAGCTATTGGTCATGTAAGATTCAACTTTGTTTTTGTTTTTATGATGAACTTAAATACTAATGATTTAATATTTTGCAGATGGCCCCACCTATGCAAAGGACAGTTGAAGAAAGGCACATTGAAGATGAAGGTGTGAGCTCTCAACAAAGCCATATTACAGCCTCTCAAACACTGATGGAAGGACCTAGCATGCACCAGCAGCTTCAAATGGGCAAGCAGAAGAAATGATGTTCAGTTTTAGGGAACTTTGTCTTTTGGGAACTTTGTATTTTGGGAGTTTTGTAGTTTGCAGATGTTGGACAAATTTGATTGTTTATGTTGGTCTTTTGGTGCTTCTGTTGTTAGAAGTTTCAAGCACTTGGTGGATGTTGGTTTTGGGTAATATTTTGCTAGATGTTTGACAATGTGGATGTTTGAAGGAATTGATTGTTAATGTCATTTGCTATTCCTATTTCATGTTTTGTATTTTGTTTCATGTTTGACATTTTGGTGCAGAGGATGTTTGTTATTCATGTTTGCCTAAATACAATAACACAAACACATAAATCATGTAACAAAGAAGATGAAAAATCTGATTCAACCAAATTCAAACAACATTTCAGTCAAATTACAACAACATATTTCTCATAACCGTAACCTAATGCAACCAATATGTCACCAAATGAGCAATCACCAATACAAAAATAATTTTATAAAGTCTATGAGTAAAGTTCTTATTGCTCTGCTTCATCTTCTTCATCTTTTCTTTCAATCTCAGAACTTCTTGTTTCAGCTCATCATTGTCAATGGCCAGAAAATCTTGGCTCGGCTTAGCAGCTCGTTCATCTAGGCGTCTCAGCAATCCTGGTATGATTTGTTTAGCCCTCTCACAAATAGGTGGATCAATCCATCTAAAGAATTTGCAATGCCCAGGATTCTCATAAAAAAAATAAAAAAAAAAATCAAGAACAGTTCTTTAAAAACATAAATTTTAGGTTAGTAAAATTCTTACTGGAAATTTGACACAACCAACGTAACGCCGTCCAGGATTCTCCTTCTTCCATGTGGTGCCTTGCACAGCAATTTCTCCACAATGGCAGATTATTGGCGTCGATGACTGACTTGATTGAGACATGTTTGGTTTCCGGAGTGATTATGGGATTAGGGTTTCAGGAATTACTGAATGTGTACTATTCTTCGATGGAGAGGAATTAGAGATTAAGGGAGAACAATTTAATTAGGGTTCTTGAAAGAGGAAAATTGATTTGGGAATTTAGGGTTCGTAGATGAAATTGAGAGAGAAAGAATGGGCAGCGAGACTTCACCCCGTTTTTAATACTGAAATCATGTTTTAGATTTTTTTTTTATTTCAAATAGCCACGTGGCAGTAATATCCACGTGGTTTTTTTTTTTTTTTTTGTTATTTGCCTTTAGCGAATCAAGTCGTGACATGTGTCGTCCCAGTCAGCAAGCCCCACCAGAAAGCCTCAAATTGAAACGCACGTGACTATCGCGTGTTTTTTTCCGGCTGGATTTTGAATTTTCCGGCTGATTTGGATGAAATTGACTACTTTTCCATGTTTTGAAGGACTAAATTGAAGCTGAGTCCTTTTGAGGGACTAAATCGAGACTCGAGTACTTTTACAGGACGAACAAAATTTTTCTCCCTATTAAAACGCGTCGACGACTTTTGGATTCTCTATTCATTGATTGATTCCGCTAATTTGTGTAATTAATTAATACTCTCTCTAATCAATTTTGATTATCCCTTCCAACGTCGATTGTTAATTGGGACAAAATATATATTTAATAATTTATAATAATATTTTACTGTTTCCATTTCCAAAATAAAATATAATAAAATGATAATATACCAAAAGATATTTTACTGTTTTTCATAAACCACGTGGTTTGACCTCAAGACCTTAAAGAAAGACCGCTGATCTCAAGACGAATTAATGTCAATTATTTTTATTTGTTAAATAATTCAGTCTATTTAATTATTCATTATATTAACTTTTTGAAACTATAATTATTTACATATTTTATTATTATTCCTTGGAAAAAATTTCAACATATAAAAATTTTCATTCGTCACACTTTTCGTCGCCGGAATTGGACTCACGTCACCCACCGCAAGCAACTCGATTATGCTGCAAGTTGTTTTAAGTTTTAACAACAAATATGTTGTTCTAAGATCGATCATAATAATAAACGATTTGGAATATAATCAAGTTAACAATACGGCTCATAATCATGCAAGCTAATTAAACAAGCTCATATGCAAGCTAAATATTAAACTAAGCTCAAACGATCGAATGCTGCAAGTTAATGACTGCATTTCGAACGATGCAAGTGTATTGAGTGCTTTGACTTTGTGCTTCCAATCAGATTCTTCGTAGCGTGGAGCTGTGTATATTAATCCCATCGTCTTCAAGACTTTAGATTCCCCAAGATGTATTCTACCATCTCAAACTCTTGATTCGTAGACCACTCAAAGTCGAACAAGTTTAATGTTTCGAGATGATTCATCATGCGTAATTCAGAGGTAAAAAAAACACCATTCAGAGGCATAATTTTGTGGTTCTATCCAGCATCGAGTATTATGATCCACCTAATATTCATCATTGATTAAATAATAGATCGCGCAATCAAGAAATCTAAAAAAATAAAAAATACTCGTATATATATACACATACATACCGTGCGATGAATAGTAAGAACTCGAAGATTCACAGCGTAGGCAAGAAACACGGTGATCAAATACCAATCACCGCGTAGATTGAGTTCGGTTAGAACAGGCTCGATCATTGACAAATTGTTACGAGGAGGAGTCTGTAAAAACGAGCCGCGTGCATGTGTAAAATGCCATTCTTAATAGAGAGACAAACAAGTGAAAAAAACAAATTAACAAAAATATAATTACCTCTTTTTCAAGAATCTACAATGTTAGACGCTTCACATCACGCAGCTTATGAAGAAAGCTTCTCTCAACTTCTTTACTCTTCAGATCTATATCTGCTTCGATTAAGGACTGTAGATGGTGAAGGCCCCAGGCCCAGATCCACGGAATCTCACGACAAGCACGCAAGCGAAGATACCTAATTAAGGGCGGGTTTATCCGTTAGCATCTTCATTACCTTACTTGCACCCATAATGCGGTTGACTCTGAGTACAGCTGGATCACACGAGTAATTGAGCATCATCCCATCGATGGTCAACTCCTCGAGCACAGGGCATCCAGAAACCAGGTGAGCAAGAGAGTCGTCTGAATCATACCCAACATTGATGAGTCGAAGCTTCTTCAGGGCTGGGAAATTATACGCGAAGCCTTCGGCGCGGATATCACCGCTGTCGACGATGCACAAATCGACGAGGGTGTTGATGGTGAATATGGATCGAGGCAACGCGAGCTGATAATTTAAACGGATGACTAAATTACGTGCGGATATAGTAGTAGTGTGGTCGATCCATGAACTGAACTCGTTGTCGGTTGACTTTGAATCTTGGTCGACTGTGAAGAATCCTAGAGACGGGACACGAGGAACCTCCACTGTTTTGCGAGGACGCTGGTTTGCACGAAACTCGAGGTCGTCGGAAGAAACCAGAGGATGTGGCCGATCAGCTTTTCCGGCAACCCGCTAAGTCGAGATCGATTGAAGCTGGCATGGCCATGGTATCAAAATCAAAGAACAACAATATATAAAGGGTAGTATAAAGGGTAATCAAAATTAGAAATCCGTATTGAAATTGTATAAATTGTACTATGATCTACCTATAGAGAAGTAGTGAAGGGTAGAGTACAATTACTTAACACAATTTGAGATTCTATAAAGTAAACTTGTATTGATCTTGTAATGGGTGGAATCACTTTACAAAAACATCTACAAAATTCTAGCGAATCTTGTAGAAAGGTCACACGACCAAAAACTAAGTTTAGGTAGAACTAATCTAGCGAAGAGTACTACTAAGACTAAACAGAGGGTATGACCGGAGCTTTCTAGCGAAGTCTCTCGGTCAACAATATTTCTCTCTCTAAAATATGTCAAATCAAAAGTCCAATCAATGAATTCCAACAACCCTCTATTTATAGGCATCGTAAATTAGGGTTTCCGGAATTCACGCTTAATGGGCCAAGCCCATGACGGCCCAATGGAATAAAAGAGCCCGATGCATCTTTAACGAATATTCCATTAATCCGTACTGATGAACGCAGCTCTATCCACTCCCACATTAGCATGTGATCGCGCTTCGAGCTTGTGACATGCACATCTAGTATACTTGGTATTTTCTTCTTGGACTTGAATTCTTCTAGCGAAGTCTTCTAGTCGCGCCCGTGGCTGGTTTCATTCCTTAGCAGTCATTCCCCCAGCTCCATGTCTATCTGTGCTTGCTCCGTGTCCATCAATGTGTTAGCATGGTGTACATAGAACCACATGGCTCATTCACAATCATGCACTAGTAGAACTCCATGTTGTTTGTATCACCAAGTTCGCTAGTCCAACAATGAGTGCGCTTTGCATATCGCGGCTCCAGGAAGAGCCACTTGTATTTCCCAGTTAGCACTACTCATACCTAGCTGACTTGTATGAATTTAAACAATTAAAACATACAAACACTACACATGAAGTTACAACAAAACAATAGTGTATAGTTCAACTTAGTTCAAACAAGAACAACAAAGTTCTATGTTGAACTAGGAAGAACTACACACTAACACGTATATATACAAATATTGTACTTAATTTCTTACTATAAAGTATAAATCACAAATTTGGATTTTCTTTTTATATATCTTCTATTTGACTAATAATAATAATAATAATAATAATAATAATAATAATAATAATAATAATAATAATAATCCATATTTTTTAAAAGTATTCAAATTTGCAAATTTTGATTAAATTAAAATTACTCACATACACAAAATATTTTTAATTTAATTAATGTATAAAAATAATATTTGAGTTCCTCCTGAGCTAGTAGACTGTGTTGGGACTCGAGATTCACAATCGGTCCCGATCGAGTTTCTTGGGGTTGGACAGCTCGGATTGGGCGACTCGTATTTGATCATCCTTGGTTATCAAAGTCGATGGAAACAAATAATGATGATGATTACTCCCTTGATAAAACAGAGGTAGGCTCTTGACATTTCATATCTGAAGAGTACCAAATCAATTCAGATTTTCGATGCGTATTTTATCTTCGTGTCAAGTATCTGTTCCGTGTTACTTTTTCATGATTACCCCATTATCTAAATTAGATTATACGGCTAATCTGTAAATACTCGGACTTTTGAAGAAAACAGAGTATGCTTAGTGCCGGGACGGGAAACCTATTGGAGTCAACTTTATGATTTTTATGATTACCACGATATTATAACGGGTTTTTTTTTCATGTTGGTTGCTTTTCTAGTGTAAAATCCCACCTGCAAAATAACAAAGCCAAAATATAGTACTCATATAGTATATCACTAATCACATCATCAATAATGGACAATTACAAAACTACCCTGATGTTCACCCACACTTACTTCTTCAGAATACCCTACATGGTCAATTTGTGATTTTTAAACTAATCCAGATATATACGGACACACAGTTCACTTGAGTTTTAGAAGAGGAACAGAAAAATAGGCTTACAGTGTAAATTGAGACCTTGATTTCATCTTTGTTGGCTTTGTCAATCACTTCAGCTGTAGTCTGTAAGCAAATCGTTTTGAAGAAGCCGTTGGATTATAATTTATAGCCCCTGCGAGACAAATATAACTAGATAAAATACATTATTGGAAATCCAATATTAAGCTTTTGAAATTGTACTAATAACGATTTGAAACCAAGATTATGTTGATTAAGATCACTAATGGCAAAAGCGGGGCATGTGCAGTAAACCAATATCCATGACGCAACCACGACTCAGTTGTGATTTGGGTTTGATTGGTCAATATTAGTAAAGTAAATTAAAATCTTAATACAAATACAAGAGTAAATAAGATAAGACAGATATACAGACAAAAATCAAACATGAATGAATACATACATGAAAGGCATTTGATAAATCATTTTTCAGTATTGAGAAATACTAGTCCCACACTTTAATATTCCGACTTCATCCCAAGCTAAAATTATGAAGAAAAGTAAAAAAATACGATCAATAAATATAAAAAGTTACCTTATGATCAAACAGTGGATTGAACAGTCTTCTGGTTTCTCTTTTTTCAAATTTATACGGATTCGTCAATTGCAATGCATTCAGAAGTCAGAACTCAACCTATTATAATTCAAAATGTTTGGGAAATACATTTTTACTATTAAAAATTAAGTAATAAAAATGTTTGAAACATGTTTTTTTTTTGTTTTTTATGCTAATCAAAAGAAATAATTTATTATTTGATTGGTATCTGGTATTTATGTTTATTGATAAAAACAAATAATTTATATTTATATTTATCTAGTATCCGAATTAAGATGAGGTGATCCTCTCGTCTCTTCGACGACCAAGAGTTTCGTGCAGACCAGCATCCTTACCGAAACATGTCTTGGAATCATCCAGTCGTGTGAATCCTAAAACCGAGACATGAGTCCAAAGGACCTCCATTGTTTCGCAAGGATGCTGGTCTGCACGAAACTCTTGGTCATCGGAAGAAACGAGAGGATGTGGCGGATCACCTCATACGGCAACCCGCTAAGTCGATCCATTGAAATTTGAAGCTTATCAAAATCCAAGAACAACAAATTTATTAACAATCAGATATATAAATAATTGCATGCATGTGTACACGATAGTATATATAATATATAATATAATGTTCATCAAAATTTTAATTAAACCAATATAAAGATTTTTTTTACTGTAAATTATTTAAGAGGGTTTCTATATACATGAATTTGAAGTGACGATTCTTTAATTACATCATTATAAAAATAATTATTTGAAGTAATGATTCTTTAATTAAATTAAATTTATAAAATAAAAATATTAAAAGATGATTAATACCATAAAGGACTACCGCATAATTATATTGGTGTTGAAGACTGAAGAGGGATTGAGAGCAGTATTTTAGATTAAAGCAAAACAATCATAAAGTTGGATTTAAAATAAATTAATTCTTAGATTATTGGAAAGCTACCTTTCACTTCTAGTCCATTTACTTTTCAAAAATCACAATTAGTCCCCCATAACATTTCTTCTTATCAATTTTCCTCTTCAACATGGTTGTTTTGTAATTTGGCAAAACCTTGAGGGTAGTTTTGCAATTAATTACTTTGGTGAAACTTTTTTTTAGTGTATGTCAATTGCAGAATTTTAAATACTCACACACATATACATGTCTCGGGTTCCATTTATGCAAAGCCAAAAACAAACAAAGACTTCAATCCTTACATTGGGGATGGATTTCAGTTGTCCGTCCCTGCTAAATGGAACCCGAGCAACGAAGTTGAGTTCCGGGATTAGGTCCTATTCTATTAGGATAATTTTCACTGTTCTAAAATCCCTGCCTAACTCCGCCTAGGCTCCAGGTTGTGATCGATCACCTAAGTTTTAACCTTGCCTAGGCTATAGACCTCCAAGCCACCCAGGCCCGTCTAAATCCACTTTGGACTGCCTAGGCTATAGACCTCCAAGCCACCTAGGCCCGTCTAAATCCACTTTGGACAACCTAAATTCACTTAGTTCTGTCATTACTTATTTAAACGGTCCTCAGACAGGCTTAGTCGAGCAACTCAAATTTGAAGCAAAACTTGATGACTCAAATAAAATAGACATAAAATAGACAGTGTTTTGATAAATTTTGAGTATGATATCAAATTTGAAAGAATATTGAAAGACATAATGAAAATGATAGTAAAATTTTAAATTTATAAGCTTATTTGAATTAATTTTCTGAGACTTTGATTAATATTTTGTTTAAATTATTTATTAATTGTTTGGTTCAAAATATTGCATTATTATGCATAAAAAATATTTTTAAAATATGATATTAATTAATTATATATAAAAATATAAAACGATTAATCTCCGCCTAGTTCCCGATTAATCCCTCGGCGCTAAGCCCCTACTCACCCACACTAGCGCCTAACGCCTTTTAGAACCTTGCAATTTTGAAGGCACAAGTAACCTCATCGTCTCGAGAGTAGTATACATATGTATATATATATTCTATTTTTCAACATGCACAGCCTCAGTTTCATGAAAATAGTGTAAGCACATACTTGTAAGAATAATATTTCGTGTAGTTTTCAACTAAACTATATGTTCGGGTCCTGGGGAGCAGACCTTGCTTAGGATATTTCACATTAAAAGAAATGTCGTAATTGCAAAGTTACCCTTGAGGTTTTGCCTACCGGTTCCAAAGTGTGATAAGTGTCGAGAAGTGGCTCGCCCTTTTTGTTCCTCTTGACCATATCCTCAGCATTTATATGATCAACAGTGACAACATATATATATGTTCCACCAACTAGCTCTACTAAGGATCATCTATATCTCAACGTCATTAGTAGTTAATGTCATCGGTTCAAGTAGTAAGCATCAAAATCATTTCATCGAAAAATATTAGCTCGTGGAAGAATAAAAAGAGTAACTACGTACTGCCAAGTAATGAGTCTGAATCACCTTCTTCAACAGATTTCAATTCAGAAAGGATACATACCTTCACTAAACCATCAGCAGCCTTACAAGCCACAACCGTTGCTGCAATATCACCAGTGGGTACGTAGGTTGACTCGTACCTATAGAGTAAACAAATCACAATAAACATGTAAAATCCCGAGAAGATAAAAATTTAAGACATTGATGACTTAGCTGGTAAAAAAAAAAGATAGTAGTACATATTATGAGAGCTTCTTCAAAATTTCTACATATAGCAGATCATATTGCCAAACTCAATGGTCCAGACTATCCAACAGTTTCGAGCTAATTATTCAATGGTCCGGACTTTCATTTGTACATTAGATGAAGTAACTAATTTCATCTGTTTTACTAAAGAATTGATGATAATACAGTGACTATTTCAAGAGAGATGCATCCTATCAATGTAGAACACTTTTTAGTGAAATCTAATAACATTATATGGGTGTTGACGAGAGTTCGTATTTTGAGCTCTCTCACTCCATAAACATAATTAGTTAACTATCCAACAGTCTCGAGCTAACTTTTTTGTCAATTACATGAAGTACCTAATTCCATGGGTCTTGCAAAAAAAAAAAAAAAACAAATTATGACTAATTAAAAAGGGATGCATCCTATCAATGTAGAATACCTTTTCTTTTAAGTGAAATCTTTTGATATTATATAGGTGAAGACAAGAGTTTCTATTTTGAACACTCAATCTCTCTCTCTATATACATGCATTGGTGTTGTTATTATTTGATATAACATACAAACTCACAAGTTGCTAACAATTGATGAGTTTCTGTCATGCATACACCGCAATCACCGAAATTCACAATGATGAATTTGTGTCATACACCGCATTCACCACAGTTGTCACGATGGATGATATATGAACACTATATTTTCCAAACAGAACAGCGAGGAAACATTCGAAACACCCTTTGACAATAAAGACTACTGATTATTCACTATTGAGCAGTGTAAATTTCCAAAAAAATCTCTAGTTTGTTGTGCTCAGGGGCTGAGGATGCACATGTTCATTCCTGTTACAAAAGAAAAAGGACATTGTTAAATTAAACAAAAAATGACTTCAACAACTAAAAAATAATTCATCTGTTTATATTCAACACAAATTTCACACTTCAACAGCAAAAAATACCAAAAAAAGCAACCACCAAAATTCCAGAAAAATTTATTTGTTTATATTCAACCCTTCTTATACAAAACACTTGCTCATAAATTCAAAGCACAACTCCATAACATATTCAACCCTTAAGCAATAATATTGCAAAACCAACCTTGATTTCTGGTATTTAATAAAGACCGCTTCATATTTTGAAAAATAGTAAGATATCTTAGAAAAAAGCTGGACTTGAAAAAATAAATAAAAACAGGTTCCAAATAACAAAAGGCATTACTTGTAACTAAATCATACCTGAAATGAAAGCACCTGAAACAAAATGAAATGGCATATTGTTAGAATGTTATAATAATATAAAAAGGGTTGCATAAATAAGCACACAAATTCATAACCTACAAGAGACATTCATATTAACATTACCATTTGCCATTTGGCCCTGCTTTTAAACTTTTAATTCAAAATGCCAAATTTCAATAACAATAAAACGTAAAAATACATATTAAGAAGAAAGTTTAAAAAAAAATTGCTATTTTTCTAATAAGAAAAATGAGAATATTATAAAATAGTGAGTATCAATTTTGTAAGAAACCGAAAAGCCGAATTTTACTGGTAAGATTCCTTACCCTAAAGTTGGAGCTAAGCAAAAACAAATAGATTTGAACAACCGAAATTCCAGAAGATTTTATCTGTTTAGTTAATTCAAACCTCAAGCAAAAACATGCAAAATTAGACAGAAGCTTCTTGAATAAAACATTTAAACCAGGGAAAATTAATAAAACAAACTTCCTGTTTTGTTACCTGAAATGAATGTAGGCCTGAAACGGAAGCAAATGACATATTGTTATAATATAATTAAAGACAAGACGAGATTAATACAAAATTTCAATTTAATAAAACCAAAAAGGATATCTTACTAGGACATTTATTGGAGGTACGGATAAAACAGATTCTAACAATAAAAGTTTCATTAAAAATCATGTTTCTAACAAATCATGATAAGTAAACTATGATTGTAGATACTAACATTCAAACAAAAAATCATGATAAACATGGAATATTGTAAAATCTACCACATAAGAAATTTCAACATAATAACACACATCAATAGGGCAGCATTTTATTAACCGGCATACAGAAAACTATATAACAAGCCATTTGATATATGAACCAACAAAAGATAATAAATAATATACTTACTACATAATGAGGCATTTGGTCGGGGACTCATGGCGCCAAACACGGGAAAAGGGACCAGCATTATGAATTACGAATTCGTACTACAAGAAAAAAAAATACAACATTCAAAAGCTACATCAAATCATCGATGTCAAAAACTGCAAATTAAGATAATAACTAAACACACCTGAACCAAGGGATCATCATCAGAATCCAATGGCACACATTTCACAATTTTGTAGCACGTTGAGAGTTCATTCTTATTGACTCTATCGATGACGAAGGCCAGAGAGTTCAACAACCACTTATGCTCATACACGTTTCACGTTTGGTGCACTTAAGAACAGTGCAGCCAATGCATGCAGATGACCTGAACCGGGCAAACTCATTGCCTGAAAAATTAAAGAATATTGTTGATTTAAATAAAAAAAAAACACAATTCCACAATCCAAATATTATAACCAACAACACACAAAACAACTTTATATTAGGAACATCAACAATAAGCATATAATACCAAACCATATAAGAATGTCAAACATCAACACATATAAATCAAGTAAAAAAAATAAACTATAAAAAGCTCAAAATGAAAAAGACGCGTACCCAGCAAGTGTCCAGATATGAGATTGACAGCATGCTTTGAATAATCGCAATAACAGGATTTCTCTGGCATGAAGAACCCCCAGATTGATAGATAAGCCATGGGTGAAACCACACTAGGACCAGCGCTTAGGAATTCCATTATCTTCAATATGACTGTCATTCATCTGAAATAAAAGACATTAAAGTCAATAACTAACCTACTAAAAATAACTAACACAATTCACAGACCATATTCATCTGAAATAAACATACAGAGACACTAAAGAGTCAATAACTAACCTACTAAAAATAACTAACACAATACATACCATAAGCTCGATCAGCCTAGTTTGCATTTTCTGTTTCAATGCGAAGTACGTCTCTACTATTTTATCGATATCAGCTCGACGGACAGTAACATCCTAATACAAAATCGATTTTAATCAAAAATGAATAAACACCACAATTTCAACAACTTAAATACTTCAATAATCTACAAAAAAATCACCTGATTAATCAAGTAACGGTCGAACAGTGCTAGACCAATGTATATGACATAGGGAACAAAATTCGGATCAGTATGAGAGTACATCTTAGATATAAGATTGTATCCTTTAACTAAAACAAAAATCAATACCATGTCATAGTCCGAGTCTACCGAAGAGAAAATCTGTGAGGAATAAGAAGATCGAATCTAATTACAAAAGCAAAGATCGTGTAAAACGTCACAACACACAACTACTGGAGTAAATAGGATACCGTTTTATCTCAATCAATTTGGAACATGAGAAATTTGCTCAATACATCAAACATAAAACATTTCAGTACAAGACATACACGTGTTGATACAAACTTACTAGAAGATGGAACATAAGGAAACAAACTTACTAGAAGATGGAGCATAAGGAATTGGCATAACCAGGTTATAAAAATATATATAACATAAGACATATCAAACATAATATATTTTAGTATAAAACATATATGTTAGTGTATAATTTGTTGGAGTGTGGTGTTGAGTGTTAACTCATCAACGTACTAAACTTACTACAACTAAAGTGTTTCAGACTAACTTCACGGGTCTTTATATGTCATGCAAATGTTAAGACTTGAAAACATTGTTGAGCACGGAAAACAACATTATGAAAGACAACAACTGTAAAAAAAACTTTAGTTGAAAAGAGGAACAAACACAAGGGTGACCTTGAGTATATATATATATATATATATATATATATATATATATATATATATATATATATATATATATATATATATATATATATATATATATATATATATATATATATATATATATATATATATATATATATATATATATATATATATATAAAATATTTTCACAACTAAAACTTTCTAACTTTTATTTTATTCATTTTTCCTATTTTCTTATTTTTTTCTATTTTTTTATATATAATATCTTATTTTATCTATCAATTCTAATTTTTTCTTTATTCATTTTTTCTATTTTATTATTTTTTTTCTTAAATAATTTAAGAAAAGTTTCACAAATTTGGACTTTCCTTGTCTTAGGACTTTTGGACTGAAATCGGCTGAACGGAACATCTGAACCGAATTGATTTTTTTATATAAATAATAATAATTTGTATAAATTATTAAATATTTTTTTAAAAATATTAATAATATTATTAGAATAACTATATTGTATATTTAAAATTATTTTTTATTTATTTTATTTTAATTTTTTTGAAACGAACTTAACGAGAGAGTTGAACTTAGCGATATGAACTGAAGCGAGAACATATTCTTTTAATGTAATTAATAATTAATCGATATTTATATTTTTTAAACTATTCAATTTTACGAATTTTAATCTAATTAAAATTACTCAGTAAAAATAATATTTATTTAAAATCAATTTATATAAAAATAATTATTAACTCAATATTTTTTCGATTGTATTAATAATTAAAGTATTAACTCAATATTTTTTCAATTGTATTAATAATTAAAGAATAAAAAACTAAGACAAAATCACTCGGAGCCTCAAACCCATGTAGGTTCATGACAGTTGCCGCCACATTGGCCAGCCCACCAGTGGGAACATCTTTGCGGAATCTCACACCGGATGCAAGACCAGGTCCACCAATTGCCACCGGGACCTACACAATCACCACAAATCATACATATGTAACATTAAAATTCCTTTTGACCAAGTAGGCATATATAGGGTTCACAGTTAATAAATTACTTACTGGTTCCAAAGTGTGAGAAGTAAGGATCTGAATGTTGCCATCCTTGTCGAGAAGTGGCTCGCCCTTTTTGTTCCTCTTGACCATATCCTCAGCATTTCCATGATCAGCAGTGACGACATATATTCCTCCAACTTGCTCTATGGCATCAAGGATCATCTAACATAGCAGTTAATTTATATCGGTTAAATATTATCTCGTGGAAAAATAAAAAGATGTGAATCTCAATCTAGTTCTTCAACATACCTTAACTGCACCATCAGCAGCCTTACAAGCCACAATTGTTGCTTCAATATCACCAGTGTGTCCCACCATGTCACTGTTGGGTAGGTTCACTCGTACCTAGAGGGTAAACAAATCACATTAAGCCAGATGTAAAATCCCGAAGAAAAAAAAAACAAACATTGATGAATTAATTACCTGGTCAAATTTGCCACCAAGGATGGCATCCCTTGCCTTCTCAGCAATCTCAAGTGCCTTCATCTTCGGCTTCACGTTGAAGGTAATACCACTATCACTTGGAACTTCAACATATTCTTCCATTTGGGGGTTAAAGTATCCAGAGCAGTTTCCGTTCCAGAAAAATATCACATGACAAAATTTAACTGTTTCACTGTAAATTGAAAAACAACTCAGAATATAACCAAAGTCAACAGCTGAATAGGGGACTGATCCGTATACAGGAATTGATCATTCAAAAAAAATAAAAAAATTGGAACGTCTCATGTTTCAGATATAAAGACAGACATGCGTAACAACATACTATTACCCAAGCGAAAGTAAATTAAAGCCAGCATAAACTTACCTACAAGCGAAAGTCCTTATACCATTATGCACAAGATATTCCCCAGACGTCCTTTCAATCTCCGGCAGAGAAACGAGGTAGTGATTTGGAAGTTTCAATTCTCCATCATACTGAAGCATACTAGCATAGCGGATTTTAGGAAATCTGACACGGTCAAACTTATCAAAGTCCTCGTACTCAAGTGCTTTGGCTAACATAACCATACACGGTCAGCCCGGTAGTTGAAGGTCACAACTGCATCACCATCAACAATAGGCCCGACAGCCTTTCCACTGTCATCAACAATAACAAAGGGAGGTATGTACTGATAGCTTGTATTAGGAATCTCTCTCAGCTTCTTCACAGTTTCAACTGCATTCTTAAACTTGTGTGAGGCTTCTCCAAGAACTTGAGCATCCCAGCCTCGTTTGATAACTTCCCAATCATTCTGTAAATGATCGGAAACACATGTTACATGATGAGAAATAGTACTATCGTTTTGTACTCTAATATACTCGCTCTAACCAACAGAATTACACACTAAAAAAGAGCAAAATAACAGAAACAATAAACTCAACTCCACATTAGTTCAAGGCACTCCTGAATATAGTAATTTTTTCGTCCAATGTATAAAGGACACGTCTAGATCTGAGTTAGTACAAAAATATTCATTTTAAGTACCATTGGCCCAACTCAAATGTAGCCATGTCGAAAAGAGATATCTAAGATTCAACATCCATCATCAAAGCCAGATGGTAAGAGCAAGAAACTCTAATTGATATTGTGTTTCTTTATGGTCATAACTTATGACTACAACAAACAAGCACAAAAACCCAAATGACATTAACTAATTCACGCAATTCAATACAACCCGTGTTCTTACATAGTGATCAAATATGTTATGAACTATAAAGTTAGGTTGTTCCAAAAGCATCATAGTTAATGTATAGAAAGAATAACCCTGTTCTAATTAGAAATGTAAATGGGTTTTACCTCATAACGATCCATGGTAACATACATACGCCCTCCGCCAGATGCAATCTGCGCATCAACACCTTTCGCATGCAAATTTGCCAGATCATTTTCAACACATCACGTCCAACCGTGAGAATATGGACACGGATTCTTTTGGCACCACGTTCACTGGCACCTTTAAGCAACAACTGCATCCCAATGGCATGTCACGCAGTTAGTTTTTTTATATGCAAAAATAGAGTAAAATAAAAAATTAAATACATTAACTAACATAATACTATTTCATTGCTTAAAGAAGATGGTCACCGGAAAAAACATTTTGGTGTACAAAAAAATAGAGATAATTGCAACTGATCAAGCCTGGAGTGGACACCTCCATCACTCAATAACCCAATTAGATGCAGAGTTCCAGATGCAAAAGATTCTTTGACGTAGTTGAAACCTTCTCCATCGTAGATTTTACCAGTTTCAAGAGCAATATCACAAGAAACATGTGGAAATGAATATGTTGTGATGTAAAGATTAATAGGCAATGAAACATTCGAAAACTGAATGTTTTTCCAAAGTAGATTAATAGTTTTTGCAACTGAAAATAAAAACAGATCAAATATATTAAAAATGAAGCATTTTAATGAACATCCCTAAAGTATGACCCAAGTATAATCATGCTTAACATCAACTGAAGAATCATTTAATCACATCTCTACGCATCACTAGAACATCACAAGTTTCTTAACACAACAACAACAACAACAATAAATCGAACTGAGGGAGACTTGAAACTCACCCTTGCCCATGCCGTCTTCAGTCAGCAGTCACACGGCATTGCAGTGCGCCCTCACCAATCTCCATCTATCAGGCGCCCCCTGCACCAAAAAATAATCAATCCCATATCATTTCAACAACACACATTAGGACAAATCCGACTCAGATCTTCAAAACCAAAACATCCGAACAAAAATTAAGAAAAAGAATTACATTTTTTAGCGAATCCATGAGGGAGGGGTGTCTCTGCCACATGGATGCAGTTGTACTTGTCGGGTTTGGCCTCGTCCCACCCATCCAAAACCACCATTGCTATGGTTTTCCCCTTGGGCAATTTGGGGTGATCCTTCAACATCCATGAAAACCCGAAGCTACCCATATTTGTATATATCAACCGTTGATTAATTAAAATAATATAAAAAAAAACTTCGATTAGGGAAAGGTAAGTATATCAGATCAGATCTGTAATAACAAAGCACATAGATACACTTATACATACAGAGAGATGGTGGAGGGAGAAGATAACCTGGTTTTTTCTTGAGTAAGAAGTAGTCTCGAGAGTTTTTCTCATCTTAATTTAATCCGATTATAATTTAGAGTACTGTTATTTTCTTCTGTGTGGTTATTCGGCTTTTAATCGAGCTAATCTTGCCCGTTTTTCTTGGCTGTAGAGTCAGTGCACGCCAATTGGCCTTTGAGACTTTTGAATTCCTCCTGAGCTAGCCAGGCCAAGTTGGGACTTCAGATTCACAATCGGGTCCGTCCCATGTTTCTTGGGGTTGGACGGCTCGAATTGGGCAACTCGTATTTGATCAGCTTTCGGATGGCTTCGGGTTCCTCTCTGTCCGGGGACATGGACGTTGGTTATCGGAAGAGTCAGAGCTGGATGTATGGAGACTGGACAGAACAGGCCCCAGGGCGGATAGGCGTTGGGGTGTTTCTGGTAATCTCGGAGATCAAGAAGAAACAAGGAGGTTATCAGAGTGAATGGAAACTAATAATGATGATGATGATGATTATAAAACAGAGGTAGGGTAGTTATTACATTGGCTTTGACATTTCTTATCTGCGGCAGAGAAACAAGTTAATGATTTGGAAATTTGAACTCTCCATCATAGCTTAATTCAAGAATTTTAACACGATCAAATTTATCAAAGTCATCGCTCTTCAAAGAGTTATGTATTTTGTGAAAAAATTGAGTGAGTACTCAAATACTGCTTTCAAATCCTCGTGTGACCATGGATCAACAAGATAAAAATATTCATCATCAAAGCCAGATGAAAAGAGCAAATGATACTAAAAAGATATTTTCTGATGCCAATAACTAACTCAGTACAAACCATGTTCTTGCAGCTTTCACACTGAACAAATATTTTATGACCTTTAAGTTAAGCTGTCCAAAAAGCATCAGATTCGATAAATAAATCGAAAGAATAATCTTGTTCTAATATGAAATGTAAACGGGTCTCGCCTCATTACGATCCATTGCAATATGAAATTTGACTATATGGCAAATTTGTAATTACTCAACCTGTGAAGGAAACAAAGAGAAGTAGTACCTGCTTCGTGAGAAACAAACCCATTGGAGCCGATTACAAATCATGTTGACATGAGCTTCTACACACATTCCTTGAACATTATCTCAACCTACATTCATGACCTATAAGAGCTAATACAAACTACAAATCAACTTCATAATGAGAAAAGGAGGCAATCAATTAATTAACCAAGTCGTAGATTTGTTTTTTCTACTCTCACCAAATGAGCCACTTTGGGCCCGATGCCTGGAAGCTGGTGAAACCCCTCTAAAGTACTAGGAATATCTCCATCATACTATGATAAAAAAAGGTTTGCGATTTTTTTCATGTTGCTTGGTTTTCTAGACTAAAATCCCACCTGCAAAATAACAAAGTCAAAAATAAGTATACATAAGTATATAACTGATCACATCATCATTATGGACAAGTACAAAATAACCATTACCTTTAACTAAATTACATAAGATTCCTATCTGTCAAAATTACATATACATAGTTTATAAGTACAATTTCTTTATGGAGGAAATAATAATAATAATAATAATAATAATAATAATAATAATAATAATAATAATAATAATAATAATAATAATAATAATAATAATAATAATAATAATAATAACTAGCTATGTACATGCTAGTGACTCAACATAATGCATAAGATAATGTGTCGAATCAGTTGCAAGTATAGAATGTCAAACGTAAAAAGACATAATTGTACGAGAATAACTTATGTCATTTCCATATCGAAATAAGACAAGACAGCAATAGAGAAAAGAAATGTCTTTCATGTATGTATTAATGTTTTGGGTTAGATTGGTATAATATTAGTACAAGAAAATTATACCTCTTAATACAGATACAAGAGAGCAAATACGATAAGACGTATATACCAACAATGGTATGCTTTTTCAATCAACATACATATAAATGCAAAAGATTCTTTGACGTAGTTGAAACCTTCTCTAGATTTTACCAGTTTCAAGAGCAATATCACAAAGCTTTGCACTGTATCCAGATTCATGCGTAGATGAAAATGTTGTTAATAGGCAATGAACCATTCTCATGATTAATAATTTAATAGTTTTTGCAACTGAAAATAAAAACAGATCAAATATATGAAAAATGAAGTATTTTAATGAAGATCCCTGAAGTTTGACTATTCTCATGATTAACATCAACCGAAGAATCAACCACTCAATTTCAAGTTTCTTAACACAGCACCGAAGAATCAACCACTCAATCTCAAGTTTCTTAACACAGCACCAACAATAATAAATTGAAAGAGGGACACTTGAAGCACCAAGAATATTGTGAAAATAATTTAATTACTATTTAATTATTGTATGCAAAAAATTTAGTATTATAAGATTTAGAAAATTGAAATTATAATCATTTCTGTAAAGATAGTACTCACATTAACCAACAGAATTACAAATAGTAGTTTTTTATACAAAGCACTAGTAGTTTTTTATACAAAGCACTCAAGACATAGTAACCATACTAAATGAAATGCTAACAAATGTTTTTGGAAGAACAACAAAGACAAATGTACTTGCAAACATGTCAAAACGAGGAACTACACGAACAAAAAAACAGGAACAAAGTTTTTTGGCCAGTATTGCATGTCTTTGTTTGGTTGTCCATACCCTGAAAAAACAAAAAGTAAACAAACAATAAATTTCCAATACAACTGAGGAATATACATATGCAATAAAATTCCAGTACAAAAATCATCCATTAGAAACATTATAAAATAAAATCCATTTGTGTTTGACGGTAAGTAAAACAACCCATTGGTAACAAATAAAATTAAACGCAATTGCTTTCACAAACACAGTACAAGACATATTAACACAAATAATATCTTAAAAACATAAGAATGAAGCATGATGAACTTACACCTCATGCATGACCGAAACGAGGAAACGGAGGAGCAGCGGGTATCACAAACTGCAATAAAACAAGAAACAAAATAATGGAACTAAAACTACAACATATCAAATAGGAAATTGTAAAAAAAAATGTAAAACAATATTAAAGAACAATTACACTCACTCGAGTCAACGGATCATCATTGGAATCAGGAGGCACCCCTTTCAACCACTTGTAGCATTCTGAAAGCTCAAGATGTGATACTTTGCTGATCACAAAGTCCAAATTCAACTTCAGCCAGTGATACTCAATCATATTCGAAGTCAGCAGCAACCCAGCAAGGGCAACCACGGAAGGTCTGAAATTCAGGAACTCATTGTCTAATAGAAAAAAGAATAAACAATGCAATGATTATGAATTAACAACTTAATTGGTCTGAAATACAATATAACAGAATCAAGCTAGTTAATAACATGAAAAACAAATAAGATATTACAAGCACAAAAAGTAAAACAAAAGCACTTACCTAGAAGTTTCGGAGCAATTAGATCTATTGAATCCCTAGCATACACCTGATAAGAAGACACAAGTGGCATTAAGAGCTCCCACGGCGATATAAAGTCAGATGGACAAATAAATCTACGTCCTCCAGTCTTCAGCTCAATCTCAACTGAGAGATCTAACATATTGGAAGAGAACACTCCATTCATCTGACAAACAAAACAACACAATGTGACACTTAATAAAAAAAATATACAAATAACAAAAAATACAATAAAAAAGGCTAAGGAGTTAACCATTAACAGAACCAGTAAGTATTCCTTCTTCTGCTTCAGAGCAAGAAGAAGGCAAGAATAGGACACATTTTCAATATTGGCTTCAATCGCATCAAGTGAAACTTGCTGAAAACATTAAATTAAAATCAAAATATATAAGTAATAGAATTCCACATGAAATTTCAAATACAAAAATGAAGTGCTCACCGGATTAACTGCATACAGATCAAAAATGGACAGTGCAATGTATACCAAATCCTTGTCAAACTCCGGATCTACCACAGAGTATATCTGACAGAAAAAGTAATTCAAATGAGAGAATCAAACAGCACACATAACTAAAATCCGAGAATCAAACAGCACACATAAATAAATGAAGGAAATCGAACAGCAAAACTACAATTCAGCACACATAACTAAAATCCGAGAATCGAACAGCACACATAACTAAATGAACGAAATCGAACAGCAAAACCAGAAATCACGTACAGCTCACATAACTAAATGAACGAAATCGAACAGCAAAACAACACACATGACATAAAGTTCACCTGAATCAATTTGTCCCGGACAGCAACTCAAATTGCTTCAGGAGGACGATGATCGCGATCACCACCAGGTACCTCAGCTAGCACGAAGAATTCTGTCGCGTATTGGACAAAGGCACGAAGGTTGTCTGAGTCGGCAAAGGATCTGAGAGAATAAACAATATCCATTGTTTTTTTTCGGTAAGAAATTTGAAAATGAAAACAAAAATAAAAAAGAGGGAGAAAGAGGGTTAAATAACACGCGCCAAACGCTACCCATATCCGACTGGGTGGTGTCCGATTGCAATTCCAGGTGCCCACAAAATCGATTTCAAAATCGAAAAAACAAAATTAATAAAAATAATTCAACTATATAGGGAGTAAAACACAACACAAAAAAGAAGTGTAATAATCGAAGAAAATATATTCAAATTGATGAATTGAAAAAAATATAAAAAGTATAAATAATAAAAACAGAAGAAAAATAAGAACGTAAAATTTTCCGATAGGATAGTGATTTTAGTGATGTTTTATACCCACACACAAAACCCTAAATGCTTCTTTTAAATTGCCGATTTTACTCCGCTAATTTATGGGGTTTATTTTGAGAGAATATACTGTATTACTCGTATTTGTTTCCACGCCGATATTCCATAGGAAAAAAAACACTTTAATATCTCTCTTTTTCACTTTCTTGATCTGAGTTATTTTTTTTTTTACTCATTAGTACTTGACTTAAGCCATAATTCCATGTCTTAATAGTGGCTGATTTCGGCAACACGTGGCGACACGTGACTTCAATTTTTTTTCCATAAATGATTGAGTGTATTTAGATTTTTTCATAATTCTATCTATTACACAATAAACATAAAACATAGGAAAAAAACACTTTAGCACCTAACATATTGTCATTTTTTCATTTTGGACACTTTAGCACCTAACATATTGTCATTTTTTCATTTTGGTAATCGAGCTTTTTTTTTACTCATTAGTACCTGACCTAAAGCATATCACTTAAGTCCTAAAAGTGGCTGATTCCGGCAACACGTGTCGGGCACGTAACTTAACCTCACTGGTGTCTCCCTTGCATTGGCTCCAAGTGAGATATTACTTTATTACCCTTTTTATTATTTAAACATTTTATATTTTAATTCTTAATACTTAATTCATAATTAAAAAATCAAAATCGTAAAAACGAAATTTCCTTTGTGAGTTTTCCTCCAAATTCCAGAACCCTAGACAACCACGAGAATCAATTGAAGATCGAATATTAAAATTTTATGGAGCAACTATGTAGGTGCGGGAACCCCTTGGTGATAAGAACATCCTGAATCGACGCAAATCCAGGTAGACAATTATTGGCGTACGGAAATTTTCGGGTAAGAATTGATTTCAGACGAACCCTAATTTCTCAGACATTGTTCGAGTATGAACCCTAAATTGATTATGCAGAAATTGTTCCTATTCAGTCGAAAAAAAATCGGTCACCGAAGTGAAAAAGGGACTATAGACCAGGTACTAAAGTGTTTTTTTTCCTATATTTTATGTTTATTGAGTAATAGATGAAATTATGAAAAAGACCTAAATACCCCTCATCAGTTATGGAATTTTTTTTTTTTTTTTGAAGTCACATGTCCGGCACGTGTTGTCGGAATAAACCACTTTTAGAACTTAAGTGTAATTATGTCTTAGGTCAAATACTAACGAGTAAAAAAAAATTCGATCACCAAAGTGAAAAATGAACTAAGGTACTAAAGTGTTTTTTTCCCTATTACATATTTTGCTTAATCAACAAAAAGATTAAATACTGTGTGCACATAGGGAAAAAAATGTATAGTTGTGTACATGATTTAGGTACGTATTATTAATTATGTACATGATTTAGGTACGTATATAGCTAATTAGATATGATTTAATATACCATTAATCAAAAATTATATGACACATTTAGTTGGAAAAGGCTACAGTTACACAAGGTGTACCGGGCTTCCGGTACACCCCCAATTAAAATGCGACATGTGTTATTATTAAATTAATTAATTAAACAAATAATATTTTAATTATTATTAAAATAAATTATTAATTAGGAAAATAAATCTTAAGAATCTTTACAAAAATTTGAAAAATACAATAAAATAATATTTCCTAATGAATAGATATTGTGGCAAAATTAATATGGAAGTAAAATATTTTTGTAAAATTAATAAAATTTATAATAATAGATAAAAAAATAATTAATATATCAATTAAATAAAAATAATAATTAAATCAATCATTTATAAGAATTAAAGAATTAATTAAATTAAAATTTACTTAATTTAAAAAGTTTGTACTTATTAAGAAATTATTAATTAAATAAATTACATTAAACAATTAATAAATTTAAGAATTTTCACAGTAAAATTAATTTTATTAATTAATTAAAATAAACTGTATTAAAAATTGTCTAATTACAAAAAAATTGTTAAAATTTAACAAATTAAGAATAAAAATGTAATTTTTCCAATTCAATTCACATTGAATTACAAAAAACTTTTGTTGTGTAAAATAAATATGATATCATGGTATTAGTACTAGGGGTGGGAATTCCGGTTTTGATTATCGGTTAAAACCGAAACCGAACCGAAAATTTCGGTTTTTGGTTAACCAAATATAAGAAATTCGGTTTTCGGTTCGGTTATCGGTAAGAATATTTTTATATATTCGGTTATCGGTTAACCCGATAACCGATTGTTAAAAACCGAATAACCGAAATATATTATATATATTACATATTATATATATTCTTAAGGACGATTGTACGACAACACTCCCTTACTTATTTCGGATTTTTGATATTTTATTGGATTTATGCATGTTAGGTTGAATAAATTGGAGTTTAGTTTAAATTTATTTATATTTTGATTTTTTTTTCTTTTTTTTCCACGATATTCCTTTTAAAATCAATTTACTTTTTTTCTAATCGGTTTTTTGGTTAACCGATAACCGAACCGAAAAAATCGGTTCGGTTATTGGTTATCCAATAAGTTATTCGGTTCGGTTTTGGTTAGTAATTTTCGTTGTTTTTCGGTTCGGTTAACCGGTCATTCGGTTCGGTTCGGTTTTGGCTAACCGAACTTCCAGCCCTAATTAGTACTACTTAATGATTTTATTTTTTTTTGTTGTAATTTAAGAAAACATTAAAGTGATTTTTGTAGTTTATTCTTAAATTTTGATCATATATTTATAGATCTATTTAAAAAATTACATATGTAGTAATTATATGTAAATACATAAAATTAGTTTTACAAAATTAAATATGTAAATTATCTCTATTTTAATTAAAAAAATGCATTTCTTGAGATATAGTTTGAAGCATAACTAAATTGTGATATTTTTTTTACTTGTGTTCAATTTAAAAACTATAGTTAATTTTTAAACTTATAATATAATTAGAAAAAAAATTACCTTTTAATTATATTATACACAATTACATAAAAATAATACAATTTTACTACCCGAATTATTTTTCTTATATTTTTTTGAATTTAATAATTGTTGAGTACTATCAATTTTAAATTTCTAATATATATGTACTCTGTATGTTTTAAGATTTAATATCAATACACAATGATTTAATATGTTTATTTTTTTTAATTTTGTGAAAAAAATAAACAATAAGTATAACTATAAAAATAGAGTAAATATATAATTCACTATTGTGTAACGTTAATTTAAATGCGTTAGTATTATGAATAATAAATAATTTGAATTTCATTTTTTTTTAAAACCTATGTTTTTTACATATAATTAAACACTTAAAAATTAAATTTGCATGACACTTACGCAATTGTTATAAAATATATAAGAAATGCAATAATTAATTAACTTAATCATAAAATAATTTTTTTTAAAATAATTTAAAAAATTATAATAAAATAAAACGTACACATTATTTCATTCAAATTAAAATATAAGTTTTAAATCAAATATAAATAAATAAAATTAAAGCTAATCAACTATTGTTTTTATGTCCGGTTGTTAGCTTGGTTGAACACTTAAATTAAAGACTTTTAAGATTCAAACTCGGACATTGCAATTGACCTAAAAAAAACTTATTTTTTATGTTCATTAGATATTTATTAAATTAATAAAAATATATTGATTAGAAAAACATTTCTTAATATTATTATTCGTTTAATAAATTACGAATTATTATTATGCTTCTATTTTATATTTACGTTTATAATTTAATTGATCGAATTGATTATTTTAAAAAATATATTTTTTAGGTACAAATATATTATTCATTTATGTTCACAATTTTAATAATGGAATGAAAATGATTGGTTTAGACGATTTAGGTTTTTTTCTTTAAAAACTTGACATAATAAAATTATTTTCTTTTAATACATATTTTGAATATTTTATTTATTTATTTTAATTTATCTTGATTATTAGTTATTTAATATTTTTAAATTAATTTAAAAAATAATGAATTTTCATACTAATTTAATTAATTATTTTTTAAATTTACTTTTAATCTATTTTGATTATTGATTATATAATATTTTTAAATTAATAATAAAAAATTGTAAAATTCTACTAATCTAATTAATTATTTTTAATTTATTTTATATTCGTAATTTTTATAATTATGTATAAATTAATTTTTTTAGCAAAATATTTTTACAAAAGTAAAATATTTTCTTTTTATTTCTTACATTTTTTAATTTTTATTTATGTTTTTTTACGATTTAATATATATTTTATTTATTTATTTGTTATCTATATTTTAAGGAAAACAATCTAATAGATTTTGGAGAATATTCAATATTTGGTATGATTATATTGATTTTATTTACTTAACATTTTAGAAGATTTGGTAATATATTTTCCTAATTAATAATTCAATTTAATAATAATTAAAATAGTAATTATTTAATTAATTAATTTAAAAATGACACGTGTCGTATTTTGATTGGTGGTGTACCGGAGGCCCGGTACACCTCATGTAACTGTATCATCTTCCATTCATATAATTCAATTGGTTTCATTTTAAAATTAATTATTTACTAATCGAAATCAATCGATGGTTTTTATTATTTAAAATGTCAGTAAATCAATCAATAATTTCACAAGAACTAATATTCAAAACAAATTAAAAATTCGGGAAGAAAATTTTGAAATTGTGGAATATATTGTTCTAATATCATAATACTAAAAGATTTGAAATCAAGTTAACATAGCTCATTAGGCAATCTCAAACGAATGCTGCAAGTCGACGACGGCATTTTAAACGATGCGAGTCTATCGAGCGCCTCGACTTTGTGATTCCAATCAGATTCTTCGCAGTGTGGAGCTGTGTAGATTAATTCCATCACCTTCAAGACTTTGGCGTTACGCAATATGTATTTTACCATCTCAAACTCTTGATTTGAAGACCACTTGAAGTTGACTAAATTTACTGTTTCGAGATGATCCATCGGGCATACAGAGGTGCTATACATGCGTGACGACGTTGTCATAAAGATAAACCGCTCTTTCCAGCATTGAATATGGTGATCAGCCTGATACATATATAACAACATTACTGTATTTACAAAAAACAGATTGATTACATCAAGAAATCTGGAAAGAAAAGAAATGCATACTGTGGAATGATGAATAGTAATGACTCTGAGATTCTTAGCATGTTTAAAGAATATCGGGATGAAACACCAGTCAGCGCGTAGAATGAGTTCGGTTAAATTGGGAAAATCCAAAGGCTTATCCGGAAAGAGACAGCAATTAGGATCCTGTCGGAAAAACGAACATCCAATTAACAAACTATAAACTTGAATTAAAGAACGAGATCAGGTTGTGTACACTTACCACAATTCGACGAGTTGATAATGTTAGACGCTTTACATAACTCAGGTTAGGAAGAAAAAATGTCACGATCAATGGTAAATAACAATCGCCTGCTACTTCCAACATCTTATCTTCACTCAAATCTATGTCTGCTTCGATTAACGAGTTTAGACGGTGTTCATGTTTCAAACTCGTCCAGATACATGGAATCTGAGAACCGCGTAAACGAAGATACCTAAGTTGTAACTTGTTTGCATCCAAGGAGCGGTGGAGTCTGCTGGGTAATGATCGACCAGAGCCGTCGGAGGGGAGATTCATATTGACCACCCTGTCCATGGTCAACTCCTCGAGCAATGGACATCCAGCAATCAGCTGAGCAAAAGAGGCGTCAGAATCGTACCCAACATTGAGGAGTCGAAGCTTCTTCAGGGCTGGGAAATTGTACGCATCACCTTGGATCCCGATACGACCGCAATCGACGATGCACAAATCGACGAGGGTGTCGCTCGTGAAGAGGCATCGAGGCAACGCGAGCTGGCCATAGTCTAGACATATGACAACATTAAGAAGATTGCATGTGACAATAGTTATGTTGTCGTCTTCGTCAGTTGGGTTTGAATCTTGGACGATTGTGAATCCTAAAGCCGAGACACGACTCCAAAGGAACCTCCATTGTTTTGCGAGGATGCTGGTCTGCACGAGGCTCTTAGTCGGAAGAAACGAGAGAACGTGGCAGATCAACTCCTCCGGCAACCTGCCCAGTCGATCCATCCAAGCTGGTATTCTATCGATATCAAAATATAATTCCGACAACAACAATAGGACAATAGGTATAGCTCGATCAGATAATCATCAATTGTGTGCCCGATTTAATTGGGTATATATAAAGATTTTGTACCTTTAATTGTCTTACTATAAATAATTTAAGCAAAGTTTCACAAATTTGGAAATAATTTAAGCAAAGTTTCACAAATTTATTTGGAATTTCCTTGTTATTTTCTACAAAATCATGACTAGCGTAATAATTAATTATTAACCCATATTAATATTTTTTTAAACAATTCAATTTTATTTCAATAATATTAATTAATTTAAACAACATTATTTATTATTATTTATTATCACGGTTATTACACTATTATTTAATTAAAATATATAAAATCTAAAAAAATTAAACATTAAATTCTATGAGTAAATTTAAGTAAGTTAAAATATTATAAAATACAATACACCTTTTCCTAAAAATTTATATTTTTTAATTAATTTATATAAAAATTCAATTTATATAAAAATAATTATTAACTACAACAAAATCAAGTGTAGCCTCATCCTCACAAAAAGGTGGGAACTTAGGATGTAACATGGACTTGAAATATACTACTCCTGTTTAATGCATTTAATAATAGCTGCTTGTGATACAACCCCTGTTTAATGGGGTTAATAATAGCTGCATCATACATAATGATGACATTGAGCAAAGGTTCTCAGTTCTCAAAATAGTTTATATCGCATGTAAAGGAATAAAATAGTTTATTCAAAAATTTAAAAGAGCAGCTCGGGTGGAGATGGTTCTTTAATTGTCAACGACCTCAATTAAGGTAGTCTCGTAATCACTCGGAGCCTCAAACCCATGTAGGTTCATGACAGTTGCCGCCACATTGGCCAACCCACCAGTGGGAACATCTTTGCGGAATCTCACACCAGATGCAAGACCAGGTCCACCAATTGCCACCGGGACCTACACAATCACCACAAATCATACATATGTAACATTAAAATGCCTTTTGACCAATTAAGTAGGCATATATAGGGTTCACAGTTAATAAATTACTTACTGGTTCCAAAGTGTGAGAAGTAAGGATCTGAATGTTGCCATCCTTGTCGAGAAGTGGCTCGCCCTTTTTGTTCCTCTTGACCATATCCTCAGCATTTCCATGATCAGCAGTGACAACATATATTCCTCCAACTTGCTCTATGGCATCAAGGATCATCTAACATAGCAGTTAATTTATATCGGTTAAATATTATCTCGTGGAAAAATAAAAAGATGTGAATCTCAATCTAGTTCTTCAACATACCTTAACTGCACCATCAGCAGCCTTACAAGCCACAATTGTTGCTTCAATATCACCAGTGTGTCCCACCATGTCACTGTTGGGTAGGTTCACTCGTACCTAGAGGGTAAACAAATCACATTAAGCCAGATGTAAAATCCCGAAGAAATAAATATTGAAGACATTGATGAATTAATTACCTGGTCAAATTTTCCACCAAGAATGGCATCCCTTGCCTTCTCAGCAATCTCAAGTGCCTTCATCTTCGGTTTCACATTGAAGGTAATACCACTGTCACTTGGAACCTCAACATATTCTTCCATTTGAGGGTTGAAGTATCCAGAGCGGTTTCCATTCCAGAAAAATGTTACATGGCCAAACTTAACTGTTTCACTGTAAATTGTAAAACAACACAGAATATAACCCAAGTCAACAGCTGGATAGGGGACTGAACCTTATAGATGAATTGATAATTCAAAAATATTGGAACATCTCATGTTTCAGATATAAAGAGACATGCGTAACAACATATTACCCAAGCAAATGTATATTAGGCCGGCAAAAACTTACCTACAAGCGAAAGTCCTTATACCATTATGCACAAGATATTCCCCAGACGTCCTTTCAATCTCCGGCGGAGAAACTAAGTAATGGTTTGGAAGCTTCAGTTCTCCATCATACTGAAGCATACCAGCATAGCGGATTTTAGGAAATCTGACACGGTCAAATTTATCAAAGTCCTCGTACTCGAGGGCTTTGGCCAACATAACCATACGGTCAGCCCGATAGTTGAAGGTCACAACTGCATCACCATCGACAATAGGCCCGACAGCCTTTCCACTGTCATCAACAATAACAAAGGGAGGTATGTACTGGTCGCTTGTGTTAGGAATCTCTCTCAGCTTCTTCACAGCTTCAACTGCATTCTTAAACTTGTGTGGGGCTTCTCCAAGCACTTGAGCATCCCAGCCTCGTTTGATCACTTCCCAATCATTCTGTAAATGATCGGAAACACATGTTACATGATGAGGAATAGTACTATCGTTTTGTACTCCAATACACTCGGTCTAACCAACTGAATTACACACTAAGAAAGAGTAAAATAACAGAAACGATAAACTCAACTCCACATTAATTCAAGGCACTCCTGAATATAGTAATTTTTTGTCCAATTTATAAAGGACACGTCAAGATCTGAGTTAGTACACAAATATTCATTTCAAGTACCATTGACCCAACTCAAATGTAGCCATGTTGAAAAGAGATCTAAGATTCAATATCTATCATCAAAGCAGATGGTAAGAGCAAGAAACTCTAACTGAAATTTTGTTTCTTTCTGATCATAATTTAACTAATTCACGCAATTCAATACAACCCATTTTCTAACATAGTGATCAAATATGTTAAGAAATATATAAGGTTTTAAGTTGTTCCAATAGCATCAGAGTCAATGCATAGAAAGACTAACCCTGTTCTAATAAGAAATATAATTGGGTTTACCTCATAACGATCCATGGTAACATACATGCGACCTCCGCCAGATGCAATCTGCGCATCAATGCCTTTAGCGCGCAAATTTGCCAGATCGTTTTCAAGGGTCTCAACAAAACCCACACTGCTGCCATCCAACACATCACGTCCATCCGTGAGAATATGAACACGGATTCTTTTGGCACCACGTTCACTGGCACCTTTAAGCAACAACTGCATCCCAATGGCATGTCATGCAGTTAGTTTTTTTAGATTCAGAAATATATTGAGGTCAAAAATATTTTTTTAAATGCAATAACTAACATGATAGTATACCATTGCTTATAGTGGATGTTCAACAAAAGAACATTTTTGTGTACAAAAAAAATAGAGATACCTCCATCACTCAATAACCCAATTACCTGCAATTGATCAAGCCTGGAGTGGACACCTCCATCACTCAATAACCCAATTAGGTGCAGAGTTCCGGTTTCAAAAGATTCCTTGACATACTTGAATCCTTCTCCATCGTAGATCTTACCAGTTTCAAGAGCAATATCACAAAGCTTTGCACTGTATCCAGAAACATGTGGAAATTAATTTATTGCAATGCAAAGATTAATAGGCAATAAACCATTCAGGAAGTGAAAATTTCTACAAAGTAGATTAATAGTTTTTGCAACCGGAAAACAGATCAAATATATGAAAAATGAAATATTTTAATGAACATCCCTAAAGTTTGACCCAAGTATTATCATGCTTTATGCTTAACATCAACCGAAAAATTATTTAATCACATCTATACGCATCATAAGAATTTAGAACATCTCGAGTTTCTTAACACAACTACAGCAATAAATCGAAAGAGGGAGACTTGAACTCACCCTTGGGCAAAAATCCGGCCAGCACCGAGAGCATTGTGGCCAACCTCACTATTGCCCATGTCATCTTCAGTCGGCAGCCCCACGGCCTTACCGTGCGCCCTCACCAATCTCCATCTATCAGGAGCCCCCTGCACCAAAAAACAATCAATCCCATATCATTTCAACATCACTCGTTAAGACTCATTAGGACAAATGCTACACAGATCTTCAAAACCAAAATAGCCGGATAAAAAATTAATATAAAAATTACATTTTTGAGCGAATCCATGACCGGTGTCTCTGCCACGTGGATGCAGTTGTACTTGTCGGGTTTGGCCTCGCCCCATCCATCCAGAACCACCATCGCTATGGTTTTCCCCTTGGCCAATTTGGGGTGATCCTTCAACGTCCATGAAAATCCGGAACTACCCATATCTGTATGTATCCACCGTTGATTAATTAAAATCAAAAAAACAAAATGTTCGATTATCGAAAGGTAAGTGTCCCAGATCAGATCTGTAATAACAAAGCATATATATACACTTATACATACAGAGAGATGGAGGGAGAAGAGAACCTGGAGTTTCTTGAGGAAAAAGTCAGAATACGATCGAGTAGAAAAAGTGGGCGTGATTAACGAAGGGAAGGTGCCATTACACAGAGATGATTGGGGAAGTTATATACAGGTCTTCATCGACGAAACAAGGGGCGGCCCACGATGACGAGTTTCTTCACGCTTTCTAGTTGGGCCGGCGAGGCCCAACCGAATTATATTTGGGCTGTGATGGGTTTGGTTCACTTAAACATATTGGGCTGATTGGGCCGGAAAAAAATTTGAACTGAACTAATCGAACAAACGAGAAAATCAGTACACCTGTTCTTAGTATTACTTTCGGGTTAAGTATCTATTTCATTTTGAGCTTGTTATTATCAATGTACAAGCTATATTTACAAGTACGCAAGAGATCGAAAAAGATCGACCAACAACTACTATTAATGCTAGTCGAAAATAAATACTTCGCTTAACAATGTACGTTTAATATGATCCACGCAAATGAAATCGACTAGTGATCAATGATCGTTTCGTAGTCATGAGTTGGCTAATAGGTTGAATTGATTGTGGACTAGGGGACCACGTACAAATTATACGAATGCCATAAATAGTTTAAACATGATAAAATAATCGTGGAGTGTATAGTTGTATTCTATTTTTATTTTCCCTAACCATTTTTACCGTAGAAAGTATTTATAGTAAATTATTCACGGTAAATATAAAAACAAAAAAAATCAGTGGTAATTTTATTAGCACGTGCTTCCTCACCTGTCACACCATTAAAGTAAAGTGTGTTAATAATCAATTACTATAATCACAGGGGACAGTGTCCAGTCGATCAAATAATTCATACTAATTTAATCTAATAATTTTATTAGTTTAAATTTCTATGTTGACCCTATAGACTTATGATTTCTGTGATAACACAGGAAGTTATTGTTTTTTTTTTATATACAGTAATTAGAACCAGTCAGATTTATTACCCATATAAAATAAATTATTTCTCAATAATTTTTTCAAATTTAATTTTGTCGTAATTATGGAGCAATGAATGAAAGTATTCCCTACAATACAAATATTCTTCCGGACGCAAAGAATAAATTAAAGGAGAACGCACTCAAAACAAAAATAGACGAGGCAATTTCTCATCCTCATGTTACAATATTCCAAACCCATAAAAAGTCATACCAAATATGATGTTCATAAAATATCTTCTTTTACATTTTATGTATTATATCGTCGTTGAATACTGAACTTTTAAAAACAATATTTTAATTTACAACCATTAGACTAAAATAAAATTACGCACGATTAAAATTAGCAAACCCCGAGTCAAAATATTTAATTAATCATTAATGCAACAACAATAATAATTATTTGAATTAAATATATTTCCAATCTCTTAATTTCAAACCACGCAGTGACACGCACCATAAAATTAGCAAACACCAATTAACCAACTACAGTCTACAATAAGATACTGTACTATTTATATATTCAGGGTGAATTTCCAAATTTACCCTTAGTTTATGTAATGGCATTTGGGACGATTGTTGGACTTGTAAGTTGGATCCCTTCACATGGGGTCACGATGTAATCATGTAATATCAATATTAAAGGTAATTATAAGAGTATTTAAAAGTTAATATTTAATTTAGGATATTAGTTTTTTTTAATTATAAATTTTAGTAATGTTCTAAATTTATTCTTATTTATTATATGTGGATAGTTATTATAAGGGCATTAAAGTAATTAGTTGTGTTATTTTTAATAATAATAAAATTTACAATACACTTATTAATAAAAACGGTTATAAAAATTATTTTTAATTAAAAAGTTTAGTTTAGGAAAATTGAAACGTAAATTAATAAACTAAAATATCAATTTTCCTAAATATTTCTAATTTTAAATTATCAAGACATTGGAGCATGTATATATTATCAATTGATTAGTTACATCTTAACTTCAATTAATGGTGTGAGTTGGATCGAAGCAACTGGAATAATTAAAATGATTGATTCCTTTTTTTTGCAAATAATTGTGCCCAATAATTTCAAAAAACAGTGATGAAAAATAATTGTAATTTAATGTTACAAGACCCTAAAATTGAGTTGAATGAATACATTTGATATAAACGGTAAAAAAATTTGTAAAGTATCATATCTACTATAGTAAAAAAAAAAAAAAAAAAAAAAGAAAAAAAAAAAAGATTAATCTATCCTTGATGTCTCGTGCTCAATCCTTTGGTGCTTAAACCTCTTCAACACCTCCTCCATGGTCACGTCGAACGCGTCGTCCACGTTCGACAAATCGAACCTCGAGTACAACATTCTCGGCAACAAATTTACAATCCTCTCCCTCATCCTCCTCACCTCCTCCCGACAGTACCCCTCCAGCACTCGCTGGATGGCAGACGTGTCGTTCCTAACAACATTACGGTCGATAAAAACCGAGTAACGATTATCGTCCGAACTTTGTTTCGGCAAATGCCACTCGTACTGATTCTCGAAACTCTCCTTCCAAAAGTAAACGGGAATCGACCCTGCCAACATGCAATCGAACGCGGATCGTCTCGTGTACCCGTCTCCTTTCGGCTGGAGGCAAAAGTCCGAATCCAAGAACGCCTCGAGTATAGCCGGGGCCCCGTCGTAGCATTCGGTCAAAGTTTCGGAGCAGTCAACGACCCGGCAAGGGACTGACTCGTTTTTGCAATAGCTCATTAACACGCCCCGGAAATCGTTCCGGATCTTCTTCCGGGTCGCCCCGACGAAAGTGAACAGGCTGGCCCGTTTTCTGCCCCGGATGAAATTTTGCCACTGGCGGATGTCGGATTCGGATCTCGGGTGGAAGGCGGTCGGGTAGGGCACGCTGACCTCGAGCGGGTCCCACCGGCTCCGCTCCACCCCCAATCGGAGGACGTTTTTCATTTGGGGCATGTAGATGAATTTCGTGCCCCACGCGCCGTCGTCGTCGCTGAGCCGCCGGAATTCCCAGGTGAGGCGGCCGAGGGTGAGGAAGTGGTCCGACCCGTTTGATTTCTTGAACGGGTCCTGATTTTTCACCCAATCGAGCATCTGGAGGGCGTGGCGGTCGCGGTCGCGGGAGGTGTGGTTGAACCAGAGGTATTTTCCGACGGCGAGGCCGGCGTAGAAGGGGATGTAGAACGCCGTCGCGTCGGACGGATTTTGGGTCCGGCACCGGTAGGTGGAGATGCGGGTGTGGTAGATGACCTCGGCGGTGTACATGTCGGTCCAGTACCAGGCGGGGGTGAGGTTCGCGGGGACGGCGCGGCTGAGGCCGGTGGCGGGAGGGCCGAATCCGCCGTTGGAGACGGCGTTGCAGCGGGAGGTCCACGGGTCGAGGTCGGCGCAGCCGGCGATTAGGTCCGCGTTGAGGGCGGGGGGGAGATCGTAGACGTAGACGAGGCCGTGCTCGCAGGTTTTTGATTTGGCGACGGTGGCGGCGGGGGAGGGGGATTCGAAGTGGCGGAGGTGGACGGCGGCGGGAACAGGGGAGGAGGGGGAGGCGCGGTTGAGGAAGAGGATGATGAGGAGCTGGAGGAGGAGGGTGGCGGCGATCCATGCACAATTGTGGGCGGAGATGTGGGATTTGAGGGTGGTTTTGAGCTCGAGTTTCTTCGATTTTCTGGCGGCGACGGGGTGGTGGTGGTGGTGGTCCGCCGATGGCGGAGGCGGTGTGGAAAGCATGTGTAGATGAGCTTGACAAATAAGAAAGCTATTGAAGGTTTGAATGTTTGGGAAATGTAAATAAATATCTAAATACCAGCAAAATGAGAGTAAAATTAATGGAAGGGTATTTTCGGGACTTCTACGAAATAAATCATTTTTTTATATAAATTTATTTATATATTTTATTTAAATTTTGAAAAATTACTAGTACAAATTATTCGTTTTAAAATTATTCGTTGTAATTAATATTTAATACTATAAAATTATTTATTTACAATCATTATATTACTAAAACAATTTTTAAATAATTTATTGGGTAACTAGTACTTCCTTCAACTCTATAAAAAATCAAAGATGCTAATATTTTTTTTTTATTTTTTTTGCATATAGCTTTTAAAAAAGTAAAGTAATTGTGGGTGAAGTATAAAAAATAAGTGGATAAATTATGAATTTAAAATAAAAAAAATAAAAATATTTATATCATTTTTTGAAGTGTATCAACTATTATAAGACACTCCAAAAATAAAAGTATTGTAATTTTTATGGGAGAGAATAGTAAATATTAAGTATTACATATATTTTTAGTATAAATATTTTACTATACATATTGTTTTCTCAATTATGTTATTTTAATAATTTTGAAAATATTAATTAACTAATTGATGAGTTATTTAATAATTTAATAATATTAAATTGAATTTATTAGTGTAAAATGTAAATACAAAATTAAATGGAGTAATTTTATTCATTGGCTAAGAAAATTGAGTTATTTTGAAAAAAAAAGTTTTTGAATTCATCTATTTAAATTTTCTACTTTATAAATTTTATTTTTTAATTAAGTATTTTATTTTATTTTATTTTTAAGTAGTAAATCTACCATTTTATTACGTACAATCAAAAGCACATAAATAAAATATTAATTATTATTTTATTTTTACATTTAATTTACTTTTATTAATAATAAAATGTTAATTTAGATAAACTAATAATTCTTCTTAAATTTGAGGAATTTAAATTTAAACAATTTATTTTTCATTATATTAAAAATAATATGGCACGGCTCACGGCATATGTATCGCACTTCGTTCAAAGTCTATAAAATGAGTATTTTTTAGTAATTTTGTTAAAAGTGTAATTTTATAAATTTGTATATATTTTAGGGTATTAGTTTTGTCATGGTCCCTTGCTTCAGATTCAGGAACTCCGTCTCTTTCTCGTTACGATAAGACTGTGGGAAATACTGATTCATAACCTCAGTCTTGAAGATATCCCAAGTCAAAGCTTTCTTCTCATCTTCGGTTAGACCGCGCCAGAACCCTTCCCACCAGTGATCTGCATGTTCCACCAACTGAAAGGTGGCACAAGCTATCTTTGAAGCATCTCCACATTGAATGGTGCGGAAAATGCGTTCTAGTGAACGAAACCATTCTTCAACCACTGCAGGACCATCTCGCCCATTGTAGGTTGGCGGATGATAGCGGCGAAACCGCTCAACTGCGCGTTCGTGATCCATCGCATTTCCTCCTCCGTTAGCTTGCATGGTCTGGAGAAAGTGATTGATGGCCATGCCCATGGCTTCAGCAGTAGCCCGATTCATTGCTGGTTGCTCCTCTCCGTTAGCTGCCATTTCTTTCTGTAATACGAGTATTTAGGTTTTCAGTTTAATTATTTTCTTTACGTGGTTGAATAGTACGTGTCATTGTAGTGCGTAACATCCAATGTTAAACGTAAACCTAAAGGCCCTTTCTAATTTCCATGTACTCCTATGTTCGTGAAGCCATAAACATTAAATCATACCTTTGGAGAACTCGACGAGGAATGACGAAGGTAGCAGTAGTGACATTTTATTTCCTTTTATTTTGAAACATGAAACTTTTCCTTTTTGAAAAAATTGTAAAGTCTACAGAATCAAAACTGGTGCTCTGAACTTTAAAGTACAGTTAAACCTCTATAAATTAATAGTTTTGAGATCGTGAAATTTTATTAATTTAGAGAGGTTATTAATTTATTGAGTATTTTTTAGTTTTGAGATCGTGAAATTTTATTAATTTAGAGAGGTTATTAATTTATTGAGTATTTTTTTCTATTTAAGAGACCAAGTCGAGACCAAAAAATTATATTAATTTAAAAAGTTTATTAATCAATCGAGTATTAATTTATAGAAATTTCACTAGTACATCAGCCATGATGTGGCATACTTTGTTTCTGGTAATAAAAATATATTTTTTTTGTATTTTAAAAAAAAATGTTTTTCTTTCCATCTCAATCATAACGATGGAAAATCTCACAATCTGATAAAAGAATCATAATAAATGGAATGCTGTCATAAATATACTGAAAATTAAATTGTGTAAATTAATTGTTTATAGTTTAATTAAATAGAATCTCACTAATAATTGTATATTTGTAATCTTTGTTATTTTATTTGTTTACACTTTAATTAAATAGAATCTTAATCGTAATTGTAGATTTGTAATCTCGTTTTTTAATTTTTTTTTGGTACTTATTTTTTTTGTATTTAATAAAAAAATACAATAAAAAACTAAAGTAGCACTCTAATTTCATCACAAATCTTACCATACTAAATTTTGGGGACTATATCTAGGGGCCATGGACCCATGGTAATATTTTACTCAATTATATAGTATTTGCCGTATATTAATTTACCACATGACAATCAAACTGGATGTACAAGAATAGAATATGATAACATCTTTTTTTTTTTTTAAATAAAAACGATTCACAATATTAAGATTTAAAAAAATATATATTGTTAGTTTTTCACTTCAATATACAATTTATTTATTTATTTATTTTTTAATATTTGTGTCTAAAAAGAGGTCTTATCTTTATGAAATGGTAGGATTACTGTTATTAAGAAACAATATTATTGAAATTTGAAAGCAAAATAATTTTTGTTGACTTTCCGAAAAAATTAAACAAGGAAAACGATAAAAGTTGTTCCGCACACATGCTGAGTTGCCAGCTAAGAATAACCATAGACGTGCACGTCATAATCAATATATAATTAATTTTTTAATGTGGGTATATAAATTAATTAATCTTAATTGTTACTGATATTTAAATACAATTTCAAATTTTGAGCATAACCACAACCACGGACCACCACATGATTGTGATTCATGTTTAAAATATTCAACATTTTTTTAATATTTCATCATTTTTTAATTATCACTAAGTACCCATTTATTTTACATGAAACTAATTTTCATTTTCATTTTTTTTTTACAAGACATGATATCATCCTCTTGAGAACTTGTACATGCTTACTACACCTCACACAATCAACCTTCTGTTGTAATCCAAAAACTTTCAAAAAAACTCGACCCAAGTAGACGCGGACGATCACAGAAACACCATCTTACCATATGATCGCAGTCTACCTTCTCCTGACCTTATGAGCCGACCCGTCACTGGTTGAATTTGAGGAAGTTGCCGATATCCCTTTCAAGTTATTTTGGGCAATGTCTTTGTTGAACGCCTTCATCACATCTCGTTTCAGTTCCATGTACCGCATCTTTTTTGTCCTCTGTTCTTCCGCGCTGCCCTTCTCCAGCAACAGATGGCCTAAGGTGTCGTCCTCCAAGAGCTGGTCCAGCACTTCCGAACAACTCGGGAAAAAACGACGGCCCGTCTCGACTGCCAGCAATATTCGTACAATGAATAAGGAATATATGTATATACTAAAAGGATATACTATGATTGTGTGATTTGGACTTACCAGTTTTCTGCAGGGCTTGTAGCCTCGCATAGAGCCTTTTCACTTGCTCGGACGGTATTTCATTCAAATCGACCTCCTTAAAAGCACCGTACGAACCCTTTGCAGCTGAAATCCCAGCAAACTCCAGAGTCGAGTCTGCATCCGCTATTTGCATCGCCAACCTCGCTTCCAGAGGGAACAACGAACGTGCCATTGCCACTGTCATGCAGAACCGCAGAAAATTAAGATCACATATTGCTGGGGTGAAAACTACATAACAGAAATGGTTAATTACAAAAATACCCTTGGGATTTGGCTTAATAGCACGAAGACACACGAGTAATCTTCCAAAATTACAACGAACCGAACCCCGAATTTTGTTATCATCTTTATCCCAAAATATCAAGTTCTTGTAGAATTTTATTATAATCAGTGTTTTTTGTAATGAAGCTCAACCTCAGGGGTGATTTTGTAATCATGCCTACTTACCCTTGTAATCTTTCGAAATCACAACGAACTGAACCCCGAATTTTGTTATCATCTTTACAAAACTGCACCCTCAAAAGGAAATTAAAAACTTCAAGGGGTAATTTGTAATTATTTGTAGAATTTTCAATAAAAACAGTGTGGTTTTTTTGTAATGAAGCTCAACTTCAGGGGTGATTTTGTAATTATCTCTAGATTCAATCAACAAATTCTGCCTCTAATATTAACACTTTTTCCTTACCTCTGTTTTCAAGAAGCAGCAGCCTCATGTGCAAATCATCCGCCACCATCAGCGCTGACATGGAGTCGTCCCCTGCCATCGGGTTCCTCCTCATCTCCCTCTCAAACACTTCCACGCACAACCTATCCGTATTAGTTTCCTTCCCGTGCCTAGTCGCCTCGTTGAAATCCTTTGGCCTCGTCAGCCTCCGGCAAATAGTCGCCGCTGTCTGCCCGTCTGGCGTGGCATCCGACACGTGGGCCCCCTTGTTCAAAAGCCCAATAACCACCGACGGGTCCTTACGCCTCGCTGCCACGTGGAGGACCGTGTACCCTCTCGAGTTCCGAAGGTTTATGTTCGAATCTCCTAGGTTCAAAACCTCGTTCACTGTCTTCGGGTTGCAATAGGCGGCGGCGTAGTGGAGAGCGTTCGCCTCGTCTAGTGTTATGTTGGATTCTTCTAGAAGGAGTTTCACTAGTTCGACGTCATCCGAGTCTAGGGCCGAGTAGATTCTGCGGATCCGTTTCTCGTCGAGGGGGTCGGATTGGACGGAGTCGAGCTCCTTCTCGTCTTGATTGGACTCGAGTCGGAGGGACTTGATGTCGTCTGAGATCGTCGGGGGAAGCTCCTTCTGGATTACGGTGTTGTCGAGATCCGAGCGGGCGATTCTACAGAGGCAGTGCGAGAGGAGTTGCTTGAGCTCGCAGCGGAATGCTACTGTGAGGATCGGGATCACGTCTTCTACAAACGCTTTGTCGACGAAATTAAGGAGACGGCGCTGTGTGGGAAAAAAGGAAAAAATACGGATTAAAAAGACTCGATAACTACACGACTATAAGAGTCATATTCCATCGCAAATTTCAACTTCACTATTTACCAATAGAATCAAATACTAAGAACCTGTTCTTTTGGACTTATTATCAGTTCACTTCAGTTCAAACTAATTAAATTCAATTCAGTTCAGACAGTTTCAGTCCAAAAAAACAAGTCCTAAGTGAAGTACATAACAAGCAACTTCATAAGAAAACTTTGAAAACGAAACTGACCTGAACAACCAAGACGAGTTCTTTAACCTGAAACGTGGCCGAAGCATACATCATCTCCACTGCATAACCGATCGCGGGCCCACAAGCATCGTGCGCGCACGACTCGTCGACGCAAGTCGACACCTCAGACGGGGAAGCATTGATCTTCCCCGTGTAAATATAGTTCAAAACCACAGTAAAGGCCTCGTACCCTATCTTCCCGTGACGGACTATTTCCGACATGAGGTACTTGGGCTTTTTCCGACGTTCCTTCCCAGGGGCAGTATTGTTATTTTGACTCGCCCTTTTGAACAGTTCGTGGAAGAACTCGCTCCGAGCGGCCAAAATGCAGCGGTTGACGCCTACTCTTACTCCCTCGACTACTATCACCGCGTCACTATAGTCGTACTCGGGGCTGCCTACTAACTTCTCGAGGCTCGAGCTCAGTTTGCTGAGGCTCAGCAGCTCGAGGCTCGTCCCTACTTCCGGGCCACTGGGGGAAGGCACGTCGTGGCAACTCGACCCGTTCGATAGATTCGAGGACGAGGCGACGCTCAAGGAGGGAGAAGGGTCATTTCCCATCTCCATAGTTAAGCTTTCCTTTTCGATATAAACCAAGAAAACTAAAAATTCAAGGGGAACACTACAGTTCACCAAGATCAACAAACACACCCACCACAGATGATAAAGAAAGAGAAATCATTTCATCAAACACTTATCAGACATTATATTCAAGAAAAAGAAAAAAAACAGGGCAGGAAACAAATTGACCAAAAAACAAAACCCTTGCAGTCCCCAAATTAAGTCAACTCCCACAGTATTTATAATCTGAATCTCTGGGGCAACCTTCGGCTTTTGGGGCGTGAGCATAAATAAGCAAGAATTCGAGCCCTTCCCTGCAAAATCAATCAAATTCAGAGCAAGCAAAATCCGTGTAAAGACTCCATCTTTTTCCAGCCCCAACTCAAGAAACGAAACTCAAAATGATTTTCTCAAGAAATAATGGAAGCCCACTTGGAATCATTACAAGAAATCAAGTAATAAGCTTGTCTGTATTAAAATTTTTGGGTGAAATAAATTGATTGATTGGGGTTGGGGGTGTGCGTTGAGAGGCCCGCGTGTTTTTTTGGTTTGCTTAGAACACGGACAACAAATGTCAAATAAAGCTAAAGGGAGTGAGACTAAATTTTATCTTATTCTATTCATACTACAAAACAAGAAATTTACTACACATTATTCGACGTGTGTGAATTTTGTTACTTTGAATTCCATTCACCTTCACTCACTCTAGTAGTAGTCACTTTTTTAAATCTTTTTGAATGGAAAATATTCCAGTATTAAAAAAAATAAAACGATATGAAAAATGAATATGTTAAGTGTGACTTTTGTGGGGAATAAAACGAACAGAGACTATAAATTTCTGTTTTATTTTCGCTTTATATTATAGTGTTGAAAAATAATTACTGTATACTTTTATAAAGTGACACGGAGCTAGTATAATGTTTTATTATATGCTAATTGAAACCGTGCGTCACTTCTTAAAAAATTACTATAGTCAAATTTTTCCTGAGGCTCAACTTTTGACTCACTCGCATAAAATAACAATTCACATTACACTTACAAAAAAAATTGCATAAAACACGCTAATATATAAACGAATAGTTACATGCCAAATTTACTTTTGGTTTGATAAATTAGTAAGTACTAGTACTATTTTTTTATTATTATTATTATTATTATTATAGATTACGTATTAATTTTTATAGAAATTTTGGATATAAAGTAATTTATTAAGTTTCATTAAATAATCAAAGTTTTCATAAATATGAATAAATAGTTTACCAAAATTAATTTTATATTAATAATAAATATAGGAAGTTACTAACTTAATAATGTGTATTAAATAATCAAAGTTTTCATAAATATGAATAAATAGTTTACCAAAATTAATTTTATATTAATAATAAATATAAGAAGTTACTAACTTAATAATGTGTTTTTTATTATAATAACATGTAAATTAATACTTTAAAATTCAAACTAATTAAAGTAAAATATCAAAAAACTTAATTGAAAATTTATTTTATAAGGTAGAAAATCTAAGTACATATTTTTATAATATAACTTTTTGTTGGTATTACGTAGCTATTACAGTGCTCGTTTCTGGACTAGTAAACAGTACTACTGAATACTTTACACGTTTCCAGAAACTATAACAAAATAAAAAAGAAATGAACAAGAAGGGAAACACGAACAGGTCTTCAACTTCGATCGAACGTCGGAAATGGATTGCGGGTAGTCGAGGCGCTTTCGCTATCCGCAAGACAAATACGTCCCGTGTATGCTACGGTTTGCAGACGTAATGCCCCCAAAGATACAACGACTTTCTTCTTGTTCTTCTCTGAAGCAACCAGATCAGAACCACCTTTCGAACGGGAAAGAGCAGGGAGTATGAACACTATGATATGCTGGGAATTTCTTTTGCGTTTTTGCTGTGTATGAAATGCAACCTAGGACTCGCTATTTATAGCTGAGCTCCAAGCATGTGAGGGGTCAGCAGCTCTTTACTCAGGCATTTAATCACGTGGTTAATGGGGCCAATAACTTTCCCATGACCAGCACATTCAAACTTTGTAACCGCAAAGAATGAACATGGTCATCTGACCTTTGAGGATTTTCGAAATTCAAAATAATATTAATATAATTATATTATACAATATTATTTTCTAATCAGGCCTTAAGCCTTTTTGTGTTCAACCAAACCAGCCCACTTCACGTAGGCCCAATCAACAAAAATAGTTCAGCCCGTCAGCAAAACTATTACGATGGCCAGGCCCAGAAGCCCCAAGGAGCCCAAGGAAGCCCAAGTCCAGCCCAAAGTCCAATTGCCAAGATCCAAGTCCAAGTCCAAGTCCAAGGACGAGGCGAGTCGGGTCGGGTCGGGACGGGACGGGACGGGCCGAGTCGAGCCGAGCCGAGCCGAGCACGAGCACGAGCACGGGCACGGGCACGAGCACGAGCCGAGCCGAGCCGAGCGGACGGACGGACGGACGCGCGTGTGGCGATTTCCATGTACCTTAACGGTCCATGGTCTTACTCACTTGTTGAACACATTAATCCTCCAATCACTTATTAAGTGTAATAACTTTATTACATCTTTCAATGTGGGATGTAATAACTATTACACATTTCAATGTAATAAAGTCATACACTTTATTACATATTCAATTAAATGCCTTTTTAATTGGCTATCTTTAACCATTTATTTCTCACTCACCGAAAATCGGTTTTTGACGAAATAAAATTCTATAATTATCTACGAGCGACGTAGAAAATTATCGTACAATTTATTTCCCAATCGGAATTAATTTTATAGCCAGTCAACTCAGTCAAACGTTGGAAAAAACCAACTTTGACTTTATATTTTCCAACAATCCCCCACATGAGTGGAAATCAATGCATGCATGTATGCAGACTCTTCGTTCAATTCCCCAAAAGAATCTATCGCTTCCGGAAAGGTAGTTTGCGGCTTTGAACCTTCCATAGTGAACAACATCGGAAGTACAGGAGGCCTAGTGGACACGATGCCTTGAACTATTCCCCCACAACGTACAACGAGTCAATGCTATTCACGCAATAAATTCCGTTCAATTTCCCGTTCTATGTTGTGTCCGTTTTGGCCATGGACAACACTTTGGATTCATAAATGTATACATTTGAAGCGGCCCTCACTTCACATTTATATAGGTGACCTCCCTTTATAAGTATCCTGACTTACTTAACCTTTTCAAGGTAGGGATTCATTAAAAGTCTCCTCGAGAACTTAACCTATTACCACACGTCAGGAAACAGCACTTGAATTGCCTTTAGGGATGAGTACAAGTGCTCGATTGAACTTTCATAACTTAGTTTTCCCTTTGAACCAAGTTCATGGGATCTCCATTCATCAAGGTAGGGTTACCGTTATGATCGTTCGATGGATTGTGGTTTTTCAAACCCATTCCCTCTAGCAACACGCCCAATTGATCTCGATTCATTCCTTTTGTCAAAGGATCAGCCAGATTTTCCTTAGACTTTACATACTCTAAGGAAATTACACCATTTGAGATCAATTTTCGAACGGTATTATGTCTCCGGCGAATATGTCGAGACTTACCGTTATACATAATGCTCTGTGCTCTCCCTATAGCTGCTTGGCTATCACAGTGAATCATCACGGGAGACACAGGCTTTTTCCAACATGGAATATCTTCCAAAAAGTGACGAAGCCACTCTGCTTCTTCACCAGCTTTATCTAAAGCTATAAACTCAGATTCCATGGTGGATCTAGCTATACACGTTTGTTTCGTTGACTTCCACGAAACTGCTCCGCCCCCGATACAGAAGACGTAACCACTAGTGGAATGTGAACTTTTAGAATCAGATATCCAACTAGCATCACAATATCCATCAAGTACATTAGGATATCTCGTATAGTATAGCCCATACTCTCGGGTGTATTTCAAATACTTTAAAACCCGATTCAAAGCATTCCAGTGTTCAACACCTGGATTGCTCGTATACCTGCTCAATTTATTCACAGGATAGGCCAAGTCTGGACGTGTACAATTTGTTAAGTACATCAGACTGCCTATAACTTGAGAATACTCTAACTGAGCTACAGGTTCAGCCTTATTGACAGTAAGATTTATACTTAAGTCAATCGGCGTCCTACTCGTAGGACCATCATGGGCATTGAATTTCTTTAACACTTTCTCAACATAATGAGATTGTGATAAGACAATTCCATTTGGCGTTCTTTCAATTTTAATCCCGAGGATTAAATCAGCAACACCCAAATCTTTCATGTCAAAATTTCTTTTTAACATTGCTTTAGTATTCATGATCAATTCACGAGTACTACCCATGATTAACATGTCGTCTACATATAGACAGACTATGACAAACGAGTCAGATGTACCTTTAATGTACACACATTTGTCACACTCGTTGATTTTATATCCATTTGATATCATAATGTTATCAAATTTCAAATGCCATTGTTTAGGAGCTTGCTTAAGTCCGTACAACGACCTTATCAATTTGCACACCTTTTTCTCCTGTCCAGGTGCTACAAATCCCTCGGGTTGTTCCATATAAATTTCTTCTTCCAATTCACCGTTCAGAAACGCAGTTTTCACATCCATCTGATGAATATCGAGATTGTGCAAAGCAGCAATCGCAATAAGCACCCGAATAGACGATATTCTGGTTACAGGTGAATATGTATCAAAGAAATCATATCCTTCTCTTTGTTTAAACCCTTTGGCTACCAAACGAGCTTTAAATTTATCGACCGTTCCATCTGCTTTATATTTTTTCTTTAGGATCCACTTACATCCTAAAGGTTTACAACCCGGTGGAAGATCAACCAACTTCCACGTGTGATTTTGCAGAATAGACTCCATTTCGCTATTAATAGCTTCTTCCCAGAGCGGTGCATCTGGACTGGATAGAGCTTCCCCATAGAACTTTGGCTCGTCATCCAATAAATACGTAATAAAATCAGGTCCAAACGACTTAGCCGTTTTTATCCTTTTACCACGTCTAAGTTCAATAACCTCTTCGTCTACCTGATCGTCACCAACAGGTGTTGTGTCGACATCAGGTTCATAAGTTCTTTTATTAGAACTTGATTCTTCTCTTTCTTTACAAGGAAAGATATTTTCGAAAAATGAAGCATTTCTCGATTCAATCGTGGTACCTTTATGCACGTCTGGATTATCAGACTTGTGTACCAAAAATCGGTAAGCCATACTATTGTATGCATATCCGATAAAAATGCAATCGACCGTCTTTGGTCCGATTCTCATTTGCTTTGGTTCAGGAACAGACACCTTAGCCAAACACCCCCACACTTTAAGATATTTATAAGACGGCTTACGATTTTTCCACAATTCGTACGGCGTCTCGTTTTTACCTTTAAGTGGGATTTTATTCAAAATGTGGTTAGCTGTCAAAATAGCTTCCCCCCACATGTTCTGAGGTAAACCCGAATTAATCAACATGGCGTTCATCATTTCTTTTAGAGTTCTGTTTTTTCGTTCAGCAACACCATTTGATTGTGGTGAATAAGGAGCCGTCGTTTGATGAATTATCCCATTTTCAGAACATAACTTCTCAAACGGAGCTACATATTCTCCACCTCTATCACTTCGAATTATTTTAATTCGTTTACCAAGTTGATTTTCAACCTCAGCTTTATACTTGGTAAAGGCATCTAGTGCTTCGTCTTTGCTACTTAATAAGTATAAGTAACAATATCTAGTACAATCATCAATAAACGTGATGAAGTACTTTTTACCACCTCTTGTTTGTACAAACTTCAAATCACATATATCAGTATGGATTAAACCAAGAGGTTCAGTACACCTTTCAGTCGATGGAAAAGGTAACTTAGCCATTTTGGCTTCAATACAAATTTCACATTTCTTTTGTGAATCAATTTTTGAAGTTGGTAATAATTCCAAATTCATTAATCTTTTAATCGCATTTAGATTTACATGTCCTAATCTAATATGCCACAATTCAGAACACTCAAGCAAGTAAACCGAAACAGAATCAATTTTATTAATGCTCGAGGCAATAGGGGTTACACGGCGCACAGCCATTACATTCATTTTGAACAGTCCATTGTCGAGATAGCCCCGACCAAGGAAAGTTCCAAACTTAGTCAAAATAAACTTCTTAGCATCAAATACAAGTTTAAAACCATGCTCAACTAGAAGAGACCCAGAGACTAAGTTCTTGCGGATGTCCGGGACATGCAGCACATCCTTCAACAGCAGCTCCTTTCCAGAGGTGAGCTTCAGGGTCACGTTCCCAACTCCAGCAACAGCAGACGAGGAAGAGTTCCCCATGTGGAGCTTTCGGCCAGACGAAGGAGCATAAGTAGAAAATGCATCCTTATCAGAGCAGACATGGCGAGTGGCTCCAGTGTCAATGAACCACTCCTTAGGATTACCAACCAAGTTGGCTTCAAACACCATTGCTGACATATCCATTTCAGTCAGCTCCTGCCCAGAGGTTTCAACAAGGTTAGCAGATTGCTTCCCTTTCCCCTTGTACTGTGCAATAGGCTGTTTAGGCTTCTTGCAATCTTTAGCCATGTGGCCAGTTATTCCACAGTTATGGCATTTTCCCAAGAACTTCCAGACCTTGGTGGCAGGCTCTTTCCCTTTAGAGGTATTCTGAGGAGGAGGCAGCTTCCTTTTGGGTTGCTCCATCAGATTCACACGAGGCTCCTCCGGCACACTCCCAGGATTAAACCTCTTACGGTTTTCCTCTTCGATACGAAGCTTGACAACCAGCTTGTCAATAGTCATTTCCTTGGTCTTATGCTTGAGATAGTTTTGATAAGCCCTCCAACTCGGGGGTAACTTCTCAATAGCAGCAGCCACCAGAAAAGACTCGCTGATTTTCATGCCTTCATTCTCAAGGTCATGCAAGATCAGCTGGAAGTGTTGGAATTGAGATACGACCGACTTAGAGTCGACCATCTTAAAATCCAAAAACTTCCCGACGACGAACTTTTTAGTTCCGGCGTCCTCAGTTTTATATTTCTTCTCCAAAGCATCCCAGAGTGCTTTGGCAGAAGTCATATTCCCATACACATTGTACAGGTCATTACTCAGACCGTTCAAAACGGTATTCCGGCACAGGTAATCACCCTGGCCCCATGCTTCATAAGCCGCACGCTTATTAGCATCAGTTTCATTCTCATCCATGGCCAGAGGCTCATCCTTGAGAAACTTTGCCAAACCCAACGTGGTCTGGTAAAACATCATCTTTTGTTGCCACCTTTTGAAGTCAGTCCCATTGAACTTCTCAGGTTTCTCAGCATGAACCACCGATGAAGGCATGATTGGAATGTTCATGTTCAACGGTGGAACAGTGCTAGATTGGCCGTTTTTCTCAGCACCAGTATTGTCTCCGGTTGTCATTTTTTAGTACGGTTATTTGTCTTGCGTTGTTGGTATTACGTAGCTATTACAGTGCTCGTTTCTGGACTAGTAAACAGTACTACTGAATACTTTACACGTTTCCAGAAACTATAACAAAATAAAAAAGAAATGAACAAGAAGGGAAACACGAACAGGTCTTCAACTTCGATCGAACGTCGGAAATGGATTGCGGGTAGTCGAGGCGTTTTCGCTATCCGCAAGACAAATACGTCCCGTGTATGCTACGGTTTGCAGACGCAATGCCCCCAAAGATACAACGACTTTCTTCTTGTTCTTCTCTGAAGCAACCAGATCAGAACCACCTTTCGAACGGGAAAGAGCAGGGAGTATGAACACTATGATATGCTGGGAATTTCTTTTGCGTTTTTGCTGTGTATGAAATGCAACCTAGGACTCGCTATTTATAGCTGAGCTCCAAGCATGTGAGGGGTCAGCAGCTCTTTACTCAGGCATTTAATCACGTGGTTAATGGGGCCAATAACTTCCCCATGACCAGCACATTCAAACTTTGTAACCGCAACACTTCACGTAGGCCCAATCAACAAAAATAGTTCAGCCCGTCAGCAAAACTATTACGATGGCCAGGCCCAGAAGCCCCAAGGAGCCCAAGGAAGCCCAAGTCCAAGTCCAAGGACGAGGCGAGGCGAGTCGGGTCGGGTCGGGTCGGGACGGGACGGGCCGAGCCGGGCACGGGCACGGGCACGGGCACGGGCACGAGCCGAGCGGACGGACGGACGGACGCGCGTGTGGCGATTGCCATGTACCTTAACGGTCCATGGTCTTACTCACTTGTTGAACACATTAATCCTCCAATCACTTATTAAGTGTAATAACTTTATTACATCTTTCAATGTGGGATGTAATAACTATTACACATTTCAATGTAATAAAGTCATACACTTTATTACATATTCAATTAAATGCCTTTTTAATTGGCTATCTTTAACCATTTATTTCTCACTCACCGAAAATCGGTTTTTGACGAAATAAAATTCTATAATTATCTACGAGCGACGTAGAAAATTATCGTACAATTTATTTCCCAATCGGAATTAATTTTATAGCCAGTCAACTCAGTCAAACGTTGGAAAAAACCAACTTTGACTTTATATTTTCCAACACTTTTTTCCAGAATAACTCTAAATTTGATAGTAATATTTTTCTCTAACAATTATCAAAGCCTTAAAATAAGAATAGTACCTTATATGTGAGAATTAAAAGGGTTAAAAAAATCTAAAGCAAATTTTGAATATTTAAATACAGTAATAAATAATCGTCAATTGTAATTATAATAATATTAGCCTCTTAATTATTAGATCCATATTTTCTACACAAATATATTTTACATTTCTATATATGTATAATTTAAATATGGCATGATAACAATTCGCATACCTATAAATAACCAACATATTTTCTCAATTAATCACTTCTTCTCTCGGAAAAACAAAACTATATACACACCACGTATTTCATATGGCGGGATATAGTACGTACCATAACATGCATGACACAAATATTATTGTTTTTATCGGCCTTGTTTTTTATCCCTAATTTATTTTCCGCTTATTATTTTTGCAGATCCTTCGTGGGCTCCGATCTTAAAAACGAGGAGTGATGAGGTGGTTGAGTACGGAAAGTCTGCCGTGAACGAGTACAACAGTCGCAACCGTACAAACTTGGTATTCACGAGTGTTCACCAAGGAGCCACGCGGTATGAAGTTGATGGAAACTTTCACATTTGGCTCGACGTCAAAGTCATAGACGGGCCCAGGGGGTCCTATCGAGAAACTTGCAGGGTGGAAATGTCCGGGCCGTCTCGAAATCACTTGTCTCTCGATTCACTTACAAGGGAATGAGAGTATATATATAGGTCGTGGAACAAAATTTATGCATTTAAGTATTTTAGATTTGAATATACAGTAGTACGTTTTTTTAAGTAATATGCATTAGCTAATTTTATATATATCAAGTAATTTTTGTTTATTCATGAATAATAATAAATTCTTTGTTTTTTTTATTTTTTATAATAAAATAAATTAAAAAATTAAAATGTTGAACATTAAGGCTGCAAAAACCTCGTATGGAGTATTTATTTGACCTTTCAAGTTACTCGGCTCCTTTAAACCTCTATAAATTAATCGATAATTTTTCATGGGCAGAATGTGCTCGTGGACAGAATTTTTTTTCACGGCAGAATTTGTTCATGGACAGAATAGAATTTTAATTTTGCGTTTTTTTTATTATAATTTACATAATATATATATTTTACTTATTATTTTTATATATTAAACATTTATTTTTATTTAACGGTCTTTTTTTTAACTAAAATACTAAAATATGTAATAATTTTAATTAAAAAATTATATTTTTATTTTTTTTTATATTATATGAATTAATAATAGTATAATATATATTAATTTATATCTAAATATAAACAAACTATTATTTAAATTAATAAAATAATTTTTTAAAAAAATTCTGTCTTGGGCGGATTTTGCACATCCTTAAATTGTCCCTAAATTAATAATTTTGAAATTTTATTAATTTAGAGAGTTTATTAATTTATTTAGTATTTTTTTTTTAACGTGAAATTTTATTAATTTAAAGAAATTATTAATTTATGAGTATATTTTTTTTATTTAAAAAATAAGTCGAGATTAGAAGATTCTATTAATTTATTGAATATTAATTTATAGAGAGGTTTTATCGTAAATATCAAATTGCTAACTTTTTTAATAATTCGAATGGTCCCAAAACGAATTCACTCCAATTAATTCTAAACTTAAAAGACCGAGAGTGTCTTGTTTGGAAAGTTTTTCGTTTGATGGGCTATTAGCCTATAGGTTTATTTGGATAGGTTTTAGATGAGAAAGTGGGCCACAGTTTGGGCCATAACTTTTGGGCCACAGTTTAGCCCATAGCACGAAAACCCCCAATTCATAATTCAAACCCCCAATTCACAATTCAATTAGGGCTTTCGCCACCGAAGGATTGATTTGAGGTTAACCTTTTTTTTTTTTTTTTGGGATTTTCTTTCGTCAATTTTGACAATTCTTTGTTAAAGAGTCATTGATTTCACTTTCACGAATTTCATTTCATCCACTGACGTTGTTAAGTACTCCATTGATTTCCGTTTTTCATTTCTTTACACAATCCAGCTTTTTTTTTTGTAAATCTGTTAAGTTACCAAGGCACTGATAAGTCGACGGCTTGGAATGATGCATCAAGTTGTTCAAGCGAAGGAGAGGCCGCTCCAGTTGACGATGGGAGAAGTGGTAAATTTTCCGGAGCTTTTTCACCCAATTTTTTTTAGCGTATTATGTATTTTGGAAATTTCTGGTTTAATGCTTTATGGTTCACCAAGATTTCGTTGTCGTATTCTTCAATATAGTGTGAGAAAATATGAATTAGATTAATGTGGATAGAGAAAAAATCAACTGCAACCGATTGAGTTCGATAAGTCTTTGTTGTAAAGGGTCCCCGATTCTTGTTATGATCCAAGTGACAGTGCTCCTCTAGTGTGATACGAAAATCAGAAGAGGGACTGAGGGCCCCCCATCAAGTTTCTTGTCTCTTTACATGCCTGCTCCAAAATTTAGTATTGTTGATTGACTGGTTTCATTTTGAGCTTTCTTTGTGATGGCATTGACTTCATCGGTTTACGAAAACGTTGATGTTTCTTTTGGTGACATGAAATTGGTTTAGAGAGTAGACACTAGAGGGAGGAGTTGTCTATGAAAAATGTTTCATATGTAACTCACTATGGTGATCTAATTCTAAAATATTTTCTTAGAGTTAACAAGTAACATTATTTTATTGTTACATAACTCTTGCACATTTTTCTGTGGATAATATTTTTTTCCTTGCCCTTTAAGTTTTATGAGCATGGGGGTTAGGGTAAGTGAAGATTGGTAAGATTTGGGCTTTTGCTTTTTTTTTTTTCTGCACTCGTGCTGGTGAACTCGCTTGATTTTCTTCACTCTCTTTCAGAATTTCTCCCAGGCTGAGGATGTACGATTGGAGACTACCCGTGCAAGATGTATTTACCCTTTGAATATTTTTTCTGTTCTATCTAAAATTTCACTGATATTCTTGGAATTCATGAGTAATAGAACCCATTTCTTCCTTGTCAGTTTCAAATGTCCTTAAAAGGCATGGAGAACTGTCAGAGAAACTTTCTAGGTACAATTTATATCTCTGATTTTGATTTTTGGCTGGAATGTACACACACACACACATATTTATATGTATAATGATGTTAGTCGCATGTATTTCTTTGCATGTAAATGGGTGATTTTCTGTAACTTTAATATATGATAGTGCTTCAAAAATCTGTTAATCTCTTCAGGGACTCTGACAAGACCATCTTTGAACGATTGCAAAGAGAATTTGGGGCTGCACATGCTTCTCAAACACAAGGTAAATATTTATTTGAACTCCTTTTTTCTTCTTAATGTATATATCTATATTTTTCTGCTCATTCGGTCATTCCCATTCCACTCTCAATTATTATGTACTGATTCTGATGCAATGTTTATAATCTTGTAGAAATATGTTTAGATGGGGAGCAATGGAATGATGGGTTATTAGCTACAATAAGAGAACGGGTATGGTTTGGCACGCTCTGGTTAACTACGAGTTATAATTCTTTATGTTCAATTATTAATGGAACTAGAAATGCGACTTAATTAGTCCTGCACATACCTAATTTTTCTATGCTTTCTCCATTTCACAATTAAATTCACGTTTTCCTTTCCTAATGCACTTTCTTTGTTTCATTATGTTATATTGTAGTTCCTTTGTGAATATTACATTGATGGTTATAATTGTATATCAGGTTCACATGGAGTCTGAAAGGAAATCAATACAATCGCAAGTTGATGCTGCTTCTACATTGCCAGATCCTCTTCTTGAAAAAATAACATACAGAGTTGGAAATAAAGTAAAACTTGCTCGTTTATATCTGAGTACATTCTAAACTGATGTCTTAGAAACAGATATGCTGGTCTTTGCACTATTGGCATGTCTCTATATCCCTCTAAGGGTGGCTCCTCATATAAAAAATTAGATATGCGCTGGACTAATCTTGACTAGCTTCCCGTTAACAACTCTTAACTGTTAGCTTACTCTTAACGGAATTTGTGAAGTTGAATCATATCTTGAAACACTAAATATTTTGTTACATGGGTTTTCTTATGGCTGGTTAGGATTACATAATTCATGATGAGTATCAATTTTGTACCTTGAACATAATATGCACATTTAAAGAGGTCTTTAAGAAGGATTATGAGGACAAAGAGAGTGCTATATGCATTAGTGATTCAGTGGGCAAAGATGTAACCAAGGCCAATGGATATTCGAACAATATAATTCTTAGAAGCATTAAGAATATGAAGTGGGAATCACATGTTCAGTAGTTTTAATAATTCATTGTATGTTTATGAAAACAACAATGGGCTGCACATTTCACCACCTTTAGGGACCCTATTTATGTTGAGATCAAATTCATTTATGTTGATTGTAGTTCTAATAATCCAATTGAAAATTTTGATTGGCTTCTTACAAGTATGTTGAATGAGCAGAGGATATGTTGTCTGAATGGAGCCAGGATTGGCATTCAATATGAGACAACATATGCAGGTAATAATTGCTAAATTCATGGAATGCGTATATTGCACGGTGTGAAAGTTCAATATTATCTGCTAAACTAGACTAGCTAACTTTCTTAAACTGAATTTTTTAGATCATAAAGAGTCATCTATACTCGTTAAAATAAGATAGATTGATGAAACATAATGAAATATTCACATTTCGAAAGTTAAATCTGATGCTAGGACCTTCAACTATTTTTAATTTAAGTATGATGAGTAAGTAAATGCATTGGTTTTGCAGGAGAACCGTGTGAAGTGTTTCATTGTGTACTTGAAAGCAAGTCATTTCTTGAGAAAATGACAGTTCTTGAGCATACAGTTCCCTTTTTCTTGCCAATACATGATATGGAAATTGACTATCTATCTTCTAATGCCATGGTGAGGTTAGCTGCTTAATATTTTATTTTGAAACACGATTAGTCATTCATATTTGAGAAGTCTAATTCTTTTTGCTTTTTCTTTTCCTTAATATTTTTGGATATCAGAAGTTCATAGACCATTTGGGAGACTTGCTGCAGGCTTATGTTGATAGACGAGAGCAGGTGTGTCTTTCATTAATAGAAGTATCTTCAAGGCATTCTAATTTGATTTGAAAAGAGTAATAAAGCCAGTCTTTGTAAAATATGATTCATATGGGTTTGTGGTTAGAATTTAATTTTTGAAAGCACTATTAATTGTTCTATATTGTTAAGTTAACAAGTTTGCTCATGAAGATCCCCAACAGTGAACATCTCTTCTTCACTGTCTACAATTGTTATTTTCCAGGTTCGCCTTATGAAGGAACTGTATGGAAATCAAATTGGAGAGTTGTACTGTAGTCTTCCGTATCATATGGTTGAATTTGTCCTTGCAGATTTTGATTGGTAGGTGGAGGATTTCTTATAATTATAAAATACCCCTCGCAGTATGCCTAATTTAGAGAAAAAACAGCTATCATACAAAATTACAAAAATACCCCTGATATATTATTTTCTTACATTTACCCCTTAAAAACAAAAACATTTCGAAACATCATTCACATTCTTAGAAGTATTACTGTTAGCCCCATAACATTGATTCAAAACCTTAGGTGGGGTTCTTTTTTGTATTTTGTAAATCTTAGCTTGTGCCCTTTGTAATTAGGTGAAACCTCGAGGGCGATTTTTTAACTTTCCCTTCAACTGAATTGATATCTGTACAATTTTTGTTTCCTGACAAGACATTTTTTTCCTGACAGTAAGGTGACAGTGGGTCTTAAATACAGCAATCTTGCCTCTACACTTCCATCGGGGGTCATTGTATTTGCATGGCCCATGAAGCAACATAAGAGGCTTCGGACTAGCGTATCCCCAATCAAAAGGAAGGATGTTTCGGGAATTAAACTTAATCCATGTCATTTGGTACAGGCTGAGCATGCATTAAGATCGATGAGTTTACCTGAAGGTTGGACTCTTGATTTCTGTCACACTCCCTGTTCACCCCGCCCTCCTAAACCCTCTTGCACTAACACACATACCTTCCTTATATATGTCCATGCCTGACTACACACGAGGGATATTTACAAAAGCTAACTTTGAAGGTTCATCCTAATCAAGGGTGCAATTTTCTTAAAGAGGCACACGTGAAGGGGGTGTTTGTAATTTTGAAAGATAGCTGGGGGGATTTCTGTAAATAAGACCAAACTGAAGTGGTCATTTTTTAATGATATGCCTTTTCTTTCAGCCTTTGCAGATATCGTTTTGAGCATGCCCCAAGCTCTCAAAGAAGTGTCGTCAGAGCACTACGCCTAGTTGACATGTTTTCCGAGAGACAAGATGCGCATAGTATAATGTTTTGATCGTTTTGTATCCTATTGACTGTATAGTTGTCAGTATGAAATTGAGTGTCGTAGTGAAAAAATAAATAAAATGGATATTGTTGCAGTTATCGTTTTCTCATGCATTGCTGAATCTCCAGAATAGGTGCATATGCGATGATAATGTAATACGAATCCGTCAGAAACTAGCATGAGAATACTATCAGTTTTCATACTATATAGTCGACTGTTATATTTAAGTGAATTTTCGTATTTGGTAGTGTGGATGTTTGACATATTTTAGTGAATATTGGCAGCTTCTTTATTTGAATAAAACCATTGTTGCATGTACACTTGCCCCTTTGTTTTGGTCAATTTATGACCGCAGTGCAAGACTTCTTTATAATTTGATTTATTAGGGTTTTTATCTATCTACAAAATAAACAAAAATCTTAATAAATACACTACTTCCGTCCTGTAAGTATTTTTAAGGTTCTTTGCAAAGATTTTTAAAAACACTTACTACCGAGGGAGTAGTAATATTTTAAATTATTTTTTAACTTAATAATCAAGATTTAAAAAATTATACAATAATCATTTTATAATTCAGGTTGCAAAGTTCAGATTCCATATAATCAAAGACCTAATACCAATTATTCAATGTCTTTGTCCATGAGGAAGAAATGTGGGCGAGTTCTTATCTATGACATCACAAGTTCTCCTCTAGAAGTATGAATTATGTTGTGTTAATTAGAGTATTCCTTCCCGTGTACACGTTGCTTTAAGAATATAATATTAATCGTTGAATTTTAAAAGTTACAATGTAAAAATATTTGTATTAAAAGTGTGAGTTCAAATTTCTTTAATAATAAAATGTAAACTTATCAACATGGAAAATATGTGGAAATGAACAAAAACTCAATTTTCAAAGCTGTCTATTATTCCGGCCTTGTTTTCCATACATTTAACAATAATATAACATGACTTGACTGAACCCAAGAATCAGTTATTTATATTTCAAACAAGGTTGAAGGTTTGTGAACTTAATCAACACAAACACAAAATAAAACACAATAAAAAATCTGAAGATTTAATTAATTGAGAGAAGATGGAAGAGAATTGTGGAGGAACAAAGGATATAAACGATGAGGAAGAGAACATAGTTGCCCCGGGTTTTCGGTTTCATCCGACCGATGAAGAGCTTTTGGGTTTTTATTTACAGAGAAAAGTGCAGCGAAAATCGATCGCTCTTGATCTCATCAAAGAGGTTGATATCTACCAATATGATCCATGGGATCTTCCAAGTAAGTATATATGAAGCTCTACAGTTTTCTCGATTTCTTAATTACTTGTTCGGGTCGAACAATTTTCCGTTTTTTGTGGAACATATGTAGGGATGGGAATATGCAGTGGAGACAAGGAATGGTATTTTTTCTGCATGAGAGGGAGAAAATACAGAAACAGCGTAAGGCCGAACAGGGTGACTTTAACGGGGACAGGATTCTGGAAGGCCACAGGGATCGACAAGCCTATTCATAAGTCGTCAGCGTGCAATAACAAGTGTATTGGCCTCAAGAAATCGCTCGTTTATTACATAGGAAACGCCGGAAAAGGGACGAAAACAGAATGGATGATGCACGAATACAGGTTCCCACCAAGTGCTTCTTGTATCAGTAATCAAGAAGCTGTGAGTTCTTGTTTTTTTATCGATTTATTTTGATAGTCTTTTTTCGTCGATAATTTATCCACATATATAAAAATATTATTTGCAGGAAGTTTGGACACTGTGTAGGATATTCAAGAGGGAATTATCGATCAACAAGTTCGCACTGGACTACAAAACTGCAGTCAGAAATGCAAATTCGCACGAAATAAGAAGCAGGAGTTTCAGCATTAATACTGCTCCCGAAGTGATATCTGTTGTTGGATCTCCGATCACCTCATCGAGCTCGGAGCCATGGAATGCGAGCGATGATACTGGATTCTTCGGAAACGGAAACTGGGATGAGCTTGGATCGGTTATTCGATTCCATGACAAAATAAATTAAGTTAATTAGCTATATAGTCTGATGAATAACTATTTTGCTTTTTTTTTTCTCTAATAAAGGAAATATACGATCACACGATTGATGATCGAGTAGTATATACAACGAGAAGCATTCCTACAGTTAATTTACACCTAAAAATTTCACCGAATATGTGCACTCAACCGTCGACAGACACATATAAGGTAACACGATAAACGTGACAATACTAAAAAGGAAAGTGAAGATGAATACAAACACACTAGATTGAGGTGGAACACTTTGCAAAACCTTGGATTACTATAATAACCCTATTACCTAAAGTTGCTAGTACTTAAAAACGCTTAAAAAATGAGAAGGAAGAAAAGTGGTTGATACGACGTCGTCAGCTGGTCTAGTACGAGTGTATAAGAGTTCTGTAAATCTTCAACTCAGAATACTGTATTTATCGTTTTTTTTCTTCCTGATTTTCTGAAAAGAGATGATTATAAATTCCGTTACGCCCAGTTGGAAATCTCTCTGAAACTCAGCCGCAGTTTGAAGGGGGCGATGAGCGCAAACGAGTTCCGGTTCTTTTTGTCCTGCGACATTAATCACCCGGTGACTTTCATTATCGAGAGACTGGAAGGAAAATTATCCCCTCCTAACCCTCCCGATTCAGGTGTGATCTCGTGGATACTATTTTATATATATTTATTATATTTGTACTGTTGTTGATCTTGTGATAGTACTGTGAATTGTCTTGTTCAGCTGATGGTGACTGTACAGAGGAGATGAAACCGGAGTTGTACGTCGAGTGTTTGTTGCACATCGATGGTGCGCCGTTCGGGCTTCCCATGAGGACGAGGTGTTGTAGCGTTTTTCTGATTTTGAAAATCAGTTTAGGTTTTGGGTGAATTTTGTGTTGAGATATGGTGTGGAAAATGCAGGTTGGAATCCGCAGGTCCAGCTTATTGCTGGAACGAGAAGATCACGCTGAGTACCAAGTATCACGACTTGACGGCGAATTCGCAGCTTGCTTTCACAGTATGTATTTTGGATTTCATTAAGGTTTTGACCTGAGCTATTTTATTTTGTTATGGAAATATGTTGAACGACATCGTTTTCTTAACAGGTCTATGATGTTTCTTGTTGCGATGAAGTGGTTGGTGGAGCCACCATTCATCTCTTCAATACGAAGAAACAGCTGAAGACTGGGAAGTATAAGCTTAGACTCTGGCCGGGCAAAGAGGCCGATGGCTCTATAAACACAACGACCCCAGGGAAGGTAAACTTCAAAAATCATATACCAGCCTTAAAGTTAAACATTCGATGAGATCAGAAAATTTAGGATAGTCGAATAAAAAATGGGTTCCAATGTAAGGCAACATTCACGTCTGAAGGGCATGTTTTGTCTTGGGTGTTTCTGTAACTACCCCAAACCTCTTTGGTAGTTTTTTGTAATCATCCTAATTTCATTCTCATTCAGACTGTACTTGCATGTTATGACAGGTACCTAAGGAGGAGAGAGGAGAATTAGAACGTTTGGAAAAGCTCATGAATAAGTATGAGAGAGGACAAATTCAAAGAGTTGATTGGCTTGATAGGCTTACATTCAAATCCATGGAGAAAATTAAAGAACGTGAAAGTATAAAAAGTGGGAGTTCTCAGTTGTATGTTATCGTTGAATTCCGTAGCTTTGAACATCGAGTGGTTTTCCAGGTACTTTCTAGAATATACTCATTCATTTATTAACAGAGCGTTTTATTTAGTTATTACTTACATCACCCCATTTTTTGTCTTAATACTTACTATTTACACCGTAATGAGTAGATGCTGCTGCATTATGTGCCAGTAATATACTGAATCACTGATATGTCAATAAGTCTTGTAGATTTCATCTCTGACCTACATTTCTCATGCATTATTGACTCTGTTCATTGATGATTTTAACTATATATCTTCGGGATACAAAAAAATGGAGTTGAAGCATCTTTACACTATTCATGCTTTCCTTGAATTCTTACGTATCATAATGATGTTGTTACTTAGCCAGTTCCAATGAATTCGATCAAAGTCAAACATTAGCTGAGCTCCAGTAGCTTGATATTTTTTTCTGGAATCCTGTTAATATCAATATTTCATTATATATATATATATATATATATATATATATATATATATAAAATAAATTTAGATGAAATTATTCAAAAAAGTCTTGTTTTCCGGGTCGTTAAAAAACTACCCTGGGGTTTAGTATATCTTAAAAAAAAACATTTTATATTTTAAAACTGACCAATAACCATTGCATATCTGTGTTTCTAACCTCATTGTTTGTATATAAAATCAAATCTAATATAAACTTTGGTTTGCAGGAGCCTGGTGCTAATTTCTTGATTCCATCTCCAATAGCTTCAACTAATGAGCTCGTTACTGTCTGGGACCCTGAAGTGGGGAAAATTAATCCCTCTGAGCACAAGCAATTAAAGTTGGCGAGAAGTTTAAATCGTGGCATCATTGACAGAGATCTTAAACCCAGCTCTACTGAAAGGAAGTAAGCTTTATAAATTAGATTATAACCTTAAGTCTTCATTTATCCCCTTTGTATTCAAAGTTGCAAGTGTAACTCCCCATTGAGATAAAATTTAAACTGCTTCTTAAATCCTGAAATCGGTTTGATTGAAGTATTTCAAGTGTCAATCACTAGGGTTTAAAACATGTACTCTTATGGGTATTGAATAAATATATTTTTCCAGCTTTGTATATATTGTATAATCTATGAGACACTAGTCAATCGTGCGTTCTTTTGGTCTATTGCATTATGCAATCAACTTTCCTTCATATATCTGAAACCTTATTTCTGGCTCTTTTTAATACTATGTCGCAACTTCAAGAAAGTTCCATGTAACTTCTTCTAGTGCACTCAATATTTTTGATTTGTTCTTCAATAGATCTATACAAAGAATATTAAGATATCCTCCAACAAGGACTTTGAACGGAGAAGAGAAGCAGCTGCTCTGGAAATTTCGTTTTTCACTGATGTCTGAGAAAAGGGCCCTGACAAAGTTTTTGCGATGTGTTGAATGGAGTGATGTCCAGGTAAAATGGTAAATTTCAGAATGCTTATCATTCTTGTTTTTCTGTTCTTGACTCATCTTGAGTTATAAAATCATGGTAAAAGCTGTGATTAATGATTATACCCCTAATTGTATCTTCACTGAATGTTTTATCAGTTTATGTTGGTTTGTGCACAGCACATTATCAATTTTTTGTTTTTGTCTACAGGAAGCGAAGCAGGCTTTAGAACTCATGGGCAAGTGGGAGACAATTGATGTTTGTGATGCACTGGAGCTTCTATCTCCAGTTTTTGAGAGTGAAGAGGTTAATGATCTGTATACTTGTTTGTATATGTATGTTTCCCAAGTGTGACTTTTCTTTAAATTATGTTTCATTGTATGTATAGCTTAATTATTTTGTGCCATCTTAAGCTCCTCAAACTAAACATGCTGAGTAGTTCATGCCATCTGACAATTATCAATTGCACTCTTTGTCATTTTCTTTGTAAAATGATCTTAATGTCGCAAGAATAACTTGACTCTTATGTGTATCAGCGTATTACATTTTCTTTGGTAAAATGATGCACTCATTTTTTAATCAATATCCTTTTTGTTAAGAAAGTGATCCAAATTAATTCTGAATAGTGTGCTGAAAACACAGTATTTGAATTAATGGCGTCTGCTTGTATTTTGCTGTAGATTGCATTGCATCGTATTCTATTACATATTTGAGAAAAACTATCCTTATGTGCTTTTTGTTAGAAGCATATCTGTTTTTCTTTTTAAATAAAATATTTCTGGATCTGAAATTTCTTATTCTAGTAGATCATTTAACTTTTCACTAAAATTTAACCCATTAGGACAGGTCCGTGCATATGCTGTGAGTGTTCTTGAAAGAGCTGACGATGAAGAGCTCCAGTGCTACCTACTTCAGTTAGTTCAAGCACTCCGTTTTGAACGTTCAGACAAATCTCGCCTTAGCCAGTTCCTTGTGCAACGGTGTAAGCTCAGTGCAACTTTGGATACAATTTTTCTGACAAGCTCTAAGATGTTTTTGTTCATTTCTATATGGTTTTATGTTTTTGGCAGCATTACGCAATATCGACTTGGCTAGCTTTCTCCGGTGGTATGTCACAGTGGAACTCCATGATCCTGTTTACGCAAGACGTTTTTATAGCACCTGTGAGATTCTGGAAGAAAGTATGTTACAGGTCTGTGAATTTCTCTGATCTGCTCATCCTCCCATTGTAATATATGAAACTTTTTATTTACGGCCTTATTAGATTGTTCTTAATTTGTCTGAGAGTTGCCGACTTTTGGAGAAACCATATTCTCACAATGCAGGTCATGTATTAAGAATATAACAGAAACCACCCAGTCTCCAATTAATAATTTAATCTTTTCCTGTTGTCCGTAGTATCCTTTTTCTTGTCATTTTTTTTCTTTTCTAAAACCAGTTCTTGCTGACTGTGATGCATCATATCAGCTTGGGCCGTCCACCAATAGTAATGAAGATGGTTTCAAGCTTTGGCATAGTTTGATGCGTCAGACTGAGCTGACAGCAAAGCTGTGTTCTATAATGAGAGAAGTGAGAAATGTAAGGGGTGGAACTCAGAAGAAGATTGAAAAACTTAGGCAACTGCTGTCCGGGATTCTTAGTGAGCTTACCTACTTTGATGAGGTACTTGCATTATTACATATTGGTGATTTCTGGTGCCTTCCTCTGCTAAAATGAGGAATATATAATATAACTGTGTGGTTGATTACAAATACCCATAAGGTTTAGTCTGGTTTAGAAAATGAGGCAAAATCCCAGAGGTATATTTCAACATTATTTCAAAATTATATCTACTTTTACAAATTGCAATTGCAATAGGGGAGTGCTTGTAAGAAAATCCAAATCTGAAAGGTGGTGTTTGTGTGTGTATTTGTAGTTAGGTCAAACTTCGTTGGTATCTTTAGTACAACCATACTTATATTGTGAGAATTAAATAAAATCCTTTCTTGTTTAACCAGCCAATTCGGTTACCTCTTTCCCCAAGGGTCCTTATAACTGGGATAGTACCATCAGAATCATCAATCTTCAAAAGCGCACTGAATCCTTTGCGCCTTTCGTTTAGAACAGCAAGTGGTGGAAGCTGCAAGATCATATTTAAGAAGGGTGATGATCTTAGGCAAGACCAGTTGGTGGGTGCCCATGTTCTTATTCTGCTTTATTCATTACAGAGTAACTAATTTCCAGTTAAGTAATGTGTTGGGTTTAAAATCAGGTTATTCAAATGGTATCGTTAATGGATAGATTGCTCAAATTGGAGAATCTAGACCTGCATTTAACTCCTTACAGAGTGTTAGCAACGGGGCATGATGAAGGAATGCTGGAATTCATTCCGTCCAAAACTTTGGCCCAGGTAATTAACCATATAGCTGATTTTAGGGATATTGACAAAATGTGCATTGAAGTTTGTCTTGGTTAAAAAAAGTAGCTAATTTTGGAAAAACAAAACCTTAAGATGTGATTACCGTCTTACATTGTACCCCAACGTTAGTTGATGGAACTTGCTTTAATAAAATATTTTACAATTACACCCTTCACCAATTCTAATTATTATAAATACCCCAGCTTCTTATCTGGCTGAAGGTTCAGGATATAATTGTAAAGTGTAAGATGAAAAGTTGGGGTTATTTGTAATATTTATAAAAGCCGAGGGATGTATTTGTAATAATGTTTGATGCTGTCAGTAATATCTGTGAGAAAAGCTCAAGTGTAGTTTTTGTGACTATCCCAAATACGATGAAATAAAAAATGTTTTTAACTTATATGTTTCATTTGCACTATTCAGATTCTATCCGAACATCGAAGTATTACAAGCTACCTGCAAAAATTTCACCCGGACGAAAATGGACCTTTTGGAATAACTGCAACCTGCCTTGAAACATTCATAAAAAGCTGTGCAGGCTACTCAGTTATAACGTATATATTGGGCATTGGTGACAGGTGATTTCTAGTATCCCAATTTCCTATTTATCTACTCTTGTTGCACTAATAATAGGGATAATTACAAAAACTCCCCTCAGGTTTGGAGTAATTACAGAAAAACTCAAATAAGTTTTAAAGTTGCAAAAGTCGCTGAGTTTGATTCTCTTAAGCATAAGGTGTTACTGTAATATTTCTATACATGATAGGTGAATTTTGTTTTTATTATGAAGGTTAAAAGAGATTTGTTGCTGCAATTTATCTCGTAATAATTTTGACCTTAATATTAACTTTATATTTGAGCCTTAATTCTAGAAAACTTGATTTTGATGCCATCTACGAATGAAGCTAATAGGTTATAAATCTTCATGGTCCACAGGCATCTTGATAATCTGCTGCTACAAGATGATGGACGCCTTTTTCATGTAGATTTTGGTTTTATACTTGGCCGAGATCCGAAGCCATTTCCACCACCTATGAAACTTTGTAAAGAAATGGTCGAGGCAATGGGTGGAGCAGAAAGGTGTTTTGAAGCATTTAATTTGCACTTCTTTCTCATCATTACAAAATACCAAGATATCTTTCAAATTTACAATTAGAGCCCCTAGTTATTTGTTTTAATTCTACACTTAGCATCCAAAATAGGAATATTATGTCCTACACAACTCATACAACACATCATGTTCTTACTCTGACCCCCATTCTCCATTTGCAGTCAGTACTACACCAGGTTCAAATCCTACTGTTGTGAAGCCTACAATATCCTCAGGAAGTCGAGCAACCTAATATTAAACCTGTTCTACTTGATGGCGGGTTCCAACATTCCCGACATTGCGTCTGATCCTGAAAAAGGCATACTTAAGGTGAACATCTCCTTCAAAGATTTTTATTTCCTTAACATTCATCATGCCCTTTTTTCTTCCCCCGTATGATGCGTTTTTAATCACTTATGCAGCTTCAAGAAAAGTTCCGGTTGGATTTAGACAATGAGGAGTCGATACATTTTTTCCAAGATCTTATTAATGAGAGTGTTAGTGCTTTATTCCCGCAAATGGTGGAAACCATCCATCGGTGGGCTCAATATTGGCGCTAACCTCAGGTGAACAAAACATTTTTAATAGAGTTCATGTTACTGTGTTGTTTTAAAATTACGTATTTTATCTTGTATCTTTAGTATATCATGTTCTTGATGTATTTTGTTCTGCAGTTGTAGTTGGTGCTGCTGCTCAGTCGACAGACAGATAAAGATACGTTTGGATGTGCTGATTTTTTTATGCAGACGAAAAATGTGTTAATTCATCTGACAACAATGTAAATAAATTTCTTGATTTAGAATTTAGAGATTCTAAGTAGGACATACAAAATAATTTCATTACTTTTTCGTCTCATAGCACTTGCCATATACTTTTCAAAAAAAAAATAATAAAATATAATTTCACCTTCATTCTATACACTTATCCATGATATCACACTTCAACTTCAAATTATTATTTTTACCTTTAATTTTTTTTCTTTAATTTTATTTAAATAAAAGATACACTATTTTTACTAGGAAATTCATGTTCTATTTTATCATGAATTAAAAGTTATTGGGGTCTAAACTTGGCTAGTATTGAACCACGAGGGCACATTTCGAATTAATGAGAAAGAGAGGGACTAAAGACCAAAGTATTAATTGTAATTAATCAACCGTTATTAGTTGTTGATTCGGATCTTCGTAATTGAAGAGGAGGATGGTACAACATCTAAAGCGAAACGTCCAAATATTGTACACCACCGGCCAAGATGGTGATCAATTAATCCTTTACGAGGTATCCCGTATCCCTCAACTGACAGTAGATAGAACGAAAAAATCTCACTACTCAAACATGGTTTAAGAGAGAGAAATGGAAGAGGACGACGAGGAAGAGTCAATAAAAGAGCAAGGAAAAGAAGTAATCGGAAATAGCAGCGAGGATAATCCGTCGCCTTGGAGTCGGAAAATGATGGTGGAAGAGGTGGCGCGGGTGCTGAACGGTGGAGATCTGAGAGCGAAAATCGAGGCGGCCAGAGACGTCAGGCGGTTGGTGAGGAAGTCCTCCACTGTCAATTCCAAGTCCGCAGTGCGCTGCCGCTTTGCCGCCGCCGGAGCTGTTGAGCCGCTCGTTTCAATGCTCCACAATTCATTCCCTCTCGTTGCTCGCGAGGCTGCGCTACTCGCGCTCCTCAATCTCGCCGCTCGCAATCAGAGGTATCACCTCTCTCTCTCTCTCTCTCTCTCTCTCTCTCTCTCTCTCTCTCTCTCTCTCTCTCTCTCTCTCTCTCTCTCTCTCTCTCTCTCTCTCTCTCTCTCTCTCTCTCTCTCTCTCTCTCTCTCTCTCTCTTCCGTGAGTTAATTGGTGATTGTAAAATTTGATTTGGTTGAAAAGTAACCTTGATTGATTGGGGATTGAAGCAACTAAGTGATTACTGTTATCCTTTTTTCACACTGCTCATTTAACAAATTCTTAGGTATGTTCAGTTCTATTGGAGACTATATTCGGCCCATTATAAATTTCTAGTTGCCCAACTTCTCTAACAGTTCGAGCTTTTAGATGAAGCGGTTTCTAACATGGTATCAGAGCCTAGCCTTGTGGCAGGTCCTGGGTTCGACTCCCGCCATGTGCGACTCCACCCGAATTAATTATCCACTTGTTGGGCCTTCCCCTGAGGTTGAAATCGGCCCACAAGTGAGGGGGAGTATTGGAGACTATATTCGGCCCATTATAAATTTCTAGTTGCCCAACTTCTCTAACAGTTCGAGCTTTTAGATGAAGCGGTTTCTAACAAGTTCATGTAATATTTTGCATTTGGATTTAGAAAATATAGTTTTGGTTTCTTACTGATAATCAATTACGAAATTGGGTGACTGTAACAAGGCAGGCAGGCAGTGTAAAAATACGGATAAGCTATCAGTAGGAAAAACATGAAAATAGATACTACAGTAGTATTTTATATTGTTTGCTGAAAATGTGGCTTTCAAAACTTCGGGTGAAAGGCTTTGGATGTTAGTGAAGGGGTTTTAAATCTTGATAAATGATCTCCATATACTATAGTAATTTTCATAGGTCATGATAACGATTTGGATATCAGCCTATGTATTGAAATCATTAGCTTCAAATCCATCAATCTGTATGAAGCCTTAGGTTGCATTTGGCTGAAAGGATATGGATTTTAAATAAGAATTTGAATGAAGGATTTCAATCACTCAGAATATGGATTTAAAATCCAGTATTCTATGCTTTTTCACTCCTCGTTATATGTTCTTATGACCATTTGCTTCGACCCTCAATTTAACATCTGCACTCTACTGATTTAATTTCCTTTTCATTTATTTATTTATCAGAAACAAGATCAGGATAGTTACAGCTGGCGCTGTCACACCTCTTGTCGAGCTGCTCAAATATCAAACCAACATTCTAAGGGAATTATCAGCCGCCGCAATCCTATCATTATCAGCCGCCCCCTCCAATAAGCCAACCATTGCTTCCTCGGGGGCACCCATTCTCCTGGTGCAGGTTTTGTGCACCGGTAGTCTTCAGGGACAAGTTGATGCCGTCACCGCCCTTTACAATCTCTCTACCTCCGAAGACGAACCCAAACAAAACCTCGATATGAAAGCAGTGGGCCCGTTGATTAATCTCCTGAAAGAATCGAAAAAATACTCTAAACTCGCGGAAAAAATCACTTTTCTCCTCGAGATCTTCTCGGGTTACGAGGAAGGAAGAATCGCGATTACGGATGTGGAAGGTGGGATTTTAGCGCTGGTGGAAACGGTGGAAGATGGGTCGTCCATCAGCATGTGCCATGCGGTTGGGTCTTTGTTGTCCTTGTGTGAGAGCTCTCGAGATAAGTATCGGGACCTTATCCTTAAAGAAGGGGCTATCCCGGGCCTGTTGCGTTTGACTGGTGAGAGTAATCCAACGGCTCGGGATAGAGCTCGAGCTTTGTTGGATTTGCTTAGGTACCCACCTCCGGAGAAGAGGTTGACCTCGTCAGAATTGGAGAGTATTGTTTACGACTTTGCAGCGCACATTGATGGGACGGAAAATGTTGTGGAGACTGCTAAGAAATTGCTGCAGGACATGCGTATGGGGGCGAAAAATCAAGCAGTCTCAGAAAATGGCAAATAACAGAACTTACGAGACAGGTGAACGAGGAACTCAAAAATGTACATGAGATGGAATTTCCGCACCGTACTTCTAATTTTACGTTTCTAACCATGACTTCGTTTGGATATGGACCTTTTTTTTGTTTTGTTTTTGGTAATTGTATATTTATGTTAGTTACTGTTAGAGGGGGATAATAAGATGTCTGATTATTAAGACAAGGTGTCTGAAATGTAGTATCGGCTCAGTTGGAGTTTCAATTTCAAAGGGTACATTATAATCCATAGCTTCTTGATGTTACTCTCTGTTCTTTAATCTGTGTAGTCAAAATACCATTTAGCCCTGTGATCAACTGAATCTGAGAAGGTAAGATAACCTATTTCAACTTCGACTTCGTGTTAATGATCATTTTTTTTAAAATTAAATGTGATTATTAATTCGAGACATAAAAAGTAGTAGGATTTTTCTTACAATTTTAGTTGATATCCATTTTTTATTGTTGAAAATATCATGTTGAAACTTGAAATAGCCAAATTAGGTGATTCAACCGACTTTTATTATACTGTACAAATATTGTCTCAATTATTTATCCACAGTTTATTTATAATTTGAAATATTGAAATTAAAAAATTACAACGGTAAACCAACATTTTCATTTATTAAGAATATATAGGTGGGGTGGGGCCGTGGGGGTCTTGACTCTTGATGGTAGGAGCGGATTAATGCGCCGAGTGCGCATTAATTACAAAAGCCCAATAAATCTAGTTCGGTGGGCTATTCGAAAAAGCCCAAAATTTTGTAAAATATTAAATATTACTGAATGTTCTGGAAAATATAAAATCCGATGTCATGGAATTTCCAATTTTAGGCTTCAAGTAAAAAAATTGATAAAATCCGCACGAAATAAAATTTGACCTCAGACATTCGCCCGGCTCATTTTAGCAGCACACATTATCATTTCAATTTCATCACTCCCAAGATTATCCAGTGAGCGGCTGTTGCTCATTTCTCGGTCGACGGCGAATGCTGGTGAGCTGGCCGATCGTCGATCTTCCATAACCACATGAGGTAATCCACACCCGCATTTTTTACTTACATATATTTTGTATCTATACTCAATCTCTTCGATCAGATCTACTTCACCGGAACCCTAATTTCACGCCCGATTTCTGCAATTTGACTTTCAGTTTTGCTTAGCTTGAGATAATCACGAACAAGGAAAAATGTTTAACCGGCCTTCGTTCCAGAGCAGAGGTTTCAGGGCCGAGAATCTCGGCCAGAATGCGCTGGCCTTGATCGGCAACCTCTGTTTCTCCCTATTCGTAATCGGCGTTTTAATCTTCACCATCATCGCCGCCACGTACCAGCCCGAGGACCCTCTCTTCCACCCTTCCTCCAAAATCACCAATTTCCTCACTTCCAACTCCAACGCCACCTTCAAATCCGACGCCGGCGTCGTCAGAACCGGGGAGGACTTCGTCACCCCCAATCAGACTGCCTTCACCACCTTCATCAACCTCACCGACATCTCCGCCGTGAATTCGAATTCCCCTGTGGACGACGATCCTGACCAGATCTCCGAGGCCCACGACTGCAAGCCCGACGACCCGATAGACTGCCGTGGGGACCGCGACATCTTCCACCTCCTGATGAGGTCAGCGATCGAGGCTTTCAAGGACATACACTTCTACCGGTTCGGAAGGCCTGTTCAGGGGAACAACGAGACCACGTGCCACATGGCATGGAGGTTCAGGCCCAAGGAAGGGAAGGCCGCTGCTTTCTATAAGGACTACCGGAGTTTCGCTGTCGTGAGGTCCCCAAACTGCACCCTTAGCGTGGCTAGGATCGGAAACTATCACTCGGGTGGTAATGCTAGGAAGAGGAAAGGGAAAGGGAGGGGGAAAAACAGAGAGAAGGATAGAGATGGATTCGAGAAACTTGCAGCGAAGAACGACGAGACCCCTGTTGCTCTCCCTGATGTTGGGGAAACCGTGGAGGATTCCCTTCCTAGTGTTGAATCCGAGGGTTCGTTTAGTCAAGGCAAGTATTTGATATATTCCGGAGGTGGGGATAGGTGTAAGAGCATGCATCAGTATCTGTGGAGCTTCACGTGTATGCTTGGGGAGGCTCAGTATTTGAACCGTACGTTGGTTATGGATATGAGTGTTTGTTTGTCTAAGATGTACACTGCTTCTGGTCAGGATGAAGAAGGGAAGGATTTCAGGTTCTACTTCGATTTCGAGCACTTGATGGATTCGGCCTCTGTTTTGGACGAAAAACAGTTCTGGTCGGATTGGTTCAAGTGGCAGAGGAAAGATAGATTAGACCTTCATCTCGTGGAGGATTTTAGGGTTACACCCATGAAGCTTGCGAACGTTAAGGATGCTTTGATCATGAGGAAGTTTGGGGCAGTCGAGCCGGATAATTATTGGTACAGGGTTTGTGAAGGGGAGACGGAGTCAGTGATCCAACGGCCGTGGTCTATGATTTGGAAGTCGAGACGGTTGTTGGATATCACGTCGGCCATTGCTTCGAGGATGAATTGGGATTTCGACTCTGTTCATGTCGAGAGAGGCGAAAAGGCGAGTAACAAGGAGCTGTGGCCCAATCTCGATAGGGACACTTCTCCAGAAGCGCTTTTGTCGGCTTTGAAGTATAAGATCGAGGACGGGAGGAATTTGTATGTGGCAACAAGCGAGCCAGATGTGTCCTTTTTTGAGCCTTTGAAGGATAAGTACTCGACTCACTTTCTTAACGAGTACGAGGATTTATGGGATTCAAACAGCGATTGGTATGCTGAGATGAGCAAGCTCAACAACGGGAACCCGGTTGAGTTCGACGGGTACATGAGGGTATCTGTAGATACTGAAGTGTTCTTGAGGGGCAAGAAGCAAATAGAGACGTTTAATGATCTCACCAAGGACTGCAAGGATGGAGTCAATACTTGCACGTCTGCAAGTTAATGTTTACTTGTAAGATCTTTAGTTCAATACTCGAGCCGAATTTATAATTCAGTCATGTGTACTTTTCATGTCCTGTATGTGTTTGCTTTTGAGAAGTGTTTAGTGTTTTTGATGAATGATAGGTTTAAGTGTACTTGAGAGATACAAGACAGCAGATTTGTTTCATTAATTTATATATCTGGTTTTTCATCATTCATTGATCAAATTTTATTCAACCTTTTGGTTTTCATGTTTTATCAGTAGAATTAGTCATTGGTGAACACCTTTTGTATATACACATCTGCCCACACTTTTGTTGTGTATTGTGTATAAATTTACGGTAAACCACCTTGTGCCCGCGGCCGAGGGGTAATTAAGCTAACCGGTTTTTGTCTATGTTCACAAGTTACTACACAAGGTGAATCTACAAGACTTATTTTTCTTCAATTTTATATCAAACATTTAAGTGTCTCAGGTCAAGACATTTTCAAACATTTCAATTTGGTGTGATCATAAAGTTCAAAAAATGTATTTTATATAATTGCAACGGATACGGATGTTATGCTGTGTATTGTGTATTCTCCACCTTAGATTAGGGTGTAATCAAATGAATCCAACGATTAAAAACTACTCTGCCCGTTATATATAATTATGCACATTTATTTAAAAACATAATTTCTTATATTAAATATATTAAAAACATAATCATATATATATATATATATATATATATATATATATATATATATATATATATTTAATATCGATACACATTTAAAAATATAATTTTTTATAAAATATATTTTTCAAGCTCATCGTTTCAAATTAGTTTATTTTATTTATTATTGTATATAATTTTTTTATACTATTTAACTTGTAAATATTTTATAAATACGGTTATTAACATTACAATTTTTAAAATTAAGTTAATAACTTTAATTTATTTTTATTTACCAACTTTCTAAATAACTTAGTATAAAATTTATTTTAAAATTTAAACAAAATAAAAAATATTATATACTTGTTTAACTATTAAAAATTTTATAAGCTTAAAATAAGTTTTGTGAAATGCTTTAAAAAAATTAATTATTTTGTATATATTTTAATTATTTATTTGCGTTAAGTAACTTACAAATCAAGAGTAAATAATATCGTATATATTTTAATTGTTTATTTGCGTTAAGTAATTGTTATTTATTTGCGTTAAGTATTTAATTGTTTAATTTACGTTAAATAATTGTTTTTATTTGCGTTTATAATTAACGGGCACGGGTAGGGCGAATTTATAATTTGATAGGCAGAAGACTACCCGTTAGATTGAATTAATTACAATCTAACGATGTAAAATGCACAGCATAACATCCGGTGCAATTTGGCACCGGATGCCCCCTTAATCCGTATTTTATGGTCAATCTATCTATACCATATTACAGGTTGCTTAAAAATGTAACTGTTGGTTACTAATAATAGTATAGGGGTGAAAATTTGTTTTACCACGTATCTAATTCAAATTAGACTACATTACCCTCTAATTAAACAAATATTTATAAAATAAATTATTATTTCAATATCATATACATAAAGATACGCTATTAGTTTGAACTTGAACTCTGAAGTATAATTTTTTTATTATATAAATATTTACAAAATATTAAAATAAATTATATAAGTATGATTCACATTATATATAAATATAAATCTTAAAAGTAATCGAGAACTTTAAAATAAAATATATTTAAATTACAATATTATGTTCTGATATTTTTTATTTAAATATAATAAAAATGTGATTTTTATTAAATATTATAATATTTAAAGGACATTTATATACTGAAACTAATAACAGAATAAATATAACATCATTAATTAATGAATCATTAAAATTAAAATTTTCTATTATTAATATTTTTGTTTCTATGTTTTATATTTGCAGAATATTTAATAAATTTAAAAATTCTAATTAATAGAATAAATATATCATCATTAATTAATTAATTTAATAAATATTTTATTGATTTATGATATCTTGCATGCAATTACACATATTTTTAGCTGCAGTACTTTATTAATTTTTATTATCTATCATCAGAGCTTGATTATTCTCAACTTCTTGGTATAAATATATATAATTATTGCAGGTATATAAGTCTATTACTTATAAATTGGGTAGTTTTTACATATTTTTATAGAGGTGGTCATTTTTCATTTTTGTGTCATGTAGATAGGTGTTTTTATGTATTAACTCATAGTAGAAACATGAAAAAAAAATCAGAAATTGATATTTTGTGGCTAGAATTTGGGATTTTATAGCAACCTCAGGCTTACATGTCCCAAAGTCATTCATCATTTACTCATATGAATGAGTACAGAAAATATGCAAAAAACATGAACAACATTTGAAACTCACTGCTTGTGGTGATATTTCTAGGTGATATTCATTTGCTTATGCTTAAATCTTTTTTAAATAATAATGCTTCATGTTCTTTCACCATATAGGTTTCTCTCTATATCCATACTCACACGGATGAGAGCAGAAGACCCCATGACAGGCGGAAAGCCGAAGGCAAAACCTAGACCAAATCTATTGTATTATCTTCTTTTATATTTAAATTTGTGTTAAAAGTAATTTTGTATATTCGAAGTTTTCAAATTCTCCTCTTTCTTTACAAAATTAACAGTATTATTTACTTATTTAATAAAATAAAATTGGACGTGACAATTTCAATATGTAATTGATTAATGAAAAAAAAAATGAATGAATGAATTCTCATGGTTAATAGTTGTAAAATGTATATACACTTTACATCGAGCAAAGTATAAAATCATACTAAATACTTTAAATTTACAAATTTTTGTCACAATTCAATATAACTAATTTTATGAGTAAGATATTAATTAATTTAATCAAATTTTGAGCATAGTATAAAATCATACTACTAAATACTTTAAATTTACAAATTTTTATATTTAAATTTGTGTTAAAAGTAATTTTGTATATTCTCATACTAAATACTTTAAATTTACAAATTTTTGTCACAATTCAATATAACTAATTTTATGAGTAAGATATTAATTAATTTAATAAAATTTTGAGCAGAGTATAAAATCATACTAAATACTTTAAATTTACAAATTTTTATATTTAAATTTGTGTTAAAAGTAATTTTGCAGAAGTTTTCAAATTCTCCTTTCTTTACAAAATAATAATGCTTCATGTTCTTTCACCATATAGGTTTCTCTCTATATCCATACTCACACAGATGAGAGCAGAAGACCCCATGACAGGGGGAAAGCCGAAGGCAAAACCTAGACCAAATCTATTGTATTATCTTCTTTTATATTTAAATTTGTGTTAAAAGTAATTTTGTATATTCGAAGTTTTCAAATTCTCCTCTTTCTTTACAAAATTAACAGTATTATTTACTTATTTAATAAAATAAAATTGGACGTGACAAACTATATAGTATTTCAATATGTAATTGATTAATGAAAAAAAAAATGAATGAATAAATTCTCATGGTTAATAGTTGAAAAATGTATATACACTTTACATCGAGCAAAGTATAAAATCATACTAAATACTTTAAATTTACAAATTTTTGTCACAATTCAATATAACTAATTTTATGAGTAAGATATTAATTAATTTAATCAAATTTTGAGCAGAGTATAAAATCATACTACTAAATACTTTAAATTTACAAATTTTTATATTTAAATTTGTGTTAAAAGTAATTTTGTATATTCTCATACTAAATACTTTAAATTTACAAATTTTTGTCACAATTCAATATAACTAATTTTATGAGTAAGATATTAATTAATTTAATAAAATTTTGAGCAGAGTATAAAATCATACTAAATACTTTAAATTTACAAATTTTTATATTTAAATTTGTGTTAAAAGTAATTTTGCAGAAGTTTTCAAATTCTCCTTTCTTTACAAAATTAACAGTATTATTTACTTATTTAATAAAATAAAATTAGACTTGACAAACTATATAGTATTTCAATATGTAATTGATTAATGAAAAAAAAAGATGAATGAATGAATTCTCATGGTTAATAGTTGTAAAATGTATATACACTTTACATGGAACAAAGTATAAAATCATACTAAATACTTTAAATTTACAAATTTTTGTCACAATTCAATATAACTAATTTTATGAGTAAGATATTAATTAATTTAATCAAATTTTGAGCAGAGTATAAAATCATACTAAATACTTTAAATTTACAAATTTTTGTCACAATTCAATATAACTAATTTTATGAGTAAGATATTAATTAATTTAATCAAAAGAGTATAAAATCATACTAAATACTTTAAATTTACAAATTTTTGTCACAATTCAATATATCTAATTTTATGAGTAAGATATTAATTAATTTAATCAAATTTTGATTTAATCTAAAATATAAAATTTTAAAAATACAATTGTAATATCTTAAAAAAATATATAGAGATATGCTTGACATCATTTTACTTTATTAAATTTTAAAGATATATTTGGGATCATTATAATTACAATATATTAAATTAAAAGAATACAACTCTAAATTATTTATATAAAAAAGGATATAGAGATATGTTGACAATCATTTGTGGATTAGTTTTAGATATATACTAGTAATTTGTAAAGAATTTTGTTATATAAATATAATGTGCATCAAAATGTGATATTTTTGAACTTTGATAGTTTTGATTGCAACTCATTATTCATAAATATACAAAATACTTTAAAAAATATATTATTAGTATGAATTCTCTAAGTCAAGTTTTAACTAGTGATATCAAAATCACGTTTTTATTTTATTTTTTTATTTTTTATTTATAATCAATTGTATCAACTTAATATTACGTGAATTAAAAATGTTAAGTGAAATGAAAATGGTGCGTTTTTATTTTAATTTTAATTTTTTATTTATAATCAATTGTATCAACTTAATATTACGTGAATTAGAAATGTTAAGTGAAATGAAAATGGTGAAAATGTTACGTGAAATGAAAATGGTGTTGGTGAATTAAAAATGTTACGTGAAATGAAAATGGTGAAAATGTTACGTGAAATGAAAATGGTGTTGGTTATGAAGTGAGTTGTGATTTCAAAATTAAAGTTATAATTTTAATATTTGGTCTAGATTATAATTAAAGTTACAATTTTAATTTGTTTTAATTAATAAAAATATACAATCGATTAGATATTAATAAAAACACTACATTACTTTAATTAGTATGAATTCTCTAAGTCAAGTTTTAACTAGTGATATCAAAATCACGTTTTTATTTTATTTTTTTATTTTTTATTTATAATCAATTGTATCAAATTAACGTTTTTATTTTAATTTTTATTTTTTATTTATAATCAATTGTATCAACTTAATATTACGTGAATTAAAAATGTTAAGTGAAATGAAAATGGTATAATTTTTATTTTTTATTTATAATCAATTGTATCAACTTAATATTACGTGAATTAAAAATGTTAAGTGAAATGAAATGGTGAAAATGTTACGTGAAATGAAAATGGTGTTGGTGAATTAAAAATGTTACGTGAAATGAAAATGGTGAAAATTTATGTGAAATGAAAATGGTGTTGGTTATGAAGTGAGTTGTGATATCAAAATTAAAGTTATAATTTTAATATTTGTTATAGATTATAATTAAAGTTACAATTTTAATTTTTTTTAATTAATAAAAATATACAATCGATTAGATATTAATAAAAACACTACACTACTTTAATTTATTAAAAATATTAATATAATGTTAACACGAGAATTTATGATACGCACATATTAATAGCAATAAATGTAACTAATTTTAATATTATTTAAGTTTTATTTTTATTTTTTTGCCCAGAAAGAATTAAGTCCCTAATAAAAAATAGAACACAAAATTAAAAAAATATGTCTTTACATATTAATAAAAAAACACATGTGGTTGTTAATAAAAAAACAAGTGTTAGTTTTTCTTCATTTTTATTAATTTTTTAAAAGTTTTCAAAACAAATTTAGGCATTCTTAGTGTTATAGACTCGATACCATCATCCATAAAACCTGGTAAATTTATAAAAATGATATTGTGTTTTATTTTTACATTTTTAATTAAAATCTGATTTTTCAGGAGTTCCATGTACAACACTAAATTATGACTCATTATAAATTACTAAATTATCAATTAGTAAACACTGAAATAGGTTTGTAATAGAACTATTTAATCAAAAGTGTAATACGCGAGTTATGATATTATAATTTGAACCCACAATTTTAAGTATAGAATTTAATGTTCAATTATTTTAAATTATGATATTATAATTTGAACCCACAATTTTAAGTATAGAATTTAATGTTCAATTATTTTAGATGTTTTATTAATCAAAGTAGTTTAAATATTTTAATTATAACCGTAAATTTATATAATATAATAAAATGTAATAACCGATTGTATATAAGTTTATAAAAGTGTAATAAATTTAAATTATTAAAAATTGAGTTATTAAATTCTAATGAAGCTCTATAAATACTTTCTTTTATTGAAATAATAATTTAATTCTAATGAGTATTCATGATTGTATATAAGTTTATAAAAGTGTAATAAATTTAATATAATTAAATTAGTAAAAATTGAGTTATTAAATTCTAATTAAGCTCTATAAATACTTTCTTTTATTGAAATAATAATTTAATTCTAATGAGTATTCATGGTAATTTTTGTAAAAAATAATTCAATTCTTTTAAATTTTTTAATTTTTAAGGTTTAAAGTCGGTTAAAACATTTATATACTTTGACATGTGCTTTTCTGGATAAAAGACGAAGAAATTTCCTGGATAAAGAACAAATTTCCTAAGACTATGTTTAAAATGACCTCTCTACAACTCAACTTCTTGATAAAATAATTATTTCACACCCTTCCACATCATCATCTACACCTAAAAACTTAATTTTATTTTTTCATACTTTATCTATAACTCGTGACCTAACTTTATTTTTTATTTTCTTAATTAATTTATTAATTAATTAATATTTTGTTATATTAAAAAAAATGAAAAAATTATATGTTTTATTATATTATTTATTATTTTAATTTAAAATTATGTAATTATAGTAAAAATGTAAATGTTGGTTACTAATAATAGTAAAAACATGAAGAAGAAAAAACAGAAATTGATATTTTGTGGCTAAAATTTGGGATTTTATAGCAACCTCAGGTTTACATGTCTCAAGTTATTCATCATTTCCTCGTATGAATGAGCACAAAAAAATTGCAAAAACTTGGACAACATTTGAAACTCACTGCTTGTGGTGATATTTCTAGGTGATATTCATTTGCTTATGCTTAATCTTTTTTAATGTATTAATAATGCTTCATGTTCCTTCACCATATAGGTTTCTCCCTATATCCATACTCACAAGGATGAGAGCAGAAGACCCCAAGACAGGCGGAAAGCCGAAGGCAAAACCTAGGCCAAATCTATCGGTAGACACTACGGAAACCGTGAACCGTTCCTTGCCATCAAATCCGGTAGTCGGTCTCCGAAAGGCAGCCAGTGTCCGAAACAGCTGCTCATGTTCGCCAACCACGCACGTGGGCTCCTTCAGGTGCCGACGGCACAGAAAATCCTCATCCGACCTCAGGATGGGTAGCCTTTCGGTCGGGTCAAAGCTCTCCGAGCTTGCCAGTAAATCGACTCATTAAAGTCAACTCTTGAGAAGTTTCTATGAGATATATACATCAGTTGTTCCATTGTTCAATCTATAGGTAAATACAAACTTCAGAAGCCTTGCACAATATATAGAGACATACAACAAAGCATTCATATATGCAAAACAAAGATATCGGTCGAACTGACCCGTCACTACAAAGAGGACGCATAACCGGACTACACACACAGCCGGGTTTTTAGACAAGATGTACAAACCAGAACTTCCTACAGTTACATAATACTCTACCCTTTAAAATTCATCTAATTTACTCAAATTCCCAATTATACATCTTCCATAATTTACAGAAGCATGATCCATAATTTGAGAAGATAAAGGAGCAATTTTCTTAATTAGGATTTTCTCGAAATTACTCACATAGGACAAGCATCCTCTTCTTCTTGAGGCATCATACAATTCCGGCAGAGAGGGCATGTCATGTTCCAATAGTTGAGCCATTTTTCGAGGCACGACCTGTGGAAGACGTGGCCGCACGGGAGTCGGTTAATCTCGGCCGTCCGTTCGAATTCAGACAGGCAGATGGAACACTCCTGATTCAGGGGGCAGTCGCACGCGAAAACCGAGTCATATCGCATGGCCGGCATTCGGCTCCTGAACTCGTCCATGTAAGACTCGGAGGGGCACGGGCGGCACTCTGAGGGCTCCGGCGAGAACTCGTCCCACGAGGCGATGTGGATGCCGATGACGTGGAGGATCGAACGGACGAGTTCCTTGAAGATGGAGATCGACATGGCAGTGTTTGCTAGGATCATGCAGAGGACACCTGCATCGGCTGGGGACGGGAAAGACGATATAGCCATTTTGTTTTAGGCTCAAACCTAACAATGGAGAAGTGGGTAAGTTTGAGTCAGCCAATTCTTTATCAATGCTATCAATTGTACAAAGAAAAACCCACAATCAAGAATCCATTTTTATTTAAGTTTTTTTCACTTTTCTTGGGAATAATTACAAAACTCCCCTGAAATTTAGTGTAATCACGAAAATCTCTAGTAGTTATTCAAAAATTACAACCATTCCCTTGAAATGTTACAAAGAACCTCACAATTTTTTTTAGCAGCAACAATACATCTGTCATGTTACATTGTTCTTTTACTTCAAATTCAGAATAACTAATAAAACAAAAGCTTAAAGAACATGTGTTTGCCGGTAACAACTTCTAGAAAGATTCTCAATAGTCAAAACCATCTCAACACACAGGTGCAGATAGAGCTAAACCATAAATTAAGAAAATCAAACAGCAAAAAAGAATAATTAAACAAGTCCCCAAAAAAATTAAAATTTTGAGATCCCCCTCTATCTCCCCACATGAAAACCCTACCAAGAAATGCAAGGAAAGAAATAAGTTCAAAGAAATAAAATACAAAATTAACCAGAGATTTATATGTACTCACAGCTGAGGTATTGAGCTCCAATAATAACTAAAAGTAATGTTCTTGAAAAAGAAAAAGTGGGATGGGGGTGGGGGTGGAAAGATTGTGCAAGACAAGAAAGTATGGTGTAGAATTTGAGTTGGGGTTTGATGCTGCTGCAGGTAGATAATGCAAAATCTTTCTTCTTTATAAATGAATTGTTTTTTTTAACGATCACTCTTTTTTTTTTATACTGCAACTAAAAGGACTGTTGACCCCACCACCATTATCACTTCCTTGCCCCTCACACCCATGTGACCTTTGTCTTTTACTTGCCCAAATACTACTCCAACTTAGCTTCTTGGAGAGTCCTAAGTTGCACACCCAACTTAAAAAAATGATTTTTTTTATAAAGATAACGCGAGACAAAATGAGTATTAATTAAGTTAAAAAATAAAGAATTTATGAGTAAAAAAAAGTTTAAAAAAAATTAAATAGTCAAATGTTTTTTTTTTTAAGTTGAATACTACCGAAACAATTTTAAAAATATGGAGTATATATATACCATATAAAAATGAGGGATTGTTATTTCTCCCACTGCAAGAAATGAAAAACAATGAGACCTCAAAAAAACAAAAAGGTTGACAACTTTGACACTTAACTACCGCTTGAATTCTAGGAACTTCAAATTTCGTCATTGTAGACATCATGAGTATATGTTTGATTAATTGGTAGGTAAATCAATTGTATTTTTCTTATAATTTGTACTAATAAATATATAATTGATATAAAAAAAATTATAATTTATACCGATCAATTATATTGATATATTAACTAATTGGTACAATTGGTAGTCCGTAGATACAATAAGTAAGTAGTTTTTACCAATATATTTTGCTTTTTATTTTATATATAGAATTTTTTTTCTTTCCTTTTTTTATATAATCATCAATTTTCATGGAAATATTTATTTTATGTTATTAGTTCTAGTTTTTTTACATATCATTATCAATTTTAATAAAAATATAAATATTTAAAATTTATGTGTATTAATTTTTTTACTTTACTTTATATATATATATATATATATATAATTATGATAGTAATGTATTATTAATTTGTTTGATATAAATTGATATATACTATTTACCATGGTACATGAAAATTTTATATTCGCACCATATTTTAATATTTGTATAGTATACTGTACCGTGTACCGTGTACCATTACGATGATATACCATTAAAGTTTGTACGAGTAGGTATATGAATTGATTAGAATAGAATCATGTACAATTGTCACATCTATGTTTAATTACCCCATTTTAGAATAGTTTACTTTTCTAATAGGTGTATTTTATTTTTGGGTTGTTATAAGCTCATTAGCATTTTTATTTCAATTATTTGTAAAATAAATTAGACATTTTTTTCAAGCAATAATAGTAAGCAAGTCTTAATCAAAAATAAATAAATGTTTCTTTAATCATTCTTAGTTGTGACAAACAATTTTCAAAGTTTAATGTGTATGATATTTATAGAGAAACGAGATATAAATATATTTAGAAAATTATTTGAATCAACATTGCAAACAAATCATGTGTGTTGCCTAGAAACAGCTTGGAATTGATTTCTAGGAGTATTTATTTAGACTATAGTTTGGTTTGATAGGTGTGCTTGTGTGCTTGATTGAAAAATGACATGCCCTTAAAATTGTTTTGGAAATCATGTGTGTTGCCTAGAAACAGCTTGGAATTGATTTGTAGGAGTATTTATTTAGATTATAGTTTGGTTTGATAGGTGTGCTTGTGTGATTGATTGAAAAATGACATGCCCTTAAAATTGTTTTGGTATGGAATGTCACTATAATGTATGGTAATGACATTCTTGGATTTTTCCATCTTTACCGTACACGTATTTTGGTTGGATTCATACCAATTGAAGTATACAATTTTTGGTCTAATTTGCAACGTGGTACACAAGATATTTTATGTTATGAGCATCAGATACAAACTCAAGAAGATGAACGGCATTTTCGGCAAATCAAATTTACAGGACAACTATATGTAGTACTGTATTTATAAGTTTGTGTTACAAAATCAACAAATCTCAGTTTGTAATACTTCAGAGCTACAAAATTAAAATTACAAAATGTATTTCTGCTCTTTACATGCAGCCATGAATTTCTCGTCTGGTAAACGGAAAATATATCGGGGGCGCGAAAAGCAGGGGTCATATTTACAATGATATAATCCTTCTCTTTCCATTATGAATGTGTTTCAAGATCTTTCTAAACCAAAAATACTGAAAACGGCCTGTTAATTTGATTGCATTTTAACCCCTGCCACAGAACCAGACAATTTTTCATTGGAAGGTATATGCCGGCCGTTGAGGATGTCAAATTTTATTAGTTACGATACATAATATGAAAGCAAAAAAAAAAAAAAAAAAAGGTGACTTCTTACTCAGAAGCTTCGGGTTGGGATCAACGGGTCGTAATCATAAGCCTCGCCGGCCTTGACAAACCGTCCCTTCACACGCCTCCTCACGTCTGCTCTTTCCTTACGAGACGCGTATCTTACTTTCTTATCGAACCTGTCAGTATTATCACAGAAAATGAATAAAGACTTGGCAAAAGGGAAAGATCACTCAAGGGCTTCCTTCTAGTAAGAGGAGGGAATGGGGTTTAGGGGAACTCTTGAAAATACTAAAAAAAATACAAAAATACCCTTGATTTATGATTCAATGTTGTACCATAATATAAAGTTAGATGCTTTGTTTTGTATTTAGGTAAAAACTCAAGGGATCTTTTGAATTTAACCCACAACTAAATTACTTTGTACTTCGTTTTTACTATTGCCGAATGTTTCTTAGGACATTATCACATAGAAATGAAACACAACTAGAGGAGAAAAAGAACTAAACTTACTTCCGTGCCTTTTTCTTCTCCTTGTAACGCATGACTGCATCACTCCTACTAGTAGAACGCACGGATCCTTCGGGGCCCGCAGGAGGGTACCAAGGTGACTCTCCCAGCAATTGTGATGCCCCGCAATCTTGATGGTCTCCGGCACTGCTCTCCCCGGTGATTCCGGAAAACGAGATGCCTGAGTATGGCTGCCTCGCGAAGCAAAAATTGGGTTCGGTTTTACAGCTAATAACCGAATCCAGAGATGCTGCATTGCTGCAAGCTGGTTGCATTGTGTTCACCCCTCCAATTGACGATCCCTATGAAGTGTTAAAAAAATGGCATTATTAGAAATAGGCTCGGGTTTTTTCGAAATCCTAATTTATCAGTGTTCACCCAAAAAAGTATTTTCTTGAAAAATTCTGTTGCACAGGAACAGAGTTTTTCCAGCCGTTTCCCTACCAATATTATAGTAAGTACTAAAGAGGAATTACCTCAGCAACATAAGCACTCTGGGATCCAGACACGTCCCTCGTCCCAAATATCCCATCAATACCATCATCAACAGACACACCAAATATTTCATCGTAGTTTTCGATACTCAGGTCGACCTCATCTATATTAAAATCACCGTAAAAACTATCCTCACACACATCAGGTCCATTCCCTCCAGATAACAAAACCTGCACAAAAACCACAATATTTTCCCACTTCTTCAAATAAAAAACAAAGGAGAAAAAACAAGAAAAAAAGAGGGTAAACCCACTAGCCTGATCCATGTTATGCAGGGGATTCAACAAATCAATCGAAGCTGTCAATTTATTCGCATCGGGATTAACTAGCCCGTCATTGGTAATGCACATGGAACCCATTCCCTGCTCACAGGTAGAGTCTCCGACCGAAGGGACGTCCAACAGAAAAGACCACATCTTGGAAAGCTCGGCAGCTGACGGGCATCCCGTGTAACAATCAATCACTTGTTTCTCATGTGAATGGCATGTAATATCAGAACTGACATGTACTGTCCAATCACAATTCTGGCAGAGGGATATCTTTTCCTGTATGCATCTCACAATAGCCGGCTGAGAATTGCATCTTTCGCAAACTAGCGTCCTCAGGTGACGTTTGGAAAGTAAATTCGCCGAATGTACATTTCGGTCGCACGATAAGCACAAATTGGCAGAATCCGATCGGCAGTGGACTATGGATCTTTGTTCCCCACAGAAATCACAAAGATAACCCATTACCCCTTTTCCCGACTAGTTTTGACCCTTGTTGTCCAGACGATTTTATCTAAATTGGTAACAGAAGTAAATATTCGTACAAATTCCACAATCTGCATTGAAAGGCACGAAAGAAAATTTGTCAATACGATGGAGCCAATCAATTGAAAGGGCCTACAACACATATTTGATAATCAATAATCATCAAGCAAGCAACCAAGTAAGAGATATAATATGGGGTAAATTGCTGTAACCGAAAACATACGAACTCCGGAAAGATGCATAAAGGCCAGGTTCCTTTATTGCAGAAAAATGTCAAGAACAAATTCTTTAACGATACGTATCATGATAGTATTAAAGAGATGCCAAACGAATAATAGAACCCTTTTAGATCATAAAGAAAGGAACATGTGTTAAAAAGTCTATAGCATGTTTAGGAATCAAGAATCTAATCAAAACAGAGTATGAGGAGTTTAGGCAAAAGTAAATCACCTTGTTTCACTTCAACATAATCATGAATTCATGATTACAAGATGCAAAAAAAAAAAAAAAAAGGAAGGAGAAAATATAATTTATTTATTTTTTTGCACAAATTAGTTGTTCTCAAATTTTAATGCAAAAGGGTCCCATGAAAAATAGCAACTACAACCAAATTTTCAAGAATTCCAGCTGGAAACTGGGAAGTTCAGCAACCTAATCTTTCTCCAAAATATACACAAATTCATATGAATAGAAAAAAGTTTGAATTTTTCCACTACAAGGTTTTCCCAAATTACTAGAGTACAAAAAATTAGGCAAAAGCAACAAGAAAAAGATAACAGAAAATTGAAATGCAAAAAAAATAAAAATGGATGACTTTACCTTAATCAGCAGTGACAGCACCCAAAACTCTCAGAGTACAATAACATGAAAGAAGGAAAAGAACATCATCCTCTTTCAGCAGAGCTTTAAATCTCATATAAACCCTAAAACAATCAGCACCATAAAAGAGAAAGATGGGACCTCTCTCTCTCTCTCTCTCTCTAACAGCAGAAGCAGAGTTCTTTGAGTTCTGACAAAACTTTCAGAGGTAATAAATGTAATAAATAAATAAAGAAAGTGATAAAAAGCGCAGGAGAGAGAAAGCAGGTAGGGCCCATTTCACGTCCTTGAAAGAGAAAGGCCCTGCACTTTTCCCACTCACCCCCCAAACCCACAAAGAAGAAGAAAAAGATTTATATATTTTATAATTTTTAATTATGTAGTCTGAAAAGGTTCAATGTACTATTTAAATAGGTCTATTTACGACATGATTTAGCAATAAATAGTTCCGTCTACAAACGGGCACAAAATAAATACTTTAATTATAGACTAAGGAAAAAACAAGAAGCTATGGAGTACTATACTATAAAACATGAAAATGTGTCATCAGATGTGTGTAAATTTATAATAAGATTTTTTAGTTTATCACAATAAATAACTCATGCTTATAAATTTATAATTTAAGTTTCACTATTCTCTTTTTTTTCGCATTATCTCACTAAAAAAAGAAACACTTACAATCGAACAGAAAAGTTATATTTAATTTTGTGTTCATATATTTATGTATAATTCTTTTTAAAAAATGTTTTCATGTTTATTTCGAACAGAAGGAGAAAAGAGTACATAGTTCGGTTATAGAGGAGAATATGATTTCTTAAAAGAGGCGACCGCGGACGGATAATCTGACAGCAAGACGGCAATAGATTCTGGTGGATATTTTGATAAAATATCATTGCAAAAAGTAGAAAACATGCAACCAATCACAACTCTTCTCAAACTAACACGTGGCGCCCGAGCATTAGAAATAGAAATTAGAGATGATGCACATTGTGTTTGTGTTATCGAGCACGCGAGGCCACCTCACCTCAACACTGGAAATAATTACTAGTACTAGTTTTTATTTATACAAAAACAAGTCCCCAGGGGCATAGCCGAGTGGTAAGGCCTGTGATGATGTGGGTGAAATTCCCCGGCGACGCAGGGTTCGAACCTCGGGTGGGGCAAATTTTCATTGAAATATTATGAAGGTTTGTCCTGGGGTTCGACCTGTTGGCTCTCTCGCACAGGTGTCTGCTACTCGGGCACATCCCTCGATTTACATCCTACCCGATCGAGGGACCTCCGATCGGGTGGGGGTGGAGTTTCTCGTCTCTCCTCCTTATCAAAAAAATATTTATACAAAAACAAACACTTAAAAAACTGTTTTCTTCGTAGTATTACACAAATGAAAAAGTCAGATTTACAGGATTGATCTATATTTCAGGACGAAACATAATGAAGAAATTAGAAACGATACAAGTACACGTGTAACTTACAATATTAAAAAACCATTGCAATTTAAAGTAATTTCTATGCAAGGAACATAAAAAATGAGAAAATTGGCATCTGTGCAAGTTGTGTTTTAGATATTCATTGGGCATCAATCAAACACAGTTGTTCCAGGACTAATACATAATATCTCTAAAGTCTTATCCATGATTTGTATTATTTACTCAAAAGAATCTGAACATAGAGAATAGATATATATGTAAAAGTAACTCCACTCTTGTTTGAATCTAAATCCACTTTAATCTTTTAAGGGGAGACAAATGTAATAAAAATAAATATCATTAACTCTAAAGGTTTTTAGAAACATCAAATTTATACCCCTCAAATTCTCCTATTCAAATAATATATACCCGGATTCCTAGCAAGTCACAAAAAAAAAAGGGTGGTGGGGGTGGAGCAAATTATACAACACACAAAATTCATCACAATGGCAAAACAATAAACTAAGAACAAATACGGTTTTATCTTAAAATCACCCTATCGTGATTGTTAGAACATTTTTCCACGCCATAGACATAACCTTACCCGGAAAGCATCATGCTGAGAGTGAAACCAGCTCACCTAGCACAAAAAATAACCGTTTCACACAGTTTAAGCTCGAACCACCTGGGAAACACACTCGCACAGCCGCAAAATCCTTGTGTATCCAGTTGTAACTCCTTTAACCTGCTCCTTAATTACATCAAAGTTCAGCTGGGAGGATGAACTTTTCTCATTATCGCCCAATTGAAGTGGAACAACATCCGAAGGATATATTCCACTGCAGCAAATACCATATACATATCAAATTAGCATTTATTTTTTTATTGCATGCAGCATTGGGGCGCAATCAAATCCGATGGTGATAACACTCGGTTTAATAGTAGTGCTACAATTAACTCAAAGAAATAATTTATTGAAAATAACTAACCGTTGCAAGCAAGACATGTCAAGTGTTATGTTCACCTTCCTCCCAGAGGTGAAATTGAAGAAACAAAGCATGAGATCAAGCCGCTCAACTGCAATAAAAAAAAAGTTGCAAGTTAAAAAAAACTTTGTATGACTATATTATTCCCTAATCCCTAGTACTAAAAAAAGAAAACGAATTTTGTCTCTGGAATAAAATAGATCCTTAGGCATGTATAGACATGTAAATACAAAGATATGAGAAAAATTGCCGTACCACGTCACAATTTATAACAAAAAATAGCTTGATGTCCCATATTGTAAGGAAGTTATGTATGCCCCATATAATGTAATACGGCATAACACATAGAACACCAGATGCATATGGACCTGATTTAGTATTAGTATATAGGTGTCTCTTAGTAATCTAAACAAGATGGCAGCCATAAGCTATCTAGGAAAAATATTTACCATTCAGGTGGAAAGGATATCAAACCAAAAACAGTTTGCACACAAAATATATTCAGCTAATACAGCACCATTTATTGTAAATTAGTGTTGCTACTTTCAGACACTCTGAGATTAAAATGGTGAGGATATAAAGGGACGCGGTTACCAGATGGTGAAGAAAAGCTTATCTGGGTCAGATTTTGTAACTTCATCTGTGCTAGTTGTACCTCCTCAACCACATCAAGCAAGGTACCTAGAAGTGAACTAGTTACCTGCCAATATTGGTGCCAGGATAAACATAAATGAAATGGCTTCAATTAGTTATAAAGTTAATCTTCTAGCAGTAGATATTGGATTTAGTTATACTAAAATGTATCTCATTTTCGAATGTGCCCAAAAAGACCAGCAAGCAATTTTATAAACAAGATACAGGTGCAATATCACCATAAGATTTACAGAAAACTGAAATTAAAATAAAATTCTCATTCCATCTATTTGCTTACTTGTGTTTCCTGTGGCAAAGTTTTAGCACCATGGACAGTCTCAGCATCAAACACAAAAGCAAATGCTATGCAAACATCCATATTTGGGAAACTCTGAACCAGAAACGGTTCCACATTAGGTAAAGCATGACAATAGAGACATGAAATCAAACCAATTAAGGTATAGGCGTATAGCAGTGGCACCTTGAGGATGTTGGCCTCATTCAAACTAAATGAAGATGAGAGCCTTGAAGCAGGGCCAACAATGATTTTTATCCTGTGATATTATTATTTTTATAAATGGAGGGTGAGAGAAGCAGAAGAGATCCATTTTAAAAATCACATGCAGCAAAAGAAAACCTCCTTTTTGTACAAACCTCTGAATGATGAAGTCAAGGTAATTGAGAATAACATTGGCCTGACCATCAACACTGCTCACGCTTTGAACAACCCACATCTGGAGAAAGAGAAGACAGTATATTAGAAAGCAAAAGTGAGGAAATATGCCAATTACCAAATAAGATAAACAAAAGGCAACTTGGTCGAGACCCACTAATATTAGTACTAGTAGAAGTCGATCACCTGCATTTTCAGGCGGGTGGACCTGCAATATGATTTCTTTAGCAAGTGCTCATTCATTAATGCAATTGTGTCAGCACAATTTGGCTCGGATTTTATCTTGCAGCATGCATGAAATATTCTCGTCAAGTTCAAAATCTTCCTATCCAAAGTGTCTAAGGCCTGCCTCATTGCAGCCAATTTTCCATGGGAAACCTGGCATCACACGAGAGATGTGTCATATTGAATTGTAGGTGTGTAGCTTCTAAAATAACATGTATCTTGACATAATACAATAATAAGATACAAACAAGGATATATAGATGTGAATCAAAATGAGTGTATAATCATAACTCGATGTTCGAGATGATATCCCTGAAACTTTAGCGGTGGCCAAAACCTAAGTACTGATACTACTGAGGATTTCAATATCTATTCCATAGGGTATAATCCTACAGGACCTAAACTAATAGCCTGAGGAAAAAAAAAGTGATTCTCTCCATGCTATGAGTAGCATCAAAATGGAAAACAAGGAAGATGTCAAAATAGAAGGTTCAAATTGCATATCTTGCGGAAACATATTATATTTGATTTAATACCTCAAGTCCCTTTTGTAAATTGACAGATAATGTCTGATCACCGACAGCATCAACAACAACTTTAGTTGCGCATGTCTGCAGTGGATGTGAAGCAATATCTTCCCCCAATTCTTGCAACTTATGAAGCCTAGAGTTTAATTGTTGTGACCTTTTCTGCATACAGATTTGACTACACTGGTCACACATTCAACTCAAGGGCATAATTATATAATGAGACGAAGACAAACAGTACCAACAATATCTCCTTCTTTACATGCTTCAGCTGCAATTTTGCCGTTTCAAAAACAAGTTGATGCAACAGTAATTTTGTTTCAGCCATTCTGCATCATTAGCTATTCAGAAACCAAGACCCAAATCTTGAAGCTAACTAAGATGATGAACTTCAGTCATTAACAGAATAAAGTGCTTACTTCTCTATCTGCAAATCATTACGAATGACTGGATTCTGGAAAAAAAGGACATAAACTCACTCAGGGAAATTGAACAATGTTAAGAGACAAAATTAAATGTTACACAAGTCATCCCCGTTATTTCTACTACTTGGATATTTCTAGCATACTTCAGAGAGAGCAAACCTGGATAATAAATCCATGGTGAAGCACCTCATATACTTTTGACCTCTGCTGGTGAACCAACCCATCTTCCAGCGCATCAATCTGGAAAATTAGATATAATATCATATAGACAAGCAGAAAGAATATGCATGTAATCTGAACTTCTACAGCAAATAAAATGATCTTACAATTAAAAAAATAACAATTCAATGAGTCATGATCTAATTGTGCAGGATTCTACATAAACTTTTCTTATGTTCGGCAAAAAAAAAAATTATAGAGGTCAAGGTTTGTTTGCTCAGTTGGTTGAGCACTTGAATTGAGGACCGTAAGGTCCAAGGTTCGAACCCTAGACATGTTTGTGTGAGTATTTAAATTTCTGCAATTGACCAATGGGCTAGTCCCACCAAAATAAAATAAAATTAGAGGGCATGCTAACTTGCAATAGACATACCATCTTATAATTAAGCCTCTCAGTTGATCGAGAAACTAAATTCTTCATATCCTCTGAGTATTTAGAATATGTCTGCAAATTCAAGTTCATACTTGGGTGAGACGATGATTTTGGACAGTTGTCAGCCAGAAATCTAGACAAATGCAATGTAAAACAAGTAGAATGCAAATCAGACATACATCAATCCACTTCTTCTTTTCAGGAACAACCAATGCACCACTTTCATCCAGATGCAATATTGAATCTTGATCACAATTTCCACCTTTCTGAAGTTTGTGACTCCTCTGTGTTAGGGTCATTTCATTTCGGTGTTGAGTATCCCTTAGCAATAATTCCACATTTCTCTTGCTTGACGAAATCTTTTCCAGTCGAGTGGTTCTTGCAGAGTGCATTCCATTTGACTGTTCTTTCCTTGAGGGGCTGGCTACAGGAAGCTCCACCAGATTCTGATGTAACCATATTTGATCCAAAAGAAAACCAAAATTAAAATTCACATAAGCACCTAATTGCATCAGAATAACAGAGACTGGTAAAGAGACAGTTGACAGGTTTCTCCGTAAGTATTCTTGAAGGTCATTGCTTTGGCAATAATTGAAACCTAAAAGGCCTTCCATATAAGACATATTTTTGAGAAATTGACACTACAATGATGCCTCTGGAGAAGAAAAAAAGCTGACGAATAGAGAACTGCAAGAAAATTAAACTAATAAAAACATAAGTGAAATAAAATGACTGACTTGCAGTCTCGTTTTATCTAGATTTCCATAGTCAGATGGAGAAACAGAACCCTTCAAATCAGCACCACGTAAGTTATCCTCAACCCTGGACATGTCCCTCCTAGCCAGGTTAGCAACACCAAGATTTTTGGAATGAAATATCTGGTATTTTTTCTCCTTAGTTGGAGTACTAAAGTTATCAGGGGATCCAAATATTTCCTTGGATTTATAAATGGCATCTTCTCCATTATCAATTCCTTGTATTTCAATTAAGTTTTCTGGGCTGTTGACGTCAACAAAAGATGAAACCAACTCTCCTTTCATTCCCTTGGATACACCACCACTATTAGCAGTTTCATTCGAGAGTTTAACACCAGAAGACATCCTCTGTGGACTTGAATCTCTGTCATTATAAGGGTCCGAAAGATTTTTGAACTGACTCTGTGGATATAAATTGTAACCTCGAGTAGATTGAGGATCTGGTGAAGATGGAATTATTTTCCCCAAGCATCTGTGCGGAGAAGACAAATTAGGAGTATGAACAGATTTTCCACCATCGCCTGAAGCAATTTCAGTCAATAAGGACTCATTTTCAGTCATAAGTGTGTCCTCGTTGAATTGTTTGGATGTAAACAAATCACGCATCAAGTTATTTCCGGACCAAGTGATCTTAGATGGTGAAGGAACAGTTACCCCACAGTTTATTTGGTCTCTAGAGATGTTTTTGGCTGTCAGGCCATTAGGCAATTTTCCACTCACTTTAAGGCCTGATTTTTTTTCCAAATGATTATCACCAATGTTGGGATTCAGAATCTCAGCCCTGATATGATCCAGACTGGAAGCATACCTCTTCTCTCTACTCTGATGAACACTAGTAAGTTTCTCTTCAGATACTGAATCTTCTACAAAGTTGATTTTAGAAATATGGCGATTTCCCCCCAAAATCGGATCAAAATTAGGGGATTTAAAAAAATCCAGCGTCTTAACAAAAGAGTTGTCGGACTTAGAACTGAAAGCAGAAGAGAAGGCTGATCTCTCAAGCAATTCCAGTTTGGAAATGCTTTTCTGAATGGATGTATCAGTTTCTTGGTGTCCTAGAGTTTCATTTCTCAGCATGGAACTAAATTGTCGCAATGGGGATGCCAGTTCCCATGGTTTAGATGGAGAGGCCCTAGGCAAAATAATTTGTTGACATTCAACAGGTGAAGATGTAGATTTCAATGGAGTTTCAGATCCAATCTGCCAATGAATGTTTAAAATAGAGCCAATAAAATGTCAGAATCAATTTATCAAGACAAATGCATTGCGGTGTACAGCACCAGGCACAAAATACTGATTAAAGAAACTGCTTATGCATTAACAATTGTGTCTAATAGAAATATAGAATGGATAAGAATCTTTAGCAAACAGGTTTTTGAGACTTCTCACGAGCCAACCATCCAATCTAAAAGGGGAACTGTAAGATCTCATGATTGCGTCATGACTCATGGTAACACACTAAGACTTCAACTATGATAGTTTACAAGTTCGGAGAAAATTGTGTAACTTTTGATAAAACGCGAGTATCTAGTGTTTTTTTCATGGCTCAATAATAAACTAGATGTGGTTCGGTTCAAACTCACATAATGTTAGCAATAGTTAAATCATAAACGGTCAATAATGGAGTCAATAGTGAGAAAACTAGGTTTAGGTTTTAATCAAGCTGATTAAATTTAACGTGTTGAATTAAAAACCTTGTGAAAATCAATTTGACTGCAAGCCTATTTCTAAAATACATGCGGTGCAGACAATTTGACTGACCAAAGATCCAAAGATCAAATCCCTCCACCAATAACCTTCAAGAATAGACAATAGACCTTAGGAAAATGATAATAAAACAATGGATAAGTGATATTGAGCATTTCAACCACTAGAAATGAAATAAAACGCCCACAAAAAAAAACCTAAATGTTAAATCGCATAGCTATGGCCAATGGCGCATATATAAGACAGTTACTGATAATGCTTTTGGTAAGGACTCTTACTTTACTCATCTGATATGGTGACTTGATTGGTTTATCATTATCTTTGTTGGATGCTGCAGTGCCCAATGAATCGGATGAAAATTGTCCTACAGAACTATCACTTGGAAAGGTTCCATGAAAAGCATTTGCCTCACCAGGGTCCAAGCTATTAGCAGATTCGCCCTCCTTAAGCAGATCAATGGAATCTGTTTCTAACAGTAGATAGTCTCTACTTAGAAGGTTATTTACATGATCAATTGAAGGCAAAACCGCAGCTTCATTGGGTTTCGGTGATGTTGAGATAATAACATCACCAGATGCACTAACATGAAGCAAGCTCTCAGCCAAAAGCGCATCCGATCTTGGCGATAGTTTGTCGAAGTCATACTTGTAAGGGTTTTCCTCAACAAGACTCATATCATTGGAGTTGTGGCTGCTACTGCGACTTACTTTTGTTGCGGGAATAGAACATATAGGGATAGACTTCTTACCTATAGTGGGAATCATGGAGCTTCCTATATTTTCACTCATTGGTGTTTTCTCCTCAAAAAATAGTTGACCCCCAGTTGGTGTCTTTAAGCCTACTCCCGATTCTGATCTAGCAAGACTTCGGTAGTGCATGGAGAAAGCTGTTGAATCCATTGTATGATCGGGATTATCATCAGAGGCTGCAGAGTCAGATAATCGACCAGGCTTTATAAAGTTGGCTGATACGGGACCGAAGAAATTGTCCTCTGCTCGAGAAAATTCAGAGAAAAATGTTAAGTGATTAAACCTTTTCAGAAGAAGAAACCTACAATACTGAAAAGCATAAAAGATATCAGGAGCCCAGTAACGAAGATAAGCCAGAAATACACAGTCCGGCTACAACAGCAATAACTAAAAACTCACAATTTGTGCGCCTGTTAAAGGATCGACAATACCTTCAGCTTCAATCTACGTTCTAATAAAACTTAAAAGAAATAGTGGAGCCACAGTTCATCAATATTTACACAATCACATAATCAAGGACCCAGAAAACAAAAAATAATATTAAAAATCAAACCAATAAAACTTGCCATCAGTAGAAGAAACAGAACCAAAGGTGCTCCCTCCCGGAGAAGGCGAACCAACTGGGCGCAAAAACGCCCTACGCATATCCATCTCTTCGTCTTCTTCGCCGTCGTCTTCATTGCCACCATTTAAGCCTCCAAACTCCATGTTAGGCTCCAGCTGCTGTCCGGACCCGAATTCACCAGGCGAGTCTCCCCTAATCTTCGCAGTTTCCATCAAAGGGGTCTCGTCAAACCCTGCATCGCGGTTGAAGAGGCGAATCGACGTGGTCTCGGCGAAACTCACTCTGCGGGCCCGCTTCTTCTGCAAAGCCATGGTGTCGGAATTATCGATCAAGGTGTTGTGGCGGTGGTGGCCTTCGGCGTTGGAGTCGTCCTTGGAATCCATGAAAATAGTGAGCAATTTCGATGGACTGTTTTTTGAAAATTTTCATTTGGGGTTAGGGTTTTATTTCTCCTCTCTCTTGGAGGGAAAATTAAATTTGCCGTTCTAAACTTCTTAGTTCCTACTTTGGGAAGCTAAAATTACATTTTTACCCCTAGATGTATGTAAATGAAATGATTGGGTATTGAGGTAACTTGAGTTATTTTTACTCTGTAATTTTCAATCATTTCATTTACATTTTAATCATTTCATTTACATTAAGTAATTTTTACTCTGTAATTTTCAAAAAACAATTTGAGATAACTCCAATCACAGTGTCTTGGCTCTTGACCACTAAATTCTGAACTCAAAATGTTTAAAACTACAACCAAAACTATAGGGTTTTCTATCATTCTCATACAAATAGAAGAAAAAAAAGTGTCAGCAAGAATTGCTAAAACTGCAAAGTCGGATATCATCCGTATAGTGCACGCCAAGCCTCTTCTTTGTCCCTTGAGGCCTTGGTTGGGTATTGGACACTCTTCTTATCTTTTGAAAAACTAAGAGATAAAACACTTGCCAAGCGCTCTTGTATCTGAGATATTACCTGAGAAAAAAGTTTGCCTTAGTATCAGATAAGATGTAGACAAAGATACAAAAACAAGCCACAACAGAAAAGGAAGATAAGGGCACACAGCATAAAATTACGACTACAAAATTCAGGTCGGTGTCGACTTTCGAAAATCCAAAAAACATTTTGATTACAAGATTGTTATCTCTGAATAACAAGAATCGGGACATGGAAGAGATTGCATAGCTTGCACAGATCAGATTTAATAAGTAGAGTTGATTACCAAAACTTTTCACCTTTCAACACTTCTAGCTCAGACTTTTAAAATTTTATAAGCTTTGTCAAACACCCTCTAAATACTATACTAGTGCAACTTTTACAATTTAATTTTATTTATCTTATCAGAAACGGTTCTGACAATTATACTCTCATTTTTCATAATGATTCTAAATCAGGTTCTTCAATTTTTCCTTTCTGCTTTAAATACTCTAAATTTCAATCATTTTTCAGCAATGACTACAAGTACTATTTTTCAAAACAATATATTTTAGAGTTGGGAGTGTTAAATTACATATATTTTAGTTCGTGCTAGAAATTGTGAAAAACAGTGAGAAATCAGGGTGTTTTTGGTAATTAACTCTAATACATAGAGGCTGACAGGCTGTTAAGTTTCTAAATTACAAGCAATTTTTGTTTTTACAGAAAACAGCGGTGAATGTCCATGAGAAGAGAAGCCTATATGTACACAGTACACAGTGTTCTAATTTTACACTTAATAAGGATACCACTGGTAATTATATGCTATTTGTGCATATACAGGCATACAGCATAACTAATGCAAAAAAGTACGAAAATTTAGGAGGGATCGAGGTTAAACACAAGTATATAACATTTCAAATCTAATTTGGCTAGTTCTCCCGAATGCACAGCAGGTTGCTCACAGAGCAATGTTTTTCAGACGTATAAATAAAAATAATAATAGTATATGAAAAAATGTACCTCAGTCTGCTCTTTGAAGCTTTTGTTTGATATTCCTTGACTATTCACACCAAGCAGCACAACAGTAGGAAGCTTCATGACATTAACCAAATGAAGTAAAGTGGCCAAATCCTCACGGTAGATCTGCAAAAACGGTGGGGGTTTTGGAAATTTGGAGCTCAATGCCTCGGTTACATCAGTTGTGGGCCCTAGTTTGACGCCATAAATTAAAACCCCGTCACTTTTCGCTGAATATTTGTTTTCTGGTTTAAGCTTAGATTCTGGCACGATGGTAGGGACTATGAGTGTTGGCGTGGTGGATGAGTCATCATCAGTTAATTTCAACAAGACTTCATTCAAAGCACAGGCTAAGATTGGCGGCTCGTAACTTTGCAGGAGCAAAATGGAAACCTGGGAAATATGCAAAAGATATAAATAATGATAGCAAGAATCAGTTGAAAAGGGAAGATGATCACAGGCTCAAAAAACACAGTCATTCATTAGAACATTAAATCCAACAGCTGTTAATCGGGCTTAAATCTATGAACGTTAAACATCATCAAGGACCTAGGCAATCAATTACACAAACAAAAGAAAAAAAACTGAAAAAATTAACCCCTTTCTCGGCTTTCCACACAATAATATGATCAATATCATTTCCTTCGAATAATATTGGTATCTCATATTCATAACAAAGCCTCCCTAAATAATCCAATGTAAATGCATTCAACTCTCAAATCACCAAGAAATTTAGTATGCTGAAACTAATTATAATCAAATAAATTCGAGAGAGAAATATCCCTAAAATCTGATTAAATGTAGTAGTACAAAAACAGAAATGCCTAAGCACTTTTCCAGCTCGGGAAGACTATACAAAAATGGTTCTGCAGTTACCAATTACCTCATTACGGCCATCGGCATTAATATAATTGATTATTTCGCCCGAAGCCTTTTGATATTTGATTCCGTAGCTATCCAAGGGCAATTCAAACGACTCTTTTCTGAAATCGGCTCGGAAAATCACAAAACTGCGTACGATACTATTGAAAAATACTATTGGAAATTATCTATTATACTCACATAGCTTGAGACTTTGAGTTAGGGCTTGGACAGAGTCCGCCAGATATGGCAGCGGAGAGGCCGTCGCCATCGCCGCCGTTGAGTAGGAGTATCACTTTCGCGGCGACCTTCATTTTCTACGTTTTTGCGTTTGTGTCTTCGGAGAATTACTTTATTTATTTATTAAAAAAATCGGTACAAGAAAATAAAAATCCAATTGGTCTTGTAATTGTAATGAACTTGTGACCCAACACAACACAAAGTTGGGCTCAATAAGAACAAAAGGCCCAACACTGAAGTTGAATTTATTTTTCAAATAATATAAATAAGATTATAAATTTTGAATGTATTAATTTAATTTTAATTTATCTTTTGACTTTTGTAAAATTAAATGAGAAAAAACAAACAATAAAGCATTCGTTGGCTTAACGAAGAATCATCCAAACTCCAATCTCCAAGCAGTTGTCCATCTCTTGGGAATATAACAGTATATTATATTTAGTTTCAGTACTCATAATTATAATCCAATAATAGTAGTACGTATTATCATAAATAATTATTGATTAACAAATCTAGTATACACATTCAAATTTTTGCTAGTTTTTTATGAACAAACTACCGGATAAAGTTGTCTCAAAGTAATAGTCACACTTACTTCACAAATAACAAAGAAAGTGTGACTATAAATATGGAACAGAGATAATATCTTCTAATTCATCCAACGAAGAGTTTATTATGCGTTCGATTATTTTCGTTTTGTATGATAATTAGTAACAACATTTTTTTCCGATCACTTCCATCGATGACTTACCACAAACACAAGACAAAAAAATTGTCTTGATCTTCAAGAATGAAGTCGATTTACAAAGGATGTATTGATCGTATCATGAGCCCCAAATTATGGAGAATCGTAAAAAGAAATGTAGACTTGAGCTTTAAGAAAGCTTATGCACGTTCAATTGATCCCCATGCAAAAAAACCCGGTTTTTTCTTCACAAAATTAATTAGTTAAATACAGAGAATATTACTCTGATGCAGCAAAGAATCATACACTTTTAAGTACTACAGTTGCAGTAACCAAGCAATGAATATAATTAATTAATTAATTTCTAATATTGTATACACATATATATACTGTGACATCATCACTACATATATATGTTGTGTTCTATACAAGAATTAAGTGATACACATATGAAATGTGGAAATCAAAAAAGTTGCATTGGTCTTCATATTTTTCACTCTCACCTTCAATTTTGGTTTTCCTACTTTTGACCCCTCTACTTCTCATCTCTTTCATTGTTTGCTCCCAAAACTCTATAATTTCATTTCCCTTTTCGTGGAAATCGTTCGGTTTTCTAAGATCATTTTCACCGACGAGCACCTTTGGCGATGCCAGAGATCACGACTCGACAAGTTTCAACATCTCGGGTGTTTCTGTAGTCTCCGGCAACTCGTTGCATGATGAATTAGTAAGTTTAGCACATTTTTTTCCTTTAATTTGTTTTTGGCACATTTTTTAAGGTTTGTTTGTTTGCCCAAAAAATGATCAGAACAGAGATATACTACTTAAGCACAGAGAAAAAATCGAGGCCGTTTTAGCAAAATCGCGATTTTTAATCAGGGAAGCTGCTAAAAACAATAGATCCATCGACTCGTCGCAAATCGATCAAGATCCCGAGAATTACGTGCCTCGTGGCCCTGTCTATCGAAACGCCAATGCATTTCATCGGTATATACATATAGTCGATCTTTTCGATTACATTTGATATGTCATGATGACATGCTATATATTTATAGTATGTGTGTAACTGCAGAAGCTACTTAGAAATGGAAAAGGTGTTCAAGATTTACGTGTACGAAGAAGGCCAAGCTCCGATATTCCACGACGGCCCTTGTCGAAGCATATACTCCACGGAGGGAAGATTCATCCACGAAATTGAGAGAGGGGAGCATTACCGAACGAACGATCCAAACGAGGCCCACGTTTATTTCATGGCCTTTAGCGTGGTGGCCATGGTTCGCTATCTGTACGAGCCCGGCGCGCTCGACATGAACGCCATCGGCAGCACGCTCGCCGATTACGTCGACACGATATCTCGCAAGCATCCCTTTTGGAACAACAGCCTCGGCGCCGATCATTTCATGCTCTCGTGCCACGATTGGGTACGTAATTAATATCGTAAAATTAAACGTCTCGTCAAATAGTTTGTATTGGAGAATATATTCGGCCCACTATAAATATCTAGCTAGTTGCCCAATTTCTCTAACAGTTCGAGCTTTTAGATAAAGCAGGTCTTCCCTTGAGGTTGAGATCGGCCCACAAGTGAGGGGATTATTGGAAAATATATTCGGCCCACTATAAATATCCAGTTGCTAAACTTCTCTAAAAGTTCGAGCTTTTAGATAAAACGATTTCTAAGTTTTTTAAAACAAATATAGTCATATTTAATGTTTTTTAGTGAAATTTCAAACGTTTGATCATTTTTAAAGTATTTTTAAAGTGTACTTGAGTCTAGTATGATTCTTATACAATCAACTTGCTAAATTTCAATAAAACCCGCCAAATATGACGAAATTTGATTTTCTTTTTTATAAAGTTAAAGGACTAAATGTGGAATCGAGATGTTACTGACTTACAGTACGTTATTTATTGTGATCATATTATCTCTATTATAATTATTCGATCAGGCTCCTCACTCGAGTTCATACGCCCCACTCCTCTTCCACAACTCCATAAGAGTCCTATGCAACGCCAACACCTCCGAAGGCTTCGACCCTCTCAAGGACGCGACGCTCCCGGAGATCAACCTCAAGACGGGCGAAATAACCGGCCTTCTCGGTGGGGCACCCCCGAAGGAAAGGACGATTCTAGCCTTCTTCGCGGGTGGGCTCCACGGGCACATCAGGCACCTTTTGCTTGATCACTGGGAGGGCAAAAACGACCCGGACATGCGAGTCCACGAGAGGGTCCCACCGGGCGAGTCCACGTACGAGAGCATGCTGAGGAGCAGCAAGTTCTGCCTGTGCCCGAGCGGGTACGAGGTGGCGAGCCCGAGGGTGGTGGAGGCCATATACGCGGAGTGCGTGCCGGTGCTGATATCGGAGGGGTATTTGCCCCCGTTCAGCGACGTGCTGAGGTGGAAGAAGTTTTCGGTGGAAGTGGGAGTCGAGGACATACCGAACATCAAGAGGATATTGGAGGGGATTTCGGAGGCGAAATACAGGAAGATGCAGAGGAGGGTGAAGAGGGTGCAGAGGCATTTTGTGTTGAATGGCCCGCCTAAGAGGTTTGATCTGTTTCATATGATTGTGCACTCGGTTTGGCTTAGGAGGTTGAATCTAAGGTTGCATGCTTTGCCTTAATTTATTACTCTTTTTTAATTTTTTTTATTTTTTATTTTTGAAAATTTTGTGTTACATAAGTATGGTACATTGGTACTAGTAGTATTTCATAATTTTAATAAATTCATAACCTCTTAAAATTAAGATGTTACTCATTTTAATAACCAATAATAAGCATGCATATGCAAATAATATAATTTTGAGACAGACATTCATTATAAATACAGTATGATTTAAATGTTTTATTAATTAATTGTATGCCGTATAATTTACAGATAAAATATTGATTATTCCCGTTAACATACGTATATTGTGAACTTAGATTGCGTGCCACCAATATTTAATCACATGTTTGAACGGACTGATTTTTCTTCTCACGCGTTTGAAGTATATTGACAATGAATTCGCGTCATATGTTGTCTAAATAAGTGGGTTGACATTAGAATTTAATTACAAATAGTTGCCATTGGATTGTTGAATAAAGTCAAACAAATTACGGGGTTTCCAATTATCTTTTTTTTATTTAAATATAACTTTTATTATTTAATACATTCTACAGTATTTTGAATACATTCTACAGTATTCAACTATAAACTAAGGAATTTCAAAAAAATAAATTCTATCATCTCATATTGTCATATTCACATGTTGGATATTGTTGAATTTAATTTGAGACAAAAGAATATAACACAAGAATCATTACCATGATATATTCAATAAAGGGGAAAATCAAAAAAATTAAATATATCAAAAATATTTTTCATTGATTACATGTCACTTTATATTTATCAAGAAAATAAGTCAAAATAATTAAAATACGTTCACATTATTACTATTTCTATCCAACAAATTAATTGATTATTAGAAAATACGTTTTTTGAAGTATAATAAAAAAAACATTTACATATTTATTTCGTTTTTGAAGGGTCATTGATGATTAACAAAAAGTGTGAACTTTTTTAGTTATATTTGATCCTAACAACTTTTTTTTTATATTCAATGACCAAAACCATCACGTATTCACATTTTTCATGGCAAGGTTTCAATATTACTTGATAGTGTTACTTACCTAACAAACAATTGTGTAGTAGTACAATATTCATTCATTCATTATTTTTCAATTTTATATACATACAAATAATTACATTAAATAATATTAATTACTACTTAATTTTATTCTAAACAATAAAACATGTACTCACTTTCTTTCAATTTACATGATCTTTCTTTCTCAATATTATTAAATTAATAAAATTTTATTTAATTCTCAAAATTCCCCCACTATTCCCTAATTCCCATTTCCCAGCATCTTTAAAAACAATAAAAAAAAAATATTCTTGTGTGAGACTGCGTCAAATGTTTGGGTTGGCTTGGGCAGCTGAAACAAGTACTACTAATTTTTTCAAAAATTCTATCCCCACCCCTGCTTTCTTCACCATTTCCGTTTCCACCCCATTTCCCCAAACTTCTTTTTCTACCTCTTTCCTTCTTCCTCATCCCCTTCCCATTATTCAATCCTCCATTTTTTCGCTTCTTCTGTTTTGCTTTTCAAAGCCCGCAAGATAAAAATCGGATCTTGGATTCCGGCCCGAAATCATATTCTTTTGAAAAAAAAAAAACGGTTCTTGAATTTGCTCTGATGGTTCCAAACTCGTTGCTTCTCGCGGCATACTTTTTCTCGTTATTCTTCTCATCTCAACTGCTCGCCGCCGCCGCCGGAATTCAAGACCCCACCAAGAACGCCTCCGTTTCCGCAGCCGCCTTCAATGGCGGCGCCTCCTCTTCCGACAACCCCGATTGCAGCTTCTCACACGCGAAGAAGGCAACCGCGGTCCTAAATTTGAATCGCTTACACGCCGGCGGCAGAACCGTCGCCGCCTCCACCGCCAGAGACTCGGCAAGAATCCAAACCCTCCACACGAGAATCGCCGAGAAAAAGAACCAGAACGCCGCCGCCTCCTCCAGGCTCAAGAAGGAGTACCCCGACCCAATCCCCGCCGCCGCGCCGGATTACTCCTCCGGCAACCTCGTCGCCACCCTGGAATCCGGCGTTCCCCTCGGCTCCGGCGAGTACTTCATGGACGTCTTCATCGGCACTCCCCCAAAGCACTTCTCCCTGATCCTCGACACCGGCAGCGACCTCAACTGGATCCAATGCCTCCCCTGCCACGACTGCTTCGAGCAATCGGGCCCTCTTTACGACCCGGCCCGATCGGGCTCTTATCGAAACATCACCTGCGACGACCCCAGGTGCACCCTCGTCTCCTCCCCTGCCCACGTCACCTGCCACGTGGACAACGGGAGCTGCCCGTATTACTATTGGTACGGGGACAGCTCCAACACCACCGGCGACTTCTCCGTCGAGACCTTCACCGTCAACCTCACGGGCCCCGGCGGAAAGTCAAAGTTCAAGAAAGTCAACGACGTCATGTTCGGGTGCGGCCATTGGAACAGAGGCCTGTTCCACGGCGCCTCCGGGCTATTGGGCCTCGGCCGAGGCCCATTATCGTTCTCGTCCCAGCTTCAGTCTTCCTACGGCACCTCGTTTTCGTATTGTTTGGTCGACAGGAACAGCAACTCGAGCGTTAGCAGCAAGTTGATATTCGGGGAGGACAAAGAATTGTCGAGAAACCCGGAGTTGAACTTCACGGCATTATTGAGTAATCGGGAGAATCCGGTCGACACGTTTTACTACGTCGGGATTAAGTCGGTTTTGGTCGGAGGGGAGGTGTTGGATATTCCGGAAGAGGTGTGGGACCTTTCGTCTGACGATGGTGGGGCCGGCACGATCGTGGACTCGGGGACCACGCTCGGGTACTTTTCCGAGCCGGCTTATAGGGTTATCAAGGAGGCTTTCGTGAGGAAGGTTGGAAAGAGGTATCCTTTGACGACGGACTTTCCGATCTTGGAACCTTGTTACAATGTGTCGGGAGTGGATAGAGCCGAGTGGCCTTCGTTCGCGATCGTGTTTGGTGATGGGGCGGTTTGGAATTTTCCAGAGGAGAATTATTTTATAAAGCTCGAACAGGAGGAGGTTTTTTGCTTGGCGATTCTGGGGACCCCGCGTTCGGGGTTGTCTATAATCGGGAATTATCAGCAGCAGAACTTCCATGTGTTGTTCGACACAAAGAGGTCGAGGCTGGGGTTCGCGCCGACCAAGTGTGCCGAGGTGTAGGAGGGTGTTTTGTAGTGGTTTAGGGTTTTTGTTTTGAGGGGAAACTGTAAAACTTGATGTGGTTTGGGAGGGTGAAAGATAATTTTGGTATTGTTTTTGGGTCAAATGATGATAGTGATTCATATACTACTATACTGTACTTTGTGTTGGTCATAACAGAAATAAGAATGAAATACTTTAATTTTTGACTGAAATTGCTCTTAAAGATTTCAATTTCAACAAATCACTCCTTCAACTATTACTAATTTGACAATTGAATCCTTTTACTAATTTATTTATTTGTTTACTACTTTATAAACTTTTACTAAGTTCCCACCACCCAGCACCTACTTCGCCGTTCGTGCGACACCCGCAGCTACTCCTCCGCCGTCGATGCAACCACCACCCGCCTCCAGCACTACCATGAATAGTGAATACTCGCTTCGGTTTTTCCTCAAAAAACACTAGTACAATTTTGTAAGCAAGAATATTAGGCCGACAATTCATAAAAGTTAGTAGAATTTTATTTGGCAAGAGAAAAACAAAGGAAAAACCCTTTTATATCATTTCATAATAAAAAGTACCTAAAATTTCTAACTGTTTACTGCATATCTAAAAAAAACCTTTTCATATCATTTCGTAAGGAAAACCCATTTTTCTTTGTTTTATCAACATTACACTTGAAATGAGAATGTTATGAACAGATTTATTATTTTGTTCAACCAGGATTAAAAATCGATGAAACAATCTCGAATTACCATAAATGAATCAAAACAGTACAGGGGCAGTAAAGAGAATACAAACCTGCGACAACAATAAAACCAAACAATGTTTGTTTTTTCAATGCTAAAATGCAATAAAAACCAGTCGATAAACACCCCCATATAAATGGACCATAGTCCATAGCCAATTACAACAGTTCCAAAAGCACATCTTCCATTTTGCTATCCAAAAAAATCTCACTTTACAGGTAACACAGCAAGCACATAGACGAAGAATGGGCCAAAGATAACAGAGCAAGGTAAAGAAAATGAACGACCAGGGCAGGAGCACATGAAAGAGAACACCACCTAAATTAACTCACATCATAATCTGCCTATATTGCCTCTATTTGTTTTTGTTCAAAACTATGGAAAATATGCCCAATCGAAAGAAAAAGAGTCTGCTAAGACCATAAACTAAAACCTATGAAAAGGGCTCTATTAGAAAAAGCAAGACACAGTTGCACATTCTGCTCAATTGACTTAAAAATGTCGTTATACGTCACAGGAAGACCACAAGAAAATAAAAAGATATCATCAGCCAATTTTATTGGCCCCCTTCCATTAATTTACACTCATATCTGCCTTCTGATTGCTCATTTAATCAACTCTTTTGAAATCCCATTGAGAAGGCCCCGGGTTTTAAATCATATCACCACCTTACGCAAGAAAAATCTCCATTCTCAGTAGTTACTTGGCCAGTTAAGCTGTGTATGCTGCTGCTGGTGGTAAACACCAGGTGTGGGTCCCACCATATCAGCGGGGTTATTGGTAATGGCTTGAGATTGTTGCAAAAGTGGGTGATGGACATTTGCTGCTGTCATTGCTTGGGCCGGATGAAAAGCAAAGGGCCCGTGGGCTGGCTGTGGTGGGGCATAGGCTAGTTGGCCCTGAGGGAGGTTGTAGAAAGAACTAGGCTGTAAGGTAGAAATATCACGACCAGGGGCAGTAAACCATACACCGGGACTTTCATTCTGCAAAAAGAGCACAATGGATGATAAATTCAGTTAGTTCACTTCTCGAGGAAATCTTATGAGGTAGGAGAATAGGATACATGGAACAAAGGCATCTCTAACAAGCAATACTTGCAACAGACCAAAATATTTGACCAACTTATATACTCTTATCTATTAGATATACACAAACTACATAAGAGTGAATATATTTTAAAAAATTGGTGTGTGTGTGTGTGTGTGTGTGTGTGTGTGTGTGTGTGTGTGTGTGTGTGTGTGTGTGTGTGTGTGTGTGTGGAGGGGTAGTTTAAAATTGTGATTTTTGATTTATCCGTTTCACACTTTCACCTACCAACTTTCATACTCTTACACATTAATTACCAGTAAAATAATCAAACAATCACCCACTAACCAGACATGATATCACAAGCTACAAAAATCTCATTTTTCATAACATAAACATCCGAGGATTTCTCTTCGACTATAATTAAACATTTCAAATAATCATAACTTTTACCTCCCTCGGCTTAGGGATGATCACCAGAGGACCTTGGAAATCTACTCACTATTTCACACAGATAAAAGTAGATGGTCAAATTTTAGAAGTAAACAAACCTGCTGACCACTGACATAGACATTGTTCTCCTTTGCTTGAGGGGCCGCAACATCATCATTAGAGGCAGAAGTGACAGCTGGCATTGCTGAACCGGAAGTGTAGTTGGGCATGGAAAGACCATATGGCCCATAGTTTCCAGGCACTCCAACGTGAGCCGAGCCACCCGTATTTGGTCCCTGCTTGTACTGAGAAACCGAATATTTGGCATTCGTCCCAGGTGCAGTTGGATACAAACCGCCAGCCTGAGGTTGCTGGGGAAATGCACCATTGTTTAAGAACTGATGAATTGCGGGTGGTGGGACATAGATAGGGGGGAAATAGGGGCCATACGAAATGTAGTTTGGAGGGTAATGGGGTAAATGAACCCCAGCTGGTTGCCGAAAAACGTGAACAGGTTGCTGGGTTGGGGTTATAGAACTATGCATAACCCCAGCAGCTTGGGTGACGAGTGGGGTTTGAGATGCTGTGGATAAAACCATTGAGGAATGACCCTGCAACTGGATAAAATAAAATTGATTTTTAGTAAAAAAAACAATTAAGCATTAGCTCCAGGTCACATGAGAGGACAAAGATGGCAAAAACAAGAAGTGGCCTGCATACATTTTTTATTAAACACAACCAAAACCATCATAATAATCAATTTTATTAATAAGTGCAAGTGTAAAAAGACGAATCATCAACATTGCAGTATAGCACTCAACTATCATCATTACCTTGAAATCTCCATTATTTCTAAATCACATCCACCATCATTTAAATCTCATATCTAATAACATTGTCAAATTTCAAAACTCATTCTTTCAAAAAAGGATAGGGTAAAACGTCACAGCCTTAAAATCTTTCAAAAAATAAATCTCAATCATATCAACTATTACTTTCTGGAACCTTCTGGTAACGGGTAAGAAATCCACAGTATTGTTCTTTCAGTGCAACACAAAACAGGCTTAACATTAAGTAACTCCAATCTTCACAACAACATTCAAAGTTTTTTTTCTAAATAAGACACATACAAGAAAAAAAGAGTGATACAGAGAATAAAGCCCAAACCTCTTGAGGAGCCTGAGAAGTCTGTGCCGCAGAGACCACTGCAGCATTTCCATTATACTTGTTTGAAGCTCCAGCTGTGTGGAAAGGGGAAATTCGGCCATCACTATCCAAGCTGGGGCGATAAAATTGAGCATAATAACTTGCTGGATCAAAAGATTGAGGCACCTGCTAGCATATTAAAGAATGTAAAGATACAGCCCACTACTAATCTATGAAATAACGAGACTTACATTTAGGGTTAAACAATTAGAGCTTGGTAAATCATATGGAATGTTAAAAAGAAAAAAAGACGCAAGAGACATACGACAACGCCTGGGATTCGAGAAGTGTCACGTGCTTGAGATTCTGAAGTTTCTGAAGACGGAAGCTGCCCACCCAATATTGATGGCATAAAACCATAACTGTAGCTCGGAGGAATATGCACCACATGTTGTTGATGACTTGCTGGAGCAACCTCTAGCTTGGGCTGAATATAATCAGGGCTAACATTAGAAGAGACTTCTTCAACCTCGCTAGATGAGAAATTTCCGGGTGCTTGTGTAGGAGATTGGGGGTGGTCAGGATATTTTGCTTCAGCATCCTCTGGAGCTACCAATGCACTTTGGTTGCTGCCATCAAGTAGAATGTACGGCATTAAACATGTGTGATGATTTAAGGGAAGGCATCGTGTAGCAAACTCAAACAAGAAATGAGAAAGTTCAAAGATATTGACACAAGGATAAACACCATGAATGGCACCAGTCAAAATCGAAACAAGGAGCCTTAGTGAATTGAAGGATCTTTTGACATTTGATAGATCCCATATTGTGTATATCTATGTGGATTATATTAGGGATCTAAACATTTTCCAGACCATAATTGCATGGTATGATTAAATAGATGTCATGATATAACATAGGAGGAATACAAAAATAGAATATAGACCGAAAGTCACGTGCTCAAGGCTAAAATAATTCCAAACACTGACAAGTGATGGAAGAGTTAAAAATATACATCATAAGTATACATGCAGAGCGAAATGCTATTGTTCGGATAGAAAAACTCAAACGATCAGCACAAGATAGGTGAAGGGGCAGGGGTCAGGGCACAAGAATGATAAGAGTAATAAATAAATACTTACCACTACCCCTAAAAATGTAACAATAATCACATCGCTGCCAGGATTACTTAATAATTGATAGTTTAACCACATATTGAGGTGTGGAAAAGTCTTACAGATTGAAAAGGCTAATTCATCAATAACCATAACTAAATTGCAGTAAAACATCTGTCTATGAGCCACACCTATGTTTAAGTTTAACATATATAATTGACAAAAGTGTGCAACATTACAGAAAGTGGGACGGGGGGAAATTGACAATAGTGTCCAAACTACCTTAAAAGTAAAAAATAACCTGTGACTGGGCAGAAATAGAATAAAAAATCTAGAGAGGAGAGAAAGACACCTTAACTGTAGATCCTTTACAGGTCCATCAATAGGTTCGGACGATTCTGACAGTAGGGGACTCTTCTCACGACCTGGAACGACATTTTGGTTCATGTCCAATTCAAAACTAGCATCAAAACTCCCAAAACAAAATCCAAGCTTGTCAACTTCTGGGACATGAAGGTGATTAGGAATAATCACATGCTGGCTATCTGAAATCTGTGTTTCTTCCAACTTCCTCTGCAGCTCTAAAGTAGCTTCTTTTGACGCGATAACACCAGGAGTTGTCTGTGGTTCAGAATAACTTCCAACAGATAAAGCAGAAACCTCGGATGAACCAGTCGTAGTGCCACTTGGACCAATATTGGGATTAGAAGATTTTGGTTTCCGCTCTTTGCCAGGACCCACTGTTCAGAAACAACAATTAGTTATTTTGAAAAAAAGGATTTAAAACTCAATAAGAACATTGTTTGATGCAACCATTAGAACAACACTGATGTTTGGAAGAGTCACTTTTGTGAGTTTACATGTAAAAATTTAATACTACTTTGGTGAGTTTTCATTGCGTTTTTATTAATATTGGAATGAAGGGTTGCTAAAAAAATCTTATTTACAAGATAAATAGATGGTCAACACTTAGACATGATGAAATGCCCACTGTATTAAAAAAATAGAGATTAAATAAAAAATCAGTTAAATTACAATAACAATCTATGAAAAGGTAATACTAGAACATGCATTGATTGCTCACCACCAAGACTGTCCAATCTGTAGGGTATTTATTCATGAATGTAATAATGTTACTTATATTACAACACATATCAAAGCAACAGAACTTTTGGTATTTTGCCTCATCAAAACACATACTCACTCCGTCCCTTAAAAGTTTACCTACTTACCTTTTTCCTCTGCCCTTTAAAAGTTTGCACACCCATAAATGAAAAGTTTTTCACAACTTTATCCTTTCAATACCCATTTATATGTATTTATACCGATACGTTTTCTCCTAACTCATTTAGTATTTACACACTAATATCCATTATACCCCTACTTTATATTATTCAGCACAAAAAAAAAAACACTCTTTCTTAAAACCTGTCAATTTCTCTAGGCCAAGTTTTAAGGGACGGAGGGAGTACCTTTTTGTGGAGAATTCACCTGAGGCCGATTGTTGTAATTAGATGAAGGCCTACTAACGGTAGAAGAGTCCAAATTCTGATTCTTTCCAACTTCCTGGAAATCAATCGGCATTTTTTCTTCCAAATTTGTAACCATAATTTCAGAAGCAGCTATACATATTTCAAAAAGAGAAATTCCCATTAGCTATTATCCATTCTACTAAAGAAATAAGCGAAACGCTTTTTAAATTAGTAAATATTTCGAATCCAATTTGCATACATATTTTGGCAGAGGCCGATTTGCTCTCAGTAAGACTATCATCAAGCTGTTCAGTGGGGGCGTGTTGAGTTCCCGATTCAAGTTGAATAGTTCCCACTGCACCAAGAACTCGTAATGGTGCACTATCTGAAGAAGAGATATAAGATTCTGCAGCAGGTAGAGAAGGAAAAGATGATTCACTGTTGTTGAAATCCAGCATTTGGTGCTGCTTTATATCCTTGTTCCCCGGAGCATTGGAGTTTTTAAGATAAACTGCAGTTGTAGTAGATTGATTAACACCCTCACCAGCTGATGCATGGTTCTCACGTATTACATTAGTACTCTCGGAAACAGTACTAGATGGGCCATTAGGCACAACAGTAGTAGGGCTGCAAAAACAAAATAGGAACTTTAGAATACACTAGTTCTTTATTTCCTTTTTCTTTAGGTGTAGTGGTGCTGTAGAGCAATATATGTGATACATTGTATCGCATATTTAAAGATTTGATGGTTAAAAAAAGCAAATATACAGAACACATACACGTAAAAATCTAAACAGTTTGACAAACCTTGCAGAAGAAGTTTCATACTTCTTCATATCTTGTGAAGTACCCAAGGGGACCTTGTTAGTACCTTTCTCAGAAAGGTGACTGCTCGTGTTTTCCTTTACAGTAACTATATTTCGTCCACCACCAGCATCTGACAATAAGATATAGAATACAGATGATTAAAGGAATTTGAGGGGGTGGTGACAGTAAAAGATTGCGCTTCCATTCGAGGTTAGCAGTTTTTTAGGAAATTGCATTTTCATTACATTTTTAATTGCTTATTGGTGACACATGTTACATAAACACAATTAAGTATAAATCACCAGGTATCCGAAAGTATTGATACCAATACTACACTCACGTTACCTAAAAACTTAACAGTATCATTTATAACAATGAGCATAATGTAAATATTGTCACTCAAGTTTTCAATTCTAGAAGGTGCATACAAAAGTAATCGTACTATCTAGCGGAGTTGATATTAGACTAACCTTGGGATGTATATCGTGATGAATAGTTCCCACGACTCACTCTAGTTGCTCGACCTTGGGGACCTGGCTTCCACTTCGATTCTGCATGCTCCTTATTCAGAGTCTGAAAACAAATCATGACTTGCTTAAGGACATTATTAAGTGAGAAATTTACTTTAAATTTCTTTTGAAGCTGTAAATTTATTTTCTATGATACCGTTTTGTGGGAGGAACTGGATATTATTTTACTAGAGTAGTGTACGGAGATCATCTTAAGAACCTGGCTTTTTCAATATAAGTGGAACTCATAGATGGGCACACGATTAGCGGTAGTTATTTTGGAAATAACTTCTGCAATTGATGATGAAATCAGAAGGAAAAAAGGTGTGACTGGTGCTTATACCAACTTAGATAAAAGTTGGACAAAAAACACATAAAATAATTTGTTAATTAATAATTAGATAGTTGAACAAGTAAATATATGTGCTTATCTGACTAAAGGTAGACACTCATCATTTGAGACTACACACACCCTCACTAGCATATCATTAGAAATGGTTCTCAAAGTTGCGATAACACATTTCATTTTGCAACTATGTCACACTAAAATTTTAGGGTTCAGAACATTTACTAATAACAAAACAATTCAAATTCAAACTACGATTACACAGTAAGTTGGTAACAAACAAAAATGCATTATCTTTTGCATGGTTCAAAAACAATACCCGGATAATAATCAAACAGAAAAGAAAAAAACTCTTATTTTGTTCCTAGTTGGAGGCGGAAGCATTTATAAGCAAGTTATAGAACACATTTGATTCGACCAGGAAATAGTAGTACCTCTTTTTTCCTATCACGTTTTCGTTTGACTTCATGGAATGTATCTGAGGAAATTATAAGCAATTGTCAGCTTACCATATGCAAAATTCATAGACAGCAGGATGAAAAATAAATACAAGAGCTGTAATAATTAAACACACAAACATGAAACATCATAGTAAAACTGTAAGCATATTATAAGAAGAAATTGATAAGGGACACACAGTTAAACCTAATATGATATCTGTATCAAAGAAGCTATTAGTAAATGCCTATGGACATGCTAGTTTCCGAGTTATATCTTCCTACCTGGAAATCATACATATCGATGCTCATCACTACCTCAGTGATCAAATGGCCACAATCCACAAGAATCCTAGATTTCCTAACGCATTTCTAAAGTTAAATTTGACACACCGGGGGGGGCTCATATAGCTGCAAAACACTGCCTACAAAAGATAATCTTCTCCATGACACAGAAGCTTCTTCAGTAACAGATTCGGCACTCAACTCACCAACACCACAAGTTCAAACGTTCGAATCCAGTATTCAAAGCCTAGTTTACTTATTTTCTTTTTCACTAGAAACCTCAAAGCACACACACTTCATTCAACTACAAAACGACACAAATAAAAATGAAAATAAATAAAGAAAACATATGCAATAATTACACAGACCCGCTCGAAAGGAAGAAAAAACAGATCAAGAATCAAATCCTCCATTTTCAATGCACGCAGATGCAAAATGCAAATCAGGATCGAATACCAAAAACAAAGAAAGAGAGGGAAAACGAAGACGGAGTTAGAGAGATAGAGTACCGACCGAGAAGTAGAAGCTTCTGGGTAGTTTCGTTGGGATCCATGGAACATTCCTTGAGCATTGCATAAATCTCATCTTCACTGTGATTCTGCCCAGTAATCTCCTTTATATTCTCGATCGTCTTCCTAGCACCGCTTGGAATCGAAACCTTACTCGCACCTCCCTTATGCCCACTGCTCATCTTCTTCTGCAATACCCCAACACCTCTCTGTATCTATATATACACCCACGTATGTATATATAGTAATTATATGAATCCGAAATCAGCAGTACGACATAGAACAGTACTTCTGTCCGTTCTATAGAGCGAGGTGAGAGAGGGAGGAGGAGGTGTGTGTGTGTGTGTGTGTGTGTGTGAGATTCTGTATTTGGGGAAAGAGGAGACCCTGGGGAAAGGGTTTTGTGAGGATGATGGAAATCGAAATTGAAAACCTAATTGAAATACTAAATTCAGAATTTATAGGATTTTTTTATTTTTTTTATTTTTCTCTTTTGCCTCGTCGGACTCCATAAATAATAGTGCGATCCCCTTATTTCGATTTATTTATTTATTTAAATATTGTACTGTACTACACTATTAATAATTTGATTTTTTTTTAAAATGAAATCTGATTTTGAGTATAGTAAATTTTAATTTGTAATATTATAAGTTATCAATAATGAATTTAATAAATAGCTAAATTATTAATGTAATATTTGATTAATCATAATTTTAATTGTAAAATCTGAATTAGTAATAGTAATAATGATTATTAAACAATCAATCAACTAAATATTTCTAATGTTAATCATTTATCAGCTAATGGAGAGTATTATTCTTTATTTAAATTACTAATATTTTTCGAAATAAAATACAAGAAAAACCCATTATTTCAATATTTAAAATTCAAACATCAAAGGAGAGTAAAAATTATATTATTAAAAAAAATTATAACTACTTGAGCATGTATTAGTATCATATTTAAAGACGATATATTGTTTTTGCATCATTTTTCATCAGATGCCGGAGCTACCGACAACGACGGTCGCAGTAGAAGATAAAGTGCCGGGCCTAAGAATGGGATTATCGATAAAGGAAGAAGCCAATAGCCTTTGCCATCCCTGCGAGATAATAACGTAATTAAAACCACATTTTTACCAGAGACGTTCATGAACAAATTTGACCTTTAGAACTATCGAATCTAACCATTTCCGAGCAGTCATGTCATTGTACACCCAGAAAGGAGCAAAAGTCGAAAGTAGACCAAAATCGATACTCGTGAGATGGATCTGCAGCAACAACACGGGTCAAAATTTTGAGCTTATACTGACACAAGAAAGAAATTGCTAAACCTTTTCGGTACTCACGAATTTGCTTCCTTTGAAGTATTGGTAAAATTCCTTCCAAACATCACCTTCGGATGAAAACGCATAAACCACTAAAGCCAATCCTGCAGCCAATACAAACTGATGTGTGATTCGTTAGATATTTTTTTTCCTCCCAAAAACATTTAAGAATCCAAACAAACAAACAAATGTGAAATACCCGACTTAAGGGGCTGGCCTTATTTACACTCTCGACAAGAAACATGAAGTTTGAAAAAAAAATATAGAACTCCAGCAAATACTAGAAGCTTGCCGTGAAGTGGTTCGGAAAGTGATTTCATTGGGCTGGGTTAGAATAGTTACTTAAGCAACCCTAATTAGAAGTCCATATTCTTTCTTCATATCATAGATGTTCAACAATTTCTCTTAGGCATTTTAATGAAAGGGTTATAAGACGACACATAATCTTTCATTTGAATACATTACATCAAAAAATTTAGCTTTCAAAATCAGAAATACACCCCGACATTGTTTCTATTATACAAAATGAACTTTCCAGGAAAATATGAACCTCAATGGGTATTGGTAATACTTTGAAGGGGCATTTAAAATTTTGAAAAATAAGTGATTTTAATGCCGAAAAGGTAACATTTCCACATAATATATGATAGCAAGAATCTCCTCACCCCTGCAGTCAATTTTGATTCCAGGAAATTCAGAGGCCATTTCCCAAGTTCGGATTCTTCAACAGGCGGAGCCGGTGGCTTCCAGAGAACAAAGTAGGGGATGAGAGCATATGCACCCCCAAAAAATGATAGAGAAACAAACGGCCATACCGGAATTTTACTTTTCGAGCTGCAAAAAAACAAGAAACCAATGACCATCCTCATAAGAGACACATACATTTGTCCCAAGTCCATCCACGTGGCTTTTCCACCATGAAAATACTTTCGACCGATGACAATTGACGACCTTAACACGAAAATCGAAAAATCCAATTCGCAGAAAATGATATACCTTCTGCCTGTAGGAAGGAGAAGCATACTGTAAACCAAAGGCCATAAACCCATGATGTACCATAAAGCTACCAACACTTGATTCATTTCAAACCCGTCGTCTCCTTTCAAATTCAGTAGCTTTTTCAGGAAATACAAATCCGTTACCTGAAAAATATTTTTGTTCGTCTCAGCACACAATACTAAAATCAGAGTATGAATAAATGGAATAATCTTAATAATATACTGTACATTAAAATAAAATCATTCACCGGTGTTTGGTTTGGGGCGAGGACGAAAACGTAGTACATGACACCAGCCCAGAAAGCAAACAGCAAAAACGACGTCGTCCAGTCCCTCTCGTCTCCGTCGTTCCCGCCACCATCGCCGTCGAGAAGCTCAATTTCTTCGTCGGGAGAGGAAGCAAGAGATGGGTCTTGTGGGGTTTGCGTGTTGGATGAGCTGCGGCATGTTCGGAGGCAACCCTTTTTCTGCTCAGGGAAAAAATGCGAGACTTTTGGGGATTTAAAGGTGCAATTTGATTTGACAGAAAATGAAGTTAGGGTTTTGGGAGGGGAAAACGATGGGTTAGCAGGGGAGTGAAAGGACTTGAGAGGCGGGTGAGTGAAGTTGCAGGAGAGTATCATCTTCTTCCTCGCAAAAGCACGTCCGTTGTTTGAAGAGTCGAGGACTCGAGAGGACTTGAGGTTCTCATTTTTTTCTAAATCCCGATTCTATCAAGTTCATGTAAAACGTACTTTCACACAATAGCAATTATCAATCAATCATTATTTATTAATATTTATATTTATATCACAAGGAATTCGGAAAAAAAAAACACAGAGTTTACGATAAAAGATGATCGGAGCAAATCATCGCCGTCAGCTCCACCACGTTCCGCCCTTCTTGACACTGTCGATCCTGTTACTGCTGCCGGCGACCTCGACGGGGATAGATGCTTCGTCGATCATCTCCAGATTCCAGGAATACCTCAGAATCAACACCGCCCACCCTAACCCTAGCTACTACGAAGCCGCCGATTTCATCGCCGCACAAGCCAAATCCCTGTCGCTGGATTCCCAAATTTTGGAGTTCGTAAAAGGGAAGCCGCTGGTCCTCCTCAAGTGGACCGGCAAAAACCCTAGCCTCCCATCCATCCTTCTCAACTCCCACACCGACGTCGTACCGGCGGAGCACCACAAATGGAACCACCACCCTTTCGAAGCCCAAGTCGACTCCTCCTCCGGCCACATCTACGCCCGAGGCTCGCAGGACATGAAGTGCGTCGGCCTACAGTACCTGGAGGCCATTCGCAAGCTCCAGGCCGCCGAATTCCGCCCTCTGCGCACAGTGTATCTCTCGTTCGTTCCGGATGAGGAAATCGGTGGTCATGATGGTGCCGAGAAGTTCGCTCTTTCCGACACTTTTAAGGACATGAACGTGGGAATTGTGCTGGACGAGGGATTGGCTTCGCCTAGTGAGAACTATCGGGTTTTTTATGGTGAGAGAAGCCCTTGGTGGTTGGTGATCAAGGCTACTGGGGCGCCTGGTCATGGGGCTAAGCTTTACGATAACACTGCTATGGAGAATTTATTCAAGAGCATCGAGAGTGTTCGGAGATTTAGAGCTGCTCAGTTTGATTTGGTGAAGGCTGGGATCAAAGCTGAAGGGGAGGTTATTTCGGTCAATATGGTCTTCTTGAAGGGTGGCACCCCGTCTCCCACTGTGAGAGTCTAATCCTCTATGAATTCATGCTTGTGTTTTTATATAGTTATTTTGTCCGAATTCCACTTTCCTGTGCGGTAATAGTGATAACATTTTGGTTAGATGCTTAGCCATCTGGATTCTCAGTTTACGGGTCACTTGCTAGTTTCATTATAAGTTAAATGATCGATTGATGAAACATGGATTGCTTGTTCATATTTGAGTACAGTACCTTTGTTTTTCTGCATTTGGCATTGAGGCAATGCATATGCTCTGAAGCATGAAACCAACCAACACCGTATACTGTTTTAACTGTTTTTCCGTACTGCAATTGACAGGGTTTTGTCATGAATTTGCAACCATCCGAAGCTCAAGCAGGTTTTGATATCCGGGTCCCGCCAACTGTAGATGATGTGTCCTTAGAGAGACGAATTGCTGAGGAATGGGCACCCGCTTATCGTAATATGTCCTTTGAGGTGAGAAATATGTCATATCTTTCGACCATTTTGATTTATGAAAAAAATGTTACTACTGAGACTATTTGTGACTTGTGTTCTTTCGTCTTATTGGTTGATCCTATTCCTCTAACAAACTGTAGCTTGGGCAGTTCAAGCAGAAAGGTTCTACATATGACAAGTTCGGAAACCCAATTCTTACAGCTAGCGATGGATCGAATCCTTGGTGGGCTCTATTAAAAGAGGCAATCAAGAATGCAAACGGGAGGTTAGAGAAACCAGAGATTTTTCCTGCCTCAACAGATGCTCGATATTTCAGGGAACTTGGCCTGCCAGCAATTGGTTTCTCTCCTATGGCCAACACTCCCATTCTACTCCACGACCACAATGAGGTGAACATTTTCTTTCTCTTGCAGATTGCACTCTCTCTTCAGACCACTTTGAAGAGGTGTTTGTACTCTTCCAAATTTTGTAATTTAATCATTGCATTCATTTTCTTGGTGCAGTTTTTGAACAAGGATGAGTATTTGCGAGGAATTGAGATTTACGAGTCAATAATCAAAGCATATGCATCCTATGTTGGACCGACGAAGGATGATGATGCATACTCGAGAGCCGAGTTGTAAGAAAGCGGCTTAGCTTGGTCGAAAATTGGTGCTGCTTGTCAGTAGAAACTATTTTGTTTTGTACTCTTCGAAAAGCACAATGCAATTAGGCCATGTAAACAAGTTTTAAGTTATTGATTTATCTGAACTTGTGCTGTATATATATTTTGCTGCTGCTATTCGTACTTTAAAAAGTACGAGATTAAGAAAAATTACTCTTAAGATTAAAAAGAATTAAAAAAATTGTATTATTAAATTGAATTATTAAATTGAAAATTTAAATTGCTGCAAATGAAAGTGAAGTTATTGTAAATCAGCACTCCTATCATGATGTTTATGAAGTTGGGCTCAAACCTTTTGAAGCCCATATCAAGACTTTTTTCTGGCCCGGCACTAAAAGATTGACAATAACAAAGCCCATTTTCTAGCTCCTCCTACACAACACACTGAATTAAGTTGGCGAGATTCTGCTCCGGCGAGATACCCGGTGGGTGAAGTAAAGTTCCCATTTTTATTAACAATTTTATATCTTTTGACTAGGGTTTTCTGTATTTTTACGTGGTTTATATTTTTGATTTCTTGAAGGTTTCATTTATGTGTTATAATAGATAACCGATAATGTGTTCGACGAAATGCCTGAATGAATTCTATCTATAATACTGTAATATAATATATGTGCTTATCTCAGGATGTTGATGTGAGTACCTTAATCATTTTCTGCTTCCACCAAAAATGCGGCGTCTCTATGATGGCTGGATTGAAATCCTAAAGATTCAGAAATTTCGGAGATTGGTGTCATATACTGGATTTTACTGTTTCACTGCACTCATCGCCTATGCCTATACCAACAATACGTAAGTAACTAAGAAGAAGATGCTTTTCTTTGTGAATAAATCGTCGTTTTTAGCAGCTGTTGGTGGAGTAAGAAAAGCGTCACGTCTCGAATAATTGTTTTCGCAGAAAAAACGAGGCAGGTTTCTTATTTCAGAAATGTTTATTGGGATTTTGTGCTTGCTGAACTAACTAAATGCAGATTGAGTAGATTAAAATACTTTGATCATGGGTAATTTTGATGTGATTTTATATTTTAATCATTATAATCTTAAATAAAGTGGCTATGGTGAACTTTGTATATCTTTGCAAGCTCGAGAATTTAAGTTGTTCAACAAACTGTTTTTCTAAATATAATGGTAGTTCGAATGAAGTTTTGACTGTTTTGTTAAATTTACTATCCAAAAAAGTGAAAAATTCAAGTAATGGTTTCACTTAATTTTCACCTCGCCCGTAAAGTTCAATTGAAGTGGTTACAAATTTACTTTTCATTTCTAATATGGATAACACAGGACGAGAGCTGGATACTCGAGAGCCGACCAATTCTATGCATCTCTTCCTGCTGGAACTGAGCTTCTTGCTGATCAAGCCAAGGTTTGTTGTTTAAGTGTCGTTGGATTTTGTTTTCTTATAGATAAATTGCATTACATATTTTTCCTGTTTCAAGATCTTTCAATGTAAAATGTAAAAGGCTTTCAGCCTAAGCAGTGCAATGGGCCTAAATCTCTTTATTTTATCCCACATGAAAAAGTCATTTTGAAGCATACTCTTAGCTGCTGATATTGAATGTATATATGGTAGTTATACAAAGGTGCACTTGCCAATTGCTATGAAGTGGAGGAGTGGGGCCCAATTGAATGGAGCATCTTGTCTAAACATTTTGAACGCCAAGGAAAATCACCATATTCATATCATGCAGTAAGTTAATGAAATTGTCCAATGTTCGTATCTTATCTAGTTTGTATGACATATATGATTTGGGGCAGTATTGTCAAAAGCCAGAACCATCATTCTGATTATATTTTATATGAAAATAAACGTAAAAAGCGCCGCTTGAAAATGATGAAGAGGAATAAATATAAGACGACTATTTTACCTTATGCGTTGTTGTGTAGTGAAAATCAAAGCTGAAAATGACTTGATAACTGATAAATTCTTGCTGATCTTGGCCGTTTTTGTTGTGGTGGTAGCAATATATGGCACATCTTGCCTCTCTAGGACAGCTGGATGGAAGTGGGTAGCAGAAGGATGAGGACAGTTCCCAGTTCCCAGTTCCGAGGAAGTTATTAGGAATGTCTTTTTAACATGTGTGAAGCTATTGAAGCTGCTGTATAGGAGCTTTAACAGAAGAATCAATAATGTTTCGGCTATTCATCGTATGTTGAATTATACTCCATATTTTACTAGATACCGTGGATTGCACTGCCACAAGTGTGTATATTTTCCTTTGTAGTTCTCTTTCACCTAACCGTGGAGGTTTGTTGAACCTCGTAGAATTTGAGCTTGTCATTTTTTTCTGGGGTTAAATTCAATTTCAGTAATCGGAAGGATAAGTGTTTAAAAAAAACGCGTAGGGACGTCTTTCTGCTTGGAGAGATGATGTTCTAACTCCCCCAACACACATAATTTGATAGAACACAGTCTCTATTACACATGTAATGTGCCATGGTCGTTGATGATGTTGCTTGCACTCGTTTCAAATCATGTAGACCAATGCGGACGAGAGGCTACTAAACGAGCAATTAACGAGGTCCACATCCGGACTACCCTCATGAGTCATGAGGCCAAATTTAGTCATAATTAATATATAATGATAACATGAAAATGAGTCCAAAATCAAAATCTATTTAATTTAACCCCTTAATTTAACCAAAAAAGAATAAAAAAACCTCAGAATAAATCAACAATCTTCTCAATCATTGTCTTCTCCGAAATCCAACAGCAATATTTTAGTAATGAAATCTTCAATCAATACTCCTCCATTGATGAATGCATGAATATTTATTTAACTGATCATTTTATTGTATTTCTCTCCCCCTGTGCTTGTGTCTGAATCTTCGGATGAATGTATCCATGCAGATGCTAAGTGGGACATCAAGAATGATCTCGACGATTAAAACGACGTTTTCGTCATTCTCGGTGGTAATAATATGTTTGATGCTTCTAATGAAAGGTGTGCTTGGGATCAGATTCAATATCATCAAAACAGAATGCTTGTCTCACAATGTCGACTACGTCGGCGACACTGTTTATATGTCTTTTGTCGTCATCAAGGCCGATGCCCCATGGCGTTATGGCCACGAAGGCGTTGATCTCGTGGTAATCAAAATCTCGAATTTTCAATATTTTAAGGGGCCACTTTGCAATTTGGAACTATGATTGATCTAAGCTAATCTGATTCTGCTGCATTTTGCCTTTGTATTTTAAAAGTTAATTGCGTTTTTAACGATCAGATTAACAATCCATGGGACGAGCTTGTTCAAGAGTTCCGTGACAGAACGAGCGACAAGTACGAGTTCATAGCGAACAAGAGTGGCCTCTATCGGTTCTGCTTCACAAACAAGGCTCCTACTCAAGAGACTATTCATTTCGATGTCCACACTGCCCATTTTATGAACCATAACCAGATTGCAAGAGACGGTATGTATGTATCCTCGTTAGATCTTTTTTTTTTCTTTCTCGTTTTTAACAATTGGAGATCATCATTTTGTTTGTGCAGAGCATTTTTATCCCATGCTGCAACAAATCACCAAGTTAGAAGAAGCTCTTTACAACATCCAATTCGAACAACACTGGTTGGAGGCTCAAACGGATCGCCAGGCACTTGGTAAATTTTGAAATCGAACGAAGTCTATAGTAATATTCTCTTTTAGTGTTGGGGGTTTACTATGCGTTGTTTCTTGCAGTTAACGAAGCAATGGGCCGGAGAGCTATGCACAAGGCGATTTTTGAATCCTTACTACTTATTGGAGCTAGTGTCCTTCAGGTTTACCTCCTTCGACAACTCTTTGAGCGGAAACTTGGATCTTCAATTGTCTGAAATCTACACTACTCAAAATTCTGTTCGTTGGAATTTAGTGTCAGATCACTCAATTCGAGTGCATTGTAGATTTACAGGATTCTTATTTATTATCAATATGTAATGCTTTGAAATTATATTCAGAAACTGTTTTTTCTCTTGACAGATTCATGACACTGTTGTTTCATTAGATATTTTTGTCGCTTGATTTTCAAAATTTTCACTTTCATCATTCGTCTCTTTTATGTCCGCGTGCAGCATGGACACAAAGTAATTGTACATATTCAGTAGGCAGGATGACAAGAACATCTTTATTACGATAACACGGTCTATAATCTGCATTAGGAATACATCGGGGGAGAAACGAAACAAAAGAAGACGAATTAAATCAAGACCCAAGTTCATCTAAACTGAAAGATGGTACAGATAAAGCCTAGCTAGCTGTGGTGTGTGTCCACCTCATCTTCAATCCTGCTATTGCAACCAGGGATATTTTTGTAGGTTGGAAACAGATTACAGAAGTTCCAGGACAAAGGCTGAAGCACCTCCTCCTCCATTACAAACACCTCCAACCCCATACTTCCCATTTTTCTGCTTCAAAACCTGAGATGACACAATTTGAACTTTATCATTTAACACCTTATGTTATATAATCAATCCATCGCTATCAACCTCATCAAACCGAGTTGTGAATTTTCCCAATTATACAGCTTTCCAATGGTTATTAACTTACTAGTTCTGAAAATTGGCAATTTGAAAACTCCCAAAACTAAAAGTGTAAGCGATGGAAAAATTGAAACATACCCCAAGAAGCGTGACCAAGATACGCGCTCCACTGCAACCGAGAGGATGTCCCAGTGACACAGCTCCACCATGCACATTCACTTTTTCCTGCAAAAATAATTATTGAACCATGGAATAAATTTATTTATCACAACCAAAGAAGAGATTTTTTTCCACAAGGAATAATAATCTGATGCAAATAAATATCTTCTTTTAATTTTAAAGACTAAACAAGCTGCTACTTATCAAGTTCTGTAATAATTCTAAATTTGTATATTTGCTATTTATTAAGTTTCTCATGTAACTAAAACAAAATCTCACAGTTAGAGTTGAGAACTTACCGTATTGAGACCCAATAGCTTCTGATTTGCAAGAGCCACGACCTGCAAGAGATTATATTTTTTGGAATAAGATGACAATATTTTACTTTGGTAGACTTTTTTCTGGCTTATTCAAATGGAGAAGCATAACAACAAACCGCGAAGGCTTCGTTGATTTCATAATAGTCGATTTGAGATGCTTCTAAACCAGCATTTTTTATTGCCTTGGGAATTGCAATCGCTGGAGAAGTTGTAAATAATTCTGGTGCCTGCCAATAATACGTTCCAATCAAGCATTGACACTGCACTCACCACATATTGAAAAGAAAAGGGGCTCTAAAATCCACAAAAACTGATATACACTTACTTGAGCAGCATCGGAAAATCCAGAGACCTTTGCAATGACTTGAAGTCCAAGCTGTAGAGCCTTCTCTCCACTTACTAAAACAAGGGCAGCAGCACCATCACTGCAAATGAGATCAAATTTAATTAGGGCTGAATGCAAAAGTATCCCCAAGGTTTTATTACCTACAAAACTAGTTAACTTTCAAAATTACAAAACTATCACAATAATATTTTATTTTGACTCACACTTACAAGTTACAACCCCCTTCATAAGCAAAAATCATTTCAAATAACCCTTAAGTGTTCTCTTTTTTGGTTTTTTTGTTGCAAATTTACAGAAATATTGGGCCAATAAATATAATGTCCTTCGACTTTCAATGTAATAGAATAAATTTAATCGGGCCAGAGATCAAATAAAGGGAAGTACAAATCAGTGTGCAAGTCAAATGGGGCAGTTAAACTTGCCCTTCATTCCATAACAGAACTATGATAGATGGAAAGGGATGAAGGAAAAGACAAGGATACCTTATGCTAGACGCATTTCCAGCTGTCACAGTACCACCAGTTTCCTTGAAACTTGGTCTCAACTTCCTTAATTTTGCAGGATCGAACTGACCAGAAAAAAAAAAAAGTAAATTCAAGAGTTCAATTGAATGTGCATGCGCACAATAGGGTGAATATTAATGTATCGTCAACATCCTAATAAATAAACATACTTTCTCGTAAGAGAAATAACAGTAACTAAGATTATAATTAACAGATTAGGAGGGAAACAGTACTGACAACCTAGGTATATATAGTTACCAAGGAAAAACTGATAAAATCACCTTTCCTAGACCTTCATCCTTATCAACAATTGTTGATGGTCTTCCTCTCCCACCAGGTACTTCAACCTTTATGCACAAGAATTATCCAATTTATAATGCAACAAAAAGGGAAACAAGACATGCTAAAAATCTAAAGTCAAATTATCTTACTGGAACAATCTCCCATGAAAATGCATCAGCATCTTGAGCTGCAATCCCACGCTCAAAGCTTTGGACGGCATAATCATCCTGTACAGAGAAAGCAGTATAAAAGTCAAATCTAACAATGAGTTTCAAAGATATAAGAGCATAGTAAAAGAACACAAGAGTCGATGCATGCAAATTATAAAAAGTCTGAGGAGGCATTCTTATTCACACTAGTATAATATGTTTAGATATGCTAGTTGAAAAACAAGATGTTAAAAGTAAGACTAAAACTATAAAGAATTGAAAGAAATATCAATAAAGAAAAGGCAGAGAGAGAGGGAGTAGAAGTCTCCATTGATGACAAGAAACTAAATGATATATCTTCAGAATGCAAGAACGTCCGGAGGAAGTGAAAGTCCAAAATCATATAAATATGTTGAATGAAGGATTTTTTTTTCGGACATTATTGTCTAGAGATCAAAGAATATACAATCACCTGCTGATCTCTTGTAATACTATGGTGTTCAGCACACAACTCAGCACAAACCCCCATGCCAACGTCATTATAAACATCCCACAGTCCATCTTTCAGCATTCCATCAACTAGAGAATCGTGTCCCAGTCTGGACCCTTTTCTGAAATATGCAAGACCCAGTAAATATGCATTGTATCAAATGATGCTGTGGCATTATCACACTAATTACTCTATATTAGATTCACACACACACACACACACAAGCTAGCCTCTGCCAGGTTAAATATATTACCTAGCCTCTGCCAGGTACTTTGGGACATTAGACATATTTTCCATGCCACCGGCCACAACAACATCATTTATGCCCAACTGGATACTTTGTGCCGCTAGCATAGTCGCTGCAAACATAATATTCAAGATCACATATAAAAAATGAGTCTTATTAGGTGATAATATACTCATCACATAGGTCAACATAAACTTCTGAGTATTTCTGATTCTATGAGCCAAACCTTTCATTCCAGAGGCACAGACTTTGTTGACAGTTGTGCAGACAACTGTATTAGGGATCCCCGCACCTAGTGCTGCCTGCCTAGCAGGGGCCTGTCCCAAGTTTGCACTGAGTACATTTCCAAAGATAACTTCCTGAACGAGGGATGGATCGATATTTGCTCTCTTGAGAGCACCTGAAAAGTCAACAGTTTACAGATTTCAAATTTATAAAAATAACCCCTGCAGGCTGCAGTTGATAGATAGAAGACAAGGTTTGTAATCGTACTCTCAATGGCAATAGATCCAAGCTTGGTTGCTGATAAAGAAGAAAGAGAGCCCAGGAAGCCACCCATAGGTGTTCGGGCAACACCAACAATGCAAACATCTACATTGATGCATGTTTCGTTAGGTAAAAAAAATCAGATTAGAATATAGAATTTCGGAATGAAAAACACATTATGAAAGAAGACTGTGTCAAATCACATATATAGCTAAAAATGCATTTTCCTAGAGGTTTACATATAAGAGTATAAGATCAAATGATTCATGTGACAATCAATCAAACACAGAAGATCCGAAAATCAGCAAATAAGAACAGGTAAAAAGATGCATACAATAATCTAACTCGAGCAAAAGCATCATAGATGTATTGAGCATAGATCGTTGTTACAAAAATAATTATCCGTCTTTAAGTTGACATATACATGAATGTATTATTTACTGGTTTTCCAGAAATGATTTATCTGCAGCCCCTGGCTGAGAAAATTCGTCAAATATGTTTTCTGAGGTTCGAAACCACTGAAGAAAATTGCATCCCAGTTTATAAGAATCGTCTTAAACTCAATTCAGAAACCGACATACACATACAGACACAAGGAGAGAGATAGAAGCAAAAGAAGTTAATAAATAGCATAGGTAGCATGAGTTTACCCCTTGGCTTAATCGAATCCCCTGCAGCTGCTGTTGGAGCCATAATCAACTTTTGCTCAAATGAATGCCTGTTAACAATCGAATCCCATCAGATTTCGGAGGCAAAATATAAATCGATCCAAGAACGTAATACAGGTACTACAAATAAACCAACATCATTTGCATGATCCTTGACTTTCTCAAAATCCTTATCATATCTCACTCCACACAACAAGCATGGGTTTAGGTGAAATCAATTAAAAAAATAAACTAATCCACCAAAAAAAATTGGATAATAATAACAACAACATATTACTAATTCTTCATTATCCGAGTGCATCACAGATTACTTCCCTTCCCCACCATTACACTACCCACACAGATATAGATCTCCGGCGCATACAACAACACAGCACGGTAAGAGCTTCTTCGAATCGCATAACTGATCCGACAATTAGATCTAGAACAAAACAACTAACAAGTACGTTCATGTGAAATACACTACAAAATTAACACGCCCTTATGAGAAACGGAAATTGATCGGAGAAAAAAAAAAGGAAAAGTAAGAGCGAGAAAACCCAGCCATGGCAAAAGCATCCGAGCTCGCACAAAGACAAAAAATGGTTACCTGGAACTGGTGGAAGTGAGGAGGTGTTGAGCAAGGTGCAGATACAGCGATGAGTGTCGAATGTGTGTATATATATATAGACCGGATCGGTGTGTGTGTCTACACTTTTTAGTGCGTGTATTTTGAGCAGACTTCGATACAAAATATGCTCACCGGCTTCCTTGACTCACCGAACCGATTGCAAATCGGTTAATCGATTCTCTATAACTTTTGAAATTATTTTGTTCGGTATTTGTAAGACGGCGACTTGATTTAAAGAGTTTCTATAAAAATTAAAAAGTACAGTATTTGTAAAGATAATTTAATTAGTGAATTAATTAATACTGTAGTATTTTTTTTCCGAAAGGGTATACGTATTTTTTTGAATGCCATGAATACAAAACATATTGACCAGCTTTATAAAAATAAATAAAATATAATTCCCTAAAAAATAAAAATAAAAAGAATAAGAGTTTTTACTAATTATAAAAAGATTAATAGACCTTTTATCCTTTAATATGCCGTAAAATTAGTTTTAGCATTTTTGATTAAAATGTAAAAACTAATAATTATATTTTTAAATTACAAAAATAAATAATTGAGTAAAATAAAATATTTTTAAAAAATAAAAGAGAAAAATGAGGTGACGGGTTTGGAATAATAGAAATTGATTAAGAGAAAGTGAGAAATTTGTATTTTAAAGAAAAAATAAAATAATTATTTTATTTTTAAAAGTGTTGTATTTTAATGTGGTATGTGCCTATGTGGAGTATTTTTTTAAATTAAAAAGTAAAGTATGTATAATTTTGAGTAAATTTTAAAAGATAAATTAAATAAAGTAAATATATAAATTTATATTAAATAAAATAAATTAAATTCATTTGTTTTTTTGTGTAAATTATTGTGGAAAATTCAAAAAAAAATGTGTCAACTATCTTGAAACACAATAAATATATATATAAAAATGTAAAAATAATTATAAGAGGGAGTATTCCATCAAAATTCACTATTCAAAGTAAAACTTTCACATAATGTATTTTCTAAGTAATCATTGGTCTATTTGTGGGTTTGTTACTATTGGAGATATATTCGGCCCACTATAAATGTCTAGTTGCCCAACTTCTCTAAAAGTTCGAGCTTTTAGATGAAGCGGTTTCTAACATGGTATCAGAGCAGGTTTCGATCCTATTTGTGAGTGGTTATAACCACCCTTTGACTAGGACTCACAAGTGGAGGGGGTGTGTTGAAGGCCACTTGTGAGTTGTCCCACATCGAATAATTGTGAAAGGGGAGTCTATGATATTACCCTAGGGAGTTCTCCTACTTAGTACCATATGATTTTGAGTTAGAATGAGGCTCTCTAGTGCATATTTGGGCTCCCGCTCTCGTTTGTGTGCGCTAGGCGTGGGACCGCACTTGAACACCCCCATTTGAAATTTAACATGGTATCAGAGCCTAGCCTTGTGGCAGGTCCTGGGTTCGACTCCCGCCATGTGCGACTCCACCCGAATTAATTATCCACTTGTTGGGCCTTCCCCTGAGGTTGAAATGAGCCTAGCCTTGTGGCAGGTCCTGGGTTCGACTCCCGCCATGTGCGACTCCACCCGAATTAATTATCCACTTGTTGGGCCTTCCCCTGAGGTTGAAATCGGCCCACAAGTGAGTGAAGCGGTTTCTAACAGTTACATGTCAAAATTAATTTATCAAGCTAGCCATTTGTCCTTATAAGATACTACTCCATAATATCATAAGTATGTTCTACGTAAGAGGTAATCTAATAGTAGTACAGTATTAATTTTCAATTTCTTTTTACTTGATTATTCTAGTCACGCCATAATATCATGACTAGTGTATAATAATAAAAGATCAACTTATTTTATTTAAGTAATTTAACATTTTATTTTTTAAATATAAGATATAATTATGGAAACCAAATCCTTCTTAATTGTACAATTTAAAAAAAAAAAAAAAGGGAAATAAAAAAATGTACTAGGAGCCTTTTGTTGACTTAATTCATTGTATTAAAGTCTATGTATTAAAGTCTATGCAAGGATGCTTACCAACCTAATTTCTCTTGCATTTTCTCAATATTTTCTCTTGATTCATACGGAGTTGTATGGGAAATTAAAATTAGATTGAAAAAAAAATCCAAATTTAGGTCTACTCACAATATAATTTCCATGCAAGCCTTTTTGGACTTTTTTTTTTGGGCATTAATTTCCAATATTTGCAACCCTCTTTTGACTCTTGGTTCATCCTCATCGAGTAGTTTCCATCATGTTATAAATCAAACAACACAAAGTTTTGAATTTCATGGTACTCAAATAATGAAATATAAAAGTCAACCAATATTACAAATTGTACTATGATTGATTACTACACATTTGTATATTTGTATTTCATGCGATAAAACTAATGGAATATATCCTTCGCCCTTTCATACTATATATTTTCAATATATATACAATACACACACGTTGTATCACAATATTCATATCATCGTCTCAATCTTATCAAGATTTTTCACCCTTTGCATGGATCTTGCAAGCAGAGCGAGGAAGACACCTGCATTACATGGTCAGTGTAATTCGTAAGAAACGAAAGACAGTACTCATCACGACAGTATGAAATACGAAGCTCACCCGCAGCAACAAACGAACCATTCGCGATAATTTGGTTGCCTTGATTGCTAAACGTCACGCCAATATTGAGGAGGGTCCCACCGAAAACCGTATAGATCGTTGCCATTTGAAGTATGGTTGCCTTTCGAGCTGCTCTTTCCGACTGAGAAATGCATTTTCATTTTATCATTGCGATTTTGTATTATACGAGAACTAGACTAAATTGTGTAACAAAAATCACCTCAAGAACTCGGACTCGCAGCTTTAAATCTCCGGACTCGAGCTGTTTCACAATACCTTCTATCCGCTGGATTCTGTAAGGCATGGAAATGGTGGTCGATCTTGCCTGAACAACAATAATCAATAAAAAAATCCGTGAAAGTTGTCATGAAAAATGTACGAGGCGAGGGAGGCATATATAATACAGTACATCGTCAGCTTGTTTTCGTAATGTTTGAACGAGTTGGGTCCCGGTCGGCCGCTGCTGTCTTAAATCTAAGAGCTCCTGAAATAAACAAATCGACATTTCTTGGAGATGTTTATGTTTGAGGATATGATTAACATGTGTTGTAAGGAGTAAAAAATTCATTTGGATCGAGAACCTGAGCGTATGGTGCTGCAATCTTGGGGAATGAGAACTTAGGATCCAGAGTATAGCCTATGCCTGCATGATGCAATCAAACAATGAGGGTTAGTTTTGTAATTTTGCACATCGTTGAGAAAGAGAGGCATCACCTTCAAGTGTTGAAAACGCCCGCAGCACAAACGTGAAAGTGGAAGGAAAACGGAATGGTTGATCTGTTGCTATTGCAAATAAATCCTGCATTAAAGAAAACATTTGCACGCGTTTTTCAACTCTAAAATTTCCATATGATGATAGCTAGAAACTAACACGATTTGGAGAAGTAGAAACGTACCTCACCGATTGCAGACAAAGTTTGCTGCTGATCAGGTCTTTGATTTAGCAAATTATCCAAGAAAAACTGCACCGATCTCCTAACCTTAAAATTCAGACATGTTTTCAAGAAAATTAACATATGATGATCGACGTTATAAGACCAAAAAAACAGAGAGAATTGTTTGTAAAACTCATACGGATGTCATATCTCCTGTGGGCTGAAGTGCTCCAAGATCTATGAGACCTTGCATAACCTGCATCGACAGCTTGCATATTACTAACCAAAAATTGTACATTACCATTTACCACTAAAGAAGGTATAAAAAAAGGGACCTTTTTTGCATCCTTTTCATAAACGGAATAGAAAAGGTCTAGCAGTCTTTCCCTCGTAAAGCTCTTAATGTCTCCCATCATACCAAAGTCGTAGTATATGAGGGCCTCATCCACATCGATGGCGAGATTTCCAGGATGAGGATCAGCATGAAAGAAACCAGTCTTTAGTATCTGAATATGTACCAAGAATTCAGGTATTCATGTCGTAAATGAATGGCCGGGAAACAAATATAGACTGTTTATTCCATCGTATGAAATCGCTACCTGAATCAAGTAGGCTTCAATAGCACGTGACGATAGATTAGATCGATTGTAGCCTAGTGCGTCTATAGTATCTAACTCGTTTATCTTAATGCCTGATTATTATAGAATGATAAGAAAAAATTATAAGTATTAAGTTAGTCGCATCTTAATTGTAAAATAAAGAGAAATACGGTTATTACCAGGTAAATATTCCAATGTCAACACCTTTGTTGCTGTATAATCCCAGTAGACCATCTAGGAAGAATAGAAAAAAATCTCAATGATCGAAAAAAAAGTAATATCGATCAATGCAAGTTTTTTTTTTTTGGGGAGTGGAGGTGATGATGTAAAATTGTAAATTAAGTATATATGCAGAAGAGAATGAAGTCGGAATCATACAGGTACTCGGACCCACTTTATATTTCGAAAATCCCGACGGAATCTATCAGCATTCTTTCCTTCATTCACGTAGTCGATTTCCTCGTACAAGATCCTAAATTGTTCACAGCACACACAGAAAAGTCGTATTTAATGATTTTTTCATATCAAAATCAGTAAATCACAAAGCAACACAGTGCAGTGAACTTGCAAAGATGATTACTTGGCACACTCTTCGTATATTCCAATCCAATCCCTCGTGGGACCGCCTAGAGTCTCACTTTTTTGAAAGTATTCAGCAATGAGCTTTAAGTTTTCTGAAGAGCAAAAATGTCACTATACTTATTCAAAAAAATAAAAAAGTCGAAGGGTAACTGCTATATTACTCACTAAGATCAATGTCAAATAGTTTCTTTAAGCCTGGCCTTTGCACTTTCACGACTACTTTCTCTCCATTATGCAAGATAGCTCGGTGTACCTAAAAGGATACCGAAAACGATAAATCAGCATAAATGTGGTACTTCAATTTAACCTGATATTTTACAAAAACTACCCCGTAGTTTTCCCTACTTATATATTTCAAGATGAACCGACTGAATTCAGAAAAATATGTACTATCAATGATGTATTCCGTTACAGAGAAAAACGAGGAAGAAAATATAAATCAAACACCTGACCAAGACTAGCAGCTGCAATTGGCAAGTCTTCAAACTCCTTGAACAATATATTTACAGGGGCACCTAGTTCCTTTTCAATCAGGCTCTTTGATTTGCTTGGTGAAAATGCCGGAACTCTATCCTGAATCATAAACCATTTTTCTTTTTCGTTCAAACCAATTTCATACTCAAGATTCAAGAGTTCATCATAAAATCAAAAGTTTCTAGTTTTGTTTTCTAGAAATCTTGAATTACCTGCAATTTGGCTAGCTCATCCACAAATTCCCTCGGAAACAGATCGGATCTTGTCGAAGACAGTTGACCGAGTTTGATAAAAGTGGGGCCCAGTTGCAGCACACATTCCCTTAACCAAGAGGCTGTTTGCCGTCTTCGTGCTGCCTGAAAATAAAATTAAGCAGAATTAATAACATAAATGTGTAAAAAAGAACAATAGTAATAATGAATTAAAAAAAAAGCATGTAACGACCTGCTTCTCCTCCGAGAATGCTCCAATATACGACCACTTTGCATTATCCAAAAGAATCCGAACACGAAGCGAAAGAACAAAGGACCACACATCTATACTCCTTTGAAAAGAGTTGTAATTCTCATTGGCCCAACTAAAGCCTTCGTCCGAAGGCAAGACTTTCAGCCCGTCTATAGGAGGAAGCTTGTCAGTCCTCTTAACAAGGCTTTGCCCAGTAGCAACACTCTTGGCAGATCCATTTACTTCCAAGGTGTTAATATTAGACGATGATCTTCTTTTCTTTATATCAGTCGTGGGTACCATTTTAGCTGCTCGGCCATTTAGGCCTAGTTTGGGGGGCAATTCGGTTTGTTGCATTTCGACATGAAATTTGCTGGATTTCCTAGCTCTGATCAGATGTTTGTGCGCGTTTTTATCAAAATTCTTTGGCACTGAAAAACTAAGATCATCTGCTACGCAACAATAGCAGCTCGACGAGGCGAGTATCGACGCCATTGGAGTTGACTGAGTCGTACAAGTCCTAGAAAGAAAGAGAGGAACAAGACAACCAATTTTTTTTATATCAAATATCTGAAAAACAACACCAAAATTTTAAAAGCTGAAGACTGCAAAAACAGGTGAAAACTAAACCCTAAAAACACACAAAGCTATCATCATTATCAATCAAAACCCTTCTTATTAAAATTAAAAAAAATCTTTCTTTACATATACTCTTGAATCAATACATAGAAAATACAAGTAAAAAGCAATCACCACAATCTCCGACCACAAATTAACATAATCAGACGACAGAAAAAAAAACAGAGGAAAACTAACCTTTGCTGGAGAAAAAAAAACACAGGGATTCTAATCCAAATCCCTCGAGAATTTTCTTGAAACTCAGAAGAAAAAGATTAAAAAAAATTAAAACTTTAATATATACACACACAATAAACTTCAAGATAATTTGGAGTGAAAACAAGAAACAGAGAGGCACGCTCTTTCTACAGATTTGAATTACTATTATTACAGTGTTTCGTTTATGGACGAAATAAAATTGAAAAAAAAAGGTGAAAATGGGTTTTTTGTTGAACAGCATCCACTACCGACTGTGTTTAAAAACAAAATTTGATTGGTACTAAAATGCCCTGATTGGTCTGAAATTTCTCTGACGTGTTGTGTTATTCTCCTCAAGTATTTTCATGGCAAAAATCCAAAATAAGTGAGAGAGATCGGAAGAAATGAAGAATGAGTGAATTCTGAATTTGCACGTTAAGGATTCATAAATTGATAGCTTTTTTTTTGGAAAAAAAATAAATTTTTAGATGACGATATTTAGTAAGTCGTAGTGTGAAATACGTATAGTATTTGGTAGATAGATTTTCAATTTGATTATTAGAAACCATCAAATACATTTTTTAGCAACCTTTACTACAGTAAAATACAAAATTTTGAATTTTATGATCACACTAAATTGAAATGTTTGAACATGTTTTGGCTTGAGACAACTTTTGATATAAAAATGAAGAAAAGCAAGTCTAGTAGGTTCATACTCGTGTAGTAAATTGTGAACATAGACGAATACCCGTTGCCTTGAAGCTGCACAAGTGATTCCAAATTCATCGTGAAGAAAATGGGCATGATGGCCAAGGAAATAAAAATCTTTGAAGGGGATGTTCACCTTAAGCATGCCTTTTTCAGGACCAGACGCAAGTAGAACAGGTTTAATATTAGGTTGCTCGACTTCCTGAGGATATTGTAGGCTTTACAACAGTAGGATTTTAAATTGATTTTAAAATGAAACTTTACTTTGGAGCGTTGTTTTTGTTTTTTGCTTTGCATCTCATTTTAACGCATTAACGATGTGTCCAAATAATCAAATTTGGAACCTTTTCGGTATCAGCACAGTTTTTGGCCCAATAGAGGAGGCCCAATAACCCAACAATTCATTTTACTGTATGATTTTTTGCTAATAACGAATTAGGACCTGTTCTTTTGGACTGAAACTGGCTGAACTGAACTGAACTGAACTGAAGCGATGATCTGAACTGAACTGAACTTAAGCGATCTGAACTGAACTGAACTGGTTTTTTATAAAAATAATAATAATTTGTATAAATTATTAAAATATTTTTTTAAAAATATTAATAATATTACGACGGTAACTAGATTTTATATTTAAAATTATAGATTCAAATTATTTTTTGTTTGTTTTATTTTAATTTATTTTGAAACGAACTGAACTGAACTGAACTGAAGCGATCTGAACTGAACTGAACTGAACTGAAGCGATCTGAACTGAACTGAACTGAACTGAATTGAACTGAAATTAAGTCCAAAAGAACAGGTCCTTAATGTTGACAAAATTTACTACGAGTACCTTTTTATATACGAGAAAAAATATACAGTATTATTTCAGTTATATGATCACAAAATGATACTTCCTCTGTCCCAAACCTATAGTCACAGTTGATCAATGTTAACTTTTTTTATCGTCCAATACGCATGATAAACGGTATACAAAATTATAACTATTAAATTTTATTTTAATTATTTTTTCATAATTTTTGTATATCGTTTATCATACTTATTCGACAGTAAAAAAAGTCAGCGTTGACCACATGGGACTATAGCTCTAATACAAGAGTAGTATTATTGTTCACTTGGCTTCTCAATCTCATATAGTATTTATTATATCGGTGTTATATCGGTGTTGGAGATGCCTCAGCCTACTCCCGCATGAATGCTATATCAACCATTGAATGCATGTATAATAGAAACTTCGTACGGTCATATCGTTGAGATCAGAAAAAAATTATTACTATAGAGAGTTATTTTTATATAGAGTTTTACAAAATAAAAATATTTTTTTCGTATAAAAAATAATATAAATATAAAAATTAAATATATCGAACTTAATCAATTTAATAGTTTTGACTAATTATATTTGACTATATATATATATTGTATTTAACATATATATTAAATAAAATACTAATAAATCTAATGACTATAAACTTTGATAATATACTATATGTCATTGATTTTGATAAATTAAGTTTTTTTAAACATGTAATTGATTTTGATAAATAAAAATATTATTAATATATATTTTTATTATATATTAATCATTTGTTCTTATATAGAAGTATAAATTCTTAAGTGGGACTTGAAAAATGTATGACTTATGACCATGTGGAGTTTATTCCTATTTATAACTGGTCCCGAGTCGAGACTTGATTTTTTTATTAAGTTTATTCTTATATAGAGTATTAATATATAGAGTTTCTACTGTATATTAATTTATTCAAAATCTATTACAATAATTAAGTACATAAAGATTGAAAATTGAAAATCTTTATAAAATGTATGTATATGGTGATTAATTTATTTATGCATACACAATACGAGAAACAATTGAAAATCTTTCTAGAATGCAACGAATATTTCATTTTTCTAATTAAAAAAATCTTTTTTTATCAAAATATTGTAAAAATATCGAGTATAAAAAAATCAAAATATATTTACAAGAGATTGCACATTTGCACTGCACCGGATACTCCTAAATCCCGATAGGGCCCTACTGCATTTAAGAATTTCAGCTTTCCTCCTTTTTAGTCGAAGGCCATTCGATTCGAACGAGGTTCAAAAGGCCTTGTTCTAATCATACTCAAGGGTTTTCTTGATCATGGCTTTTGCTCAAGGAAAATGGATTAAGGTTTGCGCCTCTTAATTTTCTCAATTATGAATTCAATTTTCATGTTATGCGGATACTTAAATAACTGACCTAATCTTTTTCACTGCATATATGCCCAAATGTTAGAAATTACAGAATCGCCACTTATATTTGTAATGTGTTCTCATAAAAATTGAATCTTTAATTTTTGGGTATTTCACTCAATGTGATTTGGGCGTGTTCTGTTTTACTGACCAAGTGAATTTTCTGTTTGTGGATTATCCGGGATTTGATTTCGCAGTTGGAACAAAACGGCGTCGGGCCCGGTGCAAGAAGCTCTCACGCCGTCGCCGTCGTCGGTCAGAAAGCCTACGCATTCGGCGGCGAGTTCACCCCGCGTGTCCCCGTCGACAACCGCCTCCACGTATTCGACCTCGCCTCCCGAACCTGGTCCGTGGCTGCCGACGCGAGGGGCCAGATCCCCCCTCCGCGCGTGGGCGTCACGATGTCCCCTGTCTCGGGGACCATCTACGTCTTCGGCGGGAGGGACGCGGACCACAAAGAGCTCGACGAGTTCTACTCCTTCGACACGTCATCGGCCACGTGGGCCCTCCTCCCGCCGGGCCCACCTCACCGGAGCTACCACTCGATGGCGGCCGACGGGAGGAGGAGGGTTTACGTCTTCGGAGGGTGCGGAAATTCCGGAAGGCTCAACGACCTGTGGGCTTACGATGTGGTCGACAAAGAGTGGGTCCAGTTTCCTCTTCCCGGGGAGAGTTTGAAGCCGAGGGGTGGGCCCGGATTGGCTTCGGTGCTCGGGAAAATCTGGGTGGTGTATGGTTTTACAGGGGAGGAGGCTGATGACGTGGACTGTTTCGATCCGGAAGAAGGGAAGTGGTTTCAGGTGGAGACGAGCGGAGAAAAGCCGAGAGGTCGGAGTGTGTTTTCGACTCTCGGGTTGGGGAAGTACATTTTCGTTTGCGGTGGGGAGATTGATCCGAGCGATTTGGGGCATTTAGGGGCGGGTGGATTTTCCGATGAAGTGTATGTTCTCGACACCGAGACGCTGGTGTGGAAAAAATTGGATGACGTGGCGGGTTCGAAAGAGCATCCGGGCCCACGCGGATGGTGTGCGTTTGGCGGTGGAAGGGTAGATGGGGAAGATGGGTTGTTGGTGTTTGGTGGGAATTCGAAAAGTAATGATCGACTTGACGACATCTTCTTCTTCACGCCTATCGCTTGAAGGTATGAGTTTGTTTATGTGCCCTAAGTGTAAGGGTGTGGTGAATAAAAATAAATCTTTGCTTTGCCTTTTCGGGTTTCTGTTTCCCGTCTTTAGGTGAAGTATTGTTCGACCCAAACTTCACGATGGTTTCGTGCACCATCTTCGTAATTTCGTTCATTAACCTTACTATCTTTTTCGTCTTTTTCGTACTCATCACAGCCACTGTCTTTACTCTCCGATCAATTCGATAAATTGATCGATGGTCAGCCATTGCTGACTCAGTCAGAAGCAGCAACAGCATCTGTGGAATTTTTTTGCAAAAAGACAGTTGGTCTTTATCTTGTAATTACCTTGAACCTCAGGGGTAGATTTGCAATTTACACTAAACTGTATAGGAAAAAACCCCTGAGTAGGGGTGGGAATGAGCCAGGCTACCCGACAGGGTCCTATGGCTCGGCCTACAATAGCTCGGGCTCGGCTCGGCTCGTTTAATAAATAAGCCAGGCTCAAGCTTTTTTAAAAACTCGTTTATATAAACAGACCGAGCTTGAGCTTTCTTTTAAGCCTAGCAGGCCGGCCTATTTAATATATATATATATTAATTACTTCATATATAAATATTTAATAAGCTTATAAATTAAAATACATAAATATATTAATAAGGTATTTATCTAAATTAATGAAAAATTACAATCTATTTAGTTGTAATTTTTTGAGTACTTATTAATATATTATAGTTAAAAAATATATATAATTAAAAAGTAAAATAAATTATTTTATATTAATTAGAGAAATATTTTGATTTTTTTTTATTTATAAGAGGTTGTTCACTTGTTTTATTATTATTAATTACTTAAAATTAAAAATAGTTTTATGAAATGAATTAAATATAAGCAAATTTAATTAAAATATTTTTCATTGAATTTTTGACTAATTGTTGAATTGAGTTGATGTTCAAATTGTATTTAAAAAGGCTTATAAAAGGCTTTCAGGCCGGGTCTATTTATTTGAAAGGCTCAGGCCGAGCCTTTAAAAAAAGCCTATAACAGGTAACAGGCCAGGCTCAAGCCTAAAAATTTCACACCAGGCCCAGGCCTATTTAAGTAAAGTTCGGCTCGGCTCGTTCCCACCCCTACCCCTGAGATGATAACTAAACTTATATCATTACAATATAATTTCTAATATAATCACTTAATTAATTAAATATTTCAACTAAAATTATTATTTTGGTTTATATATAAAAGAAAATAAAACATAAAATTTATTAAGTCGACTGTAAAGTCTTTTGAAGTCTAGGCATGTGAATCGATGTCGTATGGAAAACGCCAGGACGACCCGTTGGATAAGTTGGTCCAATTCACTCGTCCTCATATCATATACGTCACCTCAACATTTTTATAAATTTTTAAAACCAAAACATTAGTGATCTCAAACTGAGCAATTACAAGACTTAATTTGATTAATGATCAAATCGATTTGATCGATAAATGATCAAATCGATCAAACATGATTCGCAACAGAAGAGACTTGACTCTAGTGTTGAAATCAAAGTGAGATTCAAATCACTTTCTTGAAATTTGTATTATAAAATCAATTGATAATTAGAAGAGAAAAATGATCTCAACTTAATAACTTAAGTCATACTCTGTACAACTTTTGTCCTGAACTAATAATTACACTTTCTTTATAAATAACATCAAGCACCATAAATTATCCATATCCTAGTGCTATACTACCACTAATGCCCTCACACTAAGGACACGATGACTTCTACAATCTTGAAAAATCACAAGTCTACTCACCTCTCTATCACTCCCCGGGCCTATGCATTAACTACCCTTTGAACTAAAGTGTCGGTTTGATTATTCACTACCATCACTTTATTATAAATACCATAATTAATCAATCACTTCTTCACACGCTCACATTAACAATCTTCATCTCTCTCATTAATAAATCAATATGCCTCACACCAAAATTAGCATGAAGAACAATTCAGACAAGTTCTTCTATTGCCTCAAGAAGGCCACGCAGATCCTCCTCTCTGTCTCCGTTTTCTCGTTTTTGTTTTCCCGCAAGTCGTCCCTCTCCCCGTTCCTCGCCATGTCCTATGATTACGTCGTCTCCAATTGCTCCGTGAAACTATTCACCTACACATCCGAGAGGAACTACATATTCCTACTATGCAACGGGATCCTTGTTTTGATCATACAATCGTCTGGGCTGATCACTACTCATAATCCAAAGGTCGTTACTGGAGTGGTTAACGATATTGTTCATGATCACGTCGAGGAAGCGATTGATCACGGGTCGGTGATTAAAAGTGCAAATGTTAATGTTGTAAGAGAAGTGGAATATTTTGAAGAGAAAGAAGTTGCGAGTGATCACGTGGAAGTAAAAGAAGAGATGGGTAATTTTAGCCCCGAAGAAGTTGAAGCAGAAGAAGATGAAGAAGACGATGATGACGAGGAAGAGGGGTTGACTACCGATGAATTGAACAAGAAATGTGAAGATTTTATCAAGAAAATGAAGCTAGAACTTCATGGGGTGATAAGATTTAAGGATTAACAACATTTTCTTTTTTGGTGTGTTTTGAAAACTAGTCATTTGTGTTTGTGAACTAATTAATTAATGTTTTTGATACTTGTTCAAATTTTTAGCAATTGTTTTTATCTAAAACATCAAATTGAAAATAAGAAAATAGATCAAGACAATATTTATGTAGCTAGGTATATAGGAGAAGATGAGATTGACTTATTGTACGTGACCACAAGAAAAAAAAAAGAATAAGCCCCCCTTCAAAACTATTGTAACTATTACATGTGATTTATAATAAAATTGGGTCAACAACACCTTAAAATGTCTTATTAAAGTGATAAGGTTGTTCAATTTATATGTGAGCTCAAACTTCTGTAATCAATCGATGTGAGATATCTTAACACCCCCTCAAGACTAAACCGGAAATTCTATTGGATTTACTCGTGGCCGGAAATTCCATCGGCAGGAGCGCCCATAGTCGGAAATTACATCGACTGGGGCACCCACATCGTATTAAACTTGGCTCTGATACCATGTCAAAGTTGGGTCAATAACACCTTAAAAAGTCTTGAATGTGATAAGGTTGTCCAGCTTATATGTGATCTCTACTTTCTTTAACTAATCAATGTTAGATATCTTAACAATCAATTTGAAGGAGTTGGTCGAGAACTTATCTGTGCTTCGATTTTTAAATCTCGTATTTGAGCCCTTTGATCGATAATTTACGTGCAGAATTTGCAACCGAGCTCGCTATAGGGACAAGGAGGGTGAGCTCATTCGCGCACAATTACTATTTCGACGAGTCCAGTTTAATTAGACATGTTCCAGCCTCCCGGAACTTTTAAGTACTCCCCTGTTGGGGGCTTTGTGAGAGAAAAAACAAATTTTGGGTTGTTTTTTGTAAATATAAGAAAGTAATTTAGACGCATTTCGTTTGATTCGAGGAGCGTATATATTTGCATCAGAAGAAGGTAGGAGTAAGATGCCAATATGAATCTGTACATGATGATCAGGACACACTAATTAAGCAGTATGTACGTACTATCTATCTTGGCTGTATAAATAAAGATGAGATCGATCAATTTACAACTCAGGATGAAAACGACTTTCCTTCACATACATTGTAATTTTAATTTTCACACTGAAAATGATTGCCCACCATATCGAGTTCGATATTATTATTAATTTATTGATCGTGATGTTCTGATCAACGACGACTCAAACATATATAATCGCCTATTCGCCTCAACCGGTAAAAATAGCTAGCTAGCCTCGAGGTTTGGTAAGTCTACATGAAATGGGATTTGTTTCTTTTCTAGAGTCCTTTTGCATTCACCTCTTATCTCTTTGTTTTCATTTGTATATATCATGATGCATCGAAGAAAATATTGAAATGTAGATGATTAATTTTTCCGTCAAGATTCCAATAATGTGTTTTTGACTATTATGAATGATATTGAATCAAATAAACTATTGTGAATAATAATATTATTACTACTACTAATTTGTTTTGGTGGGGCCCGACCCGACCCGACCCTTTTTATCTTGTAAGCTTGCAACCATCCACTACCTACACAACCAAGAATCACAAGATTCACAAAAGCTGTAGCGCGCTCGCACACACACATGTGGGTCTGTGTGTGTGGGAATTGGAAGTATATTGTCCAAAAAACAAAGTTCCAACCCAATAGAAAACAGTGTTGTAATAATAATCTTTGTGGCTAGCTATTTTTTTTTTCCTTCATTTTTTCCATATATTAAATATAATTAATATGCTTTCTGTCTCGTACAAATGTGGGGCTTTCCTTTTGGGATGAAAATCCAATCAGATGGAGACTGCACACAATGTATATATGAGCTTTAATAGTGATAGGATCCCAAGTAAGATTATATTGTACGTATATCATGTCAATGATGCTTGTGATTGTTGCATATATGGGTTTGTGCACTTTCAACGAGTTAACATTCACTATTTCACTGCTCACAAATCACAATCACTGAAAAATCATCTAAATATCGATTTATAAAAACCTAAATGAATAAAGCAAACACACAATACAAAAGATTTACGTACAAGTATGATCAGTGGCTAGCTAGTACTCACTACCTACTGCTCGAGGAGAAACATATATATGGATCTTTTCTTATCAAACGAAATAAAAAGATGCCAATGATCGATCACTACCAATAATTTTATCCAACTCTAGCAAGTGTAAGGAATTACACAATTAAATGTACCTCTCAAACTCTAAGTCGAATATTTCGAGAAAAAATCACCATATATAATTAAATCCTAATACATTTGATCACCTACTTAGACGTGCAATACTAGAGACGTCCTTTTATAGGAGATATTAGAGTTCATTATTCATGGTAGAATTGTAGAAATAGTTTGTTATCTAGATTTTTTTTTCAATCACTAAAGTCGGTATATGAGAAGATATTCAACATTTGAGAAAAAAATCGAGTTTATGTAAACTCTAGCCATATTTCGAATTTAATTGGTTAAGAAATAGTTAAATGAATTCATGTGATGCAAAAATTTATAAAATAATTCATTAATTGGCACAAAATTATAGTATTTTTTTATACCCATTAATCGATAATACAAAATTAATAATTCATTAGTTCAACTTTATTAACAATTATTTTTATTTGTTCATTTTAAAATATTTACTTTGATGTAGGAGTAAATCATAAAATTACATATTAAAAAGTTGGTAATAAATAAATTTTATGAACACAAAAATACACTTAATTATACTATGTGTGTGAATAGTCAACTTGATCTACTAACTATTGTACTGTATATACAGTGTACTATGTATTAGTAATTAATTAATATGGTTGTTTATGTTTGCATGCAAAAAACAAAAACGTGTAGACTTCGAGAAGTATGTTCCATGCACAAAACTACACACACAAACGCAACGTTTACTTTTGCACAATCGATATCCTACAATTCCTCCAACGGCCATCCACACTACTACTCTACAAAAAACAATACACCCCCCTCCAATTATATTATATTATATATAATATATTCTAAATTAAAATATTAATAATTAATTATTATTTCAATTTTCAAATGAATGCATTGGCCACAGTTCCTCTATACCTTTGTCACCTTCCCCTTTGGCCTCTTCTCTATCCCCTCAGATACTCTCTCAAACACACACACCAAACGTGTGTCAGTGTGTGTGTTTCATTGTCAAGACTCAACAATCAAGAACAACTTCCTTCTCTCCATAAATACCACTCTCTCAATCTCTCCATTTACTTCCATCATCACAAATATTTCGGAGATACGTATTCAAATTGTTCGTATATAATCATAATATGGACGACACCACATTCTGCATCAACGACAACATGGACTTGCTGATCGAGATCCTTAAGCGCCTCGACGAAACCTCGATCGGAGTCGCCGCCTGCGTCTGCCGCCTCTGGCGCGGCCTGACCCGCAACGACGCCCTCTGGGAGCACCTCTGCTTCCGGCAGCCGCCGGCCGAGGGAGTCCGGACCGTCGTGGTGGCGCTCGGCGGCTACCGCCGGATGTACTCCGTTTGCGTCAAGCCGGTGCTGACCCGGCTCGGGGAGACCCGGGAGAGGCGGGTTTGGAGTCGACACGAGGTGGAGCTCTCGCTCTCGCTCTTTTGTGTTGATTATTACGAGAGGGTGTTGATCGGCGCCGCCGGAGGTGGGAAGCTCGCCGGTGGTGGTGGTGGTGGTGACGCGCCGCCGCCGTCCTCGCTCATGTTCCTTTGCAAAGCCGTGGGCGTTTGATACGAAGAATAAATAAATGAATTATTTTATTATTTTATTGTTTTTTGTTATGTTGTCAAATTATTTTATCATTGAATTTTCATTTTATTTAAGAATAAAAATAAGTAAATCCATCATTTTTTTTTTTAATATTTTACTGCTATGCAACGTTTGAAATAATTTGAAGTTCCTAATTTTACAATATGAAGCTCGATAAAATCTCGACCAAATTTTACGTTCAATAATTTTACCATTTATTTGTAATGATTAAAAAAATGTAAATAAATAAATAAATGATATTACCAAAAAATTTTCCTTTTCACCCCAAACACATGAGGCTGGTGCGCAGAACGCACAGGGGCGCACCAATGAATACCTCCTAAAATATTAAATATTATTAAATGTTACTTTACTAAATAATTACAATAAAAAAGCATCAAATTATCATAATATATACTTTTATCAATTTAATTTAATTTTATATATAAATATAGATATTATCTTAATTTTTAACTGCTGCGTATAGTTCAACTTCTACTTCTACTTTAAATAATCTCTCAACAGTATAATTATTTTTTATTAATTATTTTTATTCGTGCTCCGATTTTCAAAGGAATCTTCCGCCGTGGGCTGCCGGAATATCCCGCGCGCTTCTCACCTACCTTATACTTGAAAAAACAGTAAGTAAGGTTTCCATTTGATTTATTAATGTTTAACTTCTCGTTATGTTTCCGGCGGTGTTATCCGCAACAGTTACTAGATTCGCTTTTTTTTTTTCAGATCTAATCGTAATATTCGTGTAGATCTGAAGCTGATTTTTGAGGATCAGGAAAATTAAGTGTGATTTGGGCGTAAATTAATTCTGAATCTTGGTAAAAAAATTGGTTTTTTTTTTTAATTTTCTTTTTTTTACAGTTTGATTATTGGTGATTCTCAAGCTGTATTTATCTTGGATCTTTGGTTAATTGGAACCTTGTGCTGTGATTTCGGTGATCTGTTTATTTATAATGTAGTGTTTGAATTGAGCTTGAAATTGGTTGACTAGGGTTGAGTTTCTTGAAAGGGAAAGTACAGTGAAAATGAAGTGTGGGCACGACGCTGGTAGTTTGAACAGAGTGCTGCAGTGTTTTTTTTTTCCAATTTTATTTTATTAGCTTGGAGTTGAAGATGATGGCTTGTGATCTGTTGTTTTTCTGCAGATAGTAAAAATGGCTTTAATCGGAACGGGATTTGGATTATCATCTGCCATCATATTCTGGTTTTAATTTGTGCTGCAAATTGGTTCAGATTTGAAACCCGAAATGGGATCCAAGATAGAGGAAGCCGTTAGAGCTAAAGCATTCGCAGAGAAGCAATTTATGGATAAAAACTTCGCTGGCGCTCAAAGTTACGCTGTGAGAGCCCAAACCCTCTGTCCTCAGCTGGAGGGCATTTCTCAGATGGTGGCCACATTCGGAGTCTACGCGGCTTCTGAGTCCAAAATCAATGGAGAAGTTGATTTTTATTCAATTCTTGGGATCGACCCATCCGTGGAGAGGTCTAAATTAAAGAAACAGTACAAGAAAATGGCTGTATTATTGCACCCAGATAAGAACAAAACTGCAGGCGCCGATGGGGCTTTCCGATTGGTTTCCGAAGCATGGACACTTTTATCCGATCATGCGAAAAGGAGGTCTTATGATCAACGGAGAAACGCGTTCGCTGGGTATGGTTCTCATGGAAGAAGACTCGACACATTCTGGACCGCATGTACTTCCTGTCATGTTCAGTACGAGTATCTCAGGAAATACCTTAACAAGCGGCTTTCTTGTAAAAATTGCCGTGGTGTATTTATTGCTGTCGAGACCGGGCTGGGCCCGCACGATGGCGTTTTCCCGTATACTTACATGCCTGATAACGGTTATGGGGTTACATCTTATATGCCAACAACCGCTGCATATTGTGCGCCTAATGGGGTTTCAGGACATAGCACGTATGTCTCGAATATATCATTTCAGGGTAGCTCGTCAGGAACTTCTGCTGGGATTTTAGACCCGAAAGGATTATCTCCGTCTTCATTTGCCTTTTATCAGGTCAATGGGGAAGCTAGCAAGATTAAATCTAATGGAAAACAACAAACTGTGAAGGCTACAGGTGATGCTGGCTCTAATGGCTATATTAATGGTCAGAATGGAATACCAAAGCCAAAACGGGGACGACCTGCCAAGAAAATGAAATTGGAGTCGACAGGCCCATACCATAACGGGCTTCACGAAATCAGCCCAAAAATTGCTGTGGAACCCAAAAATGTCCCGAAGCCTGACAATTTGACTAGACGTATGCCTGTAATTGATACTCGGCAATTGCTTATTGAAAAGGCAAAATCTGTAATCCGAGAGAAAATAAAAGAGATGAAGCTGGAAACCGATGAGGCTGAGAAGAGAAAAGCACTTGCCGCCGCCGAAGTTAATGCTAAATCCAATAGTAATGCAGGTTATGCAGCTGCTGCTGATGTGAAGACAATACAGCCGGAACTGAAAAGAACCGTCTCCATGTCGATAACGGTCCCAGATTCCGACTTTCACGATTTCGACCAGGATAGATCCGAAGAATGCTTTAAGCCAAAGCAGATATGGGCCCTCTATGACGAAGACGACGGCATGCCCCGTCTGTACTGCTTAATCCGTGATGTTATCTCGGTTAAGCCATTCAAGATTTTCATAAGCTACCTGAGCTCAAAATCTGATACCGAATTCGGGCTTGTGAACTGGTTGGATTCCGGTTTTACCAAATCTTGCGGAAATTTCAGGGTTTTCAATTCTGAAACAATTGAGCAGGTCAACATATTCTCTCACCTTCTCGGGAGGGAGAAAGCTGGTAGAGGAGGCTGTGTGAGGATATATCCGAGAAAAGGGAATATTTGGGCTGTTTATAGAAACTGGTCACCCAATTGGAATAGGACGACACCCGATGAAGTGAGGCACAAATATGAGATTGTCGAGGTTTTAGATGATTACTCGGAGGAGAATGGTGTCTGGGTGAATCCAGTGATAAAGCTTAATGGTTTTAAGACAGTCTACAAAAGAAGCGCGGACAAAGATGGAGCCTGGTGTGTCCCGAGGAGAGAGATGCTGCGTTTTTCGCACCAGGTGCCGTCGTTTTTGCTTAAAGATGAAGGCGATATAATGCCCGAGGGTTGTTGGGATCTGGACCCAGCTGCAACCCCGGATGAGTTTCTTGGTGGGCAAATCGATTTGAACGACTACAACAGCCCTGAGCAAACTGGTCAGACAGAGAAGATTGGGCATATTGATTTGAACGAATGCAACATTCCTGATCAAACTGGTCAGACCCCTGAGGCTCCTCTAGGAAAGGTCGGTCAAAGCGAAACACGTGGTCGGACTCCAGGTGAGAATAATGGAAATGTGGAGTAAAAGCTAGAGCTGAATTCACATGCGGTGAAATTTAAATAAGGGACGGGTGTGATTTGGCTGGTTCGACAGAGTGTAATGGTATGTATTTGTACAATGTGTTTGTGCATTTAGAGAAAGAGGGGGAATGTACAGATTTGAAAAACAGAGTCTGTCCAGATGGATTGTATCCTGAGAGAAAGTTGAGATAGTTGAGGAGAGGATTATAGAACTAATCCTTGCACCCTAATGTTTTGGGGGTGCTTTTTAATTTGTTTCAGCTACTGTATTCGTAATTGGAAATTTAAGAACTGTATTGACACCTTGTGTAATTTTTTTAATTAATTAATTATATCACTGTAATTTAATTATGTTTTAGTTGTGTAACAAAATTTCAAATGACTCTTTTAGGTTTATGAAAAATCAACATATTCATCTTATCTGATGATTTTTTTGTAGAATTTATTCATATTAATGTGATATTTAGGACCTGTTTATTTGGATTTAATTTTAGTTCAGTTCGTTTCAAAACAAATTAAAATAAAATAAACAAAAAAATAATTTCAATCTATAATTTTAAATATAAAAACTAGTTACTGTCATAATATTATTAATATTTTTAAAAAATATATTTAATAACTTATAAAAATTATTATTATTAGTATAAAAAAATCAATTCAGATTGCATAAGTTCAGTTTAGTTCAGATCGTTTAAGTTCAGTTCAGTCAGTTTCAGTCCAAAAGAACAGTTCCTGACTCTGCTTAGCTAAATAAATACCAAACAAAATAAAACGCAAGTATTGAGTACAGTCAGTGCAAAATTGTCAAATAAAACAGTGTTGATTTTTCATAAACTTAAAAGAGAATTTATTTTTTGAAATTATCTCAGGTAATTATTCCAAAATTTACAGTCTAAATCCAGGGGTCAAACTCTAAATACGTCAAACTTAGTACAACTATCAAGTTGAAAGCTCCCGATTCCACTGAAATATTTCCGAAGAAAAAAGAAACGAAATCAGCAGCAATGGATCCTCGTATTTGGCATAAAGTAGCTGCTCTCTCTGGTAAATTTCGACTACATTTGATTTTCATTTCCAAGCTCCATTTTTTATTACATCATAAAATCGTTTGTTCCCGCAGGTGTAGCGGCTCTTGGACTGGGCGCCTACGGTTCCCACGGCTTCAAGCCCAAGAACCCTTCTTACAAGGATGTGCGCAGCGCTGCTTTTGCTTTTCGATTACTCAAGTTTTGTTTATTCGGTTGTTATGATTAATTTCGTTTGAATAAATTTTTTGATTTTGGGGGTTTTTGAATTAGGTTTGGCATACGGCGTCTCTGTATCATCTTGTTCACACGGCGGCGCTGCTCGCCGCTCCTATTACCACCCGACCTAATATTGTCAGTGTGTTAATAATATCATGTTTTTGTTTTTATTGTGATTTTATATTTATTTGTTTGTTTTTACTGTGTAGTTTGGAGGCTTATTGACTACTGGGATAGTGGCGTTTTCTGGCACGTAAGTTTTGATTTTCTGGAATTTCTCATTCTTTGTTTAGCCTATCTGTAAACGATCATCAAACTTAAAATACGGTGTCATTTTGTGCTCCAACCGGGAGCACCATACCCAAACGCGTTGTTTTTATGTTTTCTTCATCTTCGATACGACCCTCAAGGGATGAGCTTGCTTGCACAGTCACATATCGTGTTGGAATTGAATGATCGTGCCATGATCATGATCGAGCTGAGCTTGCACAATATGAACAATATGTTATTGTACGAAATTATAAGGTTTTTACCTTTCGTTGCCTTTGGTGCATGAAAATTAAGAATGATAATATTTCATGTGTATAGTGCAACAAGCGCGTACGGAACAAGTATTTTGTTCATGATTTTTAAGTTTATCGTGAACTGTTGTTTGAGTCAGAGTGATGATACTACTTGTTTGTGTATGTTGTATGTGAAGGTGTTATGCGGTCGCGTATCTTGAAGACAGAAAATATTCAAGGCTGGCCCCGCTTGGTGGATTTGCCTTCATTGGTGCTTGGGCGAGCCTGCTCTTCTGAGTACTGTCATCTTCCAAGAATTTCTCGTATACTATCAAGTTAATCTCTTCAAGTTTCTGGTAATTTAAATAATGACTTCTTTTGTTGTTGTGAACCAGTTAATTCGATTGAGATTTGAATCAAAAGTTGCTTACTGTTTTGTTTATCAAATCGAATCTTCACCGGTTCGAAAGTTTATTTTAGTTTTGAAGGTTTCTTGCTAAATAACGGAATATATAATATGAAAAAAAAGGGAATTTCATTTTCTGAAGAAAGCCTCTTCTTGAATGCTACAAATTAGAAACCGAAAATTTCATTTTTCGTTTTCGCTCCTTAAGATCGACAGATTCTTTAGCTCAGGGTGTAAGCTCGTAGTGGCAGGAGTCGTGACCTGCGAATCGAACCAGCATTGATTACAGTAGTGAAACAGAACTGTGAAAAATTATTACTCTGAAACAAATGCTTACTGGGGTCAAGATCAGTGGTGATGGCAGCAGCATTGAAGTAACAAGTAGCACCCCTATGCTTGAATTTTTGATAGTAGTTGTTGAAGGCGTACGAAGCGTGGGCCCGCACAGTGTTTGGCGGGAAGCAGGCCTGGCCCGCCTGAATCTTGCTGCAATTCGCTCCTCCTCGACCGCAGGCCCAGTCGAGGCCGACTTGCAACTCACTATCTGGAGTTTGCATATCAGCAATGCACCATTCCGCATTCACTCCACCATCTATACATTTATTTTGTATCATTATTTCTATTTTTTTCCGGGGGAAAAAAGATGAAAATAATTAATTAAATAATTACCTGGTTTTTGTGAATGAACTATCAGAAGCAAGAGAGCAAGAACATACCATAAACCCAGTGCCTGTGACATTTTGCTTGCTTATGTATATCAAATTTGCATATTATATACTTGCACGCCTATGTATAAACGTACAAACTCAGTACAAACTCGCATGTTATAAAGGTACAAAGAAAACAATTTGGCTCGAAGAACATAAATGGATCGCACTTGTTTTTACCCTTTTTTTCTGTTAAAAGGAAGAGTATCAGATTCTAAGTCTCGTGGGGCAGTTGTTATTGGAATAATCTCTCCAATAAGATCTCTTGCTTTCTTTGATTACTTGTGATTTCCAGATATATTATCAGTAATAACAACTATTCGACTTATATACGAATAATCAAATAATATGCGCAACGACTGCGATTATAAATAAGCGCAAGAAAGTGTTTCCCGATCTCCGGGTTTCTCAAATGAATTGGAAGTTCAAAGAAGTTCAAAGAGAGAAGAGAGAGAAGAGTGTTGTTATCGCTAAACACAATCGATCACTGTTTCTTGATCATAGAGGGTCTCTGTTGACATCTTTGTACAGCAGATAGCGCGACTTTGTCTTGCCTAAAGCAGCATACCTGAAAAACGGAAAGTAAAAAAAAAAATCGTAAAAATAAAATTCAATATTGTGATCAACAATAGGTTAAAAGGGCATTTCCCGAGTCTATGGTGACTTACCACTGAGGCACAAACGGTGCCATCCAAATCGCATCACCGGCTTCAACTGGATACCTGATTTTTCATGCACACAGTTATTCATAATCAGCCTTTTTTTTTCCAGTAGGATAAACAGAACAAAACTTGTTATATGAACTGTTTGGAAAACAGAATTTCTCCGATACATAACATCATTCTTACCAGCTGTCACCTAAACGGTATATGCCTTGACCCTCCAAAAGCAACAAACCGTGCTGGTTATAATGGACTTCCTGCAAACATGAAATGTAATCGTATATGTATTCAGAGTCTTGGCAATGAGATCATTCTTTCCACCAGGTTAAAGAACCGAGCTAGACGAAAATGATCAGCATACCTTTACATTGAGAAATTCACCAGGTTGAAAATCCATGATCTGCGAAAAGTCATAAATTCAATCGAAGCAAAACATCTGATATCGGGGTGCAAATGAAACTTGAAACTGAAAAATGACTTTCAAGAAATCGACTAAATCGGCAGAAATGAAGTGCAGAATCAAACACTCTAGGTCAATATTACCATCTCAGCCTGTGTTAAGAAAAAGTAGAAGAGAAAAATATATACAACGAAGCAACATTTGGAACTAACTTACATGAACGTTGAAATCATAAGGCAAGTCGGTGGGAAGAAGTTTCCTTAGCTCAAAGACCTGAGCAGGCGAAGACAATAATTTTAACTGGACTACTCAAGGTTGCATTTTTTTCTGACTCTCATAAACAGAAACATGAACAACAATTCAAAGTTACCTCTCCCGGGGTTTCTAGAAGGGGCTGCTTATCTGTTGTGCCAATAATCATCTTAGGAGCGTGATATTTGTAATAGTCATGCCTGAGATCAAATCATGTCAAAGTTTCTATCGAAAACAAGGTTATTTTTGTCAACGGGGACGATAATATAATGAAAACCCTTTTTTTTTATAGAACATGATCATATCCTTATGCCAAAAAATATGTACCTTAGATAAAAGAAAGTAAACATGAAAAGAAAGGGATTAACATGATAACCTTCTTTCGAATACAACAAGAGTTGCAGCTGCATCGGAGTTCAACGAATGTCTCGAGTTTGGAGGAAGATAAGCATATGAGTCCACCTGCAATTTTCATTCATAATTATATGTGCACTTTTTTTTTATGTAATTTTAAAGTAGTAAAATAGTTAAAAATTAAGTGCAGAATTTGTAATCTCAAACTACCTCTAGGTTTTGCTTAGACCAGGAAGAATCGCCGAGGGACACCACACCCTGAAGCACGAATACAAACCTGATCTTGCCAGCAGAAATATATCATCCATTTTCGTCATATGCAAATAAAATATTAAAGGTGCACATACATATTACAAAAAAATTAGCTCGGAATTCTTCAACTGAAATAAAGCTCACATACCTCTCAACATCACTTGGAGGGATCCCAGATTCTGATTTTTCTGCAAAAGTTAGGTGCCACCAAAATTCTTAATATAATGAAAATGCTTCTTTTTTTCTTACCTTTATCATCCGATAAAGGAGTATTTTATGAATATAAAACATTTACTGGGTAATTTACATCAGAGCCTATAACTTCAGTTCACAATTATAATAATAATAATAACAAAAAAGGTCGAAAAAAACCTCGAAAACGCACCTTGCATCTTTGCCAAGTACATAACAAAATGTGACCCCATTGATGGTGCAATGAGATAAGCACCTAACGTGTTTTTCCTGTCGACCCATACATAAAATAAATAAAACATACAACAGCTTGTACCAAATAGCGTATTAAATGAAAAGCGAAGATAGGCATGAATACCATTGAGGCAAAGGACTAAAGACATGACTTTCAGGAGTTATCAGAGCATGGTCCCTCTTGTAGACACTCCGCGTGAATCCCGGCAAGTCTGAGGAACGACAAAATCAGCCAACGAAAGTAATTTTTACTCAAAAATATGTTGAGAAGACCATTGTGTTACGATCAAAGAATCTTTGGTTAATAAGTTGTAAACGAGTTCAAGTAAAAGTCGAGAGAAATCATGAATCGAAAGCACCCTTCTGAAAACCACATTGTTTGCAAACCATCCTTCTAGCCCAAAACACCATAACCATTAAACCCATAAAAAATCTCCAAGTTATACATACTCCAAACATACTTAGGATACTATTGAATCGAATATAATCCACGGGATTCCACAAATCACAATAAAGATTCAATCTTTTTCAACCCAATAAAAACACACACGACACGAGAGAGACTGACCATTAAGATGAGAGGGCGAGAGAGTTGGGTTAGTGACTTTCCAATAGAGCGGCTGCTGAGCCTCCGCCGCTGAGCAAAACCTTTCTGAGCAAAATGAGAATCTCACAAGAAAACCTGTTGTCAGAAAAATAAATAAATAAAATAAAATCAAAAAAGTTAAAAACATGTATTCAAGTTTTTTCTTTTCGAAAAAAAGGCATTAATAATATGCATACTCTGAGTGATCAAGGCAAATAAGAGATATTGAATGGAGATTGAACATATAGATTGCATCTTTTTTTTCAGAGAAAGATGATTTGCTAGGATGTTAGTATTTATTTTTTAAGTTTTTCTCGCAGTTGTTCAGTGTTGTTTTTGTCTTCTTGTTTGTGAAGTTCAATCCAAGTGAGAAAATATGAGATTGGTATATATATCAAATAATCCAGGGATTTAAAATAATCTTAAAAAATTTATAAATATTAAAAAAAATTATAAATTTTAAACACTATAAATTTGATTTTGATTTTTTCCTTAAAAAAATGAACTGTTTTGACTTTTCAAAATCTTTGATTAATTTAAAAAATAGATTTTCACGGATTTGTCTTTTAATGAACTAAAATATTATTTAAAATAATAAAATTTGTTAAATTATAAAGTTAAAAGCTTTAAACTTTCAAAACTTTAAAATTTTTAATAGAAAAATTGGATAAAATGCAAATCATATCAAAGTTGGACAATGCATTTTATAAGTAAAGTGTAACAAACTATTAACAAAGCTTTGATAGTTTGATGTTTTTAAATATATATATATATATATATATATATATATATATATATATATATATATATATATATATACTTATTTTTTCTTTATATTTTAATGATTAAATTATTATTAAAAATAATAATACTTAGACTAATGCATTCTTTATAATTTAAATAATTTAAATAATTTTTTATATACAAGTGTTTACTTATACTTTTGTATCAACAATTATAGTGCAAAAATTAATGAAAATCTATGTAAAAAATTGTAATAAATAAATCAATCAAACTCATGAAATCTATAAATTTTATAAATCCACCAATTTTTTAAAATTAAAAAAAATCAATTAAATATCAATTGAATATTACAAAAAATTCTATTGAGCATGTAATTTATTTTTTTGTAAAAGTGGCCATAAACTATTTTTCTGCAAAATAAATTGATTTTAACAAACAATTAATACTGGTAATATTTGTACAAGGCAAAGAAAATAAATTTAAGCATGAATTTCATTACTCTCTTAATTGAAGATATAAGAGTACAATTACTTGGAAGAAAAAAAACAATATTAATTGATATACGGAATAATTATTATTCTAAGAAACAGAAAAAGAAAGCCCGCCCCCTTTCCCAACCCTCGGCCCGCGAAATTCCTCCACATCCTCCACTTGATTCTGCTGCATATATACTCATCTCTTGCCGTAGATTTACCGGCGTTGAAATTACTCTGCTTTCCAATTTTACTCCTTCCTCTTTACAGAGGCAAATCAATGGCGGATTTCACAACTTCGACACACAGAGCGAAGTGGATATTCACACCCCAGGATCTCGTAATCCCTCTAAAACCCTCCTTTTTCTTTTCTTGCTCGTGGGTTTCTGCTCAACTGTGTCCGATATGAACCTCCAAATTTATGGCTTGATTTTACTTTTATTTTTATTTTTTTATTTTAGAAGGAAAAGTACAAGGATGTTAATAAACGAGCTAAGCAAGCTCTTGAGAAGGTATGCATTTATACGTATTTATACATGTGCGTGTGTGTGTGTGCGTGTGTGTGCGTGTGTGTGGAATCAGAATTGGGAGGAATGAGAATCGGTAATTATGTTCGATTTTTGTGTTGGGATTTTGTTTATCCGGTAGAATTTGGTATGCATATTAGCTATTCTACATATAGTGCAGTGAGCATTGCTCTTTCATTAGTGGATTATTAAGTAATAAAACACGACGACGAAGGATCTAAAGTTGATCTTATTTTCTGCGTCACTATTGTTACTCACATTCCAATGGTGCTAGCTAAGACTGTGATTTCTTGTGATATAGTATGGGGCCACAAGGATGGAAGTAGATATTGATGGATCCTTCGCTTATACCGAACGGCAACATGATGTGAAAACTACTAGTAAGCTCATCTGGATTTTTGCGCCCGTTATCGTAAATCTATGCATCAAGACGGTTGATTAAATGGAAAACAATTATGTCACATGTGCTTAGGTGAGAAGCATTCGCGGCCGAAAGCACTCAAGACAGAAGAAGAGCAACTTTTGCGGGCTTTCTACGAGTTTAAAATCCAAGATGTATGCGATGCCTTCAAATTCCCACGTAAAATTCAGGTATATACGTTTCCGTAGAAGTTTTAAGTGTTGAGCTGTGCAACTAAATTTAAGATAATTTCTATTCAAACTTACGTTTTTTTATTCTGCAGGCAACTGCCCTTATATATTTTAAAAGGTTTTATTTGCAATGGTCCGTGATGGAACATCATCCCAAGAATATCATGTATGGCTACTTCTTGAGTACCACCTGTTTTTTTTCTCCTTCTCTGGATTGGGTTTTAGTTGTATATGGAATTCACTCTATTTTTCCATCTGCACAATCGATAATTGGCATCATATTAATGTTCACACATTTCAATACGAAAGATCAACTCATAATTTAAAAATAAACTATATTTCCTGCAGGTTAACCTGCATATATGCTGCTTGTAAGGCCGAGGAGAACCATGTATCTGCAGAGGAGCTTGGGAAAGGAATTGAACAGGATCATCAAATGATCCTTAATAATGAAATGCTGGTTCTTCAGGCACGGATTTCTTATTTCCCTTTCAATATTTTCTTACCGATTGTTCTATTATTTTCTTGCCCATTTGTCTTATTTGATTATTCGTTTTTTTTGGTGTCCCATTGCAGAGTCTAGGGTTTGATCTTATTGTTTACGCACCATATCGAGCGCTTGATGGCTTTATCACCGATATGGAGGTGTTTTTATACTGTAATTGTTTGTCTTCTAAAATAACCTGTAATTGTTATTATTTTCTCACCTGTAACACTATATTTATAACATTCTTTTGCTAATTCCATACGAAATGACATGTTACGACAAATTTTCCCTACCGTGTAGGAATTATATGATGCTCAAGTGGGGCAGTCCGAGAATCTAAAGGTCTTTTAACAAAATTTATATAGCATGAACTTCTAGTGTATCTAATTATGTTCACTATGTGTGCTTTCTCTCTTTGATATTTTTTTGCTTTGAATGTAGAATTTTCACGAATCCGCGAGAGTGGAAGTTGATAAAATTATGCGGAGTGAGGCTCCCCTTCTATTCCCACCAGGGCAGGTAACGCTTGATATATATAATTTTCAAATTGAACTATAATTGATTCCACATGTTATCTATTATAACCCTATGGAAATTCGAACTCGTGGCTCGAGTTGTGAAGGTTGGAGGGTTGTGCTGTGAAATAGCTTAGATCACCAGAGTTGTTATTTGTGTGTTGCTTTCTTGTGCAGCTGGCATTGACAGCTTTACGTAGGGCTTCTGTGCTTCAAAAAGATATCGACTTTGAGAGGTTTAATAGTCAAATCAATCTCTGATTAAAACTGTGTGGTGGTCAGTCAACAATTTTTGATTTCCTGGAAATAACTTTGAATTGAACAACCATATGTGCAGATACATTATGAGCATGCTCTCTCGTCAACATCCAGCTCATAGCTTTTCAGATCTCAACGTTGCTCTAAACGGGATTGATATGCTGGTATAGTTCTGTTTTGGGATAGTTACAACTTTTTGTTTTTTGTTTTATTGTGTGTGTATAAATTAGGTTTGGCTACATTCTCCTTGAGATATTTTTTGGATTTTAAACAGATAAATAAGCTCGAGACTCCTACCTCCAAAGATGTCAAGCACATCGACAGGAAACTGAAATCGTGCTTGGATCCAAGTACACATGAAAAGTAATTACTATGAACTTTATTGTATTAGTCACTTTACACACTCCTATGTTTCTCTGTTGGGTAACTTAAAAGCATGCACATTTATTTATATTTGACTCAGGAGCAAGAAACGAAAGCACAGATCAAAGGAGAGTTCAGTGCACAACATGTCATGATAAAATTATCTATCGAGGCAGATATACAGTGTTCAGTAAGAGAAAAGGCTAATCCTGTGATCTCAAGTCATTGGTATTTCCCCGGATTTATCTATGTTCATTTTGCCCGAAGAGAAAAGTTTCTCTTTTCAATTTTGAAACCATTTTGTTGATGAAAAAAGAGCATCTTGGTATTTGTGTTTTGATGGCGACATTTGTATTTTTGTATCGAAGTATATTGAGAAGTCGGGAACCTTTTCTTGAGATAACGTTTATCAAATGAAACAATATATATTTTGTCGTATACTCCGTTTGTGTGTCTGTTAACCAGTCTAGCTCTTGTATGAAGATTGTCGAGAGCTCGACTGTTGTCATGCAGGGGTGGAAACTCACCAGACTTTCGCAATGTCTGTTTTTGTCTAGAGTGTTTTCTTTTTCATTCTATTTGAACATGTGCGTGTTTGCCCAAAAAACCGAAAAAAAAAGCCTCTGGGAAACTAACTTGGTAATGAATCTAAAGAATGCATATGAAAGAACTTTTATTAAATATGAAGCTGCTAGCTACATAAACAGTATGTATATATTACATATATATGCAGTAAATCCTAGAATCAGCAGCTAGGATACAGCCACGCGCAGGGTGATCCTACAATGTACAATGGTGAGCTGGATATACAAAATAGGGTTTTGGAATATGATGGCGTGGCAGTGATGTTTGTTACAACGGTTATGCATTTGTAAATAATTTTTGTTCAACAGGTTTTGTGGTGAGTCCAAAGCCAAAGGGAAACAGAGGATCATAATTCTTGTCCCCAACATTCATGGGAAGCTGATCAACTCTCTTGAACCAGGTTCTGGGCAGCTTCCCCGTGAACCCATAGTCCCCGAACAGAAGATCGGAAACTCCCTGCCCTTCAGCTCCGGGCAGCCACGCGGCTACGAGGGCCTCGATGCTGTCAAGATAAGGCTCCACCACCAGCGGCCGACCTGAAATCAGAACCACCACGCACTTGATTTTGCCGCACACGTTTTTCATTGTTGTTAAACCGGGCTCGGGTATAGTCAGGTTCGTGTTGTCTCCGTATTGCTCTGCATACGTCCTCTCTCCCACCACCACTATGGCGTAGGAAAATTCACCCGGATTGGATAGTGTTTTCGAATCAGGATTCTCGCTGTACACGATTTCCGTGCTCGGGTCAACTGTGGCCGAGACCCCACCGAGTATTGTGGTCCCGCTTATGAGGGTGCTGTTGTCGACTCCTTGCCAGTTAACTGTCCAACCACCGCACTGTAATCCGAGGTTGTTGGCGTGGGTCCCGGCGACGAGTATCCTGGATGCATTCCGGTCGAGTGGAATCATAGGTTTGTTGGAATCTTCTCCGTTCTTGAGGAGCACGAGCGATTTTCTAACCGCCTCTCTTGCCAGATCCATGTGCGCCTGAGTCCTGATTTGACCGAATAGGCTGTCATCAGCCAGAGGATTCTCGAATTGACCCGCGACGAATTTCACCCTCAGAATCCTTCTGACAGCGTCGTCGATCCGAGTGATTGGGATCACGTTGTTTTTCACGTGGGAAGTCATGAGGCGAAGAAACTCCGTGTGATTGGGCGGGACCATCACCTGCATATTGATATATGAATGATAGATACTCTGTGTGATTGGGCAGGATCATCAGAAAATTTACCATATCAACACCGGCATTAATCGCTATAGCGAGGGAGTTGGCGTAATTAGTCCCCCACGGATAGGTCATCCTGTCTACGCCGTTCCAATCCGAAATCACAAACCCCTGCAGGCAAATAAATCGAGATGATCAGTGCATGTGATGCAGGCACGATGCGTGCACGAACATGCGTACTCTGAAATTGAGTGTTCCTTTGAGGAAGTCAGTGACGAGGTGCTTGTTTCCATGCATCTTGAGGCCGTTCCAACTGGAGTAAGAAACCATGATAGTCGAGACACCCTTTATCACAGCTTCGTAGTATCCGGGCATGTGGATGCTCAAGAGCCCGTGCCAGTCTGTGATCGTGTTGTTCTCGTCGATTCCTGTCACAGTACCTCCGTCTCCAACAAAGTGCTTTGCACAGGCCACAACTTTGTCCCTGCGATGAAGATTCATTTAATTTTGATCGATGATCGAATGAAGTTAGTCGATCACTATTATCTCTATACACTCACTTTCCGCCTACGAAAGGTACACCCTTTCTTCCGTTATCTCCTTGCAGACCAAAAATCACGTCTGTCATTTCCTTAACGGTCATTGGATCCTCACTGTAACTCTCGTAGCACCGACCCCATCTCGGGTCTCTGCACACAGCGATGCATGGCGAAAAGGCAAAGGGAATGCCGGTAGCTCTGGTTTCAACCGCCGTAGCAGCTCCGATTCTCTTCACTAGATCCGGATCTCTGCACAATATATATATTAAAGATTGATTTATTTATGGATATGCCACGTGTATAATAATGACATGGCAAGGCACGGGCGATATGACCTAGTTGCTCCGAGGCCGACATTGTGAGGAAATATGGTGGCCCTGTACAAGCTGTTATGGCCATGCACAGAGTCGATGGAGTAGAGCATGGGAATCCCGAGCCGGCTCGACAGTGAGCCGTTCTGAAGCGTGTTGATCATGTTGATCCAATCCAATGGGGTGGCTCGGTTGTCGTCGCGGGGGGTCCCACCGGCGGGGCTGATCACGCTCCCGATGGAATAGTCCCGAAGGATTTCAGGGGTTATGTTCTCGAGGTCGATTTGTACCATCTGGCCGATCTTCTCCTCGAGGGTCATTTGGTCAATTAGGCTCTCCAGCCGCACGGGCATAGACATCTTCGGGTTACGGTATAGTGGGTCGACCGACGGGGCTTGGGCAATGGATCCGGGTAGGAGGAGCAAGAGGAGGAGGAGGAGGAGACTCATCAGCAACATAATTTGGACTTCCATTTATATTTGACCTATTATTTTCACCACATACAATACAACTATACAAGACTTGAATAAACTTTATTTTGAGACAAAATAACTAAATTCTTGTTTACAAAACCAAAACCAAAACCAATTTTAAATTTTAGACACAAAAATTTAGTATTGTCACTTTTAATTTGTTCAAAGAAAAACAATTTATTTACACTACAGTATTTATTTTTGAGGAACAAACTTTCTTCATTTAAATAGGACAATATTTTTGTTTGTGACCAAAAGTAAAATAATCGCTACTCGCGGTCTCCCTCTAATTTCCTTTTTCCACATTATTTTTTCTCTGTATTATTTTGCGACATTGCGGTTCTCAATGGCTTCCTCTGTTTTATTTTCATGATTACACTCCTTTTGTGGAGTTTGATTTTTTTCTATATTTTTCTTGTAAGATTAATTATAGATCATGTAATCGTTGAATCTCAATTCATTGATGTAAGTATCGATTTTATAATAATTATTATTATTTTTGGATCTTATGCTAAAAAAAATCGATGACATGTTTGTTATGTATTGATGATGATTTTGTTTTTTAAATTTCATTATTATTCTCAATTCTATTAGATTTAGTGATTTGATTTCAGTAGGGTGATTGATGTGAGAACGGAGTAGATGTAGGGGACTTATATTTAAGTAGATGTAGGGGACTTATATTGAATCGCAAAGCAAAGGTTAGGTGAAAACGGTACTTGAGAGAGTTCTAAAAGAAGTTAGTGAGCTCAAAGGAATGATGAAAAAAAAAACTCCTTAGAAATTCCTTGATTAAGATGAAGAAGCAAAAAGTTACCTATTATAAAAACACAAGGAATAAATTCCTTGACTAAGATGAAGAAGACCAATTATAAAAACACAAGTAATAACTCAAGTTACCAAAACACACCTAATGTATAGCCATAAATTCATTAATAACAAACATTCTCTCATCATACTCAGAGCATGCATCATTCCCACTGAAAGAACAAATTCCTAGAGAACAATAAAATGCATTATTTGAAAGACAATATTAACAAAAAAAAGGTTTTTCACTCTATGGAAAAGAGGCTTAAAAAAATGAGTTACGGTAAAGAATGAACATTAAGATAATTGTCATAATAAACAAACAAATACTGAGCATGAAAGTTTTCCACTCATTGAGAGGCTTAAAAAAATGAGTTCATTGAAACTTGAAAATAACAAACAAAGGTAAAGAATGAACATTAAGATAATTGTTATAATAAACAAACAAATACTGAGAGCTAAAAAAATGAGTTCATTGAAACTTGAAAATACAAACAAAGGTAAGAATGAACACTGATTTAATTACGAGTTAAGATACTTGTCATAATAAAAAAAATACAGTGTAAATTGTATTCTAATGAACATCATGTTGATAGAGAAAAATATTATTGAGATGGTGCAAATTTAAAAAAAAAATAACAATTGTGATTCATTTCATTTCTCTTTCTGGTTTGTTGTTTTTGCATGATACTCCACATTTTTTGTGATTAATTAATCATGAAATAATTAATTTAAGAGTTTCTTATTTTTCCATATGCTCCACATGTTTTAGTAATTAATTAATCTTTATTTCACTTGTGATTTTTTTGTTTCAAATCATGAAATAATTAATTTTAGGCTTTCTTATTTTTCCATATGCTACACACGTTTCAGTAATTAATTAATCTTTATTTCACTTGTGTGATTTTTTGTTTCAAATCATGAAATAATTAATTTAATGGTTTCTTATTTTTTATGTGATACTCTACATGTTTATTAATTAATCTTATTTTACTTTGTGTGATTTATTGTTTTTCAAAAAAAATAACAATTGTGATTTGAGAAGAAAATTTAATATGAATTCAAAAGAAAACACTTTTTAAAATTAAATCAATTAAATTATAATTTTATTGATTAGTTTTTAATTGATAAACTAAAACAAATGAATTTCCTACATACAAACACAAATAAATCGAAGTGATATCCACAAATAGAGATGAACACAAAGAAAAACGAATTAAACTAAACAATCTATAAATCGAATGAGCAACTTACATTCCTTATAGTGTCCACAACAAAATTCCTTGCATTAAGATTCAGAGCATCGAACGATTACTTTCTCTTCTTGAACAATCAACCGTTTAAAGGCATCCATTGTTGAGCAACTCGTTTGTTTAAAGGAGGAAATGAGACGTGACATGAAATTTTAGAGTAGAATGTATTTATACTAGGGAAAAAGGGTGAAGGTTATTATTAAGTACCGAGGATAAAAGAGAGCAAATGGTATTTTTAGAAATAAAAAATAAGTTCTTAAAGGACATTAAAATTAATCCCAAGAATATAAATCCCAAGAGAAGGTTATTATTGAATATTAAAAATAAGTCCCGGATAAAAGAGAGCAAATGGTATTTTCGGAAATAAAAAATACTCCTAAGTTCTTAAAGGGACATTAAAATTAATCCCAAGAATATAAATCCCAAGAAAATTACTTCAAGATCAAATAAAAATAAACTCATAAAAATACATACCTTCCGACCAAACCCAACCTGACCAGGGCATGGGTCCAACGAATCACACAACAACGGAGGAAATAAAAACTCATGCTCAATAAACCCAACATCATAAAAATAAAAAAATTATTAAAATGGAAGAAATAATAAATAAACCTAAAAATATTGTGAAACGAAAATTTACGAAAATACAAAAATTGTGAAACGAAGAACTGAATAAATACAAAACTTTTGAGTTTGAGTCTGTAATTCGCCGGAGCTCGAGGTTGTTTCCGGTGTTATTCTCAATATTCAGGAAGTTTGTTCCTAGCTAGCACTCCAGGAAAAGATATGTCAAAACTCAAATGTTTTGAATGTAAAAGCATGAGACTGAGACATGTCAAAAATGAGTGCACAAACCTTCATTGAAAGAACAATATTGATGTTAGCTACTTAGTGCTGGATGAGGAAAAATCTCTATTCTGTTCGGAAGATAAAAAAGATGGTGCTAAAGGGGATGCTGAAAATGTGACTTGTGGAGGATGAGAATGATGAAGAATATGTTGTGGCTCCGGAAGATGTTGCCACGTATGAAAACATATTTTGTTTTTCCTCTATCACAAATGAAGATCACTCTCTCACTTCTAAGTTGTCTACGAGTTCCAAGTCTCAAACTGTTAGTCTGAGAGAATTTAACATTGCGAAAACAACGGAACTTGAGAATTTAATTAACATTCGTGCTGTTTTTTTTTTTTTTGTTTTGTCTGGAGACTATATAACTTGGTACGTATAGAATGAAGGTGAACAACGCATGTTGATTATGTCATTATCCATCGTTACATATGTAAAATTCAAGATTGTCATGACAATACTTTTGCATTTGTAGTGGAATTACCATTGTTAAGTGAGGTGTCAATGTTCGATGAAGTTTATAATGATCTCATTATGAAATGTTAAAACCAACTCACTCTTGTAAATGAGAAGAATACAAGAATGGTATATATCATAAGAGAGTTCGATTGGATATGAGATGAAATATGAATTTTCATGCGCGAGTGAGCGAATAAAAACTTCAGAGGCAACATATACTAAACTTGTATTTTTTTCTTTTTTTTTTTGTATTCAAGTATAGGTTTTTTCCATGCTACCGTAATGGGGACTGACCCATAATAATTCAATGTCCAGGGACCTTATTGCAAATAAGGTTTGTTATTAGGATTGTTGACGGAATTGGGGATTCAGAATTCATTTCCCCCTTTCTTCTATTTGCAGAGTAAGTTCAAGAGAGAACGGGAGCAGTAGCGACAATTTCCGGTGGATGGCTTCTCGAATCGAAGGTTTCCGGGCATCGTTGGAAAGCCCACGACGTTGATTCTGATTGGATATGTGACGAAGCCTTAAGGCAAATCTACGTCGGCTATCGACGAGGGCAGAGTATCGGTTGGATGGCCGCGGCTCGACAGATCTGGTGGGTCTCATCGGAATTTCCGAGAACTAGTCTGAATCGATACGGTCGTGAGACGACGACCATTGGTGGTGATGGGTCAGCGGCGGCAGGAGCTAAAAGGCCTGTTATTGCTTCGATTTTCGACAACGGGCAGCGGTCCGACCATCCCGATTCGGCTGACGACGATGGTGTTCGGTTGTCCTGGTGGGGTTTTGGATTGCTCCGGTCAACGGCGGTGGTAATGGTCGAATGAAGAACTTGTTATGATGTGTTAAGGAAATTTCTCAATTGGTTTTCGGGAATGAGATGAGATTTCGGAAGTAGCTCGACTCATTTACGAGCTTGTTATGATGTGTTAAGGAAATTTCTCAATTGGTTTTCGGTGGCTAAGATGATATGTTTAGGTGAAATACGGGTTGAGTTCTGAGAAGTAGTGTTGAGAAGTATTTGTGGATATGAGATTGGTATTTATAGGTATGATAACGGATTTATGGGATATGATAAGGCTGAACTTTACTTTTACAAGCTAGAAGATGAAATAATTGGGTTTATATCTATCGTTAAAGTGTGATGTAACGAAATGAAATTGGGTTAAAATTTAAGTAAGCTAAGATTTGGTTTAAGTTAACCTACAATTTCTTTAAAAAGAAATAGGAAATTAAATAATTCAAAACGGGTCGATGCATATGTATAGTATCGATCCTCTATAGGAGTCGTGCATATACATTTCTTTAAAAAGAAATAGGAAATTAAATAATTCATGATATACATTTTAATGACCAACTATGTATATACTAGTATATGGAGTACTTATTTGTTGCAATTTCGACATAATTTTTTAGTTGAAGTTCATGGCAATTTTTACTGTACAACTAGGTGTACAATGTATTGTACACTTGATATCAATTATAATTATGATTTTATTGTTGTTTAATAAAGATTAGTGATAAATGTATTATGAATGATGATTTGTTTGTTATATAATGATGATTTTATGATTAATGAATAAAGATTTATTATTTATGTATGTGTTTTGCAAGTTATGCATGTATTTTTTAATGATGATTATTTATTTTTACCATGAATATTTTTAATGAATTTTCATGTTTAATTGGGTTGTGTGTATGATGCATTGTACACATATATGCACGATAGAGGATTGGAAGTTCATAGTCTAAAAAAGAGAAATTTGTATCTATTTAAATTATTATAATTTTATTTTTTCATATTTTTATTATTTAAAAGTAATTATGTACTTTATTTAGTTACTGTATTTAGTTAGTGTATTCGTCTCATTTTGTCTTTCCTATAATTATAAATATAACATACTGTAACTGTGTGTCCAATTTTGTTTGTATTTATATTTATAACATAACTTTCTTGTGGTATTAAATATATATTTTTAAAGCTTTTTGACATCCATAGTAGTATATATGAAATGGTTCCTCGACAAAGTTTGACCTTTGACTGGGGTTAGTGTAAGTAAGTGTACGTGAAATTGGGTTATGCAAATATTGAAATTGTGTTTTGTTTTTAATCATAAATATGTTATTGGCGATGTCCACTTATAACAGCAAAAAATAGTGGCTCCATTTTATTAAATTATAATAAATAAATAAAAATAAAAATAAAAATAAATTATTATTAAATAAATGTGCAAACAAACAAGTTTCCTAAAAAAATTAATGAATTTGCAAAACAATTGAATAGAAATTAAGAGAGAAATTTATTTACAAATTAAAAATATTGTTAATTCAAAGAGATAAATGACTGGTTTAAAAATAATATCAAGACTATTTCTACCTTGAAATTTAAAATATTATTAATAGACAATACCTTTCACTAAATTTCTTTCCCAAAAAAATACTGTAAATTAAATTGAAAAGGAGAAACATTTGGAAAAGGCTACAGTTACACTAAATGTACCGAACCTTTTGTACACCACCAATCATATTACGCCATGTGTTATTATTGTAAAATTAAATATACTATGAGAATCTTATATATTAAGATATGAATCATTTAATTATATTATACTGATTTTTTAGCTTAATTAAATTTAGTAAAAATATTTCGAGTATCATAAATAAACATAGAAATAAATATTTTAATAAATTTAACTAAATTTATTCATTAAATATAAAGAAAATAATAATTAAATAAAATTGAACGTAATTATTAAATAATTAAGATTTAATTAATTACACTATACTAAACTAAACGTAATTATTAAAAAAATATTTTTTGGCGAATGTTATGTTTATTTTAAATTTTACCTGAATCAATTAAAAAATATATTTTTAATTTATAATTTTATATTTTCATAAGAAAAAATATAGTGATATTTTTTATTATATTATTTACATTTACATAGAAAACAAATTATTTTTTTTCGTTATTAAATTTTTTAATTAAGTATTAAAAATTCTAAAATTTTATGTAATTTTTTTAGACTTAGTATGAATAAATCATGAATTGTTATTTTAGACTACTTAAATATTTAAAATACATGTTCTTTAATTTTGTAAGAATCTATATTTATTTTATTTTATATTTTTATTTAATTTCACATGTTGATCATATATATTTGAAAAATACACGATATTTTACTATGTTGTTTAATTTAATCTTGCGATTTCTAATCAACTGAGTCATTGCTAAGCAAAATGAATAAATTGAACGTCAATTTATTTTTTAATGTAATATTTGTTTGACACACAATAAAATTATAAAAAATTATTTTACTTTACCTTTCAAATTATGAGAAACCCCAAAATTAAAAATAATGGACAATCCTGAGTCAAATCCTGTTTTATCCAAAACAAAAATTAAAAAAACGAAGAAAATGATAAGTGCAGAGGCTTGTGGAAGTTGTTCTAACAAGTGGAGTTGATTACGCTGATAGAGGGATGAAACTATTGACTACTATAATCAACGATGCATAATCATGCAAAATAAAATGATAGAGATAAATTGTTACACAAGTTTCAATTGCGTGCGATTTTTTAAAATTGAATATAATATTTAAATAGAATACATAAAGTTCTAATTATATTGAAAGATATAATTATAAAGTTCTAATTTTATTGAAAAATATAATTAAAAACGAGATAATTAATTAAATAAAAATAATATAAATATAATTGAGCTTTTATTATTACATTTAAATAAAAATATTTTGCGTTGTATTTAAATTATTTTTTCTCTATTAAGAAAAATAATAAGTATATACGTCATGTTAATATTAAGTCGTAATTTAATAATATAAAAGTATATTTAAAATGTTTATATGCAAAATAGTTTTTTTTACAATTATATCTAAAAAATAAAATTAATCATTGAAATTTGTGCCATGAATAACGATAGAATGAAAAATTAATAAAATTCATGGTTTAAAAAAAAATACTAAAATGAATATTTTTATATACAGTATTATTTTATTAAAATATAAATTACAAATTATAACTGGATTTCTATTTCATATTTACATATATAATCTATTTTATTAAATGAATTATCATTTTAAAACAACAACAAGACATATGTTATTCATATTTTTTTAAATATATTTATTTATAATTTAAAACATTTAAACTAGTTTATAAAAAAATTAAATAAGGTATATATTAATTTTTTATTAAATTTATTTTAGAAAATGATTTTTTTTTAATTTTTAGTTACATTTTTTTTTACGTTTTTTGTTTTAAAATTTAGTATATATATATATATATATATATATATATATATATATATATATTATTTGTTAACTATATTGTAAGGAAAAAAATCTAATAGATTTTACAGAATATTCAATATTTAGAAAGTTTATATTGATTTTATATTTTGAACTTTTTAGAAGATTATCATGATTTATTTTCCTATTTAATAATTCATTTTAATAATAATTAAAATAATATTAATTTATTTAATTAATGTGATAATTACACGTGTCATGATTTAATTCGCAGTGTATAGAATGTTCGGTACACTTTGTGTAACTGTATCATCTTCCGAAACATTTTAGTGCGGGAAATATTATTTTTTGGATTTTCAAAATAAAATATGAAATAAGTGAATGTATTCCTATAATAACACCACTTTTGCAAAGAAAAAAACAAAACCATTTTAAAAGAATAGGTGACCAAAATTCTAATTTAAAATAAAAAACTGATGACTTGTATCAAAAATAATCTAATATGTTTTGTTAGTTATAAACAGAGCTGGTAAATTTCTACTTTTTTTTTTTTTGAAAAAATTATAAGAAAAAAATTGGTGGAAAAGAATTCAAATATCAGCAGAATTCACAAACAAGTTAACCAAAAAAATTGAAAGATATAGTGAAACACAAAATCAAGCATCAACTTAATGAGAATTGTGTTAAAGAGATAACTAGAAACTCGACAAGATTACAAAAACCAAGTCAGACAGTGGAATACAAAATCTCAAAGCACTAAGCATACTAAAGATGATAGACAGACTAGATATTTTAGGATAGACAAACAACGTAGTGGAATACAAAATCTCAAAGCGCATTAAAGATAGACCGTCTAGGTATTTCTAGCAGACAAACAAATGTGCTTCATTTCCACGGATATGTACCCCTACTCAACGGATTTAGGGGCTGCAGTGCAAATATGCATTGCACCATAGCAAGTTCAATCTATCACCGTTAAATAAGAATAGTATAATCTCTCACCGTTAATTATTATCATATTAAAATATGTGAATCTAATGAGACAAGTACAATATTGCGTTAAACTTTTTTTTTTAATTCATTCATTGTTAATCTTCTTAAAAATTAAGTTCAAAAATGGTTTAATTTTATATTAAAATAAATTATTTGTGTAAATTTATTAAAAATATAAATTATTTTTAATTTAATTTATGTTTTTTTATAAATTGTACTGATAATAATTTTTTAATATTACAATATTATTTTTCATTATCTTACCTTTATTTTTATTAAAAAACAAACAAAAATTGATATATTATACTATTAAAATATATTTAAATATTGAGGCTGTGGACTATATTATTTAAAGTCAAATTTATAAAAAAAAATAATGTTATTTTTAGTGAATTTATACAAATATTTTATTTTAATATAAAATTAAATAATTTTTTAAATTGAATAATTTTTAAAAAGTTTAACGCAAATATCTTATTAGATCTATATTAATATAATCATATTTTAACATAATAGTAAGTGAAGGTGAGAGATTGAACTTTTTTTATTTAACGGTGATAGATTGAACTTGTTATGGTGCGGTGCATATTTGCACTACACCCCTCAATCCCTAGGCACCATCTATTAAATTACAACACAAAAAAGTTATCAATTATAAAAATACAAGCAAAAAACATAATATATTAAATTACAACACAGAAAAAGTTACCAATTATAAAAACACAAGCAAAAAAATAGTAATCTATTAAATTAACATGATTACCAGCAAAGAAGTATATTACACAATTTTGGTTGATGTTATTGCCAAAACAGATGGCAAGAAACCATAATTCCCCTCCTTAGTTAAGGCAAATGTCAAAAATGATATAAGAACTCTATAGAAACCAAAGTAAGAGACAAAAAAATAAAACATAAACATATATAAAAGAATTATTAGGACATATTCAGTCAACAGATTTTCAGCACAAACTCTAATTTTAAATACTATTGTTGTTTTAAATACTCAATCCAAGCTTTAGAAAAAAAAATAGAATATCAATATTGATTAATTATTAGTACGCTTAGTTTATCAATTACAAAAATTAATAAATAAAATTATAATTTAATTTATTTAATTTAATTTTACGGGGTTTGACAATTCTCTTTCAAAAGTGTTATGTAATTCATATTAAATTTTACATTGTCTAGTTCTTTCCAATTGTTATTTTTTTTAAAATTAATTTGCACTCCTAATTAATCACTGCAATATGTGTGGAGCATTGAAAAACAATAAATCACACAAGTAAAATGAAATTAATTAATCACTAAAACATGTGAGAAAAATAAAAAACTTTTAAAGTAATTATTTCATGATTAATTAATTTCTAGAACAAAAAACCACACAATTGAAATAAATATTAATTAATTAAAAAAACATGTGTAGTATCATTGGAAAAATAAGAAATATGTATATTGATTATTGATTGAATGGAATTTCATTAATTTCTTTGAATTTGTATTTTGTTAAATAATTTAGTATGAGTCAATTGAGTTATAGGTTGACCGTCACTTATATATATTGTTTGACTTTAACGGTTGCATTCCAAGAATTAATTTTATGTAATAAACATAAAATGCCAGTAATTACTAATTACTCTAATTTTAGTTGGGTAACATATCAATAGTAATTCCATTAATAAATACATAAATAAATGGTCCTCAATTTATTTTTAAATAATCAATTATTATATATCAAACCAATATAATTTCCGGCACATATCCGTATAAAATTCCGAAAATAAAATAAAACAGAGTTTATTGTTATATAATTTCCACTTGTCACAACTCTCAATTCCAATATGTACTAATTATTCATTGTATGGGTATATTTCCAATATCATCCTTATTTACATACTGATTAAGTGCTCTAACTTAAAATCATGTGTACCAATTACTCCTTCAGGAAAATTGATACGCGGTGTCCCCATTCATGACTTAGAGATAAAGGTTGGTTAGAAAGAAATTATTATTTTTATATTAATTTTTTACTAAAAAAAAATGATGAATTAATTTCAAATGACAAATTTTACCAGTTTAAAAAATGTATTTATACTATTAATACTATTACTATTAACATAGTAATATTCTGTTATAAAAATAGTTTAAACAAAATTATTCAGTGATTTTTATTTTGAGAAATTGAAATAAACAAATTAATTATAAACAGTTTAACTGTCAAAAAATACAAACTGATCATCCTACCTTAAATTAGTTATTTTTAGCTTCCATTTTTTCGGTACTCATTCCTCGTTTTACCAAAGAAATAAAAGTGAACATTGTCTCAAACCAAAAGGGCCGGGAAGCAAGAGAGTGTGTAGAAAATTGATACGGGTGCCGGAAAACCCCATATATCTCCAAGATAATTTTGGTTATTTCACCGGACGAACGGCATTGTTGACTGACAATTTAGGTAGCTCGGAAGCAGTGAGTTCAACGAACGACCTGACCATTGCATCTCTTGAGCCTCGATCTCGATAAATACGTGTTTGAGAACTTAATTAGTTTTGATTTGACTCTACATATTGATTTTGTACTCCAATTGTGATGGAATTGTTTGTAGTGTTGAGTTTGACATGATTCATGTTAGCTTTGTTGGCAAGGTAGGATTTGCAAAAAAGGTTTTCCATCTTTTCAGGTAACGTTTATCAAGGGAAACAATATATAATTTGAAGGTGCAAGGACAACGCATGTCGATTATGTCATTATCCATCGTTACATTTGTTATTAACTTTCTTCAACAGGTTTTGTGGTGAGTCCAAAACCAAAGGGAAACAGAGGATCATAATACTTATCCCCAACATTCATGGGAAGCTGGTCAACTCTCTTGAACCAGGTCCTCGGCAACTTCCCCGTAAAACCATACTCACCGAACAGCACATCAGAAACGCCCTGCCCTTCTGCTCCAGGCAGCCATGCAGCTACGAGCGCATCGATTTTCTCAAGATAAGGCTCCACCACCAGCGGCCGACCAGAAATCAGAACCACCACACACTTGATTTTTCCGCAAACGTTTTTCATTGTTGTTAAACCGGGCTCGGGTATAGTCAGGTTCGTATTGTCTCCGTATTGCTCTGCATACGTCTTCTCTCCCACCACCACTATGGCATAGGAAAATTCGCCGAGATTCGATAGTGTTTTCGAATCAGGATTCTCGCTGTACACGATTTCCGTGCTCGGGTCGACTGTGGCCGAGACCCCACCGAGTATTGTGGTCCCACTTATGAGGGTGCTGTTGTCGACTCCTTGCCAGTTAACTGTCCAACCACCGCACTGTAATCCGAGGTTGTTGGCGTGGGTCCCGGCGACGAGTATCTTGGATGCATTCCTGTCAAGTGGAATCATAGGTTTGTTGGAATCTTTTCCGTTCTTGAGGAGGACGAGCGATTTTCTAACCGCCTCTCTAGCAAGATCCATATGCGCCTGTGTCCTGATTTGACCGAATAGGCTGTCATCAGCCAGGGGATTCTCGAATTGACCTGCGATAAATTTCACCCTCAGAATCCTTCTGACAGCGTCGTCGATCCGAGTGATTGGGATCAAGTTGTTTCGCACGTGGGAAGTCATGACGCGAAGAAACTCCGTGTGATTGGGCGGGACCATCACCTGCAATAATATATCATATATGCATGTTTTTTGTTACTGTGATGAGTATAAAGTGATTGATATATATACTGAGAAAACTAAAAATCTTACCATGTCAACACCGGCATTAATCGCTGTCGCGAGTGAGGTCGAGTAATTAGACCCCCACGGATAGGTCATCCTGTCTACGCCCTGCCAATCCGAAATCACAAACCCCTGAAAATAAAAAATCGGGCGTGTTAATTAGTATTTCCTTACAATGAATGAATCGAGATTAGTGCGTACGTATATACGTACTCTGAAATTGAGTGTTCCCTTGAGGAAGTCAGTGACGAGGTTCTTGTTTCCGTGCATCTTGAGTCCGTTCCAACTGGAGTAAGAAACCATGATAGTCGAGACACCTTTGATAACAGCTTGGTAGTATCCGGGCATGTGGATGCTGAGTAGTCCGTGCCAGTTTGTGATCGTGTTGTTCTCGTCTATTCCTGTCACAGTTCCTCCATCTCCAACAAAGTGCTTTGCGCAGGCCACAACTTTCTCCCTTCGATTAATTCAGTTCACCAAAATTATTTTTTTTGTTCGAATAATGAAGTTGATTTAGTTAAGTACTATATATTATATATATACTTACTTTCCGCCAACGAAAGGTACGCCCTTTCTTCCGTTTTCTCCTTGCAGGCCAAGAATCACATCTGTCATTTCTTTGACGATCGCAGGATTCTCGCTGAAGCTCTCGTAGCATCGACCCCATCTCGGATCTCTGCACACAGCGATGCATGGCGAAAAGGCAAAGGGAATGCCGGTAGCTCTCGTTTCAACCGCCGTAGCAGCTCCGATTCTCTTCACTAGATCCGGATCTCTGCATAATTATCAATCATTAAGGTTGATTTATGGATGCCACGTGTATAATAATAATTAAAAAAGAAAAGTCAATTACCTTGTTGCTCCGAGGCCGACGTTGTGAGGAAATATGGTTGCCCTGTACAAGCTGTTATGGCCATGCACAGAGTCGATAGAGTAGAGCATGGGAATCCCGAGCCGGCTCGACAGCGAGCCGTTCTGAAGCGTGTTGACCATGTTGACCCAATCCAATGGGGTGGCACGGTGGTCCTCGCGGGGGGTCCCACCAGCAGGGCTGATCACGCTGCCGATGGAATATTCCCGAAGGATCTCGGGGGTGATGTTCTCGAGGTCAATCTGTGCCATCTGCCCGATTTTCTCCTCGAGCGTCATTTGGTCAACTAGGCTCTTCAGCCGCACGACCATTGACTTTTTCGGGTCCCTGTAAAGAGCGTTGACTAACGGGGTTTGGGTCAGGGCAATGGATCCGGGTAGGACCAAGAGGAGGAGACTCATCAGTAACATTTCGACTGCCATTGGACTTGGATTCGATCGATTAATTAATTGGTCTGCAGAGTAATTATAAGGTCTGATCAATAGGACAATCTCTCCTTGCTTAGTAATAATAGGACAATCTCTTTTGTATTTTACTAAAGAAATTGTTTGTTTTTATGAAACAAAAGGAGTATATGTATGGACCACTGGTTCGAGCCAGTCGAAGCACATGACAGTTTGTCATGACATGGTTTGCAAGCTAGTTAAATAAATCCGATCGAGAGGACCTCGGTCGGTTTTGTTGTAATTACTAAATCGAGAAGAAAATCGGAAAAAAAAAAATGAAATAAGCAAACCTGTTGCTGAATGACAGATCGAGGAAAGGAGATGGATTAAGGTAGTAATGGTGAGGGGATATGGAGATGATGATGAATTGAAGCATGCAGCAATTTATAGATGGAGGTCGAAATCAACGAGTTCATGTGGGCATTTCTTAATTAAGAATATATTATTACGTACGTTGAATAGTCTCGTGTTAGAGTTTAATTTCTGCATGGTTTTATTATTATTATTATTATTGAATAGGAAATTTATATAATTCATGAGTGACAACCGTCGTGCATAATATCTGTATATTTGCAAGTGAACTCGAGATAAGAAAAAATCGTCTGTCACATTATTGTATATTTATTTATGTATATGGTTGGGGAAACAAAATAAATATTTTTAATTGAAATAATATAGCAATGGTTGACCAAAAAATATATATACAGTATAAGGACAAAAGAACAAAACTAATTAAATTGTGTACTGTACTAATATGTTCCATACAAATGAAATAGATGGGCAACGTACGAATAGAGTTTTGTCAAATACGGAGACAAAAAATATTTGAAATTGATCAATGCACCAAAAATTTGTATACTTTTTAAAAGTACTCTATAATTTACAAAAAAAAAAAGTATAATTAAATTAAAAATAGAAAGTATATTACTTTCATTTTTTTCATAAAAACGATAGCACTTTTTAATTTTTATATTAATCTCGTTTTCTCATAAAAATAATTCAACTTTATTTGTAATTTATAAAAATCTTGTTATCATCTTTTGTAAAATTACAATGAAAGTGTGAATATATGATTATTCTTATGGGACTATTGAATAATATATTCCACATACTAACATGAATAGCACGTTGTCCAACTTCTTTAACAGTTCAAGTTCTTATATAATAAGGCTTTTAACAGGGTATCAGAGCTAGCGTTAGACTAACACCGATGTTCTGTGTTTGACTCTCACAAGAGGCGATTTCATTCGAATTAACTATCCATTTGTTGGGATCTTCAAAGAAGTTGAAATCGTCTCACGAGTGAAAAAAATATTGAAAAATATATTCACATTGCTCTTAATTCTAATAAGGACGGGAGAATAATATAGTACACTAAAATGAAAAAATAGTACTCTGCACTAGTATTTTTCTATTTTTTATAAAAAAAGAATGTGATCATTCATATGTACAAGAAATATTTGCATATACTCTTTTCTCTTTTTTATAAGGCGTTTTAGCCTTTTACACAAAAACAAAATTATATTTTATTTATTAATATTTATATCTCATTCAAAGCTGTAAATTAATATTAAATAATTTTTTAAAATGTTTTTTTATATAAAACTCCTAAAGGCTAAAACGATCAATGTTAAGCAAATAAAAAAAAATGGTAAAATGCTTTATAAAAAAAAAAAGAGGAGGGAGTATTTTTTATTCTTACTTGTAATATGGAGTAATATACAATGAATATGATTCTTAATTAATAAATTAATAATATTTGATGACCATATGAATGATGCAATAGTATACACTGTAGTCAATAGGATATTATTTTTCAATGCTACATTGAAAAGGAATCTTTTGTCACTTAATTCAAGTTATTAGACTTAACATTTTGGATTTATTAGCATGATCATGACAAATATTTTATTACGCTTGAATCGGCCTCGCCAAATATATTTTTAAATTTATGAATAATAATAATAATTAATTTACGAAGCTTCCCACAATCTATTGCATGGTTAGACACCTTTATGTGATAATATCTCCAATCAATTACTAATATTTCAGTATCTAAAAAAAGAAGAAATAGGTTTTCGATTTCTACTTCTGAAATTGCAAATTGTCTTTTAAAATTAAAAATAAATATATTATTTTGTTGGGATGTGATTACTATTGTGAGATTTCTCGTACATGATGTGATAATTATAGTCAAAAGTTTTTATATAATGATTTTGTTTTTGTACTGAACGTGACTATTATAAGTAAAAAAAAATCTGACATGGCTAGAGAGCATCCACACTCTTTCGCTCTCGGTATGTAACATGAATAATATCCACTATATATAAGGTCGTCGATTTTTTATTTTTGTTTGACTCACTTGTCATCAACAAACTACAAATCGATTATGTGATCGCGCGAGAGTCAATCTTAATTTCACCATTCAAAAATGGATCCCGCCGGCCGGTTATTGAGACTTAATTTTATGTCAAATATTTACACTACTAACAGACAGCAGATGAATTGATATATATTCAAATTGACCCCACAATTAGTACACATTAATATAAAAACCCCAATTATTTAGTCTAATTATTAGTACTCCATAGGTTATTCATCTCTTATAAGTGTTTCTCTTCTATATATAATATGGATTATGGTGTATATATTATTTTTATTTCGAGTTTCCGGTACCATGCCATCACTTAAATTTTGCTAGATTTGAACAAGTTTTCGTTCCATCTATAGCTTATTTGAGAATGATAATTATAGTTGACATGTATGAAGATTAAAAAAAATGTGAATGGTGGAATAAAAATTTGTGCTATATTATAAATTTAAATTTAATATTACTTTGTTATTTTGTGCATGTGACATTTTTAGATAGAAAATAAAAATGAAATGAGACATTTTTTTTCATTTTTATCGTGAATGAGAAAATTTTGCACTAAGGACTAGAAACGAGTCGAGCTTTGAGCTTATCGAGCTGGCTCGGAAAAAAAAATTACAGGCTCGAGCTCGATCTCGACGAGTCGATCAAGAGGGTGCTTAAGCTCGGCTCGCGAATTTATTTTCATGCTCGAACTCGTTTCGATCGAGCCGCTTGACATTTGCTCGCTCGATTAGTTCAACAACAACTTGTTTGAGTGACTCTGCTCGTATTGCTCGAGTTCGACTTAACTCGAACCGCTCGAAAAAATCGACTCGACTTGATATATATACACATATTAAAATATTTAATTAATTTTTTTATATACGAGCGGCTCGCGCTCGATTCTTCAAAATTGAGGCTCGAGCTCGACTCGAATAGAATAATACTCTACTCGAGCTCGAGTTTGACCGAACTCGAGCCAAACTTTGACTCGAGCAGCTCGCGAGCTGCTCGGTTCGTTTTTCGGCCCTAAATACAGGTTAGAATATACTAATATAGTTTCAGTTGTAACATGCAGGCATCCATATAATTAAATATAATGAATTTGGTACTTATCACTTTCTATAAATACTACTACTTGACCCAGTCTTCCCAATTTAAATTACTATACACTCAATCTCTAATTAATTTATGAACATAAGTTGTTGAATATTTAGGGGGTGCATGCAACCCTATTACACAAGCAAGTTGTGGGCGGTGGACCCGGCCCAGTAGTTGCATGTCCAGCCCGATTGGCCCAGTGGGCTTTTTTTATTCAAAATCTCGAGAGCACATGGCTTGACTTGAAGTTGGATGAAACGATATGATATAATCTTTCGTCCCTTCTCGATCTCTGGACAAACAATAAAAAAAATTGCATATTAGTTCACGAGTAGATACGACTAAATCAAGCCTATTCGTGAGTTTATCCAATCGAAACAAAAGATAATTAAACTCAATATACGTTGAACAATCTTATAATAAATTGGCCCAACTTCAATAGAATCGTAACAATTAATCATTTAAATTATTTAGAAGTTAGGTGCAATATAATTTTCCAAGTGATGTGAGTAGTACTGTATAATAACGCACCTAATAATTAATGTTTCACTACTACTTTTTTCTGTCAAATGACGGGTCGAAACCATCAGACTTATATAATCACGTCTATGCTAAGCTTTGATTACGACAATTTATTAGTCTGATAATTAATTGTTAAATTTTATTAAGATAAATTAAATATGGGTTGGGCTTGCTCAGGTGAGTAGTGGGCTGTAGCTGGTATTGGTGGGCAGTGGGCTCAGGTAGTAAGTAGTGGGCTGTAGCTGGAGTTGGGTAATGGGTAGTGAGTAGTGGGCTGGAGGACATGGGGTTTAGGGTTTTTCGACATTCTAATTTTTGATGCGGGGTATTGATCGAGTGTTTATAACTTGTATTGAGGGAGGCAATATATAATTATATAGACATATACATATACAGTATAATTTCCAGCTATGTTTCCCAAAGGACCGAAGCAAACGCATGTTCAGGAGATGATCAGGAGTCATACGTACGTACTGTGATCAAGATCGAGCGCGTAATTATGATCAATTATATCAAACGATCACTTCTAACCTGCAAAGTTCCACGCAAAAAGAACGAGCGGATTTCCAAACAATCGTATGGATTTTGACACGTAATATATTATTGATCTGATCAACAACTTGATTATCAAATGTTTGGAAGGTCAAATTCAGTGACACCATCATCTCTACATCCTATTTGACCTTTATTTTCACCTAATATGTACACACAAAAGTCAATTCACTTAACACGGGCCACTCGAATTTGTTCGCAAATGTGTGGGTTTTACTTAATAATTTATTGAAAATTGGAATTAATAAATTATAAAATACAATTATTTGCATGGTCAAGGGTCAAGTCAATAATTTCTTGGATGCCCTTGAGATGGGTTTGTTGAAAATCAGGGTTGACAACAGGTGAGGACGATATATATAGCTCATAACTTTGTGATTTTAAGGGGATTAGGTCCTCTACATGAACTCAGCAACTCTTTTTTTTCCGGATTATTTTACATATAAATTAATGGAATTAATATTTTAGATGACCGATAAGACTTTGGTTATTAAATATACATATATGCATGCACACTGCACACATAAAGTCGTTTGGAGAGAGTACTAGTATATATGTTTCTAGACTACTAATAATTAACTAATTAATACAGTATAAATATATGTTTTAATTAACAATTTGTAGTGTTAGTACATAAAATTAATTAAGAGATTCCAAGGATCATCTCAATGACAAAATAAATTGTTATTTTATGTTATATATATGATTCAAACTCGAATTTACGCCAAGAACGATAAATAAATTAAATTGATGAAAATCAATTCAATAGTTCACTCTCGTTATCGAAGGTTATATCCACTAGCTCTCTACTCTGCACATCTATTTTCGGAATAAAATTAATCATAATTAATTAAGAATTTGATTGTTGGTCTTGTATGGTGATGCATGCAGATGAAGAGTCAATGGAGAGAGAGATTCTTGAGTTGCAGAGAAAGACAAACAGAAGGATGTTTTCTTCTTCCTAAAGATCTGACTCTACTTTGATTATTATACTTAATTAATTGTATGCATTATCTTTTAATTTATTTCTTTTTTGACATTTTTCTCCTTGTAATTTCTATCAAAGTGCGCTCCCGGCCCATCTTCTTTTTCTTAATATATATTTACATTATAAATTAAATAATTAATTAGCAGTAAATTATACATAAACTATTAGAGTAGGGAACCAAGGTCAATCAATGGGGTTCCCCTTCAAAAAGGATTATGAATTTTCAAGGGCATTATGAGTTGTTTTTTCCTAACCTTTTTGTATTTAAATGTACAAAATTCTTCATATACTAATTTAAAAACATTAAAGTCTTAACCAACTTGTCAACTTTTAGGTTGTCTTTTAAGTAACTTGTTCAATATGCAACAATTGGTCCTCTAATTGTGGGCTTTGCAATTTTAGTTTTGATACATACTCGTGTATATTAATTAAGTAGTATTCATATGTACGTACTCGTATTCTTCGAACTCACGATCATATATCATAATCGTGCTGAACTAGTACGATAGTACGTATTTGTGTTTGCATGATCGTGTGTTGAACAATCGTGTGAGTAAATTAAGTTGATTGAATATTTCTAAAATGTGACATGCATGATTACATTTTTTGTTTGGAAGACATTAATATCTACCTTTGAAAATTATGTACATTATTTGAAATTATAAATAGCTAGTGAAATATTTTTGTTTAACATATATCAGCAGCAGGACTAATTAATTATTTTTATTCATAAAACAGTGCTAAAAAATTGAAAAATATTAGTCCTCCTTTGGCCAATGTTCAAACTTCGTGTTGTTGAAATAAGGTACGTACGTACAAATACCTAGGTATATATGGTATTATATGAATATATCGTACGTTTGCATGAGAAATAGAATCTTTAATTATGAAATTAATTAATTAACCCTGATTAAACCCATCTTAATTAATCCCCCTATTGTGCCGAATTCAATTAATTACTGTCGACAAAACAAGAGGATCCACGGATTACAATTGCCTTCTTTTATTGGCTCTTGCTGCTACATTTCATTTAATTATTGCAAACCCCCAAAAGCAAACGATATATTAAAATAATCACCTTGTAATAAAGTATCATAATCTAATCCAAATGCAGAAACCCTAGTTAGGCACTGTTTTTTCTTTCTTAATTTCTCTTGGGTTGTTCGTTCTTCATTTAAGTATCACACATCATCATTTCATTTGCTATATAACAACCTCTTATCCTCTAACAATTTTCCTCAACAAAAACAAATAGAAAAAAAATAAAAATGGGAAGAGCACCGTGTTGTGACAAAGCAAACGTCAAGAAGGGGCCATGGTCTCCCGAGGAGGATGCCAAGCTCAAGGATTACATCGAGAAATATGGCACCGGTGGAAACTGGATCGCCCTTCCTCAAAAAATCGGTACACAAATTATAAACGAGATTAATTAATCATCATATATATTGCTTTTATATTTTCGACTTATATATATAACCGATGAGATTAATTCTATTACAGGGCTCAAGAGGTGCGGAAAGAGTTGCCGGCTGAGGTGGCTCAATTACTTGAGGCCTAACATAAAGCACGGCGGATTTACTGAGGAAGAGGATACTACTATTTGCAGCCTCTATATCAGTATCGGAAGCAGGTAAAATTCTAACTAATTTTGGCCTTCATTTCCGCGTTTTCGGTTCTAGCTATAATTCAATTTCTAGTGTGTCTATATCCATTTGTATCTAAGGTTCTAGGGTTTAATTGGGGACAAAATATGAGCAAAAATAAATTTTTGAAGGACCAAAATTGCTATATGCATATATTTGAAGCCCCAAAAAATAAAACATATATGGCACATGCATAGAATCACAACCTACTCAAATACTTGTGATGAGTCTTGGCCAAAAACTTCTTGTCCTTTTTCCTTTGTAAAAAATGATGCTTTCCTATTTTATTTTATTATCCTTCAATCAAATTTTGATTTACAGAAATCATGCAAACATTCATTGGAAGGTTTTTGTTGTAATTTTTCGATTCATCGATCTTATTTGTTTTTGTTTTTATATTATATATTAGATGGTCCATAATCGCTGCCCAGCTGCCGGGTAGAACCGACAACGACATCAAGAACTACTGGAACACTAGGCTCAAGAAAAAGCTGCTCGGCAGGCGAAGGCAGTCGAGCGGGATCCGGGCCGGGGGCCCGAGCCTCCCGGGCCCAAGAGAAGCCACGGACCAAGAGGAGAAAGCCCGAACTCTGCAGAACCTGAGCAACACGGCCATGGAGAGGCTCCAGCTCCACATGCACCTCCAGAGCCTCCAGAGCCCGTTGCCGCTCTACGTCGAAAGCCCGGCCCAGTGGCCCAAATTGAATCCCCTCCAGCAGAAGATGATCCAAACCTTCAATCAGAACGACTACTACAGCCCGTTGGAAAGCAACTTAAAAGCCCAAGAGGTCGATAATAATAATAGTAATAATAACCATTTCAACGAGCTGTCGTCGATATCTTCTGAGCAAAGCGCATTTGGTAATGATCAAGTGAATAACGTTAGCTCGGGTTTCACTCAAGTTGAACTCGACGACTTACTCGATAATGGAAATCAGGTGGAGGGTAATTGTTTCAAGGAGATTGATGGGCTGATTTATAAGGACAGCGTGGGATGGTGGTCGAACGAGTTTGACTCCAGCTCAGCGCCATTGAATGTGTGGGGTTCGGGGAGCAGTACTATGATTGATCGTGATGATCGAATATCTGCAGGGGAATTAATGTACGAACGAGGTTATAATGCGATGGAGTATGATAGTAATATGCAATAGTACGTACGTGAGACGAAAAAAGGAAAACTTGTTATGTCGAACGACGATGGTTCGTAGAGCTGATCGAGATGGAGGTTTAATAATATATATCTGTTATTTATATTAATACTGCATAAGGAGGCCTGGGAATTCAAGGTGATTTGGTTGTGTTGTAAATTAATTGTGTGAATAATATATATGTTGTGGTCTTTTGTCACACATATATATATGGCTTTAATTTATTAATGTAATTGCAAATTTGATCTTAAAATAAAATGAAAGGTCATAGCTCATGCATTTGGAAATTGGGAGTCGTCGTCGACTCTAAGAACGTTATGATTAATATCCGATTAATCGACCATCCGTCGAGCTCGATTTCAAGGTTCATGACAGCCCAAGTAGCTTGCCTCTAGCAATAATTTTAGTTTATTTGTGGATATATCTCTTTCTAATTGTCTGGTGTTATGCAATTTCTTAATAAGTATCCAACAAGTTTTAATTTGGATACTGCAGGATAAAATTATAGAGTGGAAATTGTTTTTCCAAGGGAAGAAATGCTTGAAAACAGATACAGTATATACTGAGGGTTGAGGCATCATTGAATTTAGCAGAAGAAATTTACTGTTATTTCATAAAAGGCCCAAATACTAGGCAAAAACTGCAATTACCAATAAATATGTGGGAACCCTTTTTCTTAGCTATTTATGGGGAAACTAAACATTAAAGGAGGACGCTATTTATGGGGAAACTAAACATTAAGGAGGAAGATTACTAGGGTAAAAATGTTATAATTATCAGATTAAGCGACCCGGTTAGGTTATGTTTGTAATAATTAGTTTATTCGTGGATCTCTTTCTAATTTTCTGGTTTAACTGTTATTTCATAAAAGCCCCAATACTAGGCAAAAACTGTAATAATTAAACTTCTTACATCGATAATATTAGTAAATCAAATATGATATCCAATAAAAACAGAAACATACATTGAATTAATTAACCGACGGAAATTTTACTATTATTTCATAAAAGCCCCAAAACTGGGCAAAAACTGTAATTATGATCAAACTTTATTAAATGACTCATGATCAGTAGTCCTAGTATATATTATTGTTGGGGTCATTGATGAGTCCCAACAGTTTCTTGAAATTCTCAGTGGAGCTGCCGTCGGGTCCCACCGCGCATCTCGCTCTCTCCTTCAGCCGGAGCACGTTCTCTCTCATCCCCTCGTCCGACACCACGCGCCGCAGTGCCTCGACCGTGCCCTCCTTGTCGAAAACCCCTCCCTCCACCCTGACCCCGATCCTCCACGTCCCCTCCACCATCCCCCCGTTGAGCCTCTGGTCCCCGAAGAACGGCCGGCACAGCATGGGCACCCCGCCCACGATGCTCTCCAGGACCGAGTTCCAGCCGCAGTGCGTCACGAACGCCCCCACGCTCCCGTGCCCCAGCACCTCCGCCTGCGGGGCCCACGGGACCACCTTCCCCTGCCCGCTGCCCGCCGCCCGCTCCACGAACCCCTCGGGCAGGGACTTCCGCCCCCGCTCGTTGATCGACCAGAGGAACGGGACCCGGCTGACCTCCAGGGCCTCCGCCAGCGCCGCCAGCTCGTGCTCCGGGGGCACGATCACCGTGCCGAAGCTGATGTACACGACGGATCTCGGCCGGGGTTGGCCGTCCAGCCACGGCAGGCACCCGGCCTTGTCGTCCGGGGATGGACGGGAGGAGCAGAGGACCGAAGGGCCGACGCTGAGGAAGTGGCGGAACTTGGACTTGAGGTCGGCGGTGATGAGGGGGTCGATCTCTTCGAACGAGTTGAGGACGACGGCGGTGGATTTCGGCAGGCTTTCGACCATGTTGTTGATCGTCGTCGCCAGCGGGGAAGGGTTCTTGTCGAGGAAAATCTCCGGCGGGAGGTCGGATAAGGCCACGTTCTCCAGTCCCGGGATGAATGACAGTTTCTGTTCTTCCTCTGTTTTTGTACCAAAAAAAAACATAAATTTCGATTTGAAATTACCAAAATACCCTTACTTAATTAATTAATTAATGAATGAAAATTACCGGCGGCGGCGGCGGTTGATTTTTTTTTGACGATCTGATCCGTGTAAGCGTGCGCCGACAGAGAGCAAGAGCCGGCGGTCCAAAAGGCGACCCAAGGAACTCCTCTCTCCTCGGCCAAGCCGGCGGCGAACCACAGGAAGGCGTCGGTTATGAAGCAGGTGATTTTCAAGCCGGCGTCCCTCTCGGCCTCTTCGATGACAGCCTGGAAGTTGGCCGGGGACGCTTTGAGGAACAAGCCGACCGCCTCGAAATGGGTCCCGGTGAAGGCCCCGCCTTCCGGGGTCCCGTCCCAGACGTCGTACGCCCGAATGCTGGTGTCGTTGTCTTTGCCGTTGTTGAAGAGGGCTTGGTTGGAAACGGCGCTGTTGAAGAAGGAAAATTGGGTGCCGGGTGAGGAGGCTGATGCGAGCCTCCGCACGAGGGTTAGGAGAGGGGCGGCGTGAGTGCCGAAAGGGAAGGCTAGAACACCGATGTGCGAGTGGAAAACCATGTTTTTAATTTGATCGGACAATTGAAACGCGCGGTGAGTATGGTAGGAATTTGAGTTGTCCTATATAGCTAGGTAGCTATAGTATAGGTGTGGTCTTGGTGGTTGTCTCGTGTAACTAATTGGACGTCATGGATGTTTGATGTGGTAATGCAACTACGAATCTACCCAACTTTCAATGCAATTTATTACTACAATTATTAATTAGTACTGCCTCTATTATGTTTTGGACTAGGGTGACACTTAATTTTGTTTATTTGTAAATTATTCATGTGAATGATCTTTTTTAAGATATTGAGAAGTAGTTTTTTTTATAAAAAAACTAATAATTTCGGTGGAAGGCCAAACAAAGAAAATGGATGGAACTTTTAGGTGGATCGAGAGGAGGGTGATCATCATCATATCACTTTCACGTAGTACTAGTATTTCTAAACAAGATTTAATTTGGATATTTTACTTTATTATAATTATGTGCCTATCATTGACTAAACTAAAATAATTTGGGGTTCATTTTGTTGCCTCTCATTGCTCTCAATTTTAAAGTTTTAACTTTACAATCTTTTGGTTCAAAAGTAACAATTATGCGTTCTCGGAACAGAAATTACAAAATATTGTTTTACGTAGTATTAATTTTTTGATAAAAATAATTAGTAAAATATTTATTTTATTAAATAATAAAATAAAACAATTGTGGTTAAAGTTTAAAAATATATATGGACAAAAAAATATGAGTAAAAATTATAATAATTATGTCTCAAATAAATATCTTTTTTTAATGTCTCAACTTAATATACACATTAATAAAAAAAAACTTTAAATACAAATTTACTCTTACATTATTCACTAACTTTTTAAATTTTACTTACAATTATTTTACTTTTATTTAAAAAAATATATATTTATTTAAAAAAAATCAAAATTTAAATTTCTTTTCTTACTACAGTATTTGTGCTTCTGTAAAAGTATCAAAATATTTTTTAGGAGTATAAAAAGAATGGAGTATAGGAGTAAAGCATTTCACCAGATTTAACGTGGTGGAAGGTACCTATACTTCCTAAGGACCTCAACCAACCTTCTTACTGGTAGAATTTATACACAACCAACCACCGAACCACGTGAAGTTGCATTCATTTCCTAAAACAAATTAAGATTTTGAGGATGGTCCAGCCTTCAAGGGCCGGAAACCAACAATTTTTCAAATAGCCCAATCAAATATGTTTATGCACATTTTTTATTTTATAATGTTTTAACTAAATATACACAATATTATTATTTTTTATTTCAAAATATAATTTCACTCAAAGTTGACATAACATAAAACAATACAATACAAATATATTAAGATATAGCATAAAAGAATACAAATATATTAAGATATAGTATAATATTTAAAAAATAGTTGATACAAACACCTCTCAATAGTCAACCTCAATAGTCAATAGAATGAATAGTCAATACGGCCTCTCCCCCATGTAATTCCCCGGCGGATCATAATTACAAATCATGAAAACCCCCTTACCGCCGTCGCAAACCGCCCTAGCGCACCCGATCCTACCCGTCCCCCTCCACACAATCTGAGTGTAGTGCCCGCAGTCCTGCCCGTTCACACACGTGTTCGACCGGTAATTATATCCCCGCCGCTCGGACACCCACGCCGCGGCGGCCTGAGCCCCCGTCCAGCCGTTCCCGCTCCCCCAGAATATGTTCTCCCCGTACGGCCCGTTCGAGTGCACCATCGCGCAGTCGGACCGCCTCCGCCCCGCGTACTGCGCGGCGTAGCGCGCGAGTTTCGGGTCCCACACGAGCGGCGGCAGCCTCATCCACGACCGGGCCGCGTTCTGGAGGCCCATGAATTGTTGGGCCTCGTTCGGCCTGCCGGCGGCGACATTGGTGGTGGTTGTGGCCGTGAGGAAGAGGAGAATGAGAACGGAGACGTAGGAGGAGGGGTTGATCATTTTTTGGACATTGTTTTTTTTTTTTTATTAATGATATTTATAAGAGCATAATTATATACTGTAGGAGTAGTTGATATTTGAGGTGTGTTTAAAGTGTCAAAGATGGGGTGGCACCCATGTTCGATAATGATTGCCACATCTTGTATTAGGGAGCTAGTCAATAGTACTTAGTCACACTCACATATTCACAATATTTTTAATTACTATATTAATTATAATGTACTGTAGATGATGTTATATACTTATATTTTATGTTAAAATTTGGATTTTTAAATATATTTTGCTTTAGGGAAATCTGAAATAGAATATTTGAGTTGAGGATGATTCAGATTACGTAGGAACATATTTGGTGGGTGTGGATTCATTGGATGGATTATTGTGTTATGAAGTCAAATATATTATACATTGCATTAGAATAGAGAATAGATTAGATTAGATATTAGATTATGAATATAATTGTAAATAAATTTAAAAAAATTAGGTGGTGATATAAAATGAAAAATTGCATGTTATCAATTTTATAATAACATGATCACTTTTTTTAATTGATTTCTTATTTTTATTTTATTTTTTAACTTAAAAATAAATTTATATTCTTTACATTGGTCTAATATTTGTATTGAAAAAGTGGTTCAATTAAAAAACAATAGAGCATTATCTTTAAATAAAAAGGATTTTTTAGGGTTGGACAATTACTTTAAATATACAATGATTATGATTTTAAATGTACAATGATTATGAAATGTATTAAAGATGAAAAGTTTAGAAATTTAAAATTATATTTTTACTTTAATGTTTTTATATTTTCTCTATTTACTCAATTTTTTATAAATTATTTTGGGTCATTTTTTCTAACATTAGTTAAAAAATTAATAAAACTAGTATTTTATTACTAATATTATAAATTACTACTAATAATAGCATAAATTTTTGGATCTCTCCTAAACTCTTTGCTGATGCCTTTTCAAGATTCTCTCTCTTATATTCTTAGAACTCCCCGATGATCGCCATCACAAAGATTCCAAATTTACAACCCACTTTTCCAAACCCAGAGCCCACTTCGTTTTTTCGATTTCCCGGCGCGGTGGTCCAAAAAATTGACTCGGGATTTTCGAGAAACAGAGGGTTTTGTGAGATGCAATTTGTGAGAAAATTAAGCATAGTGGGTTGCTTCAAGCAGCGCAGTTCGAATAGCAAGGAAAGGAAGGCGGAGGTTGAGCCGGCCGACGGCGGAGAAGATGTTTTTGATGCGGCGGCGACGGCGCCGGAGTCTAGAGCTCAGCCTGACCATCTCGTCATCATGGTTAATGGAATAATTGGCAGGTATATAAAAATTTGCTGCCCCATTTTTCTTAATTGATACTATGATTTGTCGAATGTACCCGATTTTTCTTGCCATCGATTATTCGGTTTATGTATGGAGTATGATATTTTATTGCCCTCGTTTTGTCAATTGTATGGAATGTTGGTGTTATTGATGTGTTTTGAAGTTGTTTGTCCATCAAAAGGCTTGATCGAATTGAACCGCCTTGTCGTTAGCCATATCTAAAATCAGTATACCTTGAAAAACTGGGAATTGACGAATATTAGTGCTCAAATAGTGAGTTCAAGATGTATGTTAGAAATTACGAGCATGGATTACCGTTTCAGCATTCTATTATTGGATTTTCAACTACATTTCCGAATTCGATTTTTGATGGCACTAGAGTTACTGTGTTTCCGGGCTTGTGGATATCAAGTTTCTGCTCATCGATTTCCATATTTATCATCCAGTGCTGCAGATTGGAGGTATGCAGCTGACCAGTTTGTGAAAAACCTTCCCGATAAAGTCATAGTTTACCGTAAGTAAAAAAAACGACAAGTATCTCATGTTTTACTTTACTCTTTTTTTCCCTATTGAAAAAACTTGCATTCATATACATGTCATGATAAAGAAATAGATTTTCGCAGTAGCAATATTTTTGTGAGTTCTGTTGAGTAGGTAGCGAGTGCAATCCTTCAAGGTTGACTTTTGACGGTGTTGATAGAATGGGCGAAAGGCTAGCTGAAGAGGTACTTTGGTAATATCACATTCAAATCAATCAGTGCGTTGAATTACTTTGAACTTCCAGCTTTGATGAGTTTTTTTTTTGAGAAAAAAAATGATTATGAATTTATGACTACATAGTGCAGGTGATGGCTGTCATTGGAAGATGGCACGGAGTTTCCAAAATCTCGTTCGTTGCTCACTCATTGGGTGGGCTTGTTGCCCGGTACGCCATCGGAAGATTATTCAAACAGCGTTTAATCAGAATAAATGGGGAGCCAGAACCAGACAATGTGGGCCCGCACACTGACCGGTTTTGTGAAGCTAATATAGGTGGGCTTGAGCCCATCAACTTTGTGACATTCGCGACTCCGCATCTGGGTTCAAGAGGAAATAAGCAGGTTATTGTTATCTTCTCTTTACTGTACACTATCAAACTGGGTTGTCAAATCTTCAATACAAGCACAATCTCGTAATGGTTTTCAGCTTCCACTCCTTTGTGGCCTTCCGTTTCTGGAAAAAAGTGCATCACAAACCGCGCACTGGATTGCCGGGAGATCGGGAAAGCATCTTTTCCTCACAGACAGTGATGACGGGAAACCACCTCTCCTACTGCAGATGGTCAACGACACCGATGACCTTCCTTTCATGTTAGTATTAATCTGCATACAAATAAATCTTTTGCCTTTTTTTACACTTGAAAAAACCGTACATCCCACGCTCATGCAGATCAGCTTTACGTGCTTTTAAGCGCCGGGTGGCATATGCCAATGCAAACTATGACCGTATCCTTTTACGAGAGTTCTGTTATACATTTCCTTGCCTCGACTTATCGCTTTTGTTTGCCTTTACTGATTGATACCTAAGATGTTGTGGGGTGGAGAACATCGTCGATTCGCCGTCAAAATGAACTACCAAAGGTTTGATATAATTCATTGTCATGAAAATTATGATTTTTCACTTAAAAATTATGATCATTCTCCCTTCTATTCTTGGGCAGCCGGATCTTCTCATGAACGACTCGAAGTATCCTCATGTTGTACATGTAGAACGAGGAGTAACTGAAGGCGGAACTAGTCAAGCTTCCTCTTTAGTTGGAACACAAGTTATTGATATGGAAGGTTAACTTTTTTTTGTGTTCGATTTGTTTTCTAATTACATAAACCATTTACCATGCCAATGCACGCGAAATAAATAACACATGAATTCCGTGGCTTTATAGAGGAGATGATTAGGGGGCTCACACAAGTATCTTGGGAGCGTGTCGATGTTAGCTTCCATAAAAGTAGGCAGAGATACGTTGCACACAATACCATTCAGGTAATCCTCATACCTTCGGATTTCGGTTTTGCAGAATTATGACTTCTCTTCAATGTGGTATTTCATGATCGTTTTCTTGGTACAGGTTAAGAGCTATTGGTTGAACTCTGATGGCGCTGGTGTCGTTCAACATATGATAGATAACTTCCTACTGTAGTCTGTACGTTATTACACGTATATATATGTACATTAGTTTTTTGTTCTTTTATTTTGAATTCGTCGTCGGCGCAGGTGGCCGGGTGTGTGTGTTATTTATTCCCTTCTTCCTTGTGTACACTATATCTCAATTTTGATCATCTTGAATCAATTTTCAGTTCTACAGAGGTTGTATGAAGTTGTTCTGTTACAAGTTACAAGTTACAATTACAACATGCAATAAATTACTGTGAAAATTGGTGATCAAAAAGGGTCAACATAAAAATGTATGGATAAACATCATACGGCAAACTGCCACGTCATTCTTAACACATCACTTTCCTTTTGATACCGAGATCTTCTACGGATAAGGCCAATGCTTCACGGAAGTTCTCACTTCAAAGTGTTTTTTTTTTCTTTCTTATTTTGTTAATTTTCGATCGGATAAAAAGCAAATCTTGAAATTATCGAACCCCAAAATAATACTCCGTAATAATGTTACTTAGTGAAAAGAAATAGAAAATTAAACCCCTTTTTATCAGGGCATCTCCTGCTACATAAATACCTCTGTTGCCTCACCCGTCTCGAATTCCCGATTCATCAGTATATGCAAGTTCTTTCTCACCCTAGTATTTTTTTTGTTTGTAAAATAATAATCCAAGAACATTTTTTACTACCAGAGATAATCGATTCGCATCCTAATTTCTTAATTTTCATGTCGCAGATATTAAGGTTGCATGCGAAAGCTCGAAAATGAAGATCCCCTGTTTTTTGTTGTTGCTTCTTTCTCTAAACGCGCTCTGTAATATATCGGTAAAGATGCAATCTTTTGTCCGATTGTATTTTCAAAATTTGATGTAATCCCTGACAAATGTTTGTATATGTATTTTTGTTTCTGTCGATTTATCGTGTAACTGAAGTGGTAAATTAAAATTTTCAGACTGCTTCTGGGCCTCCTCCGACGTGCCCTGCTGATATCGGAAGTGATTGCGCAGCTGATTCCGGTGAGTGGAAAGGAGAGTACTTTCCAGAGATTACAAAGATCAAGTATGAGGTAAAATTTCTTAATTTGGTTATTGTGGAAATATCAAATTGACAAATTTAGTAAAAGAGAAATAACATGGAGAATCAAACTGTCCTGAATGTAGGGGCCCGCTAGTAAGAATCATCTCTCGTTTAAATGGTACAACCCTGAAGAGGAGATTCTCGGAAAAAAGATGAAGGTGACTATTAGTGCTAGTATTAGTTTCTTCGTATATTTTCTTCATCCCTGTACTTTATGCAACCCGGGATTCATGTAGGATTGGATGAGGTTTAGTGTTGCGTTTTGGCATACGTTCCGTGGAACAGGGGGAGATCCGTTTGGTTCGCCTACTAAGACATGGCCATGGGAAGATGGCACTAATTCCTTAGCAATGGCAAAGAGAAGAAGTATGGCTGAATTTTTATTTTTTTTCAGTTATGGGTTTTTGTTATGTTGGAATAAAGTCGGTTATCTAAATTTTTCTCGATTGTTGTCTCAGTGAGGGCAAACTTTGAGTTTTTGGAGAAGCTTGGAGTCGAAAGATGGTGCTTCCATGACAGGGATATTTCTCCTGATGGTAAAACAATTGAGGTTGGTAATACGGGAGATATTAGATATTAGATTTTAGATACGGGAGTTTTGAAATTTGTGCCTTGTTTTTGTAGGAATCTAATGCCAATTTGGATGAAGTGATAGCCCTCGCCAAAGAACTTCAGGTAACCTTATGCAAAATGAAGAAGAAACTTACGTTGACTATACTTGACTTTTAATAGTTATAATGAGAAAAAAACGCTTACCCGTTTTGTTTTGTCGTCATGTTTGTTTATCCCTTATCTTTGACCATGTGACCTTAGGGGACAAAGATTCGTCCTTTATGGGGTACGGCTCAGTTGTTTTACCATCCAAGATTCATGCATGGAGCTGCAACTAGGTAACTAAATAAGTCGTATTTTTGCCTTGCCCAAATGATTTGACATTTTAATTTCTGTGCTGCTGGATTCTTACTTCAATTTCAATTTTAATATTTTTAAAACAGCCCTGAATTAGGAGTATATGCATACTCTGCAGCACAGGTGAAGAAAGCCATTGAGGTTTGTCGGTCGACTCGTCTGGTTATACTCTATTGGTGAGAATAGTTCATGCATATGTGAAGTCTCACGTTGCACTTTTGTCATTCATATAGGTTACACATTATCTAGGTGGAGAAAACTACGTTTTCTGGGGTGGTCGTGAGGGATATCAGTCTCTTCTGAACACAGATATGGAAAGAGAGCTTAATCACTTGGTCAGTTTTTCAATATTTTCATGCTGCTTAGTTTTAACATTACATTTATCTGTGAAATTTTAATTGGCATAAATGTTTTTGTAATTAAAAGATCATAGTTCTTTTGTGAACCATATTTTCCTAGTTATTTGTTATCTGATTTCTTTTGTTTGTTGCTTTCTCGCAGGCGAGATTTTTGGAAGGTGCAGTGGCCTATAAGAAGAAAATTGGATTCAACGGTATTTTTTCTATTTATTTTTGTCTATACACTGTACATGTTTGATAAAAAGATGTATCTATTATTTTCATTTGGTTGACAGGAACACTGCTGATCGAACCCAAGCCCCAGGAGCCCACAAAGCACCAGTATGTTTTTGTCTATTATTAGAAAATTTGTACTGGGATTGGTTACTATTTATACTCAACCCATGTGCCATATTTTAATAACTACAGGTACGACTGGGATGCAGCAACATCTGCCAACTTCCTCCGGAAATATGGATTAATTGGTAACTGTGTTTTTTTTTCTTTAAACTCTCACAAAATTATTGAACACCCGATTTTAGTTTTACCAGTGTTGCATATTTTTCTATACAGTATTTATATATTATGAGTTTTCGAATTGATCTCATTTTACTAGTATCTTTTTTGTTTGTGCAGATGAATTTAAACTGAACATTGAATGCAACCATGCTACTCTGTCTGGTCACAGGTTTCTCAATTTCGGTTCTGTCACTTTTATTTCGATTCAAATTGGTTCATACTAATATGAATGAATGGATTTATAATAATCTTAATTTTTTACAGCTGTCATCACGAGATTGAGACTGCAAGAATTAATGGTATTCTGGGGAACATCGACGCAAATACCGGCGACCCTCAAGTTGGTATGTAGGCTTTACTATCACTATCATTATTCTTATTTGAAATCACAATAAATTCGTAAATGACTAATGAGAGATTCTGGCTCGATGTTGCAGGTTGGGATACAGACCAATTTATGATGGATGTAGGAGAAGCAACATTAGTTATGCAATCTGTTATTAAAAATGTAGGTAGAAGAATGTTCTACTGTTTTTCGTTTTTTCGGTGAATTTCGGAAAGTGACCAACAATTTTTTTCTATCTACAACAGGGAGGGTTGGCTCCAGGAGGATTCAATTTTGACGCAAAACTGTAGGTTTTCTTTCCATCCATAATCCATCATATAATTATGAGTTATTTTGTTCATTAAGTTTCGTGGCATATTATTTTGGTTCTCCATAGGCGAAGAGAGAGCACAGATGTCGAGGACATCTTTATCGCTCACATTGCCGGTATGGATACTCTGGCACGTGGACTCCGAAATGCTGCCAAGCTGATTGAGGTGGCCTTTCGCTCGACAATTATTTTTCCCTGTTCACAGATGTTCGTTTAATGTCGTATCATAGTAAATAAATAAATACTTTTGTTGAGGCAGGACGGTTCTTTGGATGAGCTGGTACGCAAGAGGTATCAAAGTTTCGACTCAGAACTGGGGGCTGAAATAGAGGTCAGTACTCAGTTTGCTTTCGTCTTCAACTCTTTTTTTCCTTTTCTTTTTTCGTGTGCTTGATGTGCAATTACGCAGCAGGCTGGAAAGGCTGATTTCGATTTGCTCGAGAAGAAGGCTATTGAATGGGGAGAACCCATTGTTGGCTCCGCGAAGCAGGTACCATTAACATCAGTCCTTAACGCTAGCTTCGAATTCATAAATCCATTCTAAATTTTAGTTCTTAACATGCTTCTTGTTTCTGGTAATGCTTGCAGGAGTTGTCGGAGATGATATTCCAATCTGCATTGTAAAGTTTCCGGGATGCAATCCATCTGATGTTTTCTTTTACCCCTTTTGATCTCTTTTAATGTTCTTGAAACTACTAAGAAAATAAGATGTAGAGAAACCTTGATCTAATAAGGGTCACATGTGCTAAAGATGCACAACTGTTTTAGGCGTTGCCCTTTTTATCTCCATTTTTTTTCGTTTTTCTCTACTTGATATTGCAAGTCTAAACGTCCTAGAAGGCTTCTCGTCTGGTTGGGTCGGGCAGGGTTCTAACTTCTAAATAAGAAGTGATCATAATTACAGCCTGTATCAAATAAGTATAAAAAAAGACAAGGTATTTTTGTCTACTATAAATACTCAAGATACACTAAACAAAATATTGAAGATTTAATTATAAATTAATTAACAAAACCCCCCATTGAACCGAAATAGTTTCCGGTTTGGATAATCCGGTTCGGGCTGATACACGTTTCTCGCAAGTGAAAAATATTTCCGACTTCAGTTTTCCGATGTTCCAAAAGAAGCGACATCTGTTTCACTTCATTTATCGGGAATCTCTCGCGTAACCCCCCATTTCTTTTCATATTTCTGAAACCAGCGCCCGCCAAGTCTTACCGATCATCCTCCCTCTCACAGCCAGCTTCTCTGTTTTCCCCCGGTACTCAATTCCGATCCGATCTATATTATCATATTTTTATTTTCTGTATTCTGTCTGTGAATTGATCGTGAAACTGGAGGAATGGGAATTGTTTTCACGCGGCTGTTTTCGTCGCTGTTTGGGAACAAGGAAGCTCGGATCCTCGTGCTAGGGCTCGACAATGCCGGAAAAACCACAATTCTTTGTATGATTGTTATTGCGCATTATTTTATTATTCGTCCTTCTTCTCAATCGATTTGATTCGAATATTTTTATGTAATTTTCATTTGCAGATCGGCTTCAGATGGGGGAGGTCGTCTCCACTATTCCAAGTATGTGATTTCGTTTCCACTGCTTTCCTTTCGAAATTTAAAATCTAGTGAACTGCATTATTATAATGATGTTGGCATTCATACTCTAGCTTTATCTAACTGTTGTTCGGAGCTGCTCCGTGTTCCGAAGATTAAATAAAATGTTGGTTAAGATTAAGATGTGTCCTGGTTCCGTATCTTTTGCTGTATCGGAATCGAAGTCTTTTGGATTTGTGTTGATGGAATGTACATATGAACTGTTGTGTATCTCGGGTAAAAAAAATAAAATAAAAAGAGGATGAGCCAACTTGTATTTTCTTTGTTAACAAGTCATGTTTAATTCCTGACAGCAATTGGATTCAATGTCGAAACTGTGCAGTACAACAACATAAAGTTTCAAGTTTGGGATCTAGGTATGTTTGCCAGTTGCCACAATTTTTCTAAATGATATGCTTTTGACTTGCTTGTATTTTGTAGTTTTTTTTTCTATTGTACTAAAGCTGAAGTGTCGTATTTTATTTTGATATGTGAGCTAGTAATTTTTTCTTTGACATTGAAGTCATTCTTGAGGTTCATGTCTAACATAGAGGCTTTTCTTGCATTTCAGGTGGACAGACAAGTATCAGGTAACTTACTTATTATTGTCTGGTTCTGCGAGTTGTAGCACTCTTTTTCTGTTTTTTTCTTCTTCTATTTTGCTTCACTTCTGAATATTGTTCACACAAGATTGTAAAATATTTTGCTGGTTAATTGTGTGCATTATTTTATTGTTAATTAAACATTTTGAAAAGAAATTCTACCTTGTTGGCTGAGGGAGAGTTTACCTCTGTGTTTTCCTACTTGTTATGTTATTTGTATTCGGTAGTTTCGTGCATTCTTTTTCATTTACTAATGGAACACTAAGTCACCAAAAGTTTAATCTATCAATCCATGCCAAATAGTCAATATTAAATAGTTTTTACAGAAGCATCGACATGGTGCATCTATGCTTCCATGAGAATCCTGTTATTTGCAAAATCTTCAACATCATGAGAATCTTGTCCTTGCTGTTTAAGAGGTAAAGCATGTAGGCATTGGCTCTAGACAAAGAGTTTTTTTCTTTGGATATACTTAGAGACCTTATAAGTTGGATTTTGGATTTTAATTTGAGTCACTATGCAGTACTTTCTATCTATAAATGCATTCTTCTAATGAAATAAGACTTCTTTGTAATAAGTGGAATTTATTGACGTGGTTTCAGGCAGAGGTAATAGGTTTATTGTGGTGTCTTATCTGGATTCAGCATTATTGCTTATTCTGAATATTCTTCTTTCAGAGGATAAAATATTATTGTACTACCTTTGTCCCTTTGAAATTGTTTCACTTACCATTTTGGGCGTCTCTTTCAATTAGTCATTTTTCCTTTTTTTTTCCATATTTAATATATTCATCAAATAATTGCAACCACACGAATCATTACACCTAATAATTACAACCACACAAACCAACTACACTAATAAAATACCAAATTTATTAACCTTCGCTCCCCATTGCTAACAAGTCAATTTCAACGGGACGGAGGTAGTACATTTTTTAAGCCACATACTAAGATACATTTGATATTTATCTTTGTAGCAGCTTTCTTTGTGTCGCATGTTTTATGCTCTGTCTTATTTGTTCTGCTAACTAGGCCATATTGGAGATGCTATTTTCCCAATACCCAAGCTATAATATATGTGGTTGATTCAAGTGATACTGATAGACTGGTGGTTGCCAAAGAAGAATTTCATGCAATATTGGAGGTGAGAAGATGCCAATTGCCATAGTTTACGTAATTGTGGTTCATTCTATTCATTGAACTGGCCCTGTCGTTCATAGGCTCTATGAGGGTTATTTCATACATGAGTTTCCTGTAATTTTGAAAATTTCCTAATATTTGAAAATTATTACAGTTTTGCCCCTTAAATTTTAAAATAAATGAAATAGCAATTAGTTTATGTAAATCAGAAGTTCAGAACCATATCAACCTTTTTTGTAAGTAGGTCAAACCTCATGGGTACTTTTTGCAGTTACCCCTTTTCTGGACCTATCTCTTGCTGCTCAGTGTCATGCTTTAGTATAGTGGTTACAAGCCTCGATTGTTTTCGGCTCTGTTTTCCTCATCCAACATTTATTCACCATAAAACCGTCTATTTTCAGGAGGAGGAGCTTAAAGGGGCTGTTGTCCTCTTATTTGCTAACAAGCAGGTAATAACTGGAGTTATTGATTTTTGCTTTCTTCTACCATATGTCTAGGATTCATCAGTAATGCCATCGACCTGGTTTGACCCAAAACCATTGTAATATGTGTACGTTAAACATGTTTTCCCGCTCACTGGTTCACAGGATCTTCCTGGGGCAGTTGATGATGCTGCAATAACCGAGGCCTTAGAGTTGCACAAGATTAAGAACAGGCAATGGTCTATTTTCAAAACTTCTGCCATAAAAGGAGAAGGCCTCTTTGAGGGTTTGGACTGGTGAACATGGCTAACTATATAATTTTCATTTGTCTTTTTCTTCCTTGAATTGATCACCAGTTTGTATCATCATATGTTGTGTTCTCATGCCTTACACCCCTCTTTGTTTTGTCAATCTAATAGGTTGAGTAATACACTTAAATCTGGAGGCGGTTGAATTTGTCGACAGCAAGAGGATGACTTTTGTGATGGTGTGTCAAATCAGAACTTCGATAGAAGCCTGAATTACTGCAGCAGTTTGTAGTTCAGGTTCCATAGTAGATATGAAAATATGTTTCTTGAGATTTACCAGCACATTGAAATGCAGTTCAATCGTTTTGTTCATTAAAATCGACCTTAGTATGAAATTGGGAAAAACAGTTTATGATGTTTGAACTTTGAAGCGAGTATTAAAGAAATTTACATTTCTGACAAGAAGTTTATTTATTCAATAAGCTGCATTTAATATCCTTTCGACATAAGAACAAACATCACTTGTCAATCTTGTTTTGAAGATATGACATTGTATTGCTCCCGATCCAAACCATATTAAAATACTCCACAATACAATTCTGACGCATAATTTCATAAAAAAAATATTACAGTATATTATTAGGATTTATATTTAATAATATCCGAAGCAAACAAGGCAGCCGCGTGGTCCAATCATATGCCCCCATTCTATAGATCATGTAATTTCACACAATTAAGAAATTAAATCGACTGTCATATGATTAAAGTAATGCAATTGGTCGGTCATGATACCTTAATTAATTGCAAATTATGAAAATATAATTACACGGTGTCACTCCCATTTAATCCAATAGGCCCCACCTCAAAAAATATGGCGGGACTCCCAAGTCGGCACAGACGCACACACGCGAAATATCCATTCCGGGTCAATCAAATCTTTTACATGGCTCCGATCCTCTCCACGTGTCACCCTCACACTAGATTCCCCCTCTCCCCTATATCAAATTAGAAATACAAGCCTCATATGCTTATCTAATATTGGAAACTAAATTTAAAAAAAAAAAAAAAAAACAGCTGATCATATTTTTATTTTTACTACTCCATTAATTAGCCAATGGGAATCACGCAAGAAGCTGGTGGGGCCAAGCTCTGCGACTGCTGCGAGTCGGCAGCCGCGCTGCTCTACTGCGGCGCTGACTCCGCCTTCATGTGCGTAGCTTGCGACGCGAGGGTCCACACCAACAACACCAACAACAAGCACGAGCGGTTCTGGATGTGCGAGGTCTGCGAGCGGGCTCCGGCGTCCGTCACCTGCAAGGCGGACGCCGCCTCGATGTGCGTCGCCTGCGACCGCGACATCCACTGGGCGAACCCCCTCGCCGGCCGCCACGACCGCGTTCCGGTGGTCCCGTTCTACGGCGCGACGACTGAGTTTATCGACCTCTTGCTCGTCCCTTCAGATTCGCTGATGCCGAATCAGGAGGGTAATAATAAGCCTGATTTGAAATCCATGGAGTTGTTGTTCCAGGATTCCGATCAGTTCCTGAATTTCGATCAGTGCCAAATCCCGCAACATCCGTACGGCGACAGCATCGTCCCGGTTCGGGCGTCGGAAAACCGGTTTACAATCGATTTCGCGGGGTCCAGCTGCTACTCTGCGCCGTCTCTCAGCCACAGTGTAAAAACCCCTCTCTTAATTTCACCATTGATTTCAGATTTACAGCTGTCGTCGATTCTAATTTTTCTCTAATTAAAAAAAAAAAAACAGGTGTCGTCGTCGTCGATTGATGTGGGGGTTGTGCCGGACGGATCGGAGATTTCGTATCCGTTCGCGCGAAACACGAATTCCGGCGTCGATAATAGTCAAATCTCGCAGGTCGTGGGGATGGACAGAGAGGCTAGGGTTTTGAGGTACAGGGAGAAGAGAAAGAACCGGAAATTCGAGAAGACGATTCGCTACGCTTCGCGGAAGGCGTACGCCGAGATCCGGCCCAGGATCAAAGGCCGGTTCGCCAAGAAAACCGACGGAGATTCTGATTTCGGCGTCATCCCGTCGTTTTGAAAGGGGGAAATGTAGAATTTGTATTTTACTATTTTCGGAATATTTAGTAATTTTTTTATTACTGTGATTATTTTTGTTGGGAAGATATATTGTAACAAAAAATGTACTCTATCTAGATGTTGAACCGGTCCTGGTCGACTCGCTACACTTCACTTAGGACCCGGGCTCGGGATCTGTTCAATACACCCGCCCGAACTTGGTTCGAACTCGTTTAGTAATTTCGATCAATCGATTCAAATTCGTATTCAGCTCACGGAAATCGCCAAATATATACAAGTCAAGGAGGTTCTAAATAAGAGGAATGTTCATATTTGTCCTTGTTAAAACAGTTGAATTGAGGTGGGAAAATGAACACACTAATTGTAAGTGGGCCTCTTAATGGAAATGGTCCCAACCCACATGAAGTTCACGTGCGATAGGCCCAAACTGTTCACGGATAAAAGAGCCTTAATTTACATGGGCCCCAGCCCATCAACTTCCCCAGCCCTTACTTGTTCAATGCCACCTGCATTTTTGTCCTATTGGATACATGCAAATCTCCAATGTATAACAAATTTCAGTTTCTTGTGTGTGTCGTGCGTTATCTTTTATCGTGTTTCCGCTAAAGTTTTTTATATGAAATAGTGCCACAGATGTTGCGTGTCTATAATTAATAATTCCAAATTGAAAGGACCACATGCATTCTTTTTTACCAAAATGTTGGTAGTAATTAAGTGATACTACAAGTTTTTTTTAAGAGAGAATTTTTTTTTCAAACACTTTTATAAAACATACATTTATTTTGACACCTTCCATAACACTACATTTATTCTATACAAATTGTAAAGGAATTGTCTAACATGCCCTTACCTTTAAAAAAAACAAAACAAATGAATTAAAAAACAAGAAAAGGACAAAAAATATTAAAAAAATCGGTCCCCCCAAAAATTTTTTTTCTCCTCTCGTCGATCTCCCACCCAAACACAAAAACCGCCGCCTCTTTTAGAATCAAATACGTGAAAATCCGGCCATCAATTCCGGCGACTCAATGGCAGACAACGATCAACAATAAGATGAGCCACAATTGCCGATTCAAGCTCCGGTAAGTTTGACCGAAATCTAGTTTTTTAATTTCGAAAAATTGATTTTTTTTCAATAGAGTGTTCAATTTGATGCGTTAATTACTAGGATTTGAGTGTATTTGAGTTCCTTATTGCGTATTAATTGGTTTAGAATTGAAAATTTTGTTAAATTGGTCGTAAAAAATCTGAAAAATCTGGGTTTTTTGCCTCTGTTCCACGCTACACGGTCTCGCTACACGGTGACGATTTTAGCGCTCACCGTGTAGCCAGTCCACCGTGTTACCGAGCAGTGACTGAGATTTTCTCGGTAACATGGTGAGATTTTTTCGGTCACCGTGTACCGGATAACTGATTACACGGTGACCGTGTTATCGACAAGATTTTTTTTTTTTAATTTTGAGTTTTGTTATATAATTGAATGTAATATTTATTTATTTAACTTCTTTTGCAGGAGGGCCTCGACTGGAGAAATTATATTAATAAATATTAATAAATTAATTCTACCGCAATTATATTAATCATATTAATAAATTACTTATAGCGCAATTATATTAATCATATTAATAAATTACACTAAACAATTAATTACGTAAATATGAACACATATTTAATTGCGTTAATTTGATAATTAACATAATCACATTATATAATTCAAATCAAATTGATTTTAATTAACAATTAAATTAATCTCTATTAATTTTATTTGTCAATTATAATCACAGTACTTAGCGCAAATATTTGAGAATTAACATAATTACATTATATAATTCAAATCAAATTAAATTTAATTAACAATTAAATTAATAAATTTAATTAACAATTAAATTAATTTCTATTAATTTTATTTGTCAATTATAATCCCAGTACATAGCGCAAATAATTAACGCAAACAATTAAAATGTTTTGATTGATTTTGGTGTGTTTTGGATTTTGGTGTGTTTTGATTGATTTTGGTGAAAAATGCTTAATAGGTGAATGTTTTGATTGATTTGGATGAAAAACAGGTAAAAAAAACAGTTTCTGCCCTCTGCTACACGGTAGTAACCGGTTACACGGTGGCCACCGTGTAGCTTCCTGAATCCACCGTGTAGCCAAGAACTGCTCGATCAATAAACTAGGCAATTACTCGGTAACACGGTGGTCATCGGTTACACGGTAGCTTACACGGTTGTTACCGTGTAGTTAATAACAAATTTTAAATTTAATTGATTTTAAGTTATTTTTCAATTGTTAACTTGTTTTTTAGTATAAAACATCATTTTAATAATCAAAATAATTCAAAAAACATGATAAACTATTGAATTTGACTAATTAAGTGATTACACATGAACAATTTATTACATATGTGGTAAGATTGTGACAATATTAGTAGAAAGTTTGAAAAACGTTCAACATTCTAAGCATCTCATCTTTGTAGTCATAAATTTGTTGTTTTATAATGTTTATTAGATGTATCTAGTCTTTAAAATGATGTTTCATGTTTAACGTAATAACAAAAATTCTCAGAAATGTTTCAAATTCATAAAAAACTACTTCATTTCTAAAGTACACGGTGGCTACACGGTGGGCTACACGGCAGAAGAGTCTACACGGTAGGTGTTTATTTACCGAGCAGGTTACACGGTATTTGCCGTTTACACTGTTAAATTAAATACTTCTCAATTAAATTAATCACATTAATTAATTACATTAAAAACATGCGCACATTAATTAATTACACAATTAAAAAACATCCGCACATAATTAATTTGCGTCAAATTTGACAATTAACATAATTCTAATCAACTTGAATTTAATTAAACTTGCGCACAAATTAAAAATTAACATAATTATATTATTTAATTCTAGTTCTTGCACACAAATTGAGAATTAACATAATTGTATTATTTAATTCTAATAAATCTGATTTACTTAACCATTCCCACATAATTACATTATATAATTCAATCAATTCAATTTTAATTAACAATTAAATTAATTCAAATTAATTTTATTTTGTCAATTATAATTACAGTACTTAGCGTAAACAATTAAATCTAAATTTAATCATACACATTATATAATTCCATTTAATTCAATTTTAATTAACAATTAAATTAATTCAAATTAATTTTATTTTGTGAATTATAATCATAGTACTTAGCGTAAACAATTAACGCAAACAATTAAATCTACCAATTAACGCACACAATTAAATCTAAATTCAAAATCATTCAAACACATAAACAAAGGCATAATTAGTCAATTTAAAAAAAAAATTGTAAAAATGGGCTCTGTACACGGTCACTACACGGTCACGTGACCGTGTAGTAAGTCACCGTGTAACCGAGACACTATTCTGTACACGGTGACCGGGAAACACCGTGTAGTGCAAGCACCGTGTAACCGAGCAACCGATTAATCTTCATAACTACACGGTGGTTACACGGTCAGAGATCCACCGTGTAGCTACCGTGTAGTTATGATTTTTAACAGAAAATCGAAAAAAAAAAAAATTGCCGCTTTTCGACAGACCGTTCGGGCGGTGAACTCGGCTGACATTCCCACGTATATTCAAACGTAGCGTAGAGGGGGGATTTTTGTGAGACAGAGTATCAAGTTTTTATTTTTTTAAATGGGTTTAGCGTTTGAGGTTGAGATGGTAGAGATGCATAAATCTCATCAACCCAAAAAATCTGATTTTTGTTTAAGTGCGGGCCCCAGACTTTTTTTTAAGATTTTCAAAGGTTTTTTTTTTTTTGATTTTATTAAAAGGGTGAAAATAAAAGTAAGGGTAAGTTAGACATTTTCATTGTAAATTGTCTAAAATAAATGTAGTTTTTTGAAGTGTGTCGAAATAAATGTACTTTTTATTTTTGTGCATAAAAAGTGGTATTCCCACTTTTTTTAATGAAACAATATCCAGTAATATCTATAGAATCAAACTCCTCAACTCTTGTCTTGTGAGTCAAAGCCTGAATCTTACGAGTCAGCTCGTTTATAAACGACACTCTTGTCTTGTGAGTTAAAGCCTGGATCTTACGAGTCAGCTCGTTTATAAACGACCAACTTTCGAAAGTGATATCCTGATTTTACTATATAAACACATATTTTTCTCAATGCACTTTTTTCTCACTTTTTCATTCGTGCGCACTCAAAATACTTCCTCAGAAATTACCCTTATTGTAATTGTTTTAAAGTAATTAAGTACACTTTACTTTTGAGGTCTTATGCAGCTCATAAAAGAAAACTCAAAATTAATTTATGTGTTTGATCTGAAACAAATATGAATGAGCGACTTCTGAGAAGTGTCTAATACGCTGAAAAAGACATGTGTTGCTACATTGAGATCATAATATCACCCTCGAAAGCAGTCAATAGTAATAAATGGCTCGAGTCTGGATTCATGAGGCCGCAAGGGGTCCAGGGCATTAGAACTTGTGTAACAATTATGGGATGATCAATTGTGCTAGAAAAAACATTAAATGTTAATTAGTACATTGAGATCAAATCAAATATCACTAAAAAACAATTATTGATCGATAATCAAGTCAGCCCATAAAAGTCTGGATTCAACCCCCAAAGTACTGGAGCATTACAAGTTATGAATTTGATAAGTTACAAGCAGTAATTAATCTGATCAACCAAACTAATTAAAAAAAACGTAGCTCTTCAATAAATATTACTTTAGCCTCAATTTTTCCTTTCGATTGTATTTGGGCCAAGGCCCAACAATCTTATCAATTTGGTATTATGTCAAAATAAATTGACATATTGCTTATCATTTTCTACAAGCAATCCCCTGGAACTCGAACTGCAGGTAGCTAGATCAAAATTTCAATGCGTTCGTCGTCGGACATAAGGTCAAAATAGCAAAAAACGCACATACCCATCTTGATCAGGTCGATCGGTTTTGTCTTTTACATATATACGGGTCGGGATTTACATAGATTCTAAGGGTATTTTGGTAACTAGCATTTTGGTGATGTTATTTTCAGAAGCTTTTGGTGGGACTCATAAGGATGATGAATTAATAGTAGGCCTCTCTCTGAGTGTGTATATATATTATTGCACGGAATGCTTTGACCTAATTGCATATTAAATATTGCTACTAAAATGGATGTTGCTGTATGTGCTTCATCATGTTCATGTGTCACACAACATACTCGTTATCCAAATGCTAGGGCACGCGTTTATGAACAAGATTTTTTTGCCTAGAAAGACACTACGTTTATTTGTTGTTAATTATATATATGGTCAGAAAATAGAGTTCAGAACGTCGGTAGAAGGCAATAGGAGAGTAGACAACACATAGTGAAAGATGTTGCATGCTATCTATATATAGGATATGTTTTGTAATATAAGTATATTATAACAAGACATCACTAATTAAATTCTATTCTTCTGGATTTAACGTCAGAATTGGACTATAATTAAATTTAGTTCAAAAGTATAAAACGTATGTAAAATTATTAAAAAATCAACATTAACATCATGTGTGTTACAGTTAATCTCAATATTTTAATTATCTACAATTAGAGATCAATATCGATATATTTTAAATAATAATTTTTTACTCGTTTTTTAATAATTTTTTTATGTATGATATTTTTAATTACATAATTTTAAATTAAAATGATAAATAATATAATAAAACATATATTTTTTTCATTTTTTTAATATAAAAAATATTAATTAATTGATAAATAATTTAAGAAATAAAAAATAAAGTTAGGTTGTGGATTAAAGATAAAGTATGAAAAAATGAAATTAGGTTTTTAGGTGTAGATGATGATTTGAAGGAGTGTGAAATAATTATTTTATTAAGAAGTTGGGGGTTATAGAGAAGTCATTGATAAACATAGTTTCACCCTTTTTCCATAAACATGTACAAAGTATATATATAAATGTTTTAAGACTTTAAACCTTAAAAAATTAGAAATTTAAAAGATTTGAATTATTTTTTACAAAAATTACCGTGAATACTCCTAAATAAATCGTTGCAGCATGCTTTCAACATTTAGTAATGTCAAAGTATATAAATGTTTTAAGACTTTAAACCTTAAAAAATCATAAATTTAAAAATTCAAATAATATTTTACAAATATTACCATCATGTAAATACATCGTTGCAGCATGCTTTCAACATTTTGAAATAACAAATATTAAAAATGACCTGTATAAAATGATCTAAAATTATTGCACTATAATAAATAAGAACTTTAACCAACATTGTAATAAATTAGTTGCTGTAATAATCTACTTGGTTAAATTTATTAAAGAAATGGCAAAGTATACAATTTTTTAATGGATGTAAGTTCTATGTTTTATTACCGAAGTAAGTTTTATTACCCGAAGTAAAATCTCCGCAAAACATGTTTTGCCACGCCACCATTGAACTCTACGAGCTACTTCCATAAGTAAATATCCGCAAAATGTTGTCACGCCACCATTGAATTCTACGAGCTTCTTATATTAATCGTACGTAAGTAAATATTCTGGAAATGTCAAATACTCAAAATCAAACAAACTACCATTTTTCTTAAATTTACTTGGAAGATGTTCTCGAGTCTATAAACACTTGTCCAAACAAATAACGATTTTCTTAAATTTACTAAGTTTTATGGAAGATGTTCTCGAGTCTATAAACACTTGTCGATGCCGTAAATCGAACGGAAATATTAGTTGTACCTGAAAAAACATGGGACACATAACTTATATTAAAGAGAATGAAATTTGAAAAACTTTTAAAATAATAATAAAAATGAAGGAAAACTCTTAAAACACGTTTTTTTGTATTAACTACCACACCTGTTTTTTATTAAATTATTTAAGACATATTTAATTTTGTGTTCACGTGTTTTTTATGCAATTGTTTAAGACATATTTATTTTTGTGCGTGTTTTTTATTAACTATCACGTGTTTTTTATTTTATTTTTTATTTTTTTGTTCTATTTTTTATTAAACTTTAAGAGATATTTATTTTTGTGCTCACACGAGTTCTTATTTGTTATTTTTTGTTCTATTTTTTATTAAACTTTAAGAGATATATATTTTTTGGTCCACACTAGTTCTTGGTCTATAACTTCAAAGAAGAAACAACTATGAATTAAGAATATAAACACTAACAAAATAAAAAAGATACAATTAAAAATAAGAATATCAAATAAAATATTAAAACCACAAACAAAAGAAAAAAAAACACATACAATATAAATACAACAGTAAAGTAACACTAACCACAATCTTTTTTATAAACTCAAACAAAAAAACTATTCATTATTTATAAAATTATTTTTTTTTTTACAAATTAATAAAAATAATTAATTAATTTTTTTTAATTTCTTATTTAATATTTTTTTTTTGTAATTTAACATTTTTTAATAATCATATCATTAATAATTAAAATAAATTTTGAATAAAAATATTTTTAATAATAAAATAAAAATACATATCACAACCTGAAATATAATTAAATAATTAAATATTAAATTATATAATTAACATTAAAAATGCTACAATTACAAAAACAATATTTTTAATAATTAATTAATATTTTATTTTGTATTATTTATATTTATTATGGTTAAAATTTTAAATTGAAAATAATATTAATTAGATTTTTAATATAAAAAATTATGATGTTAAATTGTAAATATGTAAATATGTTAGTTATTTATAAAAATAATATAAATTATTGTATAAGAAAAATATTTTTATATAATATATAGGTCTACGTACTTACAACTTAAATATCACAAAGAATTGAATCTAGGGACGATACTCTTTGGGATATTACTTGAGTATTTAGTCATTCAAATTGTGGTTTGACTTTGATTTTTTCCTTTCTCATTGATAGTGATACACACACATTCTACTTGATTTGTTTGTCTTTTTGCAACTACTTGGGCTGGATATATATTGAAATGAATATGATTACAGGAAATCACTCACTTTAGCCTTCCATCGAATTGATATTCGAGTGGTCAAATACAACGAAGAACTCTCGATTTTGTAGCAAGAATAAAAATGTTCGATTTTGTAGCAAGAATAAAAATGTTTTACTTTCATACGTGAGGAGAAAAGTAATTCTTCAAAATGGTTTTCACGACATTATACTTGTGTAAAATTTGAGAGAAAAGTGACTCTTCAAAATGGTTTTCACAACATTATACTTGGTGTGAAATTTAAGAAGGTGCGGGGCAGTGCTATTAGTTCGATTAAACCAAAAAAAATCGAATCAAAATTTCGTTTAACCAAACCAAATAAGGGTTATTTTCAAGAATTGAAAATCAAACCGTTTATGAAATAGTTTGATTCGATTTTGTTCGGTTTTAACCAAATATTAATTAAAAAACTCAAAAAATTGGAAAAAATTAAATTTAAAATAATAATTACTACTTTTAATTAGAAATTAAATATATAAAAATAAAATTCAAATTATTACAAAAAAGTTTAAAAAAATAAAATTATAAAAATTAGAAATTATTAGTATATTATTATATCTAAAAATAATTATATTTACATAATTATTTATTTATTTATAATTAATTTAGTTTTGTTTTTATCAGTTAAAAAACCAAATTAAACTGAAAACCGAAAAATTCAAAATATTCAAACCAAAAAAAAAAAAAAAAACGAATTAGTTTTGTTCGATTTAGTTTAACTGTATAACTTCGATTTGGTTTAGTTCGGTCGGTTTTCCGGACCGATTGACACCCCTAAGTAGCGGTATTTTAATTTCTTACATACAACTACGTTTAATTTGGTTTAATTTCTTAGGTATAAATAGATATACACGAGATTGAAATAGATTTTTTTTAACTAGTCAAGGTTGTATGTACAAAGGTGTTGGGTTTGGTGTAGCCAAACCAAACCAAGACGAGCCGAAGACGAGCGCGGACGGAGGAGGAGCCGAAGTCGGTTCAGGAACTGGAACGTTCGTGCCACCTCTTCAGCAGGCCTGGCACGTTCGTGCCACCCCTTCAGCAAGGTTGGCACGTTCGTGCCACTTTCTGGAAGCTTTTAGGTCAACTCGTTTTTGGGGCTTTTTTGGGCTTTTTTTGGGCTTTGACTAGGGTCTTGACCATACTACTATATATACTTCCTCTCCCCCTCACATGTATCTTATCCAAAACCATTTTGCTAGCCACCAAAGTAGATCTACATCTAGATCTTGTAGAGAGAAGAGAGAAATTGAGTTAGGGTTAGAATTTTTGGGGAAATTCTTGTAAGCTCTTGGAAGCTCGGTTATATTTCTTGTTCTTCTCGTGGGGTGGGCTAGAGTGTGAGGATCCTAGAGAGAGTCGTGAGAGTTAGAATTCGAGGGAGAATTCTTGGAAGCTCGGTGTAACGATTCGGTTTATCTAGTGAAGAAATCGTGGCGGCAAAGTGGACGTAGCCCATTTGGGTGAATCACTATATTTCTTGGTGTCGTTTTCTTGTTTGCTTTCTCGTTTCGGTTTCGTATTGTTTTGATTGCTTCGATTGTGGTTTGCTCCTATTTAGCTTTATATATATATTGTTGCTTGGGTGCTCGGAGTATATATATTGTGTTGCGATTGGTTGTCGTTGTTGTAGGTTGGTCGGGAATTCGGTACACTCGGGTTGAGTGGATTCCCGACAACGGTTGGACGTCGGTTGTTCTCGGGGGATTGGTAGTAGAGTACGGGGTGGATTCGTTTGGGATCGATTGGAGTTTCCGTCACGCATTGGGCGTGTCCGGTCGATCGGGTATTGACGAGTCAAGGAAAAAGTCCTCGTTCTCTCTCTCGGCGGGTCCCGGTGGTCCTACGTGTAGTCGGTGGTCTCGTTGACGTAAAGCACCGCCCGCCTTCCCGGTGTATACAATCCCAACAATTGGTATCAGAGACAAGTTGAGAAGCTTGGACGAGCTTTGGTTGAAGCGGTCGGAGAACAATGACGGGCAACGACATGGTATGGAGTTCAATCGAAAGGTTCAACGGGTCAGATTTTGCACATTGGAAGGTGCAAGTGATGAACTACTTGTTCGGGAAGAATCTTCATCTACCGTTAGTAGGCGAGAAGCCGGACGGTATGAGCGAGGCGGAATGGGCTCTCCTAGACCGACGAGTACTCGGATTAGTCCGTTTGACGTTGTCGGAGAACATTGCTAGAATGGTGATGATGGAGAAGTCGGCCTCGGGAATGATGAAGGTGTTATCCGACATGTTCGAGAAGCCGACCGAGAAGCCGTCGACAAGAAGCAAAAGCTCCTTGTTGGAGCGGTTCTTTCATTTGAAGATGGAAGAAGGAGGAGTTGTTGCGACTCACGTGAACGAGTTCGAAATGATCGTCAACGAGTTGTCTTCGGTTGAGATCGGGTTCGATGATGAGGTTCAGGCCCTTACTCTATTGGCGTGTCTATCGAGTAGTTGGGAGCCGATAAGAGTGTCGTTGAATAACTCCGTTGGAAGTGATAGGTTGAAGTATGCCGATGTGAGGGATCGTGTTCTTGCCGAGGAGGTTAGAAGGAGGGATTCCGGAGAGACATCGACTTCAACGACTAAGGCCTTGAGTTTGAGCCGAGGTAAAAATCATTACGGAGGTTATAACCGCGGGAAAAGGGTGGAGTCGAGCAACGGGAAGAAAAAGCGTTTCTTATGTTGGAATTGCGGTAAATCCGGTCACATAAAACGGCATTGTAGTGAGCTTACGGGGAATTGAGGCGATGCCAAGGTTGTTACGGGTGACGAGAGGGAAGATGACTTGTTAGTATCTTCGGAGCCTCGTGAAGACTCTTGGGTGGTTGACTCGGGAGCCTCGTTTCACACCACGGGTAGTCGTGTTGGCATGGTGAACTTCGTTCCCGAGAGACACGAGAAGATATATCTAGCGGATGATAGGCCGTTGGATATCGTGGGTGTTGGAGACGTGAAGTTGAAGACGTCCGGTGGGACGTTGATATTGTCGAAGGTGAGGTATGCACCCGAGCTAAGGAGTAACTTGATCTCGGTGAGCCGACTTGAGAGAGAGGGGCATACGGTTACCTTTAACGATGGGTCTTGGAAAGTGTCGAAGGGTGCGATTATTGTTGCTCGTGGTCCAAGGACGGGCACCCTTTACACTACGACGGGAGGTCGTGAGATTGGTGTACCCGACAACACCAATGGGCTAATGCATTGTGGGCTAGGTAGTATGAGCGAAAGGTGGTTGCAACCAAAACCGAGTTCGGGTGTTCCTCATACGGATCGGAGTCCGGTTCTCGAAAGGAGACGAGTTCGATTCTCGGTGATTGAGAAATCGAATATCGGAAAGCGGAGACATGATGATGGAGGTGTTCCGGTAGAAGACCGACCGGTGGAAACCTTGGAGATCAATCATGTGCTTTCAGGTCGAGATAGTAGAGCAATGCGGGCCGTTAAATCGAGCAAGCAGGAGTTGAAAATTGGAAGTGAGCCGAGCTCGTTATTTTCACTCGGAGACTCGTCGGTGAGAGACGAGGTATCGAAGCCCGACATTTCCCATTCGGTGGGAGTTGCTAGACGATTCGGGTGCTACTCGGGTAATCGTTTCGGAGAGAGTCCCGTGAAGAGGATTCGGAAAACGAGGAGTGGGCAAAGGATTCGTAGAGCTAGCAACAGTAAGAATGTTGGAGGCTATCGGTTGAAATCGTCGGTTAGAGACGAGGTGATGAAGCCCGACATTTCCCATGCGGTGAGAGTTGTTAGACGATTCGGGTGCTACTCGGGTGATCGTTTCGGAGAGAGTCTCGTGGCGAGGATTCGGAAAACGAGGAGTAGGCAAAGGAGTCGTAGAGCTAGCAACGGTGACAATGTTGGAGGTTATCGGTCGAGATCGTCGGTGATAGACGATGGGCATGTGAATGCCGACGTTGCTCATTCGGTGGGAGTTAGCCGGTTCACGAACAATCCGGGGAGGCGACATGTGGGAGCTTTGAGAAGCTCGGGTTCCATGTTGCGGTTTCGGAGGTCCGAAAGGGGATTGCGTGGTGACGGAGAGGTTGACGGAATGGGCGATGTTGAAAAGAGGAGAGCGTCGAGGGTTTTGATGAGAAACCCGGAGATCGATGTTCGGTCTAAGCACGAGGTGCTTGAGACGTTCCGGGGAAGTCGGATGTCGACCGATGTATCGAGGAAGAAGGTGGTGAAGCCTTTGGAGCCGAGATCGAGAGAGACTTCGGTTGGACTTCTCGGATGATGAATGTGGCCGCCGCCACGGATGATGGGGAGTGTAGTTTGGTTGTGTCTCCAGGTGGGAGATTGTTGGGTTTGGTGTAGCCAAACCAAACCAAGACGAGCCGAAGACGAGCGCGGACGGAGGAGGAGCCGAAGTCGGTTCAGGAACTAGCACGTTCGTGCCACCTCTTCAGCAGGCCTGGCACGTTCGTGCCACCCCTTCAGCAGAAATGGCAAACCTTTAGCAAGGTTGGCACGTTCGTGCCACTTTCTGGAAGCTTTTAGGCCAACTCGTTTTTGGGGGTTTTTTGGGCCTTTTTTGGGCTTTGACTAGGGTCTTGACCATACTACTATATATACTTCCTCTCCCCCTCACATGTATCTTATCCAAAACCATTTTGCTAGCCACCAAAGTAGATCTACATCTAGATCTTGAAGAGAGAAGAGAGAAATTGAGTTAGGGTTAGAATTTTGGGGAAAATTCTTGTAAGCTCTTGGAAGCTCGGTTATATTTCTTGTTCTTCTCGTGGGGTGGGCTAGAGTGTGAGGATCCTAGAGAGAGTCGTGAGAGTTAGAATTCGAGGGAGAATTCTTGGAAGCTCGGTGTAACGATTCGGTTTATCTAGTGAAGAAATCGTGGCGGCAAAGTGGACGTAGCCCATTTGGGTGAATCACTATATTTCTTGGTGTCGTTTTCTTGTTTGCTTTCTCGTTTCGGTTTCGTATTGTTTTGATTGCTTCGATTGTGGTTTGCTCCTATTTCGCTTTATATATATATTGTTGCTTGGGTGCTCGGAGTATATATATTGTGTTGCGATTGGTTGTCGTTGTTGTAGGTTGGTCGGGAATTCGGTACACTCGGGTTGAGTGGATTCCCGACAACGGTTGGACGTCGGTTGTTCTCGGGAGATTGGTAGTAGAGTACGGGGTGGATTCGTTTGGGATCGATTGGAGTTTTCGTCACGCATTGGGCGTATCCGGTCGATCGGGTATTGACGAGTCAAGGAAAATGTCCTCGTTCTCTCTCGAGGCGGGTCCCGGTGGTCCGACGTGTAGTCGGTGGTCTCGTTGACGTAAAGCACCGCCCGCCTTCCCGGTGTATACAATCCCAACAAAAGGGTCTTTGAAGACTAATTAAGGAGATAATAGATGCTCGATTATGTTAACATGGGTCATGTAGTGCTTAGCTTAACGATCTCAAACGAATGCTGCAAGTCGACGACTGCATTTTAAACGATGCAAGTCTATCGAGCGCCTCGACTTTGTGGTTCCAACCAGATTCTTCGCAGTGTGGTGCTGTGTAGATTAATTCCATCGTCCTCAAGACATTGGCGTTCCGCAATATATATTTTAGCATCTCAAACTCTTGATTTGTTGACCACTTGAAGTCGACTAAATTTACTGTTTCGAGATGATCTATCGGGCATACAGAGGTGCTATACATGCGTGATGGCATCATGAAGAAAATCAATCTTTCCAGAATTGAGTATGGTGATAAACCTGATACATATGTAACTACTGTATTTACAAAAAACACATTGATTACATTATCAAGAAATCTGGAAAGAAACGAAATGCATACCGTGGAATGATCAATAGTAATGACTCGAAGATTCATAGCATGTGCAAAGAATATCGGGACGAAACACCAATCAGCGTGTAGATTTAGGCTCGTCCGAAAAGAGACATTTGTTAGGATCCTGTCGGAAAAAGAAATGAACAAACCAATTAACAAACTATAAAATTGAATTAAAGAACGAGATGTTGTGTGTACACTTACCACTATTCGACGAGTTGATAATGTTAGACGCTTTACATTACTTAGGTTAGGAAGAAAATTCGTCACGATATACGGTAAATAAGAATCGCCAGCTTCTTCCCTCTTAGTCTGATATACATCTTCACTCAGATCTATATCTGCTTCGATTAAGGAGTGTATCTTACGAGTCAGCTCGTTTATAAACGACTGACTTTCGAAAGTGATATCCTGATTTTACTATATAAACACATATTTTTCTCAAATTTTTTCCTTTCGAATTGTCCTGAGGTTCGACCTGTTGACTCTCTCGCACATGTGTCTGCTACTCGAGCACATTTCTCGATTTACATCCTACCCGATCGAAGGACCTCCGATCGGGTGGGAGAGTTTCTCGTCTCTCCTCCTTATCCAAAAAAAAAAAAAAAAATCATTTCGATTGAATTTGGGCCTAGGCCCAACAATCTTATCAATTTGGTATTTATGTCAAAATAAATTGATTTTCTACAAGCAACCCCTCTGAATGTAGGTAGCTAATTCGAAAATACAATGCGTTCGTAGTTGGACATAAGGTCAAAATAGCAGAAAACGCATATACCCATCTTGATCAGGTCGAACGGTTTTGTCTTTAACATATATACGGGTCGGGATTTACATAGATTCTAAGGGTATTTTGGTAACTAGCATTTTGGTGATGTTATTTTAAGAAGCTTTTGGTGGGACTGAGGATGATGAATTGGTAGTAAGCCTCTCTCTGAGTGTGTATATATATTATTGCACGGAATGCTTTGACCTAATTGCATTTGCATATTACATATTGCTACTAAAATGGATGTTGTTGTATGTGCTTCATCCTGTTCATGTGTCACACAACATATGCTATTGCACGCGTTTACGAACAAGAATTTTTGCTTAGAAAGACACTACGTTTATTTGTGTTAATTATTTAGTGAAAGATGTTGCATGCTATCTATATTTAGGATATGTTTTGTAATATAAGTATATTATAACAAGACATCACTAATTAAACTCTATTCTTCTGATCTGGATTTAATACGTCAGAATTGGACTACAATTAAATTTAGTTCTAAAGTATAAAATACGTTAAATTATTAATCTCAATGTTTTAATTTAGATTATAGTAACATTTTTTTGATTTCTTTTTTTCTTTGTTGATTTTTATAGAACTTTATTTTTAGTTGAACTAAAAAAAAACAAAAAATAATAACTTGTTGATTTTTAAAGAACTTTATTTTTAGTTGAACTAAAAAAAACAAAAAATAATAGCGTGTTGTAAAAAAATAATAGAGGCCATCATTGCACGAGAAGTTGACAGCATATATAGAACTTTTAGCTAATGTCGTATATGGAGTATTTCCTTAATGGCTAATCAAAGGTGGATTTATTAGTTGTTTGAAAAAAAATTAAATAATTATATATAGGCCAATTATAATCAAGATTGAAATTAAGTTGGATTATAATTAATTAATGTATCGTTCTTTCCAATTTTAAAATTCAATTTATGTGAATAATATTATATACTTTCGGGCTTGAATCAATAAACACATTACACATGTTTTTTAACACGAAAATTAAATAATATTTTAATAATATATAATTTATAATTTGATCAATAAATTATAATTTTCAATTAATAAAATATGTTATTGTAAGTAAAAAATTAAAAAGTAAATAAAAACATGTTGTGTACGTAATTGTTGATTTGAGACGAGATAAACGAAAATGAGAAGTACGTCCGGGTTGATACGAGCCGATCGAAAGAATTCTAGCCACTTGGCACTTGCATTTGTTTATACGTTTAATAATGTAATCCCCACTCAACAGACAAATGCAAATGCAAATGCAAATGCATGTTGTTGTGTATAACACTACAATTTTGTTTGGCCTTTTTGTGATTCGCGTCGCCACCTTTTCTAAAGATTTGTTAAAATCGATAATTTCATTTGTTTTCAAAATGTAATAGTATTCTTTTATTCGTTCATTTCGTTGTACATAACAAGGTGTGTGAATATTCAATTGAAACAGAAATAGTTGATTCAACGATGTGTTCGAAGTTTTTTGAGAAATATTAAAAATACAAAATAAATCATTGTTTTTTTTTTTTAAATATATGTTGTAGTACAAAATATTGCTATTAATTTGTTTCTCAAAAATTGTATTTACAATTTCGCAACACCAAATCAAAATCAATACTCTATTAATTAAATCTCCTACCAAACTCCACGTGATTTAAAATCCCACAAAAAATTCCCAAATTAAATTGGGAATAAAAAAAAAATAAAAAAAATCAATGCACCTGATCAGCACGTGACCCCGTATTAACATTTACCATTTCCACACCACTATCAATTTCAGTTTCTTCAGACGACGTCGTATTATCGGTGCTGCTGGTGCTGCAAATGCTCTTGCTACCGAAAGAAGACGCTCTGCTCGACATCGGGGTGGCCAGGTAAGTCGGGTTCTCTTGTCCCGCCATGATCACCAGAAACTTCTCCTCCATCACCGGCGGCGGAGGCGGCGGCGCCGCCGCCTTTTCGTCCCCTTGAGCCTCGAGGTCCCGTTCGCCGTCGTCGAGGTAGCCGGAGAGCTTCCAGTATGAGCACGCCAGGATCAAGAGGGCGAAAGCGATGAGGCCCAGCATCGCCGCGAGGCCGCCGAAGAGGTACGGCACCGGCGAGTGCCACGGGGACCTCTGCGGCGACGCGGCGGCGGCTGCTGTTGCTCCCAGATGACTTGACATCTCAATTAATTAATTAATTAATTAATTAATTTTAGTAACAATCGATTTATGCGCCAAGGTGGTGTTGGTGGAGTGGGTGTATTATATTTGTGTTGAAACGTGGGTAGGTGTATTTATAGAGGAGATCCAAATTAGTAGATTTATCTCCTATTAATAATTACATTTTTTTTTTACTCAAAACAATATTTTTTTTTGTATAATTTTATACTTTTTTTTATATTAGAAATAGACATTTTTCATTTGTAAAATATAAATAAAAAGTGTTTATTGTTCGAAAATAGGAGTATGGAGTATTATTTAAAATTTTACACTCAATTACTTATTTTGTTAATTTAAAATATATCTTTAATTTAAATTTTTAGATAAAAATTGTTGAATTAATTATTTTTCTTTATTTTCGTGTTCAAAATTGTTTAGATACTAAAATAGCAGTACTAAAAAGAGTGGATTTTATTTTTATTTTTATTTGTTTGGAATTAAGTCGTCATGAATAAAGATGAAAAAATTGGGACCTACATCGAACTGTTGCACTCCATATCTAAATGCAAACAACTATAGTGGCAAGCAGTTGTGGGCTTTAGAGGATGTCACATACCATACTTTGTTTATCGTGTTCGTGATTATAAAGATTCTCTATACATTTTTTTTTATATAGAATTTTGTTAATGATTATTCGAAGATATTATTATTAGTTGCAAACATTAAAAAAAAGTGCATTCGTATATAATTTTAGGATTAATCTTTATTTCATATGTATGAAAATAATTATCATATTAAAAGGGTATTTATAATTATGAATGATAGAAAGAGAATAACCTAGCTACTAATAATAGGGAATATATATACATTTAGATGTAACATTAATTTTCTTGAATTCATGATGATCTTGGGGCATATCACGGGTATCTTGGATTGTTAGGCCAGTTTTTTTTTTGTGTGTGTGTTGATCTGTTTTTTTTTTTTTTTCTTACGAGAAGACGGAATGGGTTACATTAATATTTAGATAGAGCAACAAAAACAAGCAAAAGAAATCAAAAAATTAAAAAAACATACTAAGCTAACAGAAAAAAGCAAAAAAAAGACGCACATAAAATCTCTTGGTTGCCGTTTTATGACATAACACGTAACTTATTAATGTGTAAAACGACACCAAACGGCTTCGAGGCTGATATTTGTTGTTTGTAATTACTATATCATCTAATGCTTTATGCTTATAATACTATTAATGCATGAATTGTTTCATTCCATTTACTGTTCTTAACGATTTTACAAGTTGTTCATAATTCTTTTTATAACTTGTGGATCACGTTTCCAATCGATCTGTATATACTTTGAAAATGCACATATATATGATGTAGGTACCCCACCTTGTGGATTTTCCGGCTTGTCCAAACATGACAGTTAATCCACGCTGAGTACTAGAGTTGATGGAATATACGACTTACTTGTGAAGTGAGTGTTAGATATATCACATCAATTGAATAATTTTTTTAAATATACTAGTAATTGCACATTTTTTTTTATAATTTTAAAAATCAATTTTTTTTTTCATTTTTCTAAAAGATAGAAGTAATTTTTGTATTCTTACAATTGATGAAATACATTTGAGTGTTGAATTTCTGAAATAAATAGAATCAAGACAAAAAAAAACATGGTCTCTTTTTCTAATTTCTTGTACAAATAAGTCTCCTTCAAGTCCAAGCAACAATTTTTTATTTGATAACACTTTTCTCCCTTTCCATTTTCCATTTTATCTTTGAAGCTTTTCTACTACTTTATGTTCAATAATTAAAAGCTACTACTGGCTAAAATATTTTAGCACACGTAACCCCCATTTAATTTATTTTAAATTTTCAGATTTCGTAACATATTTGCCAATTTATAATACTATGATACTATAAGTAGAATTAATTTAAGATTATGATCTAATTTAAGTTCAAATTAGTGTGTGTATATATACAACGCACTATGTCACTAACTCCGACGTACACGTCAAGGACAATTATATATACAATATATCCTGTCCCCAACGATAAGTCCAAGTTTCGGACCCATTAAATTATTTTATAGATATATATCTTTATTTCTTCAATAAACTATATATTTATATATACACACAACGAATCCCACTTACTGAATTTATTAAATTGTGATTATGTCTGTCACTATTGCAAAACGTATACTGCTGCCAAGAAACAAGATTCCAAGGATGAAATGAGGAATCATGAGCTCTGAACACCCGTAAAATAAAATTTATCTAATAGTATAGATTAAACGTGATTTTTTTAAATTAATTAAAAAAAATAAAAAAATTCATCCATAACAGAATCATGAGCTGATAACACCCGTAAAATAAGTTTTCATAGTACACATATTAGTATGTAGTATACTAATACTAGTACTACGTATTATAGTATATGCAATATTCATGCTACATTATATATATATTCACATGCAGGTGATCGATCATCATCGATATATACAAGGAAACAAATTTTGATTACTATCAGTCTCTGATGAACGGAGAGAGTAATTATTTGGGCGTGAAACTAGATACTTTATTCTGGATAAGATTAAGAGAAGATTTGTATTATTAATTATGAGTAATCCATTAAGTAATTGTTAATTATTTAGTAATTATGCTTAAACATCTAATGGAGTGGGTTTAATTTCCACTAACTTAAAAAGTGTGGGTTACCACCAATATCATTATTATTGATGCGTTTTCATTTGCAGCTATATATATCTCATTTTCTTATTGCCAGTTTTTTCATGCTCCTCATTATTATTTTTTAAGCACTACCATTATACTACTAAGGATTTATGCAAGACTTCTTCTCAATCTGATTAAAAAATATATTTAATATGGAATGTTTTAGTTGATTTAATCCACATCTCGAATCATAGTATAATTTGAAAACAATGTTTTCATGTGATTATTCCTAGTAAGAAATTTATAATCATCACTACCACAAGAAAACTACATGCTTAATCAATGAATTGAAATGAATCATATCAAAATATTAATAATAAAACCGTGTGCGTCGGTGATAGAAAAAAAAATTAATTATTGTAATTCCATCTTATCGTGTGTGATCATCTTATTGTTAGATATTTCACACTGATTGAAAAAAAGAACATTGATCAGCTCAAATATAATTAAATTAAACTTGAAAAAAGAATTGATCTAAAATATAATTAAATTAAACAACATGATTACCTTAACAAATTTTTTTAAGTGTTATCGACTTTTACTAGACTACTCGAACCATGCACGACAAGTTATGTTAGAAATGAAGATAAGAAACAGCGGGAGTCCAATAATTGAAATTATTTGTGCTTTTGTAGGTTGGACTTATCACTCATTGCCGATACCTTTTATTCCCTAACCTGCATGGCCATCCGGCCGGGCCAGGCCACAATTCGTTTACACGTCTTGCCAAATTCCAAGGAATATATATTAATTACTTAATTACCTTAATTAATTATTATGAATCCGAACTATTTGATGTTACACTAATTTATAAAAATCACAAAACAACTTACTTTTTTTTTCTTTAATCTTGTGTGACATGTACCAATTGAGTCCGTATAAACTGTTACACAAACATACACAAGTAAATTTAATGTTTATTGTCTTTTAAAATTAGTATACAAAAAATACTACCACAGTGAACAGTCAGACATACATTAAACATGATTAACGTAATTAAAAATTATAAAATAGAGTGAACAGTCAGACATAAATTAAACACGATTAACGTAATTAAAATTATAAAATGGGCAAATGTTTATTTTTTATTAAAAAAAACTAATTATGAGATTATGGGATAATATTATGGGTAAATTTTATTTTGAATATTATAAATGTAATTTAAGAGTTATTTGCATTATTATGGCCCAATGTGGAGGCTGAGTCAGCCCATCAGAATCATTACAATGTACGAAAATTAAAGAAAAAGTGGCCCAAATTATGCAGCAGGTGCTTCCCAAGTCACCATGCACGTACAATTATTTGCAACTAGGGTTTGAATTTCGGACTTCAACTTATGAAATGAACGACTGAACGTCACTTTAATCAACATTCGATATTGATCGTCGAGTGAAAAAAGTTGCGCATCTATCTATCTAATATCTATATAGACGAAAACAAACAATATGAGATCGAACACAGTACAAACGAGCCACGACAACTGCGATCGTCGTCGTCTCGACTATGTTGTATTCATGTGTTGTTGTTTTTATCTGCATGCTCGTAGTGTCCCCGTCTTCCTGTACACCCTGCAGTGCGGTGCCTATCAACATCGCTCACATCATTGTTTCCACTCGATCCCACTTTCAATAAGTGCAACAACTTTATTTTTGGTTAAAAATATCTGATACAATATATATATATATATACTTTCATGTCTTACGGGTTTGTTTTTTCTTGCACAAGAGCCCCTGGTGTTTTGGCTATTAACAAAGGCCTCACTAATTAAGTACTTCTTGTTATATTTTAATTTAATTTCAATTTTTAACTTATGGATTAATTAAAGAATATAAAATAAACATGAATTTTCCTTTCTATTTTATAGTTTGTTTTCTTAGGATATTTTTGTGTTGGTTTAATTAATTACATATCTCTAAATAAAATAAAATGATTTAAAATACAGAAGTCTTGAAAAATAAAAATAAAATAAAAATATATAAACATGCATCTTAAAATTTTATATCTATGTTTGTATTGTTTTTATATAATTAATATAGTTTTTCATAGTTTGTAACTAATGAAAGGGTCAAGGGTTGTTAGCTCAGTTGGTTGAGCATTCGACTTGAGAACCGTAAAGTCCAAGATTCGAACCCGAGACATGTGTGTGTGAGTATTTAAATATTTACAATTGACCTAGACAAAAAAAAAAAAAACTAATGAAAGGTGGTTAAATAAGAAAAGGATATTTATATGCAATTACTTATTATTATTTTCACATAATTTATTTCATTTGTGGTGTGATTTATATATAGAGTGTGTATATATATATATATATATATATATATTATAATTTGGAAAACCAAATTATCCACTATTCTAATAAAATTCACAAAAGTGCAAGTATCATAACCCAATTAAAATTCTTTAAATGGACTGTGTGATTGTGGGTTATGGCCTACGGGCAATGAAATAGAAAGGATACAAAACAAATGGCATGGTCAATATCAATATTGTAGCTGAAGCCCACATGCTATACTTGATTACTTGCTCAAGTTGGTCCTGGGCCGAGGCCCATAAAAGTTTATTCCCAACAGTTGCGTAACTACCGTCTACCAATTCATGCACTCTAATTGAGCTGCTGACACTGAAATATCATTGAAGGTTGATTATTAAATTATTGCCCTTTTGTCTCGGATCGGATGAATGAGTCAAACAAAAAATCTTGAAAAGTCAACAATTTATTTCTCAAAGTATATTCTACTAAACTTGATACACACAGCTTAGTCAACTATGACTTGGTAACATGTTTGATCAAGAACAATAGTATCTAATTTTATTTAGAAAACTCAACTCTTTCTCTTTGAATATTACGCACCTCGATCCGTCGATCGTATATGCGTCGTTGAATATAGATTTTGTTTGCACATACGAATAGTTCATATTTTTTTCTCGATTAATTTCTCTATCTCAGACCGATTATTAGGTTCAATATATTCGACTTTTCCATCGGTCGTTGAAGCCGAATTCTTTGTCCAATTACAATTAATTTTGAATTCCTTACATCTTTTTCCAGGAAGCTGCATGTCATGTCACATGTCAACGTTACAATGTCGTCGGTTTCTATACTACGAATTCAATCAAAAATATTTCTTGCTACCTAAGATTCAAAATTCATTACACCATTAATTACGTGCAATTCGTCCTCATATATCATACAACCAAACAAACCCAACTTTTCAACACACCTAAACTATATATTAATTAAATTTGTTTTATACTGCAATCTTCAACGAAAAAAAAAAAAAACTACCTAACGATATCTCCCAAAAACTGACACTATGATCCATTTCTCCCATTTTCTCGTTTTCATTTTCCTGCTCGACAGTGTCGTCGGCTCTGGCCCGCCGGCCGTGGTCCCCATCGGCGTGGTCCTCGACTCGACCTCTCCGACTGGCTCCATGGCCGAGCTATGCATGAAATTCGCAGTTTCCGACATGTACGAAGCGCACCCAAACTTTCGAACGAGGTTGTCCCTACGCTTCAAGAGCGCCGAGACCGTGCTCGACTCTAACTTTGCCGCCATCGACTTCCTCAAGCCCGAAGATCAAGTGCATGGGCTCATAGGCCCACCGGGCCCGACCGAGGAACCCTTCTTCGCCGAACTCGGCCAAAAACTCCGCGTCCCGATCCTCTCCATCGCCCCGACGACCTCGTCTCCCCACAAACAAAACAACTACTTTTTCCGGTCAACCCCCGACGACTCCGGTCAAGCCCGAGCCCTCGCCGCCGTCTGCCGGAAGTTCGAGTGGTCGGAGGCGGCCGTGATTTACGAAGACACGGATAACGGGAATCGATTCGTCTCCGACTTGAACACCGCGTTCCGAGAAGTCGACGTAGGGCTCGCGTACATGATCTCAATCCCGAGCTCATCCGACGACGACTTTATCTTTAGAGTGTTGAAGAAGCTCTCGACGAGGCAGGCTCGTGTTTTTGTGGTGCATGCGACGAGCCCGTCTCTAGGGTTTCGGATTTTCCGGCTCGCGAAGCGAGCCGGAGCCATGAGCGAAGGGTACGCGTGGCTCGCGTCTCACACCTTGTCGATCTTCATGGATTCGATCGACCACTCGACTCGCGACTCGATGGAGGGAGTCGTCGGCGTGAGGCCTCACGTCCCTCGGTCGGAAAAGCTCGACGGGTTCGAGCGGATGTGGAAGAGAAAAACGACGACCGAACTCAATGTTTACGGTCTTTGGGTGTACGATGCGGTGACGGCGTTAGCAATGTCGGTCGAGAAAGCAATAAACGAAACTCGAATAATCGACGAGCTTTCGAGGGTGGAGTTCCGAGGGTTGACCGGAGACTTCCGATTGGTCGACGGGAAGCTGAAGCCGTCGGCTGTCGAGATATTCAACGTGGTCGGAACCGGCGAGAAAACCGTAGGGTTTTGGACGCCGGACGGAGGGCTAACACGGGAGTTGGGAGGTGAATCGACGAATAAAGAACTCAAGAGTGTGACGTGGCCGGGAGATTCGGTTATTCGACCGAAGGGTTGGGCTATCCCTTCGTCGGGAGTTCTCAGAGTCGGAGTGCCGTGGAAACTCGGATACACGGAATTCGTCGACGTGACCACCGACCGAGCGAGAAACCACACGAACGCGACCGGATTTTCGATCGACATCTTCTTGGCCTCGTTGGATTTTCTTCCGTTTCGGGTCGACTATGAGTTTTCGTATTACAACGACTCGGAGCGTGTGAATTGGAGTTACGACGACATGCTGCTTAAGATACCGCAGGTATAGTTTATGTTTTCCTTCTCGTGACTTATGATCGATACGATCTTTTTTATTCATTTCTGTCGTCGTTTGTTGTTCTAATTAGGATTTTGATATGGTAGTCGGGGATACGACGATATGGGCGCCGAGAGCGAGAGGCGTCGACTTCTCGACTCCTTACTCCGAATCCGAAGTGATTCTGGTGGTGAAAAACAGGAAGCCATTCGACATGTGGATCTTCCTGAAGCCGTTGAGGTGGGACCTGTGGCTGGCGATATTCATCGCTTGTGTCGTAATGGGAATCGTTCTTCGCGTATTGGAGCGACGAGCTTTGCCTGCCGACGACACTGATTCCCCGAGGGCACACAAGAAGCGACGTCAGATGATTCATTTGTCTCCCGTTGCGGTTCTCGCTTTCCCTGAAAGTAAGACATGTTCTTTTCGAATGAACTGAATTTGAAACGAACTTCATCGAGCTGAACTGAACTGAACTGATTTTTTTTTTTGACAGGGAACATGGTGTCGAACAACTGGTCGTTTATCGTGCTGTTGTTTTGGTTGTTCATGGCGTTCATACTGATGCAGAGCTACACGGCGAACTTGTCCGCGATCCTTACAGTCGACCAGCTGAAGTTTGCTTTCTCGGACGATTACTACGTGGGGTACCAAGACGGCTCCTTCATGAAAGAGTTTTTAATCCAGCAGCTCCACATCAGCGAGTCGAGGCTCAGGAGTTACACGTCAGCAGAAGAGTACCACGACGGCATGTCCAAGGGGAGCAGAAACGGCGGCATAGATGCCGTGTTCGACGAGATTCCTTACATGAAGATCTTCCTCAAGAAATACGACTCTCAGTACAAGATGGTCGGGCCCACGTACAGGACCGGTGGTTTTGGCTTCGTAAGCTTTCTTCCGTTTTCAACTTTTAGTTACTAGCTGCAAAGATTCGATTTTTATCGACTGAATTTTGAATTTCTGATTCAGGCCTTTCCCCTGGGGTCTCCGTTAGCCGCGCATTTCTCGAGGGCGATCCTGGACGTGACTCAAGGGCCGAACATGACGGCTATTGAGCAGAAAAATTTCGGGCCGGGATACTCTTCACAGGACCCGCTTTCCTCGACGATATCGCAGGGGGCGTCGAGCCTGTCTTTGCATGATTTTGCCGGCCTTTTTATCATCGTGGGTTCGGTGACTGTGTTTGCTCTCTTCTGCTCAGAGACAGCAGTGGGAAGGAACTTGAGTAATAGGACTGGACGCGTGGCCAACAGATGCTTCTTTATTAGGCCTTCGAGGATTAGCTCAGTGACTGATTCTAGCGTCGATGGAGACTCAGAACAAGGCAGAGAGGATGATAATGGTCAGGATGAGCCTCAAGAAACAGGCCCGACTTCTGCTGCTCAAAATTCAGGAACGAGAAACGAGAGCCATATGGAGAGCACCTCATAGAAAGCAATATATAAAATTCTGTATATGTAACATACTTTTGTAGACTAAAAGAAATTGTATATGTTCTTATTACATCCCTTGTTCATAATGTATCAACTCCCATAACAAAGTATTGAATTTTGTTTCCTTAAGAATATCCTTTACGATTCGTTCTTGTTGATGTCGATAATCTAGCGTGGAAGGAGACGACTGTTCCAACTTCCGTTTGCGAATTCTAATGACATATTTTCCTTCCAATTTCCTAAGCTCCATTTCAAAGTTCAAAGTATGAAAATTTCCAAAGTATTATGTGGTCCAAATCTTGGTCAACTGTCACAACATGTATTACTGTCTAATGTCCATGGAAGAATTTTCAACTTAGCTGCCGGACCAGGTCCACAGTTAGTTTGATTTTCACAGGAATCATGCTATGGGAAATTCAAGCCTCTCGTCTCCTCCTCGTCTATCGTACTCTTATAGTAAAGAAAGCAACCTTCAACATTGTACCTACCTCGATTTGTCGTGGCAAAAAATGCTAAAATCGGATGCACGTCTAACTCTTTATGTACTGAACTAACGACTTCCAAAACTTGAGGAGTTGAAGCCTTGAAGGTATAATATTTGAAACTTCATTGGACTCAATCATTATTTTGTTGGATTAATGGTGAACTGGCCCATAATATCTCAACACTCCAGGGACTATTTTGCAATCCTCCTTTATTTATTTATGTTAACCGCAATTAAAAATTTCGAGAACCACAAAACCATGGATTTTCCCCTTTCTTCTATTTGCACAGAAGGATCGAGACTCAAGAGTGAGGAATTGCGGAGGGAGCGAGAGATAGACTGAGAGGAATCGTCCTTCTCGCCGGCGACTGAAGATGCCCATTTGACCGGCTTTCGGCGGCATCCTTTAATTTGCGCTGGAGGAGCGACCTCGACATTGCAGCCTGACGGATCTGGAGGTGTTCAGCGGCGTTTCGTCTCGGAGGTCGACGGCCATCGGGGAAGAGAAGTAACAGTAACCCTCTTCAAACGCTGGCGACTGACAATGGCGATCTCCAACGACCATTCTCGACCGGAGGAGCCGACTGTGGTTTGTGGTTGTTCGATCTTCGATCTGCGGTGTCTCAAGGAGGCAGTCCAGTGAGTTTCTCGGTCAGGGGCTCTACGTTTAATTAATTTATGGGCTGAATGGGATTCCTCGATTGATTTCGGTTTCGAACAGAGTAATGGTTGTTTGAGGATGAGTTCAGTTGTTCTAGCCTCTAGGACTAAAATTCTTTGGCAGCCGGTGAGACACTCGACTGAGGTGCGTCTGAATATTTAAATGAGGTTTAAAGGCCTCGACGAAAGAAAATGGTGGTTCGAGAGATGGGTTGAATGGTTGATGACTTGATACGTATGAAGAAGAAGATGGGTATTTATAGGGGTGGTTAGAACAACAATTTTGAAGTAGGTTTCTTGGAATTGAATCATATATCTGATGGGAATTGAGAGTTTTAATTTCTATAGGAGTTTGTATGGATTGAACTTTACGGGCAATGAGGTTTGGTTTGGGCTGGCTAAGCTACGATTTTGATGATAGTTTACTTGTTCTTGCTGATGTAGATGATACTCTTGTTAATGATCTGAGTGTGGAAGGAGACGACAGTTTGCGAATTCTAACGACATTTTCCTTCGAATTTCCTATGCTCCATTTGAAATTTCAATGTATGAAATTTTCCAAAGTATTATGTGGTCCAAATCTTGGTCAAATGTGACAACTTAGCTGCCTTCATTATACAAGGACCACAAAACAACTGACCGGGTTAAATCCCTTAGACGAAAACGAGTTCCTTTGATCTTCACAGGAATCATGCTAAGCAAAATTCAGGCCTCTCGTGTCCTCCTCGTTTATCGCACTCTTAGTCTTTTGATCTTTCTTCAGTTCAGTTGCCATGCTGAGGGTGGAATCAAGAACAACAGTCGACCGGGACAACTGTCACCGGCTGTTGTCAACATCGGAGTGATTCGAAACCCGCGCTCGCCTTTCAGCACTATGATAAATTCGTGCATAGAGATGGCGGTGTCGGATTTCTACTCGGCGAATCGAACATACACGACGAGGTTGGGGCTAATTCACAAGGATGTAAACGACGTGCTTGATGTCGATCTTGCTGGTTCGTATGTTCATTTACCTCTCGTTTTTTTTTTAATTCATCGATTGCTTCAAATATTTGATCAAACAGAAATTCAAATCCCATGCAGTTCTAGAGTTGCTGGAGCAAGAACAAGTGCATGGGGTGTTAGAGCCTCAGGGCTCAAACGACGAGGTGTTTATATCCCAACTCGGAAGCGAAATAGCTAAAGTGCCGATTATATCATTCGCAGCAAGAGGCTCGACTCTGCCGGAAGCGGATAGCCCCTACTTTGTCAGGGCGGCTGTAGACGACGCGGTTCAAGCAAGAGCTCTCGCAGCCATTTGCCAGAGATTCGAATGGAAGGAAGTCGTGACTCTGTACGAAGACACAGAATTCGGGTACCGGTTTCTTTCTCATCTGAGCGAGGCCTTCCGCGAAGTCGAAATCGAGATGCCTCGTCCAGTCGCCATTCCACCTTCATCCGATTCGAGTTATCTCAGTACTGAACTCGAATCGTTAAAGGCCAACGAAACAGTCAAGGTCTTTCTGGTCCACTTGAACGCCTCGCTCGGTTCTCGGCTGTTCCCTCTTGCCAAGAAAGCGGGGATGATGAGTAAAGGGCATGCATGGATAATCACCGATAGTTTATCCGTCTTCTTGAACTCGGTTGACCATGAAACTCACGACTCGATGGATGGAGTTCTGGGCATTAGGCCTTACGTGCCCCTGTCGAACGACCTCCTCGACTTCTCCGAAAGATGGAAGATAAATCACAGTGCGTTCGATCTGAATGTTTACGGGTTGCGAGCATACGACATGGTAACCGCATTAGCAAAAGCCGTGGAGAAGATCGGACCGGGAGGTGATCCCGCATCATCCTTTGGTCCTTTGCTTGTCAGAAAATTGTACTCAAACAATAGATTCAGTGGGTTGAGTGGAGACTATGAAGTCGTTGACGGGAAGCTTAGGCCCTCGGCAATCGAGATATTCAATGTCGTCGGAACTGGAGAGAAGCCCGTGGGATTCTGGACAATGGACAGAGGATTACAGAGAGATTCAAGTTCGAATTCGAGAAAGGGACTCAGAAGAATCACGTGGCCCGGAGATTCGGTTGATTTACCGAAAGGATACTGGCCTGTCTCTCCGACAGGGGTCCTCAGAGTCGGAATTCCTTGTAATGCCGGATCAGTAGAATTCGTTAATGTCAAGGAAGATTTCGATCGCAAAACGAACGAAGTTAATGCGACGGGTTTCGCGATCGATGTCTTCTTGGAGGCCTTAAAGGTGCTGCCTTTTCGGAGTGAACGCAAATTTTATTGCTTTGGTGATATGAACAATGCTAGCTGGAGTTACGACGACATGCTTCGTCACATGCCTGGGGTATGTACATTAATTTATTGTTCTTACAGCTTAAACTCATTTCTTATATATGGTCTGTTGTTTTTGTTGTCGTAAATAGAATTATGACATGGTGGTTGCGGATATGACTATATGGGCCCCACGAACGGAATTCGTCGATTTCTCACTGCCGTATCTGACATCAGAGGTTGTTCTGATCATCAGAAAGAAGCCGTTGGACATGTGGATGTTTACGAAGCCGCTGAGGTGGGATTTGTGGCTGGCGATCCTTTTGTCGTGTATGTTCATGGGATCAGTCATCTGGATTTTGGAAAGGCGTCGAGGGAACAAAGAAGAGTCGAACGAGTGGATCAGCATGACTTATTTAACTCCCGTAGCCGTTCTTGCTTTCCAAGAAAGTAACGATCTTTTACTCGTGTTTCTCCGAAAACAGATTGTTGTATACGTCGACTCATTCGTTTTTGTGTTTTATTTGTCAGGGAGTATGGTGGTGAATAAATGCTCGATCTTCGTGTTGGTGGGATGGATGTTCATGGCGTTTGTACTCATGCAGAGCTTCACAGCAAACTTGTCGGCGATCCTGACAGTCGATCAGCTCAAATTTTCCTTCTCGGAGGGTTATCACGTGGGGTACCGCGGGGGTTCCTTCACCAAGAACTTCTTGATGGAGAATCTGAACATCGACGAATCGAGGCTCCAGAGCTTCATTACGGACAGCGAGTTCAACGATGCAATGAGTAAAGGAAGCGAGAACGGAGGCATAGATGCCATATTCGATGAGATTCCTCTCATAAGGAATTTCCTGAGTCAATATAAATCTACATACACAGTCGTTGGGCCGACTTACTCGACAACCGGCCTCGGCTTCGTAAGTTTTCTCCCTTTCCTCAACCGATGCCCCGCATCGATCCAATTTTTTTTTTTTTAAATTTTGTTGTTGTTGATGCAGGCCTTTCCTGTTGGCTCTCCCCTAGTCGCAAAATTCTCGAGAGCGATCGTGAATATTACAGAAACCCGATCGATGAGATATTACGACGAATGGCATTCCGATCCTGCCTATTCTTCCTTGCCTACGATGGAAGGGCATTCCACCAGCCTCACGTTCCACGAGTTTTCGGGCCTTTTCTATCTTGTAGCTGGGGCAGTTGTGTTCGCTGTGGTTTGCTCGGAGACGACATTTCTCAGCAAATTGAACGGTGTAAGACGGAAACTTACGAGCAGGTGCTTCCGTTGGAAGAATAATAAGGTCGTTGCATATTCTGACGGACCGCACAGTGGCGATGGAGACTCCGGATATATCTTCATTGATCGTGAAGATATTGTCGAGGATGAAGCTCCGAGTAACGAGGTGGATCCTCCTCACATTCAAACCAATGAGTAATGTTGGATCTTGATTGAATGATGTTCATAAGTAAATGAAGCAGGAAACAAGTATTCTATATAAATTACAGAATGGCCCCAGAGTTGGTCCAAAGTGTAATTAAGCTAAAATATAAAAACTCAAAATTTGGCAAAAAGCCTCTGTTTATAGTACATAAAACCAACATCTAGCCAACTAAAAGGGGCAAAACTGTAAATAAGGGAAAATATAGAACATGATACTATCTGAGATTTCCACAAACTGTATAAATACCTGAATAGTCCATGATATTTATTTGAGACTACTATATGGTCAATAACTGTTGACATGGTCTATGTATTATGTGTGGTTTGAGTCACTTCATAGAAATTCCATGAATCTATCTATGGTCAACATGAACTGCTGACTTTTCTATGTGGAGAAGTCTATACAATCAATCTCCCTTGAATTTTCATTATTATATGTATGTATAAACTTGGATCATGCTAATAGAAATGAAGGGCTATGTTGTTATTATTCTTGTTGTTCTTGCTACTGCTACCGCCGGAGAAATCGAACGAAACAGACGCGACGACCTTACTATCGGCGTGATTCAAAGCCGTAACTCACCCTTTGGTTCCATGATCAGCTTGTGCTTCGAGACAGCAAAGTCGGACTTCTATTCAGCAAACCCGGACTACAGGACGAGGGTCCGTCTCCGAATCAAGGACGTCGAGGACGCGCTTCACGCTGATCTCGCAGGTTCGTTTCACGTTTTATACATCTCGTTTTCTATCTGTCGTGTTTATGTTGATGATCTTGCAGCTCGGGAGTTACTGGAGCAAGAACGAGTGCATTGTGTTTTAGGGAGCTACGAGCTCTCGCAATCAACGTTCCTCGCGCAGCTCGGGCGGAAATCTAAGGCTCCGATCGTCTCGTTCACCGCTCGAAGCGCTTCGGATAATCAGTACTTCATCAGGACAGCGCCCGACGATTCATTTCAAGCGCGTGCTCTTGCAGCCATCTGCGAAAATTATAAATGGAGCGATGTCGTAGTTTTGTACGAAGGCTCCCGATACGGGCTTCAATTTCTCTCCCACCTGAAACGGGCATTCGGAGAAGTCGAAATCGGGCTGGCTCGTCTGATCTCCATCCCCTCGTCGGCCAACAAGACTCACCTCGACAGCGAACTCCGAGTACTGAACGGGAATCAAACCGTCAAAGTTTTTCTGGTGCACACGAGCCATTTGCTCGGTTCGCGGTTATTCACTCGTGCCAAGAAGATGGGGATGATGAGCAAAGGGCACGCCTGGGTGATCACCGATTGGATATCGAACTTTCTGAGCTCCGTGGACCCCGTAGCTCGCGAGTCCATGGAAGGAGCCGTGGGCTTAAGGCCTCACGTCCCTTCGTCGAAAGAACTCAGAGGTTTCCGAAGGAGATTGAAAAACAACAGCGCGGTTTTGGACTTGAATGTTTACGGGCTGTGGGCTTACGACACAATAACCGCATTAGCACTAGCAGTCGAGAAGATCGGATTATCAACGAACCCAACCTCGTTGTACGAGAAGATGTCGAACATTAGCTTCAGGGGCTTGAGCGGAGACTTTGAACTGGTCAACGGAGTACGAAAGCCCACGCCGTTCGAGATCATCAACGTATTCGGAACGGGAGAAAGAAGGCTCGGGTTCTGGACAGTCGAAGCGGGAATAACAAGGGATTTAAATTCTTCATCATCACCAACATCAGAGCTCAAAAAAGCCGTGTGGCCAGGGGATTCCCTGACGAGGCCAAAGGGGTGGTCAACCCCTCCGACGGGCCCCCTCAGAATCGGAGTTCCCGCGAAATCAGGGTTCACCGAATTCACTATGGTCACAGGCACCGATATCTCGACAAAGGTGTCGAACGCTACGGGCTTTGCGATAGATATCTTCTTGGCTGCACTAAAAGTGCTGCCTTTTCCTGTTGACTATCGCTTCATTTGCTACAACGGTTCTGACAGTACTAACACTGATCATTGGACTTATGATGATATGATTGAGGAGATTCCAGCTAAGGTATTATCTTCAGCATGATTTTTCTTGTATATATAGTGTCGTTTATCACTCATCAATATTGCATTTTTCTCTGTCGAAAAAACAGAAATTCGATATGATAGTTGGAGATGCGACTATTTTGGCTTCACGGTCGGAATACGTTGATTTTTCGCTGCCTTATTCCGGGTCGGCAGTCGTTCTGCTAGTGAAAAACACCAAGGAGTTGGACCAGTGGACTTTTACGAAGCCGCTGAGGTGGGATCTATGGCTTGCGATTCTCGTGTCGTGTATAGTCATGGGAATAGCTATCCGCATTTTGGAACGCTCGACCACTGATCCTCCTGCCACTGAGGACTCACCCAGGATGACTTATTTGTCTCCCATAGCGATTCTCGCTTTCAACGAGAGTATGATTTCTCTTACTTGTGCTATCTCTAGCTCGTTGAATCGTGATCACAAACTACTTTCTCGACATGTTCTTTCCAGGAAATATGGTCTCGAACAAATGGTCGCATTTCGTGTTGGTTTGCTGGTTGTCAATGGCGTACATACTCATGCAGAGCTTCACGGCAAACTTATCAGCGATCCTGACCGTCGATCATCTCATCAGCGCGTCTCCCGATCAGTTCCGCCACATCGGGTGCCAGAACATTTCCTTCGTAAAAAAGTTTCTTACGGACGAACTGAAAATCGACGAATCAAAACTCAGATACTACACTTCCCCCGAAGAATTCCACGACGCGATGCAAAGGGGAGACATAGAAGCAGTAGTAGACGAGATCCCTTACATGAGGCTTCTCGTTAATCGATACGAAGATAAGTACAGAATTGTGAAGCAGCTAATGAACAACACCGGGCTCGGCTTCGTAAGTTACACGTTTTTCAATCTCTTTTTTCCGAGTAGTGTTTGATTGATCTTTTTTCAGGCATTCCCCGTGGGCTCTCCCTTGGCATCGTATTTCTCGAGAGCGATACTGACAGTCACACAAGGCCCGGAGATGACGTTTATAGAGCGGAAAAACTTCGGGCCGGGATATTCTTCGCAAGACCCGCTCTCGTCCACGCTTTCCCAAGGAACTTCGGGCCTCTCGTTCTACCATTTCGGAGGCCTTTTTATCATCGTAGGGTCGATTACTGTGCTTGCTGTCGTTTACTCAGAGAGAGCGGTTATTTTAAGTGCACTGATACGCGTAGCAAGACAATCGTTCAACGGTAACAGTGCTGATGGAGAAACAGAAAATGGCCATGTGGAGAATGCAAACGGAGATGAAACGTTACACAATGAAGAGCAAGGGACGACTCATGATGACAAAGATGATGATGAACAAAGCGTTGAGCTGGACGTCTTAGGTGGCAAGGTCGACGATAGTCGAGAAGTGGGAGGGGAATCAGTAATCACTTAGTTATATAGTATACTAATTCTGTGTTAAGATTGATTTGATGTGAAAATGGAATTGTTAATATCTATGTGTGAAGAATAAATTTTGGTCAATCAGTTAGAAACTTAGACGAGGGACAGTTCATCATCTGTAATTTTTCGTGGAATTTTCAACTAATATACTGTCGTTGAGCGAAATGTCAGAATCACGGTACAGCGTGTATACTTTGTCAACTGGTCCAAAAATATAGTATGTCTGATTGAATAGCTGTACCTGTACTGTAACCGGAGAAACAGACACAAACAGAAGCAACCGATTTCTGATTCGAATCGATACTGAATTCTGTATGTTATTCGTGTAAATTACAAAAGTTGTGATTTGTCTTATACTGTGTTAGTCATGTAAATTACAAAAAAAATCTTTGGTGCGAATTCGTTACCTTAACTTCATAACCGATCAAAGACGAAAACCTTAGTTTTTGCAGAGGGGCAAATTTTGTCATCATATACCAAATGTTGTGGTGCCTTATATTACCATCAATGCATATGTGATGATATTTCTTGAGAATCTGTGACTACAGAATCTGTGGTTGTGATAGATTCAAAGCTTCATATATATATATATATATATATATATATATATATATTTCCATATAGAATCAAAAATCAGTACTATTGTCATAAATGCATAAAATTAGCTTCTCATATACCTACAAAATGTAATGGTCAATCAGTAGAACAGACTTTTCTTTGTTGAAACAATCAAACAAGTTATATATAGAGAAAATAAAACATACAGAATGAAAAAGAAAAAAGAAAGAGTCATGATGAATGGAATCAAATGCTCTCGTTTGTTCGTTTTTTGCATTCTTCTTTTGAACTTTGGCTGTGTTGCTGGTAAGAGCGTAGACGCAGCAAACCAAATGCGAACTGTTGTCGGCATTGGTGTGATTCAGGATCTGAGTTCGAGCTTCGGGGGCATGTTAGACTTATGCATTGACATGGCGATCTCAGACTTTTACGGGACCCACCCGAATTACAGGACGAGACTGCAGCTGCACAAGAAAGATGCTAAAAGGGCGGTTGATTTTAATCTCGCAGGTGCATTTTATGTAATTTATTATCTGATTTCAATCGATCTTTTCGTGCTCCGTTTGTTTCTTTTTGACCCTGAATCATGCAGTTCAAGAGTTAGCGAAGAACGAAGAAGTGAGTGTGATTTTGGGGCCTCGGGGATCGACAGAAGAGAAGTTTTCTGCAGCAGTCGGGAAAGCCATTCAAGTCCCGGTTATTTCGTTCACCGCCAGGAGCTCGGCTCTTCCCTACAACGAAAACCGCTACTTTGTGAGGGCAACTTTGGACGAAGCAGATCAAGCACATGCTCTTGCAGCTGTTTCCCAGAAGTTCGATTGGCCTAAAGTTGTGATCTTGTACGAAGACACAGAAAACGGTATCCGTTTCCTCTCTCATCTGATCAAGACATTCCAAGATGTTGGCACTGAACTGGCAGATATGACTTCAATCGCCACATCAGCTGAGGATATTCATATCTCGGAAGAACTCAAAAGGTTGAGAACAAAGGAAGCCACGGTGTTTCTGGTGCACATGAACCCGGAGTTGGGTCACCGATTATTCTCCATCGCGCAAAAGGCAGGGATGATGAGTAAAGGGTATTCATGGGTCATTACTGATAGTGTATCCATATTTCTGGACCCCAGTTATTCCGATCGCTCGATGGAAGGAGTTCTGGGCTTGAAACCGTACGTGTCCCCATCGAAGAAACTCAGCGATTTCAGAAGAAGATTTAAAAGGCACTCGACCTCGAAAAACTCTGCTCTGAATATATATGGCTTATGGGCTTATGATGCAGTAACCGCATTAGCGATTGCAGTAGAAAATATCAGTGCAGATTCAGCGGGATCATTTGGTCCGAGACTTCTGGAAGAGCTGTCGAGCACGGAGTTCAAAGGGCTGGCCGGTTATTTTCAACTGAACGAGGGCAGATTGAAGTCTTCGCCGTTAGAGATAGTCAACGTGATCGAATCTGGATTGGCCAAGGTGGGATTCTGGTCTCCAGAAGAAGGTGTAAATTTGACAGGAGACATTATGTGGCCTCATGATTCTGTAGTTGCACCAAGAGTTTCCGTAAAACTCAGAGTTGGAGTTCCTTTGAATCGTGGATTCGAAGTGTTTGTAAATTTGGAGAAAAACCATACGAACCCAACTGGATTCGCAGCCGATATCTTCTTCAAGGCATTGAAGCGCCTGCCTTTCCATGTCGACTGTGACTTCTACTGTTTCAACGAGTCTAGTTACGACGACATGCTTAAGAGGATACCTGAGGTAATCCCTTTAAAGTTTTAACTTATCTGTTGTTATGTATTGACATCCTACTTATTGTCATGATAGGAATATGATATGGTGGTGGCGGACACGACTCTTTGGGCTCCGAGAGCTTCGTACGTTGATTTCTCCCTGCCGTACACTGAATCGAGAGTGGTTTTAGTCGTCAAAAACGAGAAACCATTCGGAAAGTGGATTTTCGTTAGGCCACTGAAATGGGATCTGTGGCTTGCGATCTTCGTGTCGTGCATTTCGATGGGAGTGGTTCTTCGGATACTAGAACGAAGAGTGGTCTCCGACAGGCGACAAGCTGGAATGCTCTATTGGTCTCCGATAGCGATTCTTGCTTTCCAAGACAGTAAGAGAAGTTATAACTCTTTTCTCGATTCTTGGTTTGAACATCGATCGCTCATCACTTGATTGTTTTCGTGTTGCAGGGAGCATGGTCTCGAGCAGGTGGTCGGTATTCGTGGTGGTTAGTTGGTTGTTCATGGCGCTCGTACTGATGCAGAGCTTCACGGCCAACTTATCAGCCATTCTGACCGTTGACCAGCTGAGGTTCGGATTTTCCGGAGATTACAAAATCGGTTACAAAAACCGTTCTTTCATGAAAGCTTTCCTGACAGAGAAGATGCACATTAATGAATCAGCGCTCGTTCCTTACGAGTCACTCGAGAAATTGAACTCTGATATGTCGAAAGGAGGCGACAAGGGAGGCATAGATGCCATTTTCGACGAGTTACCGTACATGAAATTTTTCCTCGGAAAACACAAAGACAGATACAAAATGGTCGGGCCATCCTACCCAACAGACGGCTTCGGCTTCGTAAGTCTTTCTCCTTTCGTTTGCAAATACATGATATATAGTTCGATGTTAATGCCGTACGTGTTTTGTCAGGCATTTCCGAAGGGCTCTCCCTTGGTTGCGCATTTCTCGAGGGCTATCCTGAACGTCACGCAAGGTCCGGAAATGAATGATATCGAACGAAATAATTTCGGGCCTGGATATTCGTCGCGCGAGCTGTTTTCTTCTGCTGTCTCACAGGGGAGTTCGGGCCTGACGTTTAGTGAGTTTTCGGGTCTCTTCATTGTCCTGGGGTCTCTAACTGTATTCGCTTTATTTTGTTCGGAGACACCTGTCGGGCGGAAATTCACGACTATCGTTGGGCACTTTATCCATAACGATAGATGCTTCATTAGCTATAGTCATCGGCAAGTAATTCATACTACTGCAAGCAATGATGAACACACGACGCATGCTGCAGAGGATGGCAATGATGAGAATGATGATGACGGAGAGGCAGACCTTACCAGACGAGATGACCAACAGTTTCATGACAACGAGACAAGAGATGCTCAAGAAGACAGTCTGGTAACCGAAGAATGAATCACATGGAGCGGTGCATATGCCTATAAAACATCACTAATACATTACTAGGCGTCTGTTATTCGTTGTGTATGATAAATGCATGTAGGAAACTTGTAGTAATTTCAATGGATTTTTCTGTCAAAAAGTTTCAAACCATGGCCAGCCGCTCGACAGCAACAATCACGAAATTAGGAAAATTATCGTAATTCCGTATTGGACCACTTTACCGGAACATATGACTTCTTCCGCTTGCAAACAAAAAAAAAAAAAACCCAGCAATTTTCCTTTCAACTTCGTTCACATAAAATCAGTCAACTTAATATGTACAAACTTTTATAGTCAATGGAAGAAGCTTCGTGCCTATTTTTCCTTTGTGGAAAATATATATATATGTATGGTCTATATACTGTATGCTGCTGCTTCTATCTTATACACACAAGCAAGCAATGGTGAACCTTATCAAATCATCCTCTTATTTCTCAGTTTTTCGTATTGTTTTGTTCTGCCTTTGTTTCGAATTCTGGTATGCTCACGCTAATTATAGCGTTGGCGTTGGCATAGTGCAAGACCCGAGTTCTAGTTTCTGGAGCATGGCTAATTTATGCATGGACATGGCCATTTCCGACTTTTATGCGGCCCACCCAGACTACAGAACACGACTGCAGCTGCACAAGAAGAACGCTACGGGCGTGATTGATGTGAATTCTGCAGGTGCGTGTTTTACGCGCTTTATTATATAATCTTGATTTAGTAGAGATTGTAAATTTCTCGTATTATGCAGTTCTGGAGTTGGTAGAGAACGAAAAAGTGGTTGGGATTTTGGGGCCTCAGGGATCGATAGAAGAAACATTTGCTGCAGAGGTCGGGGAATCTTTTCAAGTCCCGATAATTTCCTTCACCTCGAGAAGCTTGGGTCTTTCGAACGCTGAAAGCCGCTACTTCGTCAGGACGACTTTGGATGATGCATTTCAAGCGCAGGCAATTGCAGATATTTTCGGGAGGTTTAATTGGACGAAGGTTGGGATTTTGTACGAAGACACTCAGTCCGGTAATCAGCTCCTTTCTCGTCTCATCAAGGCATTCGACAATCTTGGTATCGAGCTTTCACAGCTGACTTCGGTCCCCGCATCAGCCGAGGACAGTCGTATCTTTAAAATACTCAACGATACCAATGAAACGAAGGTGTTTCTGGTGCACATGAGCCCGAAGCTCGGTTTTCGATTATTTTCTATCGCAAACAGTGCAGGAAAGATGAGCGAAGGGTACGCGTGGGTCGTCACCGACAGCTTATCCATGCATCTGGATTCCGTTGATCCGGATACTCGCGACTCGATGGGTGGAGTTCTCGGTGTAAGGCCTTACGTACCCAAGTCGGAGAAACTAAAAAGTTTCAAAGAAAGATGGAAAGGAAACAAGCTTCTGAACATGTATGGGTATTGGGCGTACGATGCAGTAACCGCATTGGCGATGGCAGTGGAAAAAATCGGATCGAGTCGTAACAGGACAGGGCTTCTCGATGAGCTGTCGAGCACAAGATTCGAAGGGTTGGCCGGATATTTTCAACTGGTTGATGGAAGTCTGAAGTCTTCGGCTTTAGAGATTCTGAACGTGTTCGGAACTGGAGAGAGGAGGGTCGGATTCTGGACTCCTGACAGAGGAATAACGAAAGCGTTGAGTCGTGCATCAGAAGAAGGAGTCAAACCGATAATGTGGCCTGGAGATTCTGTAAACCAGCCCCCGGCTATAAAGCTCAGGATTGGAGTTCCTTGGAAACCTGGGTTTAAAGTATTCGTTAACGCCTCGACTGATCCGATAACAGGCAGGGTAAATGCAACTGGATTTTGCATCGATATATTCAGGGCTGCGTTGGATCTGATACCCTTTAAGGTCATGCATGAATTCCGTTGTTATAATCATAGCACGAGCACTCGTTGGGCGTACGACGAAATGCTTCATGGGATATCTGATAAGGTATAAGTCATTTATGATCACTTGCAACATTATTCATTAACTTATGTACACGCGTGTTCTTTCTTCCTTGTCGTGAAAAATCAGAAATACGATATGGTGGTGGCGGATACGACGATCTGTAGTTCGCGACTGGAATATGTCGATTTCTCAGCACCGTATTCTGAATCAGGAGTAGTTCTAGTAGTCAAAAACGATAAACCATTGGACATTTGGATTTTCGTTTGGCCCTTGAGATGGGATCTTTGGCTCGCTATCTTCGTGGCCGGAATTCTGATCGGAGTAGCCCTTTGGATATTGGAACGCAGAGTCGAGGAATCATCGGTTGCACGACCTGCTGGAACGATTTATTGGTCTCCAGTAGCAATTCTTGCTTTCCAAGAAAGTAAGTAGAGTGATTTTTTTGTCTGTATATATATATATATATCTTCATTGTTATACAATTCTTGTTTTTGGACAGGGAATATGGTCTCGAACAGCTGGTCGGTTTTCGTGCTGGTTTGTTGGTTGTTCGCAGTGTTCATACTGATGCAGAGCTTCACTGCCAACCTGTCGGCAAGTTTGACCGTCGATCGGTTGAATTTTCCTCGTATCAAGAACTGCAGCGTCGGTTACCACACGGGTTCCTTCATGAAAAATTTCCTGACAACACAGCTGAATATCGAGGAGTCGAGGCTCAAGGCCTACAACTCATCGGACCAGTTCCACGAGGCAATGACAAAGGGAGATGTGTGTTTCATTCTCGACGAGATTCCTTACATGAAGATCTTCCTGAAACGATATGATCGACAGTACAAAATGGTCGGGCAGCCCTACCCGACGAGCGGTTTCGGCTTCGTAAGTTTAGTTTAGTTTCCTAGTTCAAAAATGATTGTTTGGTTTTGTTTCATCAGCTAATAAACCAGTTTTTTTTTTTTGTTGTTGTTAGGCATTTCCCAAGGGCTCACCCTTAGTTGCCCATTTCTCAAGGGCTATCATGAATGTGACCCAAGGTCCACAGATGAGTTCTATAGAACAGAAGAATTTTGGGCCGGGCTATTCCTCGCAGGACCCGTTGTCGTCTGTCGTCTCGCAGGGGAGTGCAAGCCTTACGTTTCGTGACTTTTCCGGCCTCTTCTTTGTCGTAGGGTCGTTTACTCTCTTCGCTTTGTTCTGCTCAGAGACACCAATCGTAAGGAAACTAACCGCGGCATTTGGGCGCTTTATCAGCAACAATTACTTTACATATAGTCGAAGGTCTCGACGAGTTCATTCCATGGGAGGTGCAGACAACGACGAACATGAAACAAGTGTTGGAGGGGACGGAAACGACGATTCGACGGAAGAGGATGTCATTAGTCCTCCTCCTGCTGCTCGAGAAGGTGGAGATGTCGAACTTATCAGACGAGACGACGAGCAGGTACAAGAAACGACATCCGTTCGCGAGACGGGTGATGATGTTCAAGTGAGAGTTCAAGAATGAAGTGAAGCTCAGAAATTCCCAGTAAATAGATACATTACTAAAAATAGAAGTATTGTATGTACAACAATTTGATTCTTGAATAATGTCACAACAACATTGATGAGTCATTTTATTTACTCATCTTTTGAGCCTTTTAGTGTTTTCATCGAGTCTGTTTTAGTTGTTTTGTGTGACTGGGAGGGCACAGTGGGTATTTGGGCAAAATATGCAGGTTGTAGGGTAGCTGGCGGCGCATTGTGCGAAATAGCCATGAAAATTGCCCCTTTAGGCAAATGTTAAGATTGATTTGATGTGAAAATGGAATTGTTAATATATATGTGTGAACAAGTTTCATCATCTGTAATTTCGTGGAATTTTCAAAAATATATGTCTAGTTGAAATAGCTGTACCTGTACTGTAACCGAAGAAACAGACACAAACAGAAGCAACCGATTTCTGATTCGGATTGATACTGAATTCAGTATGTAATTCATGTAAATTATGATTTGTCTTATATGTTTTTGTCTATTGTAACAGTGCAGTTTTGGCCTTATAAAAATTTCCGTTGGTGCGAATTCGCTACCTTAACTTCATAACCGATCAAAGGCGTGCAGAGGGGCAAATTTGTCACCATATACCAAATGTTGTGGTGCCTTATATTACATCAATGCACATGTGATGATATTTCTTGAGAATCTGTGACTACATAATCTGTGGTTGTGATAGATTCAAAGTTTCATATATATATTACATATAGAATAAAAAATCAGTACTATTGTCATAAATGCAAGAAATTAGTTTCTCATATACCTACAGAATGTTATGGTCAATCAGTAGAACAGACTTTTCTTTTCTGAAATAATCAAACAAGTTATATATAGAGAGAAAAAACATACAGAATGAAAAAGAAAAAAGAAAGAGTGATGATGAACATAATCGAATGCTCTCGTTTGTTCGTTTTTTGTATTCTTCTTTTCGACTTTTGCTGTGTTGCTGGTAAGAGCCTAGACGCAGCAAACCAAATGAGAACTGTTGTCGGCATTGGAGTGGTTCAGGATCTGAGTTCGAGCTTCGGGGGCATGTTAGACTTATGCATTGACATGGCGATCTCAGACTTTTACAGGACCCACCCGAATTACAGGACGAGGCTGCAGCTGCACAAGAAAGATGCTAAAAGGGCGGTTGATTTCAATCTTGCAGGTGCGTTTATGTAATATATTGTCTGATTTCAATCGATCTTTTTGTGCTTCGTTTGTTTCTAAACTGTTCGATTCAGGCGTTTTCTTATTGACCTTGAATCTTGCAGTTCAAGAGTTAGTGAAGAAAGAAAAAGTAAGGGTGATTTTGGGGCCTCGAGGATCGACAGGAGAAAAGATCGCTGCAGCAGTCGGGAAAGCCGTTCAAGTCCCGGTTATTTCCTTCACCGCCAGGAGCTCGGCTCTTCCCTACAACGAAAACCGCTACTTTGTGAGGGCAACTTCGGACGAAGCAGATCAAGCACATGCTCTTGCAGCTGTTTCCCAGAAGTTCGATTGGCCTAAAGTTGTGATCTTGTACGAAGACACAGAAAACGGTATCCGTTTCCTCTCTCATCTGATCAATACATTCCAAGATGTTGGCACTGAACTGGCAGATATGACTTCAATCGCCACATCAGCTGAGGATATTCATATCTCGGAAGAACTCAAAAGGTTGAGAACAAAGGAAGCCACGGTATTTCTGGTGCACATGAACCCGGAGTTGGGTCACCGATTATTTTCTATCGCGCAAAAGGCAGGGATGATGAGCAAAGAGTATCGATGGGTCGTTACTGATAGCTTATCTATATTTCTGGACCTCAGTTATTCCGACCGCTTGATGGAAGGAGTTCTGGGCTTGAAACCATACGTGTCCCCATCGAAGAAACTCAGCGATTTCAAAAGAAGATTTACAAGGAACTTGGCCTTGAACAACTCTGCTCATCCTCCAATCATGGAGCTGAATATATATGGTTTATGGGTGTACGACGCAGTAACCGCATTAGCGATCTCAGTAGAAAATACCGGATCATTTGGTGCGAGACTTCTGGAAGAGCTGTCGAGCACGGAGTTCAAAGGACTGGCCGGTTATTTTAAACTGACTGAGGGCAGATTGAAGTCTTCGCCGTTAAAGATAGTCAACGTGATCGAATCTGGATTGGCCAAGGTGGGATTCTGGTCTCCAGAAGGAGGTGTAAATTTGACCGGAGACATTACGTGGCCTCATGATTCTGTAGTTGCACCAAGAGCTTCCGTAAAACTCAGAGTTGGAGTTCCTTGGAATCTTGGATTCAAAGAGTTTGCGCATTTGGAGAAAAACCATACGAATGCGACTGGACTCGCAGCCGATATCTTCTACAAGGCATTGGAGCGGCTGCCTTTCCATGTCGACTATGACTTCTACTCTTCTAACGAGACTAGTTATGACGACATGCTTAAGAGGATACCTGAGGTAATCCATTTATTGTTTCATAAGTTATCTTTGATCTGTTGTTATGTATTATGTTCCGTTCCTACTTGTCGTGATAGGAATATGATATGGTGGTGGCGGACACGACTCTTTGGGCTCCGAGAGCTTCGTATGTTGATTTCTCCCTGCCGTACACTGAATCGAGAGTGGTTCTAGTCGTCAGAAACGAGAAACCGTTCGGAAAGTGGATTTTCGTTAGGCCACTGAAATGGGATCTGTGGCTTGCGATCTTCGTGTCGTGCATTTCGATGGGAGTGGTTCTTCGGATACTAGAACGAAGAGTGGTCTCCGACAGGCGACAAGCTGGAATGCTTTATTGGTCTCCAATAGCGATTCTTGCTTTCCAAGATAGTAAGAAGTCTTTTTCTCGATTCTTGCTTTGAACACCGATCACTCATCACTTGATTGTTTTTCGTGTTGCAGGGAGTATGGTCTCGAGCAGGTGGTCCGTTCTCGTGGTGGTTAGTTGGTTGTTCATGGCGCTTGTACTGATGCAGAGCTTCACAGCCAACTTATCCGCAATTCTGACCGTTGACCAGCTGAGATTTGCGTTTTCCGGAGATTACAAAATCGGTTACAAGAGCGGTTCCTTCATGAAAGCTTTCCTGACAGAGAAGCTGCATATCAATGAATCAGCGCTCCTTCCTTACGATTCACTCGATAAATTCGACGATGATATGTCGAACGGAAGCATAGATGCCATTTTCGACGAGTTCCCTTACATGAAATTTTTCCTCGGAAAACACAAAGGCAGATACAAAATGATCGGACCGTCATACCCAACAGATGGCTTCGGCTTTGTAAGTCTTTCTTCTCCTTTAATTTCCTCGTTCGATAATAATGCCGTGTTTTGTCAGGCATTTCCCAAGGGCTCTTCCTTGGTTGCACATTTCTCAAGGGCTATCCTGAACGTCACGCAAGGTCCAGAAATGAATAAAATCCAACGAAAGAATTTCGGGCCTGGATATTCTTCGAGCGACCTGTTTTCCTCTGATGTTTCACAAGGGAGTTCCGGCCTTACGTTCAGTGAGTTTGCGGGGCTCTTCATTGTCCTGGGATCGCTTTCTCTATTCGCTCTATTCTGTTCAGAGACACCTGTCGGGCGGAAATTCACGACTATCGTGGGGCATTTTATCCATAATGATAGATGCTTCATTAGCTATAGTCATCGGCAGGTAATTCATACCACGGAAGGTGCAAGCAATGATGAACACGCAGAGGACAGTAATGATGGAAAAGATCCTCCTGTGGGAGAAGGTGGAGATGCAGACCTTATCAGACGAGATGACCAACAGTTTAATGAAACCGGCCTTGACAATGAGACAAGAGATGCTCAAGAAGATAGACCGGGAATCGAAGAATGAATCACATATACGTATAAAACATTACTACGCGTCTGTTATTCATTGTGTATTGGACCACATTACTGGAACACATGACTTCTTCCGCTTGCAATTATATCGTCTATGTGTTTGCAGCTTTTCTTTCAACTTCGTCCACATAAAATCAGTCAACATAATATGTAAAAACTTTTATAGTCAATGGAAGAAGCTTCATGCCTAATTTTCCTTTGTGGAAAATATATATACTGTATGCTGCTGCTTGTATCTTAAACACAGAAAACACACAAAAGCAATGGTGAACCTTATCAAATCCTCTTATTTCTCCGTTTTTCGTATTGTTTTGTTCTGCCTTTGTTTCGAATTCTGGTATGCTCACGCTAATTATAGCGTTGGCGTAGTTCAAGACCCGAGTTCTAGTTTCTGGAGCATGGCTAATTTTTGCATGGACATGGCCATTTCCGACTTTTATGCGGCCCACCCGGATTACAAAACACGACTGCAGCTGCACAAGAAGAACGCTAGGGGCGTGATTGATGTGAATTCTGCAGGTACATGTTTCACGCACTTTCGTATATAATCTCGATTTTCGAAAAACAACTAACATAAATTTTTCGTAATATATATGCAGTTCTAGAGTTAGTAGAGAACGAAGAAGTGGTTGGGATTTTGGGGCCTCAGGGATCGATAGAAGAAACATTCGCTGCAGAGGTCGGGGAATCTCTTCAAGTCCCGATTATTTCCTTCACCTCGAGAAGCTCCGGTCTTTCGCAAGCTGAAAACCGCTACTTTTTCAGGACAACTTTGGACGATGCGTTTCAAGCACAGGCCGTTGCAGATATTTTTGGGAGATTTAACTGGACAAAGGTTGGGATTTTGTACGAAGACACTCAGTCCGGTAATCAGATCCTTTCTCGTCTCATTAAGGCATTCGACAATCTTGGTATCGAGCTGTCACGGCTGACTTCGGTCCCCGCGTCAGCCGAGGATAGTCGCATCTTAAAAATACTCAACGATACAAATGAAACAAAGGTGTTTCTAGTGCACATGAGCCCGGAGCTTGGTTTTCGATTATTTTCTATCGCGAACGATGCAGGAAAGATGAGCGAAGGGTACGCGTGGGTTATTACCGACAGCTTATCTATCCATCTGGATTCCGTTGATCCGGATACTCGCGACTCGATGGGTGGAGTTATCGGTGTAAGGCCTTACGTACCTAAGTCGGAAAAACTAAAAAGTTTCAAAGAAAGATGGAAAAGAAACATGCTTTTGAACAACTCGGGTCCGGCTACTGAGCTGAACATGTACGGGTATTGGGCGTACGATGCAGTAACCGCATTGGCGATGGCAGTGGAAAAAATCGGATTGAATCATAACAGGACACGGCTTCTGGATGAGCTGTCAAGCACAAGATTCAAAGGCTTGGCCGGAGATTTTGAACTGGTTGATGGCAGGCTGAAGTCTTCGGTCTTGGAGATAGTCAACGTGTTTGGAACTGGAGAGAGGAGGGTCGGATTCTGGACTCACGATAGAGGAATAACGAAAGAGCTGAGCTATGCATCAGAAGAAGGAGTCAAACCGATAATGTGGCCTGGCGATTCTGCAAATCAGCCCCCGGCTATGAAGCTCAGGATCGGAGTTCCTTGGAGACCTGATTCCCTTAAAGTATTCGTTAACGCGTCGACTCATCCGATAACAGGCAGGGTAGACTCGACTGGATTTTCCATCGATATATTCAGGGCTGCATTGGATTTGATACCGTTTGAGGTCAGATATGAATTCCATATTTATAATCATAGCACGATCAGTTTTCGGGCGAACGACGACATGCTTCGTGGGATATCTAATAAGGTAAAGTCATTTCTGATCACTTGCAACATTTTTCATTAACTTATGTACATGTGTTCTTTCTTCCTTGTCGTGAAAAATTAGACATACGATATGGTGGTGGCGGATACGACGATCTGTAGTTCGCGACTGGAATATGTCGATTTCTCAGCACCGTATTCTGAATCAGGAGTGGTTCTAGTTGTCAAAAACGATAAGCCATTGGACATTTGGATTTTCGTTCGGCCCTTGAGATGGGATCTTTGGCTCGCGATCTTCGTGGCCGGAATTCTGATCGGAGTAGCCCTTTGGATATTGGAACGCAGAGGCGAGGAATCATCGGTTACACGACCTGGAACGGTTTATTTGTCTCCCGTAGCGATTCTTGCTTTCCAAGAAAGTAAGTAGAGTGTTGCTGTTGTTATATATAAGTTGAGAGTTGTTTCACATTGTTTTTTGGACAGGGAATATGGTCTCGAACAGCTGGTCGGTTTTCGTGCTGGTTTGTTGGTTGTTCGCGGCGTTCATACTGATGCAGAGCTTCACTGCCAACCTGTCGGCAAGTTTGACCGTCGATCGATTGAATTTTCCTGGTAACAGGAACTGTAGCGTTGGTTACCACACGGGTTCCTTCATGAAAGATTTCCTGACGACACAGCTGAATATCGAGGAGTCGAGGCTCAAGGCCTACAACTCATCAGACCAGTTCCATGAGGCTATGACAAAGGGAGATGTGTGTTTCATTCTCGACGAGATTCCTTACATGAAGATCTTCCTGAAACGATATGATCGACAGTACAAAATGGTCGGGCAGCCCTACCCGACGAGCGGTTTCGGCTTCGTACGTTTAGTTTAGTTTCCTAGCTCAAAAATGATTGTTTGGTTTTGTTTCATCAGCTGAAAAAACAGTTTGTTTTTTTTTTTTGTCAGGCATTTCCCAAGGGCTCACCCTTAGTTGCCCATTTCTCAAGGGCTATCATGAATGTCACCCAAGGTCCACAGATGAGTTCTATAGAACAGAAGAATTTCGGGCCGGGCTATTCCTCGCAGGACCCGTTGTCCTCTGTCGTCTCGCAGGGGAGCGAAGGCCTTAGGTTTCGTGATTTCGCCGGCCTCTTCTTTGTCGTAGGGTCGTTTACTCTCTTCGCTTTGTTCTGCTCGGAGACACCAATCGGAAGGAAACTAACCGCTGCATTTGCGAGCTTTATCCGATACAATTGCTTTATATATAGTCGAAGGTCTCGACGAGTTCATTCCATGGGAGGTGAAGACAATGACGAACATGAAACACGCATTGAAGGGGACGGAAATGACGATTCGACAGAAGAGGAGGATGTCAACAGTCCTCCTCCTGCTGCTCGAGAAGGTGGAGACGTCGAACTTAACAGACGAGAGGACGAGCAGATGCAAGAAACGACATCAGTTCGTGAGACGGGAGATGTTCAACTGAGAATTCAAGAATGAAGTGAAGTTCAGAAATTCACTAAATACTTTCCCAGTAAATAGATACAATCACTAAAAATAGAAGTATTGTATGTACAACAATTTGATTCTTGACTAATGTCACAACAACATGAATAATTACCAGAATGCCTGAATCCATGATGAACTAGAGATTCTTTTACACAGAATTAAAAAAAAAAAAATGGAGTCGAAAACTATTCTCCCCGGAGCATGATGGACTGATGCGGTACTCTGTGAATTTCGACGTGGGTTGAGAAATCCTTGTCCATGGGTTGTTTCCATGGTTCACCGTCCATCTGCAAGTATGAATTCTTCCACTCTCCACCTCTGAGCTCGAACCGGATAGCAGAAGCCTGAATAATTGGCAAAAGTATACGATGATTCATCTTAATATTATCCCTAAAGGCCAAAAGCTACAACAGAATAGCTTCTGAATTGCTTCACAGAAATATTGCACTACCTGGGCAATGTGTTTTGCGGTTATCAGGTCGGCCATCACCATTGAGGCATGCCATCCTTGTTTGAAGCCAAAGATCTCCAGAAGACCATCGTCTGCATGGGCCTCGACAAAGCCTCTCTGTAGCAAACAAATGTTATCAGCTTACAAGCCGTTAAATACTTAAGTTGGCACAGTGGCATACATGCATTCGAAACCCAGCCCCCATAAAAAACATAGGTTACAATGAGTTTGAAATCCATCGAGAATGTCTCTATCAAAAAAGCCTCGATGGATTTGGTGTTAGGGATTTTGAAACCAGACAATCCAAACAAGTCCTAAATTAAATACCTTTTCGAGATAATCTGGATTCAAGCTGCCCCATGGATTCCTTCCACTTCCATAGCTAGGAAGATTGAGAGCAACAATAGATCTCACACTGGAAATATCACAGAAACCATCAGGTCGAGTAAAGCAAATTGCATCAAAATCTAATAATAAAAATATTGCAGTAGTAGTAGTAGTGAGTCCGGGCAATTTGGACCATGATTATATGACCAGAGCAACGACTAAAAAAATACTAATAACCTCGATGGCACGGAGATTTTCTCCCAATTTGATTGATTGACCTTTTTAATGTATATCCTCAAGATGTTCTTCAAAGACCTGCACAAGCAATGAAATATTAATAAGAATTATAATAAGAAACTGGATGCACGAGTACGACGATCACTTGAAACAAAAATGTTACCTTAAACCTGGATCGCTGATGCATGGCGTGAAGAACCACCCTTGCTTGCAACTATATCCAGAATAAATTATCTGCATTTCATTCATACACCAGAATTCAAAATGCATTGAACGATGAACTTAACTTATTACTAATATGATTTTTTCACAAACTAAACCAAAATAAAATCGAGAATATTTCAGAAGAGACCCAAAGAACAAGTCTCACCTTGTTTGTGATGGGGCCCCGAGCAAGGTAAGGCCTTTCATTCCGTAAATGATGGAAACCGTGAGCGACTTGGGCATCCATCCCTTCACCAACAGAAAAAAAAACGGCACTTTGTCAACGAGAATATTATCAACATATATATACAGAGGGTAAAACATTCGGCATCCAAATGCAGACTGACCTATGCTGAAATAATTATAAAATACGCCTTGGTAGCAGGAAACCTTCTCCGGTATCTCCCCTTCAACTTCCAGTTCCTGCAAGAAACGATAGAACAATATGAATCAACGAGACTCACAAGTCTACGTACTAAGATTTAATATAATTCACAACGAAAAACTGAAATTCACTCTCACTGACTGGATCAAGAGGTGTTTCTTCTGTTGCCTTCAGAGAATAAGGCGTGTCCATCTCCTTCCCCGATGGCATCGATAGTAAAACCTGCCAACTGCACATGAAGGCTCATTCAGTATCACCAACAGATTAATAAAATGTATATAATAAAACGGAAAACAAATACTCCACCTATCAAGACGAACTGCAGTAGGACCACGACCCATCTTATCAAGAGTTCTTTTAACAGACGATTTCCAATTAAAAGGAAACGAGCCACCCTGTAAATATAGCATTCAAACGAAACGGTCTCTAAATAAACCAGTTACACAAAAATGAATGTATGTAATATCTTACCCAACCGAAACTCCTCGACAAGTCATTTCCAGTACCGAGCGGAATAATCCCTATCGGTGGGACTGGCAGCCTGTCCTGTTTATTAAGCTCCCCGAGACAACCAAGGACCCAGCCGACAGTTCCATCACCGCCCGCCACCTGTCAGAGACGAGATACATCAATGTCATCCACGTGGATTTACCATACAATAGTAAAAAAAAGTCAGCATGCATATATACCACAATCTTAAGTTTTTCACGTGTCTGTTCTGCACAGGTGTCTCCGAGCCTAGCAAAGTTCTCCAGGCAAGACAAACCGTACTGAACAAACTCGTGAGGCTTCACGTCGGAAAGGTCGAAAACCTGGTAGGCATTTAACATGAAATTAACAATACAAGAAACAAATTAAATCATGCCAAAGTTGCCGATGAACATTGAATCAAAACAGTGCATAACACTAGCCCTCTCTCGGATTGATATCCGAGTGGTCGTTTTTTCTACAACACCCTCGATTTTGAAGGGAGGTAATCTATTTTCGCTCACGGAAAAGTGCTTCTTCAAATTTTCAAGAAAATCAATATTTATAATTATGACAGGAATACTCAATATCTCTACACCTTCTAAAATGCAAATAGATTAATCTAAGAACTTTTTGTGTACATGGGTGGACCTTAACTTCGCCCGTTGACTTTTTATGTTGACCAGATTTTGATCCATACCCACAAAGTGAATGTAATTATACCTGCTGAAATCGTGTTAGATTTGTGTCTGGTTACTATGTCAGTGCCAAGATCTAACAACATAATTACTTCAAACTTTCATTACGTTGAAAAAATAATAATAATAATTAGAGTACTTCACTCCCTCGTCTACCAAACACATAATCACATTTTTTTTTTATTTTGTAAAAAAAATGTGACAATTGATATACTAAATTAATGATCACATTTTTTTGTATTTTGTAAAAAAAATGTAACAATTAATATGAGATAAATGTAATGTTATTATTATTATTAGTTTTTTTTAAATGGACGAAAAGACATTAGTATATTTTTTTCACTCTTGTCACTGTCATGATTGAGGGATAATTTATTTAATTAGAAAATCATGCTTTTTAAGCATATAAACAAAATAACTTTACTATAAAAAATAGTGATTCCTTAAGGAATATATTGGGAAATGAGAAGGAAAAATATTTGTCCAACCCCCAAGTAAATGATTATTAAATTAAAATATTTTAGTAGTGGATTAATAATTTTGAAAAGAAGTGTAATTTGGCTTTTAAATAAATAATTTTAGTATTTGAATATGAAAAATAATTGACCTCACCTACACCTAACGTGTAAAGGTAAGACATGTCATTAATTATACTTAAATTAATACAATATACTATAGTGTATGATAATGAATCACATGAAATTTACTAATCGCAAAATTAATTAATGAGCGTAAAACGTACGTATTCGGCAAGTGTACAAAGGAATAATAATATTACCTGTTCTTCGGGCATGAGTTCCTGTAATCGGGCCTTCAGTTCGGGCCCGTGGCGCCCGCCGCTCTTCGAATTGATAAACACCACCATCGGCCACTCGGCCGCCGCCGCTGCCTCGGCCGCGTGCGCGCCGACGCTCTTGGCTTGGATCGCCTCCCTCATCGCGAGCCTCAGGTACCTCGGCAGCGTGACTTTCGCACGGAGCTCCTCCTTGTCCACGCGCGCGCCGCTCAGCGTGAAGCCGCGTATGGAGTCGATCATCGACGAGCGGCCCGAAGCCGAGCTCCTGGTCCGCGCGCCGCTAGGTTCCATCGTCAGAGGCTGATTTTTTCGATTATACCCCTATCGTCCGCCAAAGGTTTTCGCCAGTGGGGATGGTAAAGTTGTACCACGGGAGGTTGGGAAAGAGATTGTTGTGGGTGGCCTGTGGGGATGGGATGTGAAATGACGGGAATGCCCAGAAAACCTGTCGTTCTCCTTTTTTTTTTTTATACTTTTTCATCAGACTCAAACCCTTAAATTTTTAAATACTTTTCTACTTTTACGTATAATTATCTTTATTATTTTATTTTAGATATTTTGTCAATTCCAAATTAATTGTTATAGATATTTTGTACTCTCTCCTCTCCGGCTATTAATAGATGTCATATTTTGCTGGACACGGAGTTTAAGAGAATTGTTATTTTTATATTTTTTAATTGAAAAGTAAAAGGTAAAAATATATTTTAAAAGTAAAAAGTAAAGTAGTTGTGAGTATAGTTTAAAAAGTAGGTGGGGTAAAGTAGAATAAAATTGTATATTAATTTAAAATAAAAAAGTTAGAATAATTATTTCATTTTTTGGAGTGTGTCAACTATTGTTGGGCACCCCAAAAAGGAAAGTATGACAACTGTCTTTGGATGGAGGGAGTAATTTTGTAAATTAAAGAGGTATAACAATGACAAAAGAAATATTAAATTAATTTTACTTTTTTTATTCAATTAATATTAAATTCTTTTTTTAAATTTTAAGCAAAAATATTATATATTTTCTATATATATATATATATATATATTTTTTTTTTTAAATTTAAAAAATATATACTGTACTTATTTTTTATTTTAAAATATAATATTTTATAGTTTTTTAATTTAAAATACAATTTATTTGTTTTATTTTATGTAAGAGCATCTCTACCAAAAATTCATTTTAGAGTAAATGCTTCAATCAATACGAAAACATTAACCTTTTATTGATTTATTATGAAAGTAAAAAAAAAATACGTAAATTTATGTTTAACTCAAATTCAAAACAATAACTATTCTTTATTTATAAAATAGTTTTTCTATTTTATAAATTAATAAAAATACACTATCTAATTAATTTTTTATTTTTTTAGTTTATTATTTAATTTTTTGTAATGTAATATTTTTTAAAATTAATATAATTAATAATTAAAATAAAATTTTAATAAAAATATTTTTAATAATGATATAAAAATACATATCACAATATAAAATTGTAATAAAACTATATTTAATTAATATTTAATTTAATATTTTATTATATTTATTATATTTGAAATTTTAAATTGAAAATAATACTTATTAGATTTTTTTTAATATCAAAAGTTATGAATTAAATTGTAAATTTGTAAAGTTATAAAAATTGTATAAAAAGTGATACAAGAAAAATATTTTGAGAATATTCTTTTAAATTTGAATACTGTGTCTCGCTTGAAGTAAAATTATTGTAAACTCAAAACTAAATTTATTTTTAAGTTTAAGTTTTTGCGTTCGATTGGATATTGTCTTACATCTATTTTTACTTTTAATTTAAATATTTACTCTTTCTAAAATGTAGTATGAACATTTTTTTGACATGTATTCCCACATTAATAAGCACAAAATTCCAAAATAAAATAAAATTATTTACTTTACAATAAAATAAATAAATTAAAATAGTTTATAAATTTTACAATAATTTAATTTTAATCTTATAAATAACATATTTATAATCCTTATTTCTAAAATAATAATAAATAATATTTTTAATTTATTTATGTGTCAAATATAATTTGTTGGGATATAAAAATTATGAAAAAATATATATGATAATTTAATTGTATTATTTTTATTAATTTAATAAACAAAAATTATTATTATTTTGAATTTAATTTTAGTAATTTCAGTTTTGTTCATATCGTTGTTTAAGTTCATAAAATAAATAAAAATTAATTTCAATTAATAATTTTAAATTATACAATTTAGTTAATATTAAGATATTATTAATATTTTTTAAAAATATTTAACAACTTATAATAATAATAATTATTATTATAATAAAATCAATTAAGTTAAAGTTAATTTCAGTTCAGGTGATCAGATTCATTTAGTTCACTCATCTCCATCCGAGAAACCAAAACTTAAACTCAAAATAAGTTTAAATTTACACTAATTTGACTCCAACTGAAAAACCAATATTCAAACTTAAAAGAATATTCTTTAAATATTCTTTTTATACAATTATTTATACTATTTTTATAAATAACCAATATTTTTATAAATTTACAATTTAACTCCATAATTTTTAAAATTTTTTTTTTAATAATTATTATTTTTAATTTACATCCTTATTGATTAATTTTGTTGTTGTGATTCATAATTTATTTATTTTTGTAATTAGTAGCATTTTTATTTTACATATCTTATTTTTATTTTAATGTTATTTTATTTTTAATATTAATTAAATATTTAATATTTAATTATATTTTATATTGTGATATTTATTTTTTTATAAAATAATTTGTGTTAATTATTAATGATATGATTATTTAAAAATATTATGTTAGAAAAAATATTAAGTAAGAAACAAAAAAAATTAATAGGTCATTTTTATTAATTTGTAAAAAAAAAATCATTTTATAAATAATGAATAGTTTTTTGTTTGAGTTTACTGTAAATTTAAGTATTTTTTGGTGAGTTCCACCATAAAAGCTATAACAAGTTTATAGGTATCGGGGTGGAGATGCTCTAAATTTAGATATTTTAAGTGGAAAAGAACAAATAAGTATGTTAACTTTTTATGTTTAAGGTAAACAACTTGACGCTTACAAATTGGCCACAATATTATTCTGGGCTTCCTCCACAATTTCTTCACGGCCTCGTTCGGGCGCTTCCTCTTCATCTTGCGCAAGTTCGTCTCCTTCGTCCCTGTCTTGCTCGGGCGCTTGCTCTTCGTGTACGACGTCTCTGCCCTGATGATCTCTATTACCCCAACAAGGGAACCACATGTTCAATATCGGCGTCTCCAACTCAGAGCATATCACAGCTACTACAGCTGCGGATAGTAACACATAAAAGAGGCCCGAGAAATCATGGAAAGCCAGTCGGGAAGTCCTTTCCGACACGGGCAAAGTGTAGCCAGCTCCGAAGTTCTTCTCTTCTAAATATTCCCTTTTCTGTTTATTATCCGTGATGTTCAGGATTGCCCTTGAGAAATACCCAACTAAGGGAGACCCAATCGGGAAGGCCTGCGAGGAAGGAGATATATAATCGATTAATATCAAAATGTGATGGCGATGAGTCGAAGAAATTAAAACGGAAAGCTTACAAATCCGAGACCAGCTGTTGGGTAAGTTGGCCCAACAATTTTGTACTGAGATTCGTATTTCTTCATGAACAGCTTCATGTAAGGAATCTCGTCGAATATGGCATCTATTCCTCCCTTCTCGCTTCCTCTGCTCATTGCATCGTGGAACTCTTCGTCGGTAATGTAGCCCTTGAGCCTCGATGGATTGATGTTTAGATTCTTCGTCAGGAACTTCTTGGTGAAGGAGTTTGTTCGGTACCCCAACAGGTAATCTTCTGAAAACGCGAATTTCAGCTGGTCAACGGTCAGAATTGCCGACAAGTTTGCTGTGAAGCTCTGCATCAGTATGAAAACCATGAACAACCACCCCACTAACACAAAAATTGAGCTTTTTCTCGAGACTATTTTCCCTGTTGAGAAAAAAAATGACTCAGGTTATTATGAATTATTATTTTGTCGAACGAAATAGAGACAAAAGTAAGAACACTCCTCCCATTACGTTCTTGGAAAACGATAACCGCTACCGGAGCTAAATAAGGAACAATATCATCCTGGTGGCGTTCGGTTGCGCGTTCCAAAACCCAGATAACTAATCCTATGATTATACAGAACACAAGGATAGCCAGCCAAAGATCCCAACTCAATGGCCTCGTAAAACTCCAAATGCCTAACTCCTTCTTCGCAACGATCAGAACACTTCCGGAGTCCAGATAGGGTAGTGAGAAATCAACATAGGCTGTTCTTGGAGCCCAAATAGTCACATCCGCCACCACCATATCGAATTTCTGCATTTTCAAGACTACATTTTTCAATAACAGAAAGAATATAACAAAACATATAAATTCCAATATGAAATGAACATGCACCAGCTGGAATAGATCTTGAAGCATATCGTCGTAAGTCCAATCGGTAGTAATATTCGATCCACCGGAGCAATAAAATCTGTGGTCCATTGGGAACGGCAGAATCTTCAGTGCCTCCAAGAAGATATCCACTGCAAACCCTCTTCCTCTTACTTCTTTAGTAGGATAATCGATGAATTCTTGAACACCAACTAAATCAACAAATTCAGATGCACAAGGAATCCCGACTCTGAGGACCCCTGACGGAGGGATAGACCATCCCTTGGGTTGCTTCACGGTGTCTCCCGGCCATGTGATGCTTCTAAGTCCCTTTTTCAGATTAGTCGAACTTAACTCTCGAGTTATTCCTCTGTCAGCCGTCCAGAAACCGACCCTTTTCTCTCCGCTTCCAACGACATTGAATATCTCCAACTGCAAATCCCCCCCAAAGTCTCCACTCAGGCCTCTGAATCGAGTTCCCGACAGCTCTTTCAGAAGCAGTGGACCGAAAACTCTAACCGGCTCAACCTTCTCCGCTGAAATCATTAATGCGGTTACCATGTCATACGCCCACAACCCGTGCACGTTTAAATCATCGACGATCGAAACCTTGCTGTCCCACTTCCATCTTTCCTTGAAATTCTCGAGGTCTTCTGAGAAGGGAACGAAAGGCCTTACTCCCACTGTACCTTCCATCGAGGCACGCGTGGCGAGGGGCATCGAATTTAGGAAGTTGGATAACCTGTCTGTGATAATCCAGGCCTGCCCTTGGCTCACCATGCCCAACTCCCTGGCAAGAGAGAATAACAGAAAACCGAGCGGCGGGTTCACGTGCACCAGAAAGATCTTGACCGTTTGATTCTCTTTTAACGCGGTGAGCGCTTTGATGAGTTGAGTTGAGTTGGCTGACGGAGGAATGGCGGTTAGACGTGCAAGCCCGATTTCGGCATCACGGAACGGCTTGCTCAGGCGAGAAAGAAACTGGTAGCCCGATTCAGTGTCTTCGTAAAGAATCACGACTTCTGCCCATCCGAACTCCCGGCAAATGGCTCCGAGAGCTCGAGCTTGGGATAAGTCGTCTACGGATGTCCGAATGAAGTATGGGTTTTCGGATAGTTCTGACGAGGCCGAGCCTCTTGCAGCGAATGAAATAATCGGCACGTGGGCTCTTCTCCCGAGTTCAGCCACTGCTATTTCATCGGCTGCTCCCTGAGTATCTAAGATCACATGCACCTGCTCATGCTTCACCAACTCTAAAACTGCAAGAATCAAGTTGATTTTGAAATAAGAGATTAAAAAAACAAAAAACAAAAAAAAAGAAAGAAGATAAATTCATTACCAGCAAGATCAACGTCGAGCGCATGCCTTACATCCACGGGATGCAGCCTCAGCCTTGTCTTGTAGTTTGGATTTGCTGAATAAAAATCTGAAACCGCCATCTCTATGCACGAGCTTATCATGGAACCAAAAGGCGAGCCTAAGTCTCGAATCACACCAACGTCGATGACTTTGGAAGGTTCCGAACTTTCTCGCTGATCAGTAGCACAGCAACTCAACAGAAAAAGGAAGACAAGAACAAGAATAATACGAGAAGGCTGAATTATGTGCACCATCATCATCGTTCGTTCTTAACTAACTAAATTGTTTCATCTTAATTTATAAGCATGACATCAGGTAGCTTCTGAAGTGTGTTCCCATGAATTACTGAGTTGACTTTTCGCGTTTTTGTTCGTTGACCAAGACTTGAGGCTGGTTTGTCCCTACAGAATATTTAGCATCATCATAGGTATAATAGGGAGGAACAATGGACAACTGGCCGGAGATTATTTTACGCTACCATTAATAATGTCGTTGCAGTTGTCAACTCCCTCAATGTCAACGAATCCTCACAATCTTACCTCATTTCTTGAATACAAAAACGCGAGACGGTTTCTTGATTTCTATAACCTGTGAACTTAATTTAACAATCGTTTATGTATGCTCTTAGCGATTTCGATTAGTGATTGAAGAGTACTTATTTTGATTGAATATATGCACAAGAAACGATTTTGATCAACAAAGATTGTTATTGGGCACGAGATAAATAAGGCTTCAACGGATGAAACAAGAGATCATGATAAGCGTTACAGTAAATCACAATTACGTATGGTTATGCAAGAGGCTAAGGTAACTCCACCATTTCTCGATCAGCATCTGCGCTTTGTACGATTCCTCTGCGAGTGTCTTTATTCCAATAAGGGAATAAGAGTTTGACATTTGAAAATGCCCGCTTCCCATATTCCATAAGTTGGCCTGCTACTAGTTTCGATGCACGTAGAATAACCAGTCTTCCCGAGCAAACCAAAGCAACCACAACAGCTGATGCCACGACGTAAAAAAGGCCTGAAAACTGATGAAACGTGAGGCTGGAAGTTCCTTGGGAAAGAGTGGAAGAGAGAGGGTCTTGGGAGGAATATCCAGGCCCGAAGTTTTTCTGTTCAATCGATATCATCTCTGGACCTTGTGTAACATTCAATATTGCTCTTGAGAAATATGCAGCTAAGGGAGAGCCAACAGGAAATGCCTGAAATATATAGATATATAATGCTAGTAATCATGATCATCGAGTTTCTTAGAGATTAATTGAAGAAAGAGAGAGAACTTACAAAACCGAGACCTTCTGTTCTGTGAGTTTTCCCATGAACTTTGTATTTTGAATCGTATCGATTCAGTAGAAGCTTTACGTAGGGGATCTCGTCGAATATAGAGTCTATGCCTCCGTTCTTGCTCCCTTTCTGCATCGCGTCGTGGAACTCTTTGGGAGATGCGTACTTCCTCAGCCTGGTTTCGTTATATTTTAGCTCGTTTACCAAAAAGTTTTTGACGAAAGAGCCCCCCAGGTATCCAACATAGTGATCCGGATCGTGAGGAAACGCGACGAGTTGATCAACTGTCAGGTTTGCCGATAAGCTGGCTGTGAAGCTCTGCATTAGTATGAATGCCGCGAACAACCAGAAAACTAACACGCAAGACGACCATTTATTCGAGACCATATTCCCTGTAAAGAGTAGTAAGATTTATATACAACTTCAGAACAGAACAAGCATTTATTCGAGACTATATGATCGAGTTAGATGTGTTACTTTCTTGGAAAGCCAGGACTGCTATAGGGACCAGATAATTTACTATGTGTTGTCCCCCCGGGTCAGGAGCTTGAGCAGGAGCAGGAGCAGGAGGAGGATATCTGCGTTCCAAAATGCAGATAACTACCACCATGACGATGCACGAAACCAGAATCGCCACCCACATATCCCACCTAAACGGCTTAGTGAAAATCCACATGTCGAGTCTCTTTGTATTTCTGACGAGCTGAACAACTCCCGATCCACAGTACGGTAGTGAGTAATCGACGTACGATGCTCGTGAGGCCAAAATCGTCGTATCCCCGACAATCATATCGAACTTCTGTTATAATTTTAAGCACACAAACAAAAATCAAGACTTTATAAGCGTTAATTTAAGCTTGATCATCAAGATCAAATACGAATATACCTTGTCTGGTATCCCAGCAAGCAGATCGTCGTAAGTCCAATTCGTATGATCATCGCCCGTACCATTGTAACAAACAAATGTGTAGTTGATGGGGAAAGGCAGCAACTTCAGTGCAGCCAAGAATATATCTATCACAAACCCCGTTGCACGTATTTGGCTGCTTTTTTGATCATCGATCGACGAAGCGAATTTTACGAACTCGGTGTAGCCTTTCTTCCAGGGGAACCCGACTACAAGTGGCCCTGTTGGAGGGATAGACCAACCCTTTGGCCGGGTTTCAGAATCTCCCGGCCACACGACTTTTTTGATAGGCTGTCGAACAGAGGATTTCAAATCAGGAGTCCAAAATCCTAGCCTTCTTTCCCCAGTTCCGACGACATTAAATATCTCCAACGCCGATGGCCTGACTTTCCCGTCGTCGGCCAGTTGAAATTCGCCGCTCAACCCTCGAAATCTAGTCCTCGACGTCAATTCTGTTTTGAGCCGAGGACCATAAGCCGAGACTCTAATACTCGATGAGTTCGTCTCTGCATAATACATCGAGCCAGGACTTACATGTCCGATTTTCTCCACTGCATTTGCTAATGCAGTCACCACATCGTACGCCCACAGCCCGTAAACGTTCAAGTCCATCATCCCTTGGAATCTTTCGAGGCTCTTCGAAGGCGGGAAGTAAGGCCTTAAGCCGACGACACCTTCCATGGAGTCTCGAGTTTCGAGGTCAACTGTCGACAAGTAACGTGACAAACGATCTGTGATTATCCAGGCGTGGCCTTCGCTCATCATCCCTACTTTCTTGGCTAAGCCGAAAAGCAGAGAAGCCATAACCGGATTGCTCACGTGCAACAGGAAAACTTTGGTCGTTTGGTTTTCCTTGAGCATCCTGAGATCGTCGAGGAGAGATGCGGAGATGGGAATCAGATGTGCTAGCCCGATTTCAGCCTCCTGGAATGCCTTGTTGAGAAAGGAGAGAAATCGACGGCTTTGCCTCGTGTCCTCGTACAAAACTACCACTTTCTTCCATCTGAATCGACTGCAAATTGCCGCAAGAGCCCGAGCCTGAACGGAATCGTCTAAGGCAGCGGATGAAATAATCGGCACTTGAGCTTTTCTTCCGAGTTCTGCGACAAAAGTTTCTTCCATCATCGGGCCGAGTATTCCATGCACTTGTTCATGCTCCAGCAACTCTACAACTGCGGGCCGGGGCATTATATATATATACTTATAGATCGAATCGAAGACAAAATTATTATATATATTATAAACAAAGACCTGCGAGATCAACGTCGAGCGCATCTTTCACGTCCTTGCGACGCAACCTTAGCCTTGTCCTGTGGTTTGGGTTCGCTGAATAAAAATCGGATACCGCCATCTCAATGCACAGGTCGATCATGGTGGAAAACGGGGAGCTTGAGTTACGAATCAAGCCGATGTTGACGACACTACTCGACGAGGAAGAACTTTTTCTCTGGTCAGTAGCATGATTGAAGAGAAAGAAGACAGCAACAACAGCAATGAGAATAGTGTGAGAAAGAGAAGCTTGGATTTGGGGTACCATGATATTAGTTATGTCCTCGTTCGTACAAAGATTATTAACTGTATATAGCTTCTAAAATGTTGACCTGATTAAAAAGTTGACTTTAATAAACTGTAACTGGAGATTCCTTTCGTGCTGACATTAACAATTCCAACTAGATCAACGTCCCAGTACGATGTACAAAACATTACTTATTCGAAATACGTAGTAGTATAATACAAGTATACATAATATATAGTACTAAAGATAATCTTATGCCACGCATTTAATTGATTAATTCTATCTTTTCTCAAACACTAACCCTAAGAAATGAACCATCGTCTTCTCCGGCTCAAGCGACTCTCCGATCCACAAAAATAATTTTTTTTTTAATATTTTGTTCGTTTTAGAAGAGTAAAGACATTTTATTAGATGGATAATTTATTATTGTTGATAAAAAAAAGTAAATATTAAAAATATATTTTTAAGTTAAAAAGTAAAAAGTAATTTCCAAATTCTTTATCTTCCCAAGTTTTTTAAATTAATTTCGGTTTGTGCATACATATACATACGCACGCGTTCTAATCACCTGAATCCTGTCGTTGGTTTCGTCATCCATCCCACAGGTAATGTCAACGCTTATTCATCACCATTGTCTTCTTTATTCCCAGTGAGATTATATATTTTATTTAATGACGTTATTGGATTAGTTGAAATTTTATGGGTTATTGTTTTCATATTTTCTGATTTATTATTTTTATTTGAAAAATGGGGATATTTTGCAGGGTTTCTGTGCTTGCTTTTTGTTATTATTGATGCTTCCATTTTTACCACACTGTTTATTTTCTCGAATTCATTTCATCTATAGAAAAAGGTTGTGTATGTTTAATCCTTTCAATATCCTCCTCTGTTTTTGGAAGAAATAATTATTTGGAATTGATTTCATAGAATTGATTTTTCCTTTTTTTTTTATAAATATTTTTCTATTTTTAGGGATGTATAAATTTGTTTTAGGGTTGTTTAATCCTTTCAATATCCTCCTCTGTTTTTGGAAGAAGTAATTATTTGGATTGATTTTATAGAATTGATTTTTCCTTTTTTAAATTTTTTTTTTCTTCTATTTTTAGGGATGTATAAAATTTGTTTTAGTTTTAGGGTTTTGCAGGCAAGTGGAAAACGAGGAAAATATAAGGTAGGTATTTTTTGATTAGGTAGGTGAGTGTAAAAAATATCAAATCTTAATTGGTAGTTTTCTGTAATATTCCTTATATTTAATGACGGCTTAATTCAAATTTTTTTCTTCATTTTTTTTTATATATTTTCTAATTACTTTTTTTTTTTTATGTTTACCTGAAAAATGGGGATATTTTGCAGGGTTTCTGTGCTTGCATTTTTGCTATTGATGTGTAGGAAAAGGTTGTGTGTGTGTTTTATGTTTTTTATTATTATTAGTATCCTTTCAATATCCTCCTCTGTTTTTGGAAGAAGTGTTAATTGGAATTGATTTTTCCTTTTTTATTTTCAATTTAGAGCTGTAAATGTAATTATTTGCTTTCAGTTAGAGTTGGGAGTGCAAATGGAACAAATTTGTTTCAGGGGTTTTGATGCTTCCTTTATTCTCAGTTGTCATTTTCTTGGGTTAAGGAAAGATTCTTGAATTTCAAAAGTCTGCAGTTCACCCCGAATTCGTTTCCTGTATAGAACCTTAAATCCGGATAATGCATACTCCAAAAGAAAGCATTTATTTCCGTTCGGCCGCTGTGGATAGTTTAGCTATATATATTATTTTTTGTGGGAACTTTCTTTCCATGTACCCGACTTGAAGTTTATGCTGTGTGCAGTGAGGCGAGGGGCGTTAATGCGACATCCGCGATGTTTTCAAAGGTGAAGAATGATACTTCGTTCCCTTGGGTCCCGCATGTCGAGGAGTTCACATTTTCTGCCAGCTCAGCCCCCTTCAACAGCTGCCATGCTTCTACGATCGTAGAGGTGGTGCTTGTGCATTAAATTTTGCCCCTTCTCTCGATACATCAGCTAAAAACAATGATTATTTGAACCTTTTGCTTTCTTGAATCTTGATTCGTAGGTTGATAAAGCACATTTTTTGATTGCATATTTCGGTGGTACATCAGAAGGAGCACCCGATGTGAAGATCTGGATACAGGCTTACAAGGTTGAGAATAGCTTTTTTCGTTTAACTTTTGGTCTTTGTTTATCCCACGATCACTAGCAGCTGGTGGAAAATTCTTACTATGCTAAATCGAATGACAGGATGGTGCTTGGCAGCCTCCTGTTGTTGTCGATGAACAACCGAACGTAGCTATGTGGAATCCTGTGCTGTTTAAATACCCTTCCAACGAGTTGCTCCTATTCTATAAAATTGGTCAAGAGGTTCAAAAGTAAGTCTTCTGGCAGTTTTACAGTTACTCCTAAACTTTTCTAAATACGGGGGCTATTTCAGTGTGATTTCAGTGTGAGACGGGATCAAACCTCTAGGGTAAATATCGTAGTTTACAAAATTACTTTTTTTCGAAACCAATACCAATAGTAACATGTTACTGTGTGAGTGTGGAGAAGAGGTGAGTACGTAGTTACTTCTTTTTGCGGATTTTAATCTGAATAAGGATGATTACCTTTACCTAGATGGAGTGGGTGTATGAAGCGATCTTACGATGGCGGGCTGACTTGGTCAGAGAGAGAACAGCTTCCTCCTGGGATATTAGGACCGATAAAAAATAAGGTATAGTTGAGCTCGTTGCATTAATATTTAGCGATAATTACAAAAACTACCCTGTTGTTTGAAACAAATTTGGATTGCAGCCTATCTTGCTTGAAAACGGGGACCTGCTCTGTGGATCTTCCGTTGAGAGCTGGAATTCTTGGGGTGCATGGATAGAGGTTTTTCTTACGGATATAACCTTACCTATTTACGAAACACCTTCGATTTCTGTTTGAATTTCTGACAAATACTTTTAACAGATAACTAGTGATTTCGGTAAGTCATGGAGAAAATATGGGCCAATATACATTAAGGGTACGACTCTAAGCGTGATTCAACCCGTTCCTTACAAGACTGCAAATGGGAACTTGCGAGTTCTCTTGAGATCTTTTTCTGGCATCAACAGAATTTGCATGTCGGAGTCCCGTGATGGTGGTCACACCTGGGATTACGCTAAGCCAACTCACATGCCAAATCCAAATTCAGGTTCTAAGCTAAATTATGGTTATTCCTAATAATAATATATTGGAAAGTTGAGTGATGCAATTTTCAACACATATTTGATGACACTTAAACTGTTGTCTTTCATTCTCATATCGATATATGCAAAAAAAAAAAATGTAATTCGATTACTCAAGTGTAACCTCAAGGGTAAAGGGTATTTTTATTTTTGTAATTTTTCATAGTTATTTGTTATTTTTGCTAATGCTATTTTCATGAATAGGAATCGATGGAGTTAAGCTGAACGATGGTCGTTTGGTACTTGCTTACAATACCCACTCCCGTGGTGTGCTCAAACTTGCGGTTTCTGAGGATGACGGTGACTCATGGGCTGATGTTGCCACCCTAGAGGATACGTCGGGAATGGAATTTTCTTATCCGGCTGTTATACAAGATAGTGATGAATTAGTTCACATCACTTACACGTATAATCGAACTCAAATCAAGGTAATCAATATATTTTTTTTATTTTTTTTGTATAAATGAGTTTCAACTCGTTTTGGTCGTTTCCTTATCATACTAAAACAATTTTATTGCGTGGATAAACTGATACTCTTATGGTTATGTCATCGTTCAGCATGTTGTTTTTCAAGCAAATTGATCAACCAAGGTGATCGAGCGCGTATTTGAGGAAGCGTTTTGGTGTGAATCGATCATAACAATGTATTTTTCGTTGTTCCGTGATGGAGGAGGTATCCTGTTGTAATAGTTTTTTTCTGTGGGATTAGTCTATTGGTCAATTGCAAAAATTTAAATACTCACACATATGCAATTTAAATACTCACACATATGTTTCGGGTTCGAACCTTAGACTTTACGGTGCTCATTTCAAGTGTTCGGTCAACTGTTGTAATAGTTGATGTTCTGAAATTCATACTCTTTCTTTCGTTGACGAATACAATTTCAACACTGCTTTTGCACTTATTTTTTAAATATTACTTACCATTATTTTTACTTAAAAACAATAAAAAGTTAAAAATACTACTAGTAATATATAGTACTGTAGTATTATTTTAAACATTACGTGTGATGTGACGAATACTAGTAATATATATATAAAAGCTGTTGTACAATATCTTTTATTACTAAAATCCTGTCAAATTCACTGTCAAAATCTATATGTATATCCTTTTTAGATTTTCAAAATTATAGAAAATGAAATTGGTGGTTTATTCAAACGCGTGGAAGGTTATTTCATCATGGAAGATCTTTCTCTATCTCTGATTTTGTTTTTTCTTGTGCATGTATATGTTTCCTCCACACACAATATCATATCACAGCCGTTGTATTAATGGGAGAACTTGTTTCAGTACTAGCGTGCTTGCTATTGATGATTCCTTTGTCGACCCCGAATGATTGTACTCCTTCCCATTGGGTCTCGTCTGTCAATGAGTTCACGTTTCCTGCCAACTCAACCAGCTTCGCCTCCTGCCATGCATCTACGATCGTAGAGGTGATATGGATCGATATATATATATATACATACATATACATATGCTTGGGCTAAAAAAGAGATATGGTTGAAATTAATAAGTTGTTTTGTAGGTGGATAAAGGTCGTTTCTTGGTCGCTTACTTTGGTGGTACATCAGAGGGAGCAGCTGATGTTAAAATCTGGATGCAGACTTACAAGGTGTGAATGATCCGATTCCGACCGCTTTTGGTCTTAATTAATTTGTTCATCCCATGATCGATCGCTGGGTTCTTACGATACTAAATTGAATCGCAGCATGGTAATTGGTCCGATCCTACGGTTGTCGATGAACAACTTAATGTGCCTATGTGGAATCCGGTGCTGTATAAACACCCCACCAATAATACATTGCTACTATTCTATAAAATCGGTGATGAGGTTCAAAAGTAAGTATTCTAGCCCGCCCGCCCCCATGTTTTTTCGTGGAAATTGCGAAAAATAATCGATTTTTCTTTTCAAATTCTACCATGATACTACTATATACCTGTGTGATGTTTTAGATGGAGTGGGTTTATGAAGCGATCTTACGATGGTGGGGCCACTTGGTTAGAGAGGCAACAGCTTCCTCCTGGGATATTAGGACCGATAAAAAATAAGGTATAGCTGAGCTCGTTGCTTTAATATTTAGCGATAATTACAAAAACTACCCTGTTGTTTGAAACGAATTTGGATTGCAGCCTATCTTGCTTGAAAACGGGGACCTGCTCTGTGGATCTTCCGTCGAGAGCTGGAATTCTTGGGGTGCATGGATGGAGGTTTCTCTTACGGATATAACCTCACCTATTTACGAAACACCTTCGATTTCTGTTTGAATTTCTGACAAATACTTTTAACAGGTCACTAGCGATTTAGGCATTTCATGGACAAAATATGGGCCAATATACATTAAGGGTACGACTCTAAGCGTGATTCAACCCGTTCCTTACAAGACTGCAAATGGGAACTTGCGAGTTCTCTTGAGATCTTTTCCTGGCATCAACAGAATTTGCATGTCGGAGTCCCGTGATGGTGGTCACACCTGGGATTACGCTAAGCCAACTCACATGCCAAATCCAAATTCAGGTTCTACGCTAAATTATGGTTATTCCTAATATTTTTAAAAAGTTGAGTGATGTGATTGTCTTTCATTCTAATATCGATATATGCAAAAAAAAAAAAATGTAAGTCGATTACTCGAGTGTAACCTCTAGGGAATTTTTTGTAATTTTCATAGTTAATTGTTATTTTTGTTAATGCTATTTTCTCTTATCAAATCTTGCTGCTATCTATTAATACAACCATATATATTATGAATAGGAATCGATGGAGTTAAGTTGGGTGATGGTCGTTTGTTACTTGCTTACAATACCAACTCCCGTAGTGTGCTCAAACTTGCGATTTCTAAGGATGACGGTCACTCGTGGGCTGATGTTGCCACCCTAGAGGATACACCGGGAATGGAATTTTCTTATCCGGCTGTTATACAAGATAGTGATAAAACAGTTCACATCACTTACACGTATAAGCGAACACAAATCAAGGTAATCAATATTTCGTTTTTTGAATAGTAAATAACCAATGTTATTTGACTCGTCTTGGTTGTTTAGCATGTCACCTTTCAACCACCGAAATGATCGAGTGGAGAGTCGTATTTCAAGAACCATCAACGGACTCAGATGCGACAAGTATGCTATCTCGCTAACAAACGTATGTTATGTCTTCCACCTCAATACACATGTAATCTGTTGTTGTTTTCTCCTATAAGTTCCATGAATAATATTACAAGTTTTCTCGACATTTTTCATGGTTTCCTTTAGAAAAAATCGCAATAAGTGTTGATAAAGTTTCAACGGCGAGATACCATTCGACCTAGTGACGATGTGGACTCATCTACGAAAAAATCGCATTGCAGGACGTGGACTCATCTACGAAATTTCCAAAATCATATCATATGATGAATAGAGACGAATATATGCTGTATTTCCCATTAATACATTACACCATTAGCAAACACTTGTTGCGCCTTCAGAGATAAAAAGATATAGTAGTTTTAAAAAATATTATAAACATATAAATAAAAGAGTTATCAGGTATTCTGGCATTCTGGTAATTATTCAAGCATTAATTTGTTGTACATACATACAGTACTTGTATTTTTACTTATGTTACTGACTGTATCTATTTACTAGGAAAGTATGTAGTGAATTTCTGAAGTTCACTTCATTCTTGAATTCTCACTTGAACATCACCTGTCTCATGAACAAGGGTCATTTCTTGTATCTGCTCGACGTCTCCACCTTCTGGAGCAGCAGGAGGAAGACTGTCGACATCCTCTTCTGTCGAATCTTTATTTCCGTCCCCTCCAATGCTTGTTTCATGTTCGTCATTGCCTTCACCTCCCATGGAATGAACTCGTCGAGACCTTCGACTAAATGTAAAGTAATTGTTGCTGATAAAGCGCCCAAATGCAGCGGTTAGTTTCCTTACGATTGGTGTCTCTGAGCAGAACAAAGCGAAGAGAGTAAACGACCCTACGACAAAGAAGAGGCCGGAAAAGTCACGAAACGTAAGGCTTGCACTCCCCTGCGAGACGACAGACGACAACGGGTCCTGCGAGGAATAGCCCGGCCCGAAATTCTTCTGTTCTATAGAACTCATCTGTGGACCTTGGGTCACATTCATGATAGCCCTTGAGAAATGGGCAACTAAGGGTGAGCCCTTGGGAAATGCCTGACAACAAAAATAAAAAACTGTTTTTTCAGTTGATGAAACAAAACAAAACAAAACAAAACATTCCTTTTTGAGGTAGGAAAAAACTAAACTTACGAAGCCGAAACCGCTCGTCGGGTAGGGCTGCCCGACCATTCTGTACTGTTGATCATATCGTTTCAGGAAGATCTTCATGTAAGGAATCTCGTCGAGAATGAAACACACATCTCCCTTTGTCATAGCCTCGTGGAACTGGTCTGATGAGTTGTAGGCCTTGAGCCTCGACTCCTCGATATTCAGCTGTGTTGTCAGGAAATCTTTCATGAACGAACCCGTGTGGTAACCGACGCTGCAGTTCTTGATACGAGGAAAATTCAACCGATCGACTGTCAAACTTGCTGACAGGTTGGCAGTGAAGCTCTGCATCAGTATGAACGCCGCGAACAACCAACAAACCAGCACGAAAACCGACCAGCTGTTCGAGACCATATTCCCTGTCCAAAAACAAGAATTGTATAACAATGAAGAGACATATATATATATACACACAAACAAAAACACTCTACTTACTTTCTTGGAAAGCAAGAATTGCTACTGGAGACCAATAAATCGTTCCAGCAGGTCGTGCAACCGATGATTCCTCGACTCTGCGTTCCAATATCCAAAGGGCTACTCCGATCAGAATTCCGGCCACGATGATAGCAACCCAAAGATCCCATCTCAATGGCCGAACGAAAATCCAAATGTCCAATGGCTTATCGTTTTTGACTACTACAACTACTCCTGATTCAGAATACGGTACTGAGAAATCAACATATTCTGCTCGCGAACCACTAATCGTTGTATCCGCCACCACCATATCGTATGTCTAATTTTTCATTAACACATGTACATAAAAGTTAATGAATAATGTTGCAAGTGATCAGAAATGACTTTAGGGTGAAACTAAAGTATATACCTTATCAGATATCCCACGAAGCATGTCGTCGTACGCCCAAGGACTGCTCGTGCTATGATTATAAATATGGAATTCATATCTGACCTCAAAGGGTATCAGATCCAATGCATCCCTGAATATATCGATGCAAAATCCAGTTGCATCTACTCTGCCAGTTATTGGATCAGTCGACGCGTTAACGAATACTTTAAATTCAGGTTTCCAAGGAACTCCGATCCTGAGCTTCATAGCCGGGGGCTGATTTACAGAATCGCCAGGCCACATTATCGGTTTGACTCCTTCTTCTGATGCACGACTCAGCACTTTCGTTATTCCTCTATCAGGAGTCCAGAATCCGACCCTCCTCTCTCCAGTTCCAAACACGTTGAGTATCTCTAAGACAGAAGACTTCAGCCTTCCATCGACTAGTTGAAAATCTCCGGCCAACCCTTCGAATCTTGTGCTTGACAGCTCATCCAGAAGCCTTGTCCTGTTATGATTCGATCCGATTTTTTCCACTGCCATCGCCATTGCGGTTACTGCATCGTACGCCCAATACCCGTACATGTTCGAAAGCATTTTTCCTTTCCATCTTTCCTTGAAACTTTTCAGTTTTTCCGACTTGGGTACGTAAGGCCTTACACCGATAACTCCACCCATCGAGTCGCGAGTATCCGGATCAACGGAATCCAGATGGATAGATAAGCTGTCGGTGACGACCCACGCGTACCCTTTGCTCATCTTTCCTGCATCGTTCGCGATAGAAAATAATCGAAAACCGAGCTTCGGGCTCATGTGCACCAGAAACACCTTCATTTCATTTGTATCGTTGAGTATTTTAAAGATACGACTATCCTCGGCTGATACGGGGACTGAAGTCAGCTGCGACAGCTCGATACCAAGATTTTCGAATGCTTTGATGAGACGAGAAATGAGCTGATTACCGGACTGAGTGTCTTCGTACAAAATCCCAACCTTGGTCCAGTTAAATCTCCCGAAAATATCTGCAATAGCCTGTGCTTGATACGCATCGTCCAAAGTTGTCCTGACGAAGTAGCGGTTTTCAGCTTGCGAAAAACCTGAGCTTCTCGAGGTGAAGGAAATGATCGGGACTTGAAAAGATTCCCCGACCTCTGCAGCGAATGTTTCTTCTATCGATCCCTGAGGCCCCAAAATCCCCACCACTTGTTCATTATCTACTAACTCTAGAACTGCATATATAATACGACAAATTTACCTTCATGTTTTTTTTTTCAAAATCGAGATTATATACGAAAGTGCATAAAACATGCACCTGCAGAATTCACATCCATCACGCTCCTAGCGTCTTTCTTGTGCAGCTGCAGCCGTGTTCTGTAATCCGGGTGGGCCGTGTAAAAGTCGGAAATGGCCATGTCCATGCATAAATTTGCCATGCTCCAGAAACTAGAACTCGGATCTTGCACTACGCCAACGCTATCAGCGCGAACATACCAAAAGTCGAAACAAAGGGAGATCAAAACAATACGAAAAACGAAGAAATAACAGGATTTGATCAGGTTCACCATTGCTTGTGTGTTTGTGTGTGTGTTTAAGATGCAAGCAGCATACAGTATATAGTTTCCACAAAGGAAAATTAGGCATGAAACTTCTTCCATTGACTATATATAATATTTTTTACATATTATGTTGACTGAATCTATGGTGTTTTTGTTTGCAATCTGAAGAAGTCTTCGTATGTTACCAACACGGAATTACGACAATTTACCTAATTCCGCGATTGTTGCTGTCCCCCGCAGCTGGCCATGGCGAGTGTACGCTACGGTTTGAAACTTTTCGACAGAACAATCAATTGAAATTGTTAGATATCCAAAAACAAGTTATATTTGAGCTTTAGAATCTATTTCCAACCGAATCTTTACATGCATTTATCACACACAACGAATCACAGGCGCGTATTATTGTATTAGTGATGTTATATGTATATATACAACGAATAACAGGCGCGTTTTGATGTATTAGTGATGTTATATCTTCATTCTTCAATTCTTGAGCATGTCTTGTTTCATGAAATTAACTGTTGGTCATGATCTCGTCTGGTAAGGTCTGTCTGCCTCTCCCACAGGAGGAACAGTGGCATCTTTTTCATCATTGCTTTCAGCTTCCTGCCGATGACTATCGTTATGGATGAAGTGCCCCACGACAGCCGTGAATTTCCGTCCGACAGGTGTCTCCGAACAGAATAGAGCGAATAGAGTTAGAGATCCCAGGACAATGAAAAGCCCTGCAAACTCATTGAATGAAAGGTCTGATCTCCCTTGTGAGACGGCAGAGGAAAACAGCTCGCGCGAAGAATATCCAAGCCCGAAATTCTTTCGTTCGATTCCATTCATTTCCGGACCTTGCGTGACATTCAGGATAGCCCTTGAGAAAGGTGCAACCAAGGGAGAGCCCTTGGGAAATGCCTGAAAAAATACGTACGGCATTAATATCGAACTATCATTTGAGCGATCGAGGAAAGGAGAAGAAAGACTTACAAAGCCAAAGCCAGCTGTTGGGTAGGATGGTCCAACCATTTTGTATCTGCCTTTATGTTTTCCGAGGAAAAATTTCATGTAAGGGAACTCGTCGAAAATTGCATCTATGCCTCCCCTGTCGCCTCCTTTCGACATATCATTGTCGAATTTCTCGAGTGACTCGTAAGGAACGAGCGCTGATTCATTAATGTGCAGCTTCTCTGTCAGGAAAGCTTTCATGAAGGAACCCTCCTTGTAACCGATTTTGTAATCTCCGGAAAATCCAAATCTCAGCTGATCAACAGTCAGAATGGCGGATAAATTGGCTGTGAAACTCTGCATCAGTACGAGCGCCATGAACAACCAACTAACCACCACGAAAACGGACCACCTGCTCGAGACCATGCTCCCTGCAACACGAAAACAATCATGTGAGTAAAAATCGGTGTTCAAACCAAGAATCGAGAAAAAGGAGTTAGTTCTTACTGTCTTGGAAAGCAAGAATCGCTATTGGAGACCAATAGAGCATTCCAGCTTGTCGCCTGTCAGCGACTACTCTTCGTTCTAGTATCCGAAGAACTACTCCCATCAAAATGCATGACACAAAGATTGCCAGCCACAGATCCCATTTCAGTGGCCTAACGAAAATCCACTTGCCAAATGGTTTCTCGTTTCTGACGACTAAAACCACTCTCGATTCAGTGTACGGCAAGGAGAAATCAACGTACAAAGCTCTCGGAGCCCAAAGAGTCGTGTCCGCCACCACCATATCATATTCCTCAGGCATCATCTTAAGCATATCATCATAACTAGTCTTATTACAACGGTAGAAGTCATATTCGACGCAGAAAGGCAGGCGCTCCAATGCCTTGAAGAAGATATCGGCTGCGAATCCAGTCGCATTCGTATGGTTTTTCTCCAAATGCGCAAACTCTTTGAATCCAAGATTCCAAGGAACTCCAACTCTGAGTTTTACGGAAACATTTGGTGCAACTACAGAATCATGAGGCCACGTAATGTTTCCGGTCAAATGTAAGTGTTTTGTTGACTCATCTGGAGTCCAGAACCCCACCTTCGCCAATCCAGATTCGATCACATTGACTATCTCTAACGGCGAGGGCTTCAGTCTGCCCTCATTCAGTTGAAAATAACCGGCCAGTCCTTTGAACTCCGTCCTCGACAGCTCTTCCAGAAAGCTCGGGCCAAATGATCCGGTTGAATCTAAGAAGGTTGCACTGATATTTTCTACTGCGATCGCTAATGCGGTCACTGCATCATACGCCCATAAACCGTATATATTCAGCTCCATGATTGGAGGATGAGCAGAGTTATTCAAGGCCAAGTTCCTTTTAAATCTTCTTTTGAAATCGCTGAGTTTCTTCGATGGGGCCACGTATGGTTTCAAGCCCAAAACTCCTTCCATCGAGCGATGACCGTCGGAATAACCGGGGTCCAGAAATATGGATACGCTATCAGTAACGACCCATCGATACTCTTTACTCATCATCCCTGCCTTTTGCGCAATAGAAAATAATCGGAGACCCAACTCCGGGTTCATGTGCACCACAAACACCGTGGCTTCCTTCCTCTTCAACCTTTTCAGTTCTTCAGAGATATGAATATCCTCAGCTGATGTGGCAAATGAAGTCATGTCTGCCAGTTCAGTGCCAACGTCTCGGAATGTCTTGATCAGATGAGAGAGGAAACGGATGCCATTTTCTGTGTCTTCGTACAAGATCGCAACTTTAGGCCAATTAAACTGCTTGGAAATAGCTGCAAGAGCCTGTGCTTGATCTGCTTCGTCCGGAGTTGCCCTCACAAAGTAGCGGTTTTCGTTGTAGGGAAGAGCCGAGCTCCTGGCGGTGAAGGAAATTACCGGGACTTGAACGGCTTTCCCGACTGCTGCAGCAATCTTTTTTTCTGTCGATCCCCGAGGCCCCAAAATCACCCTCACTTCTTCTTTCTTCACTAACTCTTGAACTGCTGAATACAACAGTTTAGAAACAAATGAAGCACGAAAAGATCGATTGAAATCAGACAATATATTACATAAACGCACCTGCAAGATTGAAATCAACCGCCCTTATAGCATCCTTCTTTTGCAGCTGCAATCTCGTCCTGTAATTCGGGTGGGTCCCGTAAAAGTCCGAGATCGCCATGTCCATGCATAAGTTTAACATGCCCCCGAAGCTCGAACTCAGATCCTGAACCACTCCAATGCCAACAACAGTTCGCATTTGGTTTGCTGCGTCTAGGCTCTTACCAGCAACACAGCCAAAGTCGAAAAGAAGAATGCAAAAAACGAACAAACGAGAGCATTCGAATCTGTTCATCATCACTCTTTCTTTTTTCTTTTTCATTCTTTATGACTCTTTTTTTCTCTGTGTATATAACTTGTTTGATTGTTTCAACAAAGAAAAGTCTGTACTACTGATTGACCATAACATATAAGACAAATCACAAATTTTGTAATTTACATGAATAACACACAGAACTCGATCAGTATTGTCATCGATCCGAATCAGAAATCACCTGCCTCTGTTTGTGTCTGTTTCTCCTATTACAGTACAGGTACATATATTTTGGACGAGTTGACAAGTATACACGCTGAACCGTGATTCTGACATTTCGGTCAACAACAGTATAGTCGGGAATTCCACGAAATTACAGATCGATGATGAACGTAACTATACCCTCGTCTAAGTTTCTAACTAATCCGTATCATCATCTATATATTAACAATTGCATTTTCACATCAAAGCAATCTTAACATAGTACTCCGTAGTTATATAATTACGTGTTTGAAAAGTTGGGTCGACGGAAAGTAGACGAGTTTAGTTTATTAATTGGTTGTCGTATAATATAATTAAGGTCGACGTCGTATTATTTGCACATAAATAATGTGCATTGAATTTTGAATCTTAGGTAGCAAGAAATATTTTTGATTGAATTTGTCATAACACGCAGCAGCTTCCAGGAAAAAAACTGCAAACAAGAATTCGACTTCAACTACCGATGGAAAAAGTCGAATATATCGAACCTAATAATCGGTCGAGATATAGAGAAATCTTAGAGAAGAAAAAAACTATCCTAACCTGCAAACAAAATCTCTATTCAAGGACGCATAAACGATCAAGGTGCGTAATAATATAATATTCAAAAGAGTTTGAGTTTTCTAAAGATATTAGATGATGAAATTGTTCTCGATCAAACATGATACCAAGTCCTAGCCTCCTAGGTACTACAGTCGTATATACTTTAAAAAATAAATTTGCTGAATTTTCAAGATTTTTTGTTTGACTCATTAATCCGATCCGAGACAAATGGGCAATAATTTAATAATCATTCTTCAATCATATTTCTGCAGTTTCAGCAGCTCATTAATGATTGGAGTTATACAGTTATACTTGCATACATGCACCAAATGTCAGAGCGCGGGAATAAACTTTAATGGGCTTAGGGACAAGCCCAACTTTCCAGTAGCATGTGGGCTTGAGTTATAATATTGACCATAGCCCCTTTGTATCCTTTCTACTTCATGGCCCATAACCCACAATCACACAAGTCCATTTATGAAATTTAAATTGAATTGTTGATTTATTATGAAAGAAATTTATTCATTTATTTATTTTAAACAATTCTGTACAATATTTAGGGGTTATTAAGATAACTAGAACCACCTCCCGTGCCGCTGTCAATACACGTAAAAAAATTAAAAATTAATCGTATTAAAATAATTTAAATAATTTCTTTCCTCTACAAGTCCTTTTTTAATTAATTTCCGGTGTGTGCGCACATACATAGGCGCGCGTTATAATCACTTGAATTCTGTGGTTGGTTTCTTCATCCATCCATCCCACAGGTAATGTCAAAGCTTATTCATCCTCCTCCTCTTCTTTATTCCCACTGGGATTATACTTATTTAATTAAATGATGTTCTTGGATTAGTTGAAATTTTATGGTTTATTACATTCATATTTTCTAATTACATTTTTATTATTTTTACCTGAAAATGGGGATATTTTGCAGGTTTTGTGCTACATTTTTGCTATTATTGATGCTTCCATTTTTTCCACACTATTTATTTTCTCCAATTCATTTCATGTATAGGAAAAGGTTGTGTGTGTGTGTTTTCTGTTTCTTCATCCTTTCAATATCCTCCTCTGTTTTTGGAATAATGTTATTTGGAATTGATTTTAAAGAATTGATTTTTCCTTCTTTTTTTTTTTAATTTTGTTTTCTATTTTTAGGGCTTTAAATGTAATTAATTTGTTTCAGGGTGTTTGCTATTGATGCTTCCTTTATTCTTAGTTGTCATTTTCGTGTTTGAAGTCACTTTATCTAAAAGCTAGAACTGTTAAAAAAGTTGGGCGATGTCTTCTTGGAACACCTCCCTCCATCACCATTTTTGTATTTATAAAAACTGAAAATCCAGAAATGATTTGAATTCTTTCCTTTTGCATTTGATTACTCTGAAATGAAGATTCAATTCTTTTTTTTTTTTTTTTGTAAATCATTATGTTTGATAAAAAAAATCTGCTTTTAATTTTTGAATTAATTTTCTGCAAATAAAATTTTGAAGATGAATGTTTATAGATGGATTTTGAGTTCAATCATATTTTTATCTTTATTGTTTAGTTATTTAATTAACGAATAAATGATGTTAAGCCGATTTTGCCCTTCAAATTGAATAAGCAACTCACCCAAATAGCTCGTGAATATCATTCTCTCGGAATATTATATAGAATATTTCATTCCGGCTTCTTATAGTAGGAAAATGTTTAACGACGAAAAGATAAGGTAGGTGAACAATAACAATTTTCCGAATTTTCCTTTAGGTAGGTGAGTATAAAAATGACCAAACCTTAAGTAGGTTTATGTAATATGAGGTAGGTAACATCGATAACAATTTACTGTTTAGGTGATTTTCCGTTTAGGTAAATGAGTGTAAAAATGACCAAACCTTGGGTAGATCTAGGTAATATTCCTTATCTTTAATGTAGTTACTGGATTAGTTGAAATTTAATGGTTCATTTTTTTTTATATATTTTCTAATCTTTTTTTTAATATTTACCTGAAAAATGAGGATATTTTGCAGGGTTTTTGTGCTTGCATTTTTGCTATTGATGTGTAGGAAAAGGTTGTGTGCGTGACTGTGTGTGTGTTTTCTGTCTTGTTTTTATATTATTATTATTAGTAGTAGTATTAGTATCCTTTCAATATCATCATTTTGGAAGAAGTGTTTTAAAGAATTGATTTTTCCTTCTTTTTTTTCTCTATTTTTAGAGCTGTAAATGTAATTATTTGCTTTCAGTTAGAGTTGGGAGTGCAAATGGAACAAATTTGTTTAAGGGGTTTTGCTATTGATGCTTCCTTTATTCTCAGTTGTCATTTTTTTGGGTTAAGGAAAGATTCTTGAATTTCAAAAGTCTGCAGTTCGACCCCCGAATTTGTTTCCTGTATAGAACCTTAGATCCGGATACTGCATACTCCACAAGAAAGCATTTATTTCTGTTCGGTTCGTTGTGGATAGTTTAGCTCTAGACTGTATTATTTTTTGGGGGAACATTCTTTCCATGTACCCGACTTGAAGTTTAGCTGTGTGCAGAGAGGCGAGGGGCGTTAATGCGACATCCGCGATGTTTTCAAAGGTGAAGAATGATAATTCTTCTTTCCCTTGGGTCCCGCTTGTCGAGGAGTTCACGTTTTCTGCCAGCTCAGCCCCCTTCAACAGCTGTCATGCTTCCACGATCGTAGAGGTGGTGCTTTAGTTTTGCCCCTGCCCTCGATACATCAGCTAAAAACAATGATTATTTGAACCTTTTGCTTTCTTGATTCGTAGGTTGATAAAGCACATTTTTTTATCGCATATTTCGGCGGTACATCACAAGGAGTACCCGATGTGAAGATCTGGATACAAGCTTACAAGGTTGAGAATAGCTTTTTTTCGTTTAACTTTTGGTCTTTGTTTATCCCATGATCACTAGCAGCTGGTGGAAAATTCTTACAATGCTAAATCGAACGGCAGGATGGTGATTGGCAGCCTCCTGTTGTTGTCGCTGAACAACCGAACGTAGCTATGTGGAATCCTGTGCTGTTGAAATACCCTTCCGACGAGTTTCTCCTATTCTATAAAATAAGTCTTTTGGCAGTTTACAGTTACTCGAGGGTAAATATCGTAGTTTGCAAAATTACTTTTTACGAACATTACCAATACCAATAGTAACATGTCACTGTGTGAGTGTGGAGTAGAGGTGAGTACGTAGTCACTTCTTTTTAATTTGCGGATTTTAATCTGAATAAGGATGATTACCTTTACCTAGATGGAGTGGGTGTATGAAGCGATCTTACGATGGTGGGCTGACTTGGTCAGAAAGAGAACAGCTTCCTCCTGGGATATTGGGACCGATAAAAAATAAGGTATAGCTGAGCTCGTTGCATTAATATTTAGCGATAATTACAAAAACTACCCCTGTAGTTTGAAACGAATTTTGGGTTGCAGCCTATCTTGCTTGAAAACGGGGACCTGCTCTGTGGATCTTCCGTTGAAAGCTGGAATTCTTGGGGTGCATGGATGGAGGTTTCTCTTACGCACGGATATAACAATCTCACCTATTTACGAAACACCCTCGATTTCTGTTTGAATTTCTGACAGATAACTAGTGATTTAGGTAGGTCATGGAAAAATATGGGCCAATATACATTAAGGGTGCGACTCTAAGTACTGTGATCCAACCCATTCCTTACGAGACTGCAAATGGGAACTTGCGAGTTCTCTTGAGATCTTTTCCTGGCATCAACAGAATTTGCATGTCGGAGTCCCGTGATGGTGGTCACACCTGGGATTACGCTAAGCTAACTAACATGCCAAATCCAAATTCAGGTTCTACGCTAAATTATGGTTATTCCTAATTTTTGTAAAAAGTTGAGTGATTCGATTGTCTTTCATTCTAATATCGATATATGCAAAAAAAAAAAAAAAAAAAAATGTAAGTCGATTACTCGAGTGTAACCTCAAGGGTATTTTTGTAATTTTCATTGTTAATTGTTATTTTTGCTGATGCTATTTTCTCTTATGAAATCTTGCTGCTATCTATTAATACAACCATATATATCATGAATAGGAATCGATGGAGTTAAGCTGAACGATGGTCGCTTGGTACTTGCTTACAATACCGACTCCCGTGGTGTGCTCAAACTTGCGATTTCTAAGGATGACGGTTACTCGTGGGATGATGTTGCCACCCTAGAGGATACACCGGGAATGGAATTTTCTTATCCGGCTGTTATACAAGATAGTGATGAATTAGTTCACATCACTTACACGTGTAATCGAACTCAAATTAAGGTACGTAATCAATATAATTCATTCTTTGAATACTATGCAGCAAATGAGATTCGACTCGGTTCGGTTGTTTTCTTATCCTACTAAAACAATTTTTTTATATATACTTTTTAAATGTGTTGATGAACTGATACTTGTATGGTTATTTCACCGTTCAGCATGTTGTTTTCCAAGCAAATTGATCAACTGGTGATCGAGCGCGTATACGAGGAAGCGTTTTTGTTGATGCACATATTTTTGTATGAACGATTATTGTATGTAACCCCATTATCGATACAAATTTCTTTTTAATTGGCTCGTGGGCGATTATTGTAACTCATCTATCGATATAGTGAATTTCGCCATCATTGGCTCATGGTTTATAACATTAGGATTTAAGACCACATGTAGACAGATGTAGTTGACTCGTTTGTTTTGTCACATGAATATCGAGTAAGCTGGTAACTTCATTTCAAAGATGCCATGTGATCATTTTGCCGGAGCCGGTATTTTTTTTTTATTTTTCATATTAATAAAATCATGTGTAACTCGTGGTCAATGCACACATCGTACATCACTATTTATGTGTGTACAAAATGTATAGTATAGAACGTTCTTATTCATGGCGCGTGATAAACTGATATTCGATTCCATCATGTAATGAATGGCATTCCCTGTACTTTACTTGTGTATTGTTTTAATGTTTGATGAATTTAAACTTGTATATTCGTTTTAACTTACATGCGTGGAAGGTTATTTCTTCATAGAAGACTTTTTTTTTTTCTTGACTTCTGTGTACCCTTCCATTTCTTGTGTATATATAATACATACATACATACATGTTTCCACACACAATATCTTATAGTATATCATAGTTCATGTGTGAGATTTTTTAGTTACATTTAATTGCTTGCAAATTAAATGGGAAAACTTGTTTCACTAGCATGTTTGCTATTGATGCTTCCTTTGTCGCTGCCACACGATGTGTGCATCGATGCAAAGACGATCACGAGTGATACTCCTTCCCCTTGGGTCTCGTCTGTCAATGAGTTAACGTTTCCTGCTGACTCAACCAGCTTCGGCTTCTGCCATGCTTCTACGATCGTAGAGGTACGTAGTGATCGATCGATGCTAGCTTGAGCTTGCAATACTTTTGTCCTCTCCTAAAAAGGATATTATTGAAATTGATTTGTTTTCGTGATTGTGTAGGTGGATAAAGGTCAGTTTTTGGTCGCTTACTACGGTGGTACATCAGAGGGAGCAGCTGATGTTAAAATCTGGATTCAGACTTACAAGGTTTTATCGATCACTTTTGGTCTTCAGTTCATCCCATGATCACTAACACGAGCTTGAATCGCAGGATGGTAATTGGTCCGATCCTATGGTTGTTGATAAAGAACGTGACGTGCCCATGTGGAATCCGGTGCTGTATAAACACCCAACCAATAATACGTTGCTAATATTCTATAAAATTGGTGTTGATGTTCAAGAGTAAAAATTCTAGCCCGTCCCACTTTTTTTGTACAAATATAAAACTTGATACGAGAAAATGAATCGATTTTTTTTCTTTTACCTGTGTGATGTTATTTATAGATGGAGCGGGTTTATGAAGCGATCTGAAGATGGTGGGACCACTTGGTCAGAGAGGGAACAGCTTCCCCCGGGAATATTGGGACCGACGAAAAATAAGGTATGGCCAAGCTCATTACACAAATTTTAGGTATAATTACAAAAAAAAAAAAAAAGAAACCCATGAGGTGCGATTATGTTTACATTTTGATCCAACGAAAAGAACTTGTATGTATGTATGTACGTACTGCAGCCTATCTTGCTTGAAAATGGGGAGTTGCTCTGTGGATCTTCTGTTGAGAGCTGGAATTCATGGGGTGCATGGATGGAGGTTCTATTACAGAAACAACCTCTCGTCTCTTTACGAAAAAAACTTCTATTGCCGTTGAGTTTCTCACATCAGATTTCTAAATATGTAACAGATGAGTAGTGATTTAGGTAGGACGTGGAGGAAATATGGGCCGATATACATTGAGGGTAAGCCTCAAAGCGTGATCCAACCCGTTCCTTACAAGACTGCAAACGGGACCTTGCGTGTTCTCTTGAGATCGTACAAAGGCATCAATAGTGTTTGCATGTCGGAGTCTCGTGATGGTGGTCACACCTGGGATTACGCTAAGCCAACTGCACTGCCAAATCCAAATTCAGGTTCTACACTAAATTATGGTTATTCCTAATCTTGAGTGTAAGTCGATTACTCGAGTGTAAACAACCATATCATGAATAGGAATTGATGGAGTTAAGCTGGACGATGGTCGTTTGGTACTTGCTTACAATACCCACTCCCGTGGTGTGCTCAAACTTGCGGTTTCTGAGGATGACGGTCACTCGTGGGCTGATGTTGCCACGCTAGAGGATACGTCGAGAATGGAATTTTCTTATCCGGCTGTTATACAAGCTAGTGATAAAACAGTTCACATCACTTACACGTACAAGCGAACACAAATCAAGGTAATCAATCGTTCATTCTTTGAATAGTAAGTAACAAATGTGATTTGACTCGTCTTGGTTGTTTAGCATGTCACCTTTCGACCAACGAATTGATCCAGTGGAGAGTCGTAGTTCAAGAACCATCAACGGACTCAGATGCGACAAGTACGTGCAGTGCAACTCCTGCTATCAAACATATGTGTCATGTGTAATTCCACCTGATCAATACACATGTAAACTCTTGTTGTTTTGCCATGAATAATATTACTCCGTACAAGTTTTCTCAGACATTTTTCATGTTTTCCCTTAAAGAAATCGCAGTTAGTGTTAAGAAAGTTTCAACGGCAAGATACCATTCGACCTAGTTATGAATAACAAATAACATACTACTCTAAAAACTGGACCGAATAATGGATGAAATTGCGACTTATTCATTTCACAACACACTGCAATACAAAAAAAAAAAAGGAACTTCAGCTACAACACGAGCAATTTCTCTCCTAATCAGGCCAGCTAACGAAACGAAAATCGTTCAGTGGTCAGAACTGAAATGGCTACTATATAAAAAAACACAGCACACCTACTACCTGTCTGTCTGAACGTCACTCTTCAAAGTAGAAACCATAAGACACACTCTACTAGTCTACAAAGAGGGAGGAAGACCCGCCATTTTATCCACAAAATCTTTTTATGAAGGTGCACGATCTCCACTCACTGTGCTTCCTCCCCATCTCCGTTTCCTCCTTGAGCATCAGGACCAGCTTTATCTTGCTGCTTGCTGATACTAGTACCTCCTCCGAGCATATCGTTTAATCCAGAGTTTGAAGTTCCGATGTTGTCATTATGTCCATTGTTGGGCCTTAGGCCCATTTGCCCTTGGCTACTCGTGGCTTGCGGATCTTGTAATGTGTGTGGGCTATTGAAGGGTGGGCCCCTTGGGGAAAACAAACCTTGCTGCTGAGCCATAGGATGCTGCTGCTGCTGCATGTAAAATCCTCCCTGTTGCATTGCAGGATGTGGACTCATCTGCGGAATTTCCAAAGTTATCATATGATGAATAGAGACGAATATATGCTGCATTTCCCATTACCATTAGCAAACACTTGTTGCGCCTTCAGATAAAAAGATATACCACCTACCTGGGTAGGCATTGTTGGTGTTTGCGGTTGGGCATCAGCTATTGCAGCCAAATACATCAGATTCTTTTGAAGTTGAGCCTGGTACCTGATTAAAACGAGAATGTCAAGTCAAACAAAAACATATATACACATGATTTGTCGAGCAATCATCCTCGATGATATAATAACTAAATGATTAAACATTTTACTGCATTTATCATTAAATACAGGCCAGCTAAACTATCCACTTCAAATTCATTTTGCATGATGAGACATCGAGAGGGAGGGAGGGAGAGAGAGAGAGAGAGAGACATACTGGGCACATTCTGCGAGTTTTCCTAAGTTCTGATTATCCAAAATTGCCAAAATCAGCTTCTTGTTCTCATCAAGGTACTGCATAATGGAGGTTGTAAGTAAGCATTCATACAAGACACACCACTCACCAGACACCATTAACTTGCACAATAATCAGTGATCAGAATCGTTCACCTTCTGTAAACAATTCCAAGGGTTCAGACATGCTATAAAATGGAACTCAAGAGGACAAAAGCATATGGATCAGTTCATAAAAGTACTGAATTTTAAAAATGGTATATTGAAGTTATATGGAATGTTTGTACTTAAAACTACTAATTTTAACAGCCATAAAGGCACATCTTCAGTAAAAGGGTTAGATATTACTTATCTATATACTATGCAAAAAGCACATGAAAGCACTATAAAAGTACTTTCTACTGGTTGAACACCAAGCTAACTAGTTACATCAAAGGCCATTTTCAAAATACTATTATTATTGTACTCACAAGCTTATAAATTATGCCCAAATTACGTTATAGATGTAACACCTTCCCAAACACATTTAATATCGACATAATTGGTATAGTTTTTACACACTAACTAATTTAATGCTTCAATATTTGATCAAATTAAGACTTCCTTCAAATTAGAGTACATGCCTCCATCTTTGAGAATGACTTAATAGAATGACGCAAGACAAAAAATCAGGCCTAGCTCTAAAAACCTTCTTTTAAGTATAGTTCGCTTCAACCACATTTCTGATTTCTTATGTAATGTATTTTGTGTGTCTCATATTTGTTCCATAGTCAAAATATATTGCATAAATCAGAGGTAAAAAATTGACATAAAAGGTATACTAAAAAGGGAAAATGAGGATGGCGCTCAGGTGCTAGCATTGGCTGGTGTCTGATTAGCGTCTAATATTTAACCAGATACGATACGGAAGTCAAATCGCTATTAAATCATATAGAGTGCGATTTAAGCAAATAAAATACAGTATAAAATTGACGACATAGCTTAGAAAGAGGCAACATATTTAATCAAAATATAATTGCTCTCGTTGAAACTGCACTTTGATCACAGCAACAGATTTAACAAACATCTTTATTTTCCTTTGAATATTTTGTTTCCTAAAATCATCTAGTCGAGTTAATTCTTTATACTTTATCATGCTTTCCCATTCCCAATCACCAGACTGACATTTCCGTGTTTAAGAGCGATTATCTTCTAACTATTATCATGCGAAGATTAACTCGTCTTCATGAAATAATGTATCTTCAATGTAAATGCATCACATTTTCCTAAAGTAACACAAATTGTGCTATTAAAACTTTCAATTTCAAATTCTCATCAGGAAAAAAGAATTAAATCAATAAACCCTTCCTCCATCACACTGCACAAAACCTGATATTCCCAAATTGTCCCTAAAAATTGGAGGAAAATTATACGAGCAAGCATACCTTCTGAATCTGCTCGGTGGTGATATTCGTCGGTGGGAACGACGGCATCACCGGAAACATTGCCCCTGGCTGCTGCATATTTACTACTTCAGCTCCCCTGTTCAATTTCAAAGCGGCGGCGAATGACGTCACTCAGAAAACCCTAAACACACTGTTAGAGGAGACGGAGAGCGAAGAATTACCTGCAACGGATGACGGTAATGGAGTATGAATGAATGAATCAGTGCTCTATGAAATATGGAAAAATAAGGTGATTGATTTGATTCGGAAATAAAGACACCGTATTAAATGATTTTTATGATCGTCTTCTCATAAATATATACTCTAAATAAGTAGTATTTCCTTCACAATTAAGTATTTTTCGATATTTTTCATAAGATGAAAATTAATGGGAAAATTCGATGGGCGATGAGGTGGCGCAACCATTGTTGCCAAGTCATCACTTAAGGAATATCACTTTGCGACCCGGGATTGTGTCGTCAGTAAATAACTAAATAAGTGCCTTTTTTGAAATTTCAACCTTTATATATGGAAAAATACTAATTCCACATCCCCTAAATTCCTTTTTTCTAAACATAAATGGAGTACATGTTATAAACTCAATATTATTTAATGTTAGGGGTGATAGTTTCTGTTTGATTTTTCGGTTAAAATTGAATTTGAATCAAAATTTAAAAATTTTAATTCGAATATCGATTTAATCGATTATGAAATAGCTCTTAAAAAAATTGGTTTACATTTGAAAAGCAAATCATTTAAATTTAAAACTATTCAAAGTAATAGTATCAAATAAAATGTATCCCTGATTTAATTTGAATGTTTCTTTAAATTCAAAGTTCCAAAATCTCTTAAATGTCCAAATGAGTTGAAATTGAGTCGGTTGAAAACAAACATACAACCTTAATCAAGACATTTATACAATCATACAATAAAACTATTAGCTTTGCACTTGTATAATATCTTCGTAAGATCGTTAATTTTTATATACCAATTGATAATACACTCTCACCCCACTGTTTTGAGTTTTGACTAGCATTCTCAAATGCGAAACTTACTCCGGACGATCTCTTTCTCAATAAATTTATAAATATATTTTTGACTTGTTAGCATGTTCTTTATTTAATTTTAACAGTTTCATTTAATTTGTTTAATTTGTTTAGTCAAAAAGTAGTCAACACTTAATTAACATAAAGTTAATTCATATCACCGGAAAGTTATATGCATGTTAGAATTGAAAGATTATCTAGCTCATTTCGTTCCAGAAAAGTTGCGCTACTTCATTTGTAATTTACAAATAAAGTTATGCAACTTCTCATAGACGAATTGAATAATTTTTAATTCAATAAGGATCTATACATATATAAGTGAATAAAGATTAATTTACATTGAAAATTACATGCATTGTGAATCTAATTGATATTGCACTCAAATTTCATCATTTCGAATTGAAAGTTTCCATAGCGAAAAAATACCTTAAATTGACAAAAATAATCAAAGCTCCACTTGAAAATGTTTAAATAACTTTTATTTGTGTTACCCCTTGATCTAACTATTCACTTTTTATAATTAATACTGTAGTAAATATTAATTACTCCATATTTTACTTTTATATTGCTTCTTATTTTGGGACACAAAACAATTTGTTTCGTTTATGTAAACACAACAAGAAAGGTGAAATAGATAGATTTGACCCACGAAATTATAATTAAAAGTTACTAGCTACTACACTGTATATCAAACTATAACTAGCATAATCAAAGGGATTACGCACAAATATAATATAAATATATAAATAATTTTTATTAATAGATATAGAATGAAATTTATAGCACTTAATTTGTGCATTAATTTATTTGCGGTGATCGAATGAGTAACGAACGCCACAATGCGTGGCAGGTATAGACGACCTTTTTCCCCTTTTGTGTTTGTTGACATTTTCTCCTTCCTTTAATTTCTCATTATATTCCTACAAAGGACTTAGATTTGTACTATACTTAATTTTTTTTTATCAATTGTAATTTTATTTTTTTACTATTTTGTGGACCGGTTGGTCGTCAATCAATGATTATGAGTATGCGACAAAGTTTTGCGGGAAGATTCATCATGTCCTAGTTTTCCGAGCGATATCTTTATTTTGTTTTTACTACTACTACTAGGATTTGTATGAGCTAGACTCGATATTAATGTTAAGCCTTCACTACCGAACATAAGAAATCGACCGGAATGTTGGTTAATGGATTCGATCGTGATTCAAAACTAATCAATGTTAATTTGTTAGGTTTAGGTTTTTATTTCTTTTAAGCAACATTTACAGTTGGACAAAGAGAGTACTTAGTACTTACCGTTCAAAGAATAACGCGTACATTGTGGGGCCTACAACCAAATAAACTGTAATAAAAAATGGAAACACTATGAAAATGACAGAAAAATAGGGTCACTTGACCTTGTATGTTTTTTTGTTCTTCCTAGCCAGCTACCATGAGTCCATGTGACTTTGTAAGTTTTAGGCATGCTATAGAACAATGTCTGAGTATATTTTCAAACTAAGATTCTATATTGATTATCTAATTTCAAAATATACGGACCGGACTTTTATCATTTACCTATGTTTTCCCATGAATTTAATTTATTCTTAGTTTGAATGTTTAGTCTATTAATATAATATCGAATGTCGCGTGATCATGTAACAGTTAGTTTAACACGCGACTAGTCCTTGCTCCGATCAAAATTACCAGAAAAAATGGCAAGCTAGCAAGCGCCGATGACGATGATCATAACGCGAAATAACTAAATAATTTCATCACACGTTTATATAATAGTGAAGAGCATATATGATAAAATTTGTTATTCACAACATGTATATCGATATACTCATTCGGGAATGAATATGATTTGGATCGATCGATATGACAAAACTAAAAACGACAAAAACATGATTTATAAAATGAATTTCAAATCAAACAGGAATGAACGAATTTCGGTTGATTCAGACATTAGTGTGGTCATCGGACGATGCCCAACTGCGCTGATCCGACGACTTCGCCGGCGACGACGTGGCTGCGGCGGCGCACTTGGCCACCGTCCTGACGCTCTCGATGAGCGCCTCTGTTCGCGCGTCCTGCGACAGGATCTCGGAGAGCTGGTCGGAGTTGATGGCGAGCCTTACCTTCCAGACGCCCCTCCGCGCCTTGCGCTCCTTTCCGTTGCCGCCGCTGCACCACCTGCTGGTGAAGCCGGCGGCGGCGGCGGCGGCTCCGGCGTGGCGGTCGAAGGAGTGGCGCTTGGTGAGGAGGGAGGACTTGGCGGCGTGGGCGTGGGAGTGCGGGTGGGTGTCGACGGACATGCGGTAGGGGGTGGTGTCGAGGGAGACGACGGAGGAGGTGTCGGTGTGGAGGTCGACGTTTTCGATGATGTCGCTGTAGTTGACGATGTTGTTGTTGTCCTGGAGGAGGAGGGGGAGGAGGCTGTACGAGTGGCCGCCGGAGAGGGGGGCGTGGCTGAGGAGGGGAGGGGCGGGGGAGCTCGTGGTGGAGGCGTGGCGGCTGTTGAGGAAGATGCCGTACCCGGGGAACTCGTTCGTGATGCTCTCCGCCGTGATGGGGCCTTGGAGCTCCATCACGCCGCCGTTCGGGGTCACCACCTTCACCACGTTCTCCGACGACGAGGACTCGTGCTGGTGGGAGTCGGCTACGCCCAGACCTTTGAACACGCAGTTTCCCATACTAATAATCAAAATTGATCAGCATTATAATTAATGTGTACGTTTTTGAGGTTTTAGAGAAATATTAATGTACAATTAATATTGAAGAGAGGAAATTAGGCTGAGCTCTCATATCATATGGTATATATACTATGAATATTTTTTTATAATTTTATTTTATTAATAAATATTTATTTTCTCTTAAACCAATCACTACTTTTTTCAGCTTTTTTAGTTACCATTAAAACTTGGTTCTTCTGAACTGAATTAAACTAAATTGATCTGAAGCTTTTGAACTGAATTAAACTAAATTGATCTGAAGCGATCAAAATTAAACTGAACTAAATTGATTTTCTTATAAAAATAATAATTTTTATAAATTATTTAATATTTTTTAAAAATATTAATAATATTGTTGTATAGTTAAAATTATTAATTCAAAATTTTAATTTTATTTTATTTTGAAACTATTTTAATCGAGATAAATTAAAATTAAGTAGAAAAAAATAAATCCTTATCGATCAATACCATTATTAAAAATTTAAATATATAAAAAAATCCACGTGTACTTAGACACTGCTGTGTGTACCCCTTCACTTATCTTCTCCACTCGCCACGATTCCCTCTCGACCGTCATATATAAATCCCCTGCAATTTCCCCCTTTTCCCTTTCCCCATAAATCAAGCAATTGAACTAACAATGCCGGATCAAACTCAAACCACACCCGATACAATCGGACACAACCCGCCGCCCAAGATGACCCAATTCCAAAACCCGAAACACCGAGAAGAAGCCGGCGGTTACGGCCACCAACTCCGCCGCCGCCGCCGATCCCTCTGCTGCGGATCCCTCGTCGCCTTCCTCGTCCTCGCCGCCGTAACCGCTCTCGTACTCTGGTTAGTTTACCGGCCCCACAAGCCCAAGTTCAGGGTCGTCAGCGCCGCCGTCTACGAGCTGAACCTCACCGGCCCCGCCCTGATATCGACTTCCATGCAGTTCACCCTGGTCACCAGAAACCCCAACCGGCGGGTGTCCTTCCACTACGACCACCTCTCGGCGTTCGTTTCCCACCGGAACCAGCCGATCACGCCGCCGGTGAGCCTGCCGCCCCTGTTTCATGAGACGAAGAGCACGGTGGCGATGTCGCCGGTGCTGGAAGGGGCGGCGGTGGCGGATGAGGTGGGCGGGAATCTGGCGGAGGATGAGGGGTATGGGGTGGTGGGTCTGAGGGTGGTTGTGACGGGGAAAGTGAGATACAGGGTCGCCGGAGGCGTAACTATACGGCGGCGCCGGAGCGTGTATGTGAGGTGCGATTTGTTGGTGGGGTTGAAGGATGGGTTTGGAGGGCAGGTTCCCCTGCTTCAGTCTCCACCATGCACAGTTCATCTATGAATTACATATACTATATGTTGCGATCGATCACTTGTTTTTTAATCTTGTGTTTATTCATTCGATCACTGTGTTCTAATTAAGTATATACGATTTTTCTTGTTTTTATATGGATATCACATACAGTATATAGCATTGTGGTGATGGATCGATTCCTTCTTGCACAAGGATTTGAAAGGAAGGAAATGAGATTGATTGAAAGGTGTCAATGGGGGTTGATTCTTTTTACTAGCTAAAGAGTGGTTAGCTAAAGAGTGGTTGTGTTTATTGGAGAATATATTCGGCCATTAATATAAGTGTAAAGAAGTCCAATTTATATATGAGCTTTAGGATCTATATCCAATCGATGTGGGATACTTAACACGCCCCCTCACGAGTAGGCTCGGTTTTGTCGGCTCTACTCGTGGACATAGTGCCATCATTAGGCAAGCCGGAAATTTCATCGACTGGGGCACTCATCATCGTGTTGGGCCTGCTCTGATACCATGTTAGAAACCACTTCATCTAAAAGCTCGAACTGGTAGAGAAGGTGGACTTCTTTACACTTATATTAATGAGCCGAATATATTCTCTAATAAGCCGAATATATTCTCCAATAGTGTTATCACATGGATTCCACGACTTTCAATTCACTGCAACTTCTATAGTTATAGTTCTTTTTTTGGAAGGTCCTACTTTTTTGACATATATAAAAAGAAAAAAATAAGAAAATATTTTTAAAGTTTATAGTTTGAGAGAAAGTAAGTTTTTTTTCACAAAATACAAATAAGAGCAATATTAAGAAAAAAAAAAAGTATCAAATTGGAAAAATAAAGTGACTTGTGAGTTTTATATGCAAAAAAATAGTAGATAATTGTACATAAAACTATTGAATTGTTAAGGTATATATTCATAGTTACAAATTATTGTTAATATGTCAAATGAGTTGTAACTCATTGTTAATATATCATTTTTTTTTCTTTAGACTTGAGAGAGAATATTAGGTAGGATCAATTTTATTTTATTTTTAATTTTTTATAAAGTGTGACAATTTTTTTTGTAAACTATATACAATATTTATGAAAATATAATATGAATAAAAATATTTTAAACTTAGTAGTAATATTATAAATATAAATATATAGTGTAATTAAAAAGTTAAAGGTGCAAATAACTTACCTACCTAATCTATGATATTTCAATTGATAACTCACTTACCTACCTACCACTGTATAACGATCACCACCGGTGAGTCAACTTTTTAGTAGATGTAGGGATCAACTCTTTGAAGCCCAACCAAAACTTACATGCGTACTAAATACAATTAACAAATACTATATTTAAATCAAATCATTATTGAAGCCATAATTACAATTAGAAAAATTAAAAAAAAATCTTAATAATAAAATCTATTTTGTGAAGGAATTCTTCTAGTTACGGAACAGAGGAACTAGTAATTTTTATTCTGGACTATTTAATTTTACAAGTTTAATTAAAGTTCTTAACGAATTCGTTGCGTAACGTATTCCGAGTCCTGACCGGTCACCTTACCAACCAAACCCTTACCCGCACTCAACACTAGTCGCCGTCGCCCCGTCGCCCCGTCGCCGCCGCTAACGGCCAGGCAGCTAGACAACTCTCCGCCGCTGCGATCAACATATTGGTAATTGTTCTTTCTTCTGTCCAATTTTCCTTTCCGCTGCTGTACCTTGACTGCCGAATCTGCTTTTATATAAGTATATCTTATCCGTTTCCTCTGAAACCATTAATCAGAGTTATTTTTCCAACTTTTTTCTCAAGTATTACGGTAGCGCGATGATATTTTTCAGCTAGTAGTGGTGAAATTATATGACAGCTTCTTAAAATTCACAAAAGTTAGTTTATCTTTTTTGCTATTTATTTGTTTGGTGTGTGGATCTTGTTTCCTAGAGGTATTTTGCCTATATGAATATTGATCGAAATTGGGTGGATATGGGGATCGTGGTAAATGGTAATTGAGATCGGCTTGGAGACTTATCTTGTGAAATGTCGATTTGATGCATCGTCGTTGTTTTACTTGGGTGTGGAATTGCTTAGGACGAGTCGGTGTATCACAACTCGAATCTGGCGCCACGAATTCATGTGGATGAAAATTAAATTTAGCACTATCAGGATGTATAACACGCCTAAATATCATTTGTTAATAGCATGATAAACTTCTTAAATATGCCTATAATTTTTATTTATTTTAAATGGGAACTTGGGGTAAGCATCCCTGTTAAGTAGCACGACGATTTTTTTTAATGGATTTTATTTTCACTTAAAGCTATAGTGTGAAGTAGCAAAGTAACATGTCTTGTAGTGATAGGTATTCCAGAATATTATTCATGTGGGTTATAAATAAGATAGTTATTTTAGAATACAGTTTTAGCAAGCCACCCACCATCTACTATCAAGTTACCACTGAATCCTGTGTTTGATAATTAGGCAGCGGTGTTGTGAAAATGGCTGTCCAATGCTCTAAAATCATGTTACCAGTTACTACTGAGGTCTGCTTTCCTGTATCGCGGAGGACGACATTGACGCATTCATTTAGTTCCGCTGGTGTTCCACCTGGCGGCTGCTCGCTGAAGCTCCGGATATCTGCACTGTCTGGTGATGGCAGTAGCAATAGTAAGAAAACAACGGCCCCTAATTCCAATTATATGGTGCCTCTGGATAAGTCATCCTGTATCACTCGACCTCTCGCTGAGATTCTGCGTGACCTCAATAAGAGAATCCCTGATAACATAATCAAGACTCAAAATGAACAGTCCACCTTCATGCCCTGGTAAGTAACAAGGTAGAAGATTTACCTTTTTTTTGCCCCACACTTCTTTATTTTGAATTATGCAGACCTGATCATATGATTGTGTGGTTATGCTCAGGTACCATGCAAACCGAATGCTGAGCTTTTATGCTCCAGGTAACAACGTAACATACATTTCATCTCATTTGCCTTGTTCGCTGTAAGGAAAACGTTGACCAATATGATATGCATAAAGGTGTGATGGATTTAACATCCATTTGTGTTCAGCGATGTCAAAATGTAGCTCTAAAGCCAAATTATCCCGTAATTTATCACCACACTTGACCAATATGAAATGATTAATATTCTATTATTGATATTTAGCATTGTAAATGACAAATCTCCATGATATCATCACCAATCAAACGTGTATTTGTGATGTGCTGAAAAAACTGTAAATGTTCTGAACTTGATATGTTGCTGACATGGTTTTTCTTCACCACTTCAACAGTTCAGTTAGATAAATTTTGAGTTAATACTTAATATTATAAAACCAATGGCTTTTGAAAGTTTGTTGGTAATTAAATTTTAAGCAGAATTAATGTTAGGGATATCAATGTAACCTTCAGGAGATATTGAATTTACTAATATTTCCTTTCTTCTGTAGGTTGGTGTGGAGAAATTCGAGATGTTATTTTCTCAGAGAATGGAAGTGTGACTGTTGTGTATCGGGTAACAGTACGAGGTTCGGATGGAGAGGTATGATTTCTCTTTTCATCTTGGTTCATACTAAAAGGTGATTGCAGAATCTCCATAGAATCTTATGTACAATTTTTTTTTTCTGATAAAATAAGTTCCGTGCCAAAACTCAAAAGGGATTGCATCTGGGATTTAAATATTTTACAGTTTTGGTCATATGAAACAAAATAATAGGCTTAGAAAATTTAGAACATATACTTGATACTTGATAGGGTTGGTTTACTATCCCGGAGAGTGCATTATGTAGGGACCCAATTATTCATCCGAGTTTGATATCACGTTGACTAGCCTCAGTGACCGAGTCATGCGGAGTTCTTGTTCTATAATTTACTGCTAGCAAATACGCAAATAGGATAGTAAAGAAAATTCTTCACTGCTTCGTCCTTTTTGCATTAACTTCATTATTAGCCGGTACCTATCAATGCAAGACATGGTCTAATGATGTTTGTAACTTGTAAATGTAGGCGCATCGCGAATCAACTGGGACAATATCACCTGGCGATAGCAGCAACAATAATGCAGATCCCGTTGCTGCAGCAGAGGAAATAGCATTTTGCAAAGCATGCGCCCGGTTCGGTCTTGGCTTGTATCTTTACCATGAAGATCAGTAGCATAACAAGTTGTTTAGTGCTGTCTCCCAGTTTTCTGTCTTGTAAGAAATACGACCCGCAAGTTTTCTTCCTTGAACTGATGTTCGTAATGCTGATAAGCCCCCGGATTTTCAGATTATTGAGATTTGCTGTAATATCATGTAATGTTGATAACTTTTTGAAAAGAAGTAATATAAAGGGTTAGCTACAAACTGCACATGAGGATTATTTGACTAGGAATTCATCGTCCACATCAGTGTCTTACAAAATACACCCTTCAATAAAGATATTTGCAAGGTGAATACAAAATTGAAGCAGCAATGAAGTATTTGCAATGTTGATAGTATTAGTATTAACTATTAGCCAGGAACCATCAGCCAAGTCGTTGTAGTATAGTGGTAAGTATTCCTGCCTGTCACGCAGGTGACCCGGGTTCGATCCCCGGCAACGGCGTTTAATTTTTTATTTTCCCATATGGAAACATAATGCTAATAATAATAATTATTAGTCATAATCCTACCATCAAAGTCGTTGTAGTATAGTGGTAAGTATTCCTGCCTGTCACGCAGGTGACCCGGGTTCGATCCCTGGCAACGGCGTATTTTTTAATTTTAGAATTTCCTAATATATTGAAAATTATTATACTCCTATTATAAAGGTGACCCGGGTTCGATCCCCGGCAACGGCGTATTTTTTAATTTTAGAATTTCCTAATATATTGAAAATTATTATACTCCTATTATAATTACCTATAGGCACTTTTGTACTTCGGTTACTCACCTATTGAAAATTATTATACTCCTATTATAAAGGTGACCCGGGTTCGATCCCCGGCAACGGCGTATTTTTTAATTTTAGAATTTCCTAATATATTGAAAATTATTATACTCCTATTATAATTACCTATAGGCACTTTTGTACTTCGGTTACTCACCTTGCAATCTGTACACCCGACTAGCTGAACTTTGACGAAATTACATTTTCATTTGGAAATGGGCGGTTTCCGGCTACACGTGATATGCACGTGATCAGACATTTTTTTTATAAGTTAACAGAGGGTATTTTCGATATTTCCACTTATTAATAAATCAGAATAAATGAAAAGATGAAAAAGAAAAAGAAATAAAAGACCTCTTTGCTTTATCATCATCATTCATCATCAACTCCTCGGAAGAAGAAAAATGGAAAATTGCAACATAGTGGGCGTGGAAGTGAATTTTTCTCCGTGCAGTAGGAAAGCCCTGAAATTGGCTGTGGACAACCTGATCCGAAAAAGGGGATCACCTGATTCTCGTCTCCGCCCGCCCCGAGGGCTTTTACGAATCCGGCGAGCTTCAACTCTGTGCCACCACCGGTTCTCGTATGCATCCACTCTTCACTAATTTCGATCTGCATATTTTTCTAATCATTGACCTTCTCTTAAATGTAATTTTCAATTTGTTGAAGGGTGTTTCAGTAAACATTGGTCGTTTAATCATGAACTAGGTCTACCCATAACACTTGGATCTCGATCCGTTTATGTTGAAGATCCGTAAGTCCTCCCTCAAGATCTTCGTGTCCACCCTCAAAATCTCAGATCTCGTCGGATTCGACAAAAGATATACGTGTTCATCCTCGAAAATCCAGATCTTGGCCTATTTATGTTGAAGGCCAGGGATTATGCGTTGCTCGCCTACAAATGATTTGAGAAATGGGTTTTCGACAGAGAGTCGAGCCTTGAATCCTTCGTGCTTTGTTTTCAATTTTGTATAGTAATTTATCGATTTTTTTTTCATTTTCTGATGTTTTAATTGTTTTGTTGTAATTTATAATGCAAATGATTTTTTGTTTTGACCTTTTGAAAAATATTTTACTGTAAAAATTGTTGTTTGAATCTTTTATAGAAATAAAAAAAAATGAATAAGATGATGGATTCGTTCATTCCATTAATCCGTTCATTTAAAAATGACTGCAAGGGTTATTAATGTAATTTGCATCTTTAATCCAAGCAAAATGCGACATCTGGCATGGGACATCACGTGCAATTCACGTGTGGCCGGAAACCGCCTCTTTCCAAATGAAAATGCAATTTCGTCAAAGTTCAGCTAGTCGGGTGTACAGATTGCAAGGTGAGTAACCGAAGTACAAAAGTGCCTATAGTTCAGCTACTAGCCTACAATTATCCCTTTTATTTATGTCTTCCATGTTCACAAACCCCTAATCGCCCCTGTATTCCTATCACTAAACTCGCGCCGCGTCCAGCTCTCAGAGTGCATCATCTCTGGATCGATATACATAATCTCAAAATTCGAGCGATCTATCACACGAGTAAATTGAATTCGGTTGGCTTTCGATTCGAAAAAGATGGTCGTAGGTAGGTGGATAGAATGCAGAGGCGATTTGTTGGCTGAGGGAGCTAAATCGCTGCGGATACGGCTGAGGGATCGTTTCAGAGTGGCCGCGGTTGACTATCATCGCCCCCGCTATTTGAATATCTCCGGCGGCGGATACTTCTCATCTGCGGTCCAGCGGTGGGTCGACCGCTTCTCTGATTTCCATCGCGGCTCCCTGCCTACCCCTTCCACGTTTTACCGTAAAAGAGGTATGCTGTCATCGTTACTCAATTAATTGTTTCTGCAATTTTTTATGTATGAAATTCAAGCTCTCCCTTTTGTTGTGGTAAAGGTTAAAGTTTCTCCATTTGAAAACCGTAAGAACTACTCCATATAGTACTGTAATTGCCAATAGGACATGACAGGCTTGTGTATTATTTTCACTGTGTTATATTGTAATTCGTCGAAGAACCGAATGTCGAGAAGTGTCCCTGGGTGAGATAAGTTAGCGAGTGTGAATTGATGAAATATTTGAACGGAATTTGTTAATTACAGTCCTATCCGTTCGCCGGCCTTTTTCTTGCTGCTTAATTTTCAGTTTTGTTTTGTAGTGAGCAAGGATATTGATGCAGACGATGATTCGGTTTTGACTCGTATGCTTCAGGCTGTAGCTGTTCCCATGATTGGAAATGCTTGCCATGTTTTTATGCATGGTCTCAACCATATTCAGGTAAAAATCCAAATTAATTTACTTATGGACTATAAGCCACTTCTTTGTGTGTGTGTGCATTTTAAGAGAAATACTTTATTACTTTTCCTATTTTTCTATACAGATTATTGGTGCCGAAAAATTGCAAAATGTACTGCTGCACAGGCCAGAAAACAAGTCTCTGATTACGGTACGCAACATTCCTGGTCTACGAATGATATTACAATTTACAAACATATCTAACTACATAATTATCAAGATTTTCAGGTTTATTTAAAGCATAGTTAAATTACATATTTTGTGATATAATTTATTTACTATTTTATCTGTAGTTTATTCCGTTAGTTGTCATCCTCTTGTTTGTTAGTAATTATTTTATTACTTGTGCGGTTCTAACTTCTCACTTTCAATTGACTGCATTATAGTTTACGTAAGATCTGTATCTTGCAGGTTAGCAATCACGTTGCTGCTATGGATGACCCTTTAGTTATTGCTTCACTTCTTCCTCGTAGTATGCTGCTAGATGCAAATCATATGAGATGGACACTTTGTGCATCTGATCGATGTTTCAGAAATTCAGTTACATCCGCATTCTTCAAATATGTGAAAGTGCTGCCAGTTTCTCGTGGGGAAGGGATATACCAGAAGGTATTAATTTTGTTTACTAGTATTTAATAGCTTATCTTCTAATGAATTTTTGGTTTTATCCAAGGATATTTAGTCTGCTCAAAATTTTAATGTTTACAATTACAATGCAGTTTCCTGAATTTAATCATTATTGGACATTTTTCTTTGTTGATTAACATTTTATATCTTCTTATTTTAATGAACAAGACTTTCTTGACATGCTTGTGCAATTGGATTAATTAATACATTTGATAGTTTTTCCAGATTTACTTTGTGCTGCCAAGGTAGGCACAATGATTTGTGAGTGTCTTCTATGATATTTAGGGATGATTACGAAGATCTTTCTTAAGATTTTCTGTATATATATCCACACTATATATAATTGGATTTTTCTGTAGTTTGTTGTTTTCTAACAAGTAGAGCCATTTGTTGATGAAAAATGATGATATCATTGAAAAAATCCAATGAAAATCAATGCATTTGCATGCCATGCATTGGCTGATTGATTTAGGGATTTTATAAATTTTGGACCAAGTTATGCTTTTAAAATAATTTCATAAACTTAAATTGAGGCTTGGTTAAAATATCAGACCCTCTAAAACTTTTGAAGCTACATGACTCTATCTAGTTAGTAGTTATTCAGTTGACAAAGTAATTATTTGAATGCTGTTTAAATATACACAAACTTTTCTGGGGGTTGTCAAGTATATACTTGAGATTACTTCTAAATTCTTATTGAAGAAATTTTTTAACATACACATTCTCGGAGTTTGACCAATAGTACATCGCCTGACGCCTGTAACATTTATACATGCATTAAACATACGGGAGGTCTGACCTTCTTAATATATTTGAAATTGATTTGACTTGCTAGTTTAGTGGGAAGGGAGAGTGAATCTAATCTTTTATATGAGTAGTAGTATTTAACTTTTTTGCAAAATATTATACGTAGTTAACTTTGTTATAGTTAACTTGAAAAGAATTTTCAGTAACTGTTCATTTAAATAAAACTAGCTCAAGGCCCCTGTAGTTTGGAAAAATCGTGAGGAAGGGTTTGGTTACTTGACAAAACATGCCAAGGTTTGGTGATGGATTTTAGTATAAAGAATGTTGGTGTAATTGTAGGAATTTGAGGTGTACAAATGAACTGTAATTAAACCTTGTGGAAATTTTATATTGATGTATAAATCTTTAAGGTCACTCTCTCTAATTCCCAGAATCTGTCTTTCTTATATTTTTCTTCTTCCCTGTCAACACTTTATCTCTATAATAACCATAGTAAATTGACTTTCGAATTTGCTTAGCTTTTCAAAAATTCTTTTTGTTTTTGTTTTCTACCTATAAGATAAAGCTCCTTGCTCATTTAAATTCTTAATTGCTACAGGGAATGGACATGGCTATTTCCAAATTGAACCGTGGGGGTTGGGTTCACATATTTCCTGAAGGCAGTCGCTCTCGAGATGGTGGAAAAACTATGGGATCTGCCAAGAGAGGCATCGGAAGGTATGCTTAATTGATTTGTTTGCTTTTAGCCCTTCCCAGTTCCCCCACATAAATTACATTAACTCTTTGATAAGCAGTGTAGTTAGTCATCTGCTCTGAACCAATAGTGTTTAGTCAATTGAGGTGTGTTGAAATGAGAACTAGGTAGTACTGCCGGTAATGGTCTTATGGATAGCACCCATTTTCCTGGCAAGAACATTGGGTTGTTTGAAATGTAATGTATTTGCTTTCAAATTTCGTAGGTTGGTCCTGGACGCTGACAGCGTACCCATAGTTGTTCCGTTTGTGCACACTGGAATGCAAGAGGTCATGCCAGTTGGAGCTAAGATCCCCAGAGTTGGCAAAACAGTAGGGACTCTGCTCATTACCTTTCCCTCGTATATATATAATATTGATGCCCGTGTAATCATTAGATTTTTATGTTATAATATCTTCATGCTCTGTCTGATATATATCAAGCTGGTTTATTGGCAAATGAGCAGGTAACTATACTTGTTGGCGATCCCATTGAGTTTGATGATTTAATCAGTGAAGAGCGAAACAAAAATACATCAAGAGCTAAACTCTATGATGCTGTCTCCTCTAGAATTGGCGACCGACTTCAAAAGCTGAAGGTGCAGGTTGAAGTCTTAGCTCTTGAGCAGGCCCAACGCTTGCAAAAATATCCATCACGTGTCACTGAGCGAGCAGCTGGTCTTTTGCAAAATGTCGACTGGGAATTACATGGGATGGGAAACTCCACAAGCATGGATGATAACTCATCGAAGCAGGACTTGGTGCTCGAACCAGATGCCTTTCAACACTACCCACAAGAAAGCAGCTGTGAGGACCAGCGCTCTAAAGTTATCTTTCCTAGCGAAGGTAGATTTGTATCAAGGATACGAGGCTATATGGACTCGACAGAGCTAATGGTTTTTGCAGCAAGAGGTTTATTTACTAATCATAGAACAAATGCACATAGTGTTAGTCTGCAAGGTGCTAGTCCTTTGAGAGAGTGGAATAAAATTTGGAGGTCAATGTCAGACGGAAGTGAGTATTACCCTCTAAACTCGGTTTTCACCGAGGCATGAAATGTTAATATATGAAAGCTTTGTTTACGCAGTTTGTTTCTATTAGTTATCTGATTTTGGTTTCATCTCCTAAGTTGTGAAGGGTGAAGCAGTCGTTTTAGCACATTCAAATCGTTTTATGGACGAATACAGAAAAAATCTCTCTTGCATACGGATACCACATGTCGCAAGATCGAGTATTTATTCTTCATATGATCTTTAACATAGATTCATCTTAACAAAGACTTTGAAAGACCACCCGGATCATCAGAACTCGTTGTTAAGTAATCTACTGGTCCCATGCATCAACCAACACAAACAAACATCTAGAATAATTCCATGGGATGTTCAAGAACTCCGTCGTCTGTCCAGTTTACATCCTTCCCATCTGTTGTTTCTTTCCCGATTATCTGAAGAGGTGCGTCTAGTGGTGGCGGGCTCTGCACACATAAGTTATAAGTTATAGTTCACAACACGATACCTTAAATTATCCGAGGAAAACCCGAATAAATAAGTTGCAAGGTGCTACCATGCAACGAATGAGAGACCAGTTTATTCCACGGAAGAAAGGGTGTTGCTTGATGTCATTTGCACCACTGTTCGAACCTAGACGGCTACCTGGATCTCGATTCAGCAATGCATGAATCAGTTGCCTTGCTGCGAGAGTCACCTGGAACGGATGAAGCTCTTTAGGACCATATATATATACCTATGTCCTAAAACCACTATGATTTATAAAAGGCGCAATTCAATTTACCGGAATGCTACTTGGGAAGGTGAGATCTTTGTGCAGGATGTTGGCAAAGGTTTTCTGCCGGTTCTTTCCCCTGAACGGCGTACGCCCATAAAGCATTTCATAGAGCAAGATACCTGAAGTAGTCAATCATTGTAAGAATAATAAGCCATGCATTGTAAGAATTTCAAGATTTGTTTCTTTTCTTTACTTACCTAGAGCCCACCAATCTATAGCACTGCTGTGACCTTCACCTGTAATAATTTCCTGTGAATCGAATCGAAGTCGACAGTAGAGTGAGTATGCATAGGAAACACACTCAGAAAAAGGGTCACCATTACCGGTGCAATGTATTCTTCAGTTCCGACGAAAGAATTTGACTGAGTACTCGGTTCTGCGGAAAATATCGGAGGCGGTTGACTCTTAGATCTTCTCTTCTTCGGCAGAGGATGCTTTATAACCTGTATGATCATAAAGGTTATTAGTGCATATTTTGAGAAAGACAGAGCCGCGCAAAGGAACAAATACTGCACAAAGTTAAAATCACGAACCTGAGGTTTACAAGCTGTTTTAAAGGACAGATCAAAGTCAGCTAACACAACATGGCCATCCTTCTGAAGGAGAATATTTTCCGGTTTCAAGTCCCGATAAATGATTCCTGCAACGAGAGAGAAGCGGATGGTGGAACTCAGCGCTCATGTACTTGCATACAATGTCATAGGTTACAAGAATCACCTAAGCAGTGAAGATATTCCAAGGCAATGACGACTTCTGCTGCGTAAAACCTGGAAAATCGATGGGATAAAAGATTACATTTTTTAGGCCAGAAAGATTATCATACACCCTAAATTGCTTACTGTGAGACTGTCTTATATATACCTGGCCGAGTCCTCTCTAAACAGTTTCAGGGGCTGTTTGTCGAGCACCGCAAATAACTCTCCCCCGGGACAGAAATCAGTTATCAAGCAAACATGTGTAGCTGTCTGGGTACAAAAAAAACGGAAGCCCTGTCAGAACATGGATTTATAGTATCAGAATATAATACGAGAGGGGCTAAAATAGATAGTAACCTGAAACGAACTATACAGAGCGGGAAGAAACGGATGATCGAGGAGCGACATAATTTCTCTTTCAATACATGCTCGATGAACCTGCACAAATTCCTTAGTATAATAACCTGTACATGATTCGTTTATCATTCAGAAGATATACGCACGTACCTTGTTACGATTCAGCATGATGGATTTATCCATTGCCTTCATCGCAAACAGATGACCATCACTAATTAGTTCCACCAGATGAACACTGCCAGTATCTCCACATCCCAAAGGACGAATGGGTTTGAAGTGGTTCAATCCAATCTTTTCACCCGTTTCGGTTATCTGCAAAAGGGGTGTTCATGTGTTATAATCGGTAAAATGAAATAAATTCGAGAAGTCGAATTCGTAAGCCACCTTTTTTATCGCAGCCCACGCAGGGCCATCCCTCTTGTGGGGTTTAGGGAATACCGGTTGAGAATGTATGGCCCACAGGTCCTCAGGTCTCTGAAACCAACACACGATGTTTCGGTTATCAGAAACTTGAAATCAGACCTCGAGCTTTTCAGAGTGTTTCTTAAGAATGGAGAAAGAGAAAGGAATACCTTACCAAGTTGGCATCAGGAAGTTCTCGAACAGCCCCGTCGACATTTTCTGCTGTGGCTTTCACCTGTCGAATGTTTAATCAGAAACCGAAACCAATAACCGATTTTCGTGTTTTTTTTTTTTTTTTTTTTTTTTTTTTTTACCAATTTAGCGTTTTTTTGCTCGGTTCTTTCTGATAATCGGTTCCTGAGAGGTTCAACGTGATCACTTCCGTCTAGCTGGACACCAATGAAGTACTGGAGTTCGCCCTGGAAAAGTCGAATGCCAAAACAACATATTACTAATGGAACAACAACATCACAAGAAAAAATTCAAATTTTCACACTGCAACGGCACCTTCTGATCACGCATAGGTTGCAAGTGAAATAGATTCCAGAATTTCTTCCCTGAAAATTTTCAGTTCAAGCTGAGTTTAAGATCTTATCGACTCGTATTATTAGGACATCAAAACTCAGACATACCGCTCTTCGTATAATTAATCAACTGAACGGTAATTTCCCGTTGCTCCCTGATGGCATCCCTTATCTTTGACACGGTCGACTGATCGGTTTCCGGCCCCTGAAGAAACCTGACATGTTTCAAATGAAAACGGTATATTATGACATTAGTCGAGCCAGTGAATGTGCATACAACATTCGTCGTACCTGCAGTTCCTTCCGAGAATTTCTTCACGCGTAAACTCTGTCAATTCGAGAAAGCTATCCGAAGCGAATATCTGCAAACGAATAAAAAGTTGCCTTCTTTTAGTCGAAACGGAAAATATCTTCCGGAAAACGTGAATATCTTACGATAGGGTTATCAGGGAGCCTAGGATCAGTTATCACGAAATTCTTTTCGATTCGCTCCAAGGTCGTTGCCAGATCCATGCCTTGACGCATGTCTCGTTCCCTACTGTCCATCTGTTCTACGTCTTCCGTCATGAATATCTCCGGCTCGACATTAGCCTGTCTGAACCTGCACTAATATACGTTCATTACACGTCTCGATTTTCCATGAATCTCCTCGTTCCACAAAAAAACAGGCCTTACTCCGGTGCAGACTTTCTAGATTTGTTTCCCGTTTCTCGACGTGAACCCGAACGAGCTAAGTAACTCAACGAGGCTTTTCTCACAGGGGTGCCGTTACTTTCCGTTTGAGCTGGTCCAGGGAGCATGTAGTTATCCAGGTCAGGCCTTACGGTGGACCTCGGGTCTTTAAGAGTCTGCACGACCTCCACAATCGAACCTAAAGCCTCTTCCTTTTGTCGAGCTGAAACGAAACGAAAATTAACATAAGATTTTCCACAGAAGGATAAATATATATCAATCAGTTGCCACACGACTTACCATCGTATCGAATCAACGACTTGGGCAATCCATTCGGCCTCAGTGCTTTATCGTTCGCCCCTTCCGTGTATTTGCTGACCTCAACCTGCATTCTGCCAAGAAACCGCACCACTCGTCAGACTGAGTCAAACGAAAAACCCGAGTTAACAAAGACCTAAACTTTACCCGATAAACTTGATGGTTCTGCCTTTATCGTCTTTAATTGGAGTGATTGTGAGAAGGTTCCAGAAAGGGGTTCCGTCTTTCTTGTAGTTGAGGAGCCGACCGCAGTAGCTCGTTCCGGTGCTCGCTGCGGTTCTCACTTTCGCAACCTCGTTCATGTCAGTGTCCGGACCCTGCAGGAACCGGCTGAACCGAAAAGAACAGTCAGCCGGTTTTGTCTGAATCAATCGATAATCGATTACTAGAAAATTAATGAATTAAACTCACCAATTCTTTCCGATAACCTCTTTGGAGGAATAACCGGTCATCGTGAAGAAGCCGCTGCTGGCGTAAACGATGGGGCAATCGGGCTTAGTCGAATCCGAGACGACGAAAGTCTGCTGGAGAGTCGCGAGAGCGTCTTTGATCTCCTGAGACACTCTCGGGAATTCCGAGCTAGATTCCTCGGAGAATCTTTGAGAGGAGTGTTTGCTTATTCTCTCCCCTGTAGAGTGGAAGCTTCCTTGGCCCACGGCGCCGAGCCCCCATTCCGCGGTTCTCTCGGCTATTGCCGTCATCCGATTCTTTTCGTCGTCTTCATCTTCAAAGGCCATCCATTTACTGCTACTCGACATCTAATTAATTAATTAATTAATCTCTCGATCTGCAGTCCAAAAACAACATTCAACACAAGAATTAGTAGATATTTATTTATCAAGAATTTCAAGATTTAACTAATTAACTAACTAACTAACTAACTGTAATAACTAATTTACTGACCTGAAAGTGCATGGTAAGAGCTAGCTAGCTAGCAGTGAGGATAAGGCAATGGTCTTCACATGATATACTGTATAAGATTAGGCACGTTGCCATCATCCACCACAACACCTGTACATGTGTTCGTACCGCGCTAGCTCACACTAAACTAAATTATACAATGTCGATTTTTCGAGGCTCTCATTGACTTCAACGTAAGGACGAATACGCCCCCGTGTAGTTAATGTCCAAGTTAATCTTGTCGACGACTTTTGGGTAGTTAATTAGAGTTGGTTATTTTTTTAAGCTTGTTTTCATTTTGAATTAATTATACAATTGAGTATCAACAAAATACTGGTACGTCCTTGGTTTTCGAAGTTAAAATAACATACTGTACACAATTTCGTACTACTCTGGTCTCATGTTAATTAATATACAATTATTCTTTGTAAATTAAAAACGATCGTACGTGCATATTAACATAAGAGAAGTAGTATAGTATTATCTTATAACTTTAACCTACTTTTTCAATTTTATTTTTGTACTCCAAACAGTCTCTGAGTTGGTTCGTTTCGGCGAGTACGTTGCAAAAGAAAAAAAAAATGATTTAAATCAAAGAAACGTGAGTGCACAAAATGAAGGGACAAAAATCTACAGAGGGATACATTATCCTCAAGTTGTTCTTTTCTAAGCATTGTCCTCAATTTACAGCCTCATATATATATATTATTTTTATTTTTGTAATTATGTAATCTAATTTTTCTTTCTATATTTTCTGCAATGTCGCCGTCAACGTAATTGGAGAAAATAAAACTTATGGTGGACATTTGACTTGCTCATAAAGTGTCAATGTCATTCTATAAATTGCCTTACATTGTGTTTATTTCCCAAACTGCCCCCAATTAACATCAGCACTCCACGTTATTTTTTTTACTTTGTTGAAAAAGATATACTCCTAATAAAATATTTACAAATTCTAATGAATTACGTATATTTTAAAAAGATTTTTTTGTATATTTTCTTAGTATAATTATATATTTAAAATAATGTCTATAATACAATATTTAATGTAAACAAACATGTGAAATTAGCTAATGTTCTCGTTGTAGTCGTTTTTTTAATTAAAAGTGTATCTTATTTATATCTTCAAACTTTTCTTTAAAAAAGTAAAATAATACAAGTAACACATAAATATACCTAAACGTTAAACAAGTTTGACAAATTAACATTTATATTAGTGTGTTCAATATATATTCTATTATACTCTCCTCACTTGTGGATTAATTTCATCCTTAATTCTTAAAAAGACAAGTAAATAATTAATTCAGGTGAAGTCGCTTCTGGCGAAAAACGAACCAAGGACTTTTTTAAATTAGCTAACGCTCTGATACCATGTTAGAAGCTGAATCATCTAGAAGTTCGAGCGGTTAATTAGATGATGCGGCTCCTAACAAAAACGATAAAAATATAACCCATAAATATAAATATATATAGTTCTTCAAATCTCATGAAAATTTATTGATGTGCACATACATATAGTTAGCGTACACTTATTTCTTTATTTGGAATGTTTAAAGCTTCAACAACATATACGTATATGTTAAAATACTGCATATTTATGTTGGTAGATTACTAGTGGTGATGTTGATCAGGTCCTCCAGGCTCCAGGCGCCCCTCTTAGTGACCTCTCATACCGATTCCCGCTCAACATTATTCTGGCCTTGGCCTGATAGTATTGCAGTTTGGAATCATCAAAAGGCAATATACGGAGCAACATGTTATAGTTATCAGTTGCTCCGTGGTCGAACAAGAGACGAGCACTCGAACTTGCCATACATGCGGAGAAAACGATCGTGACAAGAATCATAAACTTGATAGTTGAAGTTGCCATGAGAAAAAAAAGAAATGAAAAGCTGCGTGAAATGAAAGGTGTTTGATATATTTTTGAATAGGTGAATTCTCTCTTAAATAGATATTAGAAAATATAATAGGGTTGAGAGTAATATAATTATATTAAAATAATAAGTCATGCATGACGATTGACGTGTAATATAGTATACTATTTTCTTTTTTTGGGGCAATGTATACTATTTTCTTCAATCAAATCCAATACGAAAACATCTTAAAAATAATAAGTCGTGCATGACAATCCAATATGATAGAGGAATCATTAAGCCCAATTGCACATTTTCTTCTAGCTACACGTTTAAAACATCCTCAGTTTATCTCATAAATTTAAATTTAATATTATATATTTTTCATATTTTCTAAAAAATTAATTCGGTCCCAATATAATTTTTTAGGGGCAAATGTAAAAGGATATTATATTCACCTCCCATATTTTTCATACATTAAAATTAAGAACTATTTTGAAAAGAGCGTAATTTGAGTGGTGATATCATAACTTGAACCCCACAAATTTTAGGTGTTCAATAGTTTTAGATGTTTTATTAATCAATGTAGTTTTAAGATTTTAATTTAACCACAGTCTCCCTAAAATTAAAAGGGGTATAGATAGATGAGGGCAATTATAATTCTTATATTAGATTGCACTCACGTAGTTTAGTTTAATATTAAATTAGGGCAGCATTCCCAAAACACCCCTATCAATATGATTAAGTAATTTATGTTAACGCAACAAGCAACTTCTATATTTTTGTTAAAATAATTAATTAAATATTAATTAAATAAATAGAAACAAGTTAATACTAATTAACTAATAATTAAATAAATATTAATTGAATAATTAAATAATTAATTAAATATTAATTGAATAATTAATACTAATTCAGTAGTTCTAGGGTAGTTTAGTCATTCTATATTTTCAACGATGCCCTATTATATAAATATAAAAATATAAAAACCCGTACAAAAAAAAATATGGAAAATTTAAAACCCTAATATACGAAGATAAAAACAATAATCTTTCATTCTAATAATAACAATTAATGGGCCTGTAACATTAAAAACACCAAATTAAAAGCATAGTCATTTTAAAACTCACTTGCCCATTTGAAAAATATAAAAAAAAACATTTGAAAAATAGATTGAAAAAAAAACATAATCAAACTCACGCACGCACCACCATAAAAAGAAAAAAAAAACATAAAAACAGCCGCACTTAAAAATTAATAAAAAAATATTAGGAATTATATTTAATTAATTAATTAAGAGTCTCTTTTATTTAAAATTACCTATATTGGGGTATTTTTATTTTTGAAACCTTCTAAAACTGAATAATTCGGTCCCAACATAATTCTAGTTCTATATTGGTTGTCAGAGAGATAGTCTGTTAGCTCGTTTATGTAGTAGTGTTCTTCTCTATGTGCTTTTTGTACTATACACTTTTTCTTTTATATGAAATTGACATTTACCAAAAAAAAAAACTAATTATTTTTAAGTCCGCGTGATTTTGGCTTTTACAGCTCTACTTTACAGCTCTACCTTTATTTTAGACATTAGGGAATATAACAATCAAATATGTCAAAAGTATTTAGTCTATATAATTACCGAATTTTGACATTTTTGATAGGATCCACATTTTCGACTGGCCGGTCTATAAAAGTTATAATGATGTCCCGATAAATTAAGCTTAAATGCAATCTTGAAATGCCTGTTTTATGCTCGATTTTATTGTTGTTTTCGGGGTGGTTTTAAGTATATTTTGTGTATATATGTGTATGATTGTTGAGGATTCGCTTATTATTGTGTTGACGGGGCTTACGTGAGGTGTAGTCGAGTTTTTGTGTAAATTGTAGGTGAAAAACGACCAAAACGAGATGATGAACCGAGCTGGGAAGTGCAGCAACTTCGCCTCAAAAAATGCTATCGCTCGGTCGGAATCTTGATCCATGTCATACACGGTTGAAAAGACCTTGAAGTCGGGAATCCAAGAAATTTTGAATCACGACAATTGGAGCTCGGACGAAAAAGATATGCCAAAAGTCGAAGAACTGCGCGAAGGAGAGTTTTGGCCGCAGACCGAAGAAGCTAGGCCGCGGATCGCGTGATCCGAGCACTCAAACACGCGGACCATGACCAAGAGCAAGGCATGAAACTTCTCTGGCAGCAGTTTCCGCGGACCAAACCCGCATATCACTTGATCCTAGGGGAAATCCACGCATATCAAGCCCCTAGGACCACTCCCGCATACCACACTTGAAGCCCCGCGGATCACCCATTTTACCCCGCATATCTCCTCAGCAGCCCGCATTTGAGCTGAAATGCGGTCAAAAAAAGGTTGACCCGGACTGAAAATCGTTGACCATGCATTGACCAACTTTGACCGAGCATAAAATGCATTGACCGGAGGCTAATTAAGTCATTTCAAGTCCGATTTAATCCCAATTTTCGACGGGAATGAGCTAGAAGTGGTGACAATCACATGGGGAGGATAAAGGAGGGGGAGCTGCGTTTTCAAAAGGACTTTTTGGACGACTTACCTTCTACATAGAATTGAGAGCACTTAGAGAGGAAATTGGAGAAAATAGTGAGAGAAAGTTCATCTTCCCCAAATTGAGGCGATCCATTGACGACGGATTCGAGAACGATTGAGGACCACGGAGTCGAGATTTCGGCTATCTCATCACTTTGGCTATTTCTACTCTCTCTTCTCTTTATTGTTTTGTAGTATTGAGACTTGGATTGTATTGAATGATGATGATTGAGCTTGGATTTATGATTTACATGTTGATTATGATGATTTATATGGCTTTTGTTGGCTAAATTCTTAGTTGGAGATGAAGCTTAGGTAATGCCCACAAAGTGTTTGACAAAATGCTTCAATGAATAAAACTTAGTTTTAAGTGTAATTTCTCGAACCACAATTGATCCAAATCTCCGTGGGGCGAGGTTTAGGTTAATTGAAGATTAAAATCGATAAGCTACCGTGGTGCGGGACTCTTCATCTCGAGGTTCGGTTTTTGCATGTACAAACTAAAGGTTTAAGTAACGATAATTGATAACGTGTGTTTTCATTACGGTGCTACACACGGAAATTAAACGATTAGGTACCGATAGGTCGGGCCTTTTCTTCTCATATATCGATTATTTGAACTTAAACACTACAAGGGATCGACTCTAGGGACGAGATCCTTTGAGAATTTACCAAAGCATTAGTCATTCATTTTGTGGCATTTTCCTTGACTTCACCTCCACTACTCTCCTTTTGATACACTTGTTAATTTGTTTTTGCTCGACTATTTGAACAACTTGTTATTTTGTTACACATTGAAATGAACATGATTATGAAAACCCCTCACTCTAGCCCTCCCTCGAATTGATAATCCGAGTGGTCGAATTACAACGTACCCTCGGTTTTTGAAGCGAGGTAAAAACGCTTTCTTTTTCTTTTGTGATCGAAAAGTGCTACTTTAAATCTCTCTCTCTCTCCGTCTCAGTAGTACCTCATTTATTAATTACTCCGTATGTCCTGGATGTATGGTCTTATATCATTTGTAAATTATAAAAAATAGGGTGATTTTAGATAAATGGAAGTTTTAAAATTTCATTAAAATTAAAAAACTCAATTTTTCCTAATTATTAATAGAAGTAGTTAATTTAATTTAATTTTAATTTTGTTAATTTACACGGCGCTTATTAATTAATATTTTTTATATTAGGCAGGCAGTTATTACACCCTATTATAATTATAATTTAAAGTATTTTTATTAATAAAAAATCTAAAAAAATGAAACATTAATTTGTAAGCGTTAATTCATGCGGTAAAACTTAAAATATTATAAACTATAATACCCCTGGCTAAATAATTCTAAAAAATATATGACCGTACATCTGAAACAAAGGAGTATAAAACAAATGCGACAATAGGACCTATTTTTTGGACTTAATTTAAGTTTAATTTAAATCGTTTTAGTTTAGTTCAGTCCAATTTTGATTAGATAGATAAATTTCCTTTCAAAATAAGTTAAAATAAATAAATAAATAAATATTTTGAATCAATAATTTTAGTTATATATATAATCTAGTTAATAATAGAATATTATTAATAATTTTAAAAAAATATATAAAATTTTACAAAATTTATTATTATTTTTATAAAAAAATTAATTTTTTTACTTCAGTTCAAATTCGTTCAATTTAGTTCAGTTCAACCATTTCAGTTCAAATGAACATGTTGTATAATATTGTGTAGTATAAAAAAAATGTGACAATTAATACAAATGCTACAATTTGTATTTGTTATAAATATTATTATATTATAGTGAATGACTTGTTGGCTAAGTCAGAAACCCTAGATTGTATCCTATATAAAGGGGTCTCCCCATATGAATGAAGACAACAATATACAAGAATTCATAACAATTCTATTCTCCTCTCATATTGTCTCTCTTTACTATATTATTCTATCTCAATTCCTTTTGAGTTTATAACACGTTATCAGCACGAAAGCTCAACCGACGTCCTTCATCGAACGAAAGCTCAACCGGCGTACTTCATCGAAGTTCTACTCATCCAAGATCCGAACTCCAAGGTAAGAATTTATATGTTTGTTTATATTCATTAATAATTATAAATATATCTACTTCTCCTCCCTTCTTCTTAAATTCATATGTTCCCGAAGAACATTATAACCTGATATTCCTGAAGTAATATCATATGTTCCCGAAGAACATTATAATCTGATATTCATGAAGTAATATCAAATTAATTATGCCTAAGTTCCCGAAGAACATTATAATCTAATATTCTTGAAGTAATATCAAATTATTTATGCCTAGTAAATCAATTAAATTTTTAATGTTCCTGAAGAACATTGTGACATGGTATTCCCGAAAAAATATCAAATCTAAATGTTCACGAAGAACATGATATAATATTCTGACGAAATATCAAAATTAAATGTTCCTGAAGAACATAATATGATATCGTGAAGAAATATCAATATTAAATGTTCCTGAAGAGCATCGTGCGAGTCTTTCGTGGTCAAGTCATGTATGTGCGAACTCGACCATGAATCAATTGATGTATTTCTTGAATTCCAAAGTGGGTGAAACTTTAGGAAAAGTTAATCCAAACCTTGTTAAATAGCTTCGATAGTTATTTACTTGAATATTGGGATAGCCACATGAGTTTGAATCCCGTGAAAATTTGATATTCTTGAAGTATTATCAAATCAATTATTTTTAATATATCAATTAAATTGATTGTTCCTGAAGATAATGTACTACTGGTTTAAATATTATATTGATCTTTTAAGATCATCCTGATTTGATATTATTCGAGAAATAACAAATCAAATTTTTCTTTGAATATTCCTGAAGAAATATTATGATAATATCTATGATATTATTGAGAAAATATCAAATTAAATTGCTCCCGTAGTAGCAATAGTTTTGGAAATATCGAATTAAATTGCTCCCATAGTAGCAATAAGTTTTAAATTTTCTCGAAGAACATTATGATATGATATTCCCGCAGATATATCAAATCAATGGCTTCTGATGTAACAATTATTTTTATTAATTGCTTCCGAAGAAGCAAAGTTCAAAATATTATATGTTTTCGAATAAAGTTACATCATGATATTCATAGTGAAACGTCAAATTTGATTGTTCTCGTTGAAACAATGATTACATGTGAATTATCCCTGAAGGATGATATATTTTGAAAATCGAGAACACATATATATTATTATGTGAATATTCATGGAATATCGAAAAAGTCTTCTTAATGTTTGACGTGTTATTCCTGAATAATACACAATTGATTTATGTTATTCGTCAATAAAGTTTGAATGACACAAGTATTTTGATCCCCGGAGGATCATTGGTAAAGATATTGTATCCCCGAAGGATCGATAAAGATATTGTTATGTGACATATTAAAAGTGGGCTCCGGAAGAGCTGTACTAATTATCCCCTCGAGTACTGCAAATGTTACTTAAACATGAAGATGATGCATATCATGATTGTGCGTGGAAATGAATCAAACATTTCCCATCTGCGAATTAATTTAAAATATGCAACTTATATTCATATCACCACTAAAGTGTATTTTTTATGAACGGCATAATATCTCGAGCCCACGATCCAGAAGATCACGATCCAGAAGATCGGTTTATAGCAATTACGATGGTTTGCATATTTAAGGAAAATTATTTCCCGGCATTAGGGGGAGATAAGAATATAAAAGATATAAATGCCGAGAAATTTCATTGAATGAAAACGATCTTCAATTTTAGATCTACGCACCAATCAATTGAACCCGAAGTTCATGAAAATAAGTGACTTGCAATATTCAGCAAGTAATCTGCCAAATTAATGAAGGTGTGACAAAATCACATATATTTGTGATAAATGAACTATAAGAGTTCAAATACCAAAGAGATCAACTCAAATGTTGATTCTAATATACGCCTGAAGCGTAGTAGATCGATCTCAAGATATAAAATAAATCCGCGGAAAAACAAAGAAATTAAGTCACCCTCAAAATCTCATGAAGAGAGTTAGATGGAAATCACATTGAAAAAGCATATGCACATGATAAGAGAAAATTGTGGGATTGCGGAACAACCAAATTAAATATTTTGGGAAATGATGAAAAAGATTTGGTTGATAGAATGAATTGTCATTAACATGGAAAAAGTCGTCAACGACATATTTGCCTCTAGAGTTACTCTAGAAAATTTGGATCCAAAACTTAAATCAATAATAGTGTGCCGGCAGCACTCAAGAAAATAGAAATGAGCAATTGAGGCTGAGCATTACTCGCTGGATAAAAATATTATCCCAGAAGGATATACGTGGGTGTTCGTACGAAAACGAATAATTGTGTGGCGAGATATAAAGGCGAGATTAGTTGCTCAAGAGTTTTTCGAAGAAACTCGATATTTTTAAGGATGACATTAAGTTCCGCTACCTTATACTTCTGGCAGCAACAACGATAAGTATAGATATGCATGAATGTATGATTTGAACATGTAGAAATCATTCGAATGATACAAACATGAAAATCCTCGATGGATTTTAAGATTCCTTAAATGAAAGGAAATGAAAATCAGAACATATACAATATCATATTACATATTTCATTATGGACAAAAATGATATTGAATATAAGGTCCCGAAGACCAGTGATTGGTCCCGAAGACCAGTGATTGTACTCTTTTTCCCTCTATTAAGTTTTTCCCACAGGGTTTTCTTAGTTAAAGGTTTTTAACGAGACAATCACCACAATATAAATGTGAATGTCATGTACTCTTTTCCTCAAGTATTTTTTTCTACAGGGTTTTATAACGAGGTTTTTAACGAGGCATGCACATCACTCGATAATATTTAACGATGACATCGGAATGTTCCATATGAGTTTGTTTTCGAGATAAAGTGAGATATTGAACCTGAAGTTCAAATGGTTGTGAATTGAAGTTCACATTATTATTCATTTGTCAAGAAATGTATATTGGACACTAGACGCATCTAAAATACTCCAGAAGAGTTACCGGTCGGTTATAGCAATTGCGAATGCTCTAGTCAATATAGATGTCTGGTAAAGGCATGTCCCTGAAGGACGAAAAATATACAATAATACAAATGAATGTGAAACTCAACAATTCGAAGGTTGTGTCCTGAAGACCAAAATGTATATTTGAATAACTAAGTTTTTCCTATATGGTTTTATTAGTTACAGGTTTTAATGAGACTGATTGATCACAAAGTCAAAGATCTTCGGTGATTACAATCAGGGGGAGCTGTACTCTTTTTCCTTCGCTCAGGTTTTGTCCCACTGGATTTTCCTGGCAAGGTTTTAACGAGGCAGCAATTCTGTACATAGTCATTCAAGGGGGAGTGTTATAAATATTATTATATTATAGTGAATGACTTGTTGGCTAAGTCAGAAACCCTAGATTGTATCCTATATAAAGGGGTCTCCCATATGAATGAAGACAACAATATACAAGAATTCATAACAATTCTATTCTCCTCTCATATTGTCTCTCTCTCTACTATATTATTCTCTCTCAATTCCTTTGAGTTTATAACAGTATTATTATTATTATTATTATTATTATTATTATAATAAAGAAAGCGTGTAGTCATTTTTTATAAATAAAGCAAGTCTCAATTCAATCTACACTAGAGCATCTCCTGTGGTGAGTGCAAGTTTTGGGTGATGAGTAGGCTACGTGTGCGCCAACTCATATTTTTTCTACCTCTACCCAAAAAAACTTCTACCTCATCCAACTGTTCTACCCAAAACATAAATTTTATAGGTCCCACCACTTACTTTACTTTTTATTTATTATTTATATTTAAATACTAATAATAATAATAATAATAAACGTTAAAAAATGATTTTTATATAAAATAAAATAAATATTTTATATTTTATATAATTCATGATCAAAATAAAAATATTACAAAATATAAATTTAACTATTGACTTTTAAAATTTAACTATTTCAAAAATTTTATTTTTAATTAATTTTATATAAAATAAATCCGCTAATGTTAAAATTTTAATTATTTTAAAAAAATTAATTTTAATTAATTTTTATATAAAATAAAAACTATTTTTAATTAATATTTATATAAAATAAAAATATAAATAATCCGTTAACGTTAAAATTTTAACTATTTAAAAATTTTTAATTTTAATTAATTTTTATATAAAATAAAAATTTTAACTATTTAAAAATTTTTAATTTTAATTAATTTTTATATAAAATAAAAATTTAAATAATCTGAGTTAAAATTTTAATTAGTTTAAAATTCTTATTTTTTTATTAATTTTTATTTAAAATATAACGTTAAAATATAAAATAATTTTTAACGCTGAATTAAAACTAATAATAATAAAATAAGATTATTTTTCACTTCTACCCGGGTAGAAGTTCTTCTACCTCAGAAGATTTAGAAACTTCTAATCTCAACACGTCAGCGCAGCTCCAATGAGTTCTATCTCGTTTTTTGGTGAGAGGTAGAAGTACACGTAGACTTCTATCTCACCATTGGTATCATCTCACCGTTGGAGATGCTCTAATGCTCTAGCCTCTATGATTGATATAGCGGTTATCACATAATATTTTGCTATACGTTTAATATAATTATATCGATAAATAACTAAATTAACTTATTTTTGCAACATATAATTTGAAACACAACTAAATTAATATAATAATATTGATAAATAATACTTTCTCTTTTTTGAAATAATAGACCACTTTTTCGTGTATGAAATTAAGATTTATTTATTTTTTTGATTTTTTGATAAAAAAAATAGTATAAATAGAATATATTTTAAAATTAAAAAGTAAAATTAAAAAAATAAATAAAAATAAATTACTACTTAAAAAGATGCTGCATTTGATATATTTTTCGATAGTCACACAAGAAGAATCCTCCTTTAAATAGATGCCAAAATTATATTAAAAACTACAATTCATGCATTGAACTGTAATTTTTAATATAATCACACTTTTAAACCAAGAAAATAAAAATAAATCATTCAAATCTTCATCTAATTATTTAACTAATTATCTTTAAGTGAGGGTTATTTTGGCTTTTATTATATCTTTATCTTTATAGTCTATAATTACCGAATTTTGACATTTTTGCAGATCCACAATTTTCGACCGGCTGGTCTACAAAGCTTATAATGATGTCCGTCCATATACATTAAGCCCAAATGCATACTTTTATTATTATTATTATTATTATTATTATTATTATTATTATAAAAAAATTGCCTATAATTAAGTATTGAGCATGCTTTCTTGCCGACAATACTCATTTTTATAAATAAATTAATACTCTCAATTAAATATGCACTCTATGGTACAGTGACATTAAGAAAAATATATTTTTTAATTTTTTAACAGAAAAATAATTAAAATTTTATTTTTATGTCAAAAATAAAAATAATTGTGGTAAAATTAAAAAAAATGAATAATATAAAAATAAAACTGTACTTAGGAAGACAGATTAAAAAAATATGCTAACATGTTAGAGGCGAAGAAAATATATTTTTCAACTTTTAAAAAATACTAGTTAATTATTTTGTCCTAACAAATTATTTAAACTTTTATTTTTGAGATGTTTCACAATAATATTAGCATTGTTAAAAAATAATACTCCGTAATTAATTAATATTTTCAATTTAAAATAAAATTAATTTCATTTTTCACTTAATTTTTAAATTTTAATTTAAACACAACTATTTTATTTTTAAACGCAAAAATACATTGATAATTCACGAAAACAATTATTTATTTATTCTTACTCACAACTATTTTCAAATTAAATATAATAATTTTTATTTTTATTTTTTTATCAAACAGGATAAAAATAAGAGACGTGTGGAGTTATTTATTTATTTTTATGAAAGTATATTATTACTCGTTAATTAAGAAAGTATACGTATTTCTCTTGAACAGATAGATTATTCTATAGTAGATAGAGGGTATTTTTCGGATGTGCAAATACATATAGTTAACGACTTAACGTACACTTATAATTATTTCATGAAAGTTTATTGATGTGTAAATACATTATACATATAGTTAAAGTACACTTATTTCTTTATTTCAAAAGTTTAAGCTTCAACAATATATATATATATATATATATATATATATATATATATATATATATATATATATATATATATATATATATATATATATATATAGTAAATACTGCATATTTAATTCCTAGTGGTGATGCCCATCAGGTCCTCCTGGCGCCAACCTTGTTGAGACGGTAAACTGGTTTTCATCCAACATTCTGGCTTTGGCCTGATTGTATTGGAGTTTGGATTCATCCAAATACAATATACGCAAAAACATATTATAGTTATCAGTTGATCCCTGGTCGAACAAGAGACGAGCACTCGAAATTGCCATACATGCGGAGAAAACGATCGTCACAAGAACCATAAACTTGATAGTTGAAGTCGCCATGAGAAAAAAAGAAACGAAAAGCTGCGTGAAATATATATATAATGAAAGATCGATGTTGTTTGATTATATTTTTGAATAGATGAATTATCTCTTAAATAGATCCTAAAATATAATAGGGTTGAGAATATGGCTTTTATTACGTATTACCTATATCATGCATGCACTTTTTTTTTAAATAATTCCAATATTTTTTAATTATTAAATAAAATTAATTAATAAGTATTTTAACCTATTTAGATTAAAGTAAAAGAGCAAAATAAGTACGAAGGCCAACATCATTATATGGAATGAGAAATATAATTAATTATTAGGAATGTTAGTATTAAATAATTGCATTAATTATTATTTAATTAGTGATTACGGATGCAAATACAACTTAAATCTATATTTCTGATGTCATATCCTTAAAACTTTAGGCGCAAATACAACTTAAATCTATATTTTCGATGTCATATATATCCTTAAAACTTTGGGCCAACATCATTATATTAAACGAGAAATATATATATATATTAATAGTATTAAATAATTGCAATATTTTAAAATGTAATTAATTAGTGATACAACTTAAAGTCATTTGGACGAACTTATTTAAAATAGATTATAAATTATTATGTTTGTTTTAAGACGTGATAAGATGTTATATCTTATTTAATAAAAAAATTATTAAACTGTTTGAATAAAAATTAAATTTAAACTTATAAAGTGTTAATTTGTTTAACAATTAAAATTTTTATATTATTATTTTTATCCTAAAATAAATGTTATGGATGAAAAAAAAAAGTGAATTAAATAATAAATTGGAAATTATTTAATATATATATATATATATATATATATATATATATATATATATATTATGTAATAATTTTAATGGTAATTTGATTTTTTATTTTTAAAGTAATACTAGTAAGATCTTATAAGATTTTTTTAAAAAGTACCTTTTTATTACTTTTTTTTAAGAGCTTATAAGTTGTTAATCAACTTATTTTTAAGTTTTATACGATTTTATTAAAAAAAATTACCAAAAAAATGTACCAAATACAGTACTAAATCAATTTTAAATTAAACAACTTAAAAATTGTTTTAAAAAACTTATAATTTCTGCCAAATACACTAAATCAATTTTAAATTAAGATAACCTGGTGTCAAATTCTTAAAAAACATTTTGGGGTCGAAATTATTATGAGCATAAATAAGTATAAAAATGAGTTTGATAAATAAATTAATTATTTAAATACCATTAATAAGAGCATGCATGTATTTTACATAACAGATTAAATATATAGTTTGAATTATACTACGTGGTCTAACAAACGTGGTTTGTAGGCTACTGCGTCCAGCCCTCCGCCTGAGGGTTTACCTAGAAAGCACTGTACATTAATACAATATAATATATTAATAAAAAATACAGGGCTTGCCTAGCGTGGTTTACAGCGTGAGTTTGTAGGCTACTCAGCCCGAGGGTTTACCTAAAAAGCACTGTACATTAATACAATATAATATATTAATAAAAAACACAGGGCTTGCCTAGCGTGGTTTACAGCGTGAGTTTGTAGGCTACTGTGTCCAGCCCTAAGCCCGAGGGCCTAGAAAGCACTCAACAAATAGCGCCTGCGGGTTTCCTTATTATATATATATATATATATATATATATATAGAGAGAGAGAGAGAGAGAGCTTCCTATACGGACTAGTTCGTACGCACAATCAAAATTCTGAATAAAATATTAATTTTTTCTCTTTTAAATTTATTCTTTATATATAATTGATTTTTTTTCCTAGTTTCAAATCCTAAGTTTCTATATATTTTAATTGATTTTATATATTTTAATTTATTTATTTCTTCATCTTCCCCACAAAACTGAATTCCAAATTAACAAATTAATTTACTGTTCTTTCATCTTCCACACAAAAGCACTTTCAAAATAACAAATTTACTGTTCTCGATCAAACGCATATTGAAAATTAGTTTGGGGATGAAGATTCAAGCTATGCATTACAAAACGGACCTCGCAGACGCAGACGACGACATCAACATGGACAAGGTACGTACATTCGAGCAAAACAATTGTGCTTCTTCGGTCGACGCAGACGATGGCATGATCAAAGTAGACTTGCTTCGCAAAAAAAAATAAAAAAATACTACAATAATATACAAGAAACACAAGTTCAGAAGAACATTGTTACGGTTTCTGTTCAACAACGATCGATTTCTGTCCAACAACGATCGGACGAACCATTTGCCCCGGTTTTAAAAAGGGTTTTACGGTGACTAGGTTGATTTTGATTCTACAAGGAAAATACCTCCTCGTCAGCTGTTCTTGGTGCCTATGTTTAGTGATGACAAAGTTGCAGACCATTCTGTAACATAAGACTACGGTCGATGTCCTTTCGATGAGAAGCTAGAGATGATGTTTTTTGGGTAAAGAGCTAGAGATGATGTTGCTTATGATCAAAATGTTGTTTTTGATTACTTTAATTCTACATTCTCATTCCTCTAATCTGGTAGGGGTACATGCTTCTCTTTATTTAATAATAGAGTCTCTAACAGAGAATCTTGACGGTTCCGCCTAAGAAAAATTGACCCGACTCATATTACGGCTTCGAGTGGGGGATTCTATCTATTTCAGAGCTTTGTCGACTGAAGTGGTTGGGCACAGAACTACATTTGTTCATGTAATCCATAGCCAAACAGAACGAAACAGTTAGGAACAACCCATCAACGGGCTCAATTGAGTTGGTAGCTGAACTTTAATTTGTTAATTTAGGATTTATGTGAGTTGGAAGAAATAAAAATATTATAGCTAACTTTAATTTGTTAATTTTTGATTTCTGTGATTTTTCGTGTAGAAGATAAAGAAATAAATAAATTAAAATATATAGAAACTTAGGTAAGATAGATTTGAAACTAGGAAAAAAAAATCAATTAAATATAAAGAATAGATTTAAAAGAGAAAAAATTAATATTTTATTCAGAATTTTGATGGTGCGTACGAACTAGTCCGTATAGGAAGCTCCCTATATATATATATATATATATATATATATATATATATATATATATATATATATATAATAAAGTTGGGCCAATAACACCTGACTTGTTAAGGTGATAAGGTTGTCCAACTTATATGTGAGCTCAAACACTCCCCTCACGACACTTAAAAAAATCCAGTCAATCCCTACGGCCTTTCCCGTAGGGATCCCTGTAGGGAAGCTGTTCCCCTACGGCATTTGGCCGTAGGGCCTAGACTCGTAGGGGGAGCCTCCCCTACGGGAAAATAAACGTCGTAGGGGGGCTCCCCTACGACCTTGCCGTAGGGGATGTCATTTCCCCCGCCCCTTCTTCCCGTAGGCCCGACCGACGACGATGCCATAGGAAAAGGACGTAGGGGTGACTCCTACGGCTGTTGCCGTAGGGATACTCCAGAGGGGATCCCCTACGGCAAACGTCGTAGGAATCCTAAACATGTTGTCCCCTAAACAAGGACATTTCAACTTATCACCGTCTTTCCATTCAGCATTTATTTTTGCGAACTCAATGAATGACTCGATGTTGGAAAATATAGAGATCGAAGAGAGTTTCGATTCGATATCTCATTTGCTCAAATCGGAGTAGAAATGAATGACAAATTAATTTTCAAACTTGTAACAAAATTGTGAATTGAAAGACAATTCTAAAGGGATAATGTGTATCCCACATTAGAAAAATATGCAAAATTGAGTAAGTGTACAAGGGAGAGTATCCTACTAACACTTTGAATTGGCGTACGAGCCAACATTTTGCATATTCTAATACAATAATAATAAAATATTATTACTTATTTATTTTACAATAATAATAATAATAATATTCAATATTATTCATTATTGATGGAGGTTACATTTTTGAATTTTAAACATAAGAATTAATTGTGTTTAATCACAATGATGGTGGGTGATGAATGCTTTTAGACGTTACGGTCAAGACGTCTAGATTCATCAACCTTTCTTGTCCAACTTATCCTATATATTGCAGCTCTTTGTGCATGCAAAAAAAACACCGAAAAAGAATCGAGTTTATACAGACACATTCCAGCACATTTTGCTTCTTTTCTTTTGCTTAGCTTTCCTTGGCCTTCCGGTGAATATCTCAGGCAACATCTCAGTTCAACGTGCAACATAGTTGCGTGAAAACGTTGTATCCTGGGAAACAAACGATCGGTAGAGGTCGAATTTTGTTTTAAGGAGATCGTGTTGAACACGAGCCTCGTTTTCGTTTCTTTTCATGCCATCTCCATAATCCGATCCCTACAGTCTTAAAACAAAAATCTCTACGAGATGGCTGATTTTGTTACTATAGCCTTAAAAAAAATCGTTTAAATGGCTGGAAAAAAAATGGACATGAATCCTTCGGGACCTAGTGGTGGTGCGCCACACTAGATGAAATTTTTGGTTAATCGTCACGATAAACAAAAAAAAAATTGATTGTTGGTTGACATTGAAATCGTTCAACATATATGTGCAAATAAATAAATATTTCACATGATTGAGAAATGCTTGATGGGCAATTCTATAAATTCAAAAGTTAAATAACAAATGATTTAAAACATTGATTTTAAATTTAAGAAAAAATGTTGTCACAAGTAGTGATATATATATTGACAAGAAAAAGTCAATAGTTAACAAATTAGATTGAGTAAATATTATTGAAGATGTTGTGATCTAATTATTGGAAAAAAAATGATTTAGCGTGAAATCATTAGAGGTTGAGGTTGATGTGAATACCTCTTTTAATAATTAAATAATAAAAATTGCATTTTATGCAAATATTATTATTTAATAAATTTTAATAATGATAATGTCATCATTATCATAATTATGATTTGAAAAATAAGTTAATGTAACTTATTATTATCATTAAAATATAATAAATAATAAAATTTATTATATTATTATTGATTGATAATATTGGAATTCATATTAAGAGATGAATATGAGTAATTGTACAAATTTTTATTGTATATAATATAATTTACTTAATGAGAAGTAAATAAAATGTTTGAAATTCATAGAGAGATATGAATGGAATATAAATATTTATTTGATGAGAAGTAAATAAATCGATTTAAATACATTCAAATGTGACCAATGTACAATAAAGAGATATTAAGATTTAATCTTTAATAAAAGTTTATATTTACTTAATGAGAAGTAAATATGAGACTTTTGATATTCATATTGAAATATGAATTATTTGTACAATTAAATTCGGAAAGACATCCGGAGCCGATAAAATTTGTGTTCTAATTGTATTAATTGTGATATTCCATATGCAATTGGAATAACACAAAGTAATATGCACAATGGTAAGTCTAGACATAAACGTCGCAGACATAATACCATTAGATAACTACTCTCAAATAGAGTTATCTCAATAGATTATGTAAGATCTAAAGACAACATTACGGATCCGTTAACCAAAGGGTTTAATCGAGAGTAGTTATAACATCGTCTAAAGGAATGAGACTAAAAGCCTTAAAGAAAGAGAGCTAAGACGACGGAAAACCTTACCTATATGACTGGAGATCCCAAGAACTAGGTTCAAAAGGACAACCTAACCGTCTAAACTCCGTTATCACTGTCCTGTGGGGGAATTTATTTCCACCAAAAGTCCATTGCCTAGAAGATGTTACAGTGATTGTGTGTGAGGATTAGCAAATGGCTATTAATGATTCAAAAGAGATATTATAGATACTCTTTAAGGAAATCACCTATGTAAGAGAGAAGTGGGGCCGCTTCGAAGAAAATAGAGTAAGGCATATTCTCAAACACTCTTACAGAACCAGGCAAATGTTCAAGGCCAAAATGAACATAATCATGAGAATTGAGAGTTGTTAGAAAGAACGTGAGTGGAGTATATTTATCGTTTACACAAATGGTGAATAGTTCAAAGACATCGTGTCTACTATTTAATCAGTAAAGTTGATATGCTTTCACAAGGGAAGGTTCAAAGGGTAACACCTACCTATCCTATGCACGTTTCTAACGTCGAGTTATTTCACCAAAAATCTTTTGGTGTCTGTATAATTTTCATTCATGGGGGGGACTGTTGGAAAATATAGAGATCGAAGAGAGTTTCGATTCGATATCTCATTTGCTCAAATCGGAGTAGAAATGAATGACAAATTAATTTTCAAACTTGTAACAAAATTGTGAATTGAAAGACAATTCTAAAGGGATAATGTGTATCCCACATTAGAAAAATATGCAAAATTGAGTAAGTGTACAAGGGAGAGTATCCTACTAACACTTTGAATTGGCGTACGAGCCAACATTTTGCATATTCTAATACAATAATAATAAAATATTATTACTTATTTATTTTACAATAATAATAATAATATTCTATATTATTCATTATTGATGGAGGTTACATTTTTGAATTTTAAACATAAGAATTAATTGTGTTTAATCACAATGATGGTGGGTGATGAATGCTTAGACGTTACGGTCAAGACGTCTAGATTCATCAACCTTTCTTGTCCAACTTATCCTATATATTGCAGCTCTTTGTGCATGCAAAAAAACACCGAAAAAGAATCGAGTTTATACAGACACATTCCAGCACATTTTGCTTCTTTTCTTTTGCTTAGCTTTCCTTGGCCTTCCGTTGAATATCTCAGGCAACATCTCAGTTCAACGTGCAACGTAGTTGCGTGAAAACGTTGTATCCTGGGAAACAAACGATCGGTAGAGGTCGAATTTTGTTTTAAGGAGATCGTGTTGAACACGAGCCTCGTTTTCGTTTCTTTTCATGCCATCTCCATAATCCGATCCCTACACTCGATTCCATCAATATATTCCTTAGACAGATAACCGCCAACCCTCCGTTTGTACATCCAATGACGATCAGAGTTCATTCTATAGAATTAAGACGATAATCTTTAAACAAAATAAACAATCATACACATTTAAGAAAGTATATTAAACAATCATACACATTTAAAAAAACTAATGAGATTTTGACATGAATTCGACAGCACATATAGTAATTGCTTTATTGGTAAGGGTCTTATCCCATTCAAGAGTGTGATATGATGTTCTTTGTTAGTTAGTGTCTCGAATGGACTTAAAAAATTTGGCAGCACTTCTCTATAGTTCTCTAAGTACACGTGTTTCAATGTACCCGAGAACGTAGAGAAATAACTGATCAAATCTTAAAATAAGTCCATAATCGAAACACATATCAACTAACAAAGAACATCATAATCACATTCTCAAACTGTCCAAAAATGGGACAATTCAAGATTAAATATCGAATGGTAAGTTCGATATTAAATCTCAAACGGGTCTAAGCTTCAACATATGATGAAAGGTAAATTGCAACATATACATTAAACATTATAATATATATATATATATATATATATATATATATATATATATATGAAAGAGGTGAGTATGAAAACATCTTTAAACATTAAACACATACACTTTTACTTTCACTAGTTTTTTAAAAATGGACACAAAAAAAAAATTATTTTAGTTCTTTAAAAAACAGTCCAAAACCAAATGTTTGACGCCAAGACAAAGGATTTAGTTCAAACTCCAAACACAAAAATGTTGCGTATTGAAAAATTAGTGGGGGTCACCCTGGTGAACTTTTTGCAAACGAAGTCATTTACACACCCAAAATAGCAAAAACCGACGGCAGCCCCCTTTATACTTGGGGTTTAAAATCCCCCTTTATACTTGGGGTTTAAAATCGAACAAATTTAAAAAACATCTAAAATTTCGTCTTTTTACGTCTAAACCAAATTCTTTCTACTACAAATCATCCTAAACATTAACTTGAGTCCTCTAAACATTTTAAAACACAATAAGTTTACAAAAATTTAAAAAACCACCAAATTTAAAAAAAATCACATTTTCAAAAACTCTAAACATGAAAAAATAATCCACAATTCAAGCTCCAATACATCATTCATATAGTAAGAATAGCTAAATAACAATAATAGAAGGCTCAATCAAACCGAAATTCAACATTTCTAACAAACCATAATATTTTCTATATTGAAAAAATGAACCGATAAAAAAGGGAAAAACGTGTACTAAGCTTAACACCTTGGAGAAACGGAGGGATTGAAGTATTTGTACCTTAAAATCGCCGGTTGGAGCCGGAAATCGCCGTAAAACGCCGCGCCCCTCTTTTCTCTCTTCAAAACGCGAAATGAAATTCTGTTCTGCCAGGCCGCTGCTAAATAGAAGTCCCCTACGGCGGCCCCTACGACAACGAGCCGTAGGGCATAAGTGAAAACTAAAACGAAGTCGTTTTAATACTCCCCTACGGGGATAGTCCCGTAGGGGTCCCCTACGGCGACACAACCTTAGGGGAAATTAATACACCCCTACGTGAACAACCGTAGGGGGTCTCCGTGCCTCGTCCCCTACGAGAATATCTGCCGTAGAGCTCAGTAGCCTATGGTCACCCGTAGAGGACCCCGTAGTAACATTTGGAGGGAAACAAGGCGCGGCAAAGCGCGCGCTTCTCTACGGGATACATCCCTACGGCGAGGACCGTAGGGGTACCCGTAGGGATCATCAATATAGTATTCCCCATAGGGGATGCCGTAGGGGCGCCCCTACGGGAATTTCATCAGAATTACTAACCGGGACCCCACATCGTGTTGGACTTGCTCTGATACCATGTCAAAGTTGGGTCAATAACATTTTAAAAGGCCTTGTTAAGGTGATAATATTGTCCAACTTATACGTGAGCTCAAGGTTCTCGGGGATACTCTAACAATAAACAATATTTCACATTAAAACTTCCCGGAGAAAACTCAATCTCAGTTATATCGTGAAGATCACTAAGCCACACTGAAACGATATTTACGCTCGAGGAGTCGAAACTCATGGTCTCAATAGAAGCAATTGATGGTACATCATGATTACAGTATGCCCAAGAATCGAGAGAGACGGACGACGAAAGAAGTATAAATTTACAACCTACATACATTAGCCAGCATTCCCATGCATATTGATGTCAAGACGGGGGGTTTGGATGTGCAAATACATAACATACACTTATTTCATGATGAAAATTTATTGATGTGCAAAATATGTATAGTACTCTGAACACTTATTTTTTTTATTTGGAATGTTTAAAGCTTCAACAACATATATGTATATGCAGTATAAATACTGCATATTTATGCTGGTAGATTCCTAGTGGTGATGTGGATCAGGTCCTCCTGGCGCCAACCTATTTGAGTCGGTAAGATTGAACATTAATCTCGCCTTCGCCTGATAGTATTGCAGTTTGGTATCATCAAAATGCAATACACGCATCAACATGTTATAGTTATCAGTTGATCCCTGATCGAACAAGACACGAGCACTCGAACTCGCCATACATGCGGAGAAAACGATCGTGACAAGAACCATAAACTTGATAGTTGGAGTTGCCATGAGAAAAAAAGAAACGAAGAGCAAAGTAAAATATTGAAAGATGTGCTTGATATATTTTTTAACATAGGAATTCTCCCTAAAATAGATCCTACAGTTGATAATAATTCCAAGTATTTTTAATAATTAAATAAAAGTAATTTTGTATTGATTCTATTTTAACCTATTTATTTTTGGTATAGGTCAATTGCAATGTCTTGGGATTCGAATCAAGGACCTCAAGTCCCCAATTCAAGTGCTCAACCAACTGAGCTAACAACCCTTGACAATATTTTAACCTATTTTAACCTATTTAGATTAATGTAAAAGAGCAATAAGTACGAAGGCCAACATCATTATACTAAATGAGAAATTATTAAGAATATTCCGAGAAATTATATTAAATAATTGCATTATTTAATTATTTAAAAATATAATTAATTAGTAATGACCGATGCAAATACGACTTAAATCTATATTATGTTGAGATGATCTGATGTCAAATCCTTAAATCTTAAGGCCAACATCATTATATTAAATGAGAAGTATATTATTAGGCATATTCCCTGAAATTATATTTAATATTTAAAAATGTAATTAATTAGCGATTACGAATGCAAATACACTTAAATCAATATTAAGTTAAGATGATCTGATGTCAAATTCTAAATACTTTTTTTTTGGGTTGATGTAAACGAATCGAATCGAGTCGAATATCTGGCTATTTGATTCGTATTCGTACGCATATTCAAGTATTCATATTCGTATTCGTTCGAATAATAAATTTCGATTTGTATTCGTATTCGTCGAATATTCGAATATTTGTTCGAATATTCGAATACTCCCTTCCACCTAGAATAATGATCACATTTGTAATTCGTAAAAAAAATTGACCAAAGAAGAAAATGTTAAAAAATCCAAAAAATAATTAAAATATAAAATAAAAAATATATAAAAATTCAATTATAATAGACAAAAGATAATTAATTGAAAAAAAAATGTAAAAAATATTGTATATCATTATATTATATTATTTTGTGATAAAAAATTTACAAAATATTTATTAAAAATTATATATATATATATATATATATATATATATATATATATATATATTCGAATCGAACTATTCATATAATATTCGAATCGAATAATACATTATTCATATTAATTCATATTCGTAAATATTTTAATACGAAAAAATATTTGTATTCATATTCATATTCATATTTATATTCGTTATTTCGAATACGAATCATCATATTCATATTCATATTTAATTATTGGAAATGATTTTCGTATTTTTTTCCTGTTTTTTGGATTTTTTATGATTTTTAATGATTCTGTGTTTATTTTGTAGGTTTTTTTATAAGTAAAAGACTCTGCAAATCAAACAATTAGAAGTCAAAGAAGAAAAATCAAATATTGGATTGCACAAGTTTTAAATGGAACCAAACTTTTGTTTATGTTTTCTAATAAGATTAGAGTAGTATGTGTTAATTTTATATATGATTTAATTTGCTCAATTTACTGTAATTTATAAAATTTACAATTTACAATAATTCTATTTAATTTCATTCTAATTTTGTTTATGTTGTAACTTACATAATAATATTTGTATTTGTATTACTAATTATTCGAATAATTTAAAAAACAATAATACAATTCATTATTATTATTTTTGTACTAAAAAATTGTTTATTTTGGCAAAGATACCGAATGAATCTGATGATGAAGAATATTATGATTGTGTGAAAGAGTACATGATGCACGGACCTTGCGGAGAATATGATAAAAAATCTCCTTGCATGGTCGGAGATAAATGCACCAAGCACTTTCCCAAAAAAATTGTGAATCGTACGACTATAGACAACGATGTTTTTGTTATGTACAAACGGAGAGATGAATTTCGTAAAGTCGTTAAGAATGGAATTGAACTCGACAATAGGTATTGAGTTATTTTACTTTTAGCATGTATGAATTTTTATTAAAAAGTTTATTAGGAGGAAACAATTCTGGGGATCATGTTTTAATTCCTAGAATTCCTATAACATTCCTATAACGCCTTCTGAAACAAAACTTCCGTTTGCGTTTCAACGAAGACAATTTCCGATTATGATATTGTATGCCATGAAGATTAATAAGAGTTAAGGTAAGTCGTTGAGAAACGTTGGTGCATGTATTTCTGAGGAGACTGGTATTTAATCATGGTCAATTTACGAAATACAAATGTCTTAAAACGTCCGTCTCCGGTAGATTTTAGTGTATTCGATTATCCTACGTCATGTACTTGCTCCTAAGCCTCATACAATTATTTGAAATCGATTTTAGCATTTAATCGAACACCTTGTAAGCGTGTGTAAATCTCAATCCCTAGTTCATGTTTAAATTCCCCTAATCCTAATTAGATTAATTAGCTACTCATGATTTCAAACGAAGAACAATAATCAAAGAACAAGGAATTCATATTGATGATTTTATTGAAAAGAAAAATAAGAACAATCGAATAAGAAAACGATAATAATCTATGAAATTAAATTAAAAGAAAACTTACTAGAATTTGAATGAGAATTCAAACAAACCAAATCAAGCTACACTATTAATGATCCGAGCAATCGAAAGTAATCAATCTCCAAATGAAAAGTATCCTAAGTCTAGCCCCAAAGTCTCCAAATCGTACGTAGAGAAGTATGTGTGAAATTAGGGCCAAAACCTATGTATAGTACATGAAAAACGAGGGTCAAAACGCGGGTCAAAGGCTGGGCCAAGGAGCGGGCGCCTGGCAGTCGGGCGCCTGGGGGGTGACGCGAGCGAGCGCTTGGGGCGAGGGCGCGCGCTTGGTGGAATTTCGCAGAATCTGATATGGGGTGTCAGGCGGGCGCCTGGTGGCCGTCGCGGGCGGGCTTCTGGTGGTCCGGCGGGCGCTTGGATGGCTGGGCCGTGTATAGGACTCCATGGGCTTTCCGTAGAGGTATAGATCATTCCTTTAGGTGGTTGGAGTTGGGAGAACCAAGTTCCCCAAGTTCGCGACACATACACTCCGGGAAGTTGCGTACTGGGCTGCTAACTCGAGGACTGCGACTATATGACTGGGATATATGATAATGAACTAGCAGGGCCTCGTACACCTCTTCGAGAGCTTTCCGAAAAGGAATGAACCATGCATTTAGGAGGTCGGAGATGGGAGAACCGAGCTCTCCAAGTTCGCAGCGCAATCTCGGTCGTTTGTCGGTCAAATCACTTTTACCGATTTTAACTCGTTTTTTTTCTCTTTTCGCATCGAACATGCTCATACACCTGCACACTTCACAACACATCAAACCTACCGAGAATCATGAGAATGATGCACAAGAATGACACAAAATGGCATGAGACGACACAAAACATCATAGGAAAAGTAGCACAAAAACATGTTATGAGATCAAAAAATATATATTTTTCAATTTTGCAATATTTTTAAGGAAAATTTTGGATATAGAGTAATTTTTTAAGTTTTATAAGAATTAAATAATTCAATTTTTTTTAATTATTAATAAAAGTACGTAGTTTTATACCAAATTAATTTTATATTAATAATAAATATAGAAAATAATTAACTTAATAATGTAGTTTTTTATTATAATAAAATGGAAGTTATTACCCTTAAAACTAATTAAAGTAAAAATTAAAACACTTAATTAAAACTTTTATTTTATAAGGTATAAAGCCTAAATACATATATTAACATATTCTTTTTTCAAAATAACTCTATTTTTAATTATTTTGGCTTGAACAAATTATTTACACTTTTATTTTTGAAATATTTCACAATAATATTAACATTGTTATAAAACAATACTCCGTAATTAATAAATATTTTCAATTTAAAATATATTGGTAATTCATGAATAAATATTTTTTAATTTATACAACTATTTTAAAATTAAACGCTGTAATTTTATTTTTTAATTTTTTGTCAGACAAAGTGTGGATAAAAATCAGAAACGAGTGGAATAATATTTATTTATTTTTGTGAAAAGTAAATTATTACTCGTTAATTAAGCAAGTATAAGTATTTCTCTTGAACAAATAGATTAGTGTATAATAGAGAGAGGGTATTTTTTGGATGTGCAAATAAATATAGTTAACGTACACTAATAATTATTTCACGAAAGTTTATTGATGTGCAAATACATTATACATATAGTTAACGTACACTTATTTCTTTATTTCGAAAATTTAAATTAAAGCTTCAACAACACATATGTATATGCAGTAAATACTGCATATATATATATATATATATATATATATATATATATATATATATATATATATATATATATATATATATATATATATATATAAATGCTGGTAGATTACTAGTGATGTTTTGGATCAGGTCCTCCGGGTGAAAACCTTGCTGATTCCTTAAATTGAGTGCCAGCCAACATTGATGTGGCTTTCGCCTGATAATATTGCAGTTTGGATTCATCAAAATGCAATATACGCAGCAACATATTATAGTTATCAGTTGATCCTTGGTCGAACAAGAGACGAGCACTCGAACTTGCCATACATGCGGAGAAAACGATCGTGACAAGAACCATAATCTTGATAGTTGAAGTTGCCATGAGAAAAAAAGAAACGAAAAGCTGCGTGAAATGAAAGATGTTTGATATATTCTTGAATAAAGGAATTCTCCTTAAATAGATTCTAGAATATAATAGGGTTGAGAATATAGCTTGTATTATTACTTATATCATGCATGCACACCTTTTTAATAATTCCAATATTTTTAATTATTAAATAGAAGTAATTAATATTTTATTAATTTTATTTTAACCTATTTAGATTAAAGTAAAAGAGCAAAATAAGTACGAATTAGGCCAACATCATTATATAAAATGAGAAATATAAATTATAGTATTAAACAACTGCATTATTAATTAATTATTTAATTAGTAATTACGAATGCATATACAACTTAAATTTATATTTCTGATGTCATATCCTTAAAACTTTGGGCCAACATCATTATATTAAACGATATATATATATATATATATATATATATATATATATATATATATATATATATATATATATATATATATATTAATAGTATTAAATAATTGCATTATTTAAAATAATTAATAAGTGATTACGGCGACTTATATAAATTTTAGATTAAGATGTCCTGATGCAAATTCTTTAAAACATTTTGGGGTACAATTGCTCGAAATTATTATGTTAGCATAAATAAATATAAAATTGAGTTTGATAAATAAATAAATTATTTAAATACATTAATAAGAACATACACATGTCTTTTATAACAGATTAAACATAAAATTTGAATTATACGGAGTACTACTTAGAGCATCCCCAATCCTTAAACTATGTTAATCGGTGGGTTATAACCCAAAAAGACAAAAAAAAAAAAAAAAAAAAGGAAAAATAAAAATGTTTCTCATGATCCATGAGTAGAGGTGTCAAAATGTTGGATCGGGCCGGCCCAGCCCAAGCCCATCGGGCTTTGACTGTTACGCGAGCTGAGCTGGCCCAGCTCGAATTTCCAACGGACCTAAAATTCCCAGGCACAGCCCGGCCGTGAACGGGCCTTCGGGCTTTTTTAGACCGTCAATTCAAATAATAAAAAAAATATAAATTTTATTTCAAAATCGTAAATTACTTTAATTAATTAAAGGAACATAATAAACAATAAAATTTTATTTTAAAAAAAATATTTTAATTAAATTAATGTCTATAAATTAATTTAAAATACTACATTCGTCCCAACAAAAGATGCAATACTTATTTTGTAAATTACAAAGGAAGTATTGCATCTTTTACTAGGACGGAAGGAGTAATAATTTTATATATTTTTATACTTAAAAATAATATTTATATACTAAAATGATAGTTAAATTAATAAATATTATGATTTTAAATTGTTTATACTAATAAATATGTAAAAATATTAAGTTTTGTTATTATTTTTAATTAAAAAATTATTTAAAAAATTATAAAATTATTGGTCGGGTCGAAACAAAAAATCGAACTAAGCCCGGCCCAAGCCCATTGGCCCGTCAGGCTTGTTGGGTCGGGCCAAAAAAGCCCAACTCTTTTTGGGCCACTTGAGGCCTAAGCCAATCTGAGTTCGGGCCGGTCGGGCTGACCCAATGGGCCATTTTAATGGATTTTTAAAAATACGGATTGAATACACCTAAATTTTAAAAGTCTATTAAAAACCTAAACTTTAAAAGTCAATTAAAATGCTGTAAACTCTTAATTGAATCCATCTTCCCTAAGTTAGATGAGCTGATGTCAAATTCTTAACACTACTTTTTTTGGTACAATTGCTCAAAATTATTATGTTAGCATACATAAGTATAAAACTGAATTTGATAAATAAAATAATTATTTAAATACCATTAATTAGAACATGTGTTTTAAAGTAAATAATTAAAATATAAATAATTTTTTGCACATAATTTAAAATACAACTTACATTAATATAATTTATTAATAAAAAATATATTAAAAATAGACATTTCAAATGAAACCTTCCCGCCGAAAACTCAATGATCAGTTGTATTGCGGAGAGCAGTAAGCTACACTAAAACGATATATACGGTCGAGGAGTCTAAACACATCGTCTCTAAGGCATTCATTTCGAGTGAAGTTGCTCCAAATGCGAAGGGGCAACAAGCCGCTGCAACGGCTTTAGCGCCACACAAAGTTGAGCAAAAGACGGGCGCAAATTAGGATCCCTGGTAAAATAGAAGCAATTAATTGATGGTCATCATTATGTCCAAGAACTGAGAGAAATATAAATTTATAACCTACATTTGCCAGCATTCCCATATTATCCTCGCAACCAGAGGATCGAGCTCCTTTGGGATGTCAAGACGGCGGTTTTGGAAACCTACTGCACCCACAACTTGCATTGGGTTCATCCCGCTCCAAGGCAATTTGAGGGTTGCAAGTTCCCATAGAATAACACCGAAGCTATATACATCGCACCTGTTTAGTTCACAAAAATAAATACAAAATTTTCTCCGGGAATAAAAATTCAATAATATATAGCATTTGCGTACAGAAGCAGATACCGGTTTCACTTACTTCTCATTTGATGGCTCATTTCGGAGGACTTCTGGAGCCATCCACTCCGGCTTTATATCCAACAAAACACCCAAAAATATATATAAATAGAAAGAATAAACAAAAAATTATGTCTTCAAGGACAACCAATCTATAACTACGCTATGATAATTATAAATGCTCACCGTTCCAGCAGTCGACTTGGACGACAAAAATGTATTGTGCTTCAGTCGTGACAATCCAAAATCACCCACCTGCATCATAATTATTTAACTAATCAACTAAATGTACTAAAATAACTGAAAATTAATAGCCGCCTGCAATCACACACACTGCTAAATTCCATTGCCAATTGAACTGATATTTTAAACATCGAAAACAACAAAAGTGCTGGACTACCTGAGTATGTGGTCCAAATTAATCAACAGTATACCTTGACATTCCAGTTGTTATCCACCAAGAGATTGGGTGATTTTAAATCACGATGAACGATTGTCGGTATGCTTGTGTGTAAGCAGTTCATGCCTTTTGCCTGACAAAAATAAACTCCAAAACTGGAAATCTAACAACTAATAGGTTAATACTAAGGAATGCATCAAAGGTTGACGTTCATACCACATCAAGAGCCATTTTTATTCTCCTACTTTCATCAATTTGACAGTGAGGGCGATGAATTATCCGATACAAGCTACCACTGGAAAACAAACAATGGTGTAGGTGTAATTGAGATTCTTCAATATTTCATCACGAGAAAGAATGATTTAAATGGGTAAGTCGGAGATTGACAGAACTCAATAAGGTTAGTTCGCGGAAGCATGTGAAGAAGAGATGACATGGGTACAAAGGATTCATGTTATCTGCTAGAAAGTATAGTAATATGTTCAAATAATAAAGCTGAGCACATAAAACAATCACAGGTAACCAAGAAATGCCCCCTATTTAGATTCTCTAATATGAGAATGCAGACACACACGAGAGAAACGCGTGTGCCCAATTACTTACTCAACCATAATCTGAACTAAACAGATTTCGAGCTTGAAAAGACTGGAAATATATACAATTGGCTAACATTTTATTTTGGATTGCGTCACTACAAAAGAAAATTTCAAACTAAAGATCCTAATATCATGTCAAAGGTGCAACCAATGGATATTTATTTCAGTAACAATCAACACAAGGTGCTTTGGATAATATTTGCACGTAAAAATCAAAATCAAAGGCAGACCCCCAAGAGCATATATCATGTATATGAGGCATACTGCATTTTAATACCCTATATGAATTCATTACAAAAAATCATCTACCACGCCATACCTCAGACTTGATTTAAGTCTCAACATCGTGCTCATCTTAATGACTTAACTACTCATGTATATCAGCGTATTTATTGCTGCCTCCAACTAAATATTTTAGCTCCATGATTAACACACCAAATCCTCGTGAATGATAATGGTAACTATCATGGTCTCAGGCCATTGCACATAGGATGCAAGACTAGACTCTTCATATAGATGTGCAAGCATAGTTGAGTCAGGATGATAGAAAGCAAGATTAATTAATTATTTATGTTTCTTTGATTAGGTCTGGGCTTTAGGGTTATGTTGGGTTGGGCTTTAGGGTTTGTTTAGTTAGTAAATTTAGCTTATAAATGCGTATGGTTAATTCTTAGGCATCGAATTATTGAAGTTTATTGGGAGCCTGGAGGCTTTGGGCAAACGGTGTTCCGTTTGATTTTTCTTTCTTCTTTGTTTTATTTATATTATTTTTCCGTTTCTAACAGTTTCTAACAATTGGTCCGACCTGCCGGATCCCGATCTCGACACCATGACCATCGCACGAACAACCACGGAAAGGCTGGACAAATTGGAATCTGATCAAGCAGCAATGAAAAAGGAGATGACGGCAGAATTTACTGCCCTCAAGACCATGTTGGGAGACATCACGCACAAGCTTGCAGCAACTACATCCATCAAATTCCGACTCGTCAAGGGGTGAAAATTCAGATACGCGGGAAGCGTCAAAACCAACTGGCCCTCCTCCTCAACTTCCCGTTTTTGACGGGACTGATCCGATCGGTTGGCTTAGTCGTGCCAACCAGCAATTCGAGATTCAATTCACAGGGTCGGAGGCGAAGGTGGCAACAACTGTGATATCGATGGAGGGATCAGCCCTCTATTGGGCAAATTGGTATCGATCACGTCGACCAGGCCTCACGTGGGAGGAGTTCTCGGCAGCTTTGGTCGCTCGTTTTGATACCAGGTTTAAAGGCAGCTCGTATGAGCGACTAGCGGACATAGAACAAACGAAGGGTGTGGACGAGTATACAACTTTGTTTGTGCAGTTGGCAAGCCAGGTACATGGGCTCTCTGATGACACTACCTTGGGTATTTCATGAAGGGGTTGAAGGATTCCATACCTAGTTCACTTAGGTTACTGCGTCCGGGAGATCTCGAAACGGCCATGGATCTAGCAAGGGATGTGGAAGATAATTTGGCGGTGCAGGCAGGCATAGTCACCGGCATCACTCGGTCGATCGACCACTCAACGGCTGCTACTTCGGCAACCTCGGAGGAGTCGACTACGCGCTCACGCTTCTCTAGTCTCACACCGAACGATATAGCCGACTTGCGAGCGAAAGGATTGTGCTTCAAGTGCCGCAAGACTTACACACCGGGCCATGAGAGAGTCTGTTCTCTCAGAGAGTTGCTTGTGGAGCCTAATGAGTCTGAACCCACCCGCCAAGAGGAACTAACAGTAAAAGAGGACGTTTTTCAACCTTGGGGACAAGGTTGATTTGAAGGGGAATTTGAAGGGGAAAGAGTTGATAGAAAGCAAGATTAATTAATTATTTATGTTTCTTTGATTAGGTCTGGGCTTTAGGGTTATGTTGGGTTGGGCTTTAGGGTTTGTTTAGTTAGTAAATTTAGCTTATAAATTGTCAGCGTATGGTTAATTCTTAGGCATCGAATTATTGAAGTTTATTGGGAGCCTGGAGGCTTTGGGCAAACGGTGTTCCGTTTGATTTTTCTTTCTTCTTTGTTTTATCTATATTATTTTTCCGTTTCTAACACAGGACAACTTATTTTCACTGCTCCTTGTGACTTTTCGTATTAGATAACTTACACCATTTAAACAATCTGGTAATTCTCTAATATACATTCTAAAACTCAAATAACCATGCAACCGCACAGTCGCTTTAGAAAAACTATATCTTACGGTGGAGAATAGAAACTGAAGATGACATCAACCAGGACATGATCTATTAGGCTATACGGTGGAGTAAGAATCTTCAACCGCTCCATTAATGACTATGAAAAAGGATAACAAGGGAAACAACAGTTAAGGATCAGCATCTTACCGAGGCAGAAACTCAGTGATGATAGAAAGGTTTGGTGGGCGAGTTACAGCACCCATAAAAAGAACTACATTTGGATGGCGTAACCTACGCATTATCCTCACCTGCGCCAAAAAATGGTGACTAAATCCCTAGAAAATAAAATAGAACCTTTACGGCATTACTCAACAATATAGCAGACAAGAAATTTCAATTAAGGTTACTCTAAGATTTCTCTTTTACACACGTCAAGTTTGCCACAAGATATCTGTGTCCAATATCATAATTCATGATAGTCAAAGAACAGTAACATTCTCGCTAACATTATATAAAGTATTAGAAGGAAGATCCTTACTTCTCTCTTGAACTCATCCAAAGCGGCACCTGAGAAATCTTGATCAAGGAATTTCTTCACAGCAACTTCCTGTTGTCCAAATAATTCATAGTCAAAAGGTGCAAACAAAGCAGCAGGTGCCATTTACTCCATTAAACGATAGATAGATCAACTCATTAACACAATTTAAACACGTTATCGAATGCGCTAAAAGCTACAGAAAAATATATTAATATCTATCAATAGCCAAGTGAAACTGATTATGTTGAAAAAAAAAATCAATATTCCCATCTAATCTAACAGTTCTATCTACCCAAATGTTTTATTATTAAACTTCAATTATGACAAAAAAAGAAGACGGCTTACGGTGCCATTCCAATCAGCATGGTAGACCTCTCCATAAGAACCTTCAGAGAGTAAAAGTGAATAGAAATAAATACCGACTGACATAAGATGTTGCAAGGAGAAAGGAAACCAACAAAATTCCTCAGGCCAGTCACACAATTATCAATATTTTTGATAGAAGTGAAAGAAAGGAAATGGGGTCAATTGAGTTTATCAACAGATGATGATGATTATATCAAGTACTTGTGTTACCTAGTCCAATCCTTTCACCAAGGACAAGATCTTCCCAAACAATTTCACATTCACCAACATCATCAATCTCTGTATCAACATAATCAAGTGAAGATCTGGTGGCACCTCCGCTTTCATTCATTTTCGTAATTAATCTTTTTTCTTTCATATTTTGCTTATCTTCAGGATGCATGTGGTCTTCATGATTAGGTTCAGTTCTGATCTTGTCAAGATCCTCTCTGCCATATTTTTCTATGCCATTTGAGCTCAAATCTTCCACAGAAGAAAATTGAGCAGGTCCACTCTCATCAGATACTAACTTTAACTTGTTACTAGACGTATTGTAGCATTTTTCTCCAGGACTAGCCAATGATATTCCAGGTAACTTGGAGGCTTTTGATGGGACGTTTGACCTTCTAGAAACTGGTGACTCGCCTTTACTAGCTCCTCGATTGTTCTTCACAAACGAACTTTCTAAAACACCATTTTCTTTTTCCATAGGGGCATCATTAAATACATGACGGTTTTTCCACATCAAGGGTGCAGGAGGCCGACTGCTGACAATGTTAGATTTTGGAAATTGTAGTTTACCAACTTCATTCGCAAGATCATTATGGGCCACAGTTTTGCCAGATCCTTGTATTTGGAAGGGGTTAAGCTCAGAAAACAGATGTTTAGGGTCTTTCACACCTTTTGGACTGTATGGAACAACATTTAGATTCATCCTTGCACCATCACCTGCAAAATTAGATCCCACACCACCTTTATTTAATGAACTTCCAATGGCCTGTGTAAGACTATGATCCAACTGATTAACAGAAGGTTCTTTGTCATGTACTCCAGAAGTCCCAACTCCATCATTAGCACTAACATCCATTGATGAAAACAGTGGTTCTGGCTTCCAAGGGGAATCTAGAAAAGAATTCTGACCAGGAAGTGTAGACGAAATTTTGGTATCACTAGCTGTATGCAGGCTGGAAACCCTACTTGGTTGTGGATTATATGACTTTAAAGGAGTATCCTTCCCACTCAGAACATCAGCTGGTATTAATGTTCCAGGGGCTCCCATGAGATCAACCAAGCACTCACTGCAACAACAAACGAAATGTTATACTTCACGTAATGCAGAATATGGCAAGTAATAAAAAATTACTCATCAAATATTAACACTGCATTCTGCATTTAGAGGTAGAGTAAGTTCCGAACTGGTATAAGCTATTCTTGGCTAGTTGAGGCATTTAGAAATACTTATCACAATTATTGCGACAATCTTTCACAATTATTATCTTTTCAAATAAAGCTCAAGTATCATGTAAAGGAGTAATTAAGAAATACTTTTGCTGCAAATAAAAATAAAATTCCTCATTAGGGAAGAAAATGTGTTTTTCCCCTTTCTAGATGATTTAATTATTCGAAAACATAAAGCTTCAAATGTTATGTTCTAGAATTAATCGAACTCAACTTGAATTTTAACAAAACAAAAACGTAAAATGTTAGGAGCTATTTATAAATTACCTGCCATCTTGTAGCTTTATAATGTTAACAGCATCATCCTCAACACCTGTGTAATGACTACCCTTCACTAGTCTACAAGGTAGTCCAACGCTATCAGCTAAGGCCTGAAATCAAGAAAATAAATAAATTACATAGTATCTCAGATGTAGCATAATCTGAAATCGAGGGCAATTAATTACATAATAAGAAAGCTTCAGGTCTAATTTTCTATGAATTATAAAAAAAAGTGTCAATAAAATTATAGCTGATCATCTAGATACGTCTTTCAAAGACATGAACTACGACGTTAATTAAGAGAAATAATACATCTTCTTAAAACATATTTTTGGTGAGGGTTTTTAAGAACTTAACTTCAAGGTTACTGACCAGCTGTTTCTAGCAACATCTGTGAAAGGCCCTAAACATCTTTGTTCACTAGATCCGCATCTTTGTTTTGTTTGGTTACTCACTGTTGTTTTGACATTTTTTGCTGATTCTGTAAAGAACTTACATTTCCCTTCTATTTAACATCAGAGTACAAGATATCTACAGCCCATGAATCAGGAACTAATTTCACCTAACTAGAAAGAGGTAGCGGAAGCTCTTCGTCATGTAAGATGAGACGTTATTTGGGAGGGCGCTACTGAAATATTCAATGACACTTCATCTATCTATTCAACGGACAACATATCCCCTATGTACTCTCAGCGTTTAAGATCTTAGGCTTGCCTTAAAAAGCAATGCACGGTGCCGTGAGAGGCCAATCCTCAGGGATCCAATAGGCAGCACAGTGGTATGAAGAGACGTCCTCAACTCCATGCTCCTTTCCATCCATTTAACCAACATCACATTTGCATCACGTACAGGGCCACCCAGGTGCTCTGTAACAAGTTCAGCTAGTCTCTGTATAAGCAGAGCAACTTCAGATGTAGGGCAGTCTAAAACACAGCAGTGTGCTATCTGCATCAACTCCTCCAAAGCAGGGTCTATTTTTCTGTTAACCGTTACAACCTCGTAATCAGATCCCCCAGTCTTGATTTCAAGATCAGTAAGAGAAGGCATATTCCCTCGAACTGCTGGATCCCCAGATAGGTTATATACATCATAGAAACCATCCACCACTCTCTCCTCAAAATCAAGGACACCAAAATTCTGTGAAAGATACGAGGGAAAAAACAAGCAGCGTTAACAGAAATGTAAGTGCATTATTATCCAATCAATGAATTACCGTAAGAGAAATCAGAAGTATATAAAACATTGATGCAATACACTAGAACTATCATATATCTTATCTTGCCATTCCCATGGCCACTGTGTCCTCCTCTCACTCACACATCTAACACATCCCAAATCCCCCACAAGGATGAGGATGTGTTCGTTTCCCAAAGAGCTGACTCCACCAATTGAGCAAAGGATATAATTTGAAATTTATTTATTTGAGCAATTTATATTGAACTTTAGGGCCTAGAAGATTCGCATATGACAAATCCTAATGCCACCTCTTTGGTCACGATTATAATCGAAGAAAACAAGCTCTCTTTAATAGCATAGGTTTCCTATCTCCATCGATAAACGGCATAAATTAAAAGAATAATAGAAAATAAGCAGGCCTATCTCCATATACTACTTATCACATTATACACTTCATTCAGCCCACTTCCCACCCCTCTTCATCAGAGCAACGAAAATTGAGAGAATTGCTTTACATTAGATACGCTCATCAGTATACTTTGTGTACAGCTCCCATAGTAAAATGATTCAGAGAGAAGGAAAATTAAGCTCCCAATTTTATTTTATTTTAAAAAGCAAATTGAAACTGACCCAGTAGCGGTGCGATAACAAGTCGGCAGCTGCGGTGCTGTTTTCAGTGGTGCGGGTCGTGGATTTGATCGGATCAATCTGGGCAGGGCCCTGACCCGACGATGACGCGCTTAGAGCCAAGGCCAACTGGACCTGGTACTCCTCCTCGGATGCGTAATAGTCCTGCTGTTGTGGATGGTGCGAGCTATTGCTTTCGTTGCCGGTATTACTGTGCGCGGCGGAGGGGGTGGCCGGGGAAGAGGGAGCGGGGCGGATGTCGGAGATGGCGGGAGATTGAGGTGGCGGTGGTTGGGGGGTCTCGTTGGAACGGTTGGGATGGTGGTGAAGCTTCTTGAAAATGTGTTTCATCTCTTCTTCTTCACCGATTCTATCCCCGACTGATATTTACCTTTTTTTTCTTTGCGATAATTTTCAATAAAATAATTTCCAACCGACGACTATCAGTCCCCCACAGAGAGAGAGATGGAGGGAGGGAGAAGGCGAAGGGAAAGTTGGGGAGTAGACAAAAGTGAAAATGCGGTGCTGGCGTTGGACTTTTTTTTTTAATTGTTGCGACTTATTTTAAGATGTTAATTTTAAATTTATAAATAAAGTGTTTTTTGAAAATATTACAAAAATAAATTTAAAAAACTTATAAGCTTAAACAAATACCCAATTAAACTGTTGTGACTTGTGATTATATGTCACTCAGCAAGAAATTAAAAAAAAAAACATACTCCCTCCCGAGTAGGGATGTCAATCGGGTCAGCCTACTCAGTTTCGGGCCAACCCACTCGGGCTATCGGGTTACTTCGGTTCGGGTTTATCGGGTTGAAATTTTTTCAGGCTATAAATTTGTAGTCCTAACCCTAAAATCTTCGATCTCGGGCTAGCCCGTCGGGCTGGAAAAAATAATATTATATAATAAAAAAATTAATTTTAATACCAAATTAATTTTAATATTAATAAAATATTAATATTTAATAATTATTATTATAATTTTAATATTTAAATTGCCCAAATTATCAAATATTCATTCAATAATATTTAAAATTGTAATTTTAGTTGATAATTTTATTTTATTTGAATATATTATTTTATTTATTTAAAATATTTCTATAAATAAATAAAATAAATTATAATATATTTAAATACATCGGGTTGTCGGGCTAGCCCACGGTTTATCGGGCTAGCCCACTCGGGCTATCGGGTTATTTCGGTTCGGGCTGAAATTTTTTCGGGTCGAAAATATTCGACCGTAACCCTACATTTTTTCGGGCGGGCTTCGGGCTAGTCCACCGTTTCGGGTTGGATTGACATCCCTACTCCCAAGTCCCAACCATAGAAATAGTCACACTTCATTTGTATTTTGTGAAAAAAAAAACATACTAGTATTTTTTTATTTTTTTTTATCATGCAAACCATAATTACATTTTATGTAAAATGTAAATATTGCAATGAAAAATCATAAAATATAATTAAGTATTAATAAATACTTCTATTAATAAATCGGATAAATCCGGTTCGGACCGGATTTTAGCGGTTTTTAACCGGAATCGGACCGGAAACCGGAATCTTACTTTTAGTCGAACTGAAAAATCGATCCGAAATTTTACCGACCGAACCGAATCAACCAGTCCTATTTCCGATCCAGACCATTTTATAAACACCCCTAATGAAAAATCATAAAACATAACTAAAGAGAGAAGAAAATCTCGATTAGTTGAATGATACTTTCTAAAACTCTTACCAATAGTTATATTATACATTGAAAATAAAAATATATTTTAAGATTTGTAAAAAAATAACACAACTACTGTATATGTATATTAAATAATTCAATCAATGTTTATCTCAATCATATATACTTATTTGTTAAATATCAATATTTTTTTAATTAGGGTTGAACCTTATTTACAAACTTACAGTAGAAAACTATGAACTTAAATAATGTTGTTTAATTTTTATTTATTTATCTTATAAAAACGTAAAAAACACAATATTCAACAAAAATATTTCTGTGAATGAGGCGTATGGTAATTTGCCCTAAAAAAAATAAGAAAAAGCTATAAATATTCTAAATAAACATAATTATTTGTATATGTACATAAATATGACACGCGACCTGCGCTGCGTAGCGAGTGCATCCAAATCAACGATTTGAAGACTCGGTGAAACCAGAAATCGCAGACAACACAAGGTCAATTCATTTCCGACTCCGACATTCCCCTCTCCACACACTCGGAGTATATATATCAACGGAGATCGTTGAAGTAGCAAGTCAGAGGAGATGGGGGTTCCTGCTTTTTACCGGTGGTTGGCAGATCGGTACCCTCTGTGTATCGTCGACGTCGTGGAGGAAGAACCGAGGACGAATGAAAGCGGTAGGCCTTTGCCGGTCGACGTGTCAACTCGAAACCCTAACGGAGTTGAGTTTGATAATCTGTATCTGGATATGAACGGCATTATCCACCCCTGTTTTCACCCGGAAGGCAAGGTAACTGTATTTTTTTCAGTAATTGCTCATTTCTTCAATTACTGATGTCATACTAGTGTGCTGAGGAATTTGAACTAATGAGATTAGAAATACCGGAAGCAGCCGTAACTAACTGAAAAAAGTGCTGTATTGAAGGAGCAATTGCTTACATTGTGTATACAGATGAGTTTGTCTGTGGCCTGCCTGGTTATGCTTTCTTGAGTCGAGAAGTTTTCGTGGTGCAAAACAATTTATATTGAATGACTGATATCCGAGTTGATCTGGTTAATTTTATATCATCCTCCAGCTTCAAGATTATAGATTTCCTACACAGCAACACATACATTGGAATGATGTTATCCCTTTTACCTGAGTGTTTATCCATGATGAGGATTGTAGTTTTTTTGGACAAATTTGTAGGAAGTAGCCAAATTGATTTTTCGTGGTGCTTCAGTAATTGATTTTGACTAGCCATATGACAAAGCTGATTGAACACTTTGGTTCTGTTTATCATCCATTTATGAGTTCATGTGGGTTAGTTGCAAGGCACAATAAAATGAAATGGGAATCACTTAGTTGTTACATTCTTCCTCCTAGCTTCATAGTACTTGTATTTTTGTGGCTATTACCACCAATTAATGTTTTATTTTCGTTGATGCAGCCTGCACCTACTACTTACGACGATGTATTTAAATCAATTTTTGAATACATTGACCACCTCATGTCGTTGGTTCGCCCAAGAAAAATCCTTTATATGGCAATTGGTAAGCCCCTTTAGTTAAGAGGGTGCTTGGTTGGGGGAATGGGAAATGGAATTCAAAGTTGGTGCTTTGTTTTGCACAAATATCACTTTGATTTCTCTTTTATTTTATTTTGGGAATTAAACATACGATTTATACCCCCTAAAAATAGGGGGGGAGGGGTTATTGAACCAGTTAACCCCTACAATCATTCCAATTCCCATTCCTCACTAATTTACCAAGCACCCCTGAAAATTTATACAGGTAAGATGGTTGAACTTAGCATCAAACCCCCTTTTACGTTTCACAGACGGTGTGGCTCCTAGGGCTAAAATGAACCAGCAAAGATCTCGCCGTTTCAGGGCTTCTAAGGATGCTGCAGCAGCCGTATGTATTCTTTATATATGAAAGATTTGAATAGTGTACGATGTAAATTTTGGCGGTCCAAATTAGTAATTCAAGAACTCCTCATGTCAGGAAGCTGAAGAAGAAAGATTGAGGGGAGAGCTTGACAACGAGGGGGAAAAACTAATGCCTAAAGAAAAGACTGAAACATCCGATTCAAATGTCATCACCCCTGGCACTCCATTTATGGCAGTACTCTCTGTAGCCCTCCAATATTATGTACATTGTAGGTTGAATCATGTGCCTGGATGGCGCTTTCTCAAGGTTGGTTATAATCACCTTAAAAGAATTTTCAGTTCTGTTTTGATCTTAATATATTTATGAGTCTGCATTGGGTGATTATTGAAGGTAATTCTTTCTGATGCAAATGTTCCTGGGGAGGGCGAGCACAAAATTATGTCATATATACGTTTACAACGTAACATTCCTGGTTTCAATCCAAATACTCGGCATTGTCTATATGGTTTGGTGAGGACAAGGAAAATTTTGAAATCTTCTTACTTGTCTCTTGTTCCTTTGTCTTTTTCTCTTGTACATGTACGTAATTTTGTGCGTGTGTGTGCATTTGAATTACCATGTCCTAAAACTATCATCCATGCATGTTTAAATAGGATGCTGACCTGATCATGCTTGCACTAGCTACGCATGAAATCCACTTCTCAATACTGAGGGAGGTAAGTCACTATTGTAACTCGACAAAAGTTACAAATAAGCTCAACTTTTCAGTATTAAGGAAATGTATAACTTTTGGCCTTTTCCTGATCTTGCAGGTCATTAATCTTCCTGGGCGTCAGGAAAAATGTTTCCTCTGCGGTCAAGTTGGTCATTTTGCTGCTGATTGCCGTGGGGGAAATGACAAAAATCAAGATGCTAGTGGGAAGCTTATAGATGACATTCCTATTTATAAGAAGAAATATCAGGTGGTGATTCTCTGATGATTTACACTTGTTTGCTCTTACTGTCTCGATGTTGTCTTCTTTTACACCCTTGCTATTAAATCTTCTCCTAATATATCTATGTCCTGTTGTCAGTTTCTAAACATCTGGGTTTTGCGAGAATATTTGGGGTATGAAATGGATATCCCAAACCCACCATTTGAAATTGAGTTCGAGAGGCTGGTGGATGACTTCGTGTTTCTCTGCTTTTTTATTGGCAATGACTTTCTTCCTCATATGCCCACACTGGAAATTAGAGAGGTATTCAATAAGTTGAATCTAATGATTGTCTGTTCTTCTATAGAAGCATATACATAGAGATAACTAGCTGTTTCTATCAAATCTCTTATTTTATATCTTTAAGTTTTATGTTTGATAGGGATTTTCTACCTCCGTTACAAATATTATGTTCTTTATTTTCACCTCTTAATGCTGTAGGGTGCTATAAATTTACTCATGACTGTATATAGAAGGGAGTTTGCGGAAATGGGTGGTTATCTTACTGATGCTGGTGAGGTAATATCCATCCTTTTCACCAAGATTATACCTTTTGCAATAGAAGATGTTATTATTGATTTTCTGTTTATGCACATGGAAGTAAATGTTCATTGACTACATAATTTGTAATGAATGCTATTCTATTTCATCGGCTTCTTTATGTAAATGCACGACTGAACCATCGTTCCCCATACTCTTCGCATTTGTCATACTTGCAAACCCTGTTGACCGAAGTGGCGAAGTTTAAAAAAAATAAATGAAATATTTGTGGACTGACTGAATTGCCATCACTTAAATTTACGGAATGTGAAATATGCTGAAAACTCAATTCATTAGAGGGAATGCACTTTTGGTTAGCTCATAATCTCTTCCTCAAATTCCGAATTTGAATGTATCTCAGCCAGACTGATTTATTGGTTTAGGTCATCACTGTTCTTTCTCTCTTTGTTGGAACATGGTTGTTATTGCATCATGCCATAGATGATATTGTACAACATAAATGACCTTTATTAAATATTAATACATCCAGATCATCCACGTAATCACACTATTAGTATTCTGTTGAATGTGCTGGTGAGTGGTGGGGACTCGGGTTGTTGATGAAGGGATAATATGGGCTGACTAGTCTAATTAAGCAGTATATACAGAAAAATAAGTGTGGCATGTTATTTTGCTAAGGGTCGACTGACAACCAAAATCTTAGATTATTTTTTGAAATCCACTCCTTATTCAAGTGTTTCCTTACGCTGATGGTTTAAAAATCTTTCATGCTTGTAACCGTAATTTTCTTTAGATGCTGATTGCCGGCCTGTCTTTGGTATATCATAAACTATAATACTGTGAAAAAATGTAGGAGTTTGAGTTAGGAATTTTCCAAATAAGAGGTTTTGCTATATTGCAAGACAAATATGATGCAACTAACTCATATAGTTAGAATGTGATGGGTAAAAGTGTAAGATGAAGAAATGGCTCATAATCCATATAGAATACATTATCAATAGATATAATTTTATTTTTCATTGTATTATGTTTTTCATTTTTTTTCTTCTCAAATTTAGGTATTCTTGGATCGAGTGGAACACTTTGTTCAGGCAGTTGCGGTGCATGAAGATCAAATTTTTAGGAAGAGAACCCGCCTACAGAAGGTAGTCCGTTCTTTCAATCTAGTTCCCTCCTCCTTGACTATGATATCTGCTTTATTCTAATTTCAGAATGAATCTTGATGCTACAACCACAATTACACCTGCTGATATTTTTTTTTAAATGTATAATTATTTGAACAAAATCTTTTTGTATTATGGATGTGTGATAAAAAACAAAGCATGGAATTACTAGACAGACACAATTCTATGGTATCTGCTTTATTCCTATTTCAGAATGAATCTTGATGCTACAACCACAATTACACCTGCTGCTATATTTTTTTTAAATGTATAATTATTTGAACAAAATCTTTTTGTATTATAGATGTGTGATAAAAAAAAAGCATGGAATTACTAGACACACAATTCTATGCACCACATATGCTTCGTATTTAGTCTATTCAGTGTTCCAAAAAATGCTAGGCGCTAGCAGGTTAGTGACCCGGCTCCTAGCGCCTAGGCTGATCTAGATATATTTTTATTTTTGTGATTAATTTCATTAAAAATCATTAATAAAAGTGTCAATAAGCAAGTTATTAAAATAGAACCATGAAACTATGGCTTAGTGGCCAAATAACAGCAGAAGTCGTAGGCCTAAAGCATGTAATCCGCCATACACAAATAAGAATGTGAATTGCAGCATCTTTATTTTAATATTTCCTGCTTGGGTTATAGCTCGCCTAGACTCCGGCTGGACCCCTAGACTCCAACCCGCCTAAGCTGAAATCGAAACGGTAGGCAGCCGCCTAAGCCGTTTTTTAGAACACTGGGCCTATATATTTTGTTTGGAAAACCGAAAATTGAAATTATGATTTTTAATGGAAAACTGAAAAATGAAATTATGATTTATCAGTTTGTGTGCCTTTTTGCCCCTCCAGATTTATTCCAAACCATTGTCTTGATGCCTTTGGTTTAGTGTAATGGCGGATATCTTTATCCCCAACATCAACTTTTCTTGTTCTTTTTTAGGAATGTTTCCCTGTTCCATTAGTAAATATTTAAGATAACGTCTGAACTTTCTTACGTGGCGGATATCTTTGAGTTTAGTGTAATGGCGGATATCATTATCCCCAAAATCAACTTTTCTTGTTATTTTTAGGGATGTTTCCCTGTTCCATTAGTTAATATTTAATATAAAGTCTGAACTTTCTTACATGTCGATGCACTATTTGTCTTCAACTGGAGCTTTATGTCCTGGAAACTTATAGCTACTGCTTTCACATTTTTTCCATTATTTTTCAGGCCTATGAGAATAATGAAGATATGAAACTCAAAGCAAGAGGGGAGGAGCGTCAAGAGCCGCATACTTTAGCAGGAGACAAGGTGCTTCTTTACTTTAGTATAAATTGCACTCCATGACATTAGCCAGTTAACTTAGTCACATGTGCATTTATTGTCTGTCAACCTCATAGAAATTCTACATACAGTATTTTGATTTTCTGTACTACAGTATATAGGGCAGAGTCCATGCCTAGTTCATACTTGGCAGTCAAACAACTAAATTTCCAATGGCATTTTTGATATTCAAGTACACTGAATCAAACAGTATTCTAATTTCTAACGAGCAAACTTAAGTGCAAATTTTATTGAATCAGGATTGTTGAAAAAATTGAATATGATGTTCAATCAATTTTATTAACTTTATTGCACAACAAATTACGCAGCAATATGTGGGCACTGGCAGAGATTTAATTATTTTATCGTTGGTGTATTATTAGTTGGAAATATTTGGGTTTACTGAAACTGGCATGTAGTTGGATAATTTCTTACTGTATAGTAAGGTTACCTATATTTGGATAGAGATATTATTAATCTTTTTTTTAGGGATATTCTTAATCTTAAGTGACTGTTATTAATTTTTCGAACTTATAATCTTTTCAGGTGAAGTTAGGGGAGCATGGATATAAGGAAAGGTATTATTCTGAGAAATTTGGTGCATTGGAGCCAGAGAAGATCAATGAAGTTAGAATGGACGTGGTAAATACAAAAATCACATTAATTACATTAATCTTTTACATGGTATTAAATGGGACTGTCTCTCTTTGTTTTTAAACGACAAATTGCCTCATAATGTTAACTTTTGCATTTCCAAGGGAATACGATTGCTTCATGAAAAAACAATATGCTCACTTTTCTGTACTAATGCATGCACACCCTACATTTGGCTTCATATATACCATATGATATAGATTTGCAATAGATTTAAAGAAAAATTATTTTAGGAATATAAACATGAAAATCAAAAATTAATTAGTAATCTATCAGTCCATTTGTTTTGATAGAACAGTGTCACTAAAGTACCGGTTGAACTGGTAAAAACCTGGTACACCAGTTTGGGTGTAAACAGTTTTGGACTTACGATTGCGTTTTGTTTATCTACTCTTATTGTATAACTTATTAACTTGTAGGAGTATTACCTTATTTGTACGGATATTTTGAATATTAGGAGATATTTCATAAAACATATTTTAAATTATCTTTCTTTCTTTATATATTGACCAATAGTAAATAATGAGTAGTATGTTTTTTATTTTATAATATATCAAATATATATTCACACACACACACAATTATATCCATTTGACAATGGTTAAACAAGTGAACCATCGAACCTATAACTTCACCGGTTGTTGACCGGCCCAATTCTGAAAAGCCTTGGTAGGTAGCATGTTTTGAGCTTAGAAATCTGTAAAATGTGAAAAAAACATTGTTTTTCGGGCCTGATATTTTATGATTAAACTGATTTGACTTTACTAAATCAAACTGAATTTCTGATATATGCAACGAGTAAGAAAATCATGTTTTTTTATTAAGTAAATTAATTTTGTCATCCATTTTCCTGGTAATGGAAAAAGGCCAGATCAGTTAAGTTCTCATACATAGGGTGTTCAAGTAACTATGCCAGACCTTTGATGGTGCCTATGTAATTATTCGTATGATGTCTTACCAATATATGAACATAATTTCTAAAATATAAGAAGCTAAACCATGTTAGCATTTCCCAAATCCGCCTACCTCCTCCCCCCCCCCCCCCCCCCCCCCCCCCCCCCTAATATAGATCACTACTGCTATTTAGGAGGAGGATAACTCTTCATCATTTTTGCAGGTTTTGAAGTATGTGGAAGGGTTGTGTTGGGTTTCTCGCTATTATTACCAAGGTGTCTGCTCATGGCAATGGTGTGTTATTATATCCTCTCTACAGAAGTAAAAAAGTTTCATACTTTCATTTGCTTTATCATTGCATATAATGATGCATGTGGATTATGATTCAGAGATGTATACAGTTTATGAATAACTAGGGCTGTTATTAATCCTTCAAACTGGTAATGGTCGGTTAGCAAAGAAAATACATGGCAGGACACTTTTGATATTAGAGGTGATCAGCATGTCATTTGATCTCTTCCTGAGAGTCAAAGAGAAAAAACTAATAAAATAAAATAAAAATCATTTTTGTGTATCTTTGGTAAAAATCATTTTTGTGTAAGGTAGTTCATTTCAAATGAAAATGTTGTCTTGATTGTTGTGTCATAGGGATTACATTGAGAACTTTTGGGGAATTCAATATTCATAATGTAGCTTATAATATTAATATTATGCTCCAGGTACTATCCATATCATTATGCACCATTTGCATCTGATCTTAAGGGCTTAGCTGATTTGGAAATTACATTTTTCCCTGGGGAGCCATTTAAACCCTTTGATCAGCTATTAGGAACCCTACCAGCTGCAAGGTACCTGAATTTTATTGGTGTTGAGTTGCCACGGATGATTTATATTCTTTGTCGAAAAAATCATAATTTTATTGGTGTTGAGTTGCACTGAATTTTATTGTTTCATTGGTAGTTCTGCTGCTCTTCCTGAAAGATACAGAAGGTTGATGACAGATTCTGCATCACCTATTCTTGATTTCTACCCCACTGGTATTATCAGTCGTTTGCTAAAGCTTGCTTATTTTTCTGTCAATTTCCTAGACATAATTTTAGTTCCTTTCTTTGTCAGATTTTGAAATAGACATGAATGGGAAGCGCTTTGCTTGGCAGGTAACTCTAGTACTTCACCATTATTTACTTGGATGATCAATAATACTTGATATTAGTTAACTATTGAAAAAAACTTTACTTTTAATTTGCAATAGGGTGTGGCCAAATTGCCATTCATTGATGAGAGAAAATTACTCGGCGAGACAAAGAAGCTTGAGTTTACCTTGACGGTATGAAAGATGCATAATCTTCTACTAGGATCTTTTATTTTCTCATATGAAAGTAACAACCTTTCATAGAACTGTGCTGAACCAATCATACTGATTTTTATTGAAGCGGTTATCTTCCTATTCAATGGTTTAAGCCCCCTTCAATGCGCAATAAAAAAAAACTCAATTTATTTCAAAAAAGTGGGAACACAATAACTGGTCTGAATTTGATTGTTATTTTGTTCATGTTCTGTCTTTTGTAGGAGGAAGAGCGATTTCGAAATAGTAGAATGTCTGATTTGCTATATGTTCATCCTCATCATGCTTTGGCTGCTCAAATTAACTTTTACTATCATCTTTTTAACTCGGAAACATTGCCATGGACAATTGACAGTAATGCAAGGTTGGTTATTTTGTATGTTTTGGTGAATCTTGCCTGTACTATTTCCCCTTGCTTGTTCTTTCATGTGTTCTATTTCTTATCTCGTTCAGTGGTGGGATGAATGGATTCATGTGGTTGACTCAGAGGAATGGCTTGAAGAGAGAGATACATTCTCCCATTAATGGATTTGAAGCCATCATGAATAATCAAGTTCTGTAAGTAAATTGAAGACTTACAAATCATATTATTGAATATCCAACAGAAAGCAAGTCAGTTTATCAAATCTTGCAGCAATATTACCTATCTTAATCCAGCACCACATGCTCACATTCCAAAGCCCCCTGAAGGTGTAAAAATGCCTGATAAGGTATGTAATATTCATGGGTTTAATGATTTGCACTCGTGGTTACAAGAGAATATTAACATGAGGAAAATTCAAAACTTTTGCTTGTTTGCACTGAAATCCTCAATTACATAAAAGATAAAGCCTTGAAGATCTAAACAAATACCAAAATCTTCAAATCTTCATAAAAGAATTTTAAAACACTGCATGTTAGAAGGTGGATGGAGCCGTTCTATAAAATTAATTTTATTTGATATGGCACTTTGCTTAACCATTTATATGCTCTATCAGCCCTAGAATATGATTTAGTTTCAAAGATGTCAAATTGCTTTATTTGATTTGCTTTCAGTAATTTGCATTCTAGATGGAAGAGGGAATAAAAAATTGTGACAAATTTGATCAATTTTGAACTGAATTTTTGGAAACGTGGTTGCCCGCCCCAATTAACTTTAAAAATAACATATTTTTAATGTTATTTCATTATAGCCATCTTCTTTATTTTCTGAATGCAGATTTTAAAACCTATAGACATTAAACCATTGCCAATATTATGGCATGAAGATCATGGACGTGGAAGGAATCAGTTTGGGAATCAAAGGTATCAGATATTGTACCTAAATGATAGTCTTTTATTCTTGCTCGTTTCTTCGTATTTCTGAACAAGATTACAATAGCTTTTTAAGATCCCTTGCTTTGGTTACTTGTCCTGCTTATATGGGTTGACTGTATTTTACAGACCACAAGTATCGGGTGCAATATCTGGTCCCTTATTGGGAGAAGCTGCTCATCGTCTGGTTCACAATACACTGAACATCAAGTCTTCAGAGAGGACGTATTCACGCAATTTCCAGGGAAACCATGCCGTAAATAGGATGAGGCCAGCTGGACCACCTGGCTATGAAAGGGGCCCCATTTCCCCTTCAAACCACCATGATCATCCTTACAGGCCAAGATCAGCTGGACAATCGTATGACCGAGTAGCTGGTCGATATGGTTACAATGAACGGGGATATAATAATAATGATGATCCGAATTTGCTTTATGGATCCTACACTCAGTCTCCAATGGGTGTTGCTGGTAATTATGGTGTCTCCCTAAATGATACACAGAGGAACAATCACACTTTTAATGCTGGAAATAGATATACATATCAGGAGCAACAACATCGTGACCTTAGAAACGGTATGTCTGCTTTGACCATTGAAGGTGGTTCTAGAAGCAGGCCACGCGCAGAAATATCTTCAATTTTACCATCTCAACTGCGTCCCCAACTTTCACAGAACAATGGTTCACTTCCGTCACCACCTCCTACATGGATGTATCCTAGACAACAACAGCCTTTAGTTGCTACTGGGAATGAGAGACAGGCAAAGATGGCCTACCAGGTCAAAAATAAGGCAGGACAGAATTATGTGGAGGATTCGGAAATCCAGCAGTGATGGACTTTTCGTGTAATATCTGTGTATCCATAAAATGTTGTTGTACAATTAAGCAAATGGAAAGGTGAAAGTTCCATTTCCAATGTGGGCCTTACTAGTCCCTCAGACGTGTGTTTCGTGCACTGAGAAGTTGTGCCGGACAGCATAAACTACTGAGTTCAAGATATGATTCACCCGTTCCCATCCACGGAGCCCGGATGTTGCAAAGGTTTACAAACAACAGTTGATGCTCCACATGGATTCACTTTTATTTGAGCATTTTGAAATTCTCCGTTTCTGCTTAGTTTAATTGCACTCATTTACATGCGTTGTGATGACCCAACCTACTTGTTTAGGCACTGGAAACCACATTTTTCGGAGGAAACAACTTTCACGTTACTTGTTATACTATCGAATCAATTTCGTAAACTTTGATTGGATTCCATTTTGAGTTGGTTTTTGAAGCTTCATAGATATTTTTTGCCTGTAATCTCTCGATGTAAATGTAAATGTTGCGTATATCCGTTTTGGAGAGGTAGGTACATGTTTTCAGATTGTCCCATGTTCCATAAACGTGATATTTTCGATGAAGAACACACAAGAAATTATATTCTTGAGTGATTTAATCATGTCCTAAGTTATTCACAATCATATCATTTTACTTGCATATTCATAGTCGGTATTTATGTGTGAAATAATTTGTGCATTTTTTTCACCATAATCAAATAATCATTCCAACAAAATGTTACATCTGTTCAAAAAGAAACAATCACAGCTTATTCAACTATACACTGTAAATTTAATATATGAATATGCATATACCACCAGGTTTATTTAAAGTTAAAGTACTTAAAAACTAACTGTCCAGCTCTATTCTTAGTTAATCTTGTTGGCATTGTTATTGAGAGCGTTAGTTTGATTAAGCCTCGCTGCAGCCGCAACAGAGGCCGCTACCCCTCCCGGGCGGGTACAGAGGTTCGGGTCGTTCCTCAGCTCTGCCCCTATCACCCCTTCCGCATCCCTACGAGTCACCGCTTTATCCGATGGCAGCTTTGAACTCGCATCCTGCAAACGCACAAAGGTTGTTATTTTTCTGTTATTTTTTCAGTTGTGAAATGTGCACATTAATTACCGAAAGAATTTCTCCGAGCTTTGTCTTGTCCTCGTCTCTCGGAAGGCGAGCGTTTCGAGTGGCTGCAGATTGGGCGGCGGCGGCAACTCCACCTGGGACGATGTTAGTGCGCCCTGTCGCCCTCACCTCTGCCGCCTGAATCGCAGCCGCATCGCTGTAGTCGACCGGCCTGTTCCCTGCTGTCAGGGCCGTTGCTTCGAGTGCCTCGCCGATGGTGATCTCTCCTCGCAGTTGCGAGCCGAGGGGCCCACCACCAGCCCCGGCGCTGCTCGATTGGTTATTATTATTATTATTATTACTGCTCTCTTGCTTCACCACCTTCACTAATTCATGATACTGTGTTAGCTAGATATATTATGTGAAAATCTAAGTGTATGATTGTATTTTAAAGTAAAAAAATAAGTAAAATTATTTCTTTTTTGGGGTATGAAGATATATGTGGGACAATCTGAAAAGAAAAGTGCGAAAATATATATGAGACAGAGGAAGTATAATATTGTAGTTTTAACTACAACCTGGAGGCCAATGGGTTCTGTCTGCAGGTTAGAAGATATCTCATTCGAGGCGGCTTTGATGCTCGTTTCAACGTCCACCTGACAACAATCTTGAGGCTTAAGCGGCTGTTCTTGACTCATTCTTTCAGCTTGTTAGAATAGGTTAATAATGGATATTGATGGATGAAATGAGAAACTATGTATGCATGGGAGTATATATATATATATGTGTAAGGTGGATGGTGGACAATGGAAATTCAAGGAGAGACAAATGCCAAAAATATCTCTTGGGAATGGATGGAGTTGGGACCTGGTCTTTCTTTGGATGAGTGAATTTAGGAGGATGTTTCTTTTGAGTTTTTAGTAAGTTTGTATAGACATGTCCCAATAGATAATACACTTCATTTACAATCATATAAATCTTCAAAACAATAAATTTGACGTTTCTTTTTTACACGAAAATTAAGAAATACTAGTATTACCTCTATTTCAACCAATTAGAACTAATTATGCATTGTTTTTTTATAAATTACAAAAAAAAAAAGGTACATAAATTACATTCTCAACTATTTCAGCTGATTGTTAGCTCTGTTGGTCATTTGAGGTACTGAATTGAACTGACCATCATTTGAGGTACTGAATTGAACTGACCACTACATTGGCTGGGGTTCATTTCAGTGGGTTTGAAACTTTGAACTATGGAATTTTTTAAACGATACTCTCCAATTGACCTAGATAAAAAAAACTTATTTCAGCTTTAATTTTTTTTAAAGTACAATATATTTCAATGAACAAGGGAAAAAAAATTGTCTTTAAGGCGAGCAATCATTTTACTAGGAAATAGTAACACATTTCATACATGATCCTATACAGTTACTCAACATTTCTCACTTTTCGAGTTCACTAGTTTGTAAACATTTTAATCGGCGGCACCTACAAAATATCCTTAAAAATAAGTGTAATTTTTTTTTGTTAAAAGTTGAACATGGTTTTGCTTCCGATTTACGAGAGATTACTACAAGGTCAACTACAAGTTGCCTGAAGGGAAAAGACTCATCATTGGTCCTCTTCTGGCTCTTCTTCCTCCTGGAGAAGGTTTTCTCTGTTGTCATGAGCCCAGAAACCGCGTACATCAATAAGCATGCTTGCAACTGTCCCACCTTGTTTGCAGCCAAGTAGATCAGCAAGTGTTATAGTCAGTAGGTCAGCGGGTTTCACCATGTCCCAGATCTCGTCCCTTACATCCTCAATACAAAGCTCATAATTCCCACCTTCGATCCATTTCTGGTGAACATCCCTGTTTCAAAATGGGAAAATTTATCTCGTTAGTTTTGACTTGAGATTTACAATGTCAAAATAAAAGGTCTCAGGCTCGGAATGCATGTATCTGGCAACTTGAGACTTGTAGATCTTGCTCAAGATCCACAAGAACGTATTGCAGCAGCTTTTTGTAGGAAGATCACATCAGAAAACATTCGAAGACATTGAAGTTACCCTTCTTTACTTCCGCATCAATATTAGCTTGAACGATGGTTTCAAATGAAGTAAGTACGTATCAAACCTGAATAGTGTATGAATATCAGCGGTAGTGAGGAATCCCCTTCCATGAAGGTCAAGACACCTAAATAAATATGTTAGCCCTTCGGGAGTATCTTTGTTCTCCAGGGCTAGAACAAAGTCAAGAAAACTGTCAAAGTCCATCTCCCTAGCATTACCACCTCCACCTTTTCCGCGTCGGACATGCTCATCAAACACTGCATTAGAGACAAACAGTAATGTTTGACAGTTAAAAGACGGCATAGACCATTTAGTAAAATGGTAGGTAGGATATATGTAACTTGGAAAGATAGCACGAATGGTGAACTATATTCTCCTAATGATAAGTCCAATTAAAGAGAATTATCCACAAATATAACCGAGTCTTGGTCAGGTTTTACCTCTTTCAATGAAAATATCAGTCAATGTCCCATCTGCATAATCTCGAATTTCTTGTTTGCTCAGTGATCCATTCATATCCTTATCAAGAGCAAGAAACATATCTGGAAACACGAAGTTTAGTAATTAAAAGCTAATGAAGCTGAAACGAGCATCCAGAACTTCCATAGCAATTTCTTCTTACCTTCCAGAAACACAAATCAATAGTAAATTAAATATATAATTAAGAATACTTAATTGTTCAAACATTGCACATATTCCATTTTGATTCTTTGAGGATCATGTCATTCTAGAATAGAGAGAAGAGAGAATAAAATGAAATTATGAAACAAGTGCAATGTTTGAACTAGTATTGTTAAGCTGCAACATAAATTGAATGATGATGTTCATGGTTTATTGACAAATTTAAATGATGTCAGGATATATGCAAGTTTTATTGCCTATCAGGAGTAAGAATAAAAAATTGTCCCATCAAGGTAAGATAGTGAAATGCTAAAATCTAAACAAATAAAAGGATGTGATTATATTTAATTAAAATTATACAAGCTCATTGATGAGTATGCCACTTATGTGATATTTGAGGGTGGGAATGTTTTGCTTTGAATAATAAGAACATCACCATGCCCTTTTATAACATGAGATGATGCCAAAATGTGATGAGTTTCATAAATGAATATCTCATGGGTGAATGATTTATCCCGAAGATAACATGCAAGAAAAATGGGTGAATCATTTAAATGCTCTCAACTTATATAGACAATCCAGATTTTTGTAAACAACATTTAAGTGAGAGAAAAATGCACAAATCAAAAACTTAAGTGGAAGAACTAACCACATATGCGTTGAGCAGATGTCAGTGAGAACCAATTTTCAGCTTCAGTATCGGTAGCTTCTTCCTCACTTTCCTAGTGTAAATGACAAATAGAAAAACAATCATATTCCAAAATCCAAATGGATATGCCAGATAGGAAAATAAGCAATACAAGGCCAAAGAATTTCCAACTGCTTGAAATAATTGTTAGATAAAGGCCACGGTTAGACTAAAACAAATCTCAAATTCATTCCACCGGGAAAAATGAGATTGCCTATGAAAATTACAGAAAATGCTTTATTCATTCATTCTCACTTCTCTTCTCAATTATACACAAGTTTTCCAGAAAAAAAAGCATTGCTACTAATTTCCCAATTCACCCACTAACATATTTCAAACTACCAATTATCTTCAATCATTACCTTAGTATTTTTTTTATCACATCAACTTTAATCATTGCATCGTATAAAAATTTCAAAAGTAATTATTCTTCTTTCAATTTTTAATCACTATACTACAGTGGAAAGAAGATTTAAAAATAAAAGCATATCCAGTCGCACAAATATTCCAGAGCGACGAAAAATGATTTGCACATCAAACTGGCTGGAGACCATGTACAGTGTGGTATCCAAAAATCTAGGGCTAGAAATAAAATCTATTTTTCAAAGATAAAACTTGGACCAATATCTGAAAGTGCAGACTACTACTATTGAGCAACTGCATTTCAATTATCATGTACATTGCAAAATTAATACCAAGTAATACCTGGTGTAGTTCCATTAGCTCCTGTAGACAATTACTGAGCAGGACTTTCTTTATGCATGCCTTCCCTGTTATTAAAAATAAGTTGTCACATGATCAATCGATCACTTGTAAAACAAAATGACCGTACTTCATCAACAAGACAACAACCTAATTATTAGTATAATTCAATGTGAACCTCTTTTATGTGGATCACAAAAGAAAAAGAATTTGTGTGCAGCAATGCGGCAATACATCTGCACAAAAGAAGCGGGCATGTCCCTTAATTGTGCCAGGTTGGGAATAAGACCTCTTATATAGGATTCCATTTCCTATTTCAAAGAAAAAGAGAGAAAGTTACTCCGTAGCATATTTGAGGACATCATCAAGCAGCTTTGCATACACTGTAACAACAAATTTTGCAGGCTGAGAACCTCGGGAGTAGAGATAACTTACATGAGGTTGAAGGAAGCCGTCAGAATCTTCATCAAGCTCACTCATATCGATTCTCGCTTGAGTAAGTGAAACCTAAAGCATAATGAGATTTAGTAAATGTGAATTATAGAAAGTACAGGATGCCTTGAAATAGAAACAGTCATCTGTTTTTAGTTAGAAAGTATCTCGGGGATTCAGACAATCATCTCCAAACTTCAAAGCAATGAGTTTTCTATGTACAGTTGTTCCTGGGCATCGTCACATTGCAAAACCATGCTACTTACCATATTTATTGTTTCTGTACAACAGTTAAAGTTGCTTGGATCATCTAATTTTCACATATTCACAAAGGGAGGATTACAAGAAACTGCCTCTGAGACTTACCCTAATTACAAACACCCCTTAAAGTGGTACAATCATCTACTTTGAGGTTTGTATTTACCTAACAAATACACCGCTTACCGAGGTGCAATTACAAAATCTAAGGAAATGTCGAGGGATATTTGAAATTTCGAAAGATAACTGGGGCTCATATGTGCCAGTTACGTGAAATTTTCAAACAGAATAATATTTCACGTGGAAATGACTTACTTTCTAGATTATTCGATCATTTGCTTTTGCAGTTTTTTTTTTTCACAGGATGAATATCTTTACACCCTATAATTACAGACCCAAAATGCGATGCATCCCATAAATAGCCAACATTTGTTGAACATGATTCAAACAATAATTTGCTAATCTACCAAAAAGCAGGGTGAGGTATGGGTATAATTCTAACTTTACAATGATCTAATTACAAATTAGTAATGACCATGTAAAAGAAAGCATTTTGTGTGGAAACTTTCATCTTTGTATGAAAATGAAAATACCTTTAAGAGGTAGGGAAGCTACTAAAACAAGATTTCCATGTTGTCACACTTTTAACGTTTCATCTAGATACTGGAATAAATTTACCAAGCATGAATCAAAGGAATTAGTAGTTTATATGGGTACTTTAGGTATATATTTTTATATCTAGTTAACTAGTTTATTAATTTGTTTAAATATAAACAGTTTCCTCTTTTTCCATTTTTGTTTAATTTTTTGGCTGGGGGTGGGGTTTAACTGAAGCTTGATATGACATATTGAAACGTGCCCTAAACCCAACTCATTTTTTCCAACAGGACAAACAAATCCCTAAACAAATAAAACTACATCATGTATCATGAAACAGACTAACTGTCATACTAAAAGTCAAAATAAAAGGGAGAAAGGGCAGTATCTAATTTTTAGCGAGTATCGAAGGAAACACAGCTTTACCGTACGCATCACATAGAGATAGAAAGGTAGGATGGAAATTCTTCCCGATTCATCTTTCTCAAACTTCATGAAATTCGAGGGACTGAAAAAGCGTCGACATTTGAGGCCTATTTGTTCAGTACATACAGAGGCAATGTGGCAAAAGTCTTCATAATTCATCTGGACAAATACAAATGAATCCCATCTCAATATAATTTCAATTGAAAATTATAAACAAGCCTTGGTTTCTTTGACATGTAAATTCAAAATTTTCAACATAGTGAAAAAACTGAAACCTAAAGACAGTGAAAAAATGAACAATTTATGGACCACATTCACTATCCCCTGGTTCCTGAATGCAAGGTAGCTATGCTTCATGATCAAAAGATAAACCAAGAAAAAGGAGAATAGTGATGCGCAGTAACCTACCTTTTCAGCACCAGTTGCATCATCGATAACACAATTTTCTCTCAGGCATACCCACATTGCATCCAGGTCATCAGCATTCAGCAGAAGATCAGATTGTTTCTGATTAGAGAAAATCATTACGCATCAGACCTCAAGTACACTCAATCAGCACCTGATAATCTATAAGCTGTAATCGAGTTCACATATAAATTATAAACTGCACGTAAAAACTGATAATTTACAGAAGAAAGACAAAATTGCCCACCCCCACCAACAACGGTGGGGGCATATTAATTTAAACCAAGAAATGAAAAAAGTTGAAACACTAAAAACAAACTAATCTGCACACTCAAAAAGTCAAGGATGTTAACCGAACTATAACAAAATCGGGGGTACGAGTTCTAGCAGAAATTGCGTCCCGATACCTTGAGAAATCGATACTTTGCTAGCCTCTGTACCCTATGACTGATAGAACCTTCTTCGGGTTTCTGAAATCAAGAAACAGATTTACAACAGCTCAGGGCAATCACCAACACATACCAAACCCAACAACCCAATTTCAAGGCGTATATACCTTCTTGTAAAAGCTCGGGATCGTACCAGCTTCAGCGCTCTTTTGTTGCTTCACTTTAAAGATATCTAGCAAAATCCGTTTGGTCTCCAGCTCTAAATAAGGCAAGTAAAACAAAAAATGCAAGGCTTCTCAGTCCGAAATCGGTCCGCACGTATCAAAAATAGCAGTGTGAAAGCACATACATACATACCCATGAGAGCTTCGGATCCGAGGCCGGCACCGGATCCAATGTAGCGGCGGAGATTCCGAACCCAGAGCATGGAAGACGCCGCCGGGATTCTCCTCTGCGCCGGCGCCTCGCCGTCACTGGAGCTACTATACATTTTCGAATAAATCACTTAACCCTCTTGTTCCACCTTTAATCTAATTTAACCAACCATGGCTAGCGTATTAACATGGGACAAGCCCAGAGAGGAGGGAGTATATAATATTAACCAATTGATTGAGTAAATTAGTAATTAGTCGTATTTTGGTGTTGTTATTTATTCATATACCCTTAAAAATAAAATATTTTACAAAACGAAAAAATGTAATTTCTTTAAATTAGAAAGTGTGAAATTTAGGAGTTCAAAAATTGTAATTAACTAGTAACTCCTAAACATGGATGCATGTCACTATTTGTTGAGTCCCTATATCGTGCAACTGTACAATACATTGTACATGCATATCATTTAATAATAAAAATATAAATTAAAGTGTTAAATTTTTAAATAAACAAAAATTTACCATTAAAATAAAATAAATATGCAGATTATTTAATAATAAAAATACAAATACAAATTTTAATTTAGCGTTAAATTTTTAAATAAATAAAAATTTATCATGAAATAAAATAAAAGCGGTATTTAATTTCTACACGTAATAAAAAAATCATTTTTTAATTTATATTAATATTATTAATATTCATTATATATTAATATTCATTGTGTAATAAATAAATCTTCATAAATCAAATCTTCATTATCATACTTCAAATATAAAATTTTTAACAATTTTATTTACAATAGATTAATCAAATATTAATCACATAATATAACAATCTTCATTTATATCTTCATCTAATAATACAACAATCTTCATTATCATACAATTATTTTCAACAAAAAAAATGAAAAATAATTTTACATGAAAAAAAAATAAAAATAATTCTTATATTATATTACGCAAAAAAAGTATTACACAAAAAAATAAATTGAATAAATTAATTAATTTTTATACCACGCAAAAAATATATTGAGAAAAAAAAAGGAAAAAGATAAGGAAGTGAGATACAGAGAGAAAATCAAATAAATAAATAAATTTAAATTTAAATATAAATCAACTAAATGTACCATGCTTTTTACATCTAGTTGTACGCTATAAATTGCTCTATTTGTTTATACATTTGTATTCTTTCGTTTTTAAAAAAATACAAAATTATCTTAATATTTGCAACAAATACTGTATCTACTAATATTTTCGTTTCATAACATTAATACAGTATTTGCTTCACGAAAATACAAAAGACTAAAAAAATGAAATTTTGATCGAACAGAAACACAATACATGAGATGAAAAATATTCACATCAAGACTTTAGTCATGCATTTTGTACGTCTATTAAGTTCATGGTTATATTCATTCATACATAAAACTGTAAAAGTTAGGCAAATGAAGAACAAAACCTGAGAGTAGGGATTTGAAAGTGGAAAATAAGACTTGAAACCTTTCCAAGTCTTGTGTTTGCCGAAATGAGATTCTGATTTTCACATAGAAATGAACATAACCTCATAATAAAAAGTCTAATCTCCTCGTATTTTCTTTTCTAACCTATCATTTCTATAAAACGAGTCTGTTGCTATGACAGCAATATGAATCAGACGGGAAGATACAAGTACGCAGTAAATTCGGTATTGAATTAAGACAACTTCTATTAGTTATGTAAAGGCTGGAGTTCTTGCTCAGCTACAGGATTATCGACGGGCTTGTATGATAGTAGCGATCTCTTCCGACTCCAAATGAGCCATGCCCCAGATGCCAATAACCCAACTACAACCACACCAACAAAACCGCCAACTATAGCCAAGTAATGTTCCTGCCACCGTGTCCTGGACATTGTTAACAAAACAAAATAAAAACTCAGAGAAACATTTATTCATTTCTATGCAATCCTTCTCACTTGCACCAAAAAGAAAAGAACTAAATCATTTTGCCCACTTCTCTTCTTCTAAACTGGCAGATACTTTACACCACAGACGCAACTACAAGTTTTTAAATCTTCCTTCACATTTCAGCGAAATTCCAAGTTATACTTCACCCTTCGATCGAATAGATTTGAGTTTTTTTGTTTAAAACTTTAAAAGAATCATAATTGTAAGGTGATGATTCTACTTAGGATGGAAATTTGGTTGCGATTCACATAAACATAAAATGCAACAATAATGCTAGTTACCGTTCTGGCGGGGGCTCGATTCTCCATTCAAAGAATTTGTAGCTTCCAAACTTATCAGGGAGATGTATACGATTTCCATTCAATCTGGATATAATATCCTGCCGAGAAAGGAATGTTAAAGTAAGAGCCTATAAAGTCCCTTGTAATGAACTTCTTCAAAACAGTTTAATTCTAGAAACTTTACCATGGCAGTAGCATTAGAAATATAATCAGCAGATTCTGCTGGGGAAATGGCCCATCTTATGAGAGTATCATTCTCCCTGGAAGTGAAACTCACCAATTCAACCTGCAAGAATTCATTTTGCAAATTAAGTTGCAACGTGAATACCTGATAATTGCTGAACTAACAGTAGCACACAAGGATGATTATAGTTGACGGACATATGTCAGATCGAATAAGAACTTAAACAAAACTAGCTATTACATTTTACGATAATCTTACCTGAGAAGCGTTAACATTTAACTCCTTTGCAATCAACTGAGAGAGCTCTGAGATATGGGGCTTTAACTCTGGATACTTAACAGTCGAGGACATTGAGAATGTTATTAGACCTATTATTTTAATATCCCCTGCAAATGAAAAAAATATAATAAGAACATAAAAATCATTCAAAATATGTAGCACAAAAAATAATAGTAGTAGTTTGATCGATGGTTAGATTGATTTTTTAGTGAGTGTTTGAATTTTCTGTAATAAATCATCTTTTTTTAGTAAATAAAATTTTAAATTATTTAAAATATATAAGAAGATAATATATTTATATCTTGTCTATCCAGCTTTTTTAAAGAAATTGCCAGATATGTACACACTCCATATTGTTCTAACTTCTATGTGCAATAGGTGGAATTATATATAATAAGTGCGTAGTGTTGTAAATCAAGTTATAAACAATTATGTTGATAGAGAGAGAATGAACAAATCTAAAAATGATGAGAGAGAATGAACAAATCTAAAAATGATGTAAAACTTGATAAGATTCAGTTCAGTCATTCAACAGAAAGAATCCATCAATGCATAGATTCAGAACAGACATTAAAAGAAAGATAGCATTAACATAATATACCTTGAGCATTGGGTAGAGGAGGCTCACTAGGAGCCAGCGTCGGACCCATATCCATGGTTGAGTTCGTCTCATTTGCAACTGAAGGAAGTGGTGGAGGTGCAGGGGTTATGTGAAGTCTCTCCCATAACTCAGAACAATTGGTTTTCCAGAAACCAATTTTTTCATGTTGCCGATCATATGTTACAAGAGTATTCCGTACAACAATACCTGTCAGGAGGAAAGACAATGAAAAATACTGTAATCCATCTGTATTAAATCACATGATAATACAACAGTACCTCCCAAAAGAGTGGTTGGATCCTTTCCATTCTGGAAAATTCCAAGGCAGTATGAACCAGGCACCTTTGAATGCTGTAAGTCAGTTAATAGTGATTAATGCCCAAGAAAGAAAAAATATATTGATGTCAGAAGCAGCATAGATAACAAAGTGACAGGTAATAAACTATCTATATTTACTGAGTTGATCATTGACTCATTGTGCAACAATTTACTATTTAACTTGAAGGCAAGCCGAAGCCTTTCAACAATGATTAATAAAGACAGCACATACCCTGAACAAGTAATTTTCAGGGGACAACAAAAGCTTCTGTTGATTGCTAAACACCATTTCAACTGATGGAAAGGACTTTGAGAGTTGTGACACATCACTGAAGCAAAAGTACTTAACATCACTTGGGCTACACAAAAGTAAGTATGTCTGGAGTCTAGACAATTCTAAAATGACAACCATATTTATTACCTTCCAGCACCTGAGAAGCAGATATCACTGTAATTAGGGTCCGGGCCTTTTATTCTTTTGAGGGATTGGGTTTCATTGAAGATCTACATTCCATAATACAAAACTTAGCACGGAAATATAGAATAGAAGTATTAGATTTTCAGCTAGAGGAAAGTGGCATAATCCACAGAATGAATATCTTACAGCTTCTTTAACTGCAGTAAATGCCATTTCAGGAAAGTAAGCGTAGGTTGTGCCACTATCCAAAACAGTTCCGTGTTTACCATCAAAAGTCCTGGGGTTAAGATCCAGCTTCTTCCCAGCAACATGCATCTCCTTCAGCTCCATGTTGTAATATGGACTGTCGCCATCCCGAAACTAGAGTAAATGTGTGAGATGTATCAAAGGTACTTGTTAGGAAAGAGCCTAACACTCCATCTTATTACCACGACAATCTTCCTATACGTACCTTCGCACTGGGTCGGAATGGGTAAAAACCATACCATCAGGGGGTGATATTGCTCCAAGAACCATTGCCCCACCACCGACATCCATTCCACCATAGCACAAGGAAAATGAATCAGCAATTACACCTTTTTCTACAAGTTGATCCACAATACTAAGATCTCCTCGACCCAGACCCATTATACCATCAGCATGCTGACTGTAAAGATCACCTGTTTCCATATTCTCACAACCAAAAACAGCTCGTTGTGGTTCCAGATCGCTTTGGTTTCCAAAAGACATTATGTCCTCGCCCAAAACCCCACTGCTAGAACTCATTTCGGCATATTGCCTTTCATAAATACATTGCTCTCTTTCATTATCACAAGCACAATCAATGTTGCACTTAACAGGTTGGTAGGTGCTTGACGAATCTGGTTGAAACCTTGGGTCCTATTGAAAGAGGAAATTGAAACCAAAATCATCCTAACAAACTTAAAAGAAAAAGTATTGATATTTCGAGTGCAGTGTGGAAGAACTAACTGAAACAAATGAATAAATAGATGGCCGTCCCTCATCCCGAAAACAAATGCTTACAAAACAGACAATTTTTCACAAATAAAATCTAATGCGTCCCCAGTTTAACGACAAAAAAGCATCCAATAAAATGATTCATCTTTCCACTTTCTAAATGGGCACAAACACCTTAATACAATGACTTCATTGATGTTTTCCTTCCCCCATTATTTTTTTATTCTCTGTTTGAGAATTCGTTACTAGTTATGCACATCCGGAACGAACAAGCAAAAATCAACAGAATATATCCAATTGAATATTGTTACAGAAGAACTACATTTATATGGTCAACTCAATAAAACCCAAACGCGCGAAAAGAGAATCCGCCATTGTTGGAAAGGGAAAATAAAACCTGGTGCTTGCCGCACTGTTGACAGGTGGAACAGGGAACATACGTAACTGTGCTGCCGGTATCCACTATCAGAGCGAATCTCTGAGGGGGTGTCCCGATCAACAGACGAGCCGTATAATACCTGCAAATCGGAATATTTCAGGATCGGATCTCAACATCACATAAACTAAAAAAACACAGTCAATCGGAGAAGGTGTCGCAGACCCGTTGAGAAGGAGATCGTCGTGGAGGGGCATGCGGGCGCTGCTGGAGTGTAGATGGCGTCGAGTGTGAAATACCTCCTTCTGACGGTGATGGTGGTTGAGAAACAGAGGTAGAAACATGGCGGCACTACCATTGCTAGTTTTAATTATCGAACCCTGATGCGATTGGATCGAGACAGATGCAAAGGCGGCGACGGCGGATGAGATGAAGGTGAACGCATATGCCCAAACCATGGCCGGTGATCGGTTGTGTTGCAGCGCTGACCGAAAAAGAAACAGGCATTAAAATGGGAGGAGAATAATTACCACGCCGAATAAACAAATTTTATTTATACTCCGTATTTCATATCAGTTTTAAAAAATTGAGTCGTAGTACATTTTAATTTAAGATGATGGGTTGATATTTTTGTTGGTATTATTAAGGAATAAAGTAAATTGACTTTTATTATTAATGTAAGAAATTAATATTTTTTTAATTTACAAATAAAAATATTATATTTCTTTATTATTTATAAAATATGGTATTAAAATACATGTGAAAATTAATATTTTTTTAATTTACAAATAAAAATATTATATTTCTTTATTATTTATAAAATATGGTATTAAAATACATGTGAGCGTGTGTATTTTGTAGTTAATAAATATTGTTCATTTAATTACATTACTAAGATAGTTATTTCAATGTACACAAATTTGTTATACATATCACAATAATTATATCTAAAACAGATATAAATTATTACAAAACTAAGATACAATATGTATTTCCTACTTAATACTATATATTTCACATTTAATTACAAAATTATGATAGTTATTTCACGGTTGTAGCATACAAATCATAGTAGTAATCCATTACACAAGTAGTAAATAGAAAATTTTGAAATTGGAATAATTTTAATTTGTTTATATAATTAGAAGAACTAATTTGTTTATATACTCCCAGGGGATAATCGAGGAGATTGAGAAGAGGCTGAGGAGATTTCTATGGTTTGGGTTGAACAACAAGGGGTATGCCAAGGTCCGATGGGTTGATATTTGCCGCCCTGCTAGCGAGGGTGGACTGGGTATCCGTAATCTCACTTCTCAGAACCGGGCCCTTATGACCAGACACATCTGGGCTATTCTGAGTCAGGACTCGGAATCCGTTTGGGTCAGTTGGATTCAGGAGAATCGACTGAGGAGACATTCCTTTTGGAGTGCTAAGATGCCGAGGTCATGCTCCTGGAGTTGGCGTCAGCTTCTTAAACTACGCCCAGCCGTGTTACCAGCTATACAGATGCGGGTCGGGGATGGATCACAGTTTTACCTTTGGAGGGACCCGTGGCATCCTATAGGTCGATTGGAGGAGATGTGTCATTTGGGACCATGGCTTAGCAGGCTTCCTAAGGCTGCGTCGTTGAGTATGGTCATAGTTGATGGGGTGTGGAGGTGGCCTGCAGACTTTGCGGCGGAGTTCGTTGATCTGATGGATGGATTGCCGAGTATAGATGTGAGGACAGATACAGTGCGGTGGACATTGCATCGATCAGGGACCTACACCTCTGACTCGGCATATACACTTTTCCGTCCGGAGAGGCCCAGGGTGCCATGGGCTGCCCTTTTGACTGGACCTGGACGTATCCCACGACATTGTTTCATTCTTTGGATGGCTATTCGTGGTCGGCTGCCGACTAGGGATAAGCGTTGGATTGGTCGAGGGGATGACTCATGTGTGCTTTGTGGTGGGGAGAGCGTTGAGACACACTCTCACCTTTTCTTTGAGTGCCCCTTCTCACGAGATTGCTTGCGGAGACTAAAGGTGAAAGTGGGATTTCTATGGCCACGTGTTAGTTGGCATAGTGCTGTATTACGGGCATCTAGTCGATTGCGTGGGAAGCACTTGATATCTTGCGCGTATCGTGGACTTCTCGCTGCTCTAATTTATTTCATTTGGCTCGAGAGGAACACGAGGATTCATGAGGGTTTCAAAATTTTATCTTTCTTAAAGTATAAAAGTCATTATCAATTTTAAAAGTTTACCCTACAATGTAAATAAATATATTTAACGTTCTTTTTTGGTAGGTAATTTTAAGGATTAGGACTTTTTAATTTTTCTAATTAAAATCAACTCTCAAACTTTTTTATTCAATATATAAGGGCCGGTTAGTTTTTATGTTTGTTTAGTTTAGGGTATTAATAGTTCCGTAATTGTTAATCAAGGTTATTTACGTGGTCGATAATACCATTAACATAATATTTGCATAATATAAACTGTTATTGCGCAATTCTTTATAAATAGTTTACTTTATTGTATAAAATATTTTACAACTATTGTATTTAATAATCTTGTTTATTTGATGCGTATAAATATTTTATATTTTATAATACATGAATAAAAATTAAAATAAAGCAATACAAATAATTTGTAACATATTAAAACAATTAAACTATTATAATATATTATTAAAACTATTATAAAATTAAACTATTATTAAAACAATTAAACTATTACGCACAAATAAATAATTGTACAATCGTTCAAGATTGCACTCTTAAATATTTTTAATAAATAATTGGTAATGAATGTATATTATACAAGTATAAGGGTAATATTGGTAGTAAGCCTGTAAATACGATGAATGAAAAATTTTGAAGTGACATGTAATATATATACTTGCTTTGCCCCCATTTAAAATTACCCCTAAAACTAATATACCATATTTCTTAATACTGTAATACCAAAAAATTATGATACATTTATTTTGATTTAAAAAATATACTGCCTTAAAATACATATTTTAAAATACATATTTTAACCTTTGTAAGAAAAAAAAATTAACTTACTAAATTAATTTACACAATTTTATTATTAATTCTTAAATAATTAACTACTTAAAAAAAACTTTAATCAATTTATGTCTGAATTTGTAAACTGAAATCCAAAAGCAATGAAATTTGATCAAAGTTAAATTCACATCAAGACGAATTTGATGGTTACCTTAGAAACAAAAAAACATGGGCACAATATGTCTAATTAAAAAACATGGTCACAATATGAGAATGTAACTATTGGTACTTCTGATCCTTAGAACATGTGTTTGGAATGAAACTAGGCGCTTTATGAAGATATTAAAACACGAGAAATTAAACAACTGGGAATATAATGGAAGAAGAATACACATGACTACTTGAGCAAATTAAATTGACGTATTTCCTACCTTAAACAATTTGAAACTAATGTAAGGCGAGAGCGCCTCAATCTCTGCAAGATTGTTGAGCACGTCAAGTTTTCTTGCCCAATCTATTTCTTCGTAGAGTTGAGTGTATATTATTTTTACCATCTTCAGAATATCAGCTCTTAACAAAATATATCTTACCATCTCGAATTCTTGCTCCGTGGACCACTCAAAGTCGACTAAATTTAACATTTCAAGACAATCTTTTATATAGCTTCGAGCATATACTTTCGGCTCCGTCCACAGTTGAGTATTATGATCGTCCTGATGACATGAACATAATTTTAAATGAGTTATAAAGAAAATCCTCAAAAATAGTACTTCAATTGAGAAGCAAATGTCAAAAACCTACCATACTCCTGCGAATTGTCAGAACTCGAATACGATGTTTATTCTCTAAAAAAAATGGGATAAAACGCCAATCAGCATGCAAATCAAGTTCTTTTAGTTTAGTAAAACTTTTATACCATTTTGGGAAAACCGAATTCACCTGTTGTATAAAACTCGAATAAGAAACTTCCAACTGATCAAGCTAATAAGAGATATTTAATCAATATTTTCTACAACAAACACATTAATTACGTACCTTCATCGGAGGAATCGACAGTGTTAGACCCTTGAGATTACCAGGCAGACTACCAATAAAACTTACAAAATGCGATGCATCATAATCGTGGGCTTCACTCAAATCTATATCTGCTTCAATCAAGATCCCTATAGGAAACACCGAGATATGCACAGGCGCATCTACGCGCAAGTATAGATATCGTAGCGATAATTTATTTTTTGTTGCTACAATACGATCCCCCAAGAATCTGGTTACCTGGTGGCGTTTCGATGGATGAGCACAATAATTCAACTTCATCCTATCAATGATCAATTCCTCGAGCAACGGGCTTCCGAAAATCAGGTAAGTAAGGGAATCCTCAGAACCGAAGACGACATTGACAAGTCTAAGCTTTTTAAGGGCGGGTAAACATGCAAAACCATATTGCTCATGCGTGGGGATAACACCGCTATCAATGATACACAAATCGACGATGGTTTTGCAAGAGAATAGGCTTTGAGGCAACATGAGATGATGATTTAGGCGGATAACGATATTGCAAACATTACGCGCGAAAAGAGTAGTGTCAACCCATGAATTAAGAATCTCGTTAGTCGTTATCTGTTTATCATCATCGAAGAGTATGAATCCTAGAACCGGGACACGGGTCCAAAGAAACCTCCATTGTTTCGAAAGGACGCTGGTTTGAACGAAACTCTTAGTCGTCGGAAGGAAAGAGAGAATGTGACCGATCACCTCATCCGGCAGTCGATCCATATTCGATCAATCCAATATCACTTCCTTCATCTCAACAACAAAAAAATTAATTAATATTAAATTATATCAACAACAACAAAAAAAAACATGATACTCACCTTTTAATAATGTCAATCGATTAACCAACAAAAATTTGCACTTCCATATGTTAATGTGTGTGTACGATTTGGGGCAGTGAATCCATATTCGATCGATCCAATATCACTTCCTTCATCTCAACAACAAAAATTAATTAACACTAAATTTTATTAACAAAAAATTTAAAAATAAATCATGATATATATACCTTTGAATAATGTCGATCGATTAACCAACAAACAATTGCACTTCCATATCAGATTCTAGCCTAATTAATTTGTGTTTACGATTTGGTTCTATATGGAGCAGAGTATGTCGATTTTAAGTTTTCGATAAAAATGGAATTTTGTTGCCTAAGAAATCTCCACGTTTTACTAACGTAGAAGAGTTATGAAAATAGTTAATTACAGTATATTTTTAATTCAAGATGATGGGTTAATAATTTCATTATTATAAAAAAATGAATATTTTTTTCAATTCAAAAATAAAAATATTATATTTTTTCATTATTTATAAAATACGTTATTAATATTTTTTATTTACATTTTATAATAACTTTATAAATATATATATATATATATATATATATATATATATATATTTGATTTTTATAATTATAATAAACGAAGTTCTAATTATATGAAAATGTTCTTATTTTCAAAGTTTTCCTTTTTTTTTTAAATCTTTTTTCTATAATTTAGCTAAAAATGTTTATCCTTAAACGTTTTAATTTACACACCTAAAAATTTAGGAAAATTTTGAAATTTGAGTAATTTAATTTAAATGTATATAATTAGAAGCACTATAGGGTCTCAATATATAGTATTATTCTTTTTTTATACTAATGAAAACCAAACCATATTTCTTAGTAATACCAAAAACATGGGCATAATAGTAGATTTTCTTCGACCATATAAGTCATCCTAAACTATTGTTAAAATTGTGTATTGTTGGTCACTTGTGAGTTGCCTTATATTGAATTTATGTGGAAATGGAGATTTTGTAAGTGTAGAAAGTTAATGAACTAGTAGCAATCGGTTTTAGGCTGAAACCTCTCTCTCTCTCTCTCACTAACATACCTTCAATTTCAACAAATATAATTTTTTTGGAGTTTCTTATGACGCTTGTGATGAGAATTTTTCAATGTAACTACAGATATTTTTGAATTTTAGAACTTTGCAGCTTATGATGAGAAAAATGTACTAACTACTGGTACTTTAGATGAGTGTTGAAATCTAACTAGGGCTTTATGAAGATATTAAAAAAATAAACAAGTGGGATTGGAAGAAGAAAACACATGACTACTTGAGCAAATTAAGTTGACATATTTCCTACCCTAAAACAATTTGAAACGAATGTAAGGCGAGGGCGTCTCAATCTCTCCAAGTTTGTTGAGCACTTCAAGTTTTCTTGTCCAATCTACTTCTTCGTAGAGTTCAGTGTATATTATTTTCACCATCTTTAAAACATTAGCTCTTGTCAAAATATATCTTACCATCTCGAATTCTTGCTCCGCGGACCACTCAAAGTCGACTAAATTTAACATTTCAAGACAATCTTCTAAATAGTTTCTGTTGATGATTTAAGTGAAATCATTGTCCATTTAATGTAATTGGATTCATACAAAGTTTCGGTAATGATCCTAAAGCACTACAATATGATTTAGGCGAAGTGCGGAGTGCACGGTTGTATAAAAGTGATAACGGATCATTGTTTGGTTAAGTGAATGTTGGTGTTGATTTATTGTGTGTAAATTAGCATGAAATATATGTTAATTTCATGGTTTGCATGGTTGTAATATGCAGCCACGAAATTGCATGCATGGCACCTAAAGAAAGTGATTTCGAAGAGGTGTGACCATTCTTAAAGGGTGCAACTCTTCCCAAAGGGTGCAGCCCTTCATGAAAGGGTATTTTCACTATCCAAAGGGGTGTTTCAACACCTATATAAGGGTGTTGAAAATCAGATTCTAAGACCCACGAAAATTAAGAGCTTTGTGTTAACGAAGTATAGCGAATAAACATTCTATAGTATACTTGTTTCTACGCCAAAGAACAAGTGCGGTATTGTCTTATCCTAGAAGAAGTTTCGTGATACCTTGGCTGTTATAGGGTCGAAATATTCTTTAAGGAAAACGTGTAAACGTGATTCAATATTTTCCAAAGCCTCCACATTCAGAAACACACAATAAAAACAACAATCTTAAAGAATATTTACTATTCTGAACGATGGAGTCGGTTCGTGAGATGAACAGCAAATTCGGAAAATTGGAGAAGTTCGAAGGCGTAGACTTTCGAAGGTGGCAAAAGAAGATGCATTTCTTGCTAACAACGTTGAAGGTGGTGTACGTTCTAAGTACTCCACAACCAGAAGCAGCAGACAACGAATCGCCGGAGGAAACTCGGAAACGCTGCAAATGGGAAAATGACGACTATATATGTCGTGGGCATATATTAAACGGTATGTCTGACTCTCTCTTCGATATCTATCAAAATGTGGAGTCTGCTAAGGCCCTTTGGGATAGCCTTGAATCCAAGTACATTGACGAGGACGCTTCTAGTAAGAAGTTCCTAGTTGGTAATTTTATGAATTACAAGATGTGCGATGGAAGGCCGGTAATGGAGCAATATAATGAATTGCTCCGGATATTGGGTCAATTTACCCAACATAATATGAAGATGGACGAGTCCATCTCGGTGTCTAGTATTATAGACAAATTACCGCCGTCGTGGAAAGACTTCAAACACACCTTGAAACATAAAAAGGAAGAGTTGTCTTTAGTACAACTCGGTAGTCACTTGCGCATAGAGGAATCTCTAAGGGCGCAAGAGGGTGAAAAACCCAAGGACAAGGAACCGATAAGGTCTGCAACTATCAATATGATGGAAGCAGGGGAGAGTTCGTATAAGAACCGAGGGACAAAGCGTCCCTACAACAACAACAACGGCAACAATGCTGGGAGTAAGAAGCCTAAGGGCGCTTGCTGGATATGCGGAAAAACGGGTCACTTTAAAAGTGATTGTCGTGCGAACAAGAATAAAAAGGGAACGATGAATAATCGCTCGGGACAAAGGTCTAATAACCAGGGTCCGGACACCAATCAAGGTGAGACTACTATACATAATTTTGATGTAAATTTAAATTATGTCCCTATAGTTTCTGAAGCATTTTATGTGCAGGATGATTCGGTGGCGTGGTGGATTGACTCGGGTGCTACTAAGCATGTTTGCAAGGATCGTCATTGGTTTCAAAAGTATGAACCAGTTGTAGATGGATCAGTGCTTTACATGGGAAACGAGTCAACAGCCCCTTTTCTTGGTCGCGGCGAAGTGTTGTTGGAATTCAGTTCCGGAAAGTCCTTAGTATTATTAGATGTATTACATGTACCTGGAATAAGGAAAAATCTTGTATCCGGTAGTGTTTTATCCAAGTATGGATATAAACAAGTATACGAATCTAATAAATATGTATTGACTAAGAATGGTGTATTTGTCGGTTTTGGATACCAATGTAACGGGATGTTTATGCTTAATATTATGAATAAAGTTGATGATTCTGTTCTTATGGTTTCTTCTAAAGTGAATGATTCATTATTGTGGCATGCTAGACTAGGACATGTTCATTATAAACGCATGATTGATATGTCCAAACTTGAATTAATCCCTGCTATGAACATAGAAGAAGATAAGTGTAATACATGCATGCTAACTAAAATCGTTAGGCAGCCTTTTAAAGATGTTCAACGTGAATCTTGTATGCTTGAACTTGTGCATAGCGACTTATGTGAATCTTGTATGCTTGAACTTGTGCATAGCGACTTATGTGATTTCCATGCTACACCTTCGTTGGGGAATAAGAAATACTTAGTAACTTTCATAGATGATTATTCTAGATTTTGCTATGTATTTCTGCTAAGTACTAAAGATGAAGCGCTAGAAAAGTTTAAAGTATTTAAAACTGAAGTTGAACTACAACAAGAGTGCATGATTAAAAAGTTGAGAACCGATAGGGGAGGTGAATATTATGATCCTGTTTTGTTTGAATCATGTGGTATTATTCATGAAATAACTGCGCCCTATACTCCTCAACAAAACGGTATATCCGAAAGGAAGAACCGTGTACTAAAGGAAATGGTGAATTCCATGTTATCCTATTCGGGTTTGAATAGTGGATTCTGGGGAGAAGCCGTGTTAACAGCTTGCTATTTATTAAATAGGGTTCCTAACAAAAGGAACAAAGTTACCCCCTACGAACTTTGGTACAAAAAGAAGCCGAACCTTAATTATCTTAAGGTTTGGGGCTGTCGGGCTGTCGTAAGACTACCGGATCCCAAAAGGAAAACTTTGGGAGAAAGAGGCATTGATTGCATCTTTGTTGGATATGCTGTGCATTCCAAGGCATATCGATTCTACGTGATTGAGCCGAATGATTCAGTAGCGATTCATTCTATCATAGAATCGAGGGACGCCATATTTGATGAAACTAGATTTTTATCAATGGTTAGGACCAAGGATCTGGTGCCTAAGGTGGCTGAAAGCAAAGAATTAACTTTGCCCGAGCCTGAGTCGCTTGAACCTCGTCGAGGCACGAGGATAAGGACTAAGAAATCGTTCGGTCCTGATTTCCAGACCTTTCTGGTTGAAGGATCAAGGGACGAAGTTGGATTTCAATACTCGTATAGTTATCATGTTGATAATGAGCCTAAAACATACGAGGAAGTCTTGAAATCGCAAGATGTTGCATTTTGGAAAGAAGCCATCAATGATGAGATGGATTCCATTATGGGAAACAACACTTGGGTGCTTGCTGATTTACCTAACGGTTGTAAACCATTAGGATGCAAGTGGATCTTTAAGAAAAAGATGAAAGTCGATGGTTCAATTGACAAGTATAAAGCCCGATTAGTCATTCAAGGCTTTAGGCAAAAGGAAGGTATTGATTACTTCGATACCTATGCTCCTGTTGCGCGAATAACTACGATTAGATTATTGATAGCCTTGGCTGCAATACATAATCTAGTGATCCATCAAATGGATGTAAAAACAGCATTCCTTAACGGTGAGTTAGAGGAGGAAATTTACATGAAACAACCCGAAGGGTTCGTTATGCCTGGTAATGAGCATAAGGTATGTAAACTTGTTAAATCCTTGTATGGATTAAAACAAGCACCTAAGCAGTGGCATCGGAAATTTGATGAAATAATTTTATCGAATGGTTTTAAGTTAAACCAATCGGATAAATGTGTGTATAGCAAATTCGATGACTTTGGTAAAGGAGTCATTATTTGTCTATATGTTGATGATATGCTTATCTTTGGTACTGACCAAAGACAAGTGGATTTGACTAAGTCATTTTTATCATCAAACTTCGATATGAAGGATATGGGGGAGGCGGATGTGATTTTAGGAATTAAAATCATTCGTGAAAACAATGCCATTACTTTAACTCAATCTCATTACATTGAGAAAGTGTTAAAGAAATTCCATTGTGATGACTATTCTACGGTCAGTACTCCATATGATTCGAGTGTAAAACTCATGCCCAATATGGGTGTTGCTGTGTCCCAGTTGGAATACTCCAAGGTAATTGGGTGCCTTATGTATGCTATGACTAGCACAAGGCCAGACATTGCATTTGCGGTAGGCAAACTAAGTAGATACACAAGTAATCCTAGCACGCATCATTGGCAGGCTGTTAGGCGTGTATTAAAATACTTAAAGGGAACCAAAGACTTTGGTTTGACATATGTCGGATATCCTTCGGTAATAGAAGGGTATTCTGATGCGAGTTGGATAACCAATATAGAGGATCATTCCTCTACTTCTGGTTGGGTTTTCCTACTCGGAGGCGGTGCTATAAGTTGGGCTTCAAAGAAGCAAACTTGTATTACGAGTTCCACTATGGAATCGGAATTTATAGCACTTGCGGCAGCTGGTAAAGAAGCTGAATGGTTAAGGAATTTGGTTTATGAAATTCCTTTGTGGCCAAAGCCTATTTCGGCGTTTTCAATTCATTGTGACAGTGCAGCCACTTTGGCTAAGGCATATAGTCATGTTTATAATGGCAAGTCAAGACACTTGGGCGTTAGACATAGCGCGATCCGTGAGCTGATCACTCAAGGAGTAATCTCTATTGATTTTGTGAGATCACAACATAATCTTGCTGATCATTTGACCAAGGGATTAGCAAAAGACTTGGTAGTAAAGTCGGTGATTGGGATGGGTCTGAAGCCTCTTTGAATCTTCAAATATGGGATACCAAATTCATTTCTAATTGTATTAGAACCAGAATTCAATTGGGAAGCCTATATTTGAGATTGAAACACATGGAAATTATCCCAAAGGTATGTGTTTGAACCTGCATGTTAAGGTTGAAGTTAATTCTTAATGAATCATTTGATAAAGTGCATTTTGCAGGTGCACGAAGAAATGATTCACCTATATGAGTGGGAAGTGTGGCAGCTTCAAGAGTCGTGGCTAAGCTCTATATACACTCAAGAATGGATGGGATACAAGGCCTAATTTTGTATCGGAAATCATTATAGAATGTATTTGGAATTATGTGTGTATTATCTTTTATGTATTCAGATGGGTTGAAGAGTTCAATCTTTTAAGACACTCTGATTCTCGAATATATAAGTTGTATATAAACACTAAGATGAAAATTCAATCTTCAAGACATTTTCATTTTATGCATAATTCTGGCTGTTATTGTTAAAATAAGTGATTCAAGGATTACACTTAAATGGGGGAGGAATGTTGATGATTTAAGTGAAATCATTGTCCATTTAATGTAATTGGATTCATACAAAGTTTCGGTAATGATCCTAAAGCACTACAATATGATTTAGGCGAAGTGCGGAGTGCACGGTTGTATAAAAGTGATAACGGATCATTGTTTGGTTAAGTGAATGTTGGTGTTGATTTATTGTGTGTAAATTAGCATGAAATATATGTTAATTTCATGGTTTGCATGGTTGTAATATGCAGCCACGAAATTGCATGCATGGCACCTAAAGAAAGTGATTTCGAAGAGGTGTGACCATTCTTAAAGGGTGCAACTCTTCCCAAAGGGTGCAGCCCTTCATGAAAGGGTATTTTCACTATCCAAAGGGGTGTTTCAACACCTATATAAGGGTGTTGAAAATCAGATTCTAAGACCCACGAAAATTAAGAGCTTTGTGTTAACGAAGTATAGCGAATAAACATTCTATAGTATACTTGTTTCTACGCCAAAGAACAAGTGCGGTATTGTCTTATCCTAGAAGAAGTTTCGTGATACCTTGGCTGTTATAGGGTCGAAATATTCTTTAAGGAAAACGTGTAAACGTGATTCAATATTTTCCAAAGCCTCCACATTCAGAAACACACAATAAAAACAACAGTTTCGAGCCCATATTCTCGGCTCCGTCCACAGTTGTGTATTATGATTGTCCTTATGATATGAACATTTTAAATGAGTTACAAAGGAAATCCTCAAAAATAGTACTTAAATTAAGAAGAAATATCGAAAAACGTACCCTACTCCTGCGAATAGTAAGAACTCGAAGATGATGATCTGTCTCTAAAAATTTTGGGATAAAACGCCAATCAGCATGCAAATCAAGTTCTTTTAATCTAGGAAACTCCTGGTACCCGTATGGGAAAACAGAATTTACCTGATGTGTAAAGCTCACAAAACTTGAACAAGAAACTTCCAACTCATCAAGAGATTAATCAATCTTCAACAACACATTAATTACGTACCTTCATCGGAGGAATCGACAATGTTAAGCCCTTGAGATTACGAGGCAGATTACGAATAAAATCTACGAAATGCGATGGATCATAATCGTGGGCTTCACTCAAATCTATATCTGCTTCAATCAAGGTTCCTAGTGGAAACATCGACATATACACAGGTGTATCTACTCGCAAGTAGAGATATCGTAGTGAGAAATTATTTTTCGTTGCGATAATATGTTTCATCAAGAAACTGCTTAGCTTGCGTTTCGATGGATGAGCACAGTAATTCAACTTCATCCTATCAATGATCAATTCCTCGAGCAACGGACTTCCGAAAATCAGGTAAGTAAGAGAATCCTCAGAACCGAAGACGACATTGACAAGTCTAAGCTTTTTAAGGGCGGGTAAACATGCAAAACCATATTGCTCATGCGTGGGGATAACACCGCTATCAATGATACACAAATCGACGATGGTTTTGCAAGAGAATAGGCTTTGAGGCAACATGAGCTGATGATTTAGGCGGATAACGATATTGCAAACATTACGCGCGAAAAGAGTAGTGTCAATCCATGAATTAAGAATCTCGTTAGTCGTTATCTGTTCATCATCATCGAAGAGTATGAATCCTAGAACCGGGACACGGGTCCAAAGAAACCTCCATTGTTTCGAAAGGACGCTGGTTTGAACGAAACTCTTAGTCGTCGGAAGGAAAGAGAGAATGTGACCGATCACCTCATCTGGCAGTCGATCCATATTCGATCGAACCAATATCACTTCCTTTCATCTCAACAACAAAAATTAATTAACACTAAATTATATTAACAAAAAAAATTAAAAATAAATCATGATATATACCTTTGAATAATGTCGATCAATTAACCAACAAAAAGTTGCACTTCCATATCAGATTCTAGCCTAATTAATTTGTGTTTTCGATAAAAATGGAATTTTGTTGCCTAAGAAATCTCCACGTTTTACTAACGTAGAATAGTTATGAAAATAGTTAATTACAGTATATTTTTAATTCAAGATGATGGGGTTAATAATTTTCATTATTATAAAAAACAAATTCAATTCAATTCAAAAATAAAAATATTATATTTTTTCATTATTTATAAAATACGTTATTAAATTACATTCTATAATAACTTTATAAATAAATAATTATATATATATATTTGATTTTTATAATTATAATAAACGAAGTTCGAATTATATGAAAATGTTCTTCATTTTCAAAGTTTTCCTTTTTTTTTAATCTTTTTTCTATAATTTAGCTAAAAATGTTTTTCCTCAAACGTTTTAATTTACACACCTAAAAATTTTGGAAAATTTTGAAATTTGAGTAATTTAATTTAAATGTATATAATTAGAAGCACTATAGGGTCTCAATATATAGTATTATTCTTTTTTTTATACTAATGAAAACCATATTTCTTAGTAATACCAAAAAATTATGATACATTTATTTTGATTTAACAAATATACTAAAGTACATATATTATCATTTAAAAAAAAATTACACAATTTTATTATTAATTCTTAAATTAATATTATATATAAATCTTAATCAATATATGTCGGAATTTGTAAATCGAAATTGCAAGGCTTCTTGAAGACCAAAACCAATGAAATTGGATCGAAGTTAAATTCACACCAAGACGAATTTGATGGTGATCTTAGTCCTTAGATACTAATATAAGTGTCTTTTATCTCGAGTCGATACAAAATAAAATAAAATAAAATAAAAATTCAAACGAAAAATATATTGGATTCCAAGACGAGTAAGAACCTGTTAGGCTGAGCTTATAAGCTCTTTAAAACAGCTTATAAGCTGTTTAAGAGCTTATAAGCTCATAGAATTTGTTTGTTAAGATTTTGGGAAAAATCTTAAAACTTTAAAAAATAAGTTGTTTAACTGCTTATTAGTTGTTTAAAAAAAAGTAAAGGGTGAAGTACTTTTTTTAAACAGCTTATAAACTCTTCTAACTTAAACAATAAAGATCAAAATATCCTTAAAAATATTACCTTTTATATATATACAAAAATTCTAAATTCATTATTTAGTTAATATAATTATTTTTAATTATTTTTTTCATATATAACAATTTATTTTGAGTAATTTTATAAATATAAGATCTTAAATTATCAAATAAATTAATATCTTATAAGTTTATATATCTATTTTATCCAAAGGGTTTAACAACAGTATTTATTAAATAATACATAACAGCTTATCAGCTCTTAAAACAATTTATAAGACGTAACATTTTATAAGCTCTTTTAAATAAGTTCGTCCAAACGACTCTAAGAATCTATTGAAAAAAAATATTTATCCCTTATATAAAAAACAAAAATATAAAAGAATATTTATGTTGCAGGTTGTTCGAAGTCTCAACATTTTGAAATCTATATGAAATCACTTCTACTCAAGTTCAAGTTTTTAAGATCTCGTTCATCTATTTTAGAAGTCCTTCATGTTTTTAAGATCTCGATCTATATGAAATCACTTCTACTAAGGTTCAAGTTTTTAAGATCTTCCCAATATATGAAATCACTTCTACTTAGGTTCAAGTTTTTAAGATGTCATTGTGAAGCAATACGATGCCCTAGCGATAAATTCTATGTTAACATTTTAGATTTTTTGGTTTATGTATTGTGTACTATAATTTATTAGATTTTGATTTTCCATATTTATATAATTTTTTTTTCTAAGTAAATTACAGATATTTAAATACTTCGGTTGAATCTTGGACTTTACGATTCTCAAATCAAATGCTCAACCAACTAGCTAACAACCCTCCACTATTTATATAACTTAACATACATTAAATGGAGCAATATTGTATCATGTGGTGTTTAAAATTTTGGAATTACTAATTAATATGTTAGATCTGTTATTGTTTTTTTATCATATTGTTGAGAATTATTAATTAATATGTTTGATTATTCAATTTTAATATCTATGTTGGGAAAATCTAATTAGATATACTATTAATTTTTTTTATCAGTTTTTATTTTTTACAAAGTGCTTACAAAGCATTAACATTTTGATTAAGTTAGTATTTGTGGAGCAGCGTATCACTTGTAAAGTCACAATGATCATTTTGACTTGCTATAATCTCATTTTGACTTGCTATAATCACGATCGCTTTCAAAACATAGAGGTAAGGATTTCATCGATTGCGTTAGCCCCTTGATTATATTCCCATGTTTTCACCATTAAATTACATTCCTATGTTTTCACCTTACGTATTACACTTGAAGAATTTTTAGATTTCTAGGTAATCAATAAATAATTTGTCGAAACTTGAATTATAACATCACAAATTTGACATGTATACTTAAAAAATTTAAGATTTCAAATATTTATAGTAATATAATACTCTAATGATTAAAGAAAACTCTTGCTTTGCAAGTGTTTTTATAAAATTAATTAATTATTTTATATGATAGATAATTTTTGCAAGTGTTTTTATAAAATTAATTAATTATTTTATCTGATAGATAATTAGTTGCTAATCATATTTATATACACTCCATATAATATTAAAAAAAAGTCAAATTGTCATTTCTTTGAAAAACACCGTCCTAAAATATGAAAGACGGTCAAAAGTTTTTGTATGTCCAGGAAAATGAAATATAAAAATAAAAATAAAATAAAATAAAAATTCAAAACGAAAAATGAATTGCCCTTTTCATATTTATCTAAAAATCTTTTTTAAATATTTATCTCTAAACAATAAAAATATAAATAAATTATAATCGAAATTGTCCTTTTCATATTTATCTCTTATGTAAACATCATTTTCAAATATTTATCTCTAAACAATAAAAATATAAAGAAATATCAATCGTATTCTCCCTGTAAATGTATCATCTCCTAATCTCCTAAATTATTGTTATATTCTCTTTATCAATATATTAGAGTTGCCCTCCCTGGTTCATATTTCTTATTTAATAATATTAAAGTTGCTTTTGTCTCAACCTCCTAAAATTCATGGACTATGTGAAATTAGCTCTTCCTCCTAAAATTCATGTACTATGTGAAATTAGCTCTTCTCGAAACTAAAGGAGACGAGAAACACTATGCTCTTTCGGAAGTGGAGCACAACTTTTTGTGTCTCAAAAACGGTTGGAACACTTATGCAGTATGATCCTTGCTATTTTGATGAAAAAGAAGTTTCTCATTTAATAATGTTACAGATTGTTTGTGGACTCAACTTCCTAAAATTCATTGTCAATTTGAAATTGATTCTTCTCAAAACGAAAGAAGTCGAGAAACACTATGCTCTTTCGGAAGGAAGTGGAGCACAACTTTTTGCGTCTCAAAAACAGTTGGAACATTTATACAGATCCTTGCTATTTTGATGAAGAAGAAGTTTTTTAAGAGCAATTTAACATAGATGAATCAACCGTATGGATTTTGTACCGCTGTTTGTGACTCTTCATCCGTTGTTTGTGATTCCTCATCCATTTTTTTAAGCGGTGTGAGGATTCTATTACGCTATCTTAAAGGTGTTTATTTTTTGTGTTTGTTTTGTATTTAATTTATCTTTTTTGTGTTTGTTTTGTATTTAATTTTGTTACCGATTGGCGATTGCATTGTTTGCATTTTGATGTGTGGTTTATTTTGATGGTATACATTGTTTGTTTGGTATTTTGATGTGTGATTTATTTTGATGGTATACATTGTTTGTTTGGTATTTTGATGTGTTGTATATTGATGATATACAATGACCGGCTAAGATTTACGGTTCTTCATTGATAGCTTTGGTCGCACTTAAGGGTGTTATTGCAAAGTATCCAAATGAAAATTTGGAATTTTCAAATGCATTCACTTTCAAAGAAAAATAGGCAAGCGTGTGGTTAATTAACAATACCACAATCGACGAGACACAAATCAACTAGCGTTTTGCAGGAGAATATGCGAGGAGGCAACCTGAGCTGATTATTTAGGCGAATAATGATATTGTGAATATTACGCGCGAAAAGAGTAGTGTCAATCCATGAATTAAGTTCGTCTTCCATCGTTGTTTTCTGTTTATGATCATCATCGACGGCTATGAATCCTAGAACCGAGACACGAGTCCAAAGGAACCTCCATTGTTTCGAAAGGAGGCTGGTTTGAACGAAACTCTTGGTGGTCGGAAGAAAGGAGAGAATGTGGCCGATCACATCATCCGGCACTCGATCCATATTCGATCGATCCAATATCACTTCCTTTGTTTCCTTCATCTCAGGAACAAAAATTAATTAACACTAAATTATATTTACAAAAATTATACTCCACTAGGTATATATTAAAAAAAAAATGATACCTTTGAAAAATGTGGATCGATTAATCAACAAAATTTCATATAAATGGTTTTTTGTTGCTAAGAAATCTAACGGAGAAGAGTTATGAAATTATATTACTATTAATTAATTTTCTTTCTTATTTAATTAGTAAATGTTTTTTTAGGAGTAATAGTACTTTTCTTTCGTCGTTAAATACTAACTCTACTTCCAGCTGCAATTGAGAAGTGAATACTCACGCGCCTCCGTAGAAAGCACTCAGATATGGTGAGCAAAACAGAGGAGGAGCAAGTCAACAGACTCGAAAACCAAGTGGAGAACGAGGGAGGAGGCGCGTGGGAGTACCTGTGCCTCGTCAGAAAGCTTAAGCTACGCCGATCGGATAAGGTCTTGAAGCACGGCGCCTCGATTCTTAAGGATCCCAAAAAGCGATCTTCTCTCGGCCCAGAAGGTATAATTAATTTTATTACGGTAGTTTTTTAATCTCGAAAATTAGAGCATGTCTTCCTCTGCAACTTGTATGAATGAATAATGGGGATATTTTTGCTATACGTATTTCTTGGTGGATATCTCTTAGGCCCAGAAAATAATTCGATAAATGTACAGATCAAACTGATCAAAACGAAAATAAAAATCAGATTTTGAGTTTTTTTGGGGAGTTGGCTGGTGACTGTTAGGTTCCATGTATCCCATCGTGTGTGACCACACTCGCTTGAGTGCTTGAAGTTTCTAACCAGAAATATGTATAGATTTTCTATCGTCCTATGTGCCGACCAAATTCTTTGTGCTTGGAATGTTGTTCCTTCAGATGGCCTTTGCTACTATTTTTTCCCACTGCCTTTGTGATTTATATGTTATTACTTGTGATTATTATCATTTGTTTTTTGGTTTTTGATTCAACTGTAATTGCGAATCTACTAGATGCCAATTTGACAATATATCTGCTAATCTCTAATCAAATCACGAGTAGTTATTATAAATCGAGTGTTCCATAGAGGCTAAACATTATATTGGCAAACCTTTGTTATTTATTCGAAAAATTGATTGATTGACCCTTTCCTTTATTTATGATTGATATAGAATGGACTTTATACGAGCAAGTTGCCGTTGCAGCTATGGACTGTCAACGTCTTGATTTGGCCAAGGTAGGTAAAATTATTTTTCTAAATAAGCAGTTGAAGTCATGCTGATGTTTATTAAAACTTTACTTTTAGTGCTGAATCTGACATTACTATCTTGCATTCTTCTACTTGTTTAATATGGCAAAATGTGGTTTAATTTGATTGGATGCAATAGCTTTTTAGGATCGTCTCGATTAAAACAGAGTTGTTTTAATTTGATTTCTAGTGTTTGTTAGTTGATGTATGAACATGTTGTATTATAATTATTTCGACATCCTTCCAAATTTGGTATATTTGCTTTATGAATCCTCAGTGAAGGTCAAAATTGGTAAATCACCTTTATGCTAACGAAGGATTGTGAAAATTTGAGTCATCAAAGTGGTATAAGTAGTGAAATGAGGTGTAAATGCATGTATATTGTGAGGGTGAGTACTATGAGATTTATTTCTATTTTGGGTTGTACTAACTTATCAAGGCCAGTATAGTCTTTTTACCTTGAATCCTTATTTTTAGTGCAAAGAACTTGAACAAACACTTATTTAGAACAAGAGTTAGTATTTGAATTCCAAATCTCATTGATCATTAAGTGGCTATCCCAGTTTTTGAAGCACGTGTGCCCTTTTCGTGTTTGTCATGAAACTGTTCTTTATTGCATTATCTTTCAGGAAATCTTTTAAAAATATTAATAAACTGTTATATTGTTATCCTGTGACCTTTAAATGCAGGAATATGTCAAAGTCTTACAGAAGAAATTTCCGGAGAGTAAACGGGTTGGTAAGATTAAGTAATTTATAATATATTGAACTAATGTGATGAATCCACTAAGCTACTAAATGAGTTTGCTCCATTAGTATGCGAATTTCCATTCTGGAAGTGTCAACTGTTGTCGAAGATACTACGTATGGTGAACTTTGTGTCATATATTAGGATTTTTCTGGCTTGGAGTGCATGATTTCTTGGTTAATTGGTTGTGAGTGAGCATACCATGGTTCTTTAGAAAATGATATATTGTTAGTAAATATAATGCATGCATGCATATATCTATGTGATATGTCGTGTAATAAATCAAGGATGTAACACGTTAAATCCAAAGGAATGGAGAAACCTATTCATAACATAAATCTCAAATCATGACCTAATTTTTCAGAAATTACTGGACTGGATTACGATTTTCCATTCTGAAAAAGAAAAAAAAAACTGTCTGGAACTTGTCAAAGATTTCTGAGATTTGCTCTGAACCAGCTTTGTGATCTTCCCCAAAATAAAATTCATGGCTGTTTCTAGGGTTCTATTTTTGTTGTAGATAAGAAATTATTTTGCGTTTTGGTGTACAATCTCAAAGTTTTAAGTTGGGGCTTCCACCTTAACAAGTTCTCCCAAATCTCATCGTGTTTAACATAATTCCTCTCAGACATCTGGGGAAAAGCAATTGATGCCCATTCCAAGTACCCCTTTAGATTATCTGTTATCAATATCAATATCAGTAGCTGCTTGGTTTCTAATACCCAGTGGATTGGTGGTGTTTAAAGAAGTAGTGGCATTCGCAATCTCTTACGACCATTTCGCATTTTACAGCTAGGCTGGAAGCATTGTTGCTTGAAGCTAAGGGGTTATTAGCAGAGGCTGAAAAGGCTTATTCGAGCCTTTTAGAAGAAAACCAATTTGACCAGGTAGGTGTGATTTGGGAAAACCAATAATATTATGTAAAATGAATGAATGTACATGCATATCTACCCATAATCTTTTTTCATTTTTTTCTTCATATTATGCAGGTAATACACAAAAGAAGGGTGGCGATAGCAAAGGCGCAAGGCAATCTTTCAGGGGCAATTGAGTGGTTAAACAAGTACCTTGAAGTGTAAGAAAATTCAAAGAGTACTTTTTTGGATTCTTTCTGAAGTAAATTACATATATATATCAGGAAAAGCCCTGCCCAACAATTCTGCTGCCGAAAATGAAGTTCTCGAATTATTCCAGCCCAGTTTGCCATAGGATACCAATTCTCCTATGTTATATGCAAAACTATAATACCCACTCAAACAGAACAAATCCCCAACTCTAACCATAAGGGCATAAATAATACTACTATTACAAGCAGTAGAAAAATCTTCATCACTAACAACTCTAAATATAAAATCATCTGTGATACTGTAACACTTCGGTGTAATATTATTTACTTTTGGTTGATATTCAGATTCATGGCAGATCATGATGCGTGGAGAGAACTAGCTGAAATTTATGTCTCTCTACAAATGTGAGTGTTTCTTTATCTTTCTATTTTCTCGTTGATCTGAGGTGAAAGTGGATAGTTGGTACATGAGTTGATCTTGTAATAAAACTTGGTTGATAAGAATAGAATGTTTTTAGTCTATCCATCATCCATTGTGTTTTTAGTGGTAATTCCAGAATTGGATGTCTTTAGGAATTGGTAATAAATAGGCCATGTAATCACTAACTTTATAATCAGGCATAGGGATTTCTCATCCTTATTTTTGCAATAAAAATGTTTTTTTTTTTTTTAAATTTGGTAAAAGTTAAAAACCCTTATAATTTATTTGTTCATTTTATCATTTCTTTTGTATCTCTGGCTATGAATAGGTATAAGCAGGCTGCCTACTGTTATGAGGAGTTGATCTTATCTCAGCCAACCATTCCGCTGTATCACCTTGCCTACGCAGATGTAAGTGGATCTCAGAGACTTCTCTTAAAATTAAAGTGAATTGATTCGTCTCTTTATCTCTTTTTGCTTCAACTAGGTGCTGTATACACTTGGAGGCCTTGAAAATCTTCATGCAGCAAGGAAATATTATGCAGCAACCGTAGATTTGACCGGTGGAAAGAATGTCCGAGCTCTATTGGGGATATGCTTGGTAAATCTCTCACACACACATCCCAATTTTTTTTATTGACACTGTTTATTCATTGTAGTTCACTTGTTTTTGCGAAACCCGTCAAGCAATAACATCATCTGCTGTGGTTTTTGAACTCTTCGTAGCTATTGGAATCTTAAATGTTCGGCTCTGATTTTTTGTTTCAGTGTGCTTCTGCTATTGGGCAGCTAGCGAAAGGTCGTAACAAAGAAGATAAGGAGAGCTCGGAACTGCAATCCCTCTCAGCCCTAGCATTGGATAAAATCTATAAGCAACAATCCCCTACCAAAATATCACTTCTGAGCTCCTTGATGAGAAACTTGAAAGTCTCCTCATGAGTACTAACTTATTTCCTTTGCGCGATACTAGCCTCCTGTGTTTGCATTTTAATTTATATTTGAGCAAATGACTTCAAACTTTCTCCGTGCAAAATGCGTGAACAATGTTGGGTTTCGTTTTTGAAGCACACAGAGATAATTAGCTATCTACTGTTGATTTTTTTGACTTGTAGCTGTCTACATGCATGGTTAGGTTTAATTTCTTGAAATTGTAAGTGAAAATTTTCATTTCTAAATGTCAAAATAAATATGCAAGACAGGCTGAGGAACTGGTAAAATGAATTACAAGGATTTTAACAATCAAGGTATTTGTTTCGCTGAGCACAAGTTGAGTGTTTCGACCCCGGGCCAAGATGATGCTGAATTAGAAGTTAAAAAAAATATTTAAATTAATTTATTAAACGAGATTTGAAAAAACTTGAATTTGATTTGTTTATTGCCACTCTACATATGATGCACCATTGGTTTGTTTAATTGTGTTTGATTCTCATCCCTCCATCCTTCAACAACTTATAGTAATTTACGTGGATCCCAATTGACTGTTTACATGGTCAAAACAACTATTACTTTGGATTTCCATTGAATGCATCTACTTGTTTTTTCAAGCTATATCTCTATACATAGTACACCCAAACACCACTATTAGAGAAAAGGGTCCGACGTATTATACAGAAAATAACACCGACAACAAGTAGTTCAAAACGACTAGTATAATGACAATGCCACCAGCTGAAACGACGAAACAAATCAACAACGAAAATCAAAAGAAGAACATTATTCAAGTGTCCAACACCAAGAAACCCCTCTTCTTCTATGTCAATCTTGCCAAGGTTATTTATTACTATCTGTATATATAGTATGCTTTCGAGTTTCACAAGGGTTGAATCTTCAACTTATAAACGTTCGTTGTTATTTGTATGCTACAGAAGTACTTGCAACAACACAATGAGATTGAGCTTTCTGCTTTGGGCATGGGTACATATATATATAATTCAAAGTCTTTGTCTTTATTAGCTATTTTTCCTGATTAAAAAAATTAGGATCTTGATCCGATTTCGCTAACGATGATTTTGCAGCGATCACCACCGTTGTCACGATATCTGAGATTTTGAAGAACAATGGATTTGCCAAAGAGAAGAGTAAGTAATCATTTGAGTTGACGCACGACAAAAAGGATTGGATTGAATTCACTATGAATCGTACGTACATTGCAGGAATTTTGACATCCACCGTTGGAATGAAAGATCAGGACAAGGGACGGGTAGTGAACAAAGCCAGGGTGAGTGATCAGTAGTATTTGATGTTCTTTCAACGTACAAGAATATATTTATCGATGCTGCTCTTAACGTTGTTGTACGTGTTACTGTTGATCAGATTGAAATCGTGCTCGAGAAATCCGAAAAGTTTGACTCCCTAATGAGTGCAAGCCAAGCTGCCCAAAATGCATCTGCTAATGAGAAAACTGATGTCAATGGAAAAGTTGATGCCCAAAATGGGAAAGTTGAAAAGTAGGGATTGAATATTAATTTTATTATTTTCCTTGTGATCAGAGAAATTATATGCCAATTCCTCATTTAATCTACCATTGTATTTAATTTATAATTAGGAAATTATTGATGTATACTTTCATGTGTAGCTTCATTTGTGAACTTCCACACATTTATTTTTGTTACCTGGTGCACTTGTTTACATTGATTATGTTGTTCAACACCACCCGAAAATCAGATAAACGGATCTTCGAAGGGTCAACAAATCCCCATTCAAGGGAAATTATCAAATCACGCTAAAAAAGCAACCATTACACACTGGTTTTTAAATAACTAGTAATATCAAAAAGTAAACTAAAGGATTCAATGTGCGATAAACCGGCAAAAAGGACAAATGTGAACCAATGCATACAACATTTAATACACAATGCTCAAGTAACAAAAAAGAGAATAAAACACTTAAATTAATGTGTGGTGTGTTACATGAGACGGAAGAAGAATGTCTCTGCATCTAAGCTAGATAACAAATAGTTCGATATTTAAGAGAGATTATCAATAACCATAGTTGGAGCCATAAACTGATCCGTAACCGCCTCCTGTTTGTCCTGGGAGACTCGGGTTTGAAGGCTGGGGCGGGTATGCCGAGCCATGAGCTGCATAAGAGCTATACATTTGTTCAGTCGATGAAGTATGCTGTGTTTGAGGTGGGCCTGCAGCTTCAGCCATGAAATTCTGCCAAAATTTTGACAAAACACTTGATTAACTTATCAGTCATTTTATCAAATTCAAACATTCATAAACATAACGTACTCATGCCAATGATTAATAGAATGATAAAACTTGTACAATAAGGATCTCCTTTCTTTGGGGGGTCACAGGATCAAGTCCTCTCGATGTGTGTGTTGGGTGCGTGTTATTTAATTTATAGAAGCTTTGGAGGTTTAGAAAACAGCCATTTAACTTTCAAGGATTACCTGAATCAGTTGCTGAGCAGTTTGGACTTGAGAAGCAGTTCCACTAATCTCGACTGTCATCTCCCCAGGAACTCCCCTTGCTTCTTGTATGGTAATAGTAGCACCACTAACCTGACGGATGTAGCTTATATTTGCACCTTGAGTACCAATTACGGCATCAGCATAAGATAGTGGGATTTGCATTTGCTGTGTGATCTGCAAGCACGTTAAAAGCCGATTATACCAAAGTAAACCAAAACTCGAGGCGGAAAGCACCAAAATTAACGATGATTTTCTTCAGCGAAACTAAAATTTCGGAAACAAAAAGTAACCTGAGTGATAATTGATGAAGCTGACTGGGTGGATGATGACTGAACTTGCATCGGGGCTTCTCTTCCATAGGCAGATATGCCTTGGTGAGGTTGACTTTCTGAAGGAGGCGGCATGTCGGCAGGGGGGTAATAATTATCAAACTGCCTTGGAGGAGGCATGTCATTAGGAGGATAATAATTATCAAACTGCCTATGAGGAGGCATGAAGTGTGGGCTAGCTCCATATCCAGAACCTGGAGGTGCATTTGGTTGAAACGACTGAGGAGGCGGGCCCCAGGACTGGGCAGGAGGCATGTGTTCCACATGAGAATTAGGCATTTGCATCTAACAAAATAAATTTAAGGACCATAAGATAATCGAGTAAGAAAATATTCATTTCAAATGGAACTGTAAGATAAAAACAGTACTTACTTGCATTTCAATTACTGGTATGATGCTACGATCCACCACAAATTTTCTCAAAAGAGAAGCAATTAACTCAACTGCCTTATGTATGCTTGCAGGCTCTCCTACTACCTCTACGACTCTATCATCTTGAAGGGCAAAAACTGGTAGGTCTTCTGTATGATTTTGCAACAAATCGAACACATTAGATACTGATATACGTAGTGTAAGGAAATACTGTAGCATGCATCAAAAGAGAAGAAATATAAATAAAATGTCAACTGTGAGGTTGTGAGCTGCAAACAGTCTGCATATAGTTGAGCATATATGTACATAAACATAACAAGTAGCCATCCTCCATAAATGTATCAGTGACACGTAGATCTACTGCATTGATTATGTGTTTATAAACAAATTGGAAAGAGTAAGAAAACTGAAACTATTATTAGATGAACTTGTTGGTTGATATGCATACTCCTATTAACTTATTATCTTCTTAGCATACTCTAATTTCATGTGTCTTGAGTCTTGACAATAGTTTAGATATCAAATTCTTCGACATATTTGAAAGAGATGCAAATAGCAGAACATTGGGCAACTGGATATGATATTATGACGCAAGAAGACACGCCACTAAAGAAGAAAATAACGTCTTAATCAGACAACCGGATCCCTTTCACCAAGATGAACAATTTTGTATCACAATGCCAAAAATTGTATGCAGGTAAACCAGTATACGATCAGTAATTGAATATTTTTGAACTTATGAACAGACAGCCTAAGAACCTTCGGATATAAAAACAAGAAGAGCAATCGACAAGAAGAAGAAAATAAGAAAAAAAAAATCAAAAGTGCAATTCGAATCTTTAAACTCAAAACTTGTTAAGCATGGCAAAAGAAAAACCTGCTCCAAGAACTCTAACAATGCAATTAGACTCTTCTTGAATTGATTTGACAGTAGTGCCTTGTTTCCCAATCAAACTTCCTGCTTGAGAAGCTGGTACAAGCAGTCTCGTAGAGACTTTGCCTCCTGCACCTGGTGCTGGGTGAGAAGAATCACTCTCCAGTCCATCCAGAACACGTTCGTGCACCTTGAGAAGACCATCTACTGCAGGAGGAAGAGGAGAGCTAGGCTCTTCTTTGGCAGATATCATTACCTATGCCAAAATAAAGTGATGTAAGCAATAAAAAATTCAAAATCCACTAAGCAACAACTAAGCTCCATAACATTTATACTATATTTTACACAAGGGCACTTTTCTTTCTTAATGTGCTAAATCTCTTCACATGAAGCAGCAAGTAAAGAAAATAATAAAAGAACACAATGAATGCCAACAATAATGTGGGACAGCTACAATGACATTGCAATTCTTGGTTCAAATTGCACATAGATTCTTTCATAAATTGAATAAAAAATGCAGTATGTATTATGAAATTGAATGGAAAACCTTAGGAGTCAAATACACAATCTCAAGATTATATCAAATAACATTGTTAGACAGGTAGACATATCAAGAAGCAAAACTCTATAAATCTTACTGTGACAAAAAAATGTGGATAATTTATTGTACATTACAGGACGTGTTGCCCTCTATTTTGTTAATATTGATCTTACTTGATGGTTAATATTTATCTAGCACCCTTTAATGTGGCAGCACAGGCTTAGTTTTGGGTCCATTATTTTTTTTTAAATAAAATTGAATTCTGATACTGACTCACCATGCAATCATGTCCTTAATGCATGCATTTACATTAATATGAACGAGTAGGGTTCCAGAACCTTGTTCTGCTCGTTACTCTCTCTGACCCTAGAAAATCACCAATCTCTTGGGCCTAAATTTATTTTGAGAACTCCATCCATAAGGAACCCTTCTCATGAACTTCAAATGTTATGCTGCATACCTGCAATTTCACAACCCTTCTTAGAATTGGCAGCTCATACAGCATATGCAGCATTCTCTATGGAGGGATTTTCATTCGGCTTTGTTAATTTTCCAGATAAATTTCATTTAACTTAAAAGAGCTGTCACCGCCTTCTTGAACAAATTTATTTAAACCCAATAACAATGTTCACTAGACTTTCTCCACCTATGCAATTCAAGAGGTCATACTTGAATATCCTGATTTTGGCGTCCTATGGATCATCTATCTAAATAAATAAGGAATTCCAATTTTACAAGAATATAATATTCCATGTACATTTGGTGATGCATCACCACCATATTTAGAGTCCATAACTAGTTTTATGCACCTTAGTCCTACATAAGGGATGAACTTGTAAGTTATCCAAGGTTATAGAAAGCGGAAAGAGCTCATACAGGTAAAGCCACATCACATCTCTCTTGCAGTCAATGCCTCTGACTTTACAAATTTTGTCTTAAATAAGGTGTTCTCCACAACAGTGATTTACTAAACAAAAAGCAGCCTGAGCTTATAACAGAGGTGCTGATTTTTTCAGTGATAAAATTCATACCATAACAAATAGACTTTAAAATGAACATACATACGGAAAACTTGTTATACAATGAATTATCTAAACAGCCTGCACATAGGCATACAATTGCAGGAATTAAAAAATGTCAGATTGTATACTTACAGCTCTTTCTCTTGTTCCTGGAGGACCATCAAGAATCTTAATCCGAGCTTTTGTCTCTTCACATGTTTTTTTTATGTATTCTCCTTTACGCCCAATTATACTACCAACCTTCTGAGCAGGCACCAACATCCTGAAAACACTCTCTCCAGGCCAACCTGGCCATTTGTCCGCACCTCCATCAACCGTTTCATTTGCATCACCCAGTTCTTCAGGATTGGCGTTCTGTGGTATCCCATCTTCTAGTTCATGTTTGTCTTCTACATATTCCGATACATGTACAAGTTCTTGTACGGGTTCTACTTCATTCGTATTCTCATGTTCATGTTCATTTTCAGGTTGATATTCTGGTTCATTTTCCGGTTGATATTCTGGTTCATTTTCCGGTTGATATTCAGGAACATTTTCTGGTTGATATTCAGGTTGGTGATCTTGGGCAGGTTCGGAATGATTTTGATCAATTTCAGCCATGAAATCTCAACTGAAAAGTATTAAGAAGAACAATACATGAACTCTGCTGAATCGATGTGCATAACTATCAAAATACACAATCACAATCAATTCATACGAATTTACTAATGAATAGAAGAAAATAATGTGAAGGCGTGACATTAAATTTGAAACCAGATAAGAAGACAACATTAGTATACAGTCCGTATACACAAGCAAAGTCCAGTACTTAAAACCCAAAGTTATAACTTCGCATTACTAAAATCTTCTAACTATTGTAATAAGATTTTCTTTTAAGAGAATTAAATTACCTATATTCAGCAAAATGACAACGGAAGTTAAAACATGTAAAAGCCATAAATTAACGGATTCTCCTCCTAATATCCCTCGTGGCCTATATACCATACTCGAGGGAACATAAGCGGCAACAAAAATATTATAGATAGTCTCTCAGATAACATATAATCTACCCTTAATAAGTATCGGGTAAGATGATGAAAATCAAAAGCTCTGAGTTTTATAAGTTTTCGACATAAAATATTTCTAATTGATACATTCGTATGCTTAATGCATCAAACTGACCGGAGTAAACAATTAATCACCTCGCTATCAGAAGAGGAAAGTGAGAATTTACTTTTAACCCTAATACAAGACCAACTCACCTAATTTCAAAACCCCAAATCACAAATTCATCATAACATCGGACTGTGTAAAGAAGACGCCTTTTGTCAACCTAGATTTCAGACATACGAAAAAAAGCTACTTGAAACTTGAAAGCTAAACCTTTGACTGCTAATTACATATTCGGATTGAACCCATTAAATTAGAAATCAAACCACTGTAAAATAATCTATGAATAAATCTGTTTTTACTTGAAGCCCCCTTTCCTCCACCCGGAACGAAGCAAGAAATTGGGAGAAGAAATAAACACAGAGCAGTGCATGAAGAAAATGTATACTCACATTGATGGCGCGGCGAGGGGTTGTAGAAAAAACAGGTGCTAGGGTTTGGATGAAGTTTTGGAGAGCGGTAATTGGGTTTGGGGCGTGTATTCGTTTATTTGCAGGGCGCTAGACGATGATAATTGATAATAATATATACAGCAAGTGATTTTTACGGGGTGGGGATTCGTATACAATTTTTCATAAATTAATTTGTGGAAGTTCCTTTAATATTAATATATCAATTTAATTTATTGTTAAAATAATTTATAAATAAATTTAATAAAACATTTAGTAATTATTCATCATAAAATGTTAAATTGAAATATTTTAAAAAATTTATAAATATCTTTAAATAATTTAAAATTATTTGACATATTAAAAAAAATGTCTTAAAATAATTTTTAAATAATTTGAATAATCTTTTAAACATTTTAATTTTGAAATACTGTTTAAATATTTTTAAATATATTACACTATTTTGAAAATTATTTGAATTTTTTTTTAACATTTTAAATTGTTATAAAGTATTTAAAAAATTAAAAGTGTTTTAAAATCATTTTTAAGTAATTTGAAATAATTTAAAATTTGTTACTTTTTAAACATTTTAAAAACTTTAATAAAACTTAAATATCTAAGCATACTTTTTTATTTAAATGAATTTTAAACATTTTAAAGTATTTTACACTAATAATTTATGTATTAAATAATTTGAAATACATTGTTTTAAGTAAACCTTTATTGCTCGAAATATCGGATTGGATGTTGATTGGTAAAAATGCATATATACCCAAAACTAAACTAATCATCAGCACAACAACATGAATTTCTTCACGTCTTTTGAATTATATACTTTTCAAAAAGAAGAAAAAACACAAGTCCTTTTCCATAACTCATTCAACATATTTTCCTTGCATGTTTATCTATCCCTTGAAAACGTGTAGCATTTGCCAAATAAAAAGGAGATGCCAAGAGGCGAAATCGAATACTCTGCCTCATAAGGAAACTCAATACTCAAAACTCAAAACTCATTATAAACGAGGCGTTTGGTCGATTCATTACAGAATGGCGATGAGGACAAGAGGGTTGACGGGGGGCGTTCAGGCAGTGTACGAAGACTTCAGACCTGTCTCGGAATGGAAACAAGACGACGAATCTCACATACTCAACATCTATCTTCCTGGTATCTATCCAAAGATTGTGCATATATTTTAAATGTAATCTCAAAGAGTCGTCATTGTATTCACTAGTTCATTCTTTTTTTCTTTCCAGGCTTTGGGAAGGAGGAAATCGGGGTCTCGACAGAAGGGCGGAATACCATCAGGGTCAACGGACAACGCTTGGTTGCCGGCAACAAATGGAGTCGCTTTCTGGAGGATTTTCAAGTTCCGGAAAATGGTGAAATGAATTCGGTTTGTGCAAAGTTCCAAGGAGGGATTTTGAACATTACTGTCGCGATAAAACAGGCTGACAAACCTCAACAGGCTCCTGAACCAAAAGGCGATGATTTCCAGAACCAACCCACCAATCTAAAGGATCAAGACAACGTTTTTCCAGAAGCGAGAAGTACACTGCAACGAAAAATATCAGCCGATCCAAGTATAAAAAAGAGTCAAGACGACAAAAGGGCACGTGATCATAATGCTGAGAAGGAAAAGAGTATTGCGTCAGATATACAAGATGATTACTTAACATCAAATATGGTGGACAAAGAAAGGAAGAAGAACAATGACATGGGCACGGAAGAATTATTACCTGAAGGTGATATGCCATTCGGAAGAGAAGGCATCCCTGAAAAGAAGGCAGACGGAAAATTATTATACGGAGATAAGACAAAGAAGAAATATAAGAAAGCAGTGGAAGGACTTGCTGAGCTCAATGAAGAAAGACAATTGTTGGTGAACATGAGGGCAGCGATGCTTGTTATTGTCGCACTCACGGCCTATGTCACCTACAAGTTTGCATCCGGAAAGGATAAGAACTAGAGTCTCTACGACAGTACTGTAATTACATGTATATAATATCAGACACATGAGAAACATAATACTAAGCGATTTCCAAACATATATAATATGGAGGGAAATGTTGTTTATGAGTTCTTCATTCAACTCAGTGATTTCTAAACTACTCTAATATTTATTAATCATGAATTTATGATAGATTCAGATATTAACCACATAAAAATAAATACAGGTTCTGATATTACACATTTAACCAAAATCGAAATATTGTTTTGGCATATTACTTGATGCTTTCGTATATGGACATGGCTTATTAACAACTTCTGCTTCAAATTCCAATAACAGATTTCAACATTTATCAATCAACTTTACTAACTTCTTCTATATGTGGAAGTAAATCAAATTCATCTTCTCGTTCTACGTACTCCTCATTTTCCTCGAGCTCTTTAAAATCGGGAACAAATGCACTCCAATTCTCAGTATGGTCCTTGGCCCAAATATAGACAAAGACAGTGAAGAAGACCTTTGTTAATGCTTCTTTTGGACCTTTGTTACGAGATGGGAGTGCGCCATTTCCTGCATTAGATAATGACACAGCCGGAATCACTGTTGTGGTTTCTCTAAGCAAGTCAACAATGCTGACAGGGGTCAAGCTAAGCAAATAGACGAGCTTGTAGAGGCGTCTGTTGTATGGTAATTCGAACTATTTTATAATAACATCCCAAAGTGTACAGTGTCCATATAAAAATCGAATATAAGTTGAGAGTGTTCGTAACGATCTTAAAATCGGACGAATAATAACCAAACGCAACTATTTACCAGCAAGAAGGTTTCTTTCCTACTAAATGCAAATATGCAATACATTTCATAACTCCAGATATTCTTCTACTATTACTTTAGGGAAATCTCCCTGTAATGGGTCTAACAAAAAAACATCTTTTGAATTTTGATGTGCTGTGACAGTCTATACAAAGGGTTATCAACGACAGCAAATTGAAACAAAAGAACATTACCGATGACGGCGGCGTTCATCACGCACAAAATTGCTTCGAATCTGCTCGGGATTTCAGAAAAAAAAATTAGGAAAAAAAAAACATAAGCGTATACTGAAGTTAACGATAAAACAAATAAGATGATAGAGAGAACCAGGTTTTTTTTGCCGAGGTTGATGGGAAAAAGGGTCGAGGCAGATGGGTTTTTTCTGGCTTGAAAAATAGAGTGTGTTAAGTATCCCGGTGGCTTTCCGGTGCGGTGGTGTCGGGGGCGGTGTTTGGCCTCTTTGTACGTTGGATATATCGGTCTTATGTAGTGAAACTACTATATTACCCTTGGTTTTTTTGTGAGAAGTTCAGGTCACAAATGAAGGAAAATTAGAATCCAACTTTGCACATACCTTCCCGCCATGGTCCAATCTTCTTCTCGTCCAAAATGCATTATAGGCTGAGAGTTCTTCTTGCGCGAGCCGCCGGAAAGACCGCCGCTGTTTCGACCCGTTCAGTCTCGCCGAACCCAAGATTTCTATTTACTAAAGTTGTTGGAAACTCTCGAAGTTCCCGTTGGTTCCAGCAGCGACACTTACCTTCTTACTCGTTTGTAGCTCGGCGAGGCTTCTGTGGTTACGCCGTCGAGCAGTTCTCCGATGACGAATACGAATGCGATTACGAAAATAACCCTGTAATTATTCCTTCCTTTCTCTTTTTCATGATTGCCCAGAATGTGTTCGTTTAAATGCCTGAGTGAGCATGGCAGGGGATGTGAACGGCGATTCTTTTTCTAGTTGTGCTACATATGAACTAGCTAATTTATTAAGTAGTTTGTAGAATTAGAGAACATCCCATCTGAAATGCGTTGCAACTAAGCACCGTTTTGTTTGTTAAGAAATTTTCTGACAAATTGCTTAAATTTTTTATAGTCGATGACATCAGAGTGCAACTAATTGCATATCAATAGCTTGTACTTGGGTTTAGTTATTTATAGTATTAAAAAGGCAGTTATTTTGTACATACTCCAATGTAGGCATCATCGTCTGTGGCGAATATTGATGAGTGGAAATGGAAACTTAGCATGTTGTTACGAAGTGAGGAGGATCAAGAAATAGTGTCTAAAGATAAAAGGGACAGGAGAGACTTTGAACAAATATCTAGCCTTGCCAAACGGATGGGGCTTTACTGGTAGGGAATGTACTTCACATTTTTATCCCCTTTCAATGTTGTTTTTATTGGAGATCTCTGAGAGTCTTCATACTCAATGTTCAGTGAAATATATGGGAAAGTGGTAGTTGCCAGCAAGGTTCCTCTTCCTAACTACAGGCCAGATCTGGATGATAAGCGTCCTCAGAGGGAGGTACAAGAATATTTCCGATTCTGCACTTCTAATATCCTAAATTATGATGTCCACTATATAATTCCACTTGAAATGATAAGTGTTGAACAATGTCAAAGACTCAAGTGTAAGAACATGTCAAGTGTAATTATATACTAACAATGTTTTGACTCTTCATATATACAGCTCAGTTTACCAAGGAACTTTTAGTCTTCATATTGCCGTTGTCCTCGCATATATACTCAGGACTCACAATTTAGTGTTTTTGTTGACTTTGCTTGTTTTTCTCAATCACAGTTGATGAGTCCCAAAACTCTGTCTCCCAAAATTTAAAGCTCCTGCATTTCTTCCAGGATATTATTATCTCATGGTTGTCTATTTCTTAAAACAACTACTTTCTTTCCATAAGTAACATTTTTATTCTTTTATCCCAAAGAGTTTTTTTTTTTTTTACTTTATCCATCCTACCTATCTTAGTTTCCTCTAGTGGAAAAAATGTAAAGGTAGAATTTGTTTTATTCACTTCCATCTGAAATCCCTAGCAGATTCATATAACCTTTTGCAGGACAATGTACATGGCCCGTATTTCACCTTTTTTGAGTCAATATATTTCTTTGATAAATGCCTCTATTATTTGTATTTTCCGTCATATGTAAAATTAGTAGGAATGTTTGAAAGAGTATAAAAAATAATTATTCCAAGTGTGCTATGCCTATACATGTGATAAAGTTGGGATCAAGCTCGTATTTTTCTGCTTACTTTAGGGTAATGCCATTTGGTGAAAGTGAAAAAAGTTACCTGAAGGATATAATGTGTCAGCAGTAATTCTATTTAATTATTCAGCGTTGGAATGAACTTGCTCACTTGTTCAGGTTGTAATCGCATTGAGCTTGCAAAGAAGAGTGGAGGGTTTGCTCCAGGAACATCTTGACAGGACAATCTTGAACTCCAAAAAAGAAGGCGATTCTTCGGATAAAATGGAGGCCCGCAATCACCTTGAAAATGTGGATACTGCTGAATATGCAGATTCATTCCTTGATGGTTCAGTTATGGAGAAAGTTTTGCAGAGGCAGAGCTTGCGCATGCGTAATATGCAGAGAGCTTGGCAGGTATGCATATGATTTGAATGTGAGAATTTGGCATTCTTTGTGGGCCAGCATGTATGATAGGAGGTACATGGTTCTTATTGACCAAAAAGTTTCATGTGTCTCTGATATCATGTAGCATCTCACATACACAAACTCTGTCTTACTCATTTCCATTCCCTTTTGTTTGTGTGCTTTTACTTTCTTGCCCTTTTTGTGTCCAAGGGTATGCTGTTAGAACTGATTTTCAAATGTATTGAATTATTTCTTTTTGATGATAAATTTACTCTTATGTCCTATTTTGTAAGTATACATATTTTCGCTCAAGTATATGGTTGATGGACTCAGGGCATTTGTTTGAATAATAGTGTTATCATTTTTGTCACAATGCACTAACATAGCATCATCTTACACCTGGATTCTTAAACCTGTTCATTTAGGTCCAATAGTCAAGGGTTTATGAATTTTCCCTCTTGTACACTCGTTGGAAAAACTAATCTCATCGTGTTATCTGAGTTTTCATTTGTGGATTTATTGATTTTTATGAAGTACATGTGTTGAGACTTGGTTATCTGGTAATTTGAGATGGGTTGCTTCCAATACAGGAATCACCAGAAGGCAGGAGGATGTTGGATTTCAGGAAGTCTCTCCCTGCTTTTCGTGAGAAGGAAAGGCTCCTTCAAGCAATTGCTAGGAACCAGGTTTGGTTCTAAAACTCATAATATTTCGTCGTGATTTTTATGCTTCACATTAAGTTAGATCACAGTGATAAAAACCACCTCTTATTTAAGTTAGAACAAATGCCTCAAAAGAGGCAATCAAAATTTGCTGACTTTTTTCCATCTTATTCGGCAGCACCTTCTGTTTATAATTTTTTAGAGGCATGGTGAAAAATTAAGTTGCATCCTCTTGGAGTCTGGTCTTCCTTTTCATTGACTAAAGTCTAACTAATGTGATGGCCTTGATGTAATAAAAGTGCATGTTTTGCCGTTTAAACCTATTCTATGGTCTATGGATGATGGATTGCCTTTCTATTTATCCTTTTTCCCCTTTATATCAGGTTTCCTTTTCGTTTTCCTTGAGTCCTTTCAAGTTTCAACAGGACTATGTATTTGGTATAAGGGTTATATATGTCTGTGTTCTCAAATACAATATGAACTCCATGTAAAAGTACACTGCATATTTTTGATATGTTTTTCTCTCTGTATATTTCTTAAGCTACATCTACACATATATTGTCTCACATTCCCTTGTATCAATATGTTGTAGTGATTTCTGGGGAGACTGGTTGTGGTAAGACCACCCAGCTTCCTCAATATATTTTGGAGTCTGAAATAGAGTCTGGCCGGGGAGCATTTTGCAGCATAATTTGTACTCAACCTCGAAGAATATCAGCCATGACAGTTTCAGAAAGAGTTTCTTCAGAGAGAGGAGAGCCACTTGGTGAATCAGTACGCCTGCTTTTGTCTTATCATTTCAAATTGTTTTATTTTAAAATTTAAGTGGTTAATTACTCTACAGTCTCTACTTTGTAAATTGAATACTGAAATGATGAATTCAATTTCCAAACTCCTTTATTATAGTTGATATCCTTCAACAGAAACTTTCTTGATAGGTTGGTTATAAAGTACGATTAGAGGGAATGAAAGGCAAGAACACACATCTGCTTTTTTGTACCAGTGGAATTCTGCTACGTAGGCTCTTGAGTGACAGAAATCTGGATGGTATAACTCATGTATTTGTTGATGAAATTCACGAGCGAGGCATGAATGAAGGTGAATACACATATTGTCACATAGTTTTAGTACTTGAGATGTTTCATACTATCACATGACTCTTGACGCATCATTTCCTTTCTTTACCAGACTTCTTGTTGATTATCTTGAAGGATCTTCTTCCACGCCGCCAGGATTTAAGATTGATCCTGATGAGTGCCACTCTGAATGCTGATCTATTTTCCAGTTATTATGGTGGGGCACCCATGATTCACATTCCTGTAAGTTAAAGTAAAATTAGTTTGTGGTACAGTTATATTCAAGAATTTGCTAATCTGGATAGTCCAATGCATAAAAAATTTGATGTGAAAATTGATTTAATCCTAGAATTGGAATGTACAAATCTTATTCTGCCATTAAATTTAAATATCATATGAAGATAATATTTTGTGTGGATCCAGGGCTTCACATACCCTGTTAGAGCCCTTTTTCTGGAAGATATTCTGGAAATGACAGGGTATAAGTTGACTTCATTCAATCAAATAGATGATTATGGCCAAGAGAAGATGTGGAAAACACAAAGACAACTAGCACCACGGAAAAGAAAAAATCAAATTACTACCCTTGTTGAGGTAGGCAGCTACTTTCAAAGTGTGATCTTTGTTGAGAGTGCCCTCTGATGTTCTTCTTCAATTTAATACTTATGTTCAGTTTAATCAATATCTTAATGTGGGAGTCTTATTCATCAAGAAATACGTGAATCTTCATTTCCTGTTCTTTTGATCATTTTATTTAGTTTAATGAGTATGCAGGATACTAGGCCATAAGGACTCATATACCACATAGTTTGGAAGGTCCTCCTCGCTGTACTAATTTTGGTTTTTTTCTTAGTGAGATAGATACTAATGCAATTGCCTTAATCTTCTGAATGCCACGTAATGCTTAATGTATAAACAAAACACTGTTTTCCTTTATCTGTGCCTACAAGGGAAGACACATCAATGTGGCTCTATCTTGTATTAATGTTTTTATACTGTTAATCCATTGGTTCTCCATCTTTATTTGTACAATTGATCTCACCATTGCAATTGATTAACACATTATAGTACCAAATAATTTGTCTATTGTAGATATGTGGGATTGTTAGTCGAATGCATCTAATAACATTTTCGTATGCTATGTATTTTACGAACAGGAAGCTCTGACTAAATCAAGTTTTGAGAGTTATAGCTCTAGGGTGCTTGAATCATTGTCGTGCTGGACACCTGATTCTATTGGATTTAACCTCATTGAAGCCGTATTGTGCCATATATGCCGCAAGGAACGTCCTGGAGCGGTGTTAGTATTTATGACAGGGTGGGAGGATATTAGTTGTTTGAGGGATCAACTAAAAGCTCACCCTCTCTTAGGTGACCCTAACAGAGTCCTATTGCTTACATGCCACGGCTCAATGGCAACTGCTGAACAGGTTAAATGTTTTATGATTTCATAAACTTTGTATTTCATTAATGAAATTTTAGTAGTCCATCTTAACCCACTTTATTCACACTCTCCTTGTTTTATTTTCGGTATCTTACTTATCTCAATTTCCTGCTAGGAAAAAGAAACTTCCAATGTTGTCAGATCATATCATGCTAAATAATTTTCCATTTATATATTTCTGTATATTGGTTATCATTTTCCCAAGTTATAGATTGCTTAATAATATTTCTGGGAAGTGGATCTCTTGTGACTTTTGAAATTCTAAGTTTATTTTTCATTGGAGCTGTACTCAATGCACCAGTTTCATTTCTTTATTATTAGTACATTTTCATTTTTGATTGAAAATAACTTTATTTACCACCTCAAGTTTTTCCGTCTGACAGAAACTCATATTTGAGAAGCCACCTCCTAATGTTCGGAAAATAGTACTTGCCACGAATATGGCAGAGGCAAGTATTACAATCAATGACATAGTTTTTGTTGTTGACTGTGGAAAAGCAAAGGAGACTACTTATGATGCCCTAAATAATACTCCGTGTTTGTTACCGTCATGGATATCCCAAGCTTCTGCTCGGCAGGTGAGTTCTTGTATCAGGTTATTTTTTCTTACTTTCTGGCTCCTATGAGTTGCAGTGGAAAAAAGTTTCATCTCTGATGAAGTATCAGGAGTGTTCCTTTTAACAACTGAATTCCAGAAGAGTCTTTATTTAAGTGCATTAGTTGGTACTACAAGTGTCAGCATCATATTTAATTTTTTGTACGGTGAAAAGTGTAAAACCCCGTCATCGTTTATATTTTATACACTAAAATTAGACCATGAAGCTTTTCACTACCATTTTAGTAATGTAAAGATTTCATGAGTTTACCTGATAACATCATTTTTCTTTTCTTCAGTCTTAAATTTTTTATATAAGTCAATTATCTGTATCTTGTTATCAGTAAATACTAGTGCTTCATGTCACTGTTTGACTTGCAGAGAAGGGGTAGGTCTGGTCGTGTGCAGCCAGGCGAGTGCTACCACCTATATCCACAATGTGTTTATGAAGCTTTTGCCGAATATCAACTTCCTGAACTCTTGAGAACTCCGCTGAACTCTCTGTGTTTGCAAATTAAAAGTTTACAAGTTGAAAGTATTGGAAATTTTCTTTCTGCTGCTCTTCAGCCACCCAAACCATTGGCTGTAAGTAGTACGTTTCCGCTGTCTTGTAATTGTATTCTAAACAATTATTCTACTATAAGTGTCAGGATCCCTGTTCATTCTAAGTAAAATTTGTAACTTTTAAACAATTTATCAAAATCATACTTGATGAGTTTAATTTTTATTATATCTATAAAATACTACGAGTTTGAATTAATATTGAAAAAGTTTTTTTTACCGGAGCACCTGTATATATTTACCGCATTGGTACTCTTCGGAAAACTTTTTACATTTGCAGTTTCAAGCTTTAAGTATGGCATGCCGGCTTCTTTTTTATTTTATATGTACCATTCTGGTCAAGATTTGAGGTGGAAATGCTGCTATGAGAGATTTATTAAGGATATGTTAAGTTTATTGTTAAGAATATAGTCAATTGATCTTAAAAAATATAACATTGATTTCATATATATCCTCTAAGGTAGTGAGCTTTTTCTTAACTGCTGTGACATTCAGGTGCAAAATGCTGTTGATTTTTTGAAGATGATTGGTGCATTAGATGAAAATGAGAACCTTACGCATCTTGGTATGTGCATCGATTAACATATTCTGCTTCGTCCTTCATTAGTCCATTGTAGATATTTATACCTTTTCTATATGTGTTAACCTCTGTTCCTTGTTCTACCAGGTAAGTTCTTGTCAGTGCTTCCAGTGGAACCTAAGCTAGGGAAAATGTTAATCATGGGTGTTATTTTTCGCTGCTTTGACCCTATATTGACAATTGTGGCCGGTCTTAGTGTCAGAGATCCTTTTCTTTTGCCACAAGATAAAAAGGATGTAAGTTATCAACGTTTTCACATGTTAATGCAAGATGCTATTATTCACGTCAGGAAAGTTATATTTTTAATGTTCTCATTCAAAATGGCTATTTTATTGAAGAGTCAATATTGTTGGGTGATAATGGGCCATTTACTTGTGACAAGGATACGATTTTCCAGTTGGGTAAATGAATTTTTTTCCCCTCAAGAATCATCGATTTCCCACCCTAATATCAATGAGAGTTCAACAACAAATACCATACTGTTGATATTGCACAAAGTTTTTGCCATTGAAACTTTCTATGTTTCTCGAACTGCCAGGTGTCTGACACTGGTATATATCTGCGCCTCTGATAATTTTGTCAGAAATTCAGGATATGGACAGGCTATATAATTTGAAGAAAAAGAACTGAAATATTTTCTTGCAGAGTCCCAAGTGGTCATGAATTTTTTTCGTGGTAGACTTTCATGTGCTTTAGTGCTTATTTTGATCAAAGTGGCCTGCCTGAATATGTTATGGATAAGAAAAACCTTAAATTCCTTATAGTTTGGAACCCACCTTAGATGGCGGTAAGGCTAACCAAGAGGTCCTACTCCTTATCTGGATTACATGAAAACAAATTATGACATTTGCAGAAGCTACATGGAGATTTATGGGCTGATTTGTATATCTCTCGTTGACACAGTTAGCTGGAACAGCCAAGTCAAGATTCTCAGCAAAGGACTACAGTGATCACATGGCTCTTGTGCGTGCATATGAAGGATGGAAAGATGCAGAGAGAGAAGGATCTGCTTATGAATATTGTTGGAGAAACTTCCTCTCTCTCCAAACTCTTCAAGCTATCCATTCCCTACGTAAACAATTCACCTACATTCTGAGTGATGCTGGATTACTAGACACAGATGGAGCAACTAATAATAAATTAAGTCACAATCAGCCGTTGGTTCGTGCTGTTATATGTTCTGGTTTGTTTCCTGGTATAGCATCTGTAGTGGTGAGTTCTTCTAATTTAAGCTGAACTGAAGTCATTCTAATAAATGGTATAGTATCTGTAGTGGTGAGTTCTTCTATTTTGTCTTTCTTTATTTGCAGCATAGGGAGACATCAATGTCATTCAAAACAATGGATGATGGGCAAGTCTTGCTCTATGCGGTATGTTCTTAGGCTTAACCTGTTGTCAACTAATATTGATGAATTGAAGTTTCATACATAGTTACTGATAAAAAATCATTGTTATTTTGTTTTTCATTGTACCAATATATCTTTCGAGATAAATGCTATTATGATGGCAAATTTATTATTTGTGGGGGTTTCTGGATTTATTAACCATAGCCACTTCTTATTATCACCAAATAACCAAATTGACAATTATCTTTTTGGTAAACAGTGATCACTGTCCACATTAATCAACATTTTGCGTACCAAAGAGAGAAATATACGAGATGAAAAATTGCAGAAGCAACTCAAATTTAATTAAAATATACGGGATGAGTAGGCCTTATCTTGTGACTATAGAAGATTTAATCCACCCAGTTCTTTAGCGTTTATTTTTTTTTTTATTTATTTATCATCAGGTTGTGTTTATGAAAATCACATTAACGAGTTTGTTTCATAATGATTGATCCAGAATTCTGTGAATGCAAGATACCAAACAATACAATATCCATGGTTGGTTTTTGGTGAGAAGGTGAAAGTCAATACTGTATTCATACGTGATTCAACTGGAGTATCTGATTCTATTTTGATCCTGTTTGGTGGCAAACTTGACTACGGTGTTATGGTAACATTCTTGATCAGAAAATTTATCGTGGAATTGTTTCTTCAATCAATTTTGTTTTTCAATATTTCACTGATGTTATCAGGCTGGAAATTTGAAAATGTTGGAAGGGTATATCGACTTTTTCATGGACCCCACTTTGGCAGAGTGCTATGTGAAGCTTAAAGAGGAGCTCGAAAAGCTCTTACAAAAGAAGGTAAATCTGCGAATCCTATTTTCACGAAAGTGAGGTGTCATGCATTTTTGGTCCAAAGTATATTCTCACAGAAATAGTATGGGCTCCTTTTCTTTTACAAACTGTAAGAAGCCCAGTGGATCAAGCTGATAAGGAATTAACCATTTCTCTAATAGTAGTCTCCTCCCCTCCAACCCCTCAAAAAAAGAGAAAAAAATGGAGATGAGAAAAATACATGATCACTAAACAATATTTCTTGATGCTTGATTGCTAAATGTCTTAAACTACTCGTTATTAATAATTCCATCTTTGATACAATTGCTATATCCGTTGGTCATTCCATCTTTGAACCTTGAAAATGCATGCAGCTTCAAGATCCCACCATGGACATCCACAAGGAAGGCAAGTACCTGATGCTTGCTGTTCAAGAATTGGTTTCAGGCGATCAATGTGAAGGGAGGTTTGTTTTCGGTCGAGAGAGCAAGAAACCGAAAGAGACCGGTGATAATAAAGACAGATTCACGAGAGACGGAACAAATCCAAAGAGCTTGCTCCAGACGCTGTTGATGAGAGCAGGCCACTCACCTCCCAAATATAAAACAAAGCATCTCAAGACAAATGAATTTAGGGCATTGGCGGAATTTAAGGGCATGCAGTTTGTGGGAAAACCGAAGCAAAATAAGGCCCTGGCCGAGAAAGATGCTGCCATAGAAGCATTGGCTTGGTTAACTCAAACATCTGAGAAGAATCACGATGAAGAAAATAATACTACGCCCGATGTCACAGACAACATGCTGAAACTTCTGGGCAAGCGGAGGAGGTCAAAACGACATCCCCGTTAGGAGTAGTTTCACCGCAGTCAGTTGCTTGTTCAATTTTGATAAAATTACCGGGAGGGAGAGTGTAGTTGTACTTCATCTCAGGCACGCGTCTTACGATGGACAACAAGATACATAGATAAGCAGACTTGTGTATGGTTCTCTGTAAATATTTGTCATGGAATTACTAGTTATTTCTTCTCTAAAAACAGACAAATGTTGATCATGTATCAATAGTATTTTAAGATAACACAGACGTACAAAATTTCATTAAAATTGGTCTAATAAAAGTTACTACTACTATTGATTTTTTTAAATAAATAAAAGACAAATATAAATGTTGATCTATCGGGTTGAAGATTAAAGGATTGGCTGTGGAAGGCCGGCACGCTCAAACCTGTCCGATTCATTTTTAATTTCTCGCCGGAATGCTTCCGACGACGATGACGACAATGGAGACCTCAAGATTCTCCGGCCCTGTTCTTTCACTCCAATCCCATCCAACTCCAAAATACAACCCCTCGTACTATTCCCGTGGTTCTACTAGAAACAGAATACCCATCAACTCCTGCAACTCAAGTGTTCGACGAAAGTCCTTTTACTCGATAAACGCTTCTTCTGCTTCTTCTTCTTCTTTGCCCAAAAAAACTGAGCCAATGCTTCCACCATATAATGTCTTGATCACTGGTTCTACTAAAGGTGATTTTTTTAATGCTTAGTCTCTCAAGGTTTTTGCTCACCATCATCTGTAATCAAGATATAACTTTATGTCCATGAAATTTTCGGTTTTCTTTGCATCTTTTTGAACAATTGATCCTGAAAACAAGTGCTTCACCTGAAATTGATTATTATTAAAATGGCATTTTTGGTCCTATAATTTGGATTTTGGTCCTGTTTAAATAGTACTACAATTTGATTTTGATTCCATTATTGTGTTGGTTGCAATTAAGCCATAAAATTTTACGATGCCTTTGTAACTATGTAATTAAACAAAATGGTCGATTTGCTCATGTATGCAGTATGCTTGCACACAGTTGGATAATAGATTCATGCTAATGAGTTATTTTATGTCTTTGGCTAAAATTACTGTTTTACTGCTCTTGGCATTACAGGAATAGGATATGCACTAGCGAAAGAGTTTCTGAAAGCTGGAGACAATGTCATGATATGCTCCAGATCAGGTGAGGATGAGTGAGATGTTTCATTCCTTCAAAGATCCTTGTGTTCTATTTATCCCATCATTTTATATTCCGACTTTATTGCTTGTGACTTTTACAGAAGAACGAGTGAAATCTGCTGTTGAAAGCTTACAGACGGAGTCAGGGAAGCAGCATGTCTGGGTACCTCCGCAACTTTTCATAATGTTTTTACATTTTCTGCTGTTATGTGAGAGATCATGTAAACATAAACTAACTGATACAAGGCAACAAAAATCCTCTTGTTTAATGATCTACATGGGTTTGAATTTATTTTTCTATATCATGTTACACACTGAGCCTGTTTATGTTGCCCAATCACACTTGCATAAACCCCCATGAAAGGGTAATTATAACTATTTTTATATCTCTAATTAATTGTTTATGCAGGGTATCAAGTGTGATGTTCGAAAGGGGGAGGATGTCAAGGCTTTAGTTTTCTTTGCACAAGAACAATTTAAATACATTGACATATGGGTATACCCGTCTTCATACTTTGTTACCCTTCAGTTATCTGTGTATATGCTTGGATTTTTTTCAATTTGTATGTGATGCATTTGTTGGTTCATATTCTTATTTCTCTTCCCTTAACCTATTTAAGAATAATGCAGATAAATAATGCAGGATCAAATGCATATTGTTACAAACCATTGATGGAGGCATCTGATGAAGATTTACTGTGAGTTCCTTTTATTATTTGTGTTTGGTCTCTTCTATGCATATTAATTTATCATTTATGTGTCAACCAAATTGTTTTTATGCAGTGAAGTTGTTTCTACAAATACACTTGGTTTGATGATATGCTGTCGAGAGGTAAATACCATTTGAACCCGCCCATGGGTATTATTGGTAGATGGCCTTTATCTAATGCAGAATCGTTCTAGGCAATAAATATGATGCAAACTCAAGGTAGAGGTGGTCATATCTTTAACATTGATGGAGCAGGCTCAGATGGAAGACCAACTCCGAGGTCTGATTTTTATTGTTTGTGTTTCTGGGTTTCATCTGTTTTTTTATGGCTCAGCATGTATATCTGTGTTTATTTTTTCCTGCTCATACATTTGTGTAGAAGGATGTACTTCTATTATGTTTAGGAACACAATATCCGATGCGTGTCTTGGACTTTTCTAAATACCAACTTGTTCAATTTATATTATTCTGTCCTTTGTTAAAAGTCTTTTCATAATGTTTTTCCTTTTTCATGACCCTCAGATTTGCTGCTTATGGAGCAACTAAACGCAGTGTGGTGCATCTTACTAAATCTTTACAGGCATGTGCTGATTTTTAACAAAACTTTTTCTGTGACTTTTTTCTGTTATCGTACGGGGCATGTAGTTCTCTTTTCTCTCTCCGTCGGGTCTGCGGGAAGATTTTCTTGAGAAATTTATCTGGTTCACTAGAAGCACACATATTTCCTTGTATGAGTACATCAGTGCATCATTTTTGGAAGTTTGTGAAGACAGGTTGTGTCTTCTGTGTAGGCAATTGTACATCTTTTCTTGGCGAAAATATAATCTTATTTATGTGTAATTTAAAAGTTGGTTTTATGTTTCTGTTTTTTCCCATTCTTGAAATTATCACTTAAAGCAGTCCTAAAATGTATACATGCAGTTCATTTTATTTTCTAACCATTCAATATAACCCCATCCACTTCTCAAATAATTTGAGTCAAATCCTCTCATATGATACTTACGTGTTAATTTGTTTATATTTATTTTTAATAGTTACACTTACATGTAGTTTATCATTAATACTTACCCTTTCTTTCCTTCATACAGGCAGAATTGAGGATGCAAGATGTCAAGAATGTTATAGTGCATAATCTATCGGTATGCATGCTTCATTCATTTTGCACATCTGTTGGGAGCTCATCTAAAGTGTCTTGATACTCTTTAATGATACGAGTCAACTCTCTACATTGCATGCTAACTTATGTGGGAATTGCCCGTGTTTGTATATTCATTTTACTTTCTTGTCCATGCTTTCTATTTCCCTATCTGTGCAGCCAGGAATGGTTACAACAGACCTTCTAATGTCCGGTGCTAACACAAAGCAGGTAGATTTTGTTTATCATACTTTTAAAATTGTGTTTATCTGGTTATATTATTAATCTTAGAATTCCGTGTATTCCAGGCCAAGTTTTTCATTAATGTTTTGGCTGAACCAGCTGACGTGGTGAGTTATTTTTTGTTACGGTACCATTCACTTACCTGGTGTTGCTCAACCATACATACTCAACAGCCTTTCGTCCTATTCTGTAATTACCTGTCAAATTTTATTTTACATCACATCTTATTAGATTTTTTAAGAGGTCCTAATTTGTTTAAATTCAATTTTAATACATTACTAGTATCATTTTTTGAAGTATTTGGACAAAAAAAAAGATGTTTGAACTTATAAGATTGATTTTACATGTTGAAAAAAAAGTACTCCGTAGCTTATAACATGTTATATAAAGTTGGTGTGGGGATACTTTTCTCTTAAACATCTAAAGTTCTCAAGGAGCTTATCTTTGAATCTTTGAAGCTCTTGTTACAAAAAAAAAACAAAAAAAAAAACAAAAAAAAAAAAAAAAACTGAAGAATATCATGCTTTTGATGTAGTCATGAGCTTGTCCCCTCTTAAGTGCATTTTTTTAGACCGACTAAACCCCTATTTGAAGGTAAACTAGTTTAAACTTGCCTCCTATTCAGGTTTTGTAATATTGTTGTAAATGGGTAGTCTTGAATTTAATACTTCGGGTTTAGATGTCGTTTCTAATATCTCCATTAAAATTGTTTTACTGATCTTTGACAACATGCTTAGGTAAGAGTTGTTCCTTTGAATGTATCCCAGGTTGCTCAGTATCTTGTTCCCAGTATTAGACATGTTCCCACTAATGGATCTGGAAAACCAACTTACATTCGTTTCCTCACTGGACTAAAAGCCTATTCCCAGATATTCTCAGTTAAGAGACTCTACACATAACCTTGAATTTCTGACCTTTTTTTATATCTACTAATATTTATTTCCTTTCATTCAACTTTTACTTTGTTGTTGCACAGAGATTTGCTTTTGGTACTCGAAGAAACCGATATGTTCTTGAAGATTAGTAATTATTTTTAGTATAAATATTTTGCCTTGATAAAAAAAACAATGTTGCCAATATTTCATATTTTAATTTTATATTTATTTTTAAGCAACTTGCATTATTCATATTAAGAAGATTAAAAAAAGTCATCTAAAAAGTATTTAAAAAAAATCATAAATTATATTAGTACTGTATAAGTTAGTTACATTGTTTTTAAAACAAAATTAATCATTTAAATTTAATAATACAAATAATGAATACTTAAAGTTTAATATAAAATATTGTATCATTTAATAATTAAAATAAATAATTATTTTAAATTTTAATAAATACTGTAAAAGAAATATAACGTGAATTAAAATACTCAGTAAATAATAAATATTATTCACAAAAGTTGAAACATGTCATAAATTTATGAGAAGTATTATTCAATAATTAGTACTATTTATTATTTTATGTTAATTTATATTCAATATAAATTATTGTAACAAAAATATTTATAATTAATATATTAAATAATTTATTTATCTTCCAATTAATAAATTGCTCTTATTTTATTAACTATTTATTATTTTATGTCAATTCATATTCAATATATTAATTACGCATGTTATTTATTTATATTAATTTTTAAGATTTTTTTAAATTGTATTTTTTTTCTTTTAATTTTTCATTATTTTTAATCTTTTTTATTTTTTGAATTTTTTAACACTTTTTGTTTTTTATTTTTCTTAAAAAAATTTGCTATATGTATATATATAATATAAATTTTGTCAATTTTTTTTCATTCTTATTATTATCGGGGTGATTGTTTTATTTTTTTATTTTTACGTTTTGTTATTAATTTTGATAAATATATATAATATTTTAAAATCCTTAATAAAAATCTGATATATATATATATATATATATATATATATATATATATATATATAAAATATAAATTTTATCAGATTTTTTTTTATTTTTATTATTATTGATGATTTTTTTTAATTCTTTTATTATAAATTTTGATAAATAATTGTAATATTTTGAAATCTCGTAGTTATTTGTTGTTTCAGAAAGTGTATTTTTAGTTTTTTTTAATAATAAAGGATATATTTAGTACATTGAGAGGTTTATACCGTAAAAATAAAGTTTGAAATTTTTAACAGTGGTTGTTGTTTTAGAAAGTGTATTTTTAGTTTTTTTTAATAATAAATGGTATATTTAGTACATTGAGAGATTTATACCGTAAAAATAAAGATTAAAATTTTTAATAGTGGGGTGAATAAAAGTAACCGAGTGAATTTATAAAGTGAATTTATAAATTTTTGGGATGAAAATAAAATCACCCATATTTTTATGATGCTATAAAAATATATAAGCAAATAATTGTTTGAAGCAAATATTTGAAAATTCAGTTTTTATTTAAAATATCTTAAACCGAGTTTTAAAAAAATATAGTCAAAAGTGTTCTAAACATTAGTTAAAAACTTAAAATATGTTTTGGGTGAAGTAAGCAAGCTCGTAGTATCATGTGATAAACTATGTAATCATGCACGGCCATTTCAAAACAATATAAATATTTTAAAGTAAAAAAATAAATATTTATTTACATTTAAATATTTTTAAAGTGTAGTCCATTTTCGACCAAACGACTTTCCTAACTTTTATTTGAAAGTCGTAATAGCCACCAAATAAGTCACAAGAATATGATTTTAATTAATAAAAAAAAAAACTAACCATAATGAAAAAGTGTAAATAAATAAGACCTCCCCTTGGATTCAATTCAAAATAACAAAAAACAAACACAAAAAAAGGGTCTGATATCGAGATCTTCGATGCAGGGTATAGTTTTTATCGTAGTATGTTTAGTATTGATGTCCCCGAATTATAATATACATCTACTCCTCAGCAGCGCCGATGGTTCTCATCATCCTCCTCATCGTGATAATATTTATGATCATATTCCTCCTCCTCCTGATGAATGTGCCGAGTACGATTCTACAATAACATCGTGCGAATCGTATTTATTAAACAATACAAAGCTTGTGGTCGGGGATGGGTGCTGCGAAGCTTCCAAACAAACAAGCATCGGAGGAGCAATAAGTCTATACAGTACTGATGATCATAATATATATATATATATATATATATATATATATATATATATATATATATATATATATATATATATTATGATCATGAGATATATATACAACGTACGTACATGTTATATGCAGCAACCCCCCTTCTGTTGATCAATGCAAAAATTGTACACGAGCGTATGCCCAAGGCAAGGTGATCGAGGGATGCTGAGTACCTGCATGCTCTCTGCTAATTTGTTGCTGTAATATTAGCACCACTTGAAGTTGAAGAATCATACATGTTTTAATTTCTTATCCTAATAATTATAATAATAAATTTTAATTATCTTTTAAATTACAGTCGCTTTTATTGTTGAAGATGTTAACCTAACTTACTCAACACTTTGAAATGAAAAAGTAATAAAAGATTTGTGTTTATATCTCAAAATTGTGGGAGAAAAAAAAAACGAACAAGATGAAAATAATTACATTAGCAGAGCAGGTACTCAGCAACCCTCGATCACGTACATTTTTTTGCATTGCTCGACATCAGGTGGGTTGCTGCATTCGGAAACAAACAAAAGTACGTACTCCATTAACATGTACGTACGTAGTAGTATATCATGATCATAATTAATATATATACATACATTCATTCGTACCAGTAAAAAAGCTTAAAGGCCTCGTTTGAGTAGAAACGGCGTGCATCCTGCAAAAGATGCTGTTTGTCTGCTGCTCACATTACTGCAAAAGATATTCATGATCGATATACCCTGCAGAGCAGTATACAAACTACAGTAACAACTATACCCTGCATCGTCGATTTACCCATCCAAGATCGATATCCTCGATAATCAGACCTTGTTTTCTGTGTGTTTGTTTTTGTTATTTTGAATTGAATCAAGGGCGCCCTTCTTTATTTACACTTTATTTATCTTTCTTTCAACACTTACTTTTTCATTATGGTTAGTTTTTTTTTTATATAATTAAAATCATATTCAGTCTCATGATTTATTTTGTCACACCAGTTTTATTTTATAACATTACTAAAATAAAAATATTAATTTTTAAAGATCTCGAGGAGTAAAAGAAAGAAAAAAAAAACCACGGGGCGTGACATATTTGGTGGTTATTAGTTATTACGACTTTCAAATAAAAGCCATTGACTTGTTACTAGCTAGGAAAGTGGTGCGGTCTAATTAAAATGGAATATATTTTAATGTAAATAAATATTTATTTTTACATCTTATTCAAAATATATGGTATACTAAGTTCGTACACACATATTAATAAAAATATCAATTTCTATTTTTACCATTCCTTAATTACTTTGAAACTTTAAATTAAATATTAACACAATTATTATCTAAGTAAATTTTAGTTATTTTGAGGCAATTTAGAAAAAACTATCATTTATTTGAATGGGAGATAGTATATAGTACTTACATCTTAATTATATATGTATTGGTTGATCGTCACATTGATTACAAAAATATTATTTTTTTACTTTTCGACAAAAAAATTGAGGGTTAAATTGAGGGTCAAAATGTATTTTTATGTTAAATGTAAAATACAGTAAAACTTTTATAAATTAATACTTTCGGGACAGTAAAATTTTATTAATTTAAAGAGGTATTAATATATTGATAAATTAATATTTTATTAATTAAAAAAGAGAATTTTCAAATTTAATAAATTTAAATATATTTATTTAAAATAATTTGATTATGTATCAATTTTATTGCAATTAATTAATATATTCTATGTTATTATAGATTCAATCTATAATGTTAACTATTATATTTATAAAAAATAAACTAATTTATAATATCAAATTATGTTTTTTCATCATGTAAAATGCATCACAAAATTATCAATAAATGATCAAATGCATAAAATATTATGTGAATATAAAATGGACCATCATGCACTAAAAATATTACAAAAATCATTTGATGAAAAATATTCTTTGAATGTTAGTCAAGGTACATTATCAAACACTCTAAATAGATTACGCGAGTACCCATCTTTGAGAGTATTAATAAAAACTAATATTTATAATTGTAATATTTACAAATTATTAGTTTAAAATTTTGATGGGACCTCATACTTATAAAGGGTGTTTTCAAAATATTATTATTATATTATCTTATCGAATTCGTTCATTTTTTACAAAGTCTCAAGTCGGGACCTAAATTTTTTATTATTTTAGAGAGGTTATTAATTTATCGAGTATTAATTTATAGAGATTTTACTTGTAATGTAAATAAAGTTTGAAATTAAAGTAAGTGAAAAAATATAAGTAAAATAGTGTTTTAAAGTAAAAAGTAAAATAATTATTTTTTTTTTAAAATTGCATAATAAGTTGGAGAAAATTACCAATTTAGTCCCATAAAGATAGATCTTTTTCTTTTTGGTACCACAAAAAGACGGTTTTTCAGTTTCATCCGCTAAAGGCTCAAATCGAGTCGATTACATCCAATTTTCGCCTAAAAATTCAAAATTCGTCGGAATTTATGCACGTGATATGCACGTGACAAGTGATTTGGGGATTTCCGGTGACCTAATTCACGCGCCAATTCTTATTGGTTGGAGCTGTTAAAAAAAACCAAAAAAAAAAAAAAAATTAATATCCACATGGGCTGCCACGTGGATATTACATTATTAAAAAAACAAAAAAAGAAAAAACATATTTATTAAAAGAGAGAGAGAGAGAGAGAATCGGGTTTCATTCATTTCACTTCTCAATCGATTCTAGAAAAACCCTAATCCCTATCAGTCAAAAAACTTGTTGCCCATTTTCTGAGGTCATCATCATCAACAATCAATTTCAAAGACTCATCTTTCATCTTCAAATGATATCTAAGGTTACCTAAAACCCCAATCTCCCCAACAAATCCATGAAAAATAGAGATACTTATCTTATCCGTATTACACCAATCTAGATGAAGAGTCTGACCCCCAACATACTGCCGCTCAGAATTATTTGTGCATGCGAATGTCCCTCCAAGATGCAGAACAATTGTAAGCTCTTTGCTCCTTGAATCTGAAAATTAAAAATAAAAATAAAAATCGATTCATCTTAAAAAATCGATTCATCTTACTCAGGTCGTCCTACTCTTATTCAGGTTCTCCGAAAAAGTACAAATAAAAATTAAATCTTAAAAATCGATTCATCTCACCGTAAGTTAGCAAGCCACTTAGTGCTGCTCCTTTCTTTTTTCGTCGCCTAAACACCATTTCTTCAGCCCAAGGAGTTTGAGTGTGATGAATTTGGGTGATTTTTACTTTGAATTCGAGAATTAGGGTTCTTGGAGAAATCGGGATTTTGGGGGTTAGGTTTTCTGTAAATCGAGTTGGGGGAAATGAATGAAGCCCGCCCTTCTCTCGCCGCCCTTCTCTCGCGCTTCTTTTATCTATTTTCATTTCATTTCATTTTCTGTTTTTTAATGCTTAATATCCACGTGGCATTGCTTATGTGGATTTTTTTTTCGTTTTTTAAAACACCTACAACCAATCATTCGTTGTCATGTGGATTAGGTCACCGGAAACCCCCAAATCGCGTGCGAGTCACGCGTAAAAATTCCGGCCAATTTTGAATTTTTAGGCGAAAATTGGATGTAATCGACTCAATTTGAAGCTTTAGTGGATGAAATTGAAAAACCGTCTCTTTGTGGTACCAAAAGGAAAAGGTCCATTTTTATGTGACTAAATTGGTAGTTTTCTCTAATAAGTTGAGACGTAAAAAAGTGCGTGAGAGGAAAGTAACACAAAATAATTAATTTTTCATATCCTCAATTTTGTGTTTTCTAAACACCAAAAAAATAAAAATAAAATAAAATATTAAATATTGAATCCAAACAACAAATAATCATTATATTATTATTCAAAAAATTGAAACATCATAAATTTATGAGATATTATTCAATAATTATATTTTTAGGGTGCTATGAAAAATATATAAGCAAATATATAAAAATCATGTTTTTATTTAAAATATCTTAAACCGAGTTAAAAAAAAAAGTCAAATGTGTTCTAAAAATTAGTTAAAATTAAATATTTTTTGGGTGAAGTAAGCAAGGGCGTATCACGTGACATATGTAATTAGTAATTACCTCCATTTTTTAAAAAGTGAAAAAAAATATTTATTTACATTAAATATTTTTAAAATGAACTCCATTTTCAACCACTCGACTTTCCTAGTACTGTAACTCTGTAAGTCGTAATAACCACCATATAAGTCGTGACTCGTGAGACTGAACATGATTTTAATTAAAAAAAAAAAAAATCTTTAATAATTAAAAAGTACGGTGTTGAAAAAAAAACAGTGTAAATAAATAGTAAGACACTTCGATTATGTTGTAATTTCGGCTCCCAAAATTACTACACACAAAATAGCTTGAAATATAAAATAGATAGAGAAAAAAAAACGATATAAAAGATAGAACACGAATTTACGTGGAAACCCAAATAGGGAAAAACCACGGGAGGAGGAGAAAATATTACTATAATCGAATTAACGGGGTTACAAATATAGATCTCTCAATAGATCTATCTCACGAAACTCTCTCTCTCTCAATAGAAACGCTCTCACAAAAAGTTGTTCTCAATAACACCGTGACTCACGATATTCTCAATAATATCGATCTCTCAAATTAATGCTCTCAATAACATTAATCGAGTTATGATGCTCTCAATAACATCATACCAATAATCAAGTATGAAGATCCCTATTTATAGGTGTAGCAAACCCATAAAATAGGTAACAATATGATTAGGAATAAAACCCTTTTATTCCTATTCCAAATAGAACTCAAATCCTCTTTCCAAATAATATAATTATATCTCCAATATAATTATATTCCTTAATTCGATTGGATTCGAGAAACCATTCAACAGATTCAAATCAAAATAGCAAAAAAAAAAAAAAAAAAAAAAAAGATTATCGAGAATATCGATCTTTGATGGGTATATCGACGATGCATGGTATAGTTGTTATTGTAGTTTGTTTACTGTTGTCCCCAAATTATAATAATATACATCTACTCCTCAGCAGCGCCAATGGTTCTCTTCCTCCTCCTCCTTCTCCTAATTATTATTATTATGATTTATGTGACGATTCCTATTCTATAATAACACCATGCCTATCCTATTTGATAAACAATTAATACAAAGCTTGCGGTCGGGGATGGATGCTGCAATGCCTCCAATCAAGCAAGTTTAGAAGCAGGTGGACATCATGATATCGGCTTATGCAATTGTATGAAGAAGTTACATAGTAATGTGAGCAGCATAAATAGCGTCTTTTGCAGGATGCACACTATACCCAGGTCATGCGATTTCTTCTCAAACAAAATCTTTAAGTATTTTTACTGGTACGTACGCACGAATGTCTCTCCAATATCGCAATCTCATTTTGATCATATATACTTAATTCCGTAGTACTACTACATGTTAATTTTTCATTTTTTTCGAATGCGGGCAGCAAACCCCCGTCTGTTAAGGACTGCAAAAACTGTTCACGCGCAAAGGGATGCTGAGTATTCTAGCCGGCTAATTGATCGGTAGCTGCTGCACTGTTGCTGTATTAATATTACAACCACTTCAACTTGATCGATCATCCATGTAATAATAATAATAATAATAATAATAATAATAATAAATTATAATTATATTTTAAATTACATTATTGTGGAAGATATTAATTAATGTAACTTACTCGAGACTTTCAAATGAAAAGGTAATGTTACTAGCTAGTAAAAGATTGTGTATATTCATATTTTGACTCACGCGTAGATTAAAAACTTGTTCTTATTATATTTATGAAAATAAATCATTTGAGAGTGAAGTAATTAAGAAAAACAAATAAAAAATTAGGGTTTGGCGGGTTGGCGGGCGGATCGGGTTTGGCGGGTTTTTTGAACACCCCTATTATTGACCATATATATTGTCACTTATAATTTCAATCGCCAAATAATTCCCCAAAATCAAAAGACATGTGTACAGTCAACTCAATTATGGCTAATTTTGATTTTTTGATTGGAAAATGACTAAATTAGCTAAAATTTGAAAAATACAAGATTAAATTGAGAAAGTGAACCAAAATTAGATCAAATGAAAAAAAAAAAAAAACTTTGTGAGACTAAAATAATCTTTTTCTCTAAAAAAAATTATTATTTCTTTTTTTAGAATATATATAAGGTAATATTTCTTCTTTGTGGAATGATTGAATTGAAGAAACGATAGATTCTCGATGGACCAATGTCATCACGCGTGATTTTTTACACATTTGTCTCTACTTCAAAAAATAATCAAATACAGTAATTATTTTAGAATATCTAGTGATGATCCTCGATATATATCCTATTTCTACTTATCCTCCCTCTAGTGCTAGTCCCAATCCTCCTGAACCTGATAATCCTCCTATTGGTGTTGGGATGTGATCCCGATGAAGAAAATTTTGCAACAGCATTATGCGGGTCGTATTTGGCAATACGAAGCTGCATGCGGATGGGGATGTGTGCTGCGATGCTGCCAAAAAAGTCAAAGATCCTGCCTTCTGCGTTTGCATCAAGAGCAAATGTAGTTATGTCGTAAAAGATGATCTCTTTTGCAGGATGTACGCTCTACCCAAGGCTTGTGGTTTCTCCTCTAACCAGATGACCACGGTCGTCTTTAAGTTTTTTTACTGGTGCGATCGATCTCAGTCACATTAATTATTATACGTATACATGTGTTATTCTTTTTTTTTTTTTTAATTAATTCAATATATGTGTATATCTTTGCCTTGTTTTCGAATGCAGCAATCCCCCGTCTGTTGCTGACTGCAAAAGATTGTTCGAGGGTAGACTGATCGAGAGATATTCTGAAGTAGCAGTGACTAATATAATCTAAAAGTTGTCTTTTTACGTGCTGTAATTGATATAAGCAGCACTAGCTTGATCATTAATCATGCATATCATGATTTAGTTTCTTATGATCATCTTCATCAACATAATTAATAAGCTAATTTTATGGAAAAAATAAATGATAATTCACCAAGTACACATCAAATACAATTATAGCGAATTGCTCCCTCCTTTGTAACACAATTTCCCCTCTTCGCACCTAATTAATTATAGGTGTTCGGAGTATGGAAAAAAAAATATACAGTACATGTCAAAATTCTAAAAGAAAAATAAAATATATTTTAAGATAAAATAGTAACATTAAAATAAAATAAACATAAAAAATCAGGATAAAATTATATTTAAAAAAAAAATTATTTCATTTTTTTTTAAGTCATATTATATATTATGAACATCCACTTAAAAGAAAATAGTCCTACATCCATTTAAAAAAGTGATCTTGTTATTATAAAATAGAAAGAAAATAGAAGGACTAAGCACGTAAAATATAGTAATACCTTTGCTCTAATAAAATATAGTAATATAATCTGTATACTAAAAATAATACATCAAATAACATACAGTTGCACCCTATATGATCAAAGCATCCATCATCAAAGAATAATACTTGCTACCTAAGTACAAACAAGTATACTTTTTACGTATATCCTTCAACGAAAACCGAAGTGGGAACGATAAAAATGCCCGAGAGACGAACACAACCTAACCACGACTCCTTTCTGGAGGATCGAAAATCGGGCTCATCTCTATTTGGGCCCCGCCCCTGGACTCCCTCGAGCTACCAACCTTTTCCGCTTCTCTAGCAATCTGGATGTCGTCCGGTCGAAAGTTTTGGACAAAAGTTTTTACGGAAAAATGAGCAACCAGAATAATTTAGTATCGGCAACGTGAAAAATGGCCCTGCGCTCGAAACAATAATCTCTATTAATTTATAAAGCAAGGCTCAAAACTTTTTGTGTACAGATGACACCCTTTCTTTCCTTGATACAGGCAGAATTGAGGATGCAAGATGTCAAGAATGTTATAGTGCATAATCTTTGGGTATGCGTGCTTCATTCATTTTGCATGCACATCTATTGGGATCTCAACTAAATCGCCATGATAGAACTCTTTAATAATATGAATCAACTCTGTACATTGCATGCTAATTTGTGTGGGCATTGCCCGTGTTTGTATTTCTGAAAGAATCAGATATTCATTTTTCGTTTTTGTTCATGCTTTATATTTATCCCTAATTGTGCAGCCAGGAATGGTTACAACAGACCTTCTAATGTCCGGTGCTAACACAAAGCAGGTAGATTTGGTTTATCATACTTTTAAAATTGTGTTTATCTGGTTATATTATAGTATTAATCTTGAGATTCCGTGTATACCAGGCCAAGTTTTTCATTAATTATTTGGACAAAAAAAAATGATTTTTGAACTTATAAGATTCATTTTATATGTACTTTAAAAAATAGTACTGCTGATAACATGTTATGATAAAGTTGGTGAGGGAATACTTTTTTCTTAAGCATCTAAATTAAGCTCTCAAGGAGCTTATCTTTGAATCTGCGAAGCTCGTCTTTAAAAGAAATAAAATTACCTAACAAATTAATAGAGCTAAATTATAAGTCTTAAACACCTTTTGAGATATATATTTTTAAAGAGCTTATAAGCTTTCCTCCTCTTAATTAAGGTTTAGAGCATTGAAAAATATAAACCGAAGAATATGTTAGAAACCGCTTCACCTAAAAGCTCTAACTGTTAGAGAAGTTGGGCAACTAGACATTTATAGTGGGCCGAATATATTCTCCAATACTCCCCCTCACTTGTGGGCCGATTTCAACCTCAGGGGAAGGCCCAACAAGTGGATAATTAATTCGGGTGGAGTCGCACATGGCGGGAGTCGAACCCAGGACCTGCCACAAGGCTAGGCTCTGATACCATGTTAGAAACCGCTTCACCTAAAAGCTCGAACTGTTAGAGAAGTTGGGCAAAACTAGACATTTATAGTGGGCCGAATATATTCTCCAATAGAATATTATACTTTTGATGTAGTCGTGAGCTCGTCCTCCCCTCTTAAGTGCATTTGTTTAGACCGATTAAACGCCTATTTACAAATCTTCGACAACATGCTTAGGTAAGAATTGTTCCTTTGAATGTGTCCCAGGTCGCTCAATATCTTGTTCAATTCCCAGTATTAGACATGTTCCGATCCCACAAATTGATCTGGAAAACCAACTTACATTCGCTTCCTCACTGGACTAAAAGCCTATTCCCAGATATTCTCAGTTAAGAGACTCTACATATAACCATGAATTTCTGACTTTTTTTATGTCTAATATTCATTTCCTTTCATTCAACTTTTACTTTGTTGTTGCACAGAGATTCGCTTTTGGTGCTCGAAGAAACCGATATGTCCTTGAAGATTAGCAATTCCACTTCTCTCTCCGTGGAGTGTCCTTTTGTCTCTATCCCAAGTGGATTGTTTTTGCACTCTAGTTTTGCTAGTTCAATTGAGTTTGTATATTTTCTTGGACATGTTCATTCTTCTTCAAATATATTAAAAAAAAAAACAAATTCTCTTTAAAATATGTATATTTGTTACTACAATATTTAGTCAATTTTTCTAAATATTTAGTCAAAGTATTTTAAATATTAATATGACACTCCTATATAATTAGTAATTACATTAAAATATATTTTGTACCACGAGTAGGTATGGTTGCAAACGAATCGAATATTTTTATTATTCGATTTCTATTCGTCAACTTCATTTTGTACCACGATAAGTAGGTATGGTTGCAAACAAATCAAATATTTTATTATTCGATTTCTATTCGTCAACTTCTATTAGTCAACGTATTCAAATATTCGTATTTGATTTACATTTTACTTGAAAGTCATAATACACACCGGTAATAACGGAGTACTAAGTGAGACTTCAAATTAAAGAAGAAAATACTGTGCCGAAATTATAATCTACTGCTATCCTCAATACAAACTACGGTCTATGAGATGCTACTCCTGGAGCATTAATTACTCCTGGTGACATCTTAACCGTAGATGCATACACCATACACGTCGGGTGTGGGTGATTGCGTATGTATTTAATATAATAATATTAAATCTACGGTTAAGATGTACATGGTGTACTCCACCTGGAGTAGCATAGATAAAACCTACAAACTACACGTCTATTAGATGATATACTTGGAGTATTATTCTTGTAATATATTAATCGTAGATGCATACACCATATACGTATGTATTTAAGTATATCTATTTGTGTAAAATAATAATAAATTTAAGGTTATTAAATATCAGGTATACTCATAGATAAAACCACAAACTACTAACATTTAATTTTTTTTACTCTAATTATGATTAAGTAAAATAAAAAAAAAGAACAATGTAAAATAAAAAATTCATGTATTCTATACAACTATTATTTTTAGTATAAATATTTTTTCTTGATAAAAAAAACAATGTTGCCGGCCAATATTTCATATTTATTATAATTAATTTTATTTTTAAGCAACTTGTATTATTCATATTAAGAAAATTAAAAAATCATCTATTAAGTATTAAAAAAGAAAAATATCAAAAATTATATTATAAGTATATCTTTTTAAAACTTAAATTTTATAATAAAAATAATAAATATTTAATGTTTTATATAAAATATTGTATCATTTAATATTCAAAATAAATAAATATTTTGAATTTTAATACAGGAAAAGAAATAAAATTTGAATTAAAAATAAATAATAAATATTATTCACAAAAGTTGAAACGTGTCATAAATTTATGAGATAATATTAAATATTTTCCGACTTTCTTCCTAACGAATCAATGACTTTTATTTGAAAGTCGTAATAACCACCAAATAAGTCACGAGAGTGAACATGATTTTAATTTAAAAAAAAAAAAAAGAATCTTTCATAATTAAAATGTACAGTGTTCAAAATAACAAAAACAAAAGGGTCTGATTATCGATGGGTAAACATAAATTGACGATGCAGGGTATAGTTGTTATCGTAGTTTGTCTACTGGTGAGCAGGGGCGGTGGTTTTCTTCCTCTTCTTCCTCCTCCTCCTCCTGATCATGATGATTTCTTTGATCATATTCCCCCTCCACCTCCTGACCATGATGATACTTATTATGATTACTGTGCCGATAATTACAATTCTACAATATCATCGTGTGGATCGTATTTGGTAAACAACACAAAGCTTACGGTAGGGGATGAATGCTGCGATGCTTCCAATCAAACTAGTTTCGGAGCAGCAGCAGCTGGAAATTATAATAATGACTTATGCGATTGTATACGGAGCAAATACAGTAATATGAGCAGCAACATGAATATGGTCTTTTGCAGGATGCACGCTATACCCAGGTCATGCGGTTTCTTCTCAAACGAAACCTTCAAGTATTTTTATTGGTACGTACATTAACATACGCGTATGTTATATATTATGTATGTATGTCTCAATATTTTGATCATATACTAGCTAGCTAGCTACATATGTTACTAATTACTTGGTTTGTTTGTTTTTTCGAATGCAGCAACCCCCCTTATGTTGAGGACTGCAAAAAATGTTCACTCGAGGGATGCTGATTGCTGAGCACTGGCTAATTGATCGGTAGCTGCTGCTGCTGCTGCACTGTTACTTGCTGCATGCAGTAATACTATTATAAGTTATAACCACTTAAACTTGATCGATCATCCATGTTATAATAATAATAATAATAATAATAATAATAATAATAATAATAAATTATACTTTTCTTTTCAATTACAACATCGTTTAAATGAAAAAGTAATACTTATCTTTTCAATTACAATCACGCGTACATTAAAAGAAATTTTATTTTAAAAATATTTAAAACTGAAAAAATAAAAATAATAAATTTTATTTTAAAAATATTTATAACTGAAAAAATAAAAATAATTATCTTTTTTTTAGCGTGAAAACTGAAAAGTTTCGAATTTGAGTATATGGGTTTGTATCGAAATACCGGCATCTGTTTAGGTTTTCAGGTATCTTAACTCAATAAATTTAGGGCTTGTTTGGATTTCCAGGTACATTAACTTAATAAATTTAGGTAAATAATCTGGTTATGGAATTCATTTTTAAAAATATTGCGTATTTAGGGTAAACGATTACCCGTTCGGATATACCGAAATACCCGATTAATTATTTAAATTAAAATAATAAATACTTTAATATATTAACTAAAAAATTAAAATATTATATATATAATAAATGGTATTTTTTTATTTTTTTATTGTTTTTTATTGCGAACTAATTCATATTTTTTTAGTAATTTCTACCGTACTTTATGTTTACAAAGTATGATAAGTATATAATATATGATTGAATAATATAATAAATATTATTTTGATAAATAATAAATATTTTTGTAAATGATAACTTATGTTTTATGTTATGATTATTTTATTTTTTATGAATAAATCCTTATTTTTTGTATCTTGTTATATATTTTTTGTATTTGTGTTTAATGATAATTATTTATTGACCATATTTTTACTATTTATTTTTATAATTAATATTGTAATGAATTTTTATATTTATCAGGATTTTGTGTAAAATAATGGTACATATAAGTGTATTATTCAATTTGAATATTATTATTGATTTTTTGTTATTTCCGTAACCGATTACTCTTGTTAATTACGTAACCGATTATTCGGTCCGGGTATTGGGTACCCGATTTACTATAAAGAGGGTCGAGGTATATAGTAGATTTATTTACTCTTTAAGGTACGGATACTCGAAAAATTCTAATGCGGTTACCGAATACTGATATCTCAAAATCCCGAAATTTTAATTTGAGTGTTAAAAATTTCGTCCAGCTTTGTTCCCGAGCAAGCAATTGAAAAATTAAATAATACTATAAATGAAAAAAAGCCAATATATGAATGTTTCCTTAATTCCAAAGAAATTGTAGTACTTTTTTTTTTTTTAATTAAAAACAAAAAAAGATACTGTAAATTTTTGCAGATGTAGGGAGTATTGGGACTCTTAAAATGAATACTCTTAATTCTTAAGTCATCTACACAAAAACTTAAACTCAAAAATAAAATTTAGTAAGTTTACCGTAATTTGACTCTAACCGAAATTCTAATACTCAAACTTAAAAAAAATAATCACAAATTATTGTTCTTATACAATTTTTTATACTATTTTTATAAATAACCAATATATTTACAAACTTATAATTTAACCACGTAACTTTTGATATTAAATTTAAAAAATCTAATAAATATTATTTTTAATTTAAAATTTCAAAAATAATAAATATAAAATATACCAAATAAAATATTAATTAAATATGAAAAAATTGCCAAACATGAAATATTTAATATTTAATTAAAAATATGTATTTTTATTTTTAAAATAAAATTTTATTTTAATCATTAATAATATAATTATTAAAAAAAATTAAATTACAAAATATATTAAATAAAAAACTAAAATAAAAAGTTTTTTGTTATCCATTAGAAATGCTTTAAACAGAAAATAAAATGGTGGGACTCCATTTTTACAAAAATAATTTGACAGAAAATTACGTGAGAAATTAAAGGTTCTCTCTTCTCTCTCTAGAGTCTATATGAGTATATATGTATCATCTTGATCACGCGTCATTTTTTACAAATATTTTTCTCTGTACATTTTTTACAAATATTCTTCTGTTGTCAATGCTTGCTCGAGCAGCTCGACTTTGCTGTCAAGAACAAGACAGTTTCCCACTTCGGTGTGCGAGAGAATTAAGGATGTGGGTCCCACATCCTCCTCTCCGATCTCAAGTCCTTGCTATCGCCCGAGAAACTGGAAGAGCTCTTCAGGGCTTCCTTAGCTGCCTACGTTGCTGCCAGTAACGGCACGTACTGCAGGTTCTGCCCGTCTCCGGATTGTCCTTCTGTTAATTTACAGGGTGGCGGAAAGTAGTGGGCCCGAGGTGGCCTTCTCGAGCTGCCACCTGGAGTAGTTTGCAACAATAAATTTAGGCAAATTATTACATGGATTCGATTATAGACAAAAAAACAGAGAAGTGTATGATGAGATAGATTACTAGTTTGCAACAATAAATTTAGGCAAATTATTACATGGATTCGATTATAGACAAATTGATTTTTCTGTTCAATCATGTTCAACAGTACATATATATGAATAATATGATCGACATAAATTATTTGCGTATGATTAGAAATCATGAACGACAAGAATTTGTGGGTTTTGAAAACGATAATCTTGTCTCCAGAGGCAGATATATTCTTAATAAACTAACAAATTAAAGCGAAAGAAGGTTAAGGCAGAGAATGCAACACATATTTGTTCTTGTTCCAAAGGAGGAGATCTAGAAAGAATCAAATTATATACAGTATAAAAATAAACACAATAACAAGATGTAAAAGACAAGCAACTTCTTATTACATGTGTTTTTTGGTTTGTGCAAATTTATTGTTGTTTTTTAATCAAAATTAAATTAATTCTGACTACATTAATTTGTTGAACTTTTTGCAATGGTGACAAAGTAATATTATTGTTACAATAAAAATAATATTCAATATCCAACAAGATATCTAAGAAGTTTAAGCAACAAGAAAGTTCAAAAGTTCAATGAAGTATGGAATACAATAATTACAAAACTAAGTAGGATCTTCAGCACTGCCCTTTCATTTGGAGGAGACGGCCTTATTTATTCAATCTATTAAAACTTTTTTCAATCTATTCAATAAACTAAAACATCAAGTTTATTTATTCAAACTTTTTTCAATTCAATTTGATAAAAAAAAAATTAAAAAAATTAAAAAACGGTGTAGAAAAAACCAAAAAATAAATAGAATTGTTAATTTGTGCCAAATAATTTTATTAACTTATTTTGTACCAAATATAATTTTAATTATAAAAATTTATTTACTTATAATTGTTATTTCTTATTTAATAGTAGTAGTCGATTTTTCGGGAAAAAAATATTTTTTGACTAAAATATATTGTATTATTAACAAATTATATTAGTTATTTTAATTGAATAATCGGTGATGTTTTTTATTTATTTTAATAATTAAAAAAATTGTAATATATATATATATATATATATATATATATATTTAAATGTGAGACCAAATTTGGATACTTTTTCTAACGTACTTCAAAGGTAATCTTAACAAATAAGGTTAAAGAAATCAATTGAATTTGAAAACACAATCAAAGTCGATGTGTAAATATTAAACATGTAAAAAAAAATACAAAAATCCTTATAATTCTAATTTCCGCATTAAAAAAGCAAAAGCATTTGCATGTAATCTTTTCCATTACAAATTTCAATGAAGAAATATCAATAAAAAATGGAGAGTGAACTTTCACCAAGTCATCTACATATAAATAAAAATAAGAATAAAAATAAGAATAAAACAATCATTAGAACTAAACAAAAACAAATACCTCTCGAATACACGATGAGTTTATTGATAGCTTCGAAACAATAGTTGAGAAATTGATAAATAGCAGTGACAAGCACTTGTTCAAAAAATGAAAATCTGGTGAGTTGAATAATTCACATTGTTTGAAATATGAGGGATATATATGTTATATTTTTTATATGTATTGTATGAATTTGGTTTACTAATTGTATTAATTTTAAGGTTTTTTTTATAGTTGATGTGAAAGGCATTAATGAACACTATGTTTTAAATTTTAATTATTTTTGTGCTCCACACATATTTATTGTTCAATCTCCGAAATATAATTATTATTTTTATACTTAATATATAATTTATATAAATATAGAATATACTATTTTTTTTTCTCCACACATTTATATAATTTACTAATATTTAATATGTATATTAATTATAAATATTACCCATTTTTAAGTTAAAATTTTATATTTTATTCTCAATTTATTTTTTCACCTATAATTATTATTATAAGTATATTTTTTTCTCCACACATTTATATAATTTACTAATATTTAATATGTATATTAATTATAAATATTAACCATTTTTTAGTTAAAATTTTATATTTTATTCTCAATTTATTTTTTCACCTATAATTATTATTATACTCCACATATTTATTATATTTTTCTTTCCTATATAATTTATTTATTTTTTACAAATATTAATAGACATATTAATCGTAAAATTATTATTATTCACATCAATATCTTTACATACAAAATTAGATTTTATTCTCAATTTATTATTCCACATAATTATATTTTACTATTTATATAATTTAATTTTATATGAATATTTAATAGATCATATTAACCATATTAAGTAAAATTGTTGTTGTCATGAAATATTTATTTTTTGTTCAACATCTTAATGTATATTTTTTTAATTTATTATATTCATTTATAAATCTAATCCTATATCATATATTAAATAAATATTAATCTCATATCTCTATTACTCTATATAATTTATTTAAATATGATATATGATTATGGGAAAAAAATAATAATTTTAATTCATTAAATTCATATATATATATATATATATATATTAAAGTTCAAAAAAATAAAATGCAAGCTCATTATCTCAATTGGATATCTCAATTGGATAAGCTATCAAAAATATTATTTCAAATATAGTGCATTTTAATTTGTACCCTTTTATTTGTCAACATATATTTTTTTAATACGTTTAATACGTTTAATTTTGCGTATACTTCTATAATGCATTTTTATACCTTTTATTTGTCAACGTATACTTTTTTAATTTGTTTAATATACCTTTTTAATATGTTTGATTTTGGAAACGTATACTTTTTTAATTCGTTTAATTTTGAAACAAAGTATACTTTTTTAATACGTTTAATTTTGAAAATGTATTATTTTTTAAAACAGGGTTCAAAACAATGGTGCTCAATTTACTAGATTTTTTTTTTGTAAAACTACTCTTAGAGAAAATATTATTTCAACTATAGTGCATTTTTGTACTCAATTTACTAGATTTTTTTTGTAAAACTACTCTTAAGAGAAAATATTATTTCAACTATAGTGCATTTTTGTACCTTTTTATTTGTTAACGTATACTTTTTTAATATGTTTAATTTTGAAAGAGGGTTCAAATTACTAGATTTTTGTAATATTATTTCAACTATAGTCAATTTTTGTAATGGGACTGTTAAAACGAACACTCTTAACACAGAAAATTAAAATGGTGGGACTCTATTTTTTTTAAAATAAATTGACAGAAAATATTGTGAGAAATTAAAGGTTCTCTTTTCCCTATCTATAGTCTATATATATATATATTATCTCTTCTATCTATAGTCTATATATATATATATATATATTATCTCTTGATCACGCGTGATTTTTTACAAATATATTTCTCTGTACTTCAAAAATAATCAACTAATATACAGTTGAACCCTATGATCAAAGCATCAATCACCAAAGAATACTTACTACCTAAGTACAATTATACTTTTATACCAAAAACCAAAGTGGGAACGATAAAAATGCCGAGAGACGAACACAACCTAACCACGACTCCTTTCTGGAGGATCGAAAATCGGGCTCATCTCTATTTGTGCCCTGCCCCGTGACTCCCTCGAGCTGCCAACCTTTTCCGCTTCTCTAGCAATCTGTATGTCGTCTGGTCGAAAGTTTTGTACAAAAGTTTTTACGGAAAAATGAGGCACCAGAGCACCCACCGTGATGCCGAGCAAGCACACCCAGAATAATTCAGTATCGGCAACGTGAAAAAAGGCCCTGCAGAAAAATAAAATAATTATGCACACTTTCATTTTTCTTATGTGCCAGTAATTATGCACACATTTGTAGTAAAAATACAATTTTCTCCCTACTTTTTTCACTTACTTTTCAAATTTTACTACCAAAAACTTTACTTTTTAACTTAAAAATATATTTTTACACTAAACTTTTTGGTCAAAAAGTCGCATTTTTCTTAATCTGGTCAATTAGTGCATATATGGTTGAGACAGATGTAGTATAATTCGATAGAGGAATATTACCAGTATCCAGGCAGGACAGGCAAGGCGTCGATCACCATGACGCAGACGAAAGTCGCGACTATCGATCCCCATATCGCCGCATGGGTTATCCAATACCACCTCACAACATCCATGGCCAAATGCACGTTGACCATTATCACTACTGCGATCGTCCAGAGATCTCCTATGCTCGACCCGTCGATGTTGCTTTCCCAGTAAGCGAGAAGAGGGACGAAGAAAGCAGCCACGCTTTGCCACAGCGTGTCGAGTATCATTACCCAGAATAATTTCCCGTTGTAGCTTTCCGATCTTTGCCCAGCCCCGTAAAGCTGAGGGTGCTTCAGCAGAGTTCTTCTGCTCAAGTCCTTATCGAGAACTCCAACAACTATCGTAGGTACAGACGTGTAAATCACAGAGTACAACACGCTGCTCCAGTCGGTGATAGCAGTCGTCAACGTGAAGCCTGTGAAGAGCACATACCTGGAGAGAAACAAGTTTTTGTTCTAGTTTATTATATCGAAAAAAATAAAAAATGGCAGCATTCATTTCATGATTAGTTATTCATTTGTTACGGGAAATCCGAAGGAAACTACTCACCAGAATAAGACGAGGACGAAAACAGCATTCCTGTAGAAGTTGTACAATATCATGTAGCTCATGCGTTGATAATTCCAGTGTCCATGTACCAATAGAAGCGGGACGAGAAACCTGAACTGGCCCATTGCGAAATCCGATGCCATCACAGCTTGTCGTCCCTCTTGTCCACTTATTCCGATACCCACATCGGCCTTTTGAATCATGGACACGTCATTTGCCCCTGAAAAGTCGGAAATAAATATCATCACTCGATAGCTCAATCCGCCTATTAAAACAGCGATGTGCTTACCATCACCGATAGCCAAAGTCAAGTCGTCTGTTCTTCGCTTTATCAGGGCAACTATTCCGGCTTTTTGCAACGGAGCCACCCGACAACATAACACAGCAGTACATCTGCTAGCTAATTCGAAAAGCTGTAATAAAAAATAACGCAAATTAAATAAAATAATTATACACACCGTGAGAGAGAAAGAGTCCACGCAATTACCTTTTGCTCAAGTTCGGCATCATCAAGAATATAAACCAGGCTCGTTCCGTCGATAATCAAGGCGGTTCGACCGATTTCCGCCCCTTGTGTAAGCTTCCTATACAGTACCAAACCATCATCTAAGCTTTTTCTACACGACTCCTTAGAGTTGTTGTTTATCACTATCTGTGTCAGGTTTCTCGTCAAGAGCTTAGAAGAGTAGCCGATTGAAATCGCTGTTTCTTGCTTGTCCCCAGTTAAAACCCAGACCTTGATACCTGCCATCCGTAACGACTCGATTGCTTCCGGCACACCTCGCTGCAACTTGTCCTCGATCCCAGAAGCGCCTAATAAGTTGAGAGTGTTTTCTATGTTGTTAGCGACTTTACGAAGCAAAACTGCTCTGCCCATCAGGGCGGTGTTTGCCGACTCGTAAGACGACTGCCATGTTTCGAACTGTGATGCGCTCAGCTCCCGCATTCCGATAACAAGCGTCCGCAAGCCCTTTGAAGAGTAGGCGTGAAGATGAGCTTCAGTCGCTTTTACCACGTTCGAGTTCAGGGATTTGTCGATCACGCTGAACATGGATGTATCGGCACCTTTCACAAACACCTTTACCGTGTTATCAGGACATCCCAGAATAACAGACATCCGCTTTCGGTCACTATCAAACTCATGCAAACCGAACACGTTGAACCTGCACCAGTTAATGCATATCATATCAAAATAAAGTCAAGAAACGAGATAATAGTGTATGAAGCACAGCAACGTAATACATTGAGAATAAAAGGAATCACCTTTGTCTTTCCCCCTGAATGTCAATAACTATGTGACCTGATGTTCGTTCAATAAGCATAAAACCGTAGGTCGCAGCAGCGTAGACCAATGCCTGTTCATCAGGAGACTCCCCTTGATACTCGATCAACTTAACAGCTGGATCAGATGTCTCGACCGTCAGAGGCACAATGGTGTTGCATGCAGCCAACGCCACAAAAAAATCATGAACGTGTCTGCCTTCGTTTGTGTGTTTTCTCTTTGACATATCAAGAAGCTCGGGATCAACTTTAACCGTCATTTTTGGCCTCAAAATCATCCCGTCAGCTGGCAGCCAATAATACGGACAGAATAAGATGACGAACATAAATCAAAACCACATGCAAAAGATACAAAAAAAAAACATGCAGAAACACACAGAGCAATATAATACCTTGGACCGAGTATCCTGTTTGATCATCTCCAGTACTGGCTTTCCCATTGCCATAATCTATTCCGGCAATGCTTGCGCACTGAAATTCCATTTTGTTCTCAGTCAGAGTGCCGGTTTTATCAGAGAAAATGTATTTTATCTGTCCCAAATCTTCGTTTATATTCAAGGCCCTACACTGGAAGCTCGAGTTGGAGGACTCGTCAAACATCCGCTTATCTCGGATCATGAAATAAGCCTGCCCAACCCGAACAAGCTCCATAGATATATACAGCGATATGGGAATCATAATTTGGAAGACAATGACAGACATAAGGAACACGAAGAATATCTCCATGCCCCAACCATAATAATTATAGTTTTGGACTTCATCCTCCGAGTAGTCCTTTCTCCTGTAAAACTGCATCATATCCAATTCATCTCTATGACGTCTCAGCCAAACACCGTGACAGGTGCAGACTACTACACAGAGTGACACAAGGAAGATCGAAAGGAAAATAATCTCCCTGTTCATACGAGTCTCGAGACGGCTTCTCTTAGACGGGGACCCAGAGTTGTTGAGCATTGCTTTGGTCTCTCTTCCAGCATAAACCGCAACCCCAATCGCCCATTCAGTGTTTTTCACCTCACAGCCACGTAGAATTATATTCGAAGGCCCCAGGGAAATACGTTTACCATCAAGATCCATATTCGCCTGGAAACCATATATATTCCTATTGGGCTTTTCGCACTTGATCAGCCCGCTAATCGTCTCCTCCTGCGGGTTTTTCATTTGGGTCTCCTGCTTCGCGTATCGTGTCTTCAAATTCGATTCCCCGTCTAGATTGGTGGTCTGTACATAAGCCACTCCAGTAGAGTCGCTTGTCGACAACAAAACCATGTCACAAGGAAGTGTCTCGTTCCCATACACCTTCATGATCTCCCCAACGCATATGTCCTTCCATTTCTTCTGCTGAAAGGCTTCATCCACTAAAACCCACGCCAACCGATTGTTCTCGATCTTGTCCGAACGGTGGCGCCTGTAGTCCTCATAGGCATCCTTAACCGCTGTGACTAAGAGCACAAAGGCCAACGGCAAGATGGAAGCTCCTCGCCCAAACACAGCCAGCTGGGGAAGCTGATTGAGAATCGCAATCACGAGAAAGTATATGTAGGCTACTCTATGGAACTGCTCGAACAGATTCCTTGGCAAGAAAGTCAAGATAGAGTACTTCGCGGTCCTGATCGAATTCCCCGCGAACTCAAACGCGCGGTTCGTTCTCTCCGGATCGTTCACGTAGACTAATCTCGCATCCTCGTCGTTGATCTCTTTGTAAGAAGAGGCGACCCCTCTGGAGCCAGCCCCGCTCGACCCGTGCCTCACGGGTCTCGACACGAGCTCGCTGCTAAACGTGACCTCCCTCACAGAGTGGCTACGGGAGGTCTTCGAGTGAACCGACTGGATGGAGGAAACACTCCTCTGGGAAGACGAGTTCCTCGTGTTATTGGTAATTTTGTTAGGATTTTCCTCATTGATGTCAAACTGGGAATACGAATCCATCCCCAGAAGAGGGGTTTTAGAATCGATGGGTTTTAGAATCAAGAAAGCCCAAGATCAAAACGCCGGAAACAGACATATACAATACTTCAATGAGTTTCAAACACACCCAGAAATCACCTGAGCAGAGAAAACCAAAACCCACCACCCAAAATATCACCAGAAAAAAATTCAAAAATGAAACCCAGAATAAAACAGCAATTAATTCAAAACCCAGATGGCGATCTCAAAATAAAGTTGCAACAAGCATCAAGTAGTTTCCTTTATTATATATTTTCGTCTGAAATTAAAAGACCTCGGTGGGGTAGGTTTAAAGACTGAATCTTGAAGAATAAATGAAGTAGCTCAGAGAGGATAAAGATACGGCATTGATGAAGATTGATTGTGTACAGTGAAGCGGCACTTACTTTTTTTGATTGGATTACACAGACGAAGAAAGAAAGCTCGGAATTTTAATTTCCGCAGGCGCCGTGAAATCTGGGTTGAAATCAAAATGGAGCATTTATCACTAATCTGGTAATATTTGTAGGGAAAGAAAGAAAAATCAAAAGTCAAAAGGCATTGTTTTCATGAAACAAGAAAAGGAGGAAATGACGAAGAATGCAAGAAACAGGGAGGGAGAGAAATTTAATTTTATAATTCAATAATAATAATAATAATTATTATTATTATTATATAAGGAAATTAATTGATGAATAGTCGAGTCATAGTAGGTGGCGAGGCGGCAATGTACAGTGGATTAGCATTTAATTAGTGAGTTTGGCTTAATTGGTTTTCTATTTTAGCTTTTAATTTTATTTAATTTAATGTAAGAAAAATAAAATAAAACTAGTCGCTACTTCTAGAAGCACACAACACACGTTGAGGGTTGCATGATTTTTGATTGGCTATATTATTATTATTTTCATTTATTTGCTTATTTATTAATACTATGATTATTTATTTGCTTTTGACCGTGTTTTAGAATTCGTTATTCCAAGTTGTGTACTTGAAAAGTAAATAATCTTGACTATGACTTTTAATATTATATTTTTTTCTAAGGTGATTTTGCTATGGTTAGGAGACAATGTCTAAAAACACTTTTAGTGAAATACTAATATAAATGTTTTATTTATACTACTAACAAACAATAGGAATGTAATTGATTGTGAATTTGTGATTGTATATTGAAACAGCACAATTAACAAACAATAGGAATGTAATTGATTGTGAATTTGTGATTGTATATTGAAAAGGCACAATGATTTTCGTGTAGACAGAAATAAAAACAGAAAAACAAATATAAAATGCGATAACTTTCGTTTGGTGACACAAGGAAGATGATCGAGCTCGACGCAATTCGATTGGATAGCTAACAAAGCAATCGCCACCATCAAGATAGATAGCTTTAGACTTAACCATCAACTACTAAAATTGGAGCTCAAATAAATGTAGGGCCCCACACAATAGATGTTGGTTAATCTAGTCACGAAAACCATCCTCTAGAATTGGAGTTCAAATTAATTCAGGGGGGTCTAAATGCAAGACGTTGACTATCAAAGGACTAAATTCGAATTAAGTGTATCTCAAGGGGCCTAACGCAAAACTAAAAGAAATCACAGAAACACACTCGAGTGACTCCAAAAAAAGCCCAGCAACAATCGCCGCATCCACACACCATGGCCGGAGCCTTCCTCCCGGCGTCTGGGATGATTGAATCCGGCGAGGTCGAGTGCTCTCTCCTCTCCGTTGTTGTACTCTTATCCGAAGAAATCCCCAACCTTCCCCACCTCAAACATGGCGATGGCGTCATCATCCTCACCACGCACCGCCTGTTCTGCCTCCCGCTGGGAAACACCACCGCCACCATCGGAACAGGCCATCCTTGTACCATCCCTCTCTCAGCAGTCGAGCACATTTTCCCCATTGAGAAACCATCGATCGAATCCATGTTCCACAGCCCTAGGTTCCGTTTCCAGGTTTCCGCTACTCCCGAGGGGGCCTTCTCCGACAAAGGCGGTACAAATTCCCTGTCGATCACTCTGATTACGAGAGAGGAAAACTAATCTGAATTCATTTCTGGGGAATTTTTGGGAAGCTTGGAGAGGAAGGGTATGGGAGGCACGGGGGTCGTCGGAGTCCGGCAATGGGTCGGCTTCGGAGCCGTTGTAAATTCGATCTCCGGTGATCGGGCATATTGACGAATCAGCAGGAGTTGTGGGAGGGTACTAACAATAGCTTGCAGGATCCGTTTCTGGATTTGAATGATCTCATGGTCTGTAAGTGTGTGTATTGATTATATATGTATATGTATTGCTTGAATTCCATGTCTAATATTTACTTGCATTCTCAATTTGCTAAATATGTCCATGTAAATAATCTTACTACTACAAGTCGAAAATTCATATGAAATTCGGAATCATACTGTCTTCTGGTGCTATGTATCATCAACGGCATTCACGTCAGGTCTGTGTTATTTGAATGTGAAACGCTTTTCCTCGATTTGGATACCTCCTGGGTAAGGTTATGTTGGTTGTTAGTTGGATGATTTTGTCGAGATACCCATAGAGAGAGCTGGAGGAATGATTGATCTTAGAAATATTTATATTCCCTCTTCAATCGATCCCGTGGCACATGTTTATTTCGTAAATTATCTTTCTCCTATTTCAATCCCTTGTATTCTTCAAGTCTGAAGCATAATAGCATATCCTTAACATATTAAGATTATCGCGAATGGCTGCTGCTATTGAAACATGATAAAATTGCACTTTTTCAATTTTCACAGAATTGATCTCGCCTGATGATTTACCGCAAAGCATGTTTCTCTTGGAAAAGTTTGATGTGTATGTATGGACCTTATGGTATTCAACTTGTTCTTTTGCTTCTGTGGCAGTGAAGAGAAATGTATAAAAAAAAAGGTTTTTAATTTGATGTGTTGATCTGCTTGCAATCAAACTGATAATATGACTGTCTCCGTTATTCGCTCAGAGCTCAGTTATGCTTCAGAAATAAATCCCACAGTGATGAAGAGGTGATTCATATCAGAAAACTGGTTGATTCTACAATATGATTATATGTTATTGTTACCTCCTTTAGACATGTTGTAAAATTTCTTATAATCTACTCGTTTTATGTTTTAATCTTATAGCTGTGGAGCTGAGTGGAATACTAAATACGACTTTACTGTGTGGGACTTGTGACTATATCGGGTCACTGTACTAGCTATTGAATTCCCAAGCATAGTATTGCTCCGTGACAAATTAAGAACTAGTTAAATTGAACGTAGTCTCCAGCCCTCTTGGTTCATATATACTCCATCATAGAATATTGATTTTTCTAGCCGCCCCCCTATTTGGATGATGGATGTATTAAGATATAAGGGTCTTGAGATTTATAGGGCTTTGTGCATTTATAACTAATTTTTTGAAAATTTTGTATTAAGGGTCTATCGTTTTTTTATTCTTGATACAAAAATATGTGCATTTTTAACTAAATTTACAGTTTTGTGCCTTCAGTTGTGTTAAGTGTCATTGACTTCCTGTTGCGCCTTATCGAGTCATGTCACCCACTTGCCACCCCTACATGTTTTATGATAGTTGTTGACATTGTTCATCCTTGTGCTGTGAGATGGAATTTTCACTACCCAACTTTGACTGCTTCTTTCCTTAACAATAACTGATATCTGCACTTGCGTGTTTCTTCCGTTGCACTTTTTCTGACCTATGTTAGGGGTTTAACTATTCTATTTACTAGAACAGGTGATCCTGAGGTCGAAAAAACCTTCTCTTGAGAAGGTGAGCTTCCTATGAACATCATCGTTGAACAAAGAAGTAGATCACTCTATATCTGTAGGGATCAGGTTCCGACTCATCTTCGTATTTGAACTTATGAAGTTCCATTTCTGATTTGTGTGCAGGGTAAGTGATCACAGTAAGTTCAGCAAGTGGATTAGGGCATCCAGGAGTTTTTCGCACTCGCCCCAATCCAGGAGGAACGACAAACACCCTTATAGAGTTGCATTAGAGTACTGAATACCTGTAACAGAAACAGTAGAACAAAGAAACTTTATTGTGTGATTAATATGCAATAACCGAGCCATGAATTTGTTTTTATACGAACATTTTTATTCATTCGTTGATGATTCTTTGTAAGTTGTCTCGAATTTATTGAATCTTATACAGTATATGTCTATTATAATCATTAAGCTATGGTTTGTTTGTGATGACTCACTTGATTATAATTTTGATTGCACATTTTTATAACCATATATTAAAACCAAAAATTAATAAATAAAAAAAAAAAAAAAAAAAAAAAAAAAAAAAAAAGTTGAATAAAAATCAAAACATAACCCTTATTTTAATAAATTATGGAATAAAATGTTTTTGTAAATATATACTCCGCATAAATAATACCCTTTTCGCCCAATTAACAACTAATTCACCATAGCCAAAGGATACTAAAGGAATCAACTTGCAATTAGGGAGAAGAGGGATTTGAAGAATGGAGGATTTTGAGAAGAAGGTCTCTCTCTCAGATCCTGAGAGCTCGAGCATGGATATTCAAGGTCAAAAAGCGCCCGGAATCAGCAGCGCCTCGGAGAAAATAATAGGGTTGTTGCGCAGGTTTCTCGCCGTGCAGCAGCGCCGTGCCCTTGCTTATGCCCGCCTGAAACGGTACATTACATTTGTGTGAATTTTCGTATTAGTAAATTCCTATAGATTGGTGTAAATGAGCCGAGCCCAGCTGAACCCGGTGATGTTCAAGCTTGATTGAATATAAATTGAGCTTTAAAAATTAACTTGAGCTTTTTGTGGTCCTAGTCGAGCTCAAGTAGTATGATATTCTTGCATGCATTTTATATTTATTTTTGTACTGATCGAGTAGAGGACATAGCTGTATATGTTATACGAGTGGAAAAACTGTGATCAAGCTTGGTTCACAATGTTAGTGAACCGAGCTCAAACTTGAATAATTGATCTTGAGTCGAATTTCGAGTAGCTTGGTTCTATTTTTAGCCCTAGTCACGTAAAAAGTAGGTTTATTTCATTTTGTTTTTAAGATTTATTTACTGTTTGATTGGCTTTCTTGCACATTTGTAGGGGATTTGAAGATTATATGAATTCAGGGGGTGAATTAGCTTACCAGAAGCTTTGCGGTGAGATAACACTCGAATTCAATGATTGTTCAAAGCAGGCAAGTCAGTGTAGATAGATATCCGACGACCCTGAAATCATTAACATTATACATATAACAACTGTTAGATAAGAATCATAACTAGCAAGACAAATAGACTCATATTATGCTGTCCATAAATCTATTTTCGATATGCATTGTAAAGTTTATGAATGTGATAATGTGTCAGTTGTGGTTACTGGTTAAGAAGCATTTGGTCTTAAATTGCCTTGGAGTTTGTTGTGAATGGATTCAATGTTATGTAGATACTCGAACTGGAATCACTATTTGCAAGCCCGGATAGTTGCAGAGAGGACCTATCTCGCTTGCTCCAATCAGTTCAAGCACAAGAAAAGGAGAAACTGCATTTGGTACGTCTTCCATCATTGCAAGTGGCTTTTTACAATGCTCTTATTATTTAATTTGTGGTGGTGCAATTTTGCTTCAGACGGCAACAATTCAGGTGTTGAAGAAAGCGGGCCGCCCTTCCGAGCGTCCAGTAAGTCACGAGAATTGCAGATTTAGGCAGTCAACAGGGCATGAGTGTGTTCACATCCAGCAGATAACCGAAGCTTCTGGGACAGAAGAGGCTGAGGCTGATGCTCAATATGACAATGCTCTGAAGGAAGCCATTATAGGCGTGCAGAATTCGGTCCTTGCCATTAATGACCACTTGGAAGAAGTCAGGTATGAGATCGAGGCTCTTGAAGCTGAATAACTCTTTCTTATTTCTGCTTCTAGGCGCATAAACGTGGCAGACACTACTATGCAATATGTTCAATCATAGGCACAAGGTCAGAACTTGTTGTGCATCGATTATGTTTTGGGGTTGTGTGATGTGAAGAATTTTACTTTTTTGAATTCCTTACCAGCTTACAGAGTTACAACTGTAATAGTATATTAGTGGTATTTAGTACCATAAATCAATTAAAGATCGCACAGAATTAATCGTATATCTCATCATTTACTATGCAACCTTACTGGCGGGATGGTTGTGAATTAATCCACAAATTCAGGGTGGTCTGTTTGTGTGGTTGTCCGTTTTTCGATACGGATGAGTGGGTTTGTCGAGCCAGGCTTTGTGTATCAACAAGGGCGATGCTTGTGGTCAAGGCGTGCGAAATTTGTGGAGCTATACATGACCACACTACCAATGCACCCAGGCCAAGGATCTTGCTGCTAGATATAAAATATTGGATCTAAGGGTCTATGAGGTATAAGAGATCTAAGAGATTTGTGTGATCCAGCACAATGATATAACAGTTTTAATTAATCAATATCATCATGTAAATTTAGGTTTAATTCATAATTAATCATGGCTCCTCAGCCTCTCGTTTAAAAGTTGTTTTCGAAATTATTTAAATTTTTGCAATTGATCAATTTCTAGTGCCACAAAAACAAATTATAATTATTAGTAAACTTCTACCCCATGATACTCTTAATAGAACGACAACTGATATAAAAAATAAGAGGGAGTAATATTCTTAAAATTTTAGAATATAATTTATAAATTATATAATTGAAGAATTTTATAAATTTTGATATAAATATGTTATTTTAATTAAATATTAGTAAAAAATTGTGAGATTAAAATAATAATAAAAACATTATACATTAATATATATAATTTGAATTTAATTTGTTTGTATATGTTGTGTGTTATTGCGTTAAAATGCACCCACTTCATTCATGTAAAAAGCAAAGAAGTGATAAATGCAGAGAAAAAACAGAGAGGGTGATATGTGTATTGGTAGCATGTGCATGGCTACTGCTACGACTTTGAAAATAATTAGGTTTTGAATCTAAATTTATCTTACAGTATCATGCATATTTAAGTTTTTTATTCATATTATTTTAACCTATCTTACAGTAATATTTTAACATATCAACCAATTGTCATTTTCGCATGAAATAAATAAAATAATGTGAATACAATGGTAATTTAATTTGAATAATTTTAGACACCACTTACATTTACGTCATACAATTATGTTCAGAATAATAGACAACATATTTGTTTTTATTTTCTTCAATTATACCTCACTCATTTATTACTAATAATCATTTTCTCATGATGCAATTAATACTCTTTTAATTAAATCAATAAGGGCAGCATCGTTATTTAATTTAATTATACGTGTTTCTAAACCATTCATTTGCCATGTATTTACCGGCAATGCTAGTTTGTATCGATAGATCTTGATATCGAAAAATCGATAGTTGAACCATCTCACGGGTCATGTATGCATTGATATATAAGCCTTCGTAATCGAAAACTTGAAAAAGAAAAAAAAAAATCATGTTCTTTAAAAAACAACACAAATTTTGAACAGAGGACTGAACGGAACAGAACAAATTTGATTCGCACTTGAAAGGGGTCACAACTCACAAGAAGTCCCAATAAAATGACAAATTTTAGAAAGGTTAATGAATTAGGTGACTCAACAACAACACACCGATTTATACTTTTGTAGTTTTGCCCTTCTCCTTGTCCAAACTCCATTTGGTAAACCACCTAAGTTCACCAGCACAAAAAATAAAAATTAAAAATAAAAATAAAATAAAAAAAGACAACCCTGCCCCTACCCCACCCTTCTTCTTTTTCTCTTGATTCCCCACCAACCCACCCATCTTCACACACATTTCAACCGTGACAGTTTGTTTGTTTGTTTCATACCTCCCTCACTTTCCTCGGCCTATTTCATTCCCAACACACACTATTTCTCATACACACACAAACACTTTTCACCCTGACTGTGTGCGTGTCATCATCCACAGAGAGAAAGAGAAAGAGAGATCGAGTTAGAGATGAAGAGGAAGTCAGCTTCTTCGTGTTGCTCGTCCTCCTCGTCTTCTTCCTGCATTGCCGCCCCTGCGAAGAACGACACCCTTCTCGACAACAACAATGCCAACCAAACCACCAAGAAACCGAAGCGGGTTCGGGCCAAGAAGCCCGCCACCCGCGACGATAATAACAATTCTGCCACCACATCTCCCAAGTCAAGAAGCTCGGTTTACCGAGGTGTCACCAGGTTATTCGATTCAATTCAGTTCAGTTCGATTTCATTCTTATTTGCATGCATGGAATTAAATTAAAATTAAATTAAATCGAATCGACGGTGCAGGCATAGGTGGACCGGGAGGTACGAGGCGCACCTCTGGGACAAGACTACATGGAACAGCATACAGAACAAGAGAGGGAGACAGAGTACTTTTTTTTTTCTTTCCTTCTTTCTTGCTAATTTCCTCTGTTCGAAGGGTAATACGGTCATTTCACAATAAAAATTATAATATCGCACGGGGTAATAAAAAGGTTTGGGAGGAGAATCAAGGAGATCTGGGATCTTGGTTTGTCTTAATTAATCTTACTTAATTACTGAACCCATGTTAGTTAATTATTATATTTTCTGCATTTAATTAATTAATTAAAAGTCTGACTGTGTTTTTATTCTTGGTGATCGACATAATTTCGCACTGTCGCTGTCGCAGTTTATTTAGGTAACCATACAAGCTCTACTCTTTTTTCTTTTTCAATTAATATTAATAAATATTTAATAATTACGTAATTATGTGTGTGCAGGTGCTTATGATAATGAAGAGGATGCGGCCCGAACTTACGACTTGGCAGCCCTCAAGTACTGGGGCCCGACCACCATCCTCAATTTTTCTGTACGTGTGTTTCTCTATTACAGTATTAGTATTAATATTCGTAATTTTTTTTACTCCTATTTTTTAATTGCATTTAATGAATATTAATTTCATCCTGTCTTGTAAAAATATAGGTAGGTCAAAGTTGTTGAAAAAAATAATGAACACTTTTAACAATTGATTATTTTATTTTTTAATTTAAAATGTAGTCTACTTTTATTTATAAATTTATTCTTTAAATTTTATTTGTAATTATTTTACATCTTTAATATAAAAATACGTTTTTTAGGGTATATTTTGAAAAGAAAAAAAATATCGTGCAAATTAAAATGTGCATAATATATTTAGACTAAAAAAGTACTGTACTACGCATCAAGTCACAAGTGTACTTACTTATTAATGCGTGTGAGATTTGGTTTGAGTTCAAAAAGCAAACCGTCACTAGGGATTGATTAGATTTAGATTAGATTATTAGGTGAGCTAACTGTAATTTAATTAATTATTTGATTGTTTGTTTGTTTGACTGAATTATTAATTAATTAATTAATGAATGAATGTAGGTGGAGTCGCACACCAAAGAGATTGAAGAGATGCAGAAAATGTCTAACGAGGAGTATCTAGCTACCCTGCGCCGCCGAAGCAGCGGATTCTCCCGAGGGGTCTCAAAGTACCGCGGTGTGGCTAGGTACGTAACAACAACTCATTTTTTTTTTCAATTGAAACAAATGGCATCTTATTAGTTACTAGTAAACGAGAGCGCGAAAATCACGCAACTGAACTGTATCGGACATTTTCACAGACACCATCACAATGGTCGATGGGAGGCTCGAATCGGTCGTGTTTCTGGAAACAAATATCTATATTTGGGAACCTATGGTATGTATTGTATAGTAGTGATTGTTACCTTGCACATTTTCAAATAACTGCTTACTATGTTATTGAGGTAAAACTAGGACAATTGCACATGAAGATCTGATTTAAAAAACAAAAAAAAATAGAGTTTATTTTAGAATAGAAAAAGCTGACATGGCACATGCTGACTGGGTTTAAAAAAAATTAATTAAGATTAAACCATAAGACAATTGAGACTTGCACCATTGTAAAATTAAAATATTCCTTTTGTTTTCATTGTTATTTAGGACTGGTTCTTTTTTACTCAATCTGGCTGAACTGGGCTGGATTTAATGAGTCTAAACTGAATTGAAGAGAACTGAGAATAAGTTCAAAAGAACATGTTTTAAATTCAGTTCAATCCAAACCTATTAAGTTCAGTTCAGTTCACTTCAGCCAGTTTCAATCCAAAAAGAACAGACCCTTGCTCTTTTGGTGTCCTATTAATTGTTATGTTATTACATTTCAATTCAATTCAATTCAGTTCAGTACAGTTCAGTTCGATTTTTTTAATCGTGTGAGCGTTTGTTTGTTTGTTTGTGCAGGCACCCAAGAGGAAGCGGCCGCAGCATACGACATGGCGGCGATAGAATACCGCGGCACGAATGCGGTGACAAACTTCGACATCAGCCATTATGCCGACAAGCTAAAGAAACTCCTCCCTGATCAGTGGCAGCAAGCCGAACGCGAAGAACATGTCCAGCTGGCAGAGGAGCAAACAATAAGCCCCCCCGACCAACCCCAATCATTCCAAGTACCGGCTGAGGTGGCTTCAGCCGTGATGGGCCCACCAGCCGAGGAGCACGAGCACCCGTGGGACCTTTATCTAGACACCACCGGTTTATTCAACTCGCTCGCATTGCCCGACATCCAACTCGACGAGTCGCCCGAGGCACTGAGTTGGCTCGGTGGTGGGAATAAAGAGTTCGAGGACGACGACATATTCGGATGCATTTTCGACGGGCCGCTTTTTGGGTACGACGAGCTGTTCCTCGGAGATACGGACGAATTAGTTGTGGGGGATCAGTTGAAAGGGAAGGATTTGCCGACCTCTCCTTCGTCGTCGTCGCTGTCGACTATTGCATCGGTTTGTAGCAACATTTGAATGGTGTGGTGTAGTTTTTGATGTTATGTGGCACTTAGGATTAATGGTTAATTAGTAGTGCTTTTTGAAAGAATTGAGAACTCAGAGAGAACAGAGCAAATTATCATATGGTTTCAATAATATGTTTCAATATTTGGTTGGTTTGAGTAATTGAGTATCCAGATTTGTTGAGTATTCTCACAATACAAAACACACTATCGAATTCAAATTCAGGTGAAATGACTATTTTGGACCCAAAATGTCTAAATCATTGTGTACATTTTAACAAGATTTGTAATCCAAATCATAGACTCCATGTTTAGGGTATTCCCATAGAAACCCACATAAATTCTCAAAAGCTTGAGGAAATTTGTTTGAAACTCATCAAGATTTATCTATGATCCATTCTTAGAGCTGGTAACAAATTAATGGATCGTCTCAGCAAGTTTTTTTCACCAGGTTTGGATCACGATTTCTTAGTGTGATCGAGCACGAATTCGGATTTCCAGTTCGACGGGCTTATATGTTCGGGCCGGGCCGAACAACAATTCATCTAATAAAAAAACATGTTGCATATATAGTGAAACTCGTAGTGAAAAAGATGATTTCCTTTAATGTGACAAATGAATCAAGGTTTTTGTATGAGCAATATTATGTAAAATCTTATCCCCGTCAGCCAAATAAAATAAAGTTATAATGCGAATGGAAATTTTGTCTTTGCTCGCATCACTTCATTCACAACTTGGGTATTGTCTTTTATAGCTAAAACTCATTATCAAAATTAATAGGAGTAATATTTTCTCAAAATAAATTAAATATATATTTGTATTTTATTTTTACATAAATTTTGAAGAATATTATATGTATATATATGACAAAATATTTGTCTCTTTTCTAATTTTGTGCAAGATGTGATGTAATTAGGCCATACTCTGCACATAAGAAGCCATGACTCATGTTCTGTTGCATCAAGTAATCAATTAACTTTGAGTAAAATCCAAAAATTGAAGTCGCTTTTAATTTAATTCCTCCACTTGTCACCATTTTCATGTTATTTTGTACATAAATAAATATTAGCAATAGCAAAATACATCAAACTTTATACTAGTATATTATTTTGTTATGAATTTTTATATATAATATAATAGTATATTCTACTTTGGTGTTAGTAAAATTTGCGATGACACAGAGAGCTACAGCAAAACTTTTACGAGTAACTTCAGTTGACGAGTTAGCTACTAATGAAGCGATTATCATAAAAACTGTTTACAACATTAAAATTATTTTGAATTTTTAGGAACAAATTCTTTTAACTTTTAAGTACTCCTCTATTTCAAAATAATTTTACAACCCTAAGTACATAATTTAAGGGAAGGAGGAATTATTTATTTCTATGCCAAGGGCATAACTAGGAGGGGCAAATTTGGAATTTCACAATTTTCTAAAGAGGGTATAGGGACAGGTCCGAGTTCCAAAAAAGATTGCGGGCTCTGTACTCAGTTAGCACTTTCAGATAAATAATTTGGCAAAGTATTTCATTCCATACACACACATACACGCGCACTCTGTGTACGCATCTATACATACACCATCTATATATATACGCATACACCTCCACCCTCCCCATACTATTTCTGGTTTTCCTGGATTCACATTTCCCTTCGCACTTTCTCAGAATCCCCTTTTTCGATTCCTCATTAATTTCTCAGCTCGAGCTTCAGCTGCCCGTTCGATTTCTCCCCAAATCAGGTAATTCCGTAATTATTCGATTTTAATCCGCGATTTTTTTCCCACAGTAGAATCGGGAAAGTGAAAGCTGATTATATGACTGGAAATAGCGAGTTGCAATTATTAGGTCAAAAAACACTTCATTTATTGCGGGATTATGCTTACTGTGTGTTTGTTGTTGGCTTGCATTTATTAGCCTTTCGAAAACATATTAGGAAACTTGGATTTACCGTTGTTGTATCTATATTTGGTAATTTGTGTTGTTTTAGAGTAATTAATGTTGATGTAATACAGTTTAATTACTCTGGAATTGTGTTTTTGTAATTAATTACAATAAGCGATCTTCGTGTTCGTTGTTTTAGGGGTGGTTTTTCGTCGATAAATCGACGATTGTGAATTTTATGATGATATTACTGCACAGGACAAGGTTTAAGCTCTAAACTCACTTCGGGTGATGGGACGTATAGTAAAGTTGTTAGATGCGGTGACACAAATTGTATCATTTTTGTATACCAACTTGATGGTTGTCATCCAGTTATAGCATTTCTATCTATCATCCGGTTTATTTTTTTTCCTCAACTTGCGATTGTTTCCAGGATTGTGAGGATTCCTGATGATTTTGAACTATTGGCTTCGTGAAGTTTAACTTAGGGACAAAAAGAAATGGGACGCAGCAGTACCACTGAGAGTGAAGATGGTTTCTTCGATACTGATTCACCCCTGAATAATGATTGTGACACTCTCAGCGGAAGTTCTAACGGGGGTACTGTTCTGAAGAAAGGCCCGTGGACAACTGCGGAGGATGCAATTTTAGTTGACTATGTGAAAAAGCACGGAGAAGGCAACTGGAATGCAGTTCAGAAACATTCGGGGCTTTCACGCTGCGGAAAAAGCTGCCGGTTACGATGGGCGAACCATTTAAGGCCAAACCTGAAGAAAGGAGCATTTACCCCTGAAGAAGAGCGACTAATACTCGAACTTCATGCTAAGATGGGAAACAAATGGGCACGGATGGCTGCACATGTAAGCTCCAAAAAACGCAAATTTAACAACTTAATTGGTCTTCCTGAAATTTTGAAACTCGCATGTATTTCATTTTTGAGTCTAATAAATAATCACATGGTATCGATGGGAAGATCGTGTGTGCGACTAATATTCAGTAGTTTGATTTAGAGGTGCATCTAACAGATGATGCCTCTGATTTTGTTCTTAAGTTTCTTCAGTAGTTTAACAAGATTAGTTTCTTTTGTAAAATGCCATTGATGAGTTAATGAACACAGAGATGTGTAGCTATGTAGATTGGTATATAGTAAAGTGACAAATACTGGAATCAGTAGACTCCTATTAGCATGCATATTTTACCAAGTTTTTTGAAGAATTTTATTGCACTTCAGAGTTAATAATGCCACAATTTGATAAAAATCTTATTCTTCTAGAAGTTCTGGATTGAGATGGCTTAAATTTAGAGACAAATGGAGAAAGGAAGAAGTTATTGTCACTCATAACAGAAAAACGTTTTTTAGGAATTAGTGTTCCTTTTTTGTGCTTTTCTAATTTGCTTCACAGTTGTTGCATGTTGAGATGTAAGATGCAGTTTGAAATCTCCCCATTATGAAAATTTCTTTAATTGTTTATTAACCTGAGAACTTTTTTTTTTTCCAGATGCCCGGAAGGACAGACAACGAGATAAAGAACTATTGGAACACCAGAATAAAAAGACGTCAACGTGCTGGTTTACCCCTTTATCCTCCTGACTTATGCTTACATGCACAGCCAGAAAATCAACAACGGCTTAGTCCACCTGGAGTATATGAAGATAAAGGATGTCATGATATCATACAAAGCAATAGTTATGTGACACCTGATACCACTTTTGATGGTTTTGGCATTCCATACCCACCAGAATTTTCCGGTATTACTGGAAATGTTTCCAAAGGCAATGGTTTTGGGACTCCTCAGTTTTACAGTTTTGTTTCTCAAACAATAGGAGTGGCGAAATTTTCTCAGAAACCAGATGAAACCATGCTAGACTATGGTAGAGGTGCACCTTTTGGCAGGGCTCCAACTGATAGCTGTGTTAAAATGTCTCGGTCCTTAGGTCTGCGTTTTCCATATGGTCCTGACCATACCAAGAAAGTGTTTCCTTTTGGTGTAAATCAGAACAGTCACCATAAGTCAAATGTCATTTTCTCTGCTTCTAAGCACTTTTCAGGTGTTCAGAAGTTGGAGCTCCCTTCACTCCAATATCAAGAGACCAAATTTGGTCTATGGGACCCTGGTTCTGAATTGTTGGATTCTATAGTCCAGTCCCCTCCGGTATCACTATCGGGGCCATTTTTTTCATCATCACATTGCCCTTCTCCAGGGAGCAGTGGTCTTTTAGAAGATCTGCTTTATGAATCTAAGGCTATGATCAATCAATCCTCTGATTGGGCCTCTTCATCTAACTTCAGCCATGGAGATAGTGCTGCCTTAATGGGATCAAAAAGTTATATTGACCCCAGTTCCCCATCAGGTAGCTCAATGGGGTCGATATTCAACGTTTATACTCCTAATGGTACCATTGGAAGTTCAATGGAAGACGAGATGCCTGGTGAGATTTTTTTATTTTATTTTATTATTATTAAATATATAAATAGAAATGACTATGACCTTAAGCACTAGCTATCTAAATGTATGAAAATATGATCCTGTGATTTTAACTTCAGATGAGTTGGAATAAACTCTTTCTTCTTGGAAGTCCTGAAACTGCGAGTTTTACTCATGTTGAATTCTTTATGCTTCTATTATGGTGTTCTTTCATATCCTGAAATTTCACATGCTTTTAAAGATTTATATTCTTAAAAAATGATGCATCACTCTCAGTTGTTCCCCTTCCATTTTTCTTGCTTTTTTTACTAAATATCATGATAAAAATACCGCATCACATTGTAGCTGTCCAAGAAAGTTATGTGTTATTTTTTATTGGATATTAGCCAGTCTTTGTGATGGGAGACGAGTAACAAGAGAAACTCTTTTTAATTTTTTCCACTCACATAGTATGAGCAGAGGCATTATGAAGGATTATTGTTTTTATTTCGTGTTGTGCAGCGTTCAATGTGAAATCGGAGGCGTTGAATGAAAGTTGGGCCCTGGATGCTGGAAACGAAAGAATTCAGAACAATGTATATAGTTGTAGGCCTGATGCAATACTTGGATCATGCGGAGGTTGGATCGAGCAGAGTGTGAACCAACAACGCGTCCATTCCGCAACTGATGGTGCTATTCTTACAGGTGATAATTTGGGCAACAACACCAACACCTGTCTTAAAAACCCTTGCTCCTGGAACAACATGCCACCTGCCCTCCAATTGTCCGATATTTCCTCAATATTGCCGAACTTTTGATCCATATTTTGTTCGGATTTCCCGTGTTTGTTTGTATTGTGCAAATGTACGTAGTAGGCTATTATCCCTGCTGTGTTTTTGCTCTCTGAGAAACATCATATATGTCTTGTATCCTATTGATGGCTTTTATGGAGTTTTGTCTTACGACTTTACTTCATTCACCTATCTTCATTGTATTTCATAGTGAGATTATGGGATTGATATAATTCAGATTTGAGGAACATCTATTGGTTGTGTAAGTGTAACCCTAATATTCTATATATGACAACTTTTCACCCTTCTCTTTATCATTAATATTTATTTAAATTTCATTTTTGGACTCCTGCATGCACTCAATTTGATGAACCAAATGTTTGCAGGCAATGTGTAGTCCGAGTTTCGGCAACTATATATTATCGTGTGTGATCGAAGTTGATCAATATTGTAATATTAGGAGTTTGGACCTCAATCGATCGAACATATCTGATATCTTCATCGAAATCGAATATTTTATAGAGACAAAACAAAAGTGCTTTAATAATTGTGTAGCAAGGAAAACAAACATGAGTTTTAATCACTGAAAGTACTTAATGAGAGCACTTTAAATGAGATAGCACAATCACATTGATGATAAATGACGAACATATGTTTTGAGAGTGTCTGGAATCGAAAATGATTGTGAGGTTCCGTAAAGAAACTCTTGCAACAATTGAATAATTCTTTTTATTATTATTATTATTATTATTTAATTTGCCACATGTTAAACAAATCGAAAAAAAAAGATAAGAAAAAAATTAGCATGGCATAAAATTCAACAAACAAAATGCATGACAAACTTCCAAAGGTCATATGACTCATATCTACGTGAATTGTTAATTTAAATTTGAAATCTTGTTAATTTATCAGGTTCTGATCGAATATTTGACATACTCATTTTCATTTAATAAACTAAATTATATTATAAAATAATTTGACTTAATTTACTAAAAAAAAATAAAAATTGTATATTCATGATCACGTTGTATTTTTTTTGATGTGATTAGCAATTTGATTACGGAGTAGAAAAATAGTAGGGTGAGCTCTAAAAGACTTGAACAAAACAGAAAAAAAAAACTTCATCAAGTGCCTAATTTTACGTTGACATTTTTATTTTGCTGTACGTCGAGCTTTATAGCTTGTACCACCATTTTTTTTTCTATTTTTTTTTAATTCGCACATTGTTTTCAGACCACCATTTCTCGGCAAAGATGCACACTGTATTTGATTTTCTGACTCGAACAGAAGATTTTATTTTTCCTGTTTCCTTCAATCATTAAATTCATCATTGCGCTGTTATCTTCTGCATTTTTTTAACTCAGATTTTGTCATAGTGCTTTCCTTTTTTATCCCCAAAATTTCAATTAGTATTGTGATTTTTCTGTGATTTTTTATCTAATTTATTTTATTTCGAGCTTAATTTTTTTTTTTACGGACACGAATCTGATTTAACGATGAGGAAGAAGCTCGACACTCGTTTTCCCGCTGTAAGTTTGTCTCTTTCTTTTTCCCCCCTTTCGATTTTCGCGATTTCTTTTGATTCTGTTGACGTGGGTGTTTTTATTTGGCTGTATTTATGCTTGAATTGATAAGTCGAAAATTCGATTGTTGTATGTTACTTTTCATGTATGATGTTGATGTTCTCATTTGGTGTTGTGTTGAATGTGAGAAAATGAATGTGAGAATATAGAGATCTTTCGATTCGTCGCTGGGCTCTGTATTTAGAAGAGAAACGCATTGTTCCGCGTATCCCCTTCTTTGGCGAACTTCGCTTTAGGCCTACGACAATGTTTGTTTTTCTTGTTTTTGCTTATGTTGATTGTTACAACATCTTCCTTACCCGTTCATGGCTGTGAATCATTTTAGGTTTTCGGTTTTCCTAGACTGTACTATGATTAGCCATTTAGCCCATCCGCTGTCTATATATTTCTTTAAAAGCGTTACTCTACAGGCTGAGTCTCATATCTACTGTACAGGAAAGCGAGCATTTTTCCGTAGATTGTTCAGGCTATATAAACTTGGAATGATTGGTTAGGATTTTCACTTGTCCTGGAAAGATCGACTTTCATGTTTCAATGAGCCATATTTCCTGCGATGGCCTTTTGTTTTCTGCTCTATGCATCTATCTTATCCTTTGGGGCTTGTCTGGCTTTTTTAAATAAAAATCACGATGCATATCCAAAAGGCTCTACAATGTATCTAGTTGTCTTAGTATTATGTCTGGTAGCCTTGCCCTTGTAGGTTGTTCTAAATTGTATGACAACACATCCAAAATTATAGTAACGGTGCATTATTTCATGAACTAGTTGTACTATGAATGGTTTATAAAACACACCTAAAGTTGTCTGATCTTGAGTTTGAAAGTTCATAGCCTCTTTATGTTGTAATGTATTCATGATTGAAACAATTTTGTAAACAGAAAAAAGAAAGTGTTATGTGTGATAATTGTAGCAATTTTGTGTTTGACAGGCTCGTATTAAAAAGATCATGCAAGCCGACGAGGATGTTGGGAAGATTGCTAATGCTGTGCCTGTTTTAGTTTGTAAGTATTAACTAATGGTTCGACTACCAACTTTGTTTTTGTATCATTGAATCTTGACTTGGTTTCTCTTCCGACATGTTATTGCAGCAAAAGCCTTGGAGTTATTTTTGCAAGATCTATGCGATCATACGTATGACATAACGGTTCAGAGAGGAGCAAAGACTGTTAATTCTTTGCATTTGTGAGTGAAGCTCCATCTTAACTCCTTATATCTTCACCTATTTAACATCATTATTTTATTGTTAGTCTAATGTTTACAACTTGTTATGGTTTAATAATTTTGTTATGAAAACATTTATTCTGAAGCAATTATGTTTGAGAAATACTGTTGCTAAATTCCCTCTCTCTCACTATATATATATATATGTGTATATTCAGAAAGCACTGCGTACACAGTCATAACGAGTTTGACTTTTTGAAGGAGGTTGTCAGCAAAGTTCCAGACTATGGTAATTCCGATTCTGCAGTTGACGCACCAAAACGAAGGTTTAAATACTACATTTTGTATCCTTTCTACTCCTATTGGATTTCTATATCTTGTTGGCTGGATTTTAATATGATTTGGACACCTTATCCCAGGAAAATTGTTGCCCATGAATCAATGGACAGTGATGAAGACGCCAAAAAGAGTATTGTGGTATGTTTGTTTAAATTTAGGGATTTCTGTAGCTCTGAATTTGTATAAGCTGGTTTTTCATTTTAAGTTTTCCTCCAAACAGATTGCCCCCATTAATTAAAGCAGATAACTAATTTGATATTTTGTGTTGCGATTTTTAAAATAGCATGTAATTTATAGAGTCAAGGGTTAAAATAAGAAGAAAATATAATTGCAAAGAAAATAAAATAAAATACTGTAGAAAATAGCAATTCTATGGTAAAAACACAGTTTCCACCAGGAAATCTCTTCCTGGCCTTATATAGCTGCCAAAACAAATAATTCTGAAGCGCCTATGAAAAGCCCTAGTTGTCGGTTAGATAGAAAACACACCGTTTAAAACCCTATAATGAATTAAAAAAAACTAGTTAAATAAAATCAGACAAGGCAACAGCAGTAAAAGTGTAAAACATCTCTCTCTAGCTCCTCTGAATTACTATTTAAACCTATCAGCATTATGTACTGTAAGTTTATGGTATTAGAGGGATGTATCATTACGTATGAATGCAAACTAGAAGCGTTATCCGATTTACCGATATTTAATTCTTGTAATATATTGTTGAGTTGGTCATATGTCAAATAGAACCTTATCTGGGTTCGAGAAACCCGAAACCTTTGTAAAAGTGCCAACATGCTTGTGACTTCTGAGTTCTATTTCTCTGTAATTAATAATCAGAACAAGAATCATTTTCATTTTATATTCTTTTGGGTGAAACTGCAGCCTCAAGAAACAGGGCATGCGAGCAGTAGCAATGGCAGGGGAAGAGGAAGGGGCAGAGGCAGAGGACGTGGGCGAGGCAGAGCCACCGAGAGAGAACCTCATCCCCCTCCTCCTGACTCCAGACTTGATGAGATCGAGCCCAGTCCTTGCCAGCAAAGCATTGCACAAATCTCAACCCCGATGGATAATAATAATAATAATAATAATAATAACAGCTCACAAGTTCCAAGTGAGAATCCTGTCAAAGTTTCTGAAGGCGCCACTTCAGATGAAATGGTTTCTAATGCTGCTGCTGCAGCGGGACCGTCTGATGTAAAAGAGGAAGAATGTTCGGAAATGGACAGGATAAGCGTTGACCATCTCCATCTCGCGCAACTTAGTTCGAGGTTGGACGAAGAGGAAGAAGACGAGGAAGACTACGATGAAGAAGATTAGACTATAGTTAGAGAATGAAGACAATGCGCCTTGTATTAGAGTGCTAATTAATCCATCAATCAACCTACTTTGGGATTAAGAGTAGAAATAGGTCTGAATGAAGTTGATACATTTAACAGATGTGCCATTGTAGTGTTGTGTGAGTTTCACTCAAAAACTGTACCCACCCTTTCATTGCCATAACTTTCTACATGTGTATATATGATTTTTTTTTACTATTTCTTCATTCAATTTAATATTATGTGTGAATTAAAGCACAATGTTGATAGATGCAAATAAAACATAATTTTAGGTCAAGAACAAAAAAAAAGAGCAAGAATGTAAAATTAATAATATTTATCCAAGTCAAAGTTGAGCAAGTCAAAGTCAATTAAAACATATAAATATATATATTCAACCAAAAATAACGTGCTTCCCATCTTCTTCTACGTATAGACACTCCAACCACAAACATATCTCACACATATAATCAATCATCAGTCCATGAGAATTGAATTATCATGCCAACACCGAGACAAAAATCCGCAAAACTCTTCCGTCGGGTGAAGTCGATATTCCGGTCTTTTCCCGTGATCAACCCGCCATGCAGGATGCCGGGCCCCACCCACATGACGAGCCGCATGCACGAGGGGAAGCTGATGACCGGAACTCTATTCGGGCATCGCAGATCTCGAGTGAACCTATGCCTCCAAGAGAACCCTAGATGCATGCCCTTGCTACTCCTCGAGCTATCCATACACACCGGGAAGCTTCTCCGAGACATGGGGCTCGGCCTAGTCAGGATCGCCCTCGAGAGCGAGAAAAGTAGTGCGTCGTCGACTGGGGAAAAGATCAAGATTTTCGACGAGCCCATTTGGAGCATGTACTGCAACGGGAAGAAAGTCGGGTATGCTGTGAAGAGAGAGCCGACTTACGAGGACTTGAAGGTGATGCAAATGCTGCATGCGGGCTCGATGGGGGCGGGAGTGCTGCCGGAGGAGGGTGGCGCCGCCAATGAGGCGGAGGGGGAGCTGACGTACATGAGGGCCCACTTTGAGAGGGTGGTGGGGTCCAGGGACTCGGAAACGTATTACATGATGAATCCGGATGGGAATAGTGGGCCGGAGCTAAGTATATTCTTTGTTAGGGTGTGACTTTTAGTTTTAATTCATTTCTTGTAATATATTGTTTATATTTCAGTTGTGTTATATACTTATCTTTCCTATCTTGTACATGTTGCATAGAACAATATTGTTTTAATGTAATAATTTTATGACTAAAAAGTAACGAGTAAAATGTGTTTGATTTATAGGATTTAGAATAATGTTATCATTTATCACTGTATATAGAAAGTAATTAAGTCGCCCGTCAAAATCGAATTTTGATCCATATAGAGACGGGCGTTACAGATTCACTCATTAATATTGAAAATGTAGTGCTCATGGCATAGCTCGGTGGTAAAGTCTGTAATTATGTAGGTGTAATTTTTCGGCGACCCAGGATTCGAACCTCGAGTGAAACAAATTTTTATTAAAATATTACGAAGATTTGTCCTGATATGAGACCTGTTGGCTCTCTAGCACATGTGTCTGCTCACATTTTACCGTCTCTCCTCTTTATAAAAAAAATTTGAAAATTTAATATTTTTAAAAAGTTAACAATTATTAAGGAGTTGTTAATAGTAGAATTTATTATTAATTAATCAACGTATAATTAATTACTCCGTATAAATTGCAAATTTGATTCTCTTACCTTCACGGTCAGGCCAGGTCAGGGTCAGGGTCAGCTGACCTTCGTGGCAATAAAAGCGGTGCTGATTTTATCTGTGTTTTTTTCCTGAGGATATCAATTTCAAACAAAATTAAAGTTACTAATTATTTCATCAAAAAATGGCGGATGGAGAAGTTGAGGCGGATGGAGAAGTTGAGCTGATCCACATGTGGTCTTCGCCGAGGTCGACGAGTACTAGTCTCTTGTACTCTTTTGCTCAGGTACAATCCCTAAATCTTGTTCAGTTTCTGTATTTTTGATTTTTGGTAAACTTAATTTCACGTTGTTTAATCGCTAATTGATTGATTGATCGACCGATTTATTGATTTTCATTCGGTAATACATTATCAGTCATAATAACTGTGTGATGATGGCGAGTGTTACCACTTTGATTCATTCGCTATCGATCGAAAATGTTGATCGAACGTATGGATCAGGTGTTGGGCTTAATCGATAGTTTGAATTACTTACCAAGTGACTATGACGAACATACATTCCATTGACTACTTAGTCGAGCTTTATTTTAGATCGGGTGTTGGGCTTAATCGACGAAACAATCAATATATTTTTGTAGAGAGATAGATTTAGAGTCTGAATTACTACTACTTACTCATTGACTATGGCAAACATAGATGCCATTGACTGCTTGAGCTTAAAGCGGAGTATATAATGAATAATGATAAATAATTTCAGTACTAACTTTTTCAAGTTTGGATTTTTATCTCCAAATCTAGAGAGAGACTTTTTTTGGATATTATAATATTCTTATTTATAGCATTTATTTGGGTATCACCTAAAATTTTTGGTACAATTTCAGTAGTTTTATAAATTAGTCTTTCATGAATGTCATTAGTCTAAAACACCAGTCAAAGAAAAAATATCATGGGAAACTTACTTAGAAGAAACAAATACTGCATGAGTTATTAACCTGTTGACAATGCAAAAACTGTTCTCATTGATTTATGCAGAGAGATGATATGGAAGTGCTCGATGAACCCCTCTATGCAACATTTTTACGAACGACAGGAGCTGAAAGGCCTTACCGAGATGAACTCCTTTCTAAATTGGTAAATTGAATGAAATACTCATCAAGTGAACACTTTCTTTACTCATGCATTTTTGGGGTTAAAATTGCACTCTACACTTTCTTTAATAAGTGTTCTTTTTTTATTTTTTACTGTGCTAAATATCTAGCTGAAGCATATGTTGCACACACATGCTATCTTGGGTATATAATGCAGAAAACACAGGGGTTATTAATATATGGGATCTTCTATTTTACTCATGAATAATTTTTTATTACATTCTAATTTAATATCTGGATCTTTGATGTGGATATCAAGATATTGTTGTCGGGAAACAAAAGTGCTTTTTTTCGGGCTTGTTTACAGGGCACTAGAAATCCTCTAGGGATCTTGTTTCTACCACCATTTAAATGTTTGCTAAAACAGTTATAATTCATATGTTTTTGTCTAATAATAAAATAAATAAATAAAGAGAATATAAAATTGGAATCGTAATAAGATGATATATCATGTTGCTTTCTTTGCCTTTAATTTTACTTTCTTGAATGAATAGGAGTCAGATGGAAACAAGGTAATCAAAGAGATCATTTTTGCCCCCGGACGGAAGAAGTATAGATTCTGCAAGGTAATGGATCGATTTTATAAGACAAATTTTAGGACTATGCCTTAAACCGCATTGAACAATGACTGCTTGAGGTTTCTGATATTCTTCAGCATTTAGCAAATATGCTATACCAATCATTGCTGCAGCCTGCAGATACATGAGATGTAAAGCTCTAAATTTTATGTTTCAAGATGATACAAACGATTATACATTATAAATTAATGAAGTTACAGTTAAACAAAGTCCAAGGGCTAACTTTTGTTTAGAGATGCATCACCACTAGATAATATATAGTAGTTATATACTACTAATTGCTTCCATTCCTTCAAAGGGAACATGTCTTGTTGGATGTATAAAATAAATGAATTAGTCGATTCTATTCCTATTTGGACGAAAAATGCTCAAAAATAACGTCTGAAACCGTGGACCTATAATAGTAAGCCAAAACACGTACTTGCAGTGTACAGTTAACTACATATTGTATTTTATTGGTTGGTTTAGTTGGTTTAATGTGCAAACAGTTTGAAGCAAGGTAAACGTATAGCAAAGTTTATTTGTTTTCTATCTCCTAAGATTCTTTTTGTGGAGATAATTTTGGAAATCATACTCTTTTCACATTTTCTTGTGCAGCATATGGCCAGTCATCGTCTCTCTGGTCCAGTGGATGACTTAATGAAGAAAGGAAAGCACTTTATATTGATGAGAAATCCCATTGATGTGTTGGTAAATGGGCTTGTTATCCATATAGTTGTAGATACAACTCACATGTTTATCGAAATTCACCACACTGTCTAGCTTGTGTGGACTATGTTTATGGGTCCTAAGTTCAAACGATAATTTCTCGAACAGTTTGGTTTTTAGAAATAAAGAGGTTATTAGGATAAGGGGCAGTTTGATTTTTGAAATTATAAAATAGCTCACAAGATTTTTAATTAGATTGATAGTTTTATTGTGGTAACTATGTAAATAACTACTAGTCTACTATATAACCATGTAGGTAACTATGTTCCTCCTTTTCAAATGACTATACTGCCATGGAGAGGGCTAGTTTAACATTCAATAGTTGAAATTACCTATTATTTGATAAGTTAGTGATAAAATTACTTGGAAATGAACTAATTACCAAATTTTTGTATCCAATCATATGTGTCTTACTTTCACGGATTTTACCTATTATTGTCACAGACATCCTATGAAAAGGTTGTTCAACCGTCATTAAACGATATGGGGTATAATAGCATGGTCTCCATTTACAGTGAGCTGTGTGCCCGAGGACTAGCCCCTCCTGTGGTTGACTCAGATATATTGAGAGAAGATCCGGAGGTTTGATACATTTCTCAAATTTTGAGTTGCACTAGTTTTGTTTTTTTTCCTTTCTCTCTGTATGTTTTAAAAGAGAATTAATAATTTCCATGATCAGAGAATGCTTGTTTGCCCAGAAAATCATCTACATTAGAATTTATTAGTACTTTTATATATAACCCATCCAAAGTCAAGAACTGTTTGCTGCTGTTTTCTTTCTTTCACATTTGATATTGGGCTCTATCAACGGGAGTACTGCAGAATCAAGGTATTGTAGTCTAACAAATTAACAGGTAAATCAACGAATCTAAAACATGTCGGATCAGAGCTGCTTACCTTCTACATGAAGAAGTTAGAAGATCCCTTCTGTCTTTGTGATCTTGTCATTTTCAAATAATCTTGTGATTTCAACATTTCGAAGCTTATGCTTATTTGAACAGTATGTCTAGTGATGTACTTGCTTTTTCCCTTTAAAGCTTTTGCATTTTTATATGGGTATTTGACACCCTTAATTATCGAGTCTATATTGCAGTGAGCCTTTCTTTTAAGTACTTACTTTTACTGGCGCTGCAACATAAAATTTCTATTTTACTTGCATCAGGCTTATTTGTTTCATATACTCAATTTAGGAACCAATATGTCTTCTGGAATGTTGAATGTGCTTGCTCTTTAACCACATCATGCAAGCCCCAAACTTTATTACCTGTTTGAGCAGTGCTTTTGGATTACATTTGGCACTTAAGGGCATACATAATATTACTGTAATTGGTAAGATTAAAGAATAATTACTCCTAGTAGTTTACACCATACTTTTTATTTGGACATCCTTGTCCACGCAGGCTACTTTACGCGGTCTATGTGATGATCTTGGTATATCATTCCAGGCTGCAATGCTCAAGTAAGGCAAATTATTACAGAATGTATCCTTTAGTTAGTCCAACTAGACCTCTTCTTTATAAGATTTGTCTGAGATGGTTTCTGAACTGTTGATTTTATGGAAGAGAGCTTAAGAATCTTAACAGAATTTTTAGGTAGGTGGAAATGACAAATGAGCAAAACAAAAAGGGAGGAGGATGTGAGGGCGCTAAATAGACTTAGAAAGTTGCATATGAGGCGAGAAAAACGAAGGGAAGTTTTTAGAAAATAGGAAGTCATTAAATCCATCAGTGTGCCTGGTTTTTTTTTTTTTTTTTTTGTGAATGTGAAGTGTTTGCTGATGGTAGACGTGGATAGGAGTAAGGGAGAGATGAATTCACAAAAGAAGGAAAGTTTATTGCGTGCTGTATAATTCAGAATGCCCACAAGTTTTATTTAGCTGATGTGTTTTCCTTAAGCATCTCAGATTTATTTAACTCAGAGCCAGAATACTATGAGCCAAATTGCAACTTATAAAGGTTACAATGCTTTTGCCTTGGGTGGGTTTGGGACTAGACTGACCTCATCTAGATGTCTGATTTGTCATTAATCATTATATTATCCGAGAACTGCAGTTGTACTGTTGCTCGACTCTTTGCAATGTTTTTTCAGATGGGAACCTGGACCGAAACCATTTGATGGAATGTGGGCCCCATATTGGTACGGAAGTACACACAAATCATCAGGTTTTAAACCATCAAGGAAGTATCCTTCTGTGAGTAATGTTCTGCATGCCCTCTCTTCTGGGAATAATTTACTCTAGTAGTTCAACATTGATTAATAATATTCCCTCTGTCCCACTGTAGTTTTTACGTATTCCATTTTGGGTGTCTCACAGCAAATTTTACATTATTTTTATAGTGTAATGGAAAATTGTATTTTAAAGTGAAAAAGTAAACATAGCTGTGAGTAAAGTTACAAAAGTAGGTGAAAATGTAAAATATAATTGTATTTTAAAGTGAAAAAGGAAATATAATTATTTTCATTTTTGGGTTATGAAGATATATGTGGGGCGTTCTCACGTCCAAAACAATAAAGTCTGAAGATATAAATGGGACAGATCGTGTATAATTTATATGTACAAAACCTGATAAGTGGCACAAATATATATATATATATATATATATATATATATATATATATATATATATATATATTCTTCATGTTCTGTAATCCTAATTTTTAATGTCATTTTTTTGTTGTCAGCCATTTCCATCTTCTTTGTACAACTTGCTGGAGCAAACTTTACCTTTCTATAATTTGCTCAAGCGGTATGTGAGACAGACTGCTGCAAAATCTCTCCACCCAACTATTCCAATTCCTGCCAATGAGAAGTTGCTTGCTTGGGTCGGTGATGAGATATTGCCTCGTGAAACTGCAAATGTACAGTTTGATCATATCATTTTCTCCATGCATCAAAGAGTAGCAAACTTTCTCTCTTATTTTTTTCTCGTGAAAAGGTTTTAATACTTTTTTTTTTCAGGTCTCAGTGTTTGACTCAGTTGTCCAAGGTGGTGATGCTGTTTGGGAGGGTCTTCGAATTTATGATGGGAAGATATTCAAACTGGAAGAACATTTAGACAGGTTACTGAAAATGATAATACGGTGTTTTAGCCTGTAGGTTATTAGTTATTACTTTATTGTGATACCACCAGAGAATGAAGCCGTGCTGATATATTACAAGGTTATTTGAATTATTTCTGTATAAACTCACAGTTTCACGTTTTAGAGGATATCAGCGATTGGCGATGGGAGAAGTTGGGCTTGGCATTTTTAGGGTCCTTCTTGTCCTGTAGTTAGTTGCTTGTCAATTGACAAGAAATGTTTATTTGTGTTGTGAAGTAGATAGGGGGTCCATAAAGTTTTTATGACGTTTCTGATTTCTAATGAATAACTACTGTAGAATCTTCCACACTCAGGTCAGAAGATCTCATCTTACCCAATTTAGATGTCTATAACCAAAATTATAGTTCAGTCACACCCAAACTTGTAGTTTACTGAATGCACTCTTATAACACCTTTAAAGATTCTGGTTAAACCAGAGTTCTTCCTGTTTAATTTGTGTCAACAATGAAATGTGTTCTCTCGCGCTCCTTATTTAGGCCATACTCTCTTCGGTAAACATAAGATGGGGCACAAAACATGCAGTCATTTCTTGACTAGGTGCTGTATATATATGTGTGTGAGTGTGAGTGTGTGTTTGAATTGCCGTACTATTTTTATATTGCTCCGCTTATAATTCATTACTCCTAATTTGATTTTGAAATAGCTTCTTGAAATGAAAGATTATCTTCAAAGGTGTGATATATGTATATGTGTGCAAGTGTGCGTATGATCTCGGGTTTGTTTGTTTCTTGTTGTGTATAAATGATTCTTTTATACCTATAGTTACTTGTTTCCAGGTTGTTCGACTCAGCAAAAGCTCTGGCTTTCAGTAATGTACCAACACGCGATGAGGTATTCTTCAAGTAGAGAGCCTATTTATGCTTAGTTATCTTTTAATCAATACAATAGTGTTCATGACTCACCCACGAATGCCTGATTCCACATGTCATATTCTGCAGGTGATGCAAGCTATTTTCAAAACTCTAATAAGGAATGGAATGTTTAATAACGCACACATTAGACTGACTCTGACTCGTGGAAAGAAGGTATGACTGGATTGTTTTTCATTTTTTAGCTTTCGAGAAATTGGGCACTTAAATTGGAATGGTGACTTTTGAAATGCAGCTCATAGCCACATGTTAATATTAATGGCATATTGAAATTCACTTGTTTTCAATTGTTATTCAACAATCAGAAATTTCTTATGAAAAGATAGCACAATGTTATCAAACATTAAATTTGCTAAGTCCTTGAATGTGGCATTGTGGTTGTACCATGAAAGGAGACAGAATCATTTTATCTTTATTCCCCTTTTTAATAAGACTGTCTTATAGTTGGGCAGACGAGGTAGGAGAAACAAGAAAGTTTTCCTAGGGCTGTATCTACTTAATTGTTATTAGTTGTTCACTATTTCGGTTAGGCATATTCATGCTAGTGAAACAGAGTACATACTTGAAATCATAGCAGAAGAAAATTCCGTCTCCTTGAAAATTTGTAGTATTTGACTATTTGAGTTCCATGCGTAAATATTTAGATATGCTATTTCATGTTTCTTTGTTCTATCAATCTATAAGTTCAGCTGTGCTTTTACTCATTCCAATATCTGTTTCATAGGTGACTTCGGGAATGAGCCCTGCATTCAATCTCCATGGGTGTACTTTGATTGGTAAGATGCAATTTCTACACTTTATTCATATTGCTGCAATGTATTTTATCAGCAACATACGTCGGATTTTGGATCTTGGTGTGGCCCCCCTTTCGACTGCAGAAATATGTCCATCTCCTATTACAGTATACATGCTATAAATAAAAATATTCCAAGAAACTAGTAATAACTTTCCACTTTGAGGGTGTGTTTATTTAACATATAAACATATGGCACAATGAATTTAAAATTCAAATGCAAACTGATTAGGCCTCCCTATATAAGAACTAGTAAACCTTTACCTGACAGATGAAATAGAAATAATTCTTTCAATCTTTCCAAACATTATTTTGAGAGCTCACTCTTTAAAATTCATGGAACTTGTGCAATGGGATTTCGATCTATTGAAACCTTTCGCAATTATTTATTGTCGCTATCCAAATTTTGTCCCCTTACACTGGAAATGCATTTGTTTCAGACTCAGGGTTTCAGATGTTACAGTTTTCTTCTGCAGATACATAAGGGAAATTAGCTGAACTGTTGTGTGTAATAACTAAAATGCTGTTTGTTTCTCTCCAACTGTTATTAACTTTACACGCACATGATCATACGAGTGTAGCTACATGATGTGGTTCTTCATTCTTAGAGCTTATTGCAGTCAGCTCACTTACTCAATTTTATCCCCAGCTAGGTTTGAAGTTATATGAACCCATATTCTTTCTCTGGCAATCCTATATATTGCTGTCCTTGATAAAAAAAAAACGATTGTATTCCTGAACTACTAAACCATGGAGTATAATTTTTGGGTGCACAACTTTGTACGTGTCTTGATTTGCTTACTAAACACAAGTTATTTTAAAACTTAAAATGTGTAATAGAGCTTCATTTTATGCTTCCATAGTGCTTGCTGAATGGAAGCCCCCAGTCTACGACAATGAAAGTGGTATAACTTTGGTGACAGCAACAACACGCCGTAATTCACCTAACGTAATGTCCATTTATTCATCATACACTTTTTAATGCATAGTTTCAAAACTCTTTCATTTTTAATCATGTTTTTTCTCCGCTTTCTAAGTCAGAAACTATTAACACATTCTTGATATTATGATTTATATCTGTCAGTGTTTCCAATGGTGGATGGCGGAAATGGTTTCCTGCCATAGCATGTGGTGGCACCATAACTGCCATCCTTCACAATTTGGTCATGGCGGATGGGGAAATTATCTCCACGCCATTTTGCCATGGCCACCATTTAACAACACTGGTCTCTATTTACGAATATTTTGCACTTTTGACATATGTGATGTGATACTTTATGCCATTTTGCAGAACCTGGATTCAAAAATTCACCACAACAATCTTCTTAATAATATTCTTGCCAAGGTAAGATTATCTTAATTTGATTGTTCCATCAGCATTCAAACAAATTGTGTCTGTAATCTGTATTTTCTGGAATCCAGAAAACAAAAATATTTCTTTGGTTACTGGTTTATAAGTAAGTAGGTTAATCTAGGCTTATATTTTTGTCATACGTGGGCCCTTTTTGTAGTTTTATTTAGTTTGAACTCGGATGTTTTGACTTGGTCCAGGTAGAAGGGAATAATTCATATGCTGATGATGCAATAATGCTAGACAAAGATGGCTACGTGTCTGAAACTAATGCGACAAATATAGTAAGCTCTTGTACTATGCTGAAATATAGGATTGGTTTGTATTTTCATTTCCTATATCTCCTGTAGACGAGCCTCAAGAATTTTAATTAACTTGTGCCTGGTGCACTTGTGTTGCACGCTATTTACATATATTATCATTATATTTTGTTATAAAATGAAACCTCATTAAAGATAAAATCTGTAGAATGAGTTCTTTTGCTACTCTGTATTCCTTTGTGATTTTTTCCCTAGATCTTTAATGCTGATAATCATGCTCTAAGAGGCCTTTCCTGTTTAAAATCTTATTTTTTTCTACTATTATTCCTCGTGAGAAGGTTGTTTGGTGTGGAGGTGAATTTGAGGTTTTCGTGCGAGGGGATTCTTATCACATTTTTTTTTTCTGATTTATATGAATGGTTTTTTTTTAATCTATTTGCATATCTAAGAGGATTAGCGCCTTGAATACGAGTCTCGAATGTTAACACATTTTGCGTTGCACAAAATTTACATACATTATCCTTATCTGTAGCTATTATATGAAACTTTATTAAAGGTAATCTATTGAATGGGTGGTTTGCTACTTTGCTCATTTGTCATTTTTCATTTGTGAACTAATTTCCTTTTATTACTGACAGTCATGCTCTAGAGGTATTTCCTGTTAAAATCTTCATTTTCTACTTGAGGTCAATTTGTGGTTTTCATGTGAAGCGATAGTACACTTTTTTTTTCTTCTTCTGTTTGACAATTATTGTTGTTTATTAATCTTTTGCATTTCTAATGAGGATTATTGCAGCACCTGCAAACTCTTTAGTGGTAGATTGTCTACCATGAAATGATTTTACCTACTATCATTAATTAATTAAATGAGTTCACCTGCAGTTCATGGTGAAGAAAGGCCGAGTTGCAACACCTCATGCTGATTATTGTCTTCCTGGAATAACACGTGCAACTGTAAGATGTTTGATATAATGTTTACTAGAGCATCACAGAGGTCTCTTCTTGGCCAACATGGGTTTTCTATGATTGGAAATTTCCTATATGTAGCTACATATTGTGTTTATGATGTAGTCTCTCATATACACATGCAATAAAACCAGACCGGTTTAGAACGTACTAGCTCCCCTGCTGATATTTGAACATAATATTCTTTATAATCACAATCATACCTCTATTTTTCAGGTAATGGAGCTTGTGGTTAAGGAAGAATTGATTTTAGCAGAGAGGCGTATTAGTCTATCAGAGTTCCACACTGCAGATGAGGTCTTCTATTTTGCTTTCTCTGTATGCATGCCAAATACAGAGTTTGATGATTGAGTACAATTCAAACTGTCATGAATGACTATAGTTCCTTTAACATAGAATCCGTGTTCTAAAAAACGACCTATGCGGCATCTAGGCGTTAGGAGGTTGCCAACAGTCTCAATTTCAGCCTAGGCTGACAGGGCTAGGTGGGTTGGGACCTAAACGGGTTCTAGGTGGTTCTAACTTCTAAGTGGTCTAGACGGTCTAGGCGAGTTGTACACAATTTTTTTTTTCAGAAACCCATAAGTGTCGCCCAACCCGACAAAATAAAACAAATTAAAATAAAGGTGTTGCTATTCACATTCTTACCTTTGTACTGCAACTTCTAGGCTTCAAGCTTTCGACTCCTACTCTTTTTAGTTCACAAATCCAAATTATTATTATTATTTTTTTTTAACTTGCATAAAGACTATTTTATTAATGATTTTATGTTATTAATAAAAATAAATAAAAATTATCGAAAATTGCCTAGAACTGCCTAAATCCGCCCAGCCACCTAGGTGCTGGATGTTTGGTCGCGATCTTCTAGCGTCTTTTGGAACATTGCATATAATTATTTTACTGCTGATTTTATTGCCTCATTGTAATGCACCGCTAACTATAAACCATAATTTTTCGAACCATCCATTAAAAAAAATGAAGTGTGTTACTGTTAACTGATGATGATATTTCTTAATCTTCCTTTTCGCTACAGGTCTTCACGACGGGTACAATGGGAGAACTCAGTCCGGTAAATATTTAATCAAAAGCATAATATAATGTTGTTGCGCCAGCCTCTTGTCTAGCCGATGAACTATTCTGTTTAAGTCTTTAAGATATTCGATTTTCTTGTCATTCTTTCTCCATTACTATTATTGCTTCTTTCTTTTTCTCTTAAAGTCAAGTACATGGTTGAAGAGAATATAGGCATAAAACTATAAAAGTATATATGTTTCTTTCTTTTTTCCTCAATATATAAACATACCAATTTTCTAGTAAAGCAGTTTAGTCGAAAATGGATAACTTCTGTGCTCCTTGGGCTAAATAACATCACTCATCAATAATGTACGAAAGCTATATGTGTCTGACACCTCGACTGTTTAAGATATTACTGGAATCCAGAGTGAAGCTTGCGTTTCCTCTTTATTTTATTTGAATGTTGTAACATTGATGTCACACATGGCGATGTTTGTATGCTTTGTCCACCTTCAGGTTATTAAAATAGATGGACGCATAATCGGTGATGGTAGAGTGGGACCGGTGACTCAAAGATTGCAAAATGCTTATAAAGAACTCACAGCAAGATCAGGGGTGTCTATACCCTCTTATCAACAACCATGAGTACATACTCCTTCCTTCAGGTGGCAACATGTATATTTATTTACCTTGTGGTATTGATCAAAACATTTATTTTAATTTTATTCGTTAATATTGAAGTTTAGGTAAACATATTCATATTCATGATAGTATTAATTTTCTAAATGAGTTTGAGTTTGTCTTGGATGAAATCGAAGTTGTGTTGTTCCATGGCTGTCCATGCTTCTATCCCTTCTCCACAATTGCTTTGAACAAAAATCACAGCATTCTTTACCGGACGGGTGGTGCAAACCCAGGTCGGATTTTCCCACCCGAAATCAACATCATAAGTCGGAAACCCACACCAACTGCTGAACCCAACATACCCGATTTCTCCATTTTCAATTGAAGAAATCACACCGTATATATCATTCAAATAGATGTCCCCACTTTGGGATCCACTTATGTAATCATCGTCAATTTTTTGGATCACGTTTCTTAGCTTTCTCACCAGTTGGGGAAATTTCTCCGTGCTGTTGGAGACAGCATGTGTTGATATGATGCAGTTGCCAAAGACATTCTGAAGAAGCTGAGGAGGGCTCCTTCTTGGCCTCAGGTTCAATTTAAAAATATATTAAATTTTTAATTATTTTGATCAAAAAATCAAAAAATATAATTTTCTTAGATAAATAAAGTAGTATTATTGTATTTTAAAATGAAAAAAATATGATTTTCTTATTATGGGACATCCGAAAAAGAAAAATATTGCAACTTTTATTAGATGGAAAGAGTAATATTTTTTTTTAATTTTCATCCTCATAAAGTGTGTCAATTTTGTACCCGTACATTGATGATGTGGTGATCCCTTAATCAATTAACCAATTATTATATAACAAGTGGTAATAAAAAAAAAATTAAAGATTGTTAATATTTTAACTCTCGCTTCATTCCTAGTAATAAAAGAAAATAAAAATTAATTAAAATTTTCTGAAATCCCCAATTCGTGGTTAAGAAATCAAAGCCCGCCGGCGAGGTAGAGTCGTCGGCCGATTCTAAACCGGTCGACGAGGTGGTGCGCGTGAGGATTATCACGAGTCGGAGCCCCCCTGCAGCCGGAGAGTGATCTCTGCCTCGGCTCCACCGTCCGCCAAGTCTCCGTCTCCACCCCGAAACTCGCCGACAGAAGAAGAGCACCTCAATTCCAACGCATTCGGCGCCCGCCTTCCTCCGAGTGTGCCTGGACGCCATCGCCTCCGACGGGTCTTCGGGGAAATTGAGCACCGTCACTTTCCCCATTTTAATGCCACTGTTCCGATCTCCTCGTCGGCCGATTTAGAACAGGACATCAACTCTGCCTCACCGGTCGACGACACGACCCTGTCTAGCCATTCGTCAACTCTGCCTCGCGTCATCGGGCCTTGAATCCGTAGCCTCAAAATTTAAGGGATTGGTTTTTTTAATTTTTTTTATGTAAATTTGGGGATTGGTTTTTTTAATTTTTTATGTTATTTTTCTTAAATTACACTTGTCAAATAGTGATTAGTTAAGGAGCACCACATCATCGTCAAATGTGGTGTGCCGGGTGTATAGAATAACTCCTCTTTGTTGGGATTGAGGTAAAATTTAAGTTCGTTTTTTTTCTAATTGCCTAACAATAAATACAAATTTGTCAAAGTTTGTTAGCTCAGTTGGTTGAACACTTGAATTAAAAATCAAATGTCTTAAGTTCAAATCCAAGACATTACAATTGACTTAAACAAAAAAAAATAGGTCAAAAGTTGTTAGCTCAGTTGGTTGAACATTTGAATCAAAGATCAAATGTTTAAGTTCAAACTCAAGACATTACAATTGACTTAGACAAAAAAAATTTGAATCAAAGATCAAATGTTTAAGTTCAAACTCAAGACATTACAATTGACTTAGACAAAAAAAATACAAATTGGACGAACACATTTTTTTTTTTCAAACCAAAATACTATTTTATTTGGTGATTTTAATTGAATGTTGCACGTTAATAGTACATGTGACATCTAAATGTAACTAAAAATTCAAAAAATTCAATAGAACAATGTAACTAAAAATTGCCAAATAATTTAACAATTATAATTAATTTGTTATTATATTAAAATATTAAATATATATGTATTGAACTGACAAAAAAATCAACATTAACCTTCATCTATTGCGGTAGGAGTACCGCAGGGACTATTGCGGTAAGAGGGAGTATATTAATACATTATAAAACATGTTACAGTAGTTGTTACTCCACATCCAATCATATAATTAGATCAATCTTATAAATTAATATGGGTTAATAGCAAATTAATAAGAGTTAATAGCATGTAAAATCACAATTTTTATTTTATTTAAAATATAAACTAAAATTTTTTAATATTACAAAATAAACTATAATTTTTATTGTTATTTGCAAAATCTATTATAAATAATATTTAATTATAAATAAATTCAAATATTATTAGAAATACATATAATTTACAAAAAATATATTATTTAATTATTGATACATCATATCTTCAGTCTTCACCACTAATTTTTTAAAATATTTTTATACGATTTAAAATTGTATATTTAATAGAACACTCAAAAACATTATTTTTTAAAATAATATTTTTATAATTATCATCAATTAAAATTCATATACTGTATACACTATAATAAAAATTGAGTTATATAATATTTTATTTATGCAAAATTAAATAAATTAATTTTGAAATTTTAAGTATTAATTAATTATAATTTTTGTTATTATATTTATTTAGTCATAAAAATCATAGTAATAGTTTTTTTAGTTTTATTTATTGATTTTAAAATTTATATTTATTTCAGTTTTTTGATACAAATAATTTTACAACATAATATATATATAATGGTAAATATTAATTTAAAATATGTGTTTATGAATGTGTTTTTAAATATTTAAGTTAATAATTAATATATTTTATAATTGATTTTGCAAAATAATAATAAAAATCATAATTTATTTTTGCAACATTAAAAAAATTTGATTTATTTTACAAATAAAGTAAGGCTAATAATTTTAGGGTAAATTTGGATAATGGGTAAATATTTAAGTTTGTTTATAATTAAATAATTGAGTTTTTATTAATTATAAAAATGAGTAATGTGCTTATTTTACTTTTTTTAATTTTATTTGGTAGTTATTTTTTAAAAATAGTAATTAATTGTATACTACTTTATTCCTTAAAACAGTGCACAGTTTCTTTGTAAATTACAAAAGAACTGTGCACTGTTTTAAGGGAAGGAAGGAGTACTTGATTATAATTATACGGTAGTTACATAAATCAAAGTACCCTTATCTTAAATATACCATAATTTTATATGCTATTAACTCAAATAATAATCATATCTATTTTTATTATTAGTCATTATAGCAATTTCCACAACTACTAATTAATATTTAAACTTGATCTACTCTTATCTAATAAATTAGTAATGCTTTTATATTTTATTTATTATTAATGTTCTTAGCTTTAGTAGCAATTGTCACAATTTCTTCGTAAAATAAATATTTGTGAGACTATTTCTCCCTGAAAAGTATTATATTATGAATTATATATATATATATATATATATATATATATATATACTCCTAAATTTTTGTTTAATACTGTGATAAACGGTATACAAAAATTATAAAAAAATAATTAAAATAAAATTTATTAGTATAGGACTTAGAATTAGAAAAATAATTAATCTCGTCGAATTTTATTAAAAATACCTCCATCAGGATGGTCACAACTCACGACGAGTGATCCGGACACGAAGATGGATTCCGAACCCGAAAACAAGAAGCTAATTAGTTGAAGCAAAGAAAATTCTAAACGAGTTTTAATTGGGCTTCAATGAAATCTATGTTGTCGTGTTCCATGTTGACCCATGCTTCTATCCCTCCTCCGCCTTTGCTATTCATCAAAACCGCAACGTTCTTCAGCGGCAGGCCGGCCGTGCTAACCCATGTCGGTTTTCCCCACCCGAAATCGACCTCATAAATCGGAAACCCGCACCAGCTGCTGAACCCGACAAACTTGCTCTCTCCCTTTGCGATCGACATAATAGCCTCGTACATATCTTTCAAATAAACATCCCCACTTTCCATTTCCTTTATGTAATCGTCGTCGATCCTTCGTATCGCGGTCCTTAACTTCCTCGCCAGCTCACCGAGTTCCTCGTCGCTGTCCGAGACAGCAAACGCCGTGACCAGGCAGTTGCCGAAGATTTTCTCGAGAAGCTGAGGAGGGCTCTTCCGAGGCCTTAAGTTCACCGCGTGGTTGGCCGTGAACGCCACGCGCTCTCCGTTGCGGTTGTTGACGGACTCAGCCCGCATGACGGTTTGCCAGATGAACGCCGAGACGAGCTCCACTCGAGTGGGGCCCGCACGCTCCTCGTTCGCGCCACGCGCCGATTCTTTTAAATTAATCTGAATTGTGTTTGCGCATATTCATAATAAACGTAACCACTTTTCTTAAATTGACATTTCAAAATAATTCTCTAAAAAAAGAAATAAATATTATTTCTTTTTCAATTTAAAATACAATTTTATCCCTATTTTTTATTTAACAATTTTTTCAACTCTACTCACAACTATTTTACTTTTTAACTTAAAAATACATGTATAGCATTTATTTTTTGGTCAAAAAGTCAAAACATAATATTTTTCTTAAAAGTGTGCCCGAAAAAAGGGTCTTAATTTAGTAAAAAAGATGGGTATAATATAAGAGTAATGATATTAATTTAAATAGATGAATATTGAAAACTTAAAGTTATAAAAGAAAAATCATTTATGCCATGTGAAGAACAAAAATTGCAAACTCTTTAGAATCAGATGAAGTACTTACTGTTTTTCGGAGAGCCGTCAGTTTCTCTTCATCGAACACGAATCTTTTCGTGGTGAACTTATCGTCGGATAGGAAAGGATCCAAGTTCGAACCGTCAAAGCCGGGCAGCTCCCTGCCCGGGAAGTAGTTTGCCAGGTCGAACGACGGCGGACCCTCGTCGCCACCGGTTTCCGCGGGCCCCGCCCACGCCTTGATGAACGACATTATAGACTTCAAGTCGGCTATTTGATGAGAAAAGCTCACCCCAACAGCGATTCCTCCGCAGTCGAACGAATTGAATTGCACGAGGAAAAGCGCGTTGTCGTGATGGTCCCTCGATGGAACGTAATGCTTCAAGTCTTCCGCATGAGGGTCTCGTATGGAGTCCTTGAGCTGAGCGCGGACTCTGGCTTCGACGAACACGACGCCAGAGTCGTTGCAGTCGACGATACGAGAGTCTTGAATCCTGCCGGCTAACGGGTAGAATGAAGTTAGAGTGTGGGAGAGGGTTTGTTTGAGGCGTTGGGATGTGATGGTTGCACGAGCTTTGTCGTTGTTTTCGTAGAAGAAAACGAGAGGGACGTACATGGCGTTTGGTATTGCGTCGAGGTAAGAGCGTTTCATTTTTCGAAGGTGAGGTGGCGTTGGAGACGAGGGCTTGATAGTCTCGGTAGAGATCACTTCAACTAGATTCTTAGTATTAGTTTGAGCCATCTTTTATTGATATTGATTTCAATGTTGGGAGTACCTAATCTATTTATAGACAAACAAAATTGAACTTGTTTAATTTATGGAGTAGTATGATAAGATTTGTTTCCGTTAAAAGGGGATCGGAGATGTTGAACATTAAATTCAGCTTGTTCAAAGTGGAAGTAAACTGTTTGAAAATTTTAATGCCTTGATTAGGGGACTTCATAGTTTACATATGCATGGACTGTTTGTTTGTGATTGTAATTATTTGTTTGATTCTAAATTAAATGTAACTCAATCGGACAAGAAAAATCAGGAGAGTAACTTCGGCGTAGGAAAGTAATATGTATCAAGATGTCAATTTTTTTTAGCAGCCGCTTCTGAACGAGTGCGCTCTGGATAAACTCTCGGGTTGGATGTACTAGTCTGCAAACTACGACTCTGGCAGGCTCAATCGAGAAACTGTTGACAGAGGATTGAACTCGTAACTTTTCAGTTTCACGCTTTCTCGCTCCACAAACTCAGCTGAGCTTTTTTTTAATACTGTTGGAGTCCACGTGGAGCTCGGTCAGATTGTCGCCGGAAAAACCTCACATTTTAAGTCAGGTCGTCTCCTCCTGACTTTTTTAGGTTGAAACTTAAACAAAAATTAATCAAAACGGACGAAATTGAAACAATTTTCATTGTTTGTAAGATTAAATTAAATGAGTTGAAATCAAAACAATTTTCATTGTTTGTAAGATTAAATTGAATCGAGTTGAAATCAAATCGAGACTGTCCCCTCTTCTGATGCACGCCCACGTTCATACCACACTAAAAATATGGCTTACATTTATTACACATCTACTTGCACGATGCCGAGGAATTAATTAACCTATATTTTTCACGCATCTCAAGTTCAACAAGCCGATTAGTTTTCGGGCAACGCAAATAAGACTTCTCTGAATAAGTTGACTGTGTTAAATTCCAAATGGGGGTGTTCAAGTGCGGTCCCACGCCTAGCGCACACAAACGAGAGCGGGAGCTTGAATATGCACTAGAGAGCCTCAATCTATTTCAAAACCATATGGTACTAAGTAGGAGAACTCCCTAGGCTTATATCATAGACTCTCCTCTCACAATTAATCGATGTGGGACAACTCACAAGTGGCCTTCAACACACCCCCTCCACTTGTGAGTCCTAGTCAAAGGGTGGTTATAACCACTCACAAACAGGATCGAAACCTGCTCTGATACCATGTCAAATTTCAAATTGGGGTGTTCAAGTGCGGTCCCACGCCTAGCGCACACAAACGAGAGCGGGAGCTTGAATATGCACTAGAGAGCCTCAATCTATCTCAAAACCATATGGTACTAAGTAGGAGAACTCCCTAGGCTTATATTTGTGAGTGGTTATAACCACCCTTTGACTAGGACTCACAAGTGGAGGGGGTGTGTTGAAGGTATTCTGAGTTTGAAAGAAACCTTGTCCCGTTGTTTTGAGATGAAAGATTTGGGCCCTTTACGATACTTTCTGGGAATTGAAGTTGCCTCTTCTCCTCGAGGTTACCTCCTCTCTCAGTCCAAGTATGCTGCTGATATTCTTCACCGAGCACGACTCACTGACACTCGCACCACTGACACTCCTCTCGAGCTGAACGCAAAGTATACTCTAGATGATGGCACTCCTCTACAAGATCCCACTCTGTATAGGTCCATTGTTGGTAGTCTTGTTTATTTGACGATCACTCGCCCTGATATTGCCTATGCTGTTCACATTGTTAGTCAGTTTGTTTCAGCACCCACGACTGTACATTGGGCTGCTGTTGTGCGTATTTTACGTTACCTACGGGGATCTCTTTATCAGAGTCTTTTGTTTCCATCCACTTCTTCATTGGAGCTTCGTGCCTATTCTGATGCCGATTGGGCTGGTGATTCGACTTCTCGGAAGTCCACTACTGGGTTTTGTATTTTTCTTGGTGATTCTCTTATTTCTTGGAGAAGTAAGAAACAAGATGTAGTTTCCTGTTCATCCACCGAGGCAGAGTATCGTGTTATGGCTTCCACTACGGCTGAGATTATATGGTTGCGCTGGTTACTGGCTGACATAGGAGTCACTCTTTCTGACCCCACACCTATGTACTGCGATAATAAGAGTGCCATTCAGATTGCTCACAACACGGTGTTTCATGAGCGCACCAAACACATTGAGATTGATTGTCATTTCACTCGGCATCATTTGGATCGAGGAACCATTTCTCTACCATTTACTCCGTCGTCCTTACAGCTGGCTGACTGCTTCACGAAGTCTCATTCTATCAGCCGTCATAGATTTTTCGTTGACAAACTCTCGATGCTTCTTGCTGTACCATCGTGAGTTTGAGGGGGGTGTTAGAATATATTTATATTTTAGTTATTATATTTATAGAATTATGGTTTACCTTTTGTTTATAGGATTAGGGTTTACTTTTGTTTTGGCTATATAAAGTCTCTCTCTTGTATATTTTAGATCACGCTTATTTTGTTCTAATAACACAAGTTCTCTACGTTTATCTTTTCCTTTTCTTTAACCCTTGTTGGATTATATAAATCCTAACAGACTGTCAGTAACATAATCTACCGATCTTAAATTCTTATACTGGGGAAGTGGCAGCGACAATTTATTTCTCACCAAACAAAACAAATTCTCAACTACACGAGTAGTGATGTCAAAACAATAATCAATTTCATCCGACACAGTTCGTGCGGACTTATTAACAGCATTGGGTTCAGCCGGTAGTTATTAACTATCACCAGAGTAAAGTTCAATTTAACTTCACAGATTGTGAAGATGTGAAGAAAAAAATAGAGTTTGATCTAATCTCATTTTAACTAATTGGGTCAGGCTGGATGGCCTTTTGAACAAGTTCAGATTGTTCTTTAACGTGAACTTGGTAAAAGCCAGTAGCTGTGGATGCAGATGGACCACGTCCCACATACTTAACATCTTCAACAGTACCTCTACCAAGTGCTTTCATTGCAGTTCCCAGTCGAGGGTTAACATAATTGTATGCCCCCATGTTCATGTGCTCCTCCTGACACCAGACAACTTCCGCATCTGAAAGAAACCAAAAACATTAGTTGATCTGAGGAGTTTCATGCGGTCTTAATTATTGGCTTTAGAATACATTAGGTTCGCCTAGATTGCTCCCTAATTATGGTCTATGGATTAAGAGCCATATGAATCTTCCAAATCTCAGTTTGGCAAGCAAATATGATTCTTCATGTTAATAATTTAGTTATTAAATTAGAATAATGATGCTTTTGTGAAATTAACACGTACTCGGATATCTCTTCAGTTCACGCTGGATGAGATCATAAGGGAAGGGACAAAGCTGCTCAACCCTACAAATGGCAATATCCTTCCCATTTGCCTTTTTTCTCTCTTCATCAAGCTCGTAATAAACCTGAAAAACAATCACCGACATGGATGAGCCAGAAAACTACATACTGTAAACGGTTTGAACAGAGTATTTCCTACAGCAGTGCCTCATTGTATGGAAAGGTACAAAGACGTATAATGCATGAAGAACACTTTCACACCTTTCCTGAGCAAAGAACCAGACGTCTGATACCCTCTTCAAGATCTGAGTGATCATTCTGGTCTTTTATGAGGCGTTTAAATCTTGTTCCTTGTTTGTCAAAACCTTGGTGGCCTTCAACATCATCAAACTCGGATAAATTGGATTTGCACTCCTTGTGACGAAGTAAGTTCTTTGGTGCCATCACAATGAGAGGCTTGCGGAATTCCCTATGTATCTGAACATTATAAGAACATAAACGTTAGAAAATGATGCAACTGTAAGTAGAGAGGTTTGTGGAGTTAAATAAATACACTTACTTGGCGTCGCAACACATGGAAATAGTTCGCTGGAGTAGTAACATTGACCACCTGCCAGTTGCATTCCTGAATTTGTTTTCTAAGCGTATAATCCATCTCAGGGATAACATTGGGATTATCATCACTCATCTGCAACATAATTCAAAGGGAAGATCTCATTTCTCAAATGAAACAACAAATACCAAATATTTGCAACTAAAATATCAATTTGCAGTGATATGCAAGAATTCCTGGAAGATTGCTGTGAATTGTGAAATACCCTAAACCCTCGGATCAAACACCCTCGGATCAAATCGGTACATTAACCAATGTAATAAGTTGTTATGGACGACATATTCGAGGTCTAATAAATATATTAAAATGTTAACTACGAGATGTTGATCCTGGGGGCATAGGGGATAAAACACTATTTCAAGTTTCAAGCAAGGATGCTATGAACTCAAACTTGAGACCAAATGAAAGATAAATTATTTACTAAATCCAAACTACAAGGTGTAGTTTTACAATTCCAAAGATCATAGTCAGAAAAAAGTAGAAAACAATCCACATAATTTGTACATTTCAACATTTACAGAGATAATCTAATTTTGGAACAGTTCAACCTATGCAGTAAGGACAATTATTAGAATAAGGAAGAGCAGGAAGTCGAGTGTAGCAATATACTGAAAGGCTACTACATAGAATACCTGAAGGTAACGTTCCAAACGAGCACTAGAGTGTTCAGGGCCTTGTCCATCATATCCATGGGGTAATAGGACCACCAATCCAGTTTGACGCAACCATTTGGCCTCCCCACTGCTCAGAAATTGGTCGAATATCACCTGAGCTCCGTTGGCAAAATCACCAAACTGGGCTTCCCAAATCACCAGGGAATTAGGGTTTTCCATTGAATACCCCAACTCAAAACCCAAAACCCCAAACTCTGAAAGAGAGCTGACCAGGCAAATACAAATTATTAGAACAGGTTCATATATCATTAAAGAATTTCTTTAAGAGTTAGGACTGAATATTGTGTCAAATGAAATCTATACTGCAGAGGATAGTTACTGCATATCAATCATCTACATAAATAATGGACAAGTTATCTGGACTGGAACTATCAAATGCAATCACATAAATGATGTCAATGTCTAATGCACAACTCAATTCAATGTCAGTCATAAGGGAAAATTTAGACATGTTCAACATTTCAAACTATTGAATTAACTTGTGTGCATGCGTGAGAAACGAGTGGGCACATCTGCTTGAGATGCAAAAGAGGGTGGAGCGTGGCTGCTTGAGATGAGAGCAGAGTGAGAGTTATGGTGATTTATTTTTGTTTTATATTACTGAATCTCATCTTAAGGTCTAACCAGCTTGGCGTTTGACACTGGGTCCCTACTCCCTAGGTACTGCTGATTTCTCTCCTATGTGATTTTTAGGTCAAAAGTGCATATATTGAAGGAGGCAGACTTTAAACTTTGTGCTTATCGAAAACAAGGTTGTTGAGGAGTATAGAGTCAATGGGAAAAGGGGATGATCTCGAAGTCTGATTTTTCCAAGGCATATGACCTTGTTGATTGAGGTTTTTTTGGACTTTTGTTCTTGGTTAAAAGATACTGTATTAAAGAAAGGTGGACAAGGTGGATTGCAAAGAAGAATCCACTGAAAATAACATGGGTGCAAAACAAAGGTTATTTACTGTGCATGCGCACCTGGATATAAAGAAATATGAACAAAATATACCTGTTGCTCACAGTAAACATCTCTTCATTTTGGTTCATCATGACATGATCTAAGGGGCAGTATTTTCCCCCTGTTTCTTGATCGTGAATAACAGAGTGCCTGTGACTGAAAGTACCTCTCTCAACATCCTGCCCACTCAACCTGACATGATTTCCTTCAACGAGCAAGGTTGCAAATGCGAGTGCTTCTCCCACTGCCCAGTCAATACCCTCACCAGACTCAATCATCTTTGCACGGTCTTCAAAAATCCTCTTCACTGCTCTATGAGGTTTGAACTTCTCTGGAAGTGTTGTGATGGCCTTGCCAACATTTTTTAAAATGTCTGGCTTAACACTGCAAAGTTGAAAGCATTAAAAATGCCCCAAAATAAATGAGAAATACTGGCGCAAAATACAAGTTTAGGAATAAAATAATACCCAGTGTTACGAAGGCGTGAGAGCTGTTCTGGGGACTTGAAACCAGCCCAGTAAGCAGATAGCCAGTCCCTCCTTTGAGTCACATGGTCTTTACTGGCCAGAAATTCTTCATTCAGAATTGAAAGGACTTTGTTGTTTATCATATCAATGTCTTCTTTTGTAACTTGACCAGATTCTAGAAGTTTGTTTTGGTAAATCTGAAGTGCCGAAGGATGATTCCTGATTATCTATTAAAGCATCCAAGTACAAAAGTAATCAATTTCCAATATTATACACACGATACAACTGAATATATAATAAAATGTTGGAAGTTGAAAAGCATCCTAAAGGTTAAAAGACAAGAACAGAAAATGGAAAAATGCTAATGTAGAGGATCTTCATATCAGAGTAATCACTAATCAGCAAAGCCATAACGTACCTTGTACATCTTAGGTTGAGTGAATGATGGCTCATCAATTTCATTGTGACCAAACCGACGATAGCACACAATATCAACCACGACATCTGTATGGAATGTCTGACGCCATTCTGCTGCAAGCTCACAGGCATGAACAACTGCTTCCACATCATCCCCATTGACATGGAAAATCGGAGCACTCAGAGCTTTGGCAACATCTGTACAATACTGAGAAGACCTTCCCGCTCTCGGGTCAGTTGTGAATGCTACTTGATTGTTCACAACGATGTGTATCGTACCACCAGTAGTGTAGTTTGGAAGAGCGCTTAGATGCAAGGTCTCATAGACAACACCTTGTCCAGCAAAACTACCATCACCATGAATCAAAATACCCATGTTTTTTGTCCTCTCTACATCATTAGAGTAATACTGTTTAGCTCTAGTTTTCCCGACCACGACAGGGTCTACAGCTTCTAAGTGGCTTGGATTTGCAACCAGAGACAAGTGAATTCTCCTACCCCCCCTTGTTGGTCGGTCATAAGAAGTTCCCAAATGATACTTAACATCACCAGTTCCAGTGTACAGGCCGACCTCATCCACAGGTTTTGTACCACTACTAAATTCATTAAAGATCTGTCGAAGAGGTTTCCGGACAACATTACCCAGAACATTCAGCCTTCCTCTATGAGACATCCCAATGACAATGCTCTCCACCCCCAGATCTGCTGATCTGTCAAACATCTCCTTCATGCCAGGTATCAATGTCTCACACCCTTCAAGACCAAACCTCTTGGCTGCAGTCCATTTGGCTGCTAAGAAATTTTCAAACTGGGTGCTCCAAATAAGCCGATCAAGGATCACCTCACGTCGCTGGCGGCTGTACTGAGTTGGTGTCGGAGTCTCAATTTTGTCTCTCAGCCAGTTACATTTCTCGCGATCAGCTATATGCATGTACTCATAGCCAATTTTCCCACAGTAAGCCTGTTCTAGCCTTTTCAATATTGCCCTCAAGGTTTGGACAGGACGGTTCTCGGACAAGAAACCGGAAACCCTCCAGACACCAATGAAGAACTCTCTGTCAAGATCAGCCTCTGAGAAACCATAAAGGGCTGGATTCAGATCATCAGGGATGGGCCTGTCTTCTAAATCCAATGGATCCAACTTGGCCTTCATGTGACCATAAACCTGGTAAGCTCTCACAAGCAACAAGAGACGCATACTCTCTTGAATCGTCTGCCCGGAAATTCCAGGTGAGGTTGCAGACTGCCCAACAAAGTTTCGGAAGAAATTATCCCATGATTCATCCACGCTACTGGGATCCTGCTCCCACGTTCTCTGGAGCTCTTCGATATAAACACTGCTTGTCCCATCCAAGAAGCTATCAGTCAATCTAGATAGAGGAACAGGGTGAGGAACAGGTGCAGAATTTGATTTTGGCCGATAGACTGTAGAATGGAAATATCGGTTCTGTGAATTGACAACCCTTGAATGTGCTACATAGGAACCACTTTGGGACAATGATCTCCTAACAGCAAGCTTAGCCACACTGGATCCCACTCTTAACCAAGCCATTGCGTGAATCCAAGAAGCTTAAGACTTATAACCAGAATCTGTAACCTTTTTTCGAACCAAAATCAAACACTGTGAGCTCTCATTCCATCTCGAAACTAACCTATGCAAGAAACAAAACCCAATAAATGCACATACACGTGAGGTACACAGAAAAAAAAAATGTCGCGACCTATATAATAATAATATAAATCCGGAATCGTACAAGTTTGGAGCATACGGATATTATAAGCGCAACATGTCGTTTACCACATCATTTAACATAACAATGCCAAGAGATGTTAAGAGAGATCAAGCCGCTCGGAAGAATTTTCTCAACGTTAAACTCACACACACACATACACAAGGAGAGACGAGGATCAATTCTACGCAACTAAAGATGGAGAAAATTTGAAGAAACCTAACACATAAATGATTGATGTTTGAAGGCGAAATCAACAGCGCAATAGAGCTAGCAATATTATAGATTACGAGTGAAGCTTTTACCGTAAAATTTTTAATTGCGCGATAATGGCATCAATTTCATACCTGTAAAAACTGGAAGAATTGGTGAATTTCAGAGGCTGAACCCTAAATCTCGATCGGCGTTTTTTCCTCTCGTTTTTTTTCCTCCTTACTTTATTTAGAATTTGACTGAACTTTCTCTTAGCATCATTTCCCACGCTTCGTTTTCCAAAAGCTACTGCGTATAATTTACACACAACTTTGACATTTTCAAAGCTTTTCTTTCAAGGTAGTTTCTTGTGCAGAAAGTATTTATTTTAGTAAAATAAATTAATTTAACTACTACTTTTTTTAATATCAAATTTTCGAAAGTGAAAAAAAAATAGTAGTAGTACAAAAAATCGTACTGTATTTAGAGAGTAATATTTACGTAACTTTAAAAAAAATCAAAGCTTTTCTTTTTACATAGACAAAACTGGAAATTTGTTTTATTAATTGACATAAAATTTTAAAATATTTTCATAAACTACAAAAAGCTTAGAACCAATTTAAATTATTTTTAATAATTCTTCAGAATCTAAAATACTAGTACGTACTTCTAAGCCTAACTAACTAGTTTAGGCCATGCACATAATTGTTTAAATAAATTGAAGTAAAATATTTTACCAGATCAACAAACACAAACTTTATAATCATCTTTAATACTACCTCTGTCTCCATAATTATGAATATAAAATAATAAATAGGAGTAGCATTACAGTCAACCAAACAAAATGTCTATCCATTTCTTGAAAATATGAGACAAAAATAATGTTTGCAGCACAAGTTGATCATTTGTTAATTAAGATTAAAAATCTGAGCTGGCCAAACACGTTTTTTACCGTCAGACCCAACACCCATAAGCTCCATGGAAATGTCGATGCTGCGATGCTTAGAACCACGCACTATACTTAAACGAGATTGTATACTAGCAACAGGACTATCATTCCCATCAAGAGCGACCACCTCACTAAAGCCCATTGGGATTGGTTCTTTGAAAGTGAGGATAGTCTGTGACCAGTGCGTGCTTGGATCGTACGGTGACGTGGATAAAACGACCGACTTCTCACGACAAAACCTCTCGGTAAATCCAGTCTCAAACCACAAGACAAGTCCATAACACCAAGTAATGCCGTCTGGTTTAGACCTAGTGGAGTCATTCGACTTTGTCTCGAGTTCGACTTCGGCTGTGAAATCCATTTGCTTAGGCTGCATGGTCACCAGATCAAACGCCTGAAATGGGAAGATAAACTTTTAACCTCATTCAAATACTGGTAGGCGAAGAAAACAATAATAAATAATAAAATCTTCTCTCGAAGGCATAAAAAGGGGCAATTCATAATAGTCATTTGACCAATCTGTATAAGCCCCCTGAAAAAAATACTTCCTTGAAGTTCCCATTCCTTTGCTCAACAGTGATTCGAGTCCAAAGAGACCTTTAAGGAATTTCAAATAGTTCACAAGGTTTTCTTGCAATATGTCATACGGCTGTTGGCGTAGCAATAATATCATAAGATAACCCCCAAAACAGTATTTCCATGCAGGAATCAGAATTCGTAAAATGATGGACCACAGGTTACATTGATCCATTTCTCTAGCTCTTCATTAGAAGAGTATCCTCAAATAATAAAGAAATAAATAGGCAAATAATTTTGCCAAGGTCAACAAATGGAGTACGGAATATTATCTAAATTGAATTCCATGCCTTCGATTAGGGTTGGTTACCAAAAATACCCTTTAGGTATGACCTAGATAAGTAAACAGCTATCTTTCAAAATTATAAAGATCCCCCCAAAGATTTTATTGATTTAATTTTACCCATTTAAATGCAAAAAAACATTTAAAAATAACACTTCGCGTTCATCACTATATTTCAGTTAGAGCTTTATGATTTTGTTTTAGCATGTATCAAACATCAGGGGTATTTTTTTTTGTAATTTTGGATTTCTTTTTTTAATCAAGTCAATATTCAAAGTATCATTTGTAACTAGCTAATCATTAACCATTATAATATGAAAAGAAGAATAGTGGGGTTTCTTCCAACGAAATAGATAATATCAAACACAAACCTGAAGTACTTTAGTGGTTGTGACAATATTGGAACTGTCAATGACATCAACAATAGGAACCCGAGCAGCATCCTCGACCACTTCACGGCCAATACAAGACATATTGAAACCATACACATTATCCCAGAATGGAATACTGGTGGCCCCTTTTCCAAATCCAGCTACAAACTACGAGCACACAAGGGCAAAATAATAAATACAATAATAAAAGTACGACATCAAAGAACACAAATTTCACAATTCAAGAAGCAAAGGTACCATGGTAGCTGTGTCTGGGAGAATGGCACCTCCAGGCTTCAACCACTTATCTCTGGCGAAGATTACAGATGTGAGCATTGACTCGTAAAGCAGGCAGTATCCCATCCACTCACTAAACAACACGTCCACACTCTGAGGTTGGATTTGGTCAGCATTTCCAAGCTCTTCAACCATGCCGTGAACAACTTCAATAACGCCATTTTGTTGTTGGCTGTCTTGACTAAATTTTCCGTTCCTCAGAAGGCTGTTATCTTTAGCAATCTGCACAAACATAAACATTTAACTATATATATATATATATATATATATATATATATATATATATATATATATATATATATATATATATATATATATATATGTATATATATATATACATAACATTAATCTATTAATGGAAGTTACTACTCGATTGAGTAAATTTAACCTGGGTAGCCACTGAAGCCATCTTGTCGCTAGCTTCAATTGCGATAACCCTTGAAGCTCCTGCTTGGGCTGCAAATAGGCTAGTAGAAAGTGATAACTCAGTTACAATTACAGAACCTACAAACAGCAATCAAACTATGGGGGCAGAATAGGAACTCCATGAAATGACGGATGATTTATGATGCATGTATGACAAACAACATGGTTGATTTCAGGATATGAAATTTATCAAACATCAATAATGAAATGGCTAAAGCTTGTACATATGTGGAATAATTTGAACCAAATAGTCGTCATTAACTAAAATAGAAATTAAGTTGCTGCCAAAAAATGTCACCTTAGAATGCCAGTCCCACAACCAACATCCATAACAACTGCATTTTTCAGAAGTGAAGGGTTTTCCGAAATAGCTTGTCTGTAGGCATCTGTTCTCACCTGCATATTTGGCGCATCTTTTAAATGTCCATACTTTGTTCAGGAATTAATTCACTTCACTCATTCATTAATATTTTATGTTCTTAGGTAAAAAATATCTACAGTTCAAATAAAACTTAAGTTTTGGTAGTACCTTGTCACTAATCATATCTCTATGGATTCCAAATGAACTGTACGAGTTAAAATAGCTCTTGTTGATCTTCTTGATATCATTTGCTGATATCTTTAGCGAAGGAGAGTCGTATGTCTCTTCAGAATTCATATCTTTCTTAAAAGACAACACCGCATCCTTTTTCCCATTCTCACAAGGAACAAGCTCAGGTGCACGTCTATCAGAGGCCTCGTCATCATGTACATCAATATGCCCAAACTGAGACATATATGAAGATAATTCCTCTCTGTCAACAGACATGGAATCCCCCTCATCTTCATCATCCTCGCCGAAACTGTACAACAGTGAATCGTCTTGCAGGAAAGGGGTGAGATACCTATCATCATCCCATGGAAAACTGCTCCTGTCAAAATCAAATGCCTCATGGAAGTGCTTTTGCAATCCTTCCTTGGACATACATGGAGTTCCACAAGTCCAGCATTTGTTTACTGCCACCTGTAAGTGAAAGCAAAAAAGAACAAACTGCAGTGATGCCCCCAATTTGCAATGCAGTCGTATGTAACCAAAAATCGAAAATGCATATGATGCGATAACCTAAACAGTGACCTTAAATTTCAGAGTAGATAAGCTGTTGTCTAAATGCATTTGATATGTTTACGACTAAAATCACCCATATTATAAATTTTCCCTACAATTAACAGTCATTCTATCCCAATGAACATCTTTACTGAGAAATCAACAATTGCCCTGACTAGAAAAAACCACCCTTCAGTACTTATATGCCTCCATCGTCCCGAAATTCCCCATAATAAGGGTGTCCCGCCGACCTACCGAAATAGGATAATGACTAGGGAACGACTGCAGATTCAATTACACAAAATTAAAAAAGAACTAGCAATAAAAAAATATCTCGGAAGGTAGCAAAGTATCTAACATAAACAACAGCATATAAAAAAACATTCAGGGTATATATGTATACCTGCGACCTAATGTAATTGATGAGCTTGAAGCACTTGTAAAAATCCAAGCTGTAAGCTTTCCTGATTCCATAAAAATCGAATGAGTGGGACGAATCGCAGTGCTCGAAAAGGCTGCTGCATGAGTCGTATAGAGAGTCGCAGAACAGACAGATTAACTGAGAGTTCGAGTGTTCCTCCACAGCGTCGTCTTCGTCTTTCCAGTCATCCCAATTTTGATCCTCGAGTTCTTCGTCGGAGTCTGAGAAATTTCGCAATGCGTCGCCGTTTTGTCTATCTTCGTCTTCGACGTGGTGAGACGCCATTGACGAATGCAGCAGAAGAATCGGCGGAAATTTTCGGGTGCAAATGTCTTAAACCCTAAAACTTCCTCTCAAGTCTCAAGTGGACTCGCCCGGTTCAATTTCAAGAGGGGTTTACCGTTTAAGGGCAGGCTTTGTGAATTAAACCATTTCATTAAATTGCACTTTAGGTCTATAAATTGAATTAATTTCCATTTAGTCCTAATAATTTCATTTAAAATACCTTTTAAATATTATAAATTATCTTAAAATATTTTTTAAAATGATTTACAATACATTTAAATATTTTTAAGTGTTTTAAATTTTTAAATATATTTAAAATATTTTATTGTATATTAAAATAATTTTATATAATTTTAAAATATATTTAAAATATTTTAAAGTGTGTAAAATTAATTTATAAATAGTTAAAGTTGATTTTAAATCATTTGAACATCATCCAAAAAAAATTAAATAATTTAAACATATTGTAAATTATAGACACGTTTTTAATTTATTTTAAAATAATTTAAAATATTTTTTAAGGTGTTTTAAAATTATTTAAAAATATTTTACTTAAAAGAAAATAAAAAAAAAATAAAGAAATTAAAGCCGATCCTCCACCACCGGCACTCCCAAGAGCCTCCATTTCTACAGAACCGGTAGATATCAGAAAATGGCGTCGACGGTGAAGTACTTGCGCGTCCCGCCGAACTCGGCGAGTCTGACGGAGGCGCGTCATCGCACGTTCGAGTTCTTCAAGACGGCGTGCAGATCCATTCCCACAATCATGGATATCTATGTCCTCGACGAGGTCACTTCCCCTTCCCAGCTCCGATCCGTCATCTCCTCCGAGATCCGCAAGAATGCCCACGTCTCTAACCCCAAGGTTCGCTCCATTTTTTTACTTTTGATTTAATTTTCTCTTTATTTTTCATCTTGTTTTTGTTATAAACTGAATTAATTTTTGGAAGAAACTAATTTATTTATTTTTTTGCGAATTAATTAATTATCTTTGGTATTGGGACTAGTAATACCCCCACCACTTGATTTTGGATGAATTTTCTGTATTAGTTTGCGTTCTTGTTCTGGGCTTGAAAAACACCAAATTTGTTTTCCTAATCATTCGGCTTGGGTGTGTTCCATCGAAGAGAGATTGGAATGACCGAGAAGCTAGCTTTGTCGTGTGGTGATTGCTTATAGAAATCAAGACGACTACAAGCTTCGTATTGGTTGAACTGAAAGTATAGGTGTAGGTCTCTATCTCTCTATTGGTTTCGTTTGCTCGTCTGCACAGTCATAATTTAATAGGCCGTACAGCCCACTCTTATTCCTTCCCATTCGAATGGTAGGACTGAATAATGTTTTACTTGCACGTTTGTAGTTTTTACGTCTGAAATGAACACGAGAATCCAATTTCTTTACGTTTTCCTGGGGAGTGAAGATGCGTCGGGTAGAGTGGTAATAGAGTAAATACTTTTCGCCCCAACTGTTGTCCTAAGTTATACGATTATTAAATTCACTGTCATGTTCTGCATATCGGTTCTATTTTCTCTTGTTTACTGGTCAAAACTATATTGATCTGAACATTATTTGGCTTTTTCGATGCTATACAATGGTAAGTGTAGATGTTGTGGAAATTCATTGAATACTTGTTATTCATGTATCACAGTTAAAGTAAATAAATATATGAAAGTTTGTTAACAATAGAAGTGAAAGATAATCATTACATGTGTGTGTGTGTTTAAATGTATTGTGCTAGTATAATACAGTAGTATTTCTTTGACCTGGCCTAAAGAGTGAAAAAAATGTATGGTCACAATTCAAACAGTTGCCGATCTCCGTTAGTATACAGAATATATCAGAAGTGGAATTCAAAGCTTTCCAGTTCGGAATTTCGGATATGACTATAGGAATGATCAATACAAAGGCAAACCATTTATTCTTGTCTAATTCTATTGCGAACCAGCTTCTTGGTCAATGGACATTGAGGTGCATCAAAACTGCAGTCTCCAATAGTAGTGCTGCAGAAAAATAAATACAGTCGTTGCTGACCAGCTGGCTAAGATGGGTTGTTACGGACCTTCGTTTTTATTTAGCTTTGATGTTTCCTCAATTCTTATGAACATTCTTGATTATGCTAGAATTAATTGACTTGTTGTTCCATCTTTTAAATGTCAGAAACTCCAAATGTAGTCGTATAATATACAGGTTAGGATCCCGTTTACTGAAAGCTTGGTCTTGAAACCAATAGTCCGATTCCCCGGCCACCCTTTATTTACCGATACTTGATGAATTTGCAGGTGATTGATATGCTGCTCTTCAAGGGAACAGAGGAATTGAACAACATCGTTGAACATTCAAAGCAGCGACACCACATTATTGGACAATATGTTTTAGGCCGTGATGGACTAACCCAAGATCTTGGAACCAAGGATCAGGGTGCGTCAGATTTCCTGAAAAAATTCTACAAGAGCAACTACGTCTGATTTTCCGTTTCCTTGTGTGTTAGAATTTGTTGGTAATAAAGAGGAACTTTGATCTTTCATATCTCGTCTTTTACTCTTATTGTTGGACATGGCCTCCTGGTAATCGTACTCCATTAGGGGAGATGTTGAATCTTTTTTTATGAAACACATTATCACAGACTTCACAGTCATGATTTTACTCAACTATACAAACAGGGACTTTTACCATTTACTGCTGCCTGCGGGTAAGTTGGCAGTTTACGTTCCTCTCCCTGTCATTTTCCATGAGAATCAATACTGTATGTTCAAATATAACAAAGATTATAACAAATTACTTATAAACTTCATATTCGCCTTGACCTTAAAAGATTTTCAATGGATTTTTAAAAGTATTTAAAAATCTAAGTATTCAAAAGTCAATAGATTTTAAATATCTATGAATTTTTATTGATTATTGATTTTTATCTCCAAAATACAAAAAATTACATTCTTGAAATGATCGTGATAAGAGGCGGAGGTGGGTGGGGAATTGGGGATTGCAATAATTGTGTTTTTAGAGTGTCATAAGTTAAACGTTTATTTGAGCTAATTGATGGGCTTTTGATGTAAATGGTCCCGCGTGCGACATATTTCCCAGCGGCCATGTGTATATCGGTCCACCGTTCGTCTAGTCTTTTTCGTCATTTTTCGACTTAGATTTAAATTAGCTTATTATTTTTATTTTATTGGAAACGCCCATTTTAAGTAAAGTCTTCGGTTGGATGGAATTAGTCCCAATCAACTTGAAGTTTCATGTGCAATTATTGGAGTACTATTAATTAAGTGAATGTGAGCTTCACGTGCATTGAAAACAAAATATAACTTTATTTTAAAATTAAAAAATAAATATAATTATTATTTCGTGAGGTGTGAAAAGATATCTAGAATAATATAAAAAAGATAGAAAATATATGTGGTGACTTATAAATATTATTATGATATTAGTAGTAGTATTTTATGTAAAGATGTATATTTTTTTAGTCCTTAGCTATATTATTAAAATATTGCAACTTGATTTTGTTGCGTGTCATCCCATCCCATGCATCACAAATTCACAATCCCAAACTTTTTTTACTTCAAATAGTAAACAAATGGATCGTTTATACTATGAATCAGTGTTTTGGTATTTTGAGATTGATATTATCAAATATCAGTCTATCAACTATCAAGCAATAATTCAGGACTTTGTTTATAATATTTGACATATTAAAAAAAAACTTTAAAATACAATTTTATATTTACTTTATTACTATTCTTTTAAATTTTACTTACAATTATTTTATTTTCTAATTAACTTAAAAATAAAATTTTATCTCTAATTTTTTGTTCAAATAAAAAAGTAGTAATATTTTCAAATTAATTCTTATACTTAGCAATTTGTGTGAATTTTGTTGAAACACGTGAATATTATTTTCCTAATGTTTAATTAATCGTGTCTGACTTTTAAGTTAAAATTGATTTCAAATTTGGATTGATTTAAAGACGTCGTGATTTGGACATCAATGATATATTTATGACTTAAATAGAAATTATTCCATTTGCCCTATAAATAACATGATTTACATCAAGATACAATACGTCATAGTTTTTGTTTTAAACTTGAAATAACAGAAACATTAATTTCCTTTTTTTGGTATGTAGTGGCGTCAAATTAGCAAGTTAATTCGATTTAAAAGATAATATAAATTATTCCAATCCGTCAAAGTTTTTGTTTTAAACTTAATTTTTTAATTTTATTAAAAATCAACACTCGTTCTATTTGGTAAAATTTTAAACGACCGAGACTTACGTGATTGATTACCAAATTTATAGTGTTTTTTCTTATTTGATGTTATATCTTATTCCGTGTCATACAAATATAAATAAAAAAACAATTTATTATTATTTAAAATTGTATTTTCGTGACATTAACTCAAATAAATTGCTATCAAATCAATTACAAGATTTCTTTGTCACTAATTGATTTCTTTATTTTTGCTATTAATTGGACGGTATATATTGCAACTTGGTATTTGCTGTCATCCATCACAATTCACGTGCTGGAGACATATCTCATCCATCCAGTTAGTTCAAATCATTTCAAAATAAATTAAAATAAAATAAATAAAAAATAATTTTAATAAATAAAATCTAAGTTACTGTCATAATATTATTAATATTTTTAAAAATATATTTAATAATTAATAAAAATTATTATTATTTTTATAAAAAAATCAATTCAGTTCCATTTAGATCGCTTTAAATTCAGTTCAGTTCAGATCTCTTAAATTGAATTCAGACAGTTCAAAAAAACAAGTCCTTAATTCTTTTTTTTTTAATTAATTAAAATTATTATAATTGATGGATTCTACAATACATTGAAACTTTTATAAATTAATACTTGATACACTAATAACCTCTTTAAATTAATAGAATTTTTCGGTCCCGACTTGGTCTTTTAAATGAAAAAATAAATTAATAGAATCTTTCGGTCCCGACTTGGTCTTTTAAATAAAAAAAATACACTCGATAAATTAATAAAATTTCACGGTCCCGATACTATTAATTTATAGAGATTTTACTGTATAATATTATATTATATTGAGATATTTTTGTTTTGAGATAATGTCTTCTTATAACATACTACTATTTCACATTTAGTAATTTAAATTTATGAAAATAAAACAAAACTAATTTTATTTAACTAGTTTTAGTACAATTTTATCTATTTAAAATGGAATTGATAGCAATTACTCTATCATTTTGTTGCGTGAAGTCAATTAAATTAAGAATGTGTCAACAAAACATGAATTTAAAAAATAAAATACATTCAATTTTTTTTTATATTTGTGATGAATTTAAAACATAAAAATACATTCAACTTTTTTTTTTATTTTTTATTTGTGCGATATTGAATAAGTATAAAATAAAACAAAACATTAGTGTAAGTAGCTACGTGTACACTTTCTCACGTACAAGATTCTACTAAAAATCTCAAATACAACGAAATTTAATTATTCGTAAACCCAAAAAAACTAAAATGAAATCGAACTATGTTACGTTACATTTTTTTTAAATATACTATCTCCATTTTTTTTCTCTATAAAAACGTAGACCAAGACTAGGTAGCTACCTAGAGTGAAACCAATTAACCATTATACCAATAAACATGGTGCAAGTGATCTCAAGAGAGATGATCAAACCCTCATCTCCAACCCCGCCTCACCTTCGAAACATGAAACGTTCGTATCTCGATTCGCTATTAAACCCTATGTACGTTTCCCTCATCTTCTTCTATGAACCCAACGACGACGATGATCGTGTACCAATCACGTCCCAACGCCTCAAAGAATCACTCTCCCACACTCTGACCTCATTCTACCCGTTAGCCGGAAGAATTCAAGACACTCATATCATCGATTGCAACGACTCCGGCGTCGTGTTTGTTGACTCTAGAGTCAACGCTCATCTCAAGGACTCGATTCAAGACCCCCACATGGAAGACTTGAAGCAGTTCATCCCGTTGACCGTTCCCGCCACAACCGCTCCCTCCACCGACGGCCCGCTTTTCCTCGTACAAATAAACTCCTTCGATTGTGGAGGAATCGCTTTCGGGGTGTGCTTTTCGCATCAAGTGGCCGACTGCGCGTCTATAATGGAGTTCATCAACGCATGGGCCGATAATAGTACTCATCCCGACGATGGAATAAGAAACCCTAAACCTAACCCTATTCGCTTCGACTTGGCCAAGTACTTCCCGAGCCGGGAGTCTCCGGCCTCGTGGGACCCATCATTCATGTCCACCGACGAGTTCACCACGAAAAGATTCGTGTTCGACAAGGTGAAGCTTTCGGCTCTCCGAGAGATGAAGCATCTCGTAGCCCGGCCCACTCGAGTGGAGCTCGTCTCGGCTTTTATATGGAAGTGCTTCATGCGGGCCGAGTCGAGCAAGTACGATGAATTCGCGGCTTTCCATGCGGTCAACATGAGGCCGAGGAAGAGCCCGCCCGAGCTTCTCGCGAACGTCTTCGGAAACTGTTTCGCGACGGCCTACGCGTTTTCCGACGAGGCGGAGGAGTTTCCGAAAGTGGTGAGAAAGATAAGAGAAGCGATCCGGAAGGTCGACGATGGTTACATCGAGGAGTCGGAAATCGGGGATGTTTACTTGAGTGATATAGACAAGGCTGTGAGGCCGGCGGGGAAGGGGGAGATGGGGTGGGGTGGGTTTACGAGTTGGAGTTGGTTTCCGTTTTACGAGGTCGATTTCGGGTGGGGGAAGCCGGTCTACGTCTGCACGACGGCCGTGCCGTTTAAGAATGTTACGATTTTGGTCAAGAGCAGATGTGGAGAAGAGATAGAAGCGTGGGTCAACATGGAAGAACACAACTTGGATTTGCTTGAAGCCGAATTCAAACTCATTTCATTTTAATCTCCAATTCTAGTACTTTCCCCTCCAGTGCGTCACATTTTCTATAAATGAGAGATTGAAAAAAATTATGTATTTTATGTAAAAAAAGAAATTTGTATTTATTGAGATTAAAAAATAACGTATCAAATACATTTTTTTATAAAGAAGAGAGATTGAAAAAAATTATGTATTTTATGTAAAAAATAAATTTGTATTTATTATTTTAAGTGAGATATTAAAAAAATAATGTATTCAAATGTATATAGTGGAATTGAATGAGATTAATTGTTTATTTATTTATTTTTCAAATTTAAAGGAGAAAATGTATTCAAATGTATATAGTGGAATTGAATGAGATTAATTGTTTATTTATTTATTTTTCAAATTTAAAGGAGAAACAACTGTAGTTGGAATCTTTGCCTCATTTAAAAAAAATTATTTCAATAATATTTTAATAAAAAAATTGTATAATTATATATATTATATAAATTTTAAATTAAAAATATATATGTAAAGATATTATTGAATATTTATTTATAATAAAAAAATCAAACTATATGTATAAGTTATCTAATAATTATAAATTATATTCTAAAATTATAGAAATATCATATTCTAAAATATAAAAAAAATTAAAATTATAGTACTATATATAATTTTAAAACGTTATACAACTAACCTTTTATTATAAAATATAAATTTAAAATACTATTTATTTTAATATTATTTTGAACGCCTATTCTTTTTCACTTTATTTTTAGGTTTTTAGGGGTGGTATATTTTTTACTTATTTATTTATTAGGCTATTTGCATTCTTTAAATACTAAGTATGAGCATTTTTAAAAATGTATAAAGTTAAATATCCCTACAATGTTTTTTTTGAGGGGTTGTATATTTTTTACTTATTTATTTAGTAGGCTATTTGCATTCTTTAAATACTAAATAGGGACATTTTTTAAAATGTATAAAGTCGTAAATATCCTGTTAAACAATCTTTCATTGGTAAATAAATGTTTACCACATAGATATGTCATATGAAAATAGATATCTATATATGTAATAAGAATATATATCTATTGCTATATTGCTATGTAGTAAATCAATATGACATATTGAATATGATGAACAACTTTTTTTAGATAGTCCTGCTAAATCCAAATTCAATTAAAAATTTTTCAAATCTATTAACATGCAAAAAGTGAAATAAAAAATCTAAAAATTTTATGAAGTTATAATTTGAAGTACATAACAAGAATTTGTAAAATACCAAAATAACGAGGGTTCTTATTTGCAATTTGGATTTCCGAAGGATTCCCAAGTAACATGAAGTAGATGTTCTAACATAGAAATTAGGATTTTTAATCTGAATAAAAAAGATTTACTCAAGATTATCTTACGATAATATGATACACTAATTTTTTTTAGCGACCTTCACAGAGCACATGCGCACAAAGTCGGATTACAAAGGCCAAATACATGTTAACTCGACGTTACTAAGTTGTGGGATATCAAATATATTTACACCATCTCTGTCTCATGATATTTGTCATACTCTTTTTGTAATAAAAAAAAAAAAGAGTTTGACAACAATTAGAATGTAGAAAATGTTGAGAAATTTAAACCCCAAAACTAGCTATCTAAACAAATGAGACGAAAGTAAGCTGACATGTATGAGACATCTCAAACATTGAGATTCTCTTGATCGCTTCGCGTTTCACATTCGAATCAATCTCATAGTGTTTGGTGCAAATGATTTCCACATTCTTCACAACACTTTACCATTTTTCAAGATATATTTAACCATATCAAACTCGTGCTCGGCGCACCAACCAAAGTCGACCAGACTCACCGTTTCAAGGTGTGATGCCAAACATTCAGGCACTTGTTTCGGCTCCATCCAACTCTGAGTAATATGATCAACCTGCGTTATATTATAATAATGAATCATGAATTCATCGAAATTCTAATAAGTCCGAGAAGAAAGAGACAAACCATACCATACGGAGAATCTTAAGGATTCGGAGATTATTAGCATTTTCAAGAAAACTCGCCAATCAGTACTCAGGCTGAGTTGGGTTAAATTACGAACTTGACAACAGAATCGGATCGAGAACGAGCGCCAAGTGAAACCTCCAGCCTCTTGAGAGGGTGCTGGTTCGGGCGGAGGTCTTGGTCGGGAGAAAGGAGAGGATATGGCACACCACGTTATCGGCCGGGTAATCCGCTCAGTCTATCAAAATCGATTGATCGTCGGTCGATATATTAACCGAATTCCGAGTGAAATTACGTTTCTCTAGCCGCGCCTGTATTTCTCCTCGTCAGGCATGATTCCGGTTTATGTATTTTACGGAATTAAAAACATTTATAAAAATTCATTTGACAAAATATATGTTTCTATTTAATCCATCTTGAATACACTTATGGATAGAGGTAGTAACTTTTATTAATTCATCATTTGACGTTCAAAATAATTTCGACATCATACAATACGCATACAATATCAATAATTCATTAATATTGATCGAAATGTCATTTGAATTAATACGCATACAATAATCAATTTGAATATCAATTTAAGATTTGATATTCCTTTTATTGTTGATCATTAAAACTAATATTGCATGCTTGCTATTGTCTTCAGGCTTCACAGAGCAGTAAAAGCTATCGGCGCAGTTGGGAAGGAAGGGGATTAGTCGCCGGCCAGTAGGTACTCTTTATCCGAACCTCGATATCGATCGTGGTTTTTTTTCATTTTCCCTTTTTTCAAAAGCTTCCCCGTATCGATCCCACACCGGGGAACAACCAACACCTCAGTGTCGTATATATATTTCCGTCCCTCGGCTACACATTCCCACGGGCTTAGTAGTGTAAAGTGTAAACCTATAACACAAGTGTGGTTCGAGTATAATGACTTTTGTTTATATAATTGCTCGCTCAGAAACATCCAACTCTCTAACATCTGTAACTGAAATCCATTTTAGGAGGGGGATGACTCAGAACCTCTCCTCACACCAGTAACCTTCGGCCCCTTGTTTGTTAAAGTCCTAGAAACCAAACACCTCAGTTTTATATATTCTGTTTTCGAGACTATAACTGAGATGCATATGACATTCAACAATGGCAGCAAGTTTACAGTCCACGAGAAAGTCCATATTTTCTACGACGGCAACAAGTTCATTTTAATTTTAATTAGTATGAATAGAAAAAAACTTTGATATTCTGTTCGAAAAAGATTTTAGTTGTTTCAAATCGTGATCAATAGCCAAAGACAGAGAGAACTAATATTTGCAAAGAATCTTGCTGATTATTAAACCATATTCTCACATAACGAAAGCAAGCCCAATTAAAAGAGAGTAAGAAGAGTACTACTCCGGGTAACTACCCATTAGAGATTACTTCAGTACATTATTATATTTATTGTTCTAAACGAGACAACATATATTGGTTACATTTCACCAAGGAACGAATTCACCAAGGAACGAATTCCCAGCCGTCTTTTTCCTCCACAAACTCCTCAGATCTTCCACCTTCAACATGTATAGCCGTCTTTTTCCTCCACAAACTCCTCAGATCTTCCACCTTCAACATGTATTGTGAAAAATATTTTAGAATCGCAATTTCCGAAATATTTAGGAAGTATAGTATTTAGGATATAGAGATTTTACAATTTTTTTGGATGATACAAGGATTGGGTAAATGTCCTATTTATATATAATCTTCTCTATGGAAGATTCTAGGTCTTAAAGAACCTAGTAGAGGATTCTAGTCCTTAGTTATTAACTTCACCCTCTTACATGAAAAGGGTAGAAGATTCTAGTTAATCTCACTTGTAGAATAAAATGGAGATTTGTGGAGACTTCTAGAAATGGAGTAGATTATCGCACCATTAATTTCAATACTCACAGAACCGGCAAGCCAGCACAAAAGAGAGAAAGAAAGTACTACAATACATTATTATATTTATTGTTTTAAAAGAGACAACTTATATTGGTTACCTTTCAAGGCCAACAAACGAATTCTCAACTGTCTTTTTCCTCCACAAACTCCTCCAGATATTCCACCTCCTTTGACAGAAATATAAAAAATGGGCAAATGCTCACAGTCTTTTTCCTCCACGAACTTCCGCCTTCAACCGATGAGCTGTGTCAGTTCAACAACATCGGGAGTGTGATACCGGTAAATTATGAGAAATGAGGAGTAACACGAGAACACACTCAAATGATATTTCTTTCTCTAAGGAATCCACCAAAGAGATCGAAACGACTCGCCACCTTATGGAATCCACCAAAAGGATAAGAGATAAAAAAAACAAGTCGAAAGACTTCAAAGATGATTTTATTCAATATGTGATACCCTCACATTACGATCGGTTGATCTTTATATCCTAGCCAAGACACTTCATGCATTAACATGCATTTATTACATCAATTATTTAGACTCTTAACTTAGACACATACTGATATTAAAAACAAGAATTGAAAAGACATGAAAATAAGTAAATTAAGCACTTTTGCACTTCCTCCATGAATCTGCCCAAAACTGCCACACTTCACCATTAATGCTATAACTTTTCGTAGACAACTCCAAATGACCTCTCGTCTGTTCCAAAATATTCTAGACTGTTTGGGCTTCGAAACCATATGTCGCATGCATTTTTATTCCCTTCCAAACAAAGCAGTTTTTTAATTGAAGATGGGCCATCTGCTGGACTGGGCATTGCACAAATTGGCCTTTTTATTTGTTGGACCTTTTTTATTTGTATCATTCGCTTCCACTGCGTATAAACTCGCCCTCGAGTTGCTGTTGTCTTCATCCTCACTATTACCATCTTCATCATCATAGTAAGGAGATAAATCAGCTACATTAAAAGTTGCCGAAACACCATAGTCTCCGGGAAGTTCAATTTTGTAGGCATTCTCTCCTATGCGTTGAAGAACTTTAAATGGACCATCAGCTCGTGGACTAAGTTTTCCATGTTTTCCCCTGGGAAATCTTTCCTTACGCAAGTGAATCCAAACCATATCTCCTTCTTTGAATGCGGCAGCCTTCCGATGTTTATCCGCATTCTTTTTGTACCTTTCGTTTTGCTTGACAATTCGATCGTGAATTTCTTGATGCATTTTTTTTATGAACTTGGCTCTGTCTTCAGCATCTTTGCTATATGAATGAGTAGTTGCAATAGGGACTAAATCCAAAGGGCTACTCGGATTATCACCATAAACAACCTCGAAAGGACTGGTTTTTGTAGTTTGATTACGAGAGCGGTTGTAAGCAAACTCCGCATGTGCAAGTGTAAGATCCCATTGCCGAATGTTAGAACGTACCTGACTCCTCAAGAGATTCCCCAAGCTTCTATTGACAACTTCTGTTTGTCCATCCGTTTGAGGATGATGAGAGGTGCTAAATTGCAAAGTTGTCCCCATCTTTCGCCAAAGTGTGCGCCAAAAATGACTCATAAACTTTGGATCCCGATCAGAAGTCATAGTTTTAGGAATGCCATGAAGCTTCACAATTTCTCGAAAATAAAGATCAGCTACATTTGAAGCATCCATCGTTTTGTTACATGGCACAAAATGAGCCATTTTGGAGAACCGATCAACCACGACCATAATTGAATCTTTATTTCTTTGAGTTCTCGGCAACCCAACCACAAAATCTAAGCTCACGTCATCCCATGGAGCTAACGGGGCTGGTAGAGGAGTGTATAAACCCGTATTTTGCCCACGAGTTTTTGCCAAATGACAAATTCGACAACGCTCCACGAACCTCGCCACATCTCTATCCATCCTTGGCCAAAAGAAATTTTCTTTAATGAGAGCTAAAGTTTTATCTCTCCCAAAATGTCCAGCAAGTCCTCCACCATGAGCTTCTTTAATGATAGATACTCTAAGAGACCCTTCAGGGATGCACAATTGATTATCTTTAAAAAGAAAACCACCTTGTATCAAAAAATGATTTGAAGGCCCCTTTGAACATTCTTCCCATATTTTCTGAAAATGAGGATCATGTTCATATTGCTCTTTAAGATTGTCAAATCCCACAACTTCTACTTCCAATGTCGAGAGTAGAGAATGTCGTCGACTCAAAGCATCCGCCACTTGATTTTGCTTTCCGGATTTATGCTTGATGTTGAATGTAAAAGATTGAAGAAACTCAACCCATTTAGCATGCCTGCTATTGAGCTTATGCTGACCATTGATATATTTTAACGCCTCGTGGTCGGAGAATAGAATAAACTCCTTGCATATAAGATAGTGACTCCAATGATCCAAAGCTCTAATAATTGCATAGAATTCCTTGTCATACGTAGAATAATTCCTTCGACTTCCATTCAACTTCTCACTAAAGAAAGCGATAGGTTTACCTTCTTGGCTAAGCACAGCCCCAATACCCACATTAGAAGCATCACAATCCACTTCAAATAATTTTTCAAAATCTGGAAGAGCAAGAATAGGTGTTGCTGTAATTTTATCCTTGATGACTTCAAAACTTTTTTGCGCTTCTTTCGACCATTGAAATTTTCCTCCTTTCAAACACTCTGTTATGGGGGCTACAAGAGTGCTAAAATTTTTCATGAACCGTCGATAAAATGAAGCAAGACCATGAAAACTTCGAACATCCCGAATGGTTGTAGGGACTGGCCAATTTACAATTGCTTCCACTTTGTTCGGATCCACTTTCATGCCCTCGTCGGATATGATGAAGCCTAGGAAAACAAGGCTCTTGGAGAAAAATTCACACTTCTTCAAATTAGCATACAATTTTTCCTCCTTTAAAGTGCTCAAAACATTCTCAAGATGCTCCAAGTGTTCTTCTTCACTCTTGCTGAAAATTAGAATATCGTCGAAATAAACGACGACATACTTTCCGATATAAGGTTTGAAAACTTGATTCATCAACCTCATAAAAGTGCTGGGAGCATTAGAAAGACCAAAAGACATTACCATCCATTCGTAAAGTCCGTCTCTTGTTTTAAAGGCCGCTTTCCATTCATCACCGGGCCTCATGCGGATTTGGTGATAGCCACTTCGGAGATCAATTTTTGAAAAAATTGATGCACCATGTAGTTGATCGAGAAGGTCTTCCAAGCGGGGAATCGGAAAGCGATATTTGATTGTAATTTTATTCACCGCCCTACTATCGATACACATGCGCCAAGAATTGTCTTTTTTCGGAACGAGAAGAGCAGGGACTGCACATGGACTCATACTTTCTCTCACCAAGCCTTTTTCCATAAGTTTTTGTACTTGCCTTTGCAACTCTTCATGCTCTTTCGGATTCATTCGATAGGCAGCCTTGTTTGGAATGGACGCACCCGGAATAAACTCAATACAATGTTGAATGTCTCTCATCGGAGGAAGTCCCGGAGGAATATCGTCGGGGACTACGTCTTTAAACTTTTCAAGAAGAGGAATCATTATGGGTGGGATTTCCATATTTGTTGCATTTTCTTCCATGATGAGAAGAACATAAGCTTCATTAGAGTCTTCCACAGCTGCATCAAATTGAGATTTTGAGAGTAAAATATTTCCCTCGCCTTTTACTGATTTAGAACTACTCTCAAGTTTGGAAGGACCCAACACAATTTTTACTCCATCTTTATGAAAAGAATAAGTATTCTTATATCCATCATGCATCACCTTTCGATCATATAACCACGGCCTCCCAAGAAGTATATGACAAGCATCCATAGGTAGAATATCACACCATATGTTGTCTTGATAATTCTTGCCGATCGAAAAATTTACCAAGCATCTTCTTTCAACCCTCAATTTATTTCCTTTCGAAAGCCAAGAGAGTTTATAAGGATGTGGATGATTCTCTGTCTTGAGTTTGAGTTTCTCCACCATTTCATTTGACACCATATTTTCGCAACTACCTCCATCAATAATGATGTTGCATACCTTTCCATTGGAAGTACATCTCGTATGGAAAATATTGTGTCGAAGCCAATTATCTTCTTCTTGGATAATACTTAAGCACTTTCTTGCCACAAGAATTTCACCACGATCAGCATATGTGACCTCTTCTTCATCTTCATATTCGTCATATTTTGGCTCCTCCTCTTCTTTGGGTTCATCTTCTTCGACAAGTGAAATAATTCTTCTATTCGGACAATCGGAAGCGATATGGCCGAATCCCTGGCATTTAAAGCATTTGCGAGAATTTGAAGAATTAGTATTACTTGATTTTGGTTCTTCGTCTTTTTTGAAAATCGGCTTTGATGGACTTGGTTTTGTTGGTGGAGGCTTTGGAAAAGAACTATTGCTTCTGTTGGGAAAGACATCTTTGTTCCACGATCGATTATTTTTCGGAACTTCCTTGATTTGTCTCTCCACCTTTATTGCAAGCTTAACCACATCATTATAATTCCAATATTGTTGAAGTTGGACAACATTAGAAATTTCAGGTCGTAATGCTCCAAGATAGCGAGCTATGGTTTGTTCTCCCGGCTCTTCAACTTCACATCGCATCATAAGACGCTCAAATTCCGCCGTAAATTCTTCCACATTTTTTTCTCTTTGTCTGAAGTTGTGAAAACTAAGGAAATTATCTTGTCGATAATTATCGGGCAAGAACTTTCTCTTGAGATTTTTCTTCATTTTTTCCCATGTCAAAATTCGACTTTTCCCATCTCGAGCACGTTGCTTCCGAAGATTCTCCCACCAAAGTGAAGCATACTTCGTCAATTTGATGGCGACTAACTTCACCATGCGATCTTCAGGAACTTCATGATATTCAAAAATTCTTTCAACGGTATGCAACCAATCAACGAGCTCTTCCGGTTGCATTCTTCCTTCAAATTCGGGGATATCAACTCTTGCATGAAAATTTTGTTGAAATCCACGATTTTGGTTTGCATTAACCCTCCTTTGAGACCCACCGTTTGAATCATTTTCATGATGAAAAGGATTGTCGTCCTCGTCATCATTTTGTTCACCTTCTGGACCATGCCTTCCTTCACGTTCAAAAGGGATGTGTTGTTCAAGACGCTGCTCGAGTTGTTGCACTTGTCTCCTCAATTCGTCCATCTCGATATCTCGTAGATCTCGCTCGTTTCTAGGATTCCCAGCGGGATTATTCCGTCGACGAGGAGGCATCACGACTGGGCTCTGATACCACTTTGATACCGGTAAATTATGAGAAATGAGGAGTAACACGAGAACACACTCAAATGATATTTCTTTCTCTAAGGAATCCACCAAAGAGATCGAAACGACTCGCCACCTTATGGAATCCACCAAAAGGATAAGAGATAAAAAAAACAAGTCGAAAGACTTCAAAGATGATTTTATTCAATATGTGATACCCTCACATTACGATCGGTTGATCTTTATATCCTAGCCAAGACACTTCATGCATTAACATGCATTTATTACATCAATTATTTAGACTCTTAACTTAGACACATACTGATATTAAAAACAAGAATTGAAAAGACATGAAAATAAGTAAATTAAGCACTTTTGCACTTCCTCCATGAATCTGCCCAAAACTGCCACACTTCACCATTAATGCTATAACTTTTCGTAGACAACTCCAAATGACCTCTCGTCTGTTCCAAAATATTCTAGACTGTTTGGGCTTCGAAACCATATGTCGCATGCATTTTTATTCCCTTCCAAACAAAGCAGTTTTTTAATTGAAGATGGGCCATCTGCTGGACTGGGCATTGCACAAATTGGCCTTTTTATTTGTTGGACCTTTTTTATTTGTATCAGAGTGGGTGCTCCTTTGACAGAATTATCAAAAATGGGCAGACGTGTAGAACAATCTTCAACAGCATCAGGACTCTGAACGACTTGCATCTTTTTTTAGAGGGGTGTATTCGTTTAAGATTTTGTAGGATTTGTTTGGACTTTTAAAGTCTTCGGGTATTCAATCCGGATTTTCAAAAGTCAATTAAAATCTTGAGGTATTCAATACAGATTTCAAAAAGTCTATTAAAATCTAACGGTATTCAAAACTCAATGGATTTTAAAAGATTTTAAAAGTCATCAGATTTCTATGGATTTCAACCCAAAAATACAAAGGAACTCTATAACTTGAAATCTCTGGTAAATACATGAGATTTCTACTGATTTCTATTTTAATTGACAAATTAATTATTAAAAAAAATAATAAAACATAAAAAATATAAATAAATATAATAAAGTTAAAAAATATGAAATAGATAAAAAAATTACCAATTAATTATTAAAAAAATATATAAATAAACATAATAATTAAAGTAAGAAAACATAAAATATAAAAAAAAAATAAAAAAATAATACTAATATTTTTTATATGCTTGATATATATATACGCATTTTAATCAAAATTTATGAAGAATGTAAGCTAATTCATGGAGAACAAATATTGTTAATGATAGATGAAAAATGAGTTGGATGTATGACAATGAATTCATGGAGAACTAATATTGTTAATGTTATGTGGAAATTAATCAAAATTTACGAAGAAGGTAAGCTAATTAATGGAAAACAAATATTGTTAAATAATAGATGGAAAACAAGGTGGATGTATGACAATAAATTCTTGGAGAACGAATATTGTTAATGTTATGTGGAAAATGAGTTCGATGTATTACAATGATGTAAATAAACATGAAAATAATAATGATAAATAATTATATATATATATATATATATATATATATATTTATTTTTGAACTAATTATATATTTTATTTTTTAAACAATTTAGATTTTTTTTAAACAATTTGGATTTATTTATATATAAAAGTTTATGAAAATTCATTTAAATCAATTAAAAAATGTATTTCTCAATTATTGTAAAATCTATGAAAATTCATAAAAGTCAATAAAAAAAAGTCAATCAAACTCTTTGTAAACTCCATTGATTTGGAAAATCTACAAAAATCTGTAGACTTGTAAAAATCCAAAAAAATCTATTAAAATCCCAATTGAATACACCCTCCTTAATGCAGCGCGAGCATCGATCAACCTTCTAGCCACCGTGTTAGGGGATTATGTCTCCCCTATTTCCTCAACTATCTTTAGCTCTATTTTGTTGGACTCTTGTTTCAAACTTAACGTCATCCCAAAGCAGCGTTTCAAACTCCCCTCATCAATATCTTCCTGTTGATTAAAATTGATAATATAGCAAAAGCCGCATAAATACAACTTAGAGAATGTCTATTTGCTCACCGTGGAAAAGTTTTTTTTCCAAATTAGGATAGCAACTGATTGAACCAATTCATCAGAATTCGAAGATTGAACCAATTCATCAGTATTCAAAGATTTCGCCATCTAGGAATGAAAGCAGGACAAAACAAAGATTTCGCCATCTAGGAATGAAAGCAGGACAGAAAAAAATACGATTAATCACCAAGCGCCCAAAATTCAATTGATTATTATAGAAACTCAGTAATGAATCGAATAAACAGGAGACTCAGTAACGAATCGCATAAACAGGAGACTCATTAACGATTCTCATAAACAGGAGACTCCGATTCTCATAAACAGGAGACTCAGTAACAATTCGCATAAACAGGAGATAAAAGAAAATCGCCACGGAAAATATCATAATTGAAGAAACAGGAGATTGAGGGTAACGCCTCGGCCCGGGTCGAAGCCCGACCCTATGGGCCGGCTCGGTTACCAATGACTGCCGTAGGGAGTGATATCCTGACCCCACTGTACCAACACTTGTCTTTTCTGTACCAACACCTGTCTTTTCTAACGCACTTTGTCCTCACTCGTGCGCACCCGAGATACTTCCCAGGGGTTCACCCATCCTAGAATTACTCCAGAGCCAGCACGCTTAACTTTGGAGTTTTTATAGAAGGATACAAAAAAAAAGATGCATCTGTTGGTATGAGTAGCATATTCAATTCCTTTAAACCTCTAAATTTTTTGGGGCGTTACATGAGAGACTTGATACCAATCAGAAGTGTTGGTAAGCTTCATCAGTTTTTTGGTCTAGTTTTTTGGTCTGTCACTAATCTTTCAGCCATAAGCACAACAACTTTCGGATCTTTAGGCATAAGAGTTTTCAATTCAGTAGTGACTGTGAATGACGCCATTTGCTTCAACATATCAAACCAACCAATAAGAAAAAATATAGACAAGCTCTACTAATAATAAAAAGACCATTAGTGATTGTGAATGACGCCATTTTCTGCAACATATCAAACCAACCAATAAGAAAAAATATAGAGAAGCATGAAAAAAAGACCGTACGAAAGTGACAATAAAGACTCATTATCCCACAATCAGGACACTCGTAAACTAGAGTACTCAGTTTTGAACAAACAATCAGGAGACTCGTAAATCACACAAACATGAGACTCGGTAACGAATCGCACAATCGTCTCACCGAAATTACACGGAAATTACACGGAAATTAAAACGTTCATACTATAAATATTAAGTTAGAAATATTTTTTGTCTGTTAGAAATATTTTAGAGTCGGACGTATCTCTAAATTATTTAGAAAATATAGTATTTAGAAAAAAAGAATTTTATTACAATATTTTTAGTGTATAATATTTTTGGATGATAAAATGTGATTACAAGCTAATCTATTTATACTAGTTAGCTATACTAAATGAAGCTTCTAGTCTAATGAAGCTTCTAGGAACTCCACAATGGTAAAGAGAATTCTAGGTCCTTCAATTTCTACTTTGGAGAACTAAGTGTAGAATTCTAGAAATACTTAATTAATGCATCATATTTTAATACTGTCGCTAAGCTTTCGTCCAGAAGCACCAAAGCTTTCAGATTCTCCGCCATCGTTTTCAATCCAGTAGTGAATGTGGATGAAGCCATTTGCTGCAACATAACAAACGAACAAATAAGAAGAAAAAATAGATAATAACATAATAGAAAAAATAGATAATAACAGAATTTGAACAAATAAGAAAAAAAAATAGATAATAACAGAATTTGTTACAACAGAAAATCCGGCTCTCTTTTTTTAAATTATTTTAAATAATAAATAAATAAACATATTTTTAAAAAGGGGCATTTTAAGCCATTGGATTTTTTTCTTCCATTCAATTTGTTTAAATTGATGATGTGGAAGTTGATTATAAATATTACCTTAAATATCATATTACCCTAATTTAAATATCAATTCGATCATTGGATTTTTTTCTTCCATTCAATTTGTTTAAATCGATGACGTGGAAGTTGATTATAAATATTACCTTAAATATCATATTACCCTAATTTAAATATCAATTCAATTTTAATTTTTAAATATGTTATTCTTTGTAACATATTAAAAGGTGCTAACGCCACGTAAAAAAACAGAATTTGTTACAACCGAAAATACCCAGCTCTCTTTTTTGAAATTATTTTAAATAATAAATAAATAAACATATTTTTAATAAGGAGGTGTTGCTTTTAAAAAAAATAGTTGAAATAACTTTTACGGAACTAGTATTTATACTAAATAATAGTTGAAATAACTTTTATGGAACTAGTATTTATACTAAATAGATACTAATAGTAGCATAGAATAAAAATCTATAGATGACGTAATTTATCCGGTTGCCATAAATAAAACCATTTTTTACCATTCTAAATTAATTTTTTTTTTGTGTTATTGTTGTTTTATGGGAAACAATAAATATTGATTTACGTATCAATTTAACATTTTTGTTTGTCCATTGCATAAAATAAAATAAAATTGTGAAAGTACAATATCTTACTTAGATTCACAAAATTACTAAATATCATTCAAAGACACAAAGGTGAAAATGCTCCTCTTATGGCTATGATACAAATATGAACAAATAAAGATTTCCTATATAACCCTTCTTTATTTGTACAGCTCTCCTTCATGGTTTCAAACAGAACCAGACTTCAACTGCTTGCTTCCCACCATCTTCCATATTTTTTGCCCTCTTTCGACTCATTACAAATACAAGATCATCGTCTCTTTCTTCCAAGTACTATATACGTTACTCAACACGACTAGAGAATTTCACCTGGTTAGCTAATTTGAATGCCCTCTCCAACAGAGTCGTAAAATCCAACAACCAAATGTTAAAAGACTTGCACGTTAATTAAGGTCGTTTCAGCTCTCGTCAAGCACAACATCAGCAGGATCCCCTATCCATGGCTTACCCTCCCTCCACTTAAACTTAATCCTCAACTTCCCATTTGCGTCAACGCCTACAATTTCACCTTTACTCGCATGAGTCTCCATACCCCATCCCCAACGAGGAGTCACCAATCCTTCTCTGATCCTAACCTTGTCCCCTACACTAAACGGCCTCACCCTCTCCAATTCCCAAGCTTTACAAAGCCATAGCCTGTCCAAAAAGCAATAAGCCACCCAAACATCCTCGTCTTCCATGCGATGAACCACTCCAACACTCGAATAAGATACCTCTCCCCACTGATGAGTAGGGCTCGACACGCTCGGCTTGACTCTAACCCAGTCCTCAACACGGAGTTCTCTTTCCTCCACAACCTCCACCTCCGAAGGGTCAAGAACCCAAGCCTTTGACCCGGCTGGTGTGTATATCCTCAACTTCCCATCGGCGTCAATTGACGATATCACCCCTACGCTCGTGTGGCTCTGTCCTGACCACCCAAACCGTGGTTGTTTGACTGAGCACTTGACTTTTACACGCTGCCCGACTATGAGTTTATCAGCCTTTTCGAGATTGTCTGCATTCCCAACCCATAGTTCCTGCTCTCCACAGAATCCCACGATGACATTTCCATCCCATTCGTTTTTTTCATATCCGATCCCTTGTACGACACCCAGGCTACCAGGCAAGACTGATTTCCAACCGATCGCGCTCTCTCTCAATTTCACCCACTCCCTCACCTCGTAAATTTCCTCGACTTGTAGATCTGCGGGATCCCCTCTCCACGACCCTTGTAAGCCGTAGAATGCAACCCTGACTTCACCATCGGCATTGACACAAACAATAACACCGTGTGAACCAGTATGAGTGCCTCGCCAGCCCCATCTTGGTTCGACTAATCCATTCCGAAACTTCACATGCTGGCCGATTTTATATCCCGGGACCTTCTCAACGTCAGTATAATGAGTGCTCCACCTACCCTTACGGAAACAGCACGCCAGTTCAAGATATCCAGTGTCTTGTACACTATGCACGACTGCTAAGCATTCTTTTCCAATGCTGTTCCAGTCGTAACTTGGCCTAGTACCAAGAATTGGTTTTGAACGCACCCAGTCGCCTACTTGAAAATCTGGAAGCCTTTCTGCGTCTCCAGGAGAAACCTTCCACAAACTATGCCTTCCAGCAACTTTGGCCTAAAAATAGGTAATTTTCAAGTCACATTATTAGAATGCAGAACCCTTGAAACATACCATAAGACAAATGTACAGAGAAGCATGAAACCAGATAAAACACAGAAAAAAGGGAAGCTAATCAAGCTAATGATAATTTCAGCCCTTTCATAGATCATTTTGAGGAAACTTTAAGGCCTGAACAAAATGCAAGAGAGACAAGATCAAAACAAACTTACATTTAGAGCACCATCCATGTCAATTCTCTCAATTTTTCCAACAGTAGCTGATGTCTCATTGGACCATCCAAGCCGGGGCTGAGATACAGATTGAATCACACGGATCTCTTGTCCCAATTCAAAAGGAGGTACCTTCTCAACATCTGTAACCGAACAGCGGAAAAGTTTGCTTCGAAAGCAAAATGCTACTCCCATATCACCATCTTCCTCCAGACTGTGGATGATACCAACACTATTTCTTGTAACATCCTCCCAACCATATATTGGGGAGGGAACAGAAGCTTTCATTCTAACCCAATTCCCTACCTGTACAGACGAAAATCAGAAAACAGTCATGGAGTGCAATCTTAAAGCAAAATGCAGAACACAGTAATTAACTTACACATGTATTACCTTGAAATCTTCCACTTTTTCCATGTCAGAAGGATCGGCCTGCCACGGAATAGGGCGATTAGGAATTTCAATTATCAAAAGACCATCATTCTCTAGCTCACTAATTCTTCCAACACTATGATGTGTTTCACCTCCCCAAGCATATCGAGGCTCGGCAACAGACCGCTTTACACAAACCCGATCACCGATCTGCCAAAAACAAAAAAGAGTAAGACATAGGAGTAATGGAAAATAAGATTTTCTTTTACAAATTCTACTTGTACATTCCAACAATGTCCTTACCCTAAAAGGCTCCACGTGTTCAACCTCTTCAGGTTCACAATGCCATGGAGCAGGAAGATAGCTTAGTTCCAGTAATATACTATTATCTGGTCGGATACAGTACACTACACCAATGCTTCCAGGAGTCACAGATCCAAGTCCATGTTTAGCTGTAGTAAGTGCCGGGCGAATACGAACCCAGTCTCCTACTTTGAATTCTTCAACTCTTTCCATTTCGGCGGGATCTGCTTTCCATCCTCTAGATGCTCCAGGGAAACCAACACGCAATATTCCATCATCATCAACACACAAAACTGTTCCGATACTATCACGTGACTGACCACGCCAGCCAAATCTGCATATTCAGAACGTGTATTAATGCACGATGTGAAAATATTGGGGACATTCATATGCATTTCAGTTCATAATATAACAGACATCTTTCACTAGTGAATATTAAGGAATAATGTTAACAGTAGGTAATCCTTTGAAATGGAACATATTAAGGCAGGTGGCTCATATTAGACAAAAGCAGAGTAAAGTTAGAGAATTTAAAAACAATACAAAAATGAAACCAATAAATTACAAGATTTTGTACCTAATCAAGATAAACTATCTTCCTTGTAATTTATTTTGTAATATAGACATCTTATATAGTTATATACATGGAACAACTAAAGTAACAGTATATCGACACCCTTAGATATATTCTCAATAAATAGGGTGTCTTCTCCGTGTAAAACTGAAAACTAAACATTGTCATATATCTATATTTGACAAGAGAAAATTCACAACTAATATCTAAGGTCAAATTAAAATCTCAAGACAGCAAGTAGATCTTAATGCATCTCCAAGTACAATATTATTTGAATATATTGTAAGGGCTGGCACAAGCGCACAGCATTGAGATTCATTGAGGAGAGGATAAATTAGAGGTACACTATTAACCAAAAGGCACTGACTAAAGTTATGAAGCTTAATGTAATTAAAGTATTACAAGAGTAGCACGTGACTTCAGAAAGCAGCACATATGACGACTAAAAAATATGAAATATGCAATGGTATGGCTTCCGATTCTAAAATCGACAAGATTATCTAAAATTTTATTAGCATAACCACAAACTCATACCTCGGCTCTATGACATCCGATTTAAGTTGGACATGCTGCCCTCGGTCCAGTGGAATTACTTTTATGACATCGTTTGATAACACTTTAGCTTCTCCACAACAAAATGATACAATGAGATTGTCATTGTCAGGGACACTTTGCACAAAACCAACACTCTTATGTGTTGCACCTTGCCACCCGTAAGTTGGTTCCGTAACACTTCTTTTGTATTTCACCCAGTCGCCAATTTGATATCTGCACAATGTTTGAGAACACGAAAGTTCTCAGACACAATTAGTCGCATCGAAGAAGTTGAGCAAAGATATTAATAGAAAACAATTGAAAGCAGTAAAGAGTTAATATAGTTGTTTACTTACACTGTGGGAGACAAATGGACTCCCTTCTCCACCAGGGCCTCCATTAAATCTTCAGAAATCCATTCCCGTGGAAGTGCCTCCAAGAAGTCCTGAACAGTCTTACCACTGCAAATCACCATGACATTCAACAATCATATCGGGCAGCATAGATGACAAATATCATAACGCTTGCACATAAAACACATGTCAACCTTATTCAAATGGGTTTGACAGTATAAGAACAAAAAGTAATTGAAAGTATTAAAAACTAGCCTGTGATTCCTAACATCAACAGCAGCATCAGGATATCTAAGCATAATGCGGATCCACTCCAAGTTTTCACGTATCATCTTTGCTGTATCAGCTGCTATGTGATAGGCATTGTCACCATCGTCATCCTGAAGAAAAGTGAGACAAAAACTGCATATCAGTCACATACAGAAGATAATATATTTTCAGTGGTATGGTGATTAACAAAACTTAAACGTAGTTGGGACAAGAAACATAAACGAATCCACAATACTTTTCTTTTCTGTAAGTCAAAATCAGCATGATCCAATTTCTCAGAAGTTTACAAGAGTGTGCAATAAGCTGAACTGTGGCAAAAAAAATCCAGTACCCTCAAGCATGTATCACGTCACGTGCAGTAAAAAGACTTTCAGAGAATAGAGTGGGTACTGGGTATAATTGGGGTAGTTAAAAGTTGGAGTCAGTAAAAAGACTTTCAGAGAATACTACCTAGAGATTCTTACCCAAGCACAGACAGGTCTTCTTAGTTCTCACACGTCTACATAAGATACAAATAGCAGTAATTGACTGATTGCCAGTTTGTTATCTCTCAATCATTTTCAGCATTTGTTAATTTGTTTCAACATTTTTAAATATCATAATATCCATGCAAATACCTTGCACGAAATAACTAATTAGCTAAATATTATGATCGAAATAGCCAAAATTGAAAACAGACCTGCAAATTGCAATTTGCTCCAGCTGATAGAAGCAATCCAACACAAGATTTTGCTCCTCTAGCCAATGCTACATGGAGAGGTATGGTATTCTGCACATTCCTGAGGTTTACATCAATGCCAGCTTCCAAAATGATCTACAAAATGCAAATATTTATTTTATACAATTTATCCAATTAAAATCTGGACGCTTTAAATGATATTGGGATGTTCTTTCTACAAAGAGAACAGCAAGAAACACATTATATAATCAATCAGCTTACCCTGACTAACTCAATGTCATTAGACATAGCAGCAGTATGCAAAGCAGTTTGGGCATGCTGGGTGTCTTGTGCTGTTGGATCTGCCCCAGCAGCTAGCAATATCTTTACCAATTCTCTACCATCTAAATGAATTATAAAAATTAGAAAGGTCTTCACCAAAACATAACATTCTAGATAGAAAAACATACTTTGATTGGAAAGCAAAGTAGCATAAACATGACCGCCAGTATAACCAAACTTTTACCAGATTCATGATCTTTCTTCAAGGCAGCTGCCATGCACAAAACTGTTCCCACGGGGCCTGGGATATCTATAGCTTCACTAATATCTTCTGCAGATGCAAGCTCTACCCATCTTCTGACAACAGCTACATTCCATGTCATTACACACAAGTGCAGTGGCCTGCCAGACTAAAAGGCTTAGTGCATGTGCCAGTCCACGTGGAACTACCATTAAAAGAAAAGATAATGATGTTTTGCAATAGGTCATAATTGTGTCAAATGGTTCAATAGGCACATCCATAATATTTCACCTGGTGTATTTAATAGGCCACAATATTTCACATCCATAACGAGGTAGCTATTTGTATGTTGTTATAAGCATATAGTATCAATTTTACTATTGTTCATTTGAAATCCATAATAATTTTACATATTAAGAAGCATAGAGCACATTGAGAAAGCTCCATCATGGGAGATTCTTTATAAGAAATACAGGCTTCTTGCATTAATTATTCCACGATGAATCATAAGGGACGTGATAATTTTCATTCACAAATAGTATTCTAAAATTGCAAACAAAAAAGTTGTTTCGACTTTTCGTTGAGTGGTACAATTGGAAATTAGGTTCATTTAATTTGCAACTTCCATAGTATAGTCGTGATTGACCAAATAAATCATCTCCAATTACTGCAGGATGTATGTAAACTTACGTAAACTGTTTCGAATTCAGTATTCTCATTGATTTACAGCCTCCATTCTCCAATATGACAATAGCACAGTCGGTGTATTTCTTCGCAACAGCTCTATGAAGAACTGATTCCCCTTCATCATCAACTGCATTGGGTTCAGCACCTGCTACTAATAACTCCTGTTGTCATTCCGAAATATGAATAATCAATGAATATAGGAAAAAAAATCAAAGCTAATATGAGGTGAAAAAAAAGAGATGTTTTAATGTGACTTTTGGTGGAGAAATCAATTATCCCTCTTTACGTTTCTATATGCTTATTGTTTTATAGTGAACCTACAAAAAATTAAACAAGGGCCACTACATACTCGCATGCAATCTGGTTGGCCATGGTAGGCACAGACATGAGCAACTGATGGACCAAGCCCTTCCCTTAACCTGGACCTGACATTAGCTTTGTGTTTAATGAGTGCGCGGACACATTCAGGCGATCCAGCTGCCAGAGCAAATACAAGAGGAGGATCACCATCTTTGTCAAGAACATCAACATTCGACTCTTTGCACTCCAAAATAGCTTCAACAAGTTCAACACTGCCCCGTCTACAAGCCAGATGGAGAGCAGTTTGGCCGTCTGAATTTTGTGCTTCTAGAAGAGAGTGCGACAAACCTCGACCATGTACAGAAGCAGTCTTCGCAAGCAACATGCTGCATAAACAAGGGTAATTGAATGTAAGTAATAAACACAAGCTTATATACATTGACAAAATAAATATCCAAAGTACAGTTGCCTCACCGAACTGCGTTCAAATTTCCTTCAGAGACAAGTCGGTGTAGAAGGTTAGGATTGGCTGGCGGAACCTCCAGCTCAGCATCTGGAGATGGCACAATCCCATTTATCACAGGACTCACAGGCAAGTCACTATGGAATGAAAAAAATGGCAACAGAAACTCATTAAATAGGTAATCAAGTAATAAAATACAGGATTGTTCTGTATAACAAACACCAAATATATGTAGATTCCACAGGATATGACAATCAAAGAATCTATAATTAGTACTTTACTATGCTTAAATCTAGGATAAAACCCAGAAAAGAGGGGAGGGAGAATGCCAATAGAAGACAATGATATATTAAATTTTAATTTCAAAAGAAACTAGACCAACATTTAGCTTCTTACTTTTCAGGGCTTGCTGGAGGGCTCCTAGGGATTTCCTGCAAGTGTCGAAGAAATATTGATAACATAGAATGAAATGTTGGTCTTTTGGATGCCCTGAACTGCAGGCAGTCACCAATCATCTTCCATAATTCTCTAGGTATTCCGACACCAACTACACTAGCATATTGAGGAGGCTGTCTTTTGGATTTGACAACACACTGATAGATTTCTTCAGTACTTAAGCTAGCCCACCTGCAATATTTTTAATTTTTCTAATTCATTCAGCTTCAAAAAAGAAGAGCGAAAAAAAGAAAGTTATCGGAGAGATAATACACATACGGCATAGATCCTGTACACATTTCTACTAAAGTGCAGCCAAAGCTCCAGGCATCAGACTCTGGAGATATGCCAATAGCATCATCCCAGAAAAGATGTAGCGACTTTTTTACCGGTTCCCATGTTTCTGGAGCGGTGTAGTTAGGGCTCAGCATTGTGCAATCCATACATGAATGAATCTTTGAGGATTCAATTTCTTTTCTAGCTTTTCTGCAATCAGGCTTCTTTAGAATTGCTGAAAGCCCATAGTCGGAGACCACAGCATGACCGTTTCCATCCAAGAGAAGGTTGGATGGTTTGATATTCATACAAACAACGCCAGCTGCATGAAGTTCAGCAACTCCACGGGCAATATCTGCTCCATATCTGCATTCAAGGTTCAGATAATACAGGCAAATGAAGTTATGAAACAGTTCAGGTACATGAGTATGAGTTGCAATAAAATAGATCTAAATAGAAAAGAGGATTATTAATCCTAAAAACGGATTTATAGAAACAAAAAGATTGAGGCAGGATTGCAGAAAATCTTTTACTAGTACATAAGAGAATCCATTTTAGTTGAGCAGACATTTTCTGTCGACAGAAAACCTTATTCAGGAAAGCGAAATCTTTTGGATCATAAATACTATGTTAATCCAGATGCTTATATTGCAAGATTTTCCAAGAAAATTATACTTTGGGACATATGGTTTAGAAGATGAACTGAAGCTGAGGGAAACACCACCATAAACCTTTAAGAAACTACCTCAAGTCAGTTCCTAGTTGTATTTCAGTTGATATTTGTTTCTCAAATCTCAGCAACATGAAGTATTCTCTTAGACAAATAACCTAAAACTCGTGCTTGTCAATTATCTTCATTCTAAGGTTCCGGAAGAATCACATTTTTGTTCAATTCAGAGGTCAGATGAAGGAGGTAGTAATGTAGTTATCGCCTTATCGGTGTGCCAAATGTTGCTTCTTCTACCTCAAATTCTAGCAATATGGAAAATAAATTATAATCTCTAACATGGACCAATCAAGTAAGCGTAGATTTACAGGTTACAAAATCAAATTACATAATTAGTAAAATAATATAGGGAATCAAAAATCATTATAATACGTATGTATGGGGTAATTTTATATATCATTTACCATATTTATCTATTTTCTATTTATCTTATATGTGTGTGTGTGTGTATAAGGATAAAGTAGTATTGGTTAAGAGTTTCCCGTCTTTATTTCCTCCGTTGATATGAAGATCTCAAGGTTTGAAAAAAAATGGTTTCCTCTTCAACGTCGAAAATCTCAAACCCGTGATTTTTTGACTCTTTTGAAATGTTCATGGGTTCAAGCAATTAGATTTTGGTGACTGATCAAACAGCTGGCAAAGAGGATGAGAGAAACAGGCCCTTGGTGTGTTCTTACATCACGTTCCCCGGCGGGCTAGGCAGGCGGACGGACTCACAGAAACTTTAAAAGAAGAAAAAAAAAGCTCTCTGTGTTGCTGCTAGAATCACAGTGGCTAGGGTGTGAGACAAAGTTGAAAGCTGTGTAAAATTTCAGAATGAATCAATTTTTGTATATATCCCTGCTAAGAAGCGCCAAGGTGCCGTATAATAAAAAAAATCTACCTATTTTCATTTTTATGTAATAAGTTAAATCATTGAAAAACCGAAGCTTTTGACCTAGTTATATAAGGTAACAACTAACAAGTTTCACGTTATACTATTATAGTAGGCTACACCAACCAGGTACCATATTCCTTCCCTTAGTAATTATATGATCTCTCTACTCTTAAAGAAACATCATAAGATATTAAATGAATCACAACCAAAAAGGTTTACGCACTCAACGCGTTATCACCTAGCAAAATGATGTTGGGCCAGATTTCCCCATAGGTTAATCACTTGATCTACAAGTACAACAGTGCAAATAGCCATTTAATAATTAAAGTTTAATTATTTAACATGAGCAAGACACTACAATGAGATTAAATGACCAGATACACGTCCTTCAAATTATTGAAGGCTAATTAAGAAAGCAAATGTTAATCTTTTCTCACCCGAGCGCAAACTATTTTCATTTATTTCTTTCTCAAATCACAGTCAGACCCAACAAAGAGAGCATAAATAGCAAATCAATAAATCATATGATAGCATATGCATTAAAAATGTAAACTTGGTTACAAAAACAAAAAATTACCTGAGTATCTGCTCGAGAGTGAGACGTCCTTCGTTCCGCTGCATTGCCGTCTGCACGGATCCATGGCACCTGTCCATGACCAAACAAAGACTACTCTCCATCCTGGTGGCTCCATGGAAAGTGCAAACATTCCGGCACCACATTGATTTCCTCCTCAGCTCATCCAGCTGTCCTTGAATCCACACGGCATCGATCTCGCCCCCAATCGACACCTTCTTGACGGCCATCTTATGCCTACATCCTCTGCCAGAAACAACAGCGGCCCACATCTCCACACCGGGCCTCCGACTAGTCCCTTCCCCTATCCTCCTCACCATCTTCACATCCTTGTGCAGCCCCAAATCAATCCTCCCACCTCTGAAATCATCATCCACTCTTCTACTCCCGTTGTTATAAACACAATTACTAGCATTATTATGATTGTTATTACTATTTCCGCAACCGATTTTATCAGCGGCGCTGAAAATTCTACCGCCCTGCCCTGCTTCGCTGCTATCGTCGTCTTCTTCCTCGTCGTCCTCATCCTCGTCCTCTCCCCCCTGGATCAACGAGAGCACGGCGTAATTCTTCTTCAAGGCGGAGACTGAGTTTCCGACGGTTGAGACGTGGCGGCAGCGGGGGCAGGAGAGCGAGGAATCCGGCGAGGCGGAGTACATCTTGGAGAGGCACTCCCGACAAAAGCCATGGCCGCATTGGAGAAGAAGAGGGCACCGCTCATCCTCGTTGTACTTGTTCTGGCACACCGAACAACACGGCACCCTCATAATTAATTGGGAAAAATAAAAATGCTCGATTTATCACTTCTACTGGGGCGATTGAATTCCAATCACGGGCGTCACAATTAGGGCAGAATTGTAGACAGATCCATAGAGAAAGAAAAAAAAAAAGTGGGGCTTTAGAGAGAGAAAGTGAGAAAAGGGGTTGGAGAGTGAGGTCAGAGGTGGGGAAAGTGAGCTCACTGTAGAATTTCTATTTCTTTTATTTTTTCAATAAAAAAAATTAAAAACATTTTTCAGCCGTCATTTTTGTCCCTGATTATTATGCTATATTTGGATTATTATTGATCTGAATATTTTGATTAGCAATAATATTAATTTTTTATTTTTATTTTTTATTTATTGTATGCTTGGGTGCAATTTATACCGTGTTCCTAGGAGTACGATTCTAATTGTACACCCATGAGTATATTTTCATGTATTTTTGGATAAATATTCATTACGTATGCTAATATATTCATTGGTATGTTAATTCAATGTTTATAGTAATTGTTTTTTGAAATGAAGATTTTTTAATTATTAAATGATGATTTTTATATTTTAAAGGGTGTGAGCATATTTATATTGTACTCCAGGGTATTGCTTGGGCTGGTCGCGACTCGCGACATTGATATTATCTCAATTCAATAATTATTTATACAATATTTGATAAAAAAAAATAAAAAAATAGTACTCCATATAATAAGAAAAATGGATACATAGTACAACCTGCATTCATACAAAGCCCAGTTAGACACAGCAACAATACATCAACAAAATAATGAAAGGGAAGATTTACATGAACCTCAGACTCCGTCGGTAAAGACGACTATGAAAAACATCAACGAAAATTTACAAAGAACTCAGACTCCATTGAAGGAAAAAAATAAAAACATCGCCGTAGTAAGGGAATGGCATATCCAGTAAAATTAAAATATCCAAACAAAAAGACTCGCAGCAATCACTTGCTAGAAGACGGAGATTGTCCTATGAGTCTGCACTGTTCTGGAAGCAATGAACAGACCAACTGCCCGTTCACTGGGAAGAGTTCGCCATCGATGCCACATCCATTGTGCGTTTGCTTTCCAGGTTTTATTTTAACAGACTTAACCTGCATTCAGTATAGACCTGATGATGAAACCCATCCCCAGAACTCGAAACAGACGAGTATTTAATGAAACCATAAAATCACTACCTTAATATATTCAACATACGGCAAGTTAATGTGTTTTCCCATTTGAAGGCGCAACAAGAATCTCAAAAGCTTAAACCGCCCACTTCCGCGAACCAGCAACAGATCCAAGGTGTTGTCGTCGTGATCAGCCTTTGGGGCCACAACCTGAGAACTCAAACTCTGAACAGTCTTGCACGAATGGTTGCACACTAGAATCCCAAGAAACGGACCCTTAGTGACCACCCAATTCTCCTCAGGCTTTTCCTTTTTATCACCACCTTCCAGTAACTCAATAGGATTCTCGACTTCCCAATTAGGCTCAGAGTCCCATCTAGGCTCGGAATCCCAAATCGGGCCAGGGTCTGACAATGTGGACGAGATATCCTCTTTATCGTGTGTTGTTGTGGTTGACCAGGTGGAGTCGTTTGATGCATTCACTCCGGCCCAGCCCTTATCAGCCCGTGACTTAGATCTTGTCCTGGGCCAGTTTGGGGTGACAGAGTGTGGGAGTTGTGGATGGACGATGACTTCTGGTTCTTCGGCTGTCACGTTGCTTCTTCCGGCCGATAGGCGCTTTGACTTTTGGTCAATGGCACGTACGTATTCCGATGGTTCGTTGCTGCTGCTACATGTAGTGTCGACATCTGCTCCGGAAATTTGGCTCGGGGTCATTATCGAGTCGATGCTCGAGAGACTAGAGGCTCGAGGAAGACCTTCCTTGCTTGATCTACGCATTATGTCAGTGTACAGCTCAGACATGTCTACGATCTTGTGATCACCTGAGACTTTTCCATCTCCGGCTTCAGTTCGTGCCGGGAGGTATTCCAATTCGTAATAGTACTTGGGCAAGCAGAAGAATTTGAGGAAGCCGGCAACGAAATACCGTAGAGGGCCAAATCGTTTCTGGTATTTCTCAGAAAGCTCCAATACTGCAACAAGTAGAGAAGATGGGAGTGGGAGTCAGCAAAAAAGGAAAAAACAGAAACAGAAAACGATGAGTGAATAATGATGATTAAAATAAAATAAAAAAGATCATTTTTTACATGACCAACTGTTGGGAAAAAAAACATTAGTTAATCCAAAGATAAAGAAGTTAGCTGACAGATTTAAGTGGATTGAATATCTCCAAGATTTTACGAGTGTGAAAGTCTTTTATTTAAACATTTAAACCGACAAAAAATTTCATAACTTTAATCGCAATACATTACAGAACTTAAAGAAGGGGTAGAATGAACATGTGTAAAGATGAGGACATGTGAAAATTAAACATGACCAAGTACTTAATGAAATTAGCTAAGCCACGGGTGCAAGCAAACAAAGTAAATCTCATTAAAGTCTACACAATTCTATCCTCCGTTGGGACTATATCATCACAAGATGAAGTATGGACCTCTATTAGTTATTTAATTTAAGTAAATCTACTTTCACATCCTCCAAGATACATATCTAGTTCAAAGTCTTCGATATCATGTTTCTGACAAATGTTCAAGGTTTTATATGCTGGTGTTCTTAGCTCATCTGTACTTCTCAAACATTAACATACAGTATTCTTTTCAGGAAGATCTACAAATTTCAACATCGATACTTCCGATTTTTTTCACATTTCATTTTCTTCAACGGAAAATTATAATTCTTTGGCATACTAATGTAGAACAAAGCAATCGAACTTCTTGATAGAACTATAAAAGATAATGACCTGAACTATTACACATAGCACTTTTATGAACCGTCGAACTATTATGAATAGTTGTGACAGAAAAAAAAAATCAGAAAACTGTTGATTTCTTCTAAACCAAAGTGCAGCATTCATAGAGCAACTTACATAATCTTAGTTTCGTACATTAGCACCAAAAACCTAATATATTTTAAAACATTGGCAAGCAATCTTAGTTTCGGATCAAAACAGATTGTCACTGGCGGTGATTATTTATGAATGCACTTAACAGAACTCATAAAAAGTAGACTGACAAGTAGGTTAGTAAATAATTACATTCTGGGATTATAACACACAGGATGTCACTGATGGCAACATATGAACATGCCAAAATAAAATCGATAAACAAACATGAAATGCTAAAGAATTACCATCACTTATAAACCCAAAGTATGTGACTGTCATCCCAAAATGAATAACTCCAGTATGAATCCACTCCACAGCAAAAACATCAGTGGCAGTAAGATTTCCCTAAAAAACGCAAAGAAAAGAAAATGACACTCGGATTTTAGCAGAGTTGTGAAAAATATATAAGAAAAAAATTGTGAGTTAGGAAAATCCATGATTCCAAGGGAATGAATTAATCGGGCGCTTCATGTTTGAAACAAAAATGAGAACCAAAGCTAAGGGTATTCTATGGGTTATTACTATGTGGTCAAACATGAAACAAACATGGGAACCATAATTGAAGGAAGTTCATGGGTTATTACCATGTAGTCCGATGATCTTTACGATTTGCTTTATAGACAATGTAAAAGTGTCAAATTTGTAATGAGAAAAATGGGTAAGAAGTGTGTATTTTTTAGTTTTTACATGGTAAAAACCTCATGACCTGAAAGATAAGGAGTGGCTTGGACCACATTGTCTAACACCCAAGTACGTGAAACAACACGTCTGGAATGTATCAGGACATCTTTACTTGTTGACGTGTGTTGCTCTCGAGATTACAATCTCAAAACTTTCTTTAATGAGCGCTTCAGTATATTATATAACAGAGGATTATAATGTAAAGAGGGTAAGGAAAAAACATGCTACCTTAACTATTGCTATTGCTGCAGAAACTGGATCTCGAACCCCAAGAACAGTCCAGACTAAAGAATTATCAGAACCAGCAGGTATGATTCCAATCGGAATTGAAAATGCTTCTTTTTGGTTGCTTCTACTCAGTAAACCGTTCAAAACCTGTATTTTGGCAATGAACATTAAAGATTACAGTAATCAGAAGCAAATATCCAGTAATTGGATGACTGGAATACATAAGAAGAATAAAAACTCGACAAAATAATTTATAAGCTTATGGAATTACTAGGCAACATGTGCAGTGCAATAGTATGCCACTCAGATCCATAAAAAATATTAAGGATGATGACTATTGAGATTTTTCTTTAACCATCCAGCCTAAATGTCTTAAGGCTATTTCCCCTTATTCATGGAATACAAAAGAGTAACTTGTAGTCTTGAATAAGCCATACCTCATTTATTATCCCGTCACCTCCTACGCATATAATACCTGCAAGAACAACAATAAGTCAACAGTAAAAGTGATGTGTATTTCAATAAGTTGTTATAAACAGAAGAATCAAATGTACCCTCAGGACATGAACTGAAATCGACACTGGCTGCAATTTTTCGAGCATGCCCAGCAGATTGTGTTTTGACAACCTCTAACTCAAATCCTGCAAGCTATAATTTATAGCGTGAAAAAAAAAATATTACCATTTCCATTACAAATAAAATACATCACATTTTCATATGTTTATTTTATTTTGCGTGGAAAATCTTGTTAACCCCTTTTCATATAAAAAATATTAAGTGGAGAGGTGAGCCTCACAGATGTATGCAATCCTCCCTTTTACATGTGAGAACAGATACTCGAAAACTAGTTCTCTTAAATGAAGAAGATAAGGAAGGAGAACTACAAAAAAAGATGAAAGCAAGAATCTTACAAATGTGTTAGGTTTGAGTTTTACCTCTTGTACCTTTAACAACAATGACAATAACCAAAACCAATGGCAATATCACAAGATGAAACAATGTATGTATTAGCTTACTTTGAATATAGGCTCAACCGAACCATGAAAAACTTTGCTCGAACGACCACGTCCAGACCTGGGGTTTAAAATGACAAGCATTTTTGGCGGATTTTTACATCTTATATACGACTCGGGAGGAAATTCACTGAAAATCAGCTCCGAACTATGTTTCTTAGACGCCATCGGGTGAGGTAAGAAGTTAACATAGCACTGCTGATCCGCGAAAGCATTGACCCACTTAATGGCGTTGTCTGAAGAAGAAGCAAAAAAACGCAAGTCTTTCCGACTTCTCCCTGGTTTTGTAAAAAGACGACATGAACCCTTTTTACTCGGATACGAATGCACAGTAAAATGCCTAAGGCCCACACAGCAGGATAGCTGCAAATGGGAAAATTCAAGTGATGAAAGTAGCATATAATGTATTCGAGCAAAACTAGAAGTGGAATCTAAAGGAAATTTTACCGAAACTACATCATCCAGATGCAATACATTTGAACCCCAAACCAATGCCTTGCTTGTCAGTTTAGCATCAACCGCATCAATGTTTTCAGTCTCTGAAGTTTGTACGTCAATGTGTTTACTGGGTTTCCTGTTGTCCAGGGAAAGTTTTCCTGATAATATTTCATATCCTAGTAAATCAGACTTCTCGTCTCCAACATCAATTCTGTGTTCCACCCTCTTGGAATCATTAGGATTATCATTTTTTGCACTTGCAGCTCTCCCTGTACTGTTACGTTTTTCCGGGAAGACAACAGGTGATGTTTGCTGTCCGGGTGATGTTGGAGAACAAAGACCCAGTCGGCGAAGGGATTGCTGAGTTGTCAGTCTCAAAGAACTTTGCTTGGAGAGACTCACACTCTTCTGCATATTGGGTTTGAAAATACAAAAAGGAGAGAGATGGTGGACGAAAGGAGATGCCTTTCAGCATAAACTTTCCTGAATTAAGGAAGCAGATAGTCCTGGGTCCACAACATACGTACTCCCCATTAAAACTAGGCCTGCATTGGTTCACACAAAACCCATCAGCAGAATACAAAATAAAGGCATGGATTAGTCTTTTTAATGCATATATATACACATAGGAATATGCACATCCCTGTTAGCAACGTAGCACCCAAATCCACACACATATATATGTGCATAAAGAAAGAGCTGGACAGTAATATTTGATAGATGACAAATGAGGTATGAATTAATCAAACAAAAAAAAAATCGATACGTATATCTCAGTTATAACTGGCAATCAAACCAGTCTTTTCATGTTCTTCCCCGAAAATTTACCTTCCAAAGAAATATGATTGCCCAAGATTCTTAATGAACTTGTACATATATACTCTACACGTTCGATCAACAAAAGTCCAAGTGTTTGAAGTTCTTAGCAAGATCTTGGTAAACAAAACGAAATAAATTGAACCCATTTTCATTTCGGTAATCAAAAAAATATAAAGAAGGAAAAAGTCTAATATATGAATAAGATACAGTAGTAACAGGATACATTTACTCACAAATGATTTTCAACAATTCCCACAGACAAGGTCCAGTTTTCAGCAACCAAAAAATGAAATGAAATTTCTGACGGATCACCGGAGAATACAATCAGGTTACCCAAGCATTAAGAAGATAAAAATCCCAATAACGTTCCTCCCAGTATAAATATTCAATTTAAAAAAAAAAAAAAAAGAACTCTACAATTTTCAATAATCCGACTGAAATGTAGTCCAACCCACTACCAAGAATATTCCGATCAACCCCTTCAAAACAAACCAAGTAACAAACTAACGAGAACTCGCAAAATGAAAAAAGAGTACAAGCACCGAAAAAGAGTAGCAATATGTGTTGTTTTGCATTTAGAGAAAAACTTGCCTTGTTTGATTCGACAAAGAAAATAGATTGTTCCCCCGGAGATGGCGGCGGAAGACGGCGATCGGGCGGTGGGGTGGTTGGGAGTGGTTTGGAGGAGGAGCAATTTGAGCAGTGAAACCCAAGACTGGTTTTTTTTTTCTTCTTTCTAGTTTCTTTTTTATTTTATTTAATTATACTTATTCACTTTTTTTTTTTTGTTGCCTATTGATTCACTTTTTTTTTTTTTGCCTATTGCTTGCACAGTTTATTAAATAAATTTATTTAGATAGGAGTAATAAATTTGGTTGTAAGATTTTTTATAAATTACATAATTTGATTTCATCATCTAATTCACATATAGTACGAAATATTATTAATTATTTTATTTTAAAATCTATATATACATAATCATTATTATTAAACAAATATTTTTAATACCAGATGTTACTAAAAAATGCATATTTTACTAAAAAATTAATTACTCCATAAAGTATTTTCAATAACAATAATTACAAAAAAATAAATAAACAAAGCTCTACACAACATTCATCACAAACAACAAATAAATATCACAGCAACTCATCAAAACTACCAAGCACATCCATCTCAGACGGGTCGTAAAATGAATCTGTCGAAAATACCCCTTCAAACATCTGAGAGATGAACAAATGATCATCCATAGACCCCCCAGAGGAGTAGTCCGAGCTCGTGGGGGTATCATCGGGGCAAACGTGATTCGAAGATGACTTCTGATGATCATGATCATGATCAGTACTACAATCGATCTCGCGACGAACATCTCCGGTGTAATTGTTGTCGTCGTCCATATTGTATTGTGATATGTCGGAATCCTTTCCCGTTAGCTCCTGCACGAGTGACCTGAACTGAGAGGCGCTGGCCTTCACCTTCATCGGGGTAGAAATGTACACTACTTTGAGGGATGACTCATCGTTCTTTCTCTTACCCTTTGAGTTATTCTTTCTTTGGTTTTTCACCAATCTAGTACTAGGATTAATCATGTGATCGAAGTTCATGATTTTAATAAAAAAATTAAACTAATGGAATTATACAAGAAATATATATATATACTACTATATGATATGGGTGCGTGTGTGAATTGATGTGTGTGTATATATATACAAAAGGGTGTTTCGTGGAAAGAGATAAGATTGTATGTAACAAAGAAAAAATATGAACTTTGATTGATAGCGAAATGAGAAGGAAATTGAGATGAACCTATATAGAAACTAATAAACTATTTCCATTTGACATATTATTATTGATCGAATATATGAATAATCATCACGTGCGCAGCCTTGAGAGACTTGGCCAATTATACTAGCATGTGTGTAATATACTGTATATTCTAGAACGCATATAATTATTTATTTATTTTATTTGTCCGAGTATTTTTATTTTATAAAATACATGAATGACTATATAGGTCTGAACAGAATTTTCTTAATTACTATGAAATGCAGTAATAGTTGTTCTGGTTCATACTGAATTTTGATTTTAGACTTGAATTACATTGTGCTTTAGTGATTTTTTTGACTAAATTATTATTTTTAGAAAATAAAATGTAAGCTAATTATATTTTCACATAAAATTTGATGAAACACAAAAATTAATAATTTAAATAAAACCTCCTTTGAAATTAAACACATTGTAATTTGTACGGCATGTAAAACTCGTGACAGTAATCCGACTTAAAATTTCAATAAAAGAACATCCAAGTACATACTAATATTATTACAAATATCAACATTAAGTCCTTCAACAAAACGAAAACTGACAGTCAGACCCAACAATCTCAAAACTAAATAAATAAAAAAACAGCTAGCTAGCTAGCTGCATGGCTCAGGCGCGACGCCGAGCTTGGAGTTGGGAATGTCGATGAGGACGCGGTGGTTCTGCTGCTGGAAGCTTCAGATAACGTTAATTCCCGAATCGATCCCGTTTCTAGGTGCGGCTGACATGGCCAGACAGGAGGTGGTGCCGAAGGTGCTGTGGATGAGGAAGTTTTCCTGAGGGAGTCTCAACTTCATTCCCGGGAACATCAGGGTTATGGTGCGCACGTTAACCGTCACGTTGTAGCAGGTGTCGAAGCCCCCGAGGGAGAACACGGGAGCCTTGCCCATCTTCCGACGTGATAGAACATAGAATCGTAGAGATTTATGTGATCATCTATATTTGTGTAAATATGTGAATTTATGTATATTAGGTAGATTAATATTCTAGTTATGGTAGGAGAATAAGGAAAATCCCTTTCATTGCGGATGAGAGTTGTATATATATTTGTTTGATGATTAATGAAAACGAAGGACAATATTCCTTTATGGTATCAGAGCGTTCATCTTTTTCTTCTCCTTAATCAGTCGATTTTATTTATTTATTTTTTTCATAGCTCCTTCTCCATTGCATCCCGCGTTTACGGTGGGTAACATAAAGAATTGGATACCTCTAATTCTTGAGACTGAAACAGGGAAGTATGTGTCGTGGGCGGAATTGTTCAAGATCCATTGTGAAGTCTTTGACGTTATTGATCATATAATTCCACCAGCGAACCCTACGACTACAGAGACATCGGACAAAGCTCTATGGAAGAGATTAGATTCCCTTGTTCGCCAATGGATTTATGGGACTATCTCTCCAGATCTGTTGCAGACCATACTCGAACCTGGTTCGACTGCACATAAAACATGGGAACGTCTTGAGGGGATTTTTCGCGACAATAAACATTCTCGGGCTGTCCAACTTGAAAATCAATTCTCTCAGATCATTCTCGATGATTTTCCTAGCGTCTCGGCCTATTGCAAGGAGTTAAAGAGCCTTGCTGATCAGTTGGCCAATGTAGATGCGCCAGTTTCCAACAATCGGATGGTGTTACAGGCGATAGCAGGGCTGAATGAGTCTTACGATAGTGTCGCGGCAATCATCCAGCAGAGCGACCCTCTTCCATCTTTCTATGAGGTTCGGTCGAAACTTGTGATGGAGGAATCAAGGAAAGCCAAGCAGGCGAGCATGGCGTCAAGCGTAGCGAATTCAGCCCTCATTGCTACGAGTTCAGACGGTGGTGTTGAGGCTAAAGAGTCATCCATCGGTAGTGGTGGTCAGACACGGAACAACAAGTCCGGTCATCAAGGAACTGGTCGTGGTAAGAAGACAGGTGGACAAGGTCAAGGAAATCGTGGTCATCATCAAAATCCTAGTCGGCAACAAAATGATGGTGAAAATGGCAGCAGCGGTAGACCTCAGAATAATGGACGTGGACGAGGACGCGGCAATTATAATCAATCGCAGAGTCGTCAATGGCAGCAGCCACCTCAGTGGTGGAATTACCAGTCGGGTTGGCCATCTCAACCCCAATGGATGTCTCCGCCGTGCCCCTATCCTACTAATGGGTGGGTTCGCCCTAATCCACCTGGTCCTCAGGGAATGGGTCAGAAACAGGCTCAAGCTTATAATGTTCATGGGCCTGGAGCTTCTTCTTCTCCTTATGTACCGACGAACATCGAGACGGCCATGCATACGATGTCACTAAATGTTCCTGATGATAACCTTTATATGGATACTGGTGCCACTTCACATATGATGGGATCATCGGGTACGCTCTCGTCTTATTTTAATTTGAGCAACAAAAATAAATCGATAACTGTCGGGGATGGTAATACTATTCCTATTGTTGGGTGTGGACAACGTACTCTCTCATCACCTTTTCCCCCTTTGAAATTATCAAATGTTCTTCATGCACCTAAACTCGTAAAAAAATCTGATTTCCGTTCGTCGTTTTACAACTGATAATAATGTGAGTATTGAATTTGATCCTTGTGGGTTTTCTGTGAAGGATATTCGCACGGGGGCTCGTTTAATGAGATGTGATAGTACCGGGGATCTCTACCCTATCACCACCACTCAGAAATTGTTCTCCACCCCTACGTCAACTTTTTCTGCTTCTTGTCCTCGTTTATGGCACAATAGGTTGGGTCATCCGGGAGCTCCTGTTTTTCGCTCCTTATGCAATAAAAATTTTATTCCTTGTAAGAACCCAAATTTGGATGGTATTTGCGTTTCTTGTGTTTTTGGTAAACATGTCAAGTTTCCCTTTCTTCCATCTACTTCTACTACAATTTTACCATTTGATATTGTGCATAGTGACTTGTGGACCTCCCCCATTTTGAGCTCTTCCGGTCACAAATATTACCTGTTGTGTTTAGATGATTATAGTAATTTTTTGTGGACATTTCCCATTGGAAATAAATCTCAAGTCCCAGAATTATTTTTTACATTTAGCACCTATATTTCCACTCAGTTTGAACGGGTAATTAAGAGTTTTCAATGTGACAATGGGCGGGAATTCGACAATAATCAATTTAAGTCGTACTTTCGGTCTAAGGGTATGAGCTTTCGATTTTCATGTCCTCACACTTCTTCTCAAAATGGGAAAGCAGAGCGTAAGATTCGCACGATCAATAATTTAGTTCGTACCCTTCTTGCTCACTCTTCACTACCATCTTCATTTTGGCATCATGCATTAGCAATGGCTACATATCTTTTAAATATTCTCCCCATCAAAGGTCTTAGGAATTTTTCCCCCACGCAAATTCTCTACAGACGAAATCCCACATACACTCATCTTCGGGTTTTTGGTTGTTTGTGTTTCCCCTTAATTCCTGCTACTAATATCCACAAGCTCCAAAATCGTTCGAATTCGTGTGTTTTTCTTGAGTACCCACAAAACCATCGAGGTTTTAAATGTTATGATCTCACCACTCACAAAATTATTGTCTCTCGACATGTGGTGTTTGAGGAAAAAGTTTTTCCTTTCGCATCGAGTCACCATTTACCTACTGCAAATCGTGATTATTCTTTTTTGGACCAACAATTTAATCCATTAGTTCATGGATGGTGTGATCTTCAAACTCCTCCAGATGCTTCTCCATCATTTGTACCTATCTCCTCTTCTGGATCCCAACTTATCCCACCAGATATAGCTCCAACACATGCTGCACCTCATGTTTCGGCCGCTGGTCCTTCGGCCATCTCCGAGTCGCCTATTCATCCACCTACCTCACTCGACCACGCCAGTTCTAATGCTGAAAGTTTACCAACTTCAGCCCCACTTCCGCCTCCTCGGTCTATGACTACGCGGAGTATGCGTGGTATCACCAAACCCAAACATCAATTTAATCTTTTTTCTTCAGATACCCCTTCTCCTGTGCCATCCAATCCTAAACTTGCGTTGTCTGACCCTAATTGGAAGTCCGCGATGGTTGATGAATTTGATGCTCTAATTAAAAATAAGACGTGGGTACTAGTGCCCCGTCCCTCTAATGTGAATGTTATACGTTGCATGTGGATATTTTCTCATAAAAAGAATGCTGACGGTTCTTTTGCAAGGTATAAGGCTCGTCTTGTAGGTGATGGCAGGTCGCAACAAGTGGGCGTGGATTGTTCGGAGACATTCAGTCCGGTAGTGAAACCAGCGACCATTCGTATTGTTCTCAGCTTGGCACTTTCTAACTCGTGGCCCATACATCAGTTGGACGTTAAAAATGCATTCTTACACGGTGCATTACAGGAGACTGTTTATATGCACCAACCTATGGGTTTTCGAGATCAGAATCATCCGGACTATGTTTGCCTCTTAAAGAAATCTCTTTATGGTCTAAAGCAAGCTCCGCGGGCATGGTACAAGCTTTTTGCCGACTTTGTGGCTTCTATGGGGTTCACCCACAGTCGTTCCGATCATTCCCTGTTTGTTTATTCTAAAGGTCGAGATCGTGCATATTTATTGCTCTATGTCGATGACATAATTCTTACCGCATCGTCTGCTCCGCTTCGATCGTCTATCATGGAGACTCTCGCTTCTGAGTTTGCAATGAAGGATCTTGGACAATTAAATTATTTTTTGGGTATTGCTGTGACCCATATTTCTGGAGGACTTTTCTTATGTCAACGCAAGTATGCCGAGGAGATACTAGAGCGTGCCGGTATGTCTTCTTGCAAACCCTCAATCACCCCAGTGGACACTAATGCTAAACTGGGAGGCTCGGCTGGTTCACCGTATGAAGATCCTACGTTTTATCGACGTTTAGCCGGAGCATTGCAATATCTCACTTTCACACGACCCGACATTAGTTATGCGGTTCAGCAGGTTTGCCTCCATATGCATGATCCCCGCCAAGAGCATATGGCTGCTCTAAAACGCATTTTAAGGTACATTCGCGGCACCCTTGATCTCGGTTTGCATCTCTCGAGATCCTCTTGTAACTCTCTCACAGCTTACACCGATGCGGATTGGGGTGGATGCCCCGACACCCGTCGTTCAACCTCTGGTTATTGTTTATTTTTGGGGTCTAATTTGATTTCTTGGTCTTCAAAGCGACAACCCACTCTATCCCGTTCAAGTGCTGAAGCGGAGTATCGAGGTGTCGCTAATGCCGTGGCTGAATCTTGTTGGATTCGTAACCTTTTACTTGAGCTTCATGTCCCACTATCTAAAGCTACTTTGGTATATTGTGATAATATAAGTGCTATTTACTTGTCCGACAATCCAGTTCAACACCAACGTACGAAGCATATAGAGTTGGATATCCTGTTCGTCCGAGAAAAGGTGACAAAGGGAGAAGTTCGGGTTCTCCATGTACCGTCCCGTTATCAGTTAGCTGATATATTCACTAAAGGGCTTCCGCGCGTACTTTTTGAAGATTTTCGGGACAGTCTCAGCATCCGTCCTCCTCCCGCTTCGACTGTGGGGGGCTGATAGAACATAGAATCGTAGAGATTTATGTGATCATCTATATTTGTGTAAATATGTGAATTTATGTATATTAGGTAGATTAATATTCTAGTTATGGTAGGAGAATAAGGAAAATCCCTTTCATTGCGGATGAGAGTTGTATATATATTTGTTTGATGATTAATGAAAACGAAGGACAATATTCCTTTACGACGGATCTCGTTTATCACGGCAGTATACGCTGGCTCCACCAGTACGCTATATACCCTCCCTGATAGTATAGTTTGATTCCAAATCAAATTTCTTTTTTATTTAATGATTTTTTGTAGAATTTGAAAGGGTATGTGAAGTAAATTCAATTGATTGAGTGTTAAAAACATGACTTTAAAAAACAAAATATATATTTTTGTGTCTCTTCTTAGTTGGAAAAAAACGCTAATGTAAAGCCATCAATAGGCATGTGTCCGGTACAACTAACATGAGAAACTTCATTAAAAATAGCAAGATACAATGAAATTTGATTTTTAATAAAATTAAAAGACTAAAAAGTGAAATTGAGCTAAATAAGTCAAATTTACCTAAATCTTATTGTTTTTAAATGTTAGGCAATTTCCAATCGAACTTAAAAAATAAAAAAATAAGTTTAGTTTTAAGTTTACAGTAATTTGGCTACAACCGAGATTTCAATACTCAACTTAAAAGAATATTCTCAAATTATTCTTTTTATAAAAAAATTTATACTATTTTTATAAATAACTAATATCTTTACAAATTTATAATTTAATCCCGTAACTTTTGATATTAAATTTAAAAAATCTAATTAATATTATTTTCAATTTAAAATTTTAAAAAATAATAAATATAAAAGATACAAAATAAAATATGACAAAATTGGCAAACATAAAATATTTAATATTTAATTATAAATATTTATTTTTATTTTTAAAATAAAATTTTATTTTAATTATTAATGATATGATTATTAAAAAAATTATATTGCAAACTATATTAAATAAAAAATTAAAATAAAAGGTTAATAGTTTTTTTTAATTAATTTGTAAAATAAAAAGATCATTTTATAAATAATAAATAAATTTTGATTTGAGTTTAAGTAAACGTAAATATAAGTATTTTTTATATGGTCCCACCACAAAACTTATAATAAGTTTATGTTTTGGTATCAAATTTCTTTTACTCCAAAATAGATTTTTCAAATAAGATGTTGACAATTTTGTAACAAAATGTTAAAAAAATATGAAAGAATTTTAAAATAAAATTTTATTTAGAAAAAAAATAAGGATATCATTAAGAGCTTGTTTTTTGATAAAATAAAATATTTTTCAAAAATATTACCAAAAGTGAAACATCTTACAACCTCTCTAAGAGACCTTACGGACTTTAAGCAGTAACGTAGGTACAACCAATATTCGAAATTTTGTTAAAAAATTGTGGATAAAAAGAAATTTGATTTTTTATAAAATTAAAAGACTAATGTGAAATCTTGAGCTAAATAAGTTAAACTTACCTAAATCGAAGACGGTTCCAGCTCCAGTATCCTGATTAAACGAGAAAGCCGTCTGAGGGATGTTCAAAACCTTCTTTCCAACCATGATTCCGGTGAGATTGGCGTAGTAGTAAAAGTTCAATCTCGCGTTCACGAGCAACGGCGTGGTTTCGACTACTTTCTTCGGCTGGTTATCGGCTCCCAGCCTCAACGACCCGCTGAACTTAGCCGACTTGTAGCTCGGGAGGCAGTACGAGAACGTGGACTTGTACACCTCAGACGTTTGGGCCAACAGAGACAACGATTGTCGGCCCAAGCCCAACACCCCCTGGGCCGGAAACGACGAGCCCGTCACCTTCTTGACACACCCGAATGTGTACCTGGCGGCCGACAGGGTGATGTTGTCCTGCACGAGGTCGGCCGAGAAATCCGACGTGGCGAAGGCGCAGGGGGCGTTGCGTGGGCCCGCGCCGCAGCTCGGGCTCGGGCTGGGCACCTTGAGGCACTGGGGGGCGCTGCATTTGAGGGCCCGGAAGGTTTTCGACTTCGACGGGTCGTAAGCGGGGGCGGCCGAGCTGCAGCCGGAGCAGCCGGCGCAGGGGACGAGGGCGGCGGCGTGGCTGGTGTCGAGGGCCATGAGGAGGGTTTGAGGAGGAGTGCCGATGTTGACTTTGACTATGTAAGTGGGGTTGTGGGTGGTTGACTTGCCGGAGGCTATGGGGACGTCGGTGGACAAGTAGGTCGAACGAGCCTCGTCGTTGGATTGGATTTGGAGGATGGAGTCGGACCACGAGAGGAAGAAGAAGAAGAAGAAGTAGAAGAGATTAAGAGTGGCCATAAGGGAAGGGGTATGCATGGATGATATGATATTAGCAAGCGGTATTTATAGTAATTAAGAATTATCCCCATTATCTAAAAATGTAGCAACTTTATTGAAAAAAATCAATAATTTGTACATTTACTTTCCAAAAATAGCATAATATAATAAGTACATTCTTTTGGATTTAATATTGCTGAAACTGATTTAAATTGAATTCAACCCATCTGACTAAATCATTTTTGTATAATATTACAATCATTTACCAAAATTATTTTCAATTAAACCTTTTTTTTTTCTTCAAGAGTTTAAGAAAAACTGAATAGAAATGTGACCAAATTTGGATTGAAATTAAATTTAAAAAGTGCAGGTATTGAGCGAGGTCCTCAAGCACGGACGGACTTTAGGGTGTGGTGTCGTGTACTTACTTTTTGTGTGGGGCGGCTGTTCAGTTATGATGTTTGATATCACGAGTCACGACACTCACTGTATTCCATTTCTTGTATCATTGCTTGCACGAATTTAATGGCGTGCGTTCGTGATCGAGATAAGTCACCTTTTATTTATTTATATATTTATTATTGTTATATATATATAAAAAAAAAAAATTACCCAAGCTCCATCGTTAAGATTCATGTAACATGGACCGTACCCTTCCTCGAATTACCGAACTCTGTAAAAAGTCCGAGTCAACTTGCTTTGTTTGACGTGAGCTCTTGGACTCTCTCTCTATATATATAAACTCTTTTAAAAGAAAAAAAGGCATATATGAACAGTGAAGTAACTGATCACGTTTTTTTTAATGGCATGGCAGCACGGGTTGCTGTTCAAGGCGTGCGAATTATTACCACATTCAGCCGTGGTCCAAAACACGTACATCCGATCGAGTTTTGGCTTGGTGCTTGGACTATATAATATTCTTGTTTAATTAATATTATTACAGACAGTTGAAAAAAAAATAAAAAATTGTCGGATGCAATAATTATAATACACTCCCAACTAAAAATGATAAGTACTAATTAATCTCACACAAAATGTCATTAAAATAACATACTGTAAAAAAGTAGATACGTAGCAATATTATTACAACATTCATAATGAAGTCCAAGAACAAAAGGAAAAGTCAACCAAACATCTGAAAAGCAAATAAATAAATACTAGTAGTAGTAATTATTATTGTCCATAATTAATTAAGCTATATATATATATAGGTCTAGATGCAATTCTCAGGCGCGACGCCGAGCTTGGAGTTGGGAATGTCGAAGAGGACGCGGTGTTTCTGCTGCTGGTAGGTTCCGATGACGTTAATTAGGGCGCCGCCGGATGAGGCGGACATGGCTAGGCAGGTAATGTGTTTATATTTGCTTTTGATAAGGAAGCTCTCCTTGTAGAGGTCCAAGTTCATGCCCGGAAACATCAGAGTTACGCTCGTCACATTCACCGGGACGTTGTAGCATGTGTCGAACCCACCGAGGTGACTCCGAATTGCGCTATGCTGCTTCTTCATCTTTTTCCGGATCGCTGCTTTCAATGCATTGTACGCTGACTGCACGAGCACGCTGTATACCGTTCCTGGTGAACGTACGTAAAAGCTCGAACTGTCAGATAAATTGAACGTACGCGCACGTACAACTTGATAATATTCTCCAATAAATAATTTACCTGTATCGATGACAGTTCCGTTTCCGATTTCTTGATCACGACCACGACCACGAGAGATGGATAAATATTTGCCGTCGACCTTGATGCCGATGAGTTTGACAAAGTAAGAGCTGAAACTCGGATTCACGATCAACGGCGTGGTTTGCATCTTGTTCTTGTACAGCTGGTATTCGTCTCCGAGCTTTAACGTTGCGTTGTGTCGTCGGCGTGAACTGGAGGACGACTGGGCCGAAAGGCAGTAGGAGAATTTGGAGTTGAAGGTGGCATCGGTTTGGGACAAGAGAGAGAGTGATTGTGGGCCCAAGCCCAACATCCCTTGGGCCGGATAGGTCGTCCCGTAGACGCTCTCCATGCAGCCGAAGGTGTATCCAGGGAAGTTGTACTTGCCCAAGGCGATAGTGTCCTGAACAAGATTGGCCGTGATAGTGGACATGCTGTATTTAATGCTGAAGGAACAAGGGGCGTTTTTACCACGGCATGACGACTTCGTCGACACCTTACTGCATAGCGTCCGGTTGACGCATTTGATGGTATTGGACGGATTTACTTTGCCGGCAGTATCTACGCAGTCTGCACAGTCGACGCACGGGACGAATGTCACGCTATGGCTGGTGTCGATGGCCATGTTCATTCTGATCATGGGATTGCCGATCATGACCTCCACTGTGTAGGCGGGGGTATTTGCGTCTTTTTGGTAGGGGCCGATCGGGACGGTGGTGCCGCCAACGCTGTTGGACAAGGACCTCACGCGAGTCGTGTCGCTGTTTTGAGTTTGGAGGATGGTTTCGATCCACGACGATTGCGATTGCGTCGTCTTCTTGTTGGATTGGACGACATTGGTATTGGAAAGCTGCAGGCTGTTCAGAAGGAGTTGGGTTGATGACTTGTCGGCTTGCGCAAATGCCAAGAACAAGAAACTACTGAACAAGAAGAAGAAGATGACATGAGTAGCCATTGTTGTTGTTATGAGATGATGATATTGATATGATCTAATTAATTTGTTTGGTTGGGTTGGGATGATATTTATATATAAATAAATTATTATTTAAAAAATCAATTGGTCAACAGTTGACTTTGACAATAGTCTCCGACACCCTTCCACGCCAAGGTTTCTCAATTCGGACAGTTGACCTTTTTTTTTCACCACCACGCCGCAACACCCCGTGCTGCTATACTCCGATGTAAATATTCTAAGGGAAAAAAAATGTTACCGTTGGACATATGGCAAATCATTGCTGTTTGTGACACCACGTTATAGGTACCTACGTACGTTGACTACTAAAAAATTGTAAACGTTTTAAATAACTTTTTTTTTTTTTTTTTAATTCCAATTTATGTTGATCGAATTTGTATGATCCACAATAGCCTAGATGGATCGGTGGTCGCGGTACGTAATTTGTGCTCGATCGATTGTGATGAAGACAATATTTGATCGGAAGTCGCGGTAGGTAGGAGTTTAAACAAAATAAATTAACAAATAAGGTCATGTTTCATGAAGTTTATCATTTGGTCTAGTCCATGTATTTTTTTAAATGTATATTGTGATCATTTGTGCTCGTGTTCGTGCTGCATTATATGTATCATACGGAGACTGAAAAATTGTGTTTCTAAAATAATTATGTACGCACCGAAAGTTGTCGTGCATGCTTTAGATTAATTTTCAAACATCACGATCAATTAAATGTTACCATATAAAATTATTATAACTATTACATAAATAATTTTTCCATAAAAAATAGCACACTATATATATATCCCCTAAAACAATGGACAGAGAGAAAGTAACATAAAATTTAAGAAAAAATATTTTTTTTATATGTTTAATAATATAAAGTATGATTATTATAAGTATTATAAGTATTGTCTACTTGTTATGAATATTATTAATTAGTGAATGACTAGTTTATGTGATGAACAAGACAGAAACCCTACTTTGTATTCTATATAGAGGGGTCTCCCCATATGTGAATAACAATTCATAAGAATTATATTCTCCCCTCATATTGTCTCTCTTTATACACTATTATTCTCTCTCAATTCTCTCTTGAGTTTATAACACGTTATCAGCACGAAAGCTCAACCTCGTTCTTCATCGAAGTTCTACTCATCCAAGATCCGAACTATAAGGCAAGAATTTAGAATTTATATGTTTATTTATATTTATTAATAATTATAAATATATCTTGATACGAACCTCGTCGGGGATAGAAAGATAGAAAAAAACGAAAAACGGAAATTAAGAAAAGATACCGGCGGAAGTCCCAAAACCTCTGGATCGACTCACGGAATGATTTAGATTCGAAGAACTAAACCCCAACGCGTAGTTGTCGCAGCAACTCGGGGATGAAGAAGACACACGAACGAAGGGTGATTGCTTCGTTGATTCGTCGGTTGAATTCTTTGGATAATCGGGTAGAATTCGAACCCAAGAGAGATTTAATAAAACTCACAAAATAACAATCTTATTAATTCAATTCATGGTTGGTTGTTCATAATGAAATAGAAAAGCCTTTAAATAGGCAAACGAAACCCTAAAAGCTGAAAATAAGGAAATAACTTAACAAAAACGCTAAAACATTAAAAATCCGCCGACGCTGCTGATTTTGTGAAGATGTCGGCCGACATATATAGGTGTCGGCCGACACCAAGGCAAAATCTTGTCCGCGGGTTCTTTCCTTCGATCGCAGGCTCGGAAAACTGCCAAGGGTCGATTTTCTTGAAGGTGTCGGCCGACACCAAGTCAAAAGTCCGACCAAACTCTTCGTCTTCGTCTCGACGTACGCCCGACTCTCGTTCCGACGTCTTCTTCGCCATTCTAGCCTGAATTCGAGCTCCAACGTCGATTGCCGAACCCTGGGTTGCATCATTCCCCTCCTCTTCAAGAGGATTTGTCCTCAAATCCACGTCGATGCCAGGGTCGAACACCACTCTCTCGAACAAGCTCGGAACGACATAATTCTGCAGCGCACACCCTCGATGTAGTGGGACACCAGGAGATTTATCGTCAAGGAAGACGTCATGAATTTCCTGCAAAGAATAAGGAGTAGAAGTGTGTAGAGAGAATAAAACGTTAGTGGTAATCATCTCCTTCTTGCTCAACATCACCAACGTCGGTTGCCCCTCTTTCTCTGCTGGTTTCACCATGGGTAACTCCAATGGCGGAAGGTCCTCGGATTTCATCAATTCCTCCTTGCTGTCGGACTCCACCGCCTCCTCCGCGACGTCGGAATCCACCGAAACCTCCTCCTCGGACTCTACCGAAGCCTCCTCCTCGGACTCCATCGAAGTCGAATCTTCCTCGGTTGACACCGAAATCGACTCTTCTTCAGAACCCACCAAAGCCAACGGTCATGGTATCTCGCCTTTTTCATCGGCCTCTACTTTCCCAGACTTCTGTGACGCTTGTACCCATTCTCCTACCAGACGCCTAATATCGCTCCTACACTCGTCCCAACGCTCAGCTCTGGCCCTCCTCTCATCACGACGCTCCCGACTAAGATCACGGGCTCTATGATGGCCATTCTGAGCTTCTCGGTATCCGCTGCCACCTCTTCGATTCCATGCTTCATCACGATGAGCTCTCTCCTCTAATGCAGTAAGTCGCTCATTCACCACCTTCATCTTCGATGTGATCATCCTTTCTAACCGTGCAGTCGCCTTCTCCACGATGAGCTTAGCTTGGGTATAATCCATCTCAGTCATCCTGCAAAAGTGTTAGAAACAAAATAGAGGTCCTCACCACTCTCGTGTATCACTCAATATGGTAAGTCACTCAATACTCGGTTCTCTCACTTTCTCCCTCTCTCAAGAATCGAACTTTCCCAACTCACCGGCCGAATTCAATTCCAACAAGATCCAAGAAAAGAAGAATAACTCTAAATTGTTGAACGAACGATTTAGAGTAAGTAACATAAAATTTAAGAAAAAATATTTTTTTTATATGTTTAATAATATAAAGTATGATTATTATAAGTATTATAAGTATTGTCTACTTGTTATGAATATTATTAATTAGTGAATGACTAGTTTATGTGATGAACAAGACAGAAACCCTACTTTGTATCCTATATAGAGGGTCTCCCCATATGAATGAATGAATAACAATTCATAAGAATTATATTCTCCCCTCATATTGTCTCTCTTTATACACTATTATTCTCTCTCAATTCTCTCTTGAGTTTATAACACGTTATCAGCACGAAAGCTCAACCTCGTTCTTCATCGAAGTTCTACTCATCCAAGATCCGAACTATAAGGCAAGAATTTAGAATTTATATGTTTATTTATATTTATTAATAATTATAAATATATCTACTTCTCCTCCCTTCTTCTTAATATCATATGTTCTCGAAGAACAATATGATAATCTGATATTCTTGAAGTAATATCAAATTAATAATTATAATTTGATATTCCCGAAGTAATATCAAATTAATTATTGCTAAGTTCCTGAAGAACATTATAATATGATATTCATTATAATATGATATTCTTGAAGTAATATCAAATTAATTATGCCAAGTAAATCAATTAAAATTTTAATGTTTCTGAAGAACATTGTGATAGGATATTCCCGAAAAAAATATCAAAATTAAATGTTTCTAAAGAACACCGTGATATGATATTCCTGCCGAAATATCAATATCAAATTGAAAATTGATCGTGAAAGATCCATTAGCTTTGTGGAAAAATTTAAAAGAAAGATACGATCACCCGAAGTTGGTCGTGCTACAAAAATGTGGTATCATTGAGTACTCCACATTCGATTACAAGATTTTAAATCTGTCGAGGCATATAATAAAAATATCATGAAAGTAACTTCTCACAAGTTTGAGTCGCATTATAATTTGATATTCCTGAAGTAATATCAAATCAATTATTCTTAATATATAAATTAAATGAATGTTCCCGAAGAACATATACTCCGATTTAAATATTATATTGATCATTCTGGAAGAACATCATGATTTGATATTATTCGATAAATATCAAATTAAATTGCTCCCGTAGTAGCAATAAGTTTGAAAATATCAAATTAAATTGCTCATGTAGTAGCAATAAGTTTGGAAATATCAAATTAAATTATCCACATAGTAGCAATAAATTTTAAGTGTTCATGAAGAACATTATGATATTTCCGCAGAAATATCAAATCAATGGCCTGTGATGTAACAATTATATATATATTAATTGCTCCCAAAGAAGCAAAATTCAAACATTAAATATTTTTGAATAAAGTTACATCGATTGTTCTCGTTGAAACATTGATTACATATGAATTATTCCGGAAGGATATCTTTTGAAAATCGAGAACAAATGTGTCTTATTATGTGAGTAATCATGGAATATCGAAAAATTCGATTTATGAGAAAATTATATACTGAGATTTATTTTGATCCCCAAAAGGTTGAGTAAAAACCCAATATTTTGATCCCCGAAGGATCATTGATAAAACCTAATAATTTGATCCCGAATAATCATTGCTAAAGATATCGTATCCCCGAAGGATCATTGATAAAAATACTGTATCCCCGAAGGATTATTCATAAAGATATTGTTATGCAAATGATGATATATTAAGAGTGTGCTCTGGAAGAGCTTTACTAATTATCCCCACGAGTACAAATGTACTTAAACATGAAAATGATGCATATCATGATGCGTGTAAATTGTTATTTCCCATTTGCGAATTAATTTTACATATTCAACTTATATTGATATCACCACTAGAGTGTATTTTTATAAACGGGCATAATAGAAAAAAGGTATATTAAATATCTCGAGCCCACGATCTAGAAGATAACGATCCAGAAGATCACGATCCAGAAGATCGATTTATAGCAATTATGCTGATTTGCATATTAAAGAAAGATCATTTCCCGGCATTAGGGGAGATAAGAATATAAAAGATATAAATGCCGAGAAGTTTCATTGAATGAAAACGATCTTTAATTCTAGATCCACGCACCAATCAATTGAACCCGAAGTTCATGAAAATAAGTGACTTGCAATATTCAGCAAGTAATCTGTCAAATTAATGAAGGTGTGAGAAAATCACATATATACGCGATAAAATGAACTATGTGAGTTCAAATACCAAAGAGATCAACTCAAATGTTGATTCTAATATACGCCTGAAGCGTAGTAGATCGATCTTATGATATAAAATAAATCCGCGGAAAAACACAAAAATTAAGTCACCCTCAAAATCTCCTGAAGAGAGTTAGATGGAAATCCCATTGAAAAAGCATGTGCACATGATAATAGAAAATCGTGGGATTGCGGAACAACCAAATTAAAAAATTTGGGAAATGATGAAATATTTGGTTGATTGAATTGTCATCGACATGAAAAAATAAAAAGTCGTCAACGACATATTTGCCTCAAGAGTTGCTTTAAAAAAACTGGATCCAAAACTTAAATCAATAATAAGGTGCCGGCAGCACTAAGAAACGAGCAATTGAGGATGAGCATGACTCGCTGAATAAAATAGATATTTGACTCTATAGTACACACCTCAAAATATTATCCCGGAAGGATATATGTGGGTGTTCGTAAGAAAAACGAATAAATGATGTGGTGAGATATAAAAGCGAAATTAGTTGCTCAAGAGTTTTTCGCAGAAACTCGATATTTTAAAAGATGACATTAAGTTCCGCTTCCTAATATTTCTGGCAGCAACAACTATAAATATAGATATGCATGAATGTATGATTTGAATGTCATTAGAAAAGTACATACATGAAAATTCTGGATTGAATTTTAATATTCCTGAAGTGAAAGGAAAAAAAAATCAGAACATGTACAATATCATATTGTATATGGACAAAAATGATATTGAAGACAAGGTCCCGAAGACCAGTGATTGGTCCCGAAGACCAGTGATTGCACTATTTTTTCCTCTACTAAGTTTTTCCCACGGGGTTTTCTTAGTTAAAGGTTTTTAACGAGACAATCACCACAATATAAATGTGAATGTCATGTACTCTTTTCCTCGAGTATTTTTTCCTACAGAGTTTTATAACGAGGCATGTACATCACTCGATAATAATTAATGAGGACATCAGAATGTTCCATATGAGTTTATTTTTAAGATAAACTGAGATATTGAACCTGAAGTTCAAATGATTGTGAATTGAAGTTTACATTATTATTCATTATTCAAAAAATGTATATTGAACACTAGACGCATATAAAATACTCCAGAAGAGTTACCGGTCGGTTATAGCAATTGCGAATGCTCTAGTCAATTTAGATGTCTGGTAAAGGCATGTTCCAGAAGGACGAAAAATATACAATAATACAAATGAATGTGAAACTCGACAATTCAAAGGTTGTGTCCTGAAGACAAAAATGTATATTTGAATAACTAAGTTTTTCCTATATGGTTTTATTAGTTACAAGTTTTAATGAGAAAGATTGATCACCAATAATTATTTTCAAGAAGTCAAAGATCTTCGGTGATTACAATCAGGGGGAGCAATATGCACTCTTTTTCCTTCGCTAAGGTTTTGTCCCACTGGATTTTCCTAGCAAGGTTTTAACGAGGTAGCAATCCTGTAAATAGTCATTCAAATGGGAGTGTTATGAATATTATTAATTAGTGAATGACTAGTTTACCCTTTCTTGGTGAACATGACAGAAACCCTACTTTGTATCTTATATAAAGGGGTCTCCCCATATAGATGAGATAACAATTCATAAGAATTATATTCTCCTCTCATATTGTCTCTCTTTATACACTATTATTCTCTCTTAATTCTCTTGAGTTTATAACACTACTTATTATTTACAAATGTGCAAATTTTTAAAAAACAACCAACAAACAATATTCATCGTTGTGGGATAGAGGGAATTAATATTTAATAACTGTTAAACTATATAAATTTATCAAACAATTCATCTAGTCATAATATATAAAATTTCATAATATAATATGAGAAGGAAATAGTAAAATGTAAGTATCTTTAATATACTCTTTTATCTTACCTAATTATGTACATTTTTATTTTTATTTTGATTTTTCAACTTTATCTTCATACTTTTAAAAAAATTAAAAATACAATTTAAATTATAATTTTTAAAACACTTTATTAACTTATTTGTTAAATTTTACATACAACAATTATTTTACTTTTTAATTTAAAAATATATAATTACTCTCATTTTTTAGTTAAAAAAAATATTTCCTCAAATAAATTAAAAGGAAGTATGAAAATTTTTAATAGACAATTCACTTACTTATTAAACTTCACTTACAACAACTACCTTACTTTTTAATTTAAAGAGTAATATTTTGCTTAATTTATAATTATCAATCAATTTAAAAATACAGTAAAATCTCTATAAGTTATTAGCTTCGAGATCGTGACTTTTTTTTTAATTTAGAAAGATTATTAATTTATTGAGTATTTTTTATTTATTACCAAGTTGATCGAGACCGTAAGATTTTATTAATTTAAAGAAATTATTAATGTATCGAGTATTAATTTATAAAATTTTTACTTTAGTCGAGATTGAGGTAGTGTCATATTATGATACAGTATTAAGATTGGCCCAACACTCCAGCCCGATTCGAGCCCATTACACCACCCTTTTTTTTTTGGGCCAGGTCGAGCTAGGCCTGTTGACTAGCTGAATAGTTTAGTACACAAAAGTGCAACTAGTATCAGATAAATTTCAATGGGATAAATGTATGTTTTATTATTTATTTATTTATTAAAATAAAATACATTTAACATTTGATTAATGAAAATTGTATATTTATTTCTGATGTGAATAAAAATAAATGTTAATAATCGATATTTCAATTTTACACTAGTGTAAAATTTTAAAAGTTGTTAAAGGATAATATATAGTATATTAATTATTTATAAATGTAAATCATAAATAATTTTAAAATTAATTACATTATAAAATAAAGAGTAATTTAGAGAAAAAATAAGAATGAATTTGTGATTTTTAAAAAACTTTCGTAGTTTACATTCTTATTAAAAAAGGTAATTAATTTATTACATAAATATAACTAAATATATTGATCTTTAATGTAATCACAATTTAGGTAAGCTTTTCAAATTTGAATTGTCTATTTTAACCTTTATATTATATCAATCTTATTTTCTTTTCATTAATTACATTATTCAATCACGGATTGCTTTTTTCAGTAAATAATTTGTGATTGATATTGTTTTTTTTTTTCAAAATTCATACAGTAACTAGCGTCTCCGGCATCTAATTGTTCGTACGATTTTGAGCCCGCATGAGCTTTTATCTCATCTGAGATGGTCAGGTCCAGAGGTGTCCCTACAGAGTACACCCTTACGAACGTTCTCGCCTCTTGCACGGCGGTCGAGGATTTGGATATCGAAAAAAAGGTTCACTGTTTCGCGGTAAAATTGGGTCTCTCCGGTTAAGTATCCGTAGCGAATTCCGTGTTGAATATGTACGCGAAGCTCAGCGATTTCGAGACTGCGTTGACCGTCTTTGTAAAGATTAGGTTGAAGAATGTCTCTACTATAAACATGGTCATATCGCTACATATGAAGGCGGGCCGGGCTGCAGGCGCTGGCAGAGTTCCAATTAATGAAAGAACGGGATGTCATTTCTTGGAATTAGATGACTGCGGGTTACAACCAGTGCAGACTTGATGACGAGGCCCTGAAAATGTTTTCGGATAGATACACTCTTGCTAGCGTGTTATCCATGCGCGAATCTCGACAAATTAGATATTAGCAAGAAAATCCATGCATATATAATTAGGATCGACACTTCAGGGGCGTTGGGAACCTGATTTCCATGTACTCAAAATACGGTGGTATTGAGATAGCGCGGAAGATTTTGGAGAAAGGATAAGCTACGCTCGATGTTATTGCATTTACATCTTTATTAGACGGATATGTGAAAGTCGGAAATTTAAATCCAGCGAAGTAGATTTTCAACACATTGGAAGTCCATGATGTGGTCGTGTGGACAGCTATGATCGTTGGGTACACACGGAATGGATACAATAATGACGCGATGGAACTCTTCAGATCCATGGTCGGAAACGGGCTTGTTTCCTAACAGCTATACTCTCGCGGCCATGTTAAGCGTCACTTTCAATTTAGCTTCTCCGAATCACGGAAAGCAAATCCATACGAATGCACTAAAGTTAGGGCAAGCATCGTCTGTTTCGGTGAGTAATGCACTGATTAACATGTACGCAAGGGCCGATAATATCCTAAATCGGCTGTCGAGAGATGTCTGGGTGCGAGAAAAAAAAATCCTAAATCGTTGCTCCATCGTCTATAAAATTCGATGTCCCCATAGTGGAGATGACTCGTCACCTCGACACAAGGTCGCTGACCTCGTCGAGCCAAATTGCCTGACCCTCCACCGAGCCCCAGTTTTCCAGTTGGGGGATTGTTTGAATATTTCCACGTTCTGGTTAGTTACACCGTTTCGACATCGCCTCTTCTTCTTTAGTTTCGAATTTGTTGAAGTTATTTGTTTAGATAAGTTAGTTACTTACTTGCTACAGCTCTTTTCATACATATGCAGGTGATTCAAAGAATTTTGTCATACTACTTGTAATGTCAAACCGGCAAGGCGGCAATGTTGGTCGAGTCATTATATATTTCAGTTTTGGTATTTTTGTTTTTTTCTAGCTCGACATCATATGTTTGTGTATGAGCTACTGTTTCGAATCCAAAATTTTATATTCACCATAATATTCACGGTAGTTTAAATTATTCTTTTCTCTTATTGAGTATTGGTGTTTGATGTAATCTCCTACCAGACTAAGACATTGTCATGTTCGTCTTCTTATGAATACCTTTGAACAAACACAATCATTGAAAAATTAATATTAAAATATTTCATGAGACAAAGTTATATCAGTAGTAAAGTCTAGTAGGAAATTAATCTGATCCTGATCTTGAACCAAAAAGCAATTACCATAGACATAAGCTCAACTCATGTATATTGTTTGGTTATAGACAGAAAAAGTAATGTGCAACTCAGAAATGCATGAAACTATCATGATGGAGAACCTGATTATGGACATGCAGCTGCGAAAAGGTTGTCATACTAAATGTAATGTCAAACCAACAGTGTTGGTTTATTCAACAAATGTCATGGACTACATATGTAAGGGACCATATGTTTAAGCATAAGCTAGTCTACATATGTAAGGGACCATATGTTTAAGCATAAGCTAGTCTAAATTCGAATGTTTAGAGCGTAAAGTGGCCTTTCCCTCTTTAGGTCAGCGGAATCATGATTAAGTGCGCGCTCCTCACATAATCGTACAGCGGCTCAAATATTAAATCATGCATCGCCACTGTGTACAAATTCTCGGCAGCTCCCTGTTTACGGTTAAAAGTAATTAGATGTTTGATAGAATGAGTAACACATACTGATAAACCAATTTATAAATTTTGAACTACCATCTACACTGCACAAGCATATATAGTGTATGTAATAAATTCTGTCATAAAAATTAAACCATTACTAATCATCGCCCAATGCATCACTGTGATCATGAATTAACTATTTGAACTTTTAATTTAAGCTATTTAACAACTTGTTCGTAAACTGATAAACCACTTTATTCCTTTTGAACTACCATCTACACTGCACACGCAACAGTAGTGTATGTAATAGATTATGTCATTAACCTTTTTAAAAGCTTCTGTGAAGAAGTAGATACAGTGTATCACTTTATGCCTTTTGAACTACCATGTACACTGCACACGCAACAGTAGTGTATGTAATAGATTATGTCATTAACTGTTTGCACAAAAAGTTATTTATATATTTACCGAAAAATCTACGAAAGTAGATTCCCCGGGTCGATCTCTCGAGGAGTAATACTATCGGCACATGTCTCTCATTGCATAATTGTGTTTAGTTCGAGTTTTAAAAAGAGATAAAAATAAAAACAAATAATTAACAACTAAATGAGGGGTTTTCAAAGTGAGGGATCAATTAAGCTAAAATCAAAGTAGCAAGCAATTAAAATGAATAACAAACGAGACAATATATCAAATGTGAGAGAGGTTAGGGAATTAGGTTCTTTTTCTTTCGGGGGATGGGTTGACACACAACAAAACCTTTGATTTTCACAAAACGAGGTCGTTTAGGTACGATCGCGTCGTCCACTAGTGATGCACCTCGAAGAGATCCTCAACACGAGACAACATTGAACCGTACCTAAACATTGCTCGACACAAGCACGTGATCCACTAGTGATGTGCCCCGAAGAGGATATTCAACACGAGACCCCACAACTTGCACCTAACAATTCCTCAATTTATAAACGAGGTCGTTTAGGTACGATCGCGTCGTCCACTAGTGATGCACCTCGATGAGGTCCTCAACACGAGACGACATTGAACCGTACCTAAACGTCGTTCGACTCGAGTGCGTGGTCCACTAGTGATGTTCCTCGGAGAGGATGTTCAACACGAGACCCCACAACTTAAATCAAACGACTCCTCGATTCATTTAAAATCCTCAAATCAATGTCAACCCAATTCCTAAGCAAAGTTTTCTAATACCCTAACTAAAAGACTAGCTACTCATAATCAAGCAATCAATCAAGTACATAGCATATAGATAACTCATAATCGAAAAGAGCTCACAAAGGGTGTCGAGAAATCGAGAGGTGGGCGAGAATGAGCCGTGCTTCCAATCGAGCCGAACTTCTACGTGTCACCCGAAGAAATTGCTCCGATAGAAACGACGGGCTCGGCGAGGGGAACAACGTTTGTGAATGGAGTTTTGTGAGATGATAAATCAATTAAGAGTAATCTAAATATTAAAACTTTAGATTTAAGAACATGAAAAATATTAAAGAGAAAAAAAAGTTGGTGGAAGAGATGAATGTTGATGAAGATGGAATGGATAAGATGCTTCTAGTGCCCACAAAATCCTTATATAGTGCTCTTTATCTTGGCCGTGAATAGACAAAAATGCCCCTCCAAAAGAGCTCCAAAAGGCTGGTCAAACTTGGGTCAACGCCATGTGGCGCAAATGCGCCACGCTCCCAGCCGCTTGACGCAAATGCGCCACGCTCTCAGCAGCTTGGCGCAAATGCGCCAGGATGGCGCAAATGCGCCAGTCTTCTAGTTTTTGCTGCTTCCGTCTGTGTACTATATCTTTGTCTTCCATAGTTATTTCGTGAAACCCACCGTCCATATTGTAGCTCTAGAAGTCTTCTACATGCCTGGACAATTTGGAGACGATCCAACGGCTGAATAAGCGGGGATGACGATTCTCCTAAGACTGCGCAAAGCTGGGCGCCGGTATGGCATCATTCGTGCATTTCTTCCCGTTTTCGCTCGATTTACGTTCAAGTCCTACCAAACCAAAACCATAACGATATAAACACATAATCACATGAATAGGATGAATATGAGCACAAAAACATCACAAAAAGGTCACACAAAACAATAGAAAAGTCGCACAAAAACGTGCGAAACAACTCCCCCACACTTAAACTTTGCTCGTCCTCGAGCAAACAAAAGAACACACAAACAACGAAAACAAGAAAAATTCTCCTCAAAAGAAATAGAAGTTCATTCCGGTCATCAATCAATCAAGAAATATGAGCCACCGAGAAAAGTTCAAACATCACAAAGATCATATCGAGCGAGTTCAAAAAGCAATCGTTCAATCTCAACAAACCGAAGTTTCCTCACAAATGGTACACTCGTTCTTTTACCTCTCGAAATAAGGTGCACTCCAAATAGTCATATGCAAGCGAAAGGAATCAAATCAAGGTAAACTTGCATATATAAGAAAGAATAGGACACAAGGAACATAATGAGGAAAAGACCACATGTAATGACTTAAAAATATGTGACGATAACAACCATAAGCATGCACACACGGAAGACTCCACTCAACAAAGTCATCAATCTCAAGAATCGGGGAACTCCTAATCGTTAAAGGGTTGTAATGGGGCTAGGTTAAGGGAGATTCAGGTAATTTATGGATAATTGGACTCATTAGCCATTGTGGCTCCAACCTTATTTCTCCTTCTCCCTTCACCCTTATCTTCACCCTCAACTCTCAAATAACACTCAAGGATCAACTTTATATATAATGAAACACTTAACCTATTTTTCGGGTCATCAAGGAACATAAAAGCTCAAGTACTCACGCTTTATATTTATGAACGATGCTCTCTTTTCACAACAACTATCTCTCTCTTTTCTCATAGATAGAAATAATAAGCATAGAGCAATATTTGGGAGTACAAAGTGGCTATTCGCACACATAGAATGGAAATGGAAATATCAAAATGTGGTGGCTACTAGCAAACAACTCGAGGCACGAAGCACTCATCACACAACACGGAGTTCTTCTCAACATATATTTTTATACACACTCTCCAACATCGAGAATATAGGGTGATGAATAAAAGGGCTAAACGTAGTCTCAAAGGGGCTTCTAGGGTGTCCCTCGACGGGCTCGGGGGTTTCAAAAATCTCCTTGAACGGCTAAGATCCTAAGCGATTAGTTCCCGTCATTTTCAAGATCATGAAAGTTATGCTAATGAGTTTTGAAAACCGAAATGCACATGTTCTAGTTATCTCTTATCGTCTACACACCAAGTCATAGAACAAGGAAGCACGGGTCTCAAGAATCAACGAGAAATCGAAATCGAAAGAATTATCACTCATCAAACGAAGTTAAAAGGCTCAAGTCTCACAATGTCGGCTTTTTGAAAATTCGACTTTGTTAAAACGTCACAATTACACAATCACTCGAACAACATTCAACTTTGTAACACCCGACCATTTCTCAAAAAATTTAGTTATACCGGAAAAAACTTCATGTTTTCGATCATTTCAAACTCATCGAGGTTTCGGAAAATCCCCCCACAATAACAAACATCACACAAAAAGTAAACAATCCAAAGTAAAAATATCCACCAAAATAAAATGGAAACATCCCTACAAACCACATAAACACAAAACAAAATACAAGATGGATTCCACAAAACTCCCCCACACTTAAAATAAAAGCATGTCCTCATACGAAAAATAAAGGGAAAAGAGACGAAAGGATAACGAAACTTCCCTAGAATGGCGAGAACCGGACATGGCAAGTTGAAGACTAATCAACGGGGCGACAATGGGCATCCAACCTCGAACGAAAAACATGAATCCTATCATGGCTTGTGGTCGTGGAATGGTAGACATAGTCGAGAAGAGACAATCATCGCATCGAGGGCTTGGGCATCGAGCATAGGGATCCACATACTCTCTCCTACAAAAAGAAAACAAAAACATAAAAGAAACATTGGGTTGCATCCCAAGAAGCGCTTATTTTACGTCATTAGCTTGACGTTCGTGGGCTCGCCCCCATGAGGCACTCGTTTCACGTCCCGAGCAAACACCATCCACGATCTACCACCTCGAAACTAAAAATATCGAACTCCACCTTCTCAAGAAAACCATCTCGGCCAAGGGCTCTCGGTTCTCAAGAGAGGGTCCATCAAGGGAACACAAGGTGAGGCATCGAATAATAAGCTTAGATAAGAGAGTCTCCCCCACACTTGCATCAAGATGTAGATAGTAGACGTCGACTACCTCGGTCGCTAAAAAGATCGAACTATACTTTCTCAAGAACAACTTTTCATTCATGGGAGGTCGATCTTCTAGATGGGAAGAAGTAAATACTCGACCGGGATGAGAAAATAGATACAATAAGTCGTCCCTACTCCTTTCTTCCCCCGAGACCTCTAAAAATATCGAACTTAATTTTTGGAGAAAGATCACCTCCACCAAAGTCCATGGAACTTTCCGAGAATCGCAACCAAAATTATCTCTTTTATCTTCATTAATTCTCGACACATCCGTCATACCTCGGGAAAATCCAATATCCACACCCAAATCAACCAATCCCGATATTTTTTTACCGAAGCTCCAACCAAATCCCATCTTGTCCACACCGGACTCAAGCGACCTAGGGGCTTGGGAAACACAACTCACAATCGGCTTCTCACAAATAAAGTCAACCGAAGATAAGAGAGGAGGCTCGAACGAATGACCCAATGGGAGAGACATATTCTCAAACTCGTCTTCTTCGGGGCTTGTGTCATTAATGGGAGGACTCTCGACCTCAAGAGTAGCATCTATCATAGACGTCTCGTCTTTTCGGGCAACTAAAGCATTATCTTCCTTGATGCACGTGCCGGGCTCAAATTCCCACTCCTCTTCGGTGGAACGCTCCTCGACAAAGTGTGAAATCACCTCAACAAGCAAGTGATCAATCTCGACCTCGATAACATCCATCAATATGCCTATAGATGGAGGAGGTGGCATAGGAGACCGTTGTGGTGGGCGAAAGAAATGAGCGATAAATGCGTCGAAGAGATTTTTCCACGTGTGCACGAATCTAGAAGGCAATGACATCACCCAATCACGGGCTCCATCTCTCATGCAATATTTGAAACACCATACTCTCAATTCATCCTTCTCAAAGCCGTCCAATGGAAGTGTCTCAACTTCAATGATAAAATTTTTAAGAAACAAAGTAGCGTCCTCATTAGGCAACCCGGAGAATGACGGTAGTCGAGCTAGATGATGCGGCAAGAGCTTGTCGTCTTGGACCCTCGAAAAACGGCTTTTGCAAGAAGGGTTGGAAATGTACCTCGACCGAATGGGATCCTCAATGTCACGTCGTGGAGGCAACACATGGTGAAGTTTTGGCTTTGAGAAATCCTCAATAGTTCGTCGCTTTGGCGCTTGCAACACGGTGTATTGACGACAATAATCATATCCATTCCCAACAAATCTCTCTTCACGGTAGTTTCCACGGTTAAGGTCCCGAGGCGGCTCCCTTTCTCTTCGGTCTTGACAAGGTGGCGGTGACATGGAATCCCTCTCGGTGGATGAGTAATCAAGATCTTGGTCGCGGTATCTATGATGCTTTCGGTGGCGTGGAGGTGAGTAATCTCGGTCATCATAATAAGAAACACCGGCATGCCGAGGTCGGCAATATAAATCATGAGCTCGGCGGCTAGAACAATAACTCGGAGAAAAGTCCCTCTCGTATGGAAAATCGGAATAATCATCGTCATAAGCCCGGTTACCGTTGCGTCTAGCCATGATATCACCTCGGTCGTTGTAGAAGAGATGAAAGTATGATAGGAAGAACGTCTTCAACCTTTCATACACAACAACAAAACAAAAGATTAAACCGAACTAAAACTAATCACAAGAACACAAATCAAAACACGTTGCCTAAATTACTCCCCGGCAACGGCGCCATTTTTGTTTGGAACAAAAAGTTTATTTATATATTTACCGAAAAACCTACGAAAGTAGATTTCCCGGGTCGATCTCTCGAGGAGTAATACTATCGGCACATGTCTCTCATTGCATAATTGTGTTTAGTTCGAGTTTTAAAAAGAGATAAAAATAAAAACAAATAATTAACAACTAAATGGGGGGTTTTCAAAGTGAGGGATCAATTAAGCTAAAATCAAAGTAGCAAGCAATTAAAATGAATAACAAACGAGACAATTTATCAAATGTGAGAGAGGTTAGGGAATTAGGTTCCTTTTCTTTCGGGGGATGGGTTGACACATAACAAAACCTTTGATTTTCACAAAAACGAGGTCGTTTAGGTACGATCGCGTCGTCCACTAGTGATGCACCTCGAAGAGATCCTCAACACGAGACGACATTGAACCGTACCTAAACATTGCTCGACACAAGCACGTGATCCACTAGTGATGTGCCCCGAAGAGGATATTCAACACGAGACCCCACAACTTGCACCTAACAATTCCTCAATTTATAAACGAGGTCGTTTAGGTACGATCGCGTCGTCCACTAGTGATGCACCTCGATGAGGTCCTCAACACGAGACGACATTGAACCGTACCTAAACGTCGTTCGACTCGAGTGCGTGGTCCACTAGTGATGTTCCTCGGAGAGGATGTTCAACACGAGACCCCACAACTTAAATCAAACGACTCCTCGATTCATTTAAAATCCTCAAATCAATGTCAACCCAATCCCTAAGCAAAGTTCTCTAAAACCCTAACTAAAAGACTAGCTACTCATAATCAAGCAATCAATCAAGTACATAGCATATAGATAACTCATAATAGAAAAGAGCTCACAAAGGGTGTCGAGAAATCGAGAGGTGGGCGAGAATGAGCCGTGCTTCCAATCGAGCCGAACTTCTACGTGTCACCCGAAGAAATTGCTCCGATAGAAACGACGGGCTCGGCGAGGGGAACAACGTTTGTGAATGGAGTTTTGTGAGATGATAAATCAATTAAGAGTAATCTAAATATTAAAACTTTAGATTTAAGAACATGAAAAATATTAAAGAGAAAAAAAAGTTGGTGGAAGAGATGAATGTTGATGAAGATGGAATGGATAAGATGCTTCTAGTGCCCACAAAATCCTTATATAGTGCTCTTTATCTTGGCCTTGAATAGACAAAAATGCCCCTCCAAAAGAGCTCCAAAAGGCTGGTCAAACTTGGGTCAACGCCATGTGGCGCAAATGCGCCACGCTCCCAGCCGCTTGACGCAAATGCGCCACGCTCTCAGCAGTTTGGCGCAAATGCGCCAGGATGGCGCAAATGCGCCAGTCTTCTAGTTTTTGCTGCTTCCGTCTGTGTACTATATCTTTGTCTTCGATAGTTATTTCGTGAAACCCACCGTCCATATTGTAGCTCTAGAAGTCTTCTACATGCCTGGAAAATTTGGAGACGATCCAACGGCTGAATAAGCGGGGATGACGATTCTCCTAAGACTGCACAAAGCTGGGCGCCGGTATGGCATCATTCGTGCATTTCTTCCCGTTTTCGCTCGATTTACGTTCAAGCCCTACCAAACCAAAACCATAACGATATAAACACATAATGACATGAATAGGATGAATATGAGCACAAAAACATCACAAAAAGGTCACACAAAACAATAGAAAAGTCGCACAAAAACGTGCGAAACATTAACCTTTTTAATAGCTTTTGTGAACAAGCAGATACAGTGTATGTATTCGATCCTGACAGGAAATTAAACTATTATTAATCATCACCCAAGGCACCCCTATAATCAAGCTTTATCTATTTGCACTGATAGGTGTTATGTATTCGACCAAGTTTTGACGAAGTGTAACTATTAAGCTATTACACTACTTGTTCGTAAACACCTAAACCACTTAATGCATTCAAATCTACCAACTACACTGTATAAGATAATATCAGTGTAGATAATAGATTATGAAATGCAAATAAATATTGTGACTAATATGTGTATGTTCTACAAACAGATTATATATACTGTATCTTATAGTTTGGACAACACATGTAATACTCTCAAACAAATAAATATTCTCTAAACTAGAATGACTAACCATACAATAGCTAGTGATATAGCGTAAAATAAAAGTTGAAAAGAGAACAACTGAAAAGAGAACTACTACAAACCTCAGTAAGTTGAACAATAACATCACTTTGTAGAGGAGTGTATACATTTTGTACATCGGGAACTATAAGCATCAACGGCTGAAATGAAACAAAACATAAACGTTAACAACCAGTGCAACAATCATTTGTACGAGAGATGCCATTATTTTGCTTAAGGTGATAGAGTGATCAACATGCAAGAGATTAAGGGTTTTTGTATAGAATCAGTTTAAGATCAACTCAATCAAGAACTAACAAAGAGTATATAGTGATAAAACCAGTTTCACCAGCATAAGACAGTGTATACACCAACCTGTTGTGAAGCTCGTTTTAGGTTATAGAAGTGGATGGTCGAGTCAAATGTAGCAATTCGCACCATTCTCCGAGGACCCTTCTGCAAGTATGAGATCACCAATCCAAGTTAGTAGTTCCCTTTTTCTGATAGGTCAATAAACAGAAACTCTGATAAATATATATAGCTCTAACAAATCCGTTAATCTGATATAAAATTACATCCATGCTATATCTACTTCACCCTACTTGGAAACTAACCAGTAGATTCGGAGACTGCCCACTTCAAACACCACCAAAAAACACAGAAGGTAACTTATAGTAGCAATTTAAACATATTGGAAAATACAAGTTCTAAAATATAGATTTTACTATTTTCTCTCCCGGGATGCATTTCTCAAATAAAATGTTACTTGCATGAAGAGTCCAAGCAAGACCTTTAAAGAAAAGAATGAATGGGACATTTAAAGAACATGGATTTGAAGTTATATTCTGTAATAGTGTAATATTTATTTTTATCATATGTTTGACTATGCACAATTAAACAAAGTGCGCCCCACGATACATATTGAACTTTATGGTGTGTGGATTTTCATAACTCCTAAGCAAAAAAATATTATGAAAATGTGCAGTGGTATTCTTACCACACAAGTTGCAAATGAAACGTCTTCCTTGGTCAATAAAATTTACAAAAGGATTAATGTAACCTTTGCAGCGAGAACATCGAACAACACCACTTTCCCCAAAATCAACAACCTAGAAAGAATAATAACATCAGTCACTTGTGATATTGCAACTGAAACAATGATATTAACAAAGGTCCTGTGCATGTTTGAAATTTTAAGTCGTTTAGACGGTTTAGTGTGGATTATATCCAAGTCAAACCCGAAGTTGTGTGACTAACAAACTAAATTAACTTATACAAAGATAGAATTGAAAATCATATGCAAACAAAAAAATTTACAGTTCATCTATGATATATTTTCCTTGTTAGAATGCAAGTTATTTGTCTAATGCCAAGCCACAGGAGAAGCTTCACATTTATTCAATCACAATAAGTTCCTCGGACGGATGTGGAAGAGCTAAAGGCTGGACCAACAAAGCCAACTGCATTGCAGATGTCGATAGAAGGTCTACAGTACTTCGAATCTAATACACAAAGAAAAGTGTTATTTGCAGTAACAAAAATTTGATCAACTGTAAAGCTAAGCGACTGTAAACATTAGAATGTAAAAGTGGAAAGATAAATGAGAAAACAAAAGGAATAAGAAAATGTTTTGCTAAAAGTGATAATGATTCATTTGGATACTGAACCTGATTTGTAGTGCACTTCATGAAGCGTGGACTGCAATTGCCAGTGTATTTGACTATATAATCACTTGTAGCAGGCTTGGAAAAGAAAATAAAAAATAAGGGAGATTTGAAAAGAGAACAGTTGAAAAGAGAACTACTACAAACTAACCTGATATAGTACAAGTTGTTTGAGTATTGAAAGACAACCTTATAAGCTAGGTCAAACTAATACGTGTTATATCTACGAACAAATCGCGAGTGTTGTATCTTATAGATTTTAAAACACTTGCTCGTAACCTATCAATCCACTTGATTGATGTTGAACTGCCAAGTACACTAGCTAGTTGTTTGATGTTGAAACTAGCACATAACCAACCCACAATTTGTCGATATTGTACTTTCGGGTCCAAACATAGATGAATTTCATAGAAAGACCAAATGCAATAATTTCAACAGGTACACAGATTCAATCCTCCCATAATTATTACTACTAAATAGGGTCGAATTAAACTAAAAATCGAAGAACTCTAAATCTGGAAGGCAATCTAAACACATAATGATGCACTTCAAGTTATTGCAACAGGAGAAATAACGAAAATCACATATCGAAAACCATACCTTAAAAGCTAGGGTCCCAGATTGCAACCAGTATCCAATAATCGTCCTGAATTGGATGAAAAACTTCGCGGTCCGTCTTTAGCACAGTTATAAAATTGCAAATCGCCTGAACAAAAGAATTAGTTTTGGGGGGTCGTATAATATTTGGAGTTATGACTTGTGATATCTCGTTTGTTTATTTCAAACCTAAAAACTAATAAAATGGGTAGAATCAAACACCAATTCCAAGAACCCTAAATCAGGTATGGAATCTAGTCATCCAATAATTTCAATTGATATGATTTGAGAAAACTTACCTTAACACGAGTACACTTCGAGGTTTGAGAGGAGACACTACTACCGATGACACCGGCGGATGAATAACAAATCGCCGTTTTACTGTATAATGCTTCGAGCTTTTAGTTTTCCAATTGTGATACACGTAGTAGTGTATTGATAGTACATTTGGGTTATATGGGATGTTCATAATTAATATGGTTTTTTTTGTAGTGTAGTGTCTAATATGGTAATCAATTAAGAGATATGACATAACATGTAAATAATGGAATATATTATATAGTTTTCAATAATTAAAAGGGTTATTTGGATAAATCTAGTTTTTTTATAAATAGTGTAAAGATTGTTCTTAATATATAATTGAGAATAAGATATTCACCTTTTTTAAAAAATCCCCTAAAATAAACATTCAGTAGGGATGAAAAGTAAAATTAAAGAAGTAATGTAAATTATTTTATTTTATAATCTTTAACTATTAATTTGAAAATATATTGCATTTATTAATGTGGGATAGAGATGATATATTATCAAATATGCAAATTTTGACATGCACAAATATAAAATTTAAAATTATTTTTTATATTAAAAGTAAATTTTAAGAGGTAAGTAAATAGAGTAATATTAATACAACTATATTTTAAATTGAAAAAGTAAAATAATTTTTATTTATTTTTAAAATTGAATATATTATTGTGAATATTAAAATAGAAAAATGAGTAGTAGAAAATAATCTTTTCAAAACATTTGCCACAACTAATTTTTGAACATATGAATAAATTTTACAAACAAAAAGTTAGGCAAAACTTGACACCTTGAACTTGTGCTTTAACATGTTAGTATTATGTTGAACAACGAGTCAAGTGGACTTTTCTTGCAAGTTCCAAATCCAACCAAACAAATCACATGTTTGTGTTCTTTTTGGCTTATGGGGTCCACGTCTTCTCCATGGATGTCCAAAAAACTATGAGGCCACCACGATATGATCGCCTTTCCCCCAAACACTGTAAAAAAAGATGAAAACATAAAAATACAATATGTTTAAATTTATTTTAAACGTTCTCGAAGGGGCCGAGATGTGTAGTACGCTATATATATATTTTCACTTATTTTAGACGAGGTCGACATGTTAAAGAAAAAAAATACGTTGTTGGCACTTGGCACATAGTTATTCGATCTCATATTGAAATCACGAATTATCAGGTCTAGATTGATCATAATTTTGATTATAGTTCATGCTCGGCCTGAAATTGTTATATAAGACTATGAGTGTCTAGTGATATTGTTTATGTTGAGTTTAGTTTTAAAACAAGAATAAGAGGAATGCATGCATTGTGTTTTAAGCTTAAATACCCATTTGATAATTGTGTAAAGAGTAACTATTCCATTACAAATTACAATAAACTAATTGCGCAACTTTAAACATTATACAATTTGAATTATAGAGAACAACACACTCTATAGGGAGAGAAAGAAAAAAAGGGGGGCTGATTCTTTAATTGTAAACATAGTGGATGAAAAGGGACAAAAAGGTTGGTGAAGTATTGAAGAAGCTAAGTTTGATAAAAAAAAAAAAAGCATTGCTAAAAACAATTTAACATTAATTAATAATCTTTTGTATTTTAATTATATTATATTTTCACCTTTTTATTATAATTTAAAAATATATTTTCATACCTAAAAATTAAAATAATGGCTATAATTTTATATTTTTATATACTTTTAATATAATTATATAGGAACTCTATACAGTAATATCTTATATAGGAATAAACTCTCTATAATTATATATTTTTATAGAATATTACTATATAGAGATGTGCTCTTAGAGCATCTCCAACCCATACCAAAAACCTATTTTGGAGTAGAAAAGATGCTCCAAATACCAAAACACAAACCTATTATTGGTTTTTGTGTGGGATCCACACAAAAAATACGTAAATTTACGTTTACTTAAAACTCAAACCAATAACTATTCTTTATTTATAAAATAATCTTTATATTTTAGAAATTAATAAAAATGACCTATCAAATTAATTTTTATTTTTTTTAGTTTACTATTTAATTTTTTTTTGTAATATAATATTTTTAAAAAATAATATCATTAATAATTAAATAAATTTTAATAAAATATTTTTAATAATTAAATAAAAATACATATCACAATATAAAATTTTAATAAAAATATATTTAATTAATATTTTATTTAATATTTTATTATATTTATTATGTTTGAAATTTTAAAACGTAAAATAATATTTATTAGATTTTAAATGTTAAAAGTTATGGGGTTAAATTGTAAATTTGTAAAAATATTGGTTATTTATAAAAATAGTATAAAAAGTGATGTAAGAAGAATATTTCGAGAATATTCTTTTAAGTTTGAGTATTGGTGTATGGTTGGAGTCAAATTATTGTAAACTCAAAACTAAATTTATTTTTGAGTTTAGGTTTTTGTGTCCGGTTGGAAATGACCTTACAAACATTATTTCACAATTAGTCAATATAGATATTCTCCTATACAGTTCCTTTGGTTTGTTAGAAGATTTAGGACTCGAATCAGAAAACCAAGAAGTAACAATTTGTTCAATCTCCAAAAACTAAAAATTACAGTAAAATTAAATTTTAGGGTTCCCGTCCAATCACAAATTCCCAAATATTTAATCTATTTTTAGTGAAGGAAAAGAAAAAGAAAAAGAAAAAAGGGTGCTGTTCACTCACATTTTATAGTTTTTGTTCACCTCTTTTGCTTTTTTATCTCCAATCAATCAAGCGCAGCAGCAGCTTCTTGTCTTTCCCAATTACCAACACCTTTAAAAAAACAGAGTTTTGTTGTTTTGTTTTGTCTGTATTTTTCTTGTCTTCTCCATTTCTCAACATCAAATCAATCCGAAAGTCTTTTCAAGAATTGACTTGCTAAGTAAGTAAGTATTTCACACACCAGACAAACGCTAGCTGTTTTTGTCTCTCTCATTTTCAATTTCTCGAAGAAGGCCCCCTCCTCTGTTTTCCGCCATTGCCCCCCCAAAAAAAAAAAATGGTTGTTCATTTGCTGTTGGAGCTCGCACTGTCAAAAAAACTGGATCTTGGCTGAAAAGATTCTTCCAAGAAAATGAAAAAATGAATCACGAATCGAGCGTCGGCGGCGTTGACCACTCGATTATTCGGGTGAAGAAGAAACCCCAATCGATTACCCCCAAGAAAAGGTACTCCAACACCGTATTCCCCACAATGTCGGTGGCCCACGTCGACGACGACGACTGCCGGCCCCCCCACCACGTCGAGAACTCCTTCCCGAACGGAGACATCTACACGGGCCAGTGGTCGGACAACCGCCCCCACAGCCACGGCAAGCACCTGTGGTCGGACGGGTGCATGTACGTCGGTGAATGGTCGGACGGGAAAACCCACGGCCGGGGCAAGTTCAGCTGGCCCTCCGGCGCCACCTACGAGGGCCGCTTCGAGAACGGCTACATGGACGGCGACGGCACCTACATCGGCTCCACCGGCGACACCTACAGGGGCGCGTGGGCCCGGAACGCGCGCCACGGCGCCGGAACCCGGAGCTACGCCAACGGGGACCACTACGTCGGAAACTGGCGGCATGGGCTGCCGGACGGGAAGGGGCGGTACACGTGGAGGAACGGCGATCAGTACTCCGGGGAGTGGAGGCAGGGGAGGATGCAGGGCGCCGGAACCCTGACGTGGGCCGCCGGCGGGAGCCAGTTCGACGGGATCTGGGAGGAAGGGTTGCCACGTGGGATCGAGCAGAGTGGGGCCCAGAGCTTGAGGGATTGTAGGGTTAGCAATGGGGAGATGATTCCGGTTTTTCCGTCGCAGAAAAAAACGAGCTGGGGTGGTTCGGGTTCAGAGTCGGATTCGAGCTGCAACGAGTGTTCGGGGTCGGGAAGGGATCGGCCGAGCGGGTATAGACGATGGCCTCGCACGAGAAGGCAAGGCCATACGATATCGAAAGGTCATAAGAACTATGAACTCATGCTCAATTTGCAGCTAGGAATTAGGTAATTTCATTTCAATTTCATTATACAATTCATTTTGATTCTATTAGGCCATCCATTGCCTCTAATTTGTATATACTTATTCAGACACTCTGCAGGAAGTTCGACTCCGACAACGACCCTCGATCTCAAGGGTTCAGCATTCGATCCGAACGATAAAACCTGGACGAGGTTCCCGCCAAAAGGGTCGAAGCACACTCCCCCTCACCAATCATCCGAATTCAAATGGAAGGATTATTGCCCCTTGGTTTTCAGAACACTGAGGAAGCTGTTCAAGGTTGACCCGGCCGATTACATGATATCGATATGCGGAGACGATGCTCTCCGCGAGCTCTCGTCCCCTGGTAAAAGCGGAAGCTTCTTTTACTTGACCGACGACGACAAATACATGATCAAAACCATGAAGAAGTCGGAAGTGAAAGTGCTCAAGAGAATGCTTCCGGCTTACTACAACCATGTCAAGGCTTTCGAAAACACGCTCGTGACAAAGTTTTACGGCCTCCACTGTGTGAGGATGAGCGGACCTTCTCAGAAGAAAGTGCGGTTTGTCGTCATGGGAAACTTGTTCTGTACGGAATATTCCATCCACAGACGCTTCGACTTGAAAGGCTCGTCACACGGCCGATCGACCACCATAAAACCCGAAACCAAAATCGACTCGACAACCACTCTCAAGGACCTCGATTTGAACCTCACGTTCCGTATGCACACGGCTTGGTTCCGAGATTTCTGCAGGCAAGTTGACCGAGACTGTGAGTTTCTCGAGCAAGAGCGAATCATGGACTACAGCCTTCTGGTGGGCATTCACTTCAGAGAAGTATCGCCTTCTGGTGAACCATTAACGACGAAGACTAATATCGGATCAGGAAATGGATACCAAAATCCTCCGCTCTCGATTGGAAGATTAGGTTGCGACATGCGGGCCCGAGCTGAGGTGACTGAGCTGACGGGGGAATACTATGATGTCATCCTGGTGTTTGGTATTATAGACATACTGCAAGACTATGACATCAGCAAGAAGCTAGAGCACGCGTACAAGTCGTTTCAATACGACCCGGCGTCGATTTCTGCTGTCGACCCCAAGCAGTATTCCAGGCGTTTTCGTGATTTTATATTCAGAGTCTTTACGGAGGATTCTGAGGGACTGTAGGTAATTTTAGATTCTGATTATATTTATAGATACAGATGAGTTGCTAAAGGGCATCATGAGGCTGAGTAAACTTTGTATAGAGAACCAGAAGAAATGCAAATGTTCTTACTATTTGTTAAACAAGTAATGTTCGTGTTTGTGTTCATTGATAGGAGAGATCTTATGATCTGAGAATGATAATTGAACTAGAATTTGTGATTTTAAAATTTGAGTTGTTTTTAATAATTAATAATTCAAACACAATAAAGGAAATCCAACTTCCAACGTGGCAAGTCAAAGATTTTGCCTTTTGATAATAATAAAAAACAAAACAAAAAAATGCATGTAATTAAAGTAAAGTCATACATATCGTGCTTGCATGTCATGTGTTAATTCATTAATTATTGCTCGAGATTTAACAGAAAAGCCATGTCATCTGGTCGGCTAAAGGACTGACTTTATTCATCAACGTGTAAAGGGTCAACGCTTGAATATTGATTTCATTTTACTTATTTATTAAGATTGCAGGGCACGTCTGAGATTTGGTCACGCACTAACTTGATCTGCTAATTTAATTATTCAATTTCATAGTATTAAAACAATGATGCAATAATGATAAACCAATTATTACAGATCACTGGTTGTTCAATACATAAATTTATAGGGTGATTATACAATTTTCAGTTAAATCTCATATGGAAATTGGTGAAGCCTCAGAAACACATATTCGAATAGAACCTGTAAGGCAGTAGACAATAATTCTATTCTCTTGAGACGGTCAGATTATATTCGAGGACTATCACACGATAAATGAATGCTCAAAGCCTCAAATTACATGTATAATACTATAATGGCAATGCATTTTAAGGGAAAGTACTAATGTGTGATGAACAATGAATTACATTTAAGCGTGTCCATGTCTCCATTGGGAAATACAAGACCACCCTAATCTTCATCTTTCCTGATAAATCAGCCCATCTGTACACATCTGCAAGTAGCAAAAATAATTAAATAAATATACAATGAATTTACAAGTTATTAAAATAATGCAATACACTTGACAATTGTATGCATTCACTTTGGATTATTAAGTTGTTGACTGTTGTTTCTTTAAGGGCTTTGTCTAAACAAAGAGAATAAGTATCATTCTTGTCTTCTGTTTTGATAGTCTCACTCTTACATAATTATGCTTATTGCTAGTAGACAAAATTAAAACAATTAACAAACTATAAGTAAAACCTGACAAATCCTCCCATGAGAGTTCTGGTGATGCACCCGGAAAATATCGCCCAACATCAACAACTGTTGTAACACCTCTCATCAAGGCATAATCACTAGCTCTTGAAAGAGCCTCCCTTCTCTCCTCCACTGAGACCTCCGGAATGCAGGAAAGGACAAGCTTCATTGCAGAATCAATTAACAAACCAGTAGGTTCTGCATGTGACGACAAAGTGAACAGAGAATTCATAATAACATTATCATTATGCAGTCCATAGAGAAATTACAGGAAAAACAATAAAACAAAATGTTTTCAAAAGACCTTTTATGATTCCATGATGGAAACATGCCTATTTCAGATGACCATATGTATGGCAAGAAATACCATAGAAGGAAAGCACAATCAAAGATCACCAATCAAGGAGCTTAATTACGTATATTGATTTTTTTTTATATTTTTAGAATTGATTATTTTACTTTATTTCTTTAGTTTATTTATAGGCTGCTGAGATTTGTAAAAAAGAGAGATAAGAATCTTGAGAGAAGAATTACAGCGCACTGCTGATTACTAGAAAATTCGTGCATCTATTCGAAATTCTAGAGTACCTCGTGACGAGGTTCTATCAATTTTGTCCTAAATTTGGGGAGATAGCCAGACCCCTACATAGTTTGACAAGGAAAAACAAATTTTTATGGTCTACAGAGGCTGAAGAGTCATTTAAGAGTTTAAAGGAGGCCATGTGTTCGACTCAAGTGTTAGCTTTACCAAACTTTGATGAGGAATTTGTGATCGAAACGGATGCATCATGATTCGGCATAGGAGCTGTCCTTTCCCAAAATAAGCGGCCACTAGCTTACATGAGCAAAGGAATCGCCGAGTCCAAACGCTCGTAGTCTATTTATGAAAAGGAGATGTTAGCGATTCTTGAAGCTATTCGGTGTTGGAGACCTTATTTGGTGGGACGGAGATTTAAAATTATTACCGATCAACGAAGTCTACGATATCTCTTGGAGCAACGCATCACAACTCCAGAACAACAAAAGTGGATATCAAAATTGGTGGGCTTCGATTACGAAATTATTTACCGACCAGGAAAGGAGAATAATGCTGCTGATGCCTTATCTAGGCAAACGGGTGCTCGAGAAGGTGTGTCAATGTCGGCTCTATCAGCTCCTATCGCTGACATTTGGGTGGAGATAGCAGCTGCTACACGTTCGGATAGCGAGTTGAGACCCCTACTGGAGCAGGCTGAAGTGGATAAAAATGGAGAATGGAGAATTCGCCATGGCTGCTTAGCAAGAAAAGGCATCATTTTAGTGCCTAAAGGGGAGATCAGAAATCGTTTAGTATAGGAATTCCACGCAAGTGTGTTTGGGGGTCATTCTGGAATACTACGAACATTTAAAAGAATCTCACGATTGTTCACTTCGCCCGGCTTGAAGACAGAAGTCGCAAACTTTATTCGCTCTTGTGATGTCTGCCAAAGAAATAAGTCTGATGGTCGGACACCTGCCGGTTTATTAGCACCGCTGCCTATTCCGGAGCAAGTGTGGGTCGACATCTCGATGGATTTTATTACGGGGCTACCACGGTCGAAAGGGAAAAATGTGATTATGGTAGTTGTCGATCGATTGTCGAAATATGCACATTTCATCGCTTTGACACACCCTTATACGGCTAAAGAAGTGGCATATTTGTTTGTCAGGCATGTGATCAAGCTACATGGGATCCCAAAAACAATTGTGTCGGATCGCGATCGAATATTTACAAGTGCCTTCTGGAGGGAGTTATTCAAATTACAAGGTACACAATTGAAGATGAGTTCTGCTTACCACCCTCAAACTGACGGACAAACTGAGGTGGTAAACCGTTGTTTAGAACAATACCTACGATGTTTTGCGTTCCATAAACCGAAAGAATGGGAGAAATACTTAGCATGGGCTGAATATTGGTACAACACAACATATCACAAATCGATCGAGATGACACCATTTGAGGTTGTATATGGACGGGCAGCAAACCCCATTCCAGGTCATGAACTCGGGTCAACCTCTGTACATGAAGTGGATACTCAATTACGAGATCGCGACAATTTACTTCGTGAGTTACGCTTCAATCTTAAAGGAGCTCAGAATCGCATGAAGCAATATGCGGACTCCAATTTATTATAGTATATAGACGCGTTAGTACGGGTCTACCTAGTCCTGCGTTTTACACTACGGGTCTACAGTCATGTAGTTCTTAACACTGTAGGGTTTTTAACACAATTTCGAACCGCAGGGCTTTTAACACAATTTCAGCTACTTTTCCTAGATATGCTTTGTTACTCAGATGGTATCCTGCATATATATTTTTGTGTATTACTTCCTTGTATTGGACATCTAAACAATACTCAATAATTGCCAATAATCAACAAATGAACTCATAATCAAGATATTCATATGATTGATTACTCACAAAAAAATGAATTGATGAAAACCCACAAATAAGCAATTACAAATTCATTGAGCAAATCGCCAATTCTGAATCAAAATTACATATTCACAGATTGATAAATTTATTAAAGAAACAAAAAACCCTAATTCAACTACTGTGTGATGGACATTTGAGTTTCGAGGAGTAATTAATAAGTCTGAGTCTCGAAGCCCGGCGGCGAGTGGACCGGCAATTTTAGGGGTAGAGTTATCTTGGGCCCAACCCACTTTGACTAATTATTCTGTGAATAACAATAATGGGCTTTTCCATTTGATGGCCCAAAACTAACCTAGCCCTAATAATTCTCAATCTCTTAGTATATAAAGAAGTTGAACGGAGTTTTTTGGTGACAATCAATCATTTCACATGTATATTTTAAATCTATCGCCTTACTGCAGATGAAGGCCAGAATTTTTCACTTTTGTAAATTGAAGATCACATTCCTTGCGGATGAAGCCTTAGCCAGAATTTTTCACTTTTGTAAATTGAAGATCACACTCCTTGCGAGAGGTATTTAATGGTATTTATTTTTATTTGTGTTTAAACAATTGAATTCCTGTAATTAAAAATTACCAATAACTCCTTGCTAAAGGTTTTCAATTTTCGTTTTATTTTTATTTGTGTTAAACAATTGAATTCTTGTAATTAAAAATTAATCTATTTATATTTATATGATCAATAATTGATTAAGATTCATCGATAATAATACACTAGATTTATTGGACTCAAAAATCTTAATAATTACTTTATTTATATTTATATTAAATAAGAACATCTCCATCCCTTTCTCTATATATGTATATATAAACAATCCCTTTATCTGTTGTGCGGTGTTTTTTTTTTGTAGGAATCGAAGGACTGTCAAAGGTATTTGTTTTGATTTCATATATATATATATATAATCTTTTTTATATACGTGGTAGTTTGACAACTTAATTTATAGTTGTAATTTGATTTTGATGTTTAAGGATACAATAAAAGAGATCAATGGATAGACTTAGCGTTTTGCCGGAAGATGTTATCTGTCACATTCTCTCTCTTCTTCCCATTAAGAGTTCCGTCCGAACAAGCACCCTTGCAAGAGGGTGGAGATATTTTTGGGCTCATGTACCTTTTTTAGGATTATGGTTAAATTTCAATGGATATTGTAGAGAAATAACCGAAGAGGCAAATAATACGATTATCGACTGTCCGAATATAGTAAGTAGTTTTCACATAGGTTTTTGTTGTTGCAATGACAACGAGTTTAGGTTGTGGATTTCCTTTATGTTCGCATGTAATGTTCGTATTCTTGTAATTAGCCTAAATGACCAGCTTATGTTGCCTCGATTCCTGTTCAACTGCAAAACTCTTGTTGATTTGTCCCTCATTGATTGTGCTTTTATCCGCAAGGATGGCACTGTGTATTTACCTGCCCTTAAGAAGCTTCACCTTGTCAATGTTGTGTTTGATTCTTGTCTATCCCTTTGCCACTTTCTTTGTGGTTGTCCGGTGCTTGAGGAGTTAATCATTGAGCGGATTGCGTTGCCTCACAGTGTATTTAGAGTATATTCAGCCTCTATAATTAGGCTTGTGTGTGATATAGAGGTGAACACCCTTAGGATTAATCTTCCCCCACTCAGGTATCTCCGCTTACATCCTTTAAAGGCATTGATCATTTCTAGGAAATATGACTCCTTAATTGAAGCGGACATAGATATGACTGATGGCGATTATCATAATATTTATAATTATTCGGCTCAAGTGCATTGCTTTGTAAGGCAGATGTATAATGTCAAGCGTCTAACATTATCATCTCGACTAATTAAGGCAAGTGTTCATCTGTTATGATTTTTTTACCTTTTATGTTGGAAGACCAGCTTTATATTTATGCAAGTTTTGTTTTTATAGCCGGTAATTCCTTTCCCGCAAGTAGAGTATCCTAATTTAACGGAACTCAATTTGTGTGCTGCTTGGTGTTTTATCACAATTTTTCTTGAAGAAGCTAATAATCTTCGAGTCCTTACGATTTCCCGTATGGTATGTTTTTATTTAGAGTTCTTTTGTTGATCTTTAATCAATCATTTTTTTCTCCTTGTTTTTTAAAGTGTTTTTTCTGTTTCATTTAATTTAATACCTCATGATTCATAACCAGGCTGATCATAATGACCAAGATTGGAAGGAGCCGAAAAAAGAGCCCGCGTGTCTGGTATCACATCTTGAAACACTGAATCTAGTTGACTTCGATTGGTCCGCCGAGCATGAGTTCGACATGGTAAAATATATTTTGAGGAAGGCTAAAGTTTTGAAGATGGTTGAAATAATGTATACTCCGCACATTCAACTCGATTCGAACCAGAAACTTAAAGCACTCAAGAGACTCGCACTTTTCGAGAGAGGGTCAAAGACATGCCAACTTGCTTTCGATAATTGAGATAATTGTATTTTAGTATTTGAACTACATTTCTGTATTTTGATGACCCAATTATGAATTTTTACATCTCTATCTGAATTTTTAATTCATGAAATTGTGCTAATTTTGGGTTAAAACCATTTTTAAATTCATGAAATTGTGTTTTCATGTGATTTTGGGTGACACCTAATGGGAGTAGTGCTACTTGCACATTAACAACTTCGATGGAACCTTTGCTTTTTTTTGCTTTTTTTTTAATTATTTAAATAAAAACACGGGATAAAATTAATCTTTTTTTTTCTTTTTTTTTAATTATTTAAATAAAAACACGGGATAAAATTAATTAAAATTAGTTTTTTCCTAAACGCTAAATATTTTTACATTTTTAAAATCTAAAAAATGCATTTCTACTCACTCATACACCTAATTAAATTTATCCAAATTAAAAAAAAAACATTTTTAAAATCTAAAAAATGCATTTCTACTCACTCATACACCTAATTAAATTTATCCGAAAAAAAAAAACTAAAGTAAACTCAATTAAATTTGTTCCGAATTTAAAAAAAAAAACTAAAATTTTAGTTTCTACTTACTCGTACAACTATTTAAATTTGTCTCGAATTTAAAAAAAAACTAAAGTTCACACAATTAAATTTGTCTCGAATTTCAAAAACAAAACTAAAATTTTAGTTTCTAAAAATTGCGAAATAAATATAAACAAATACAACGAAACTTTTAAATGATAAAATTGTCATTTAAAATCATAAAAACATTGAAACACTATAACGTAAATAAATTATACTATAAAATAATTATTATATTTATAACGAAAATAAATTATACTATAAAATAATTATTATATTTATAACGTAAATAAGTACTTTATCGTATAATTTATTTACGTTACGGTATTTCAATATTTTTATAATTTTTAATGACAATTTTATACTTTAAAAGTCTCGTAATATTTGTTTATATTTATTACCCAATTTTCAGAAACTAAAAATTTAGTATATTTTGAAATTCAGAACGAATAAATATAAACACATACTTTAATTGATATTTAAAATTGATTTTTATATTAGATGCGCATTTTGTAGATTTTAAAAATGTAAAAATATTTACAGTAAAACCCAATTTTAATTAATTTTATAGAAAAACGAGTTTTTATTTAAATAATTAAAAAAAAACAAAATTAAAAAACAAAAAGGCCTTCCTACTTGAAGATGTTTACTCGTACAGTAAAATAAGTGACTTTTAATATTGGACATTTGTCTTAATGACGTGCCAAAATTAAAACTTTATTTTATTTTTATTTATTAATTTTGATTAAATATTCTGATAATATTATGCCGAGAGGTTACAACTTTTAGATGAGTTTTCTTTTGAATGAACTCATGCAATTCAGAAATTGTAACGTTTAGAAAATTGTAACTGCTCTTGTTTTATAGCCTATATTAGGAGACATCACGAAGCATAAAAAGAACAAAAAAGAAGAGTTTCTTATTACTAATATTTCAGAGAGTTACAAGTAGAGTTTGCAAGGATCTCAAGTTGGTGTGTAACAACGTGAGTTCGATAGTTGTATCCTGCAAGATAGACTCCGAGAACTACATACACAGACGGTAGTGGGCGAATTTCTGTCTTAGGAGATTGCTGCGCAAGCCTCTATCAAAACAATTTGACAATGGATCAAGCTCATATGGTCAAGAACCACATTGAGAAGCCTTCGGTATTTAAAGGTGTTGATTTTAAGAGATGGCAACAGAAAATGATGTTCTACTTGACTACGCTGAATTTGGCGCAAGTGATTACTGAAAAAGCTCCGGAAGTGCCAACTGAAGGAGATATTCCTGATGAAACTCTCAAAGCTGTTGAGAAATGGAACCAACACGAGTTCTTGTGCAAAAATTATATTTTAAATGCTTTGGATGACTCATTATATGATGTGTACTCATCTTTTAAAACAGCGAAAGAACTATGGGAGTCTCTCGACAAAAAGTACAAATCTGAAGTTGCAAGCGCAAAGAAATTTGTAGTGGGAAAATTCTTAAATTTTAAGATGAGCGACTACAAGCCCGTTGTTAAACAAGTGGAGGAAATCCAGATTATTGTACATGAGTTACTGGATGAAGGTATGGCACTTAACGAGACTTTTCTTGTTGGTTGCATTATAGAAAAACTTCCTTTTTCTTGGAAGGATTTTAAAATTTATCTGAAACATCTTACCGAAAACATGAATCTTGAGCAACTTATTCTCAAACTTCGGGTGGAGGAGGAAAATCGAAAAAAATGAGAAGAATGATGTGTCTTCTATGGAAGCAAAAGCAAACATGATTGAAGGTGGAAACACAAAATCAAAATTCTCTCATAACCAGAAGAAGAATGCTTATAATAAAAGCAATGTTGCCCCAAAACCGTACTACTTCAAGAAAAAGATACAAGGTGGTTGTTGGGTATGTGGAAAATCTGGTCACCGAGCCAAAGACTGTCGCCACAGGAAAGATGGAAATTCTGGAAACACCAACCAAGCAAATGTAACTACTGCTGAACATCAATTCATTGGTTGAGGCATGTAAGGATAGGCTATGCTAATTTTCGTTCTTTAAAAAGAATTGAAAATTTAAAGCTATTACCTAAATGTAATGATGTTTTTAATTAAAAATGCAAACCTATGCGTGATTCTAGTAGCATTAATAAATGTGAAATATGTGTTGAATCAAAGTTTGCAAGAGATTCTTATAAATATTTTGAGAAATCTAACGAAGTACTTGGATTGATTTGAATCTACTCAAAGGGAAGAAATAATTATTATATTTCTTTCAATTGATGATTGAAACAAATTTTGTTATGTTTATTTGATAAACAATAAAGAAGAAGCATTAAACATGTTTAAAATATACTACGGTATATAAGAAGAAAACATGCTACAATACAAAAATTGTCTTCCAATGGAGTAATAGCATTGGATTACATTAAGTCAAAAGGAAAATATAGATGACCCTTTGACTAAAGGCCTACCTAAAGAGGTAGTCGTATTTACATCGAGGGGAATGGGTCTTAAGCCAATACAATGAATCTTTACTTGGCGGAAACCTAACTTAGCAACATTGGAGATCCCATGGTCTAGGTTCAATAGGCAAACTGGTTAAGGAAAATTCAAAATTATAGAAACACACAAAAATCTATTCCTATGATGTTTTCCGTTGACGATTAAGGGATAAATATTATTATTTTTAATAATGCTAATAGCTTATGAAGTGGGATAGTACGGACTATTCTTAATTAGCATTACCTATACCTATATGAGAGTGATGTCGGGTCGCATCTATGAGAATTAATATGACTTAAAATTCTCTAAAGCTCTCATGAAGTCGGGATATGTTCAGGACCAAAATGAACACAACCGTATAAACTCGAAAGTATGATAATGATATATGTGTGATACTTATTGTTGTATTATTACAAAACGGTGAATAGTTCAAGATGAAATAATCACTACCTCACCAAGTAATACCAATAAGTTTTACTAAGAAAAGGTTCAAGTCAACAAAGACACCTCTTTCAATGCATATTGATTCTATGATCTCTCAAATAAGTATGATGTATTTTATAGCTTATTTTCTATTCAAATGTGGGGTATTGTTAAAGTTTGAATAGAAAATGTGGGGTATTGTTGGAGCTTATCAGAGTTTACTCGTACAGTAAAATAAGTGACTTTTAATATTGGACATTTGTCTTAATTACGTGACAAAATTAAAACTTTATTTTATTTTTATTTATTAATTTTGATTAAATATTCTGATAATATTATGCCGTTGGCGCGAGAGGTTACAACTTTTAGATGAGTTTTCTTTTGAATGAACTCATGCAACGTTCAGAAATTGTAACGTTTTGTTTTATAGCCTATATTAGGAGACATCACGAAGCATAAAAAGAACAGAACAAAAAAGAAGAGTTTCTTATTACTAATATTTCAGAGAGTTACAAGTAGAGTTTGCAAGGATCTCAAGTTGGTGTGTAACAACGTGAGTTCGATAGTTGTATCCTGCAAGATAGACGTCCGAGAACTACATAGCGAATTTCTGTCTTAGGCTCTATCAAAACAAGTTAGTTTTATATATATATAAATATATTTGCGTAATAATCAGTAAATATATTTGCGCTCAAAATATATTTGCGCTAGTATCAGATTATATATATAAATATATATATGTTTATATCAAAATATATTTGCAAAATATATTTGCGGTACAGAATTAGCGCAAGTATAAGTACAAATATATAATAATAATAATTGCGGTAAGTATTATATTTTATGTGTTTTATGTTTTTTGTGTTATTCTTCAATAAATTGTATTGATTGTTGTTAAATTAATTAAAAGTTTTTTTTATAAGGAAGAGAGACGAGAAACTCCACCACACACCCGAATCGAAGGTCTCTCGATCGGGTAGCTCGATCGGGTAGGATGAAAATCGATAAACTAATTAAAAGTTCTAACAAGTAATACACACACCAGACAAACGCTGGCTGTTTTTGTCTCTCTCATTTTCAATTTCTCGAAGAAGGCCCCCTCCTCTGTTTTCCGCCATTGCCCTCCAAAAAAAAAATGGTTGTTCATTTGCTGTTGGCGCTCGCACTGTCAAAAAAATCGGATCTTGGCTGAAAAGATTCTCTTCCAAGAAAATGAAAAAATGAATCACGAATCCAGCGTTGACCACTCGATTATTCGGGTGAAGAAGAAACCCCAATCGATTACCCCAAGAAAAGGTACTCGAACACCGTATTCCCGACAATGTCGGTGGCCCACGTCGACGACGACGACGACTGCGGAGGGCCCCACCACCACGTCGAGAAGTCGTTCCCGAACGGAGACATCTACACGGGCCAGTGGTCGGAAAACCGCCCCCACGGCCACGGCAAGCACCTGTGGTCTGACGGGTGCATGTACGTCGGCGACTGGTCGGACGGTTTTACCCTCGGCCGGGGCAAGTTCAGCTGGCCCTCCGGCGCCACCTACGAGGGCCGGTTCGAGAACGGGTTCATGGACGGCGACGGCACCTACATCGGCTCCTCCGGCGACACCTACAGGGGCGCGTGGGCCCGAAACGCGCGCCACGGCGCCGGAACCCGGAGCTACGCCAACGGGGACCACTACGCCGGACACTGGCGGCGGGGGCTGCCGGACGGGAAGGGGCGGTACACGTGGAGGAACGGCGATCAGTACTCCGGGGAGTGGAGGCAGGGGAGGATGCAGGATGCAGAGCAGAGTGAGGCCCAGAGCTTGAGGGATTGTAGGGTTAGCATTGGGGAGAAGATTCCGGGTTTTCCGTCGGAGAAAAAAACGAGCTGGGGTGGTTTTGGGTCGGAGTCGGATTCGAGCTGCAACGAGTGTTCTGGGTCTTGAAGGGATCGGCCGAGCGGGTATAGACGATGGCCTCGGACGAGAAGGTAAGGGCATACGATATCGAAAGGTCATAAGAACTATGAACTCATGCTCAATTTGCAGCTAGGAATTAGGTATAATTTAATTTCATTCATTATATTCACTTTGATACTTATTATTAGGCCATCCATTGCCTCTAATTTACTTATTCAGACACTCTGCAGGAAGCTCGACTCCGACAACGACCCTCGACCTCAAGGGTTCGGCGTTCGATCCGAACGATAAAACTTGGACTAGGTTCCCGCCCAAAGGGTCGAAGCAAACCCCACCTCACCAATCGTCCGAATTCAAATGGAAGGATTACTGCCCGTTAGTTTTTAGAACACTGAGGAAGCTGTTTAAGGTGGACTCGGCCGATTACATGATATCGATATGCGGAGACGATGCCCTCCGTGAACTCTCGTCCCCTGGTAAAAGCGGAAGCTTTTTTTACTTGACCGACGACGACAAATACATGATCAAAACCATGAAGAAGTCCGAAGTCAAAGTGCTCAAGAGAATGCTTCCGGCTTACTACAACCACGTCAAGGCTTTCGAAAACACGCTCGTGACAAAGTTTTACGGGCTACACTGTGTGAGGATGAGCGGGCCTTCTCAGAAGAAAGTGCGGTTTGTCGTGATGGGAAACTTGTTCTGTACGGAATATTCCATCTACAGGCGGTTTGACTTGAAAGGCTCGTCCCACGGCCGGTTGACTAACGTAAAACCCGAGACCAAAATCGACTCGCCAACCACACTCTCAAGGATCTCGACTTGAACCTCACGTTCAGGATGGGCAAGACTTGGTTCCATGATTTCTGCAGGCAAGTTGACCGAGACTGTGAGTTTCTCGAGCAAGAGCGAATCATGGACTACAGCCTTCTGGTGGGCATTCACTTCAGAGAAGTATCGCCTTCTGGTGAACCATTAACGACGAAGACTAATATCGGATCAGGAAATGGATACCAAAATCCTCCGCTCTCGATTGGAAGATTAGGTTGCGACATGCGGGCCCGAGCTGAGGTGACTGAGCTGACGGGGGAATACTATGATGTCATCCTGGTGTTTGGTATTATAGACATACTGCAAGACTATGACATCAGCAAGAAGCTAGAGCACGCGTACAAGTCGTTTCAATACGACCCGGCGTCGATTTCTGCTGTCGACCCCAAGCAGTATTCCAGGCGTTTTCGTGATTTTATATTCAGAGTCTTTACGGAGGATTCTGAGGGACTGTAGGTAATTTTAGATTCTGATTATATTTATAGATACAGATGAGTTGCTAAAGGGCATCATGAGGCTGAGTAAACTTTGTATAGAGAACCAGAAGAAATGCAAATGTTCTTACTATTTGTTAAACAAGTAATGTTCGTGTTTGTGTTCATTGATAGGAGAGATCTTATGATCTGAGAATGATAATTGAACTAGAATTTGTGATTTTAAAATTTGAGTTGTTTTTAATAATTAATAATTCAAACACAATAAAGGAAATCCAACTTCCAACGTGGCAAGTCAAAGATTTTGCCTTTTGATAATAATAAAAAACAAAACAAAAAAATGCATGTAATTAAAGTAAAGTCATACATATCGTGCTTGCATGTCATGTGTTAATTCATTAATTATTGCTCGAGATTTAACAGAAAAGCCATGTCATCTGGTCGGCTAAAGGACTGACTTTATTCATCAACGTGTAAAGGGTCAACGCTTGAATATTGATTTCATTTTACTTATTTATTAAGATTGCAGGGCACGTCTGAGATTTGGTCACGCACTAACTTGATCTGCTAATTTAATTATTCAATTTCATAGTATTAAAACAATGATGCAATAATGATAAACCAATTATTACAGATCACTGCTTGTTCAATACATAAATTTATAGGGTATTATACAATTTTCAGTTAAATCAATCTCTTATGGAAATTGGTAAACGCAGATTGATATGGTACACTCTCCCAGACATAAACAAACACCACCGACCCGAATATAACGATAAAAAGCACATACATACATTGAGTCACTTCTCGTTTCTAATCTTTGTCGAGGTTCCTAGAGTATGCCTGTAATCCACCGACGTACGTGGCTTCAACAAAAGCAGAGCCTTCTTCGCCAAACTCATCCCACGAATCGATCGAAAGAATCACAAAATCTGCCATTTTACCAACAGATAGTGACCCAACATCCTCGTCAAGGAAGCACGCGCGAGCAGCTGAAATTGTATACCTGGCACGACAGTGTAACAAATCGACTTATGAAAATTTGAACAGAAAATGTCGTATAGTCAACATCAACTGTGTACACCACTGATAATTACATTATTAGTATACTACAAATTCCACCTTCAAGTTTTTCAAATACCTTCAAGATTTTCTCAATATGATCAGTTTGTAAATTCGAAATTAATGTTAAGGAAATACTACTATACTAGTAACTTTGAAAGATAATTGCGGTGTATTTTTTTCTTCTAATAATCCTAAAATAAAACATAGAAGGTACTGTCCTTACCCATTAACTGCATCATTCAGACTAATACATTCAGATGAAATCCAAGCAGTTTCCCAACCAGGGGGCACCCTTTCCACTGCTGTCTTAATGCCCCGTAAAGGATTGATGTCTGCTACCTGAAGTGGGGCAAAAATTAGTCAGACTCGTATAAATGTATTAATAATTGGAGCTCAAAGAACAGCAACATAATAGTGTATATTGTATAGAACGAAGCTTGGGATTAGTTCTTACTGGCCAGTCGGAGCCTAGAGCCAACTGTGCATTGCCAGTAAGTAGTGAGCGAAATAAATATGATCCTCCATGCGCCCTCTCAGCACCAAGTTTCTTGGTGACAGAACCAGCATCGTCTAATAAATGATCAGGCTTCATCAATGAGATAAGAAGGTGCAGTAAGAACTTTGATCTGTAATCCCAATGTCAATAAGCAAACTCGCGACATGCCATGCCATGCCATGCCAGCCATAGAATTGAAACATTTACTTGATTATTCAAAATCAGATTACTTTAAAAGTATACATTACTCAAAATCAGATTATTTTTAAAAAACACATATTTGAAAGGGTACCTTACTCAGACTCGATAAATAGAATGGATTGAGTCCCAATATTTCAAATTCAAATGTTAGTAGAAAAATAACCTGCACTGAAGCAAAAACGTCTTGTTCACCAAATCTGGCTGCTGTCCCAGGAGTCAAATGCTGGGCATGCTCAATCTGCAAATCCTTGAGATTGTCATCAAAAATAATACTTGCAAATTCTAGGCCATAATTACCACGTAACAGTAAGCAGAAAGGATGGCGAGGATTAAGTGTCAAAACACATTTAACAAAGCAGTTAATTTACCCTAAATCTCCGGTCTCTAATTCCATTCTCATAAACCACTGTTTTATACAAGTCCAGGATCAAGTCATTGGCTTTGTCACCGATGGCATGAATGGCAACCTGAAACAAACTAAAAATACTACGAATGAGTGAATGCTAATTTTGATGGTGTAACAAGGAAAGATGACACCAGCATAGGAAAGACGAAGCACCTGAAGACCAGCTTTATCAGAAGATAAAGTCATATTGTATAACTTATCTGTATCTACCACTTGTAGGCCATGATTGAGTGGTTCATCATCATATGGCTACCAGAAGAAAAAAATATCACTTAACTGATACAAACTATGAATTGAACTGCTAAACTGAAAGTAGAAGAGATGAAGCATATCACTAAACCAAAATAAGAATAAAAAAATTGACATGTTGCACAAAGTTCAATTAACCCCAAAATTGATGAGTTGCTGATTCAAGAAATAGATTTCGAAAATGGAAAAACTATTAATTATTACCTCATGGAAAAGTGCACTGTTAGAACCCAAAGACCCATCGGCAAAAGACTTCACACCGCCCAAGTAAATCCATTGGCTCAATTTACGACCTGCCTGTTTTATAAGTTCCTATACATGGATATAAGAAAATCAGATAGTTATTATCATAAATGAGATGCCCCTATATCTGCTCGAAACCAAGTTAAACACTGAACATTATTTGTTTCTAATAAGCATTACATGATCTTAAGCAATGCAAGATCATAATTCCTGGTAAAGCCTCAGAAACACATATTCGAATAGAACCAGTAAGGCAGTAGACAATAATTCTATTCTCTTGAGACGGTCAGATTATATTCGAGGACTATCACACGATAAATGAATGCTCAAAGCCTCAAATTACATGTATAATACTATAATGGCAATGCATTTTAAGGGAAAGTACTTATGTGTGATGAACAATGAATTACATTTAAGCGTGTCCATGTCTCCATTGGGAAATACAAGACCACCCTAATCTTCATCTTTCCTGATAAATCAGCCCATCTGTACACATCTGCAAGTAGCAAAAATAATTAAATAAATATACAATGAATTTACAAGTTATTAAAATAATGCAATACACTTGACAATTGTATGCATTCACTTTGGATTATTAAGTTGTTGACTGTTGTTTCTTTAAGGGCTTTGTCTAAACAAAGAGAATAAGTATCATTCTTGTCTTCTGTTTTGATAGTCTCACTCTTACATAATTATGCTTATTGCTAGTAGACAAAATTAAAACAATTAACAAACTATAAGTAAAACCTGACAAATCCTCCCATGAGAGTTCTGGTGATGCACCCGGAAAATATCGCCCAACATCAACAACTGTTGTAACACCTCTCATCAAGGCATAATCACTAGCTCTTGAAAGAGCCTCCCTTCTCTCCTCCACTGAGACCTCCGGAATGCAGGAAAGGACAAGCTTCATTGCAGAATCAATTAACAAACCAGTAGGTTCTGCATGTGACGACAAAGTGAACAGAGAATTCATAATAACATTATCATTATGCAGTCCATAGAGAAATTACAGGAAAAACAATAAAACAAAATGTTTTAAAAAGACCTTTTATGATTCCACCATTAATGTTACTAAAGATAATTGCCTTCAGGAACACTGACAAAGAAATTCATGCAAAACTAGAAAATAATCCATGTTAATTTAGACGTTAAATACAAATCCGAAAACAATATTTTCAAATTTACATGCCTAGATAACAGCCATATGTACGGGGTTTAAATGTATACCAAGTATTGTAAGCATTTAATATATTGTAAGTCGTCTAGTAGAGTAATCAATTTCAACAGTATAAGAGTTGTCAAAGCAAAGTCAATGCCTCAGAGGCAGTGGACAACATACACTCTAATGAAATCATGGGAAAAAACCTTTACCAAGAACATGTACCTGTTATATATTTATATTCTCTCTTAACTTAGTTATATATAAGAAAGATGTAAGTGTAACAAATGGATTTTCAAAGTACGACTAGTTTAATTTGGCATGCATGTCATTCTAGTAATGTTTCTTTTCTTCGTCACAGCAATTCAAGACATCCGGAACAGTTACAGTTCTTCAGTGATTTGTTGGGTGCACAATGGCAGATTTTTCAAGTGATTCAAAAATAATTTCAGCTAATAGTTTGTTTGTTTTGCAGTTTACATCTGATGACCCCATCAAAGCAGTTCCGCAAAATAGAACTAAAATACATCTCATCGACTGTGTTTATTAATTGACTGATGGCTTTGGATTGACCTTAAAAAAACTGAAAATAGGTTCCTCAATAGAAATGATACCTTGAATAATGTTCCTCACGACAAATCCACCATCTGGGTCCACTGTGTTATTAGTAATCCCAGCAATATTTAATGCTAGAGAGTTAGCCAAGCCCATGTGGCCATCCATTCTTGTCAGCCAAACCTGCAAATTAACTTATCTAATATCACAACATGATTTTTATTAGCCAAAGTAAATTAAGGTGTACACCTTACAGGATTATGAGGAGTAATGTCATCAATCCAAGATGCCATTGGCAGATCTCCTCCCCATAAGTCATTATTCCAACCACCACCCAGCAACCAAGAGCCAGGTTGCATATCTAAGAATGTTTTCAACAAGTACATTACAGAAGTGTTCCAACACACACAAAACGTAAGCTGGAGCCTGGAAGAAACATTCATAATATTTCTATCTCTTGCCTCGTGCTCTATTATATACATCACAATTTGTACAAGAACCCCAATCTAAATCACATCGATTCCGGCAGATTAGAGTGAGCATATAAGTATAAATAATAACCCCCAACAGAAGACGTTAAATGACAAGGAGAATTAAAAAGAATATGCAATAAAGCCAATAATAACATCTAAAGTTGGGGAATAAGATCATTATCAACACTAAAGGGCAAGTTTTATGATGGTGTGAAAAATTTAATGGAGTGCCTGATTAATATAAGACTCACTTGATAATGCCTCTTTGACCCTGTTCACAAACTGATCCTTTCGGCTAACACCACGGAGTTGAACTCGAGCCATCTGCTTCCATTTACCAACTCAAGTTAACCACTGAAGTTGTAATTAAACAACAGAATGATGCCCTATAATTCATTGGAACTTTCCAACGATTACATGCATGGCCACTAAAGTTACCCTATCCAACCAAATTTCAAAACAAGTATCCAGTTTATTAAAACTGCAATTAATTCAATCTCCTAGCCAAACAGTTACTTAACTTGACTCCTATATACATAAAATGTCTGGAAATTCAGAAGTCAGAAAATATCCAACCAGTTAAGCTCATTTAGCTTTCTAACCATTGAGGTTTTCAGCGGTCTAATTATTTGGAAATCCAAATCTATGTTTGTTGAGGGTATTTTAAATGAAATTAGTCCTATAACAAGATGGAAATGCAAGGCAAATGAAAGGCCCAGCTTTTTTACACCCGAAATTCAAACCTATTCTGCACCCTTCTCTGAAAACTATCAATCAAGCACACACTAGAATTTGAAACAACTTCTCCACATGGAACATCAACAAGTGTTAAACGTCATTCATATGCACAATTGACAAAGGGGTGGGATCCTTTCTTCAGATCCATGATACAGCCCATCGAAGTGGATCTGACCCATATAATATTTTACATAATTCTATTGACAATTTAAAACACGGTGTTGCTTCATACATATTCCATGTCCCTCTCAATTCATGACATTAAATGCTTGACAAATAAGTGAAATCGAAAGAACATTAAGAGTAACATGATTCAATTTCATGCACAACTAAAAATCAATGAAAATGCAAAATCATATCCAGAACCTGTAATCCTCCAAAGATCAAGTGCACATGTGAGTCGATAAATCCAGGAACCAGCAGTTTCCCATGTACATTCAACAGTTTAGTCTTGGGTCCAGCCAAATCCTGCATTCACCCACATTACATACGACAAATGTCAATGACACATAAAATGCCACATTTTTCCCATGAGCATAGCCTAGGAATAGTAATGTACTTACTGCCACTTCTACTCCCAAAAAAAATATAAATTAGTCAATTAGACAAGACCACAATTAACATTATAAAGGGAAAAGATAACATTATATATCCCCTGATCATTCCCTATTGACAAGGAAGTTACTCGTGTTAGCAAAACATAGCTTAAACAAGAAGAGTTTATCAAAGCTGGTCCAAGAAGAAAGTAATTCAAAACCAATGGTGATGGAAGGAAGAATAATGACAAAAGCAGCCTATTCTGCTTGCAGAGAGAAAGGCAGAAAGTCAACCTGAGAACTCTTTCGTGGAAAAAAGAAATTCAAGAACGAGGGCCAACAAGAGAAATGAAGCTTAATAGTCCTAAAAAGATTCTCATGCATTTTCCAGAATGATAGTTTTATTATGAACTGAAACCAAATTTCCAGATAGATCCTTGGCACATAGCATCACATCTCAACCAGGATGGTGACTCCAGAAAACCTATCTAAATGGGTAAAATATGGTTCCAGATGGAAATGAAAACTTCTAGAACCCATAGTTTTTGTAATCAGCCAATAATACATTCCATTTCTTTATGACCAAGAGTTTCCAGGTAGTGACTGCTGGATTTCTTAATCATCGATTATTTAGATTCTTCCGGCACATATTCAATCTCTTAATGACTGAATATTCAATCTATGCCTCACATATTATGTACTATAGGAAGAATAAATCAAAATAATCATTCCTACATGTAACTACAGTTGAGATTGAATAGGCGCAAATTTGAAGAAAGTCTATCAATGAAAATTCTGAGAAGAACATGAAATGTGAATGAAAATAATAGTGAGGACATAAGGAGAAATATGGAAGAGATTATTGATGGACCTTGAGAGAGGAATAGTCTCCAAGCCGGAGAATCCGTCCGCCGCGAATGGCCATCGAGTCGGCGAAAGGGTAAGCGCCGTCGCTGGTGTATATCGACCCATTTGTCACCACCAAATCCGCCACTTCTCCTCCGCTCAACCAACGCTCTGCGAAAAAGTAAGGACAAACTCAGCAAGTAAGAAGAGGAAGCTGATGGCTCAACGGCGACTTGAAGAGGTTGACTGTACTTACCGGAGAAGTAGGGAAGGTGGAGTTTGTTGAGTAAATATGAAGAGGCGATGGCAAGAAGAACCGCCGCTGCGGCGGAGAGTAACAGCCGCATATTGTCAATTAGAGCACCGACTTGACAGTCGATATGAATTAGAGCTGGTAAACGGCCCGGTGGGTCAATTGTTTTTTCGGCCCGCTGCTAAACCAAAATTGTATATTTACATTAAAAAAACAACAATATTCATATTTTTAACATTAGAAAATGTTAATCTCATTACAAATATAAAATATATTTGATTACTCAATAAAATAATTTTTAAATATTTAAAATAATTTTTAAACATTTTCTAAGTTTCTAAAATATTTTTTAAGTAATTTAAAAATACTTTTCAAACATTTCAAAGTGCCTTAAAATAATTTTTATATACTTAAAAATATTTCAAAGTTACTTAAAATAATTTTTAAGTGATTTAAAATAAATTTTAAACATTTTGAAATACTTTTTAAACAATTCGATTAAAGTTTTTCAAAATACTTTATTAAGTTCTTTTTAAGTATTTTAAAATATTTTTTAACCCATTGAAATAATTTTTAGATATTTAAAAGTTTATTGAAATAATTTTAAATTTATTTGAAATACTTATAAACATTTCAAAATGTTTTAAAATAATATTTAAATGATTAAAAATATTTGTATACCTTTTGATTAAATAATTTGTATGTGATTTAAAATGCTTTTTAAACAATTAAAAATGACTTTAAATAGTTTTTAACATATTAGTATTACATTAGTTTATGTAGAATCAAAAGACCATTATTTTTTTACAATGTATTTTATATTCTTCGTAGATCTCTTCCAAAACAAAATATACACACATTTTCAAATTTAATATTTGTGACAATACATAGTATCTAATTAGTTCATGTTTTCCAACCAAAACAAAATACGGAGTATTTATTAATTAATGCCCGAAGATTCGCCATTCGGCATACTTATAATTATATATACTCTATTTGGATAAAAAATTAAAAAATATTATTTATATATATATATATATATATTTATAAAGTGAAATGGTAAAAATATATTTATGATAGGGGTTTTTAGCACATCCATCAGCCATGTGATTTTAGAGTTCATTAAGGGACAGCTATTACTAATTACTAGTTACTAATTAAAAGAAATTTAAGTAAATACCAAATCAATAATTAAAAGAAATTTAAGTAAATACCAAATCAAGCCACCGAACCTCACCGGAAATTAAACTAATTTATAACGTTGAGAAAGTGAAACCAACACCGAAACAAACCAAACCAACTCCATTCGTCAGTTCCTCTCTCCTCCCGCAGGCATGGCCGTTTCTTCTGCTTGTGTTAGTTTGGTACCCACCGGAAACTTCCGGTATGCGCTGTCCAACCGCCGCGCACCCGGTCGCCGGAGACTCGCGATTCGCTCCGATTTGGAGAGCAACGTCTCGGACATGAGAGTCAACGGTAACTTTTTATCTTCCTCGCGATCGCACCTTTAATTAGGTTTCATTTTTAGTAATTTTTGTTTTTCAATTTGTAGAGTGAGAAAGGTCTCTTACTGCTGTTTCCCCCTTCTCTCTCACTTGCAGCTCCGAAAGGTTTATTTCCTCCGGAACCTAAACAGTATGTGGGACCCAAGCTTAAAGTGGCCATCATCGGAGCTGGACTTGCCGGCATGTCCACCGCCGTCGAGCTTTTGGATCAAGGCCACGAGGTCAAAAGATGAAATTGTTTCGCTCTACGTATTTGCTCCACAAAATTGAATCTGGACTATAAAGTCTGATATCTGAAATAATTAATTTGCTGAATTTTATATTACTTGAAACAAAAAAAAGTTAAATTAAATGTGAATAAAAATGTAGAATCATATGTATGCCTCTGAAACACTTTGATTTTCAGGTGGATATATACGAGTCGAGGCCTATTATTGGTGGAAAAGTTGGTTCATTTGTAGACAAACAGGGAAACCACATTGAGATGGGACTTCATGTTTTCTTTGGTTGCTATAGTAATCTCTTTCGTTTGTTGAAGAAGGTAATAAAAATCGAATATATACTGGTATATTTAGGCTTGCACGTGATCTCTAATGGTTGATTTATTCAGATAAATAAGTTCAGCTCTCTTAATGAGCGGAAAAATGGTTTCTGAATCTTCGTTTCCGTATTCACTTAACGAAACGCAGGTAGGTGCTGATAAAAATCTGCTCGTGAAGGAACATACTCACAGTTTTGTAAACAAAGGGGGTGAAATTGGAGGTATTTTAGAATGGATCAGTATTTTTTTCATTGGCTTGTTGTCTAAATGAACCTATTGAATGAATCATTTCAAAATTCTAAAGTTCATTCTATTTGCAGAACTTGATTTTCGACTGCCAGTTGGAGCGCCAATACATGGAATTTACGCATTTCTACGGACAACTCAGCTCAAGGTCTTCTTTCTACTATAATTCTTATACTAGTTGGTCTGGAAAAGGAAAAAAAGAGAGTTGAAATGGACCATCTTAACCTAGGTATTCACAGGTTTAGTTAAAATACTTTTCGCACTCTTATCTGCAGACTATGGACGTAGCCAGAAATGCTTTGGCTCTTGCACTTAGCCCGGTTGTAAGGGCTCTAGTTGATCCAGAAGGAGCAATGAGGGATGTACGAAATTTAGACAACGTGCGTGTGCAATTCATAATTTTGTTTCCTTTTATCTTCTAATTATAATTATTCTTTGGGTTCATGAATTACACTCATATTACTAACATGGCTATACAGGTAAGCTTCTCCGACTGGTTTATGTCAAAAGGAGGAACTAGATCTAGTATCCAGAGGTTGTGGGATCCTGTTGCTTATGCACTGGGGTTCATTGATTGTGACAATATGAGTGCACGTTGTATGCTGACTATATTCACCCTTTTCGCTACTAAGACAGAGGCATCCCTTCTACGCATGCTTAAAGGCTCTCCAGATGTTTATTTGAGTGGTCCCATCAAAAAGTATATCACGGACAGGGGAGGCAGGTATGACTAACTTATGCTGTATGATGAAAATACGTCCGGCATCATATGTTCATCATTACGTCAGATTTAGGTCTACAAATTCATTTATAACTGTTGTCTGTGTCTCTTTGTTTTGTCTATTACAGGTTCCATTTAAGGTGGGGATGTAGAGAAGTTTTATACGATAGATCTGCCGATGGGGGTGTATATGTAACTGGGCTAGCCATGTCTAAGGTACACTGCTTCAAATCATACTCCTATATTTTTGTTGTAAACGGACTTAATGCAGCAATCTTACATTTTACGGGTTGCTTGATCTGTGAATACACTCACTCAGCTCTGATATTTGTTGCTAATCAGAAGATGGCCCATATTTTTCATGGATCCACACAATTTTGATCTAGTATCATAATTGGTTATAAAAGTGTGTTACTAGCGCGCATGTGTGTTTTACAAAACAAGGACTAATGACTTTACCCTTATGTTCAGGCTACTCAAAAGAAAATCGTGACTGCTGATGCATATCTAGCAGGTTTGTGTTTTCAACCTTGCCTGAATCTCTTTCATTTCTACAGTCCGGTAGGGTGAAATCAATGTTCTTGATCAATTTTATATGTGATTGCAGCATGTGATGTCCCTGGAATTAAAAGATTATTACCAGAGAATTGGAGGGATATGGAATTCTTTGACAATATTCATAAATTAGTTGGAGTGCCAGTTGTCACGGTGCAGCTGCGATATAACGGGTGGGTTACAGAGTTAAGGGACTTGGAAAATGCACGGTGAGCATTAATCTATTTTGATATTTTATTGTAGTATTTTATTTTATAGAGTTATCAAATTTTGAAATAATGTTTTGAGCAGGCAACTAAGGCATGCTACGGGTTTGGATAATCTGCTTTACACCCCAGATGCAGATTTCTCTTGCTTTGCAGACCTCGCACTCACATCACCGGCGGATTATTACCTCGAGGGTCAAGGGTCATTGCTTCAGTATGAAAACATCTCTAGTGTTATGTGTTAAAGTTCAATTATTATCCATACAGAAAAAATAACAATTAAAATTAGTGCAAAATTCTTGCTAATTGTGAAATAACGTTTTAAGTGCAAGAAGTGTATTTGTTTTTATACTCAGACCTTTTTTTTGAAGGTGTGTACTTACGCCTGGGGACCCGTACATGCCTCTACCGAATGATGAAATTGTTAAGCGAGTATCAAAGCAGGTTGGTTAGTCTTACTCCGCCATTTCTCAGCTCCTTAGAGAAACTTTTTATCAGCAGGCATGTTTGAATGCATTTTCCTTCTTCTGATTTCTTATCTTGATATTAGGTTGTGGACCTCTTTCCATCTTCTCGCGATTTGACAGTTACATGGTCGTCGGTTGTAAAGATAGGACAGTCCTTATACCGTGAAGGACCTGGTAAGGATCCACTGAGGCCCAACCAGAAGACGCCGGTGAAAAACTTCTTCCTCGCTGGCTCTTACACTAAACAGGTGAAAATTGACAGTAGTCGTCCTTTATATAATTACACATGGTGACACTTATTCTATATATTATACATTTTTCGGGTTTTAAATATGAGACTTTTCTTTAAATTTACCAGGATTATATAGACAGTATGGAAGGAGCTACACTCTCAGGAAGACAAGCTTCTGCCTACATATGCGACGCAGGCGAAGATTTGATGTCATTACGAAAATCTCTTCTTGCAACAGACGAGTTTGCACTTGTCTGATTTATTTAGAAACGAGTTCCAAGCTAACGCAGTTTCTTGATACGTCGGCGAGTCGACACAAAGTGCCCAGGATTATACTTATAGTGTGAATGTAGGCCAAATGATTGAATCACATAGTACGAGTTCTTTGTCCTATTTCTTCCTGCAAAATTACATGGCATTGTTTAAAGCATGTTTTGATCATTCAAATTCCTTTTTTTTTTTTTATCTTACAATACCAATTAGGTGGTTTTATAAATAACCATTAGATGAATTTAATTAGTCTTCAATTAATTCATCAAATTGATGGATTAATCAACTCCAAAGGGTTCTTAATCTCATTTGATCCAATTAAATAACCCAAAGTAGTTAAGTCCAACTAAAATATTAATTAGAAAGAAAATAACAATTAATTTTCAAAAATATATAAGTACTTGTATGCAAATGCAATACTTGACTTATTATAAGACTATGAACTGGTTTTGCATTTCTTTATTAGCCTTGTTGAGATCAATTCTTTTTAATTTTTTTGATAAATTTGAATCTGGATATAATAAATAGCCATTGTTAAATGGATCTTGCAATTTGCAAATAGTTAGGTGGAATCGCAATTTGAAAAGTCGATAGCTGGGTATAAGGGCAAAAATATTTGATAGTATGATATTCTTTTTCAGCGAATTGAACTTGCAATTGAACAAAAGCGCGTTCTTATATATATAATATCACACTCGTCATATGGAACATAAATGATCGAACATTAATTAGTTGATTCGTAGAAAAATGATTCCATAGCCAAATCGTTACCCGCCTCAATTATTTAAATTGAAATCAAGATCTAGGCAGAGAAACGAAAAGGAAGAAGAAGATTATAAGGTTATAAGAATAATGAAAAGAATATGATTTTACTAGTTTGACGAGACGATTGAAAGAATTATAATGTGCATAATGCTGGAAAGAAGGTGAGTGAATATATTGTGTATGGAAGCCTTTGATACCCCTTTAATTTGACATATCAGAACAAAGAGTAAAAAAAGAATACTTATTAGCTTCTTTTTTTTTTTTTTTTTAATTAATGTATCACTTTCTTTTAATTTTTGTTTTCACTCACACACATATAGTCAAGACTAAAAAGATTGAAATGTTGACATATTCGAAAGTGGCAAATGAGTATGAGTTGATAACATGACATAATTGGAAAGTATGTGGTTAATAAGATTTCCACGTTCCTATACAACCTAAAAGGAAGGAACAATAGACGACATTAATCGGACCTTACCTATTTATACCATAATATTTATCATCGTGCTTCCATTAACTTTTTCCTTTCTTTGTGCTACATTTATTTCCCTTCCATATTGCTGTTAAATCAAACGAAGAGAATCCCATCAAAAACAAAATCAAAAATCAATATACTTGATCCCCTTACCCTTACTTTCACTATATGCTAGTAAATTCTCTTAATTTACATCACCTCGATCGATCGAGGGACCAACAACGATCGACTGGGATAGAGTTTATCGCCTATCTTCTTTATAAAATTAAAAAATAAAGTTTTTTTTTTAATATCTTTTGAGTGAAATTCTAATGGTAATTATTTAAATTATGACATGTTCTTCTTAACTGAAGCTATCTGTTTGAGTTAAATTCTAATGGTAATTATTTAAATGATGACATGTTTTTCTTAACTGAAGCTATCTGAACTGAATTGAAGCGATCTGAACTGAATGATTTTTTTATAAAAATAATAATAACTTTTATAAATTATTAAATATTATATTAAACATATTAATAATATTGTGACATTAAGTATATTGTATATTTAAAATTATTGATTAAAATTATTTTTTGTTTATTTTATTTTAATTTATTTTGAAACAAATTAACTGAAAACTGATCTGAACTGAATTGGGCTGAAATTAAGTCAAAAAGAAAAGTCTTTAGTTGTAAGCTTACCTTATAGCAATTAATAAGTACCTTTAGATAGCTAGCTAATACTCTCTCTTTTTTAAACTTAAAGTTACGATTTCTTTGTAACTTACAAAGGAATTGTGATTATAAGTTAGAATACTTTGATAACTGATAAGCAATGCGATAATTTGAACTTATCAGATTAGTTATTCAATTCATTTCAATTAAGTTTGTTTAAAAAAATTAAATTATAATGAATAATTTTGTATATACAATTTAGTCCACGATAGAATATTATGTTATTCATAATTTAAAATACAATAAGAATAATAATTTATAAAAATTATAATTCTTATTATTAATTATAAAAATATAATTAGTTAAGCTGAATTAAGTTCAAATCAAAATAACCGATCTTTACGAAAGAAAAAAAATAAACGAATACAATAGTCAATATATATACAACACTTTCTATATTGAAAAATCAAAATATCAAAAACATAATTTATTATACACACAATTAAGTAGAAGATTCTTATTGAACCCTATAGGCTATATGCCTATATGCATACAATATAGTACGTAGTACTCTTGCATTTATGTGTGTGTGTATATATAAGAGTGCGGATGCACCTTTCTCAATTCTCACACATCACTACGTAAGTAATTAATGGCTGTATTAAATTCCGGCCATCCGAAGAAACCCTCCGAGGGAGGTTGGAAATCTGCCATTTTCATCATATGTGAGTAACTAATACATACTGTACTTAATTATTACTCCATTTTTTTTTTATTTAGTAATTAATTACTTAATTAATTAAGACACGTACCGCACGTACGTACGTGCATGGTTTGTGTAGTCGTTGAAGTCGCTGAACGGTTTGCGTACTACGGTGTGTCCGGGAACCTTTTTATGTACCTCACAAAAGTCCTCGGCCAGCCCACCGCCACCGCCGCCAAGAACGTCAACACCTGGCAAGGCGTCTCCGCCATCTTCCCCGTCCTCGGCGGCTTCCTCGCCGATTCTTATTTCGGACGCTTCAAAACCATCGTCATCTCCTCGGCCATATACCTCGTTGTAATGAATTCAAAATCAATATATATAATCAATTTTAATGATTATTTAATTTCATAATTATAATAATAATTATTATTATTCAACATGCAGGGTTTGATTCTGTTAACCGTAGCAGTCTCCGTCGTGCCCCCGCCCATCCGCGGCACAGTTTTCTTCGTAGCCCTCTACATTCTCGCCGTCGGCGAAGGCGGGCACAAGCCGTGCGTGCAGACTTTTGCCGCCGATCAGTTCGACGAGGGCCTGCCGGAGGAGAAGGCGGCCAAGAGCTCTTTCTTCAACTGGTGGTACGCCGGAATCGTGATCGGAGCCACCACAGCCGTGCTCGTTGTTATCTACGTGGAGGACTTCGTCGGCTGGAACTTAGGGTTCGGGATGCTTGCAGCAGCTGTGGCCGCAGCCCTGGTGGTGTTCTTGATCGGAAGCAGGGGCTATCGCCGCCAGGCCCCGGTGGGCAGCCCCTTCACGCGGGTGGCTCAGGTGGTGGTTGCCGCCGTCAGGAAGCGGCGGCTGCCGGAGGAGGAAGGGAAGGCTCAACCTTTGGGTCGTACTAGTCGGTACAGGTAACTAATTATCACTTCAGTTCAGTTCAGACGTTTAGACTCGTTCAGTTCAGTTGATTTGATTTTTCAGGTTTCTCGACAAGGCGATGATCATAGACGAGAAGAAGAACCCGTGGCGACTCTGCTCCGTCGACCAAGTCGAGGAAGTCAAGCTTCTCCTCCAGCTCCTCCCGATTTGGCTGACATCACTGACGTTCGCGCTCGTGATAGCCCAGCTCGGAACCTACTTCACCAAGCAAGGCACCACCATGGAAACGAGCAAGCTCCGAATCCCGGCCGCGTCTCTCCAAGTCTTCACCGGACTAACCATCCTCGTTTTTGTCCCTCTATACGAACGAGCATTCATCCCCTTAGCCAGGGCCGTCACCGGCAACCCTTCCGGCGTAACGATACTTCAACGAATCGGGATCGGGCTGTCGATGTCGATCCTGACAATGGCGGTGGCAGCTTCTGTAGAGTCGAAACGGGTTCGGGCCGCTAGGGAAAACGGGCTTCTCGACAACCCGAGGGCGACGGTTCCTGTGGCTGTGTGGTGGCTGGTCCCACAGTACGTGCTGTGCGGACTCAGCGATGTTTTCACAGTCGTCGGATTGCAGGAGTTGTTCTACGATCAGATGCCGGTCGGGATGAGGAGCATCGGGGCGGCCGCATACCTGAGTGTGGTTGGGGTTGGGAGCTTTTTGAGCAGTGGTTTGATAGGGGTTGTGCAAGGGATTAGCTCGAGGGTTGGGAATGAGTGGCTTGGGGATAACATAAATAGAGCGAATCTCGAGGGGTATTATTGGGTTTTGACAGGGCTGAGTGGCATCAATTTGTGTGCTTACATTTTTGTTGCGAGGAGGTTTGTGTACAAGAAGTTAGTTGAGGATGATTGTGAAGTTGGTAAGTAAATCTAGTTCTTGTGGAAGGGAATCTGCAGGTTAGATGATGATCCTGTGCATGTATATATGATGTATAAAATTATAAATATGGGATCAATGTTTCTTTTTCTTCTCTCTCTATTATGACTTGGAAGTAAGTGGACGACAACGAAAGAAACGTTGAACTCGTATTTGGACTAACAACTCCTAAGTTTATCACAACAGCAAAATCTCTTAATCATCACATGAACGAAAGGGAAAGACAAAACTCAGACAGACATGCATAACTTCTAATTAGGCAGTTCATGAGCACATTAAAATTCATAATCGAGCAACATGGAATTGGAATCAAACATCAAATAGAGCAATCAGACTGAAAAATCGAATAAAAACTTTTTCCCTTCTGCATTCATGAATATGATTTTGTTCATGTGATTTCTACTATTAGAACATAGAATACATAAAAAGATATTCATATTCAAAATGAAAATGTCTAGGCATTAATTTATGTGGAATGAAATATAAAATTATTTGCAACCTGTTTAACTGGTTTTTGTATCTCAGCGAATCAACTTTCATTGATTGTGAGCCTGACATAACTTATTGTTAACTTGATCGCGTAAACTTGTTACCTCAGAAGTTAAAAATGTTCAGACCATGTGAGTTGATGTTCTGCCATGTCTTCTGTGCATCTCTTGAGAACAAGGAGTTGATTCCTTATGTGCAAAATCTGACACATAACAAAGAGAATTGCTTTGTGATAACAATATAATTGCTTTGTAATCTCGGATAATTTTCAAAATAATTTAACAAAGTCATGACTGGTTGTTACTATGATTGGTTGATAAATGTACCTCGTCTTGAAGCAACGAAGAAAGAGTGTTTGTGGAAACCAAGCCAGTTATTTCATTTCGAACTTGTTCATCTTTAAGGTCTGACCATGTTTGCGGAGGCAAGGCAAATAGAAGTGCAGTCAAGATGATATCACTGCATGCTGGATTCATATATGAAGAGTCAAAAGTGATGGAGATAGACTCTCTTTGAGACAACGGAATTTCACCACACCACAAGCGGGTTTTCCCTCCCTCTTGCTGGCAACAACCACTAGCAGCTTCAATGTTCGGGAAATGATCTCTGTGGCACAACTTTTCTTTTACTGTCGGGCTAAAGGGGTTTTGTGAGAACAGGGTTTCTGTCACATGCTTGTATAGACTAGTCTCTTGCACTAGTTTTAGAACCTCCTCCTACAAAATGGGATATTATAGTGAATTCATTTAAAGTGAAAAGTATTACTACATGGATCAGAGATGCTAGTTCAAGTGTATGAATTACACAGTAAGGGAGTGTTCGCAAAGTCTAGTGCGTTTTCTCTTTATCTTTTAAGAAGTATTTTATTGAAGGAGAAGCACAAGTCATTACTAAGACTAATAAAAGATCAGTGTTGGAAAATAAATGTGCTTTTCAAATTACCCTTAAATTTATTATTAGCAAGTACTGTAAAAGAATGACTGTGAAGATGTAAAAATTTTGATTTTTTAAAAAAAAATCAGAAGCATTTTCCCAAACACAAACACAGTTCACTACCAGTTTATAGATTTATAAAAGTTGGTATTTATAATCACCCAAAACATTTCATGTTCAGTATAATAGTATATAAAAGCATAAACGAATTTCATTTAGAGTTTGCAAAAAATACCTCATAGCTAAGTTTTCCTTTGTGTATACCTTAAGATCAAGCCGTCCTTTCTCTTCTTGACTTGGAGCTTCACCACCTGCCTCCTCTCGACGAAGTTCGGCTACCCACTTAACGAACTCTGCAAACTCGGAAGGTAGAGAAGAGAAAATGGCCGAGATTACATCTGTTATGTCTTTCATATTGTCTGAACTTAATAGCACTGGAACATCATCCATCAAATATTTTGCAGTACTAATCCAACTCTCGTGTTTGCAGCTCTGCCAAACAGAAGCAAATTACAAATCAACAAAGCATCTCAGGGAAATGGATTCTCATTATTGATTTTGTAAATAGCATACTGTAGCTACAAAGACCATATTTACTACAGTAGTTCACATCAAAACCCAACATTTGAATAGCAAGAGAAATACCCAAATAAGACAGGTTAAAAAAGGAATACATAAATCTACGATTTTTTTTTCTCAATTTGCGTCTGTACAAAGATTAGCATGAAGAATTGGTCATATGAAGTACCATGGTATAAAGCAGAGCTGGTGCTCTTTGCCGCTTAGACATAAGCATAAACCTGAATATAAGGTAAACATTAAATAGAAAATGTTAACTTCTCTATACAGTGCATATTTTAAATTCCTGACATAAGATAAGTAGATAAAACTAGGTTGTCTGCAAAGTTTTTTTTATCGAGATCACTATCATATATGCCCATAAACATACCCTCTGTGTAGTCCAGTCGTTCCAACAACAGTATCCATAGCCTCCCAAAGAAGTGAGAGTGGGACCCAGTGACAAGGATATTCAAACCTTGCAACATCTAAAATCAGTACCATATCACTCTCAGCATGATAACCACCAATGGGTGAAAAATGGCCTGCTCCAGTCTGCGACATGCCGACACATATATCATTCAATTCGTCATCCATCATAAAAAGTGTAACCAGCGAGAGAAATACTTATTTCAAGACCTATCTAACCACAAGGAAATTTACCAAAAGCATATCAAACAAAAATACTCAAGGTGTATATGTGTATTGCATGATGTATTGCAAGTTTATATGTGTATTCAATTGTTTTAGTTGATTTTAGTTGATATACTTATGTATCTTATATGTAATGTACCTAGTGGGTCAGATCAACCTTACATTGTGGACACGGATCACTGCTATAACAATTAAAGGTCCACTGGTTGGAATATCACTTTTGGTGATTTTTCGAACTTTCTTACTTGGGAGAGTTTTCAATAACAAATTTCTCCTAAAACAATAAATTGTCATTCCAACAAGTAATAAAATCCAGTGAATCTATTTCAATTTACACAAGAATGATCAAAGCATTATAAGAAGAGAAAGAGAAGGCAATAATATCAAGTTTGGGACAGTCAATAAGAAACCGAATGAGGAGAAAGTAAATTATTACCTGCTTAAAAACTCTTCTATTATATGATGAGATCACATGACAATTATTAGAAATAGAACACGTTATGACATATTTCCTAAATTCATCAATAGAGCTCTGGTTTGTGCGTAAGGCTTTCACACTGGCACCAGCACAGTGTGCCAAGCATATCACTTTCCCGAAAGAGATGCCTTTAACCTGGACATTTTCCAGTGGCTCACAGCAATCCAACATAGTTTGATCAAACCATCTCCAAGGCCCTGCTTGAAGTTTCATCAGATCATCAAACTCGAGATCAGAAACTTGTGCAATCATAGAGACAAATAAATTTCTAAATTTAAGTTGGTAAAAGTTGAGCATTTTACTTTTAAAAAGATAAATTAAAATAAGATGTTCTTATTTAAGAGATCAAACATGTTAATTTGATGAGAATAAAGAAGTACATAATCCCTTCGAATGTCGATCTTTCTCAGTATGTCCCTCACCTCATCCTACTCAAAGTGGAAGGTGCATAACTTTTTCATGATGTTAGAAACAATACTGTAAATACCTAAGCATAACTACCAAAAGTGACAAATTTAATGATATTCAGACACTCTTATTTAAATAAGTTTCACTCCATGTTCAAACAATGATTTTAGTTACTAATGGTATGCATGGTAGTAAAACAACCTTTGAAAGGAAGGTAGAAAGTGTTCAACAACTATGATTTGGATATCTCAAGACAACTGAAAATGCCTATCATTCAAATGGTAATCTGAAGAAGACATAAGATACTGAAACCCCGACACAGTAATAAAACCACGAATTCGTTACAAACAATTACCTTTCCATTTTCTACATGGATCAATAGCAAGGGCATTCAAGACCATTGCAAGGCTGGCCAAACCGCTATATGCGGGCTCCGATTGAGTTTGGAAATGAGAAATCAAGGTGAAAAATCCTTCCATGTTTCCTTTGTGAAGGGCCTCTGTGAAGAGCTTCTGCCGAATCACCCAGAAATTCATCAGTCACTCAGCATTTACAGAATGTTGTGTTCATTAGCATATTTGCAAAATCAACTAAAGAAAAAAAAAAGACGAATTGCACACGCACGTGACGAATGAGTTCCGAACGAACCGAATTTCAAACATCGATAAACCGAATAGTCAATATGAAGTTAGGAATAAATCTTCAAAAAAGAAAACGAGTAAAAAATCGAAGGAGAAGATACCTTGCCTTCGGGAGAAGAAAAATCGATGGCCGGAGGAGAAGGAAGTGAGCGCCTGTACATTCCGGCTCCGGGCATTTTACACACAGTAACGCGGCTCGCTGTGTGGAAATGGCGCATTATACGAGGCCGCGTGGTTTTTTGATTAAATTTGCGCAGGCAAATGGAAGAGCGACGCGTGGAAACATCGAAGGGTAAACCCGTAATTTGAAAATTGAAATCTTCTGGGCCTAAAATACTTTCGGCTATGGTGTCCATATTCCGATTCCGATTCCATATCTTCTGGGCCTAAAATACTTTTGGGCTATGATCCATATTCCGATTCCATATTGGGCCTAAAATTATCATACTATAAAATAATTGAAAATTAATTTGTATTTTTTTTCTTTGTAATTGAATTCTCTTCTAATTTGAAATAATTGAAAATTTGTGTAATAGATTTTTTAATTTTTGTAACATACTGTAAATATAGTACTCCACTTTATCATGTAATGAGTTTATGTGATTGTAGTTTTTGTTTAATTTAATTATTTAATGGATATTTTAAATTTAAAAAAAAAATCAAACCTAAAGGTGTGATGTAATAGTGTATATAATAAATTATTAACGAAATATAATGAGATTAGTCAAGTGATTAAAAAGCAAATACAGCCAAAGACCAAAATCCAAGCAAGTGATCATAAAGAAAAGAAAATGACATGAAAAAAGTGGAATCTGTTAGATTTATATAATCGAACAAGAATTAAAGGAAAGGAAAAGTTAAACGTAGAAAACTTGTGGTATTAGATCAAAATTAGCGTTATCTAAAATATACAAGAGAGAGGCTTTATATAGCCAAAACACAAGGTAAACCCTAATCCTATAAATATAAGGTAAACAATAATCCTATAAATATAATAACTAATATATAAATATATTCTAACACCTCCCCTCAAACTCACGATGGTACAACAAGAAGCATCGAGAGTTTGTCAACGAAAAATCTATGAGCGCAACCATATAATCTCAGCCGTAGTGGAAGCCACAGCACGATACTCTGCCTCGGTGGATGGAAACAAAAGACTCTGAAGCCACATCCAAACGAACACCAATTGACTGCAACGAGTCCTCACTAGGAGCCATTGGAAAACAAGCGAAACCGAAAACGCCAACAACCAAAACGAACAAAAAAAATTAACCAAAGCGAACCAAAATTAACTAACAACCAAAACGAACCAAATAATCAAAACGAACCAAAATTAACCAACAACCAAAACGAACCAATTAACCAAAACGAACCAAAATTAACCAATTAACCAAAACGAACCAAAATTAACCAACAACCAAAACGAACCAATTAACCAAAACGAACCAAAATTAACCAATTAAACAAAACGAACCAAAATTAACCAATTAACCAAAACGAACCAAAATTAACCAACAACCAAAACGAACCAAAATTAACCAACAACCAAAACGAACCAATTAACCAAAACGAACCAAAATTAACCAAAACGAAAAAATCGGGCGCCCCGAACCCCAAACGGGGGCGCGCTGCCCCCGTACCCCCCAAAATTAGATGATTGATGGCTATGATACCATGTTAGGATTTATATAATCGAACAAGAATTAAAGGAAAGGAAAAGTTAAACGTAGAAAACTTGTGGTATTAGATCAAAATTAGCGTTATCTAAAATATACAAGAGAGAGGCTTTATATAGCCAAAACACAAAGTAAACCTTAATCCTATAAATATAAGGTAAACAATAATCCTATAAATATAATAACTAATATATAAATATATTCTAACAGAATCTTTATGTTCAACAAAATCATTCATTGGTATCAAGCTTTTATTTTTGTTTTCTTTTGATCGCCAGGATTCGCACGCAGGGTTAGATATTTCAACATGAAAATATTGATTGATCATGTATTGATCATATCGATCACTTTCGCAAAAATAATATTTCTGACTATTATTAAAATCAATTCGATGATACATTTTAAATTATTTTTATAATAATTTTATTTCGATTCAAAACCCAGATGCATGAGGTCTTTTATTTTAAAGTGGTCGATCCGTGTGTTTGAGATGTTCACATGTAAGTTGTCTAACGTTGAATTTACGTGAAAAAATGAGACAATCTTATATAAGTATAGGAAGCTATATTTCGTATCAATTAGTTTTAAGATGAAATTTCCTTTTGTGAAATCGTGAAATCGCACTTATACATGATACAACTACGATTTTAACGAAAGAGTGGCTTTTTGGAGTCTTGATAGTAATTTTTTTGTTAATTTAATACCTCTCCAAATTTCACACAATTAGATTTGATAATAATAATAGTAATAATAATAATAATCGACCGACCGGCCACACCTGCAATCCACTGCGTGAAACAGTGTCTCACATGTAAGTACGTAGGTCATTGATTTGAAAATTAATATATACTAGTAGGAGTATTTATTTAAGAAAAAATAAAAAAAATTAATAGAATCAACCTTGAAAATCATAGAGATTCTGAATGATATCGATATCCCGTGGGATCGACCTCTGGTACGTACATATTTTTCCAACTGTCCAAATCTTCAATGTATCTCTTCATTCCTAATCCTCACTCGAGTCAACCTAATTAAACATAGCTAGCTCATACTATATATTACATTCACACATATCATTCAATTCATTAATTCTCTCAATAATCAATTTCATTACAACCAAAGCATCATGAGTCACCAAGAAGCTGAGGCCCAGTTCCACGTACTAGCCGTCGACGACAGCCTGATCGACCGGAAGCTAATCGAGAGGCTTCTCAAGACTTCTTCCTATCAAGTTACCGCGGTTGATTCGGGCGTTAAGGCGCTAGAGTACTTAGGATTGCTCGACGATCACGGAAACGCAGTCATGGATTCTAAACTGCATCATGAAGTCGAGGTCAACTTGATCATCACCGACTACTGCATGCCCGGGATCACCGGTTACGATCTTCTAAGAAAGATCAAGGTACGTACAACATTTATTTTGATATATCATATATTTGATCGATGAATTTGTTTAATTTAATTAACTAATCATGTGCATGATTTTTTTTTAAATCATATTTAGGAATCGAGATCGTTGAAGGACATCCCGGTGGTAATAATGTCGTCGGAGAACGTGCCGTCGCGGATAAACAACTGCTTGGAGCAAGGGGCGGAGGAGTTCTTCCTCAAGCCGGTGCAGCTGTCCGATGTGAACAAACTCAAGCCGCATTTGACCAGAATTTATAAACAAAATAGTATCGCATCTCCCAACAAAAAGAGAAAGACGATGGATCAAGAATTCGCGCAGTCATCGGATATTACGAGGACGAGGACGAGGAGGAGATACAACAGTAACAATACTATTGACACTGCAATATTGGAAATTTAATTGATAACATATATTGCAGATGAAAATGTGATCTAGGTTTCATTTTTATTTTTTGTGTGTTTAATATATATACTATATAGGTGCAATTAATAGAATTATATATGATGTTAGTTAATATTTCTTTGATTAATTATCCTATGTATTGAGCTTTATTTGAAATCAATTTCCATAAGGTTTCTTGGCTAAAAAAAATATATACTGTACTATTATTAAAAAATGCACAATTTGGCATATATATATTTGATAATATTTATTACTCCGTACTATATTTATTTAAAAAAATAAAATTCATTTGACTTAAATTACCCCTTTGATAAAAATTAGATATTGCAAGTGCGAAAATGACGGGATTTGTATTGAGGTCGTCTGTCACAAAGCATATTTGATTTTACTTACTGAGAAAATAAAAATAAATAATCAGCAAATCATACTTTTTTTCTTCTTCTTAGTTTTCAGATTCTTTTTGTCATAAAGATTTGGTCAATCAAGATGTACAGGTATGCACTAATCACGTCAATATAATCATCTTTATTTTTTTTAATAATAATATTATTAATTATAAGCGTATTGATTAAAATGAAGCAGCAAGTTCTACGAGGTAGTATTATACTGTAGTACTCTATAGTAGTATATAGTATAGTACACTAAGCAGATCTCGAGATAATCTCAATTATTGTTCACATGTTATTATAATTTGTCACTACATTATTTTTATTTTTTTAAAATTAATGCTTCAAACAACACTTTAATTAATTTGACTGATTCATTTCCGCCTATAAACAATCAAACAACTTTTCATCGTTTAAAATTTTAATTTAAAAGGTGGATAAAAACAAACAAGATCAAAAGCTAATGATACTTCTTAAAATTACGTATCGAGAAATTCAAGGAAATTTGTGGAAATTTAAGATATGGAATTAGTAGTGAATATCAATCCATCAAATAAATTAATTTCATATTGCCATCTGCCAAACCATTTAAACTAAAAAAACATATTAATTGATGAATCTCGTTTGCTGCAATGATATTGTCTGTTTAAAAACGTATTAATTCATTCATGCAATTTTTTCTTTGCGCTTTGTTTTGATTTGATTTTCTTTAAAAATGTTATTTTTTTCACAAAAATTAAAAACAAGTTACTTCTAAAGTAAAAGTAAACATATTTTTTTTTTAAAATGGAGTATATTTTTTTAAATGTAATTAATAATAGGAGTTATACTAGAAAATTATGAAAATTATTATTTTTAATTTTTGATCAAATAATAATAAAAATATTTATGTAAAAAATAAAATAAAGAAATAGGTTAACTTTTTTCACAAAATACAAATGAAAAGTCTCTACCGAGAGAGTAATAATTAATATTTAAAAAAATTAAATTATTAAATTTTAAAATGAAAAAATATAAATATTTAAAAAAAAATTATTATTGTAAGAAGCCAATTTTAAAAAGTACTCCGTATTTCACTATTACTTTTTAAAACAAATTAGACGTTCCACCGAAATTAAGATAAGATGATAAAAAAATAAATAAATAATAAACACAAAACCTAACAAATGTGAAATCCAATCGCTTTATGATCAATTCATCACTCGAAAGAGGGAAAGGGATATACCTGGTGCGAAAGGAATCTCTAAACTTAGTGGATTGTAAGATGACGTCATCCGGCGCCGGTGAGTTTATTTTTCGCCATCTTCTTTTCTTCGCGTTTCAGCAATTTATGAGAATGTCAATTGTTTGTCCATCGCAATTGGAGATTGAATATTCAGCTTCATTAATTCCTCGGAACTTCCGATTTTTGGAAAAAAGTGTAGTTTTCAGTTATTGTGATTTAAGCTTTTGTTATTTATGTATAAAATTGGAATAAACATTATCTAAATATTCGATTTTTCTGCTGCATTGTACCTTTCGTAATTGAGCTGTTATATGTTTGGTTATGGAGAAATGAACAAAGGAGATAAGCTTGTGTTAAGGGGTCTCAAGTTCCACGGCTTCCACGGGGTGAAACCTGAAGAGAGGAAGTTGGGCCAAAAATTCGTGATTGATGTCGACGCCTGGATGGATCTTCAACCTGCTGGAATCTCCGATCGACTAACAGATACTATCAGCTACACTGCTATATATAGGTAACCACCCTGATTCAGACATCGTGTTGATAATACATTTGAGTGTACAAATCATGTGTTGCATTGTTGTAATTTTGATTGTTTGAATTTCAGCATAGTGAAAGATGTGGTGGAAGGAGCTCCGCAGAACCTTCTAGAATCTGTAGCTCATCAGATAGCATCTGCAGTGTTGAGCAAGTACGACCCACAGGTTACTTCCGTGCGAGTGCAGGTAGGGAAGCCGCATGTGGCAGTGCTCGGACAGGTCGACTACTTGGGTGTTGAGATCGTTAGACATCGTAACACAGCTACACAAAGCTAGTTTATAATCTCTGTGTGTTTGTGTGGTTGATGGGGCTGATTTGTGATTTGTGTTTTTAGTTTTTTTCTTTTTTTTTGTTGTTGGAATTGGAACTCTCAATCATACACTGTTTATTGGAGTGGTATCAATGAAATGCTGTACTTTTTTTTTTCTGATGAGCATTGTTTCTGAAGGCTAACTAAATATAAGTCAAGTAATCAATTAAAATAACTTCTCGACTATACTACACACTTCAAAATATACATACTTCACTCCTCAGCAGGGTTACGAATATACAGTACATACCCTAGATCTCAGCTAGGCTTCTTCTACTGTGTAAGGGGTACACACTCGAGCTCGATCTCTAAAACCCCGCGTTCGACATTTTGTAGCTGGATGGAGACTTCCTGTTTGACCTTACCGTCTTCCAGGGTGATGACACCATCCTTGACGAGCGTATTGTCTTGGCTTGCTTTCCACTTCCCGAGCAAAGTTGACTCGGAAATCGTGGATGATTCCGAAGCCTTTGCAGCAGAGAGCAGTGGTTGAATGTCGATCTCGGCGTTCCCCATGAAATCGTCCGTGGAGAACGTGTCCTTGTCGTAGACGAGCTGCCCAAAACGGGAATAAAAACACACAATTGCTCAAGAACACAAATCATATCTATGTGATTAAGTTTTATTTGCTTAAAAACAAGCCTTACAAACTTCAGAGGAGGTATAGTTTCCGGAATCGACAACATGAGACTTTCATTCCAAACTGGGTTGAGGTTATTCTTTATAACTCGTGTCTTCATCGACTGGAATACAAAAAAGTCGAAAAACACAATGTAGAGAAGGGCATAAAAACTCAAAAACAGAATCCGTAAAACGTGTTGAAGAGAAGGAAGGGCATTTACTTGATTTCCTAGAGAGAGGATTACGTAAGGGTCGCTCGTGACCATATCTCGGATGGCTAGGTTTGTGCCCCTTACTATATTGACCTTAATCAATCCTACGAACTCGACCATACCTGCCTATACAACATTAATAATTATGGTAAGAATGATCGATGCAGGGGCAATTTCGTCTTTTATGTTCAAGAGGAGGTTCTCTTCAGAAACCAGATTACCATTGAGTTACTTTTCTTCGTCGCTTTACACTCATTCCTTCTCCAGCTATTACGAAACGCCTGCCCCAGACCTTGCATGCGGTGGGCCGTCGAAGTCGGTTTCTCAGGGATTTTTTTCTCGGGCGGCGGTTGAGAATAACAGACTATAGAAGTGCAGTTGGAGGAGGATGACGGAGATGGAAACGGGCAAGACAGGTTTATGTCGCAGTTTAAAAACTGGTTCATCTCGTATTTCCTTCTGAACATCCAATAAAGAAAAATGCGATTTGGGATTCGGAAAATAAAATTCATACTGTATATCATTGAACTACCTTATGAAATCGGTGCGTTCATCTGCAGAAGCATCGGGTTTCGGTTTTTTATAAGTTTCGGGAATGTTAGCTTCGTATTTCAAGTTGACTGCGGTATTTCCACCCATCTCGCTTAAAGCGTCGACTTGCTCGTGGGTCCATTCGTCGAGCTTCACAGAAAAGATCTACAATATACATATATATGATGCAAGTTTCAACACAATAACTTTGTATCAGTCGAAACCATCATAACAGCTCAAACTGACGAGTGATTTAAAGTGTCGAGACCTTCGATATATGCACTCCCAGGCTTCTGTGTACTCCGGAGCATTTGATGCAAATGAAACATCCGATGCTCAATGATCTGTCGTCGCCACCAACAAACAACAAATTAGAGAAAAAAAAATATGAAGCCGGTAAAAAGATTACACAAAATTACTTACACCCATTTCGGATCTGATGATCCACAGTCTGCACAAAACTTGTTGCCGGCTTCGGTTAAGAGACTTTCGAGCCTTTCTCTCGGATCTTATCAAGGAAAAATAGGTACAAAAAATTAAAGATTTGCACATAAGAAGCATAAAAATATTATACTTACTGGTAGAAGAATCTTTCCATTCGTCGGGGTCATGACCATCCCATTTTGACGAGGTCTCCATTCTTAAGAGGTCATATAGACAAGAACCCGATTCAGCTGATGCATGCATAACATAGTAATTTTAAAAACTCAACAATATACAAATTCAAGATTAATTAAACTCATTGCACTAGTTCAACAAAACATCAAAGCAAATCAGACGGTATGGATTACGACATAGAATTACCAACAACATATTGAAAAAAATTCCAAATGCTTTTGTTTATTTTACAAGGCAAAAAAAAAAAAAAAAAACTACCTTGACCATGTTTAGTTCCTGCATTTTCTTCTTGAATAGACATATTTAAAATGCCGCAGAATTTCAAGAAACAGCCCCCCTATGATGATCTTAAAGAACCCATCTTTTTTTCACCCCTGTTTTTTTCCTCTGCATTTTTCAGAAATTGCCACATTCGATAATTGCACACGAGAAAGAAAACAGAAAAACAACATTCAAATAATATACGGCAAGAATCTAAAAAAAAAAAACAATTCTTACATGCTCAGAATCTGGGCTGTTTCAATCATTGGGACATCGTGAGACGCTTAACCAGAATAAATAAATCGTGAATGCCAATCATTAATTAATGCAACTGGGCAACGAGGTGGGGGTGAGAATTAAAAAAAAAACAGATTAATTTACGAATTCGTGAAGAAAAAGATTGGTTTTTTATTTTTATTTTAAGCAATTAATAATTGTTTTTTTGTTTGATGACCTAACGAAAAAGGGACAAACATTTTTACATCAGAAGGTTTGGGTTGGGGGAGTTGAGATTTTTTTTTCTTCTCTCAATTTCTTCTTTCAGTGGTGGGGAATCATCCGACATAAGAATATTACTACAATTTTCCGTTCTTGCACAGAAACGCGCAGTTGCAGCGCGTGGTATTTATTACAGGACCGAAATTTGGGCCCAGGCCCAATGCGTATTTTGTGTGCTGGGCCCAATAAGAGGGATCACTGAGCCCGATATAATTAGTGTACGTGTTCTTCTTGAAGTCATTTATCGGATAAATCAATGGCGGCAGGCACACCATTGGCAACTCAGATTCCGAGATTCTTCTCTTCGATTTCGATTCCCCAACTGGATTCGTCTCTTCTCAGAAACGGATTTCATGCGACGACGTCGTATAGGAGAATCTCTCTTGTCCGAGCTTCTAAGGAGCCCCAGGATAAGGCACCATTTCTTTCTCAGGTCAACTTTTATTTTTTTCCATTTTTAAATTATTTATGTAGTTTTGTTTTTAATGGTTGTGTTATGTAAATTGTTGGACACAGGAAGATTTAGGCTACATGGTGAAATTAGGGGCTGGCTCAGTTGCAGGTGCAGCTGCTATAAAATACGGAAGCATCATTTTCCCTGAAATCACACGGCCGAACCTCGGGCTGGCCTTGTTTATGATTTTTGCTCCTGCCGTACTTGCTGTCTTAATCTTGATCAAGCAAAGCCGAGTTGATTGAGAAAAGAAACCGCTTTCTAAAGCGGAGTCGGGATTTTTCTAGGAAAAAATGACATCGTCATTTGTATGGAAGGAGGTTTAATCTACAGGCAATTTCATCCCAATAGTATGGAATGGTATTTGTACTTTTGAAAGAAATTTTATAATTATCCACATTCAAAAATTGCAAGCTCATGAGAGGTTTCTACATACATATATATGATGAAATTTATGTTTCCTTGTTTGATGATATCAATTATCAAGTCCTGCACTTACTAAGAGGGCTTCTTCTAGTGGGATGGTTGGCCAAATTACGAAAATGTCCTCAGCACATGGCCGGGTTTTCATATAGAGTGGCGGCCATCAGAAAGCTTTACTTGCAGAACTGACCAAATATGCGTCCCATCCTTGAAGACGATATTCACGAGCTGCCTCCGCGGGGTTTTCTGCCTTTATAATCCCACGCCCGACTATTATGATGTCACTGCCTCTGTCTGAAATTACCTGTAACCATGCATTATAGTTAGACATACATATCTTGTCTATAATCCAAAAACACTTAGTATTACTATTATCTCAAAATGTAACCTGGCAATTAGTCCGGTCGAAATATGGAGCAAGCAATTAGCAGTTTAGCACCATATTATGATAAAAGAAAATAGCAGAAGGTGAAATTGCAAATGCGACTTACAGATTTCGGAGTGTTATATTGTTGGCCCAATGCATCTCCACCTTTTTCCATTTGAACACCCGGGGTTGCGTGAATAAGTGATGGGTGGCCAGGCCCACCAGGCCAAGATGCAGGATTCACAGATATGAAGCCCATAACAAAATCCGGGTGATCTTTAGCAATTTTCACAGCTGCAGATGTGTAGTCATCCTTTGCAAGGTTACCAGATGAACTCATTTCAGCAAGGAGCAGCAAACCTCTGCCACGTGGCAGACCCTATCACAGCACAAAAGTTGAAATAAGTGATCGAATAATTTGATAATATTACTATCATATATAGCCCGAGCTGATGAAGGTTGTCACATCCACACCTTCAGTTTTAGGCCATCTACTATTCCTGGACCAGAAATTATATGAGCATTTACTATATCTGCCCAGTCCAATATGCGGAAAATACCTCTGCATGAAACAAATGAAAATTCTTATTGAACAAAAGAATCAAGTTTTGAAGGAAAAAAATATCTTACCCTTCATATTGCATGGTGACCGTGTTGCCAATGTCAGCAAACTTGCGATCTTCAAATATTAAGAAATTGTGTTTCTCTGCAATCTTTAAATGTATGCAAACTAAGTCAGCTCAACTTTTACCAATTGGAAAGTTTTAATTACCACGGGAAACACATTTCAATATTCATTAGAAAATGTAGACCTAGTAGTGTAGGTAAGCATGTTCATACGGGAAAATAGCAGGTACTTAGAAGAACAAAATTTATATTGGGAAGAAATAGGTCTGGGGGCATAAAATATGAAATGCAATTATGATAGAGAGTAACTTGTCACATAAGATGAACCTTTCATAATATGAAATACTTTATAGTGGTAGTGACGCTCAGAGAACAAGGAGATACCGAGCGAAGTTTAGATCCAAAATCAGGGGTGAAATCAGGCAATATATCCACATGGGTCTTCAACATGCAGATCTCGGGTCCAACCTACATAAATGTCAAAAGAAAGGTCATCAATATATTAAGCGAGGAAATGAGAAAATCAAGAGGCCTACCAATATGTAATGCCATCAGCCATCATATGAAATCATATACTGACACGCTCTTACAGCATACACAAATCTTCTATAAAAAATGAATAACAGGTTCCCAGCTCCTAGACAACTTCATAATTCATGTTCGCAAAGATATATATGAATGCAAACTGAGTTCTAAATAGTGAAGAAATCAGATTGTAGTGGACAAGAAACGCCTTCCTATTCATGTAACACTCAATTTTATGCATTGCTAAGAGAGACAAAATACAAGGAAACATTTTTTTTCTTCTCCCACACCTTGTCTGCAATTTTAAGCAACTCGGCAGCAGTGGCAACATCAGCAGCCAAGCACAAGTTAGTCTCTTTCTGCACCATTATCTCGAACAATCTTTTTCCTGCTGGGTTCTTTGCCATCTTTGCTCTCTCTTCGTAAGGAAATCTAACTCTGGCCCTCTTCCCAGCTGCTCCCACCATTGGCACCGGTAGATTTTGGTTCTCCAACAAGAATTTTACGACCATTTTCTCCGTCTCATCTGAAACCTTCCCATTCTTCTTCAATATCCTAACCATTTCACTCAGCTTCACCATTGAGTGCAACATGATCCCGTTTTCCGCCAAGTTTTCCTTCCCTCCCTGTTCCCTGTCTCAAAGAATTAGTAAGAAGACAATGACTTACAATCCATACTCAGAAGCTTAACAATATTGATGAAGTTAATAGTGATAAGATTACAGTACAATTTTTCCCCAAAATTAAATGACTACTGATAAGTAATTCAATGGTCTCAATAATGGCGCGAAGTGTATTTTACCTATCAATCATGACAACAGCGTCGGTGACTTTAAGCCCGGCAGCACGGAGCGGCGCCGCCGTTTCGAGAACGGATGCGCCGCTGGTGACGAGGTCCTCAATTACGAGGCACACGTGGTTTCGCTCATACGCCCCCTCAATGGCTCTGGCGGTGCCGTAGTCCTTGACCTCCTTGCGGCGCATGACCATCGGAATATCAGTCGAGAGGGAGAAGCAGGTGGCGATGGGGAGGGCAGTGTAAGGGACGCCGCAAACCACGTCGTATCGGGCGGAGGGAGGGATGACGGCGGTGAGTGCGTGGGAAATCCGGCGGAGGAGGGAAGGGTATGAGACGATGAGGCGGAGGTCGATGTACATTGGGGAGTCGATGCCGGATTTCAGCCTGAAATTCCCGAATTTGACGGCGGAGATGTCGTGCAGCTGCAGGATTAGCGACTCCTCCATTTGTTAATGGTGGTGACTGAGTCGCGAATCGCGCGAGGGTTTTCGTGGGATTTCTGGAGGCAACGAGTGGGAGTGACGCTGTGAAACCCAACCCCTCCCTCTATTTGATAGAATCACGCTTTAAGTCGAGCATCGTATTATTCGACTCTGGAGCTTGTCGAGCGACTAGTCGAACGCAAAACATGGTATTATTAGACTCGTAGAGCTCGGTTAAATTTCAGTCAAGCCTACTCAATAAGTTCAATACTCGGACTCGTTTGCAACTCCACAAGAGCATGATAAAAATTACAAAACCAACACGAGCATGTTCGATTATTGAACGAATGTATACAAACACAATTCATGAACATGTTTTCGATGATCAAATGAATGTATACACCTATCGCTAACAAACACCCTAATGCACGGCACGGATTAGAACACATGACAAGCAAGGAGAGATTGCTTCCTGAAATTCAAGAAACACATGACCACAAGGTTTCCATAGTGCTCAAAGAACATACATGACAAACGCCTAATTTCTACACCTAAAACCGATCAATCTACTGCTCCTTCCAAATCCTACCGGTGACTCTGAGCTTCAACTCTTTCCCGTCTCCACCGGAGAAAAAGAGCGCCATGTTGCGTTGAATGATGAGCCCGTCAAAACTATCACGCACCTTTCTGTGGCTGTCTCTAACGCTTCTAGGCACTCCTTGCCATATCATCTTCCTCCCGTTACCCCCAACCTCAAGGCTGTAGCTGTAGTTTTTAGCCTCGTTATCATCACCCATGAAACGTAAGAATGCTATGTAAACAGGAGCCATCCCGAGCTGAAACGCTTCAAAATGAAGACAGAAATACTGCCCAAAACAACTGAAAACCTAAAATTCATAAAAAAAGAGAGACTAAGTTAGTAGCAGCATGCTATAAAAGAATCATCGGACACCAAGAAAATAAAAATGCAACAAGAGGGGTAAATTATTACAATCATGAAAAAGGGTCCACCTTGCCCGAGTCCAAACTTAATGAACCTTTATCATATAATATGCCTATATAGACAATGCACATTTATCCTCTTCGTAGTTCGTAATATATCTACTGATTTTAAATGAATGTATCTAGTTGTTTAAATCAGTGCACTATCTGGGTCAGGCCCAGCTTGCCCCTACATTGCAATGTGGGTCTTGTTCTATGATACAGTTGGAAGAGAGGGGAATTAACTATACCGTGAGCATCCAAGTGGCATTCTCAACCTCATGAGGATTTGACTTCACGTAGCGATGGTTAAAAGTACTACCACTATGCATGTCAACTTTGTGGTCGTCTTTTAAATGACTCACGAGAAACGGGATGTCACCAATAACCGAGCATTCAGATCCCGCATAAGGACAATTATAAGGCCTAAAAGTGCACTGCGATTCGTGCTTAAGCTTGCTGTAGTAAGGAAAGATACCCATACACCCAAAACTCTGATATTTGCATGGGAGCTCGAGTGATGCAGCAACTTTCTCCAGCGCCAGGCATCGGATATTACCAAGTTCGTGCCTGCAAGTTGGGCACCGATTGTGCACCTTTGGCTTGCAACCGGAACATAGTGTGTGGCCATTGGAACACTGAGGTAACAGCAAAACAAGGCAAAAATAATTTCAGAAATAATGCAAATTGGGAAACCAGAGAGAGAGAAAGAGCAGGAGAAACATTGCACTGCAAACTCACTTCAAATGTATAAAAACTGAAATTAGTGTTCGCAGACACTCAAAAATGTACAAAGTCGAAATCTCAAACCACCCCCAAGAACACACTATACCCAAAACAGTAGTAGGAAGGCCGAAGGCAAGCAAATTATCTTCATCCTTGAACTAATTGGAATATCAATTGAAAGCCCTTTTTAATTTTTTTATTCCTCATAGTTTGAGAGATGGTGATATAATAATTCTATGTACCTGGTGAATGGGAGGGTACATAGCATTCAAGCAAACCGGACACTCAAGCAACTCACGAACATTACTCGTGATAGCCACATTTGGTTTCAGACCACTTTCTGAAGGGTCATTGCAGTGCTCACCAACAATTAAAGTGTATTCATTCTCAGGTGGGTCGATGACCTCGGGCTTAGTCCTCATGTCGTCAAAATAGGCACTGTGTCCACTTGCCATTACAAGAATGCGCAATAAAAGTATCTACACAATATACATGCCAAATCCAATGTTATCTATTACTAACTCAGTAAGTTGTACGCGTTTCAAAGTGAATCCAATATAAAATCAAATAATCAGAAATTTAAAAGCACTTTTCATTTGATTAGTGTTCGTCGAAACTCACTAACTATGTCATGCCCACTCGAAAGCTCCAACCTACAACCATTTTTTCTAACCGCTGCACTCTATTGAGTTGTAGCCACGAGTCGGCGTTTTCAACCAGACAAGTTTTGGAAAATTAGGCAATAACAAACACCACTGTGAACTGAAACTAAGCTACAATTATGATTCATGACATATACTCATTCTAATAGTAGTACAATATACTATCAAATGGATTATTTAATTTTTACCAAATGCATAGGTAACGAATAATTAAACAAAATTAAAAATATAAAATTGAAAGACACTTCAATACTTCATATTCCAAAACAAAATCAAAACAGCAGATCCTAAATATTCATTAATTCAAAAATAATTACATGGAAAAACCTACACGGGGTGAAAATTTGAAAAAACTATGAATCGGCAGAAATTACCTGCAAGGAATAATAATTAGTCTGAAGTCAAAAGCACATAAGAAAAAAGGAAAATTCTGGAATGATAATTTTCCGGTGAAGTCAAGCGGTGAAGATATTTGAATTTGTTTTGTGGATGTATCGAGATAGGTAGCGCCGGATGAGTCAGTCGGTCTTGCTATATTTTGTCTTCGTCTGATGAATAAATAAATAAATAAATATATTGAAAATTAATAAATGTGAAAAATAAAATCGAGAAGCAAATCGATGTAGAGAGAGAAACTTCAATTTCAAATTAAAGCGAGGGAGCGCATACTCTTTGGCACTGGCACGAATGGAGAAAATATTTAAATATCCAAATATTGAATTCATAATAAATAGTTAATGAAAATTTCAAATTAATATAATAACGTGTCAATAATTTAGCATCTATATTTAATTTTCATTTTAATAATATTTTGTTATACACCGCCATGGCGCCATCTAAAAAATAATTCATATAATTCAATGTTTTGATGTAAATAAATTTTCGTACATCGATAAGTCAAAATTCAAATGGCAGGTGATATTACCAGTCAATTAGTGTTCAGTTAGTTACTGTGCAGTTCTTTTTTCCCCACACAAAAATTTGGAAATACAAAAAGCATATCATGTGCCCACCGGGTAGAATACGACTTCTGAATGATCAGTACTGTTTTTCATCGACCAACTCATTTTTGAAGAAAGATATAGTTCAATGTTTCTGCATTAGTCCCATAACTTAAAACAACAACCGGGCCACGATTCGAATGGGACTAGTTCATATTTACACAACCACAGTTTGGTTGGTTTCAAAAACATGTCTGATCCGTTGCCTCATATTGAATTCTCATGAAAAAATAGCTCAATCTACAATGGTAATTCTAAATTTTACACGTATCAGAATTCCGATCTCGTTCTTTGGATTTCCGATCTCATTCTTTGGGTTTATTAATCGATTTGGGAGCTACCCACTTAGGAGATTTTTAGGACATAAGTTGAATTGTTTTCATTGACATTCAAATCCAAACAAAAGGAAATGGAAATTTTAAATTTTATTTTGGATTGAAAATCTCGTTGGAGAAATATTATGAAATTTGTAATTGAGTGAAAATTATGTTGGCAAGCTCTTTCTTCCAAATGTCTGCTACTTGATCGGTCAGATCTCTCGATTTACATTTCACCTGATCGAGGTTGACGGATCAATTGACTTGCCTCTCTTAATATTTTTTTATTTATTAAAGATTGGCTTAATGTGTGGTACAGTGTGGTGGAGTGTTATATATGCTGCCAAAAATATGAGAAATGATTGGTGCCCAACAAATTTGAAATGCAGGGAAAATCCTTTGACCTTTTCATTTATTGCATGCCCGTGACCGACCGCATCTCGTGTTTGGACTTCCGAAAGGACAAATATGACCTCTTCTATACGTAATTAAACTGTTCAACACTATAATTAGTAAGCTAGCTCTTAAGAATTTATATTAAAGATATTTAATAAATAAATAAATAAAACATTATTTTTTGTGTCTCGCGCGAGGAGTACTTTTTTCTTATATTCTACTACTATTTTGCTAATTTGTTCTCCTTGTAACCATGCATATTTCTACGTCATGAATAGGAATAGGGTTCTTCACAATCACATGCATGCCCAATGCAATAATAATATGAAACCAGCTGTAAAATATTTTCAAAAAAATAATATCTTCACAAGATAAAATCTACTTACTTTTTTCCCTGGTCCTTTCTTATCTATAAGATCCTAGTTATCTCGTCTTCCTACATGCACCCAACATTCTTATCCCAATCCTACAGCAACCAAAAACTCACAATGGAACATTCATGGATTCTAACAATACCCATCTTCATCTTCCTCTCCACACCACAAACCTCTGCCTCTGACCCATGCTCCTCCCAATCGGGTTCGGGCCTATCCATCATCCACATTTACGGCAAATGCTCGCCCTTCAACCCGCCCAAACCCGCCTCTTCATGGCCCACCACCGTTCTCAACATGGCCACCACCGACCCCGAGAGGCTCTCGTACTTGTCGAGCCTTGTCTCGCAAAAGCCCGCTTCCGCCCCTATCGCACCGGGCCAAGTCATAAACCTCGGCAACTACATTGTCAGGGTCAAAATCGGCACTCCCGGTCAACTCATGTTCATGGTATTGGACACCAGCAACGACGCTGCATGGGTCCCATGTAGCGGCTGCACCGGCTGCTCCTCGACTGTGTTCGCCCCAAACACGTCCTCCACTTACGGCTCGTTCGACTGCTCTGTACCCGAATGCAGCCAGGTCAGCGGGGTCTCCTGCCCGACGGGCGGGTCGGGCTCATGCCTCTTCAATCGAACCTACGGAGGCGACTCCTCGTTTTCCGCCACGCTGTCAAAGGACACCCTCTCCTTAGGTAATGACGCTGTTCCAAATTATGCGTTCGGATGCCTCAACACTGTGTCGGGCGGGTCGATTCCGCCCCAAGGTTTGCTGGGCTTGGGTCGGGGCTCCATGTCATTGCTCTCTCAAACCGGGTTGAGATACTCTGGTGTGTTTTCCTACTGTTTGCCGAGCTTCAAGTCGTACTATTTCTCTGGCTCGCTGAAACTCGGGCCCTTCAGTCAGCCCAAAAACATCAAAACCACGCCGCTTCTCAAAAACCCTCATCGCCCGTCGCTATACTATGTGAACCTCACGGGTGTTAGTGTGGGCCGAGTCAACGTACCCATAGATCCCAAGCTCGTAGAATTCGACCCAAGCACTGGTGCTGGCACCATCATAGACTCGGGTACGGTGATAACCCGTTTTGTCCAACCCGTTTACAGTTCGATCCGGGATGAGTTCAGGAAACAGCTGAAAGGGCCGTTTAGTTCTTTGGGAGCATTCGACACTTGCTTTGCTGCCACAAACGAAGAGGTGGCACCTGTAATCACATTTCATTTCAGTGGATTAGATTTGAAGTTACCAACGGAGAACAGCTTGATTCACAGCAGCTCGGGTACGTTGGCTTGTCTGGCCATGGCAGCTGCACCAAATAACGTGAACTCGGTCCTCAACGTGATAGCCAGTTTGCAGCAACAGAATCTCAGGATCCTGTTCGACACCGCGAACTCTCGTTTGGGCATTGCTCGGGAACTCTGTAATTAGGACATTTCTGTCTAATTTTCACCCTCTCTATGGATGCCTGTGTACCAGGTGTCAGTTAATGTTGTCAATGCAACTTAGATTGCTGGATTTCATTTCTATGGATGTTCTTAGAGAAATAAGGATTCACAATCATTTATTTTATTAAAAAAAAAAAACTTCTGATAACATGCTTAGAATCTCTAACAGTAATAATGGCATGTTTCGTATGCTTCCACTATGAGTTATAAACATAACAGAGGAGAGGAAACAACATAAGTACATAACAGAGGCAAAGAATACTAGGGGATAAAAAATTCCACGAAGCTTTGCATTCAACACAGATGAAGTTAACATTATACATACGGCTTGCCCACTTACTACCGTTGAAAGAATACATGATAAAGGAAATCAAGTTTGAAACCTATGGTAATAGAGCCAATTCTTCACTAACTTTTACCTGGCTGGAAATTACTATACAACAATGTCGGCCACACGAACACTAAAAATACAATGAGAATGACATAATATTAAGATGTAAGAGTTTGAAATCACCTACTGCATGGTGAAAGATGGTACCACAGTTTGGGCGATTATTATCAACTGTTCTCCACACTGAACCAGAAACACAAAGAAGTGCGAGTATATATTACCCTCACTTGCTGCAGTGAAAGAGTCCCACTTGTCAAGACAGCCTTGGCACCCCCTTCGATCCTCGTTCGCATTACAGTGACACAATCGGCAGTATTTTTTATTAGAGGTGAGATCTTGTCAGGGGTAGCTGCTGCCGTGGTCACAATGGCATGGGAGAGATGGTCCAGAGGATCTGACTCGCACTGAAGAATACAACCATCAACCGTGAGCCTCCCATTCCTATGAAGCAAGCAGCAGCCGAGCTCTGCCCTCACGGTCAAGTTAGCTAGTTTGCAAGTCGATAGGAACTCCAGTGCACTGTTGCAACCACAAGAGAAGTGCAACTAAAAACATGTTCGGTTTTCGGTTTTTGGCGTTAGAATAACGATGTTTGAGAATTTATAGAGTTTCGGCCCTTCGGGTGATAATTGACATTGTGTTAGGGAGAATATGAAAAATTTATAATATTGTAGGTGATGGGTCCCATTAGAGATCAAGTTTAGATAGTACTCTCTCCATCCCACAACAATATGCACGTACCCAAATGGTAATAAATTTATACATTTATTTTCACCTAATGCTATTACTATTTCTCTTACTTTTTTCAACAACCCTAAAATATGTCATTACCATAAAGTTGTATTACTAATTTTGAACTTTATTTATTCACCTAAAAACAAATATACCATTTTTATAACTTTTAAAACTGCAAACCTTTCAGAACCACGGGAGCAGACGAGTGTTGTATCGTCAGGAAGGTCGCCTGCACCAATCTGAGAAAACAATAAATATATAAATATAAAGGTATGATTAACCTATAAAAACATATACAAGATGAAGTCCAAGAGCTGACTGTCTTTGATGTATCAGATGTACATAAAAATTTATTCAAACTCCAACCCTCAATCAAGCTTCATTTCTTTCTCTTCCAGATAAGAATAGGCAACACTAAAAATTAAAAAAGAATGGTGCAGTACGAAGAAGAATTCAAACGAAAGATTATGATGAAGAATACAAGTCCAATGATGCAGAAGAATACACAGATAAATTTGGAGATGGTCCTTAGGGATTGAGTTATAATATAGCCGAAGATGAAGACTTAATTATGAATTATCTAATCCCATTGGTTATGAAAACTATTTGTCCCTCTTTACATATTGTTTCTCATAGTTAGTGTGTATTGATTGAATTTTCAAATTTTGCGACTTTGCTCGAGTTAGGCGAATGCTTTACTGGGGCCTCGGGCGCACTTTTTGCCATCGACTGACTACCTTGCATAAAATAACTGAGGCCTATGATCCATAAACCAAGCAAAAATGTAAACTCCGACAAGCAATTACGAGGAAAAGATGAATACAAAGCAGATCTAGAATCTAGTGAACCCTCCCCATTTTCAAACATACACAAACGAAAAAGTAAGCAACATACAAAATAACCGGAAAATGCGGAGTTGATTGTTAATTTAAGGAAGGCAGCTCAGAAATTACCAAGCAAAGAGGCTTTTTAATCTGAATGTTGCACGTGCGATGAATCCCCCCTGCTGCAATCAGTATAGTGTCCCCCGGCCTGTAAGGCATCAAACCATCGACTCAGAACAGTTACTGATTTTACCTAGAAATCGAAAATAAGCAAATATATCTTACCTTGCCGAACAGACAGCTGTCTCGATGCTGGGGTACACTCCAGGTTGAGTTAAGTCTTTGACAGACCTATCCACTCGCAGCCAAAGGCGAGGGTGACATGCCAGGAAATTCCATCTGCGGCAAACGAGGGCAGTGTTATACCGATCTGCAATTTCAACACAAACCGTAACAGAACACCCCCAACGCGAACTTAATGTTTGAGCATCTATAAAATGAATAAAGTAGTGAACATCCCCAGCTAATACTTAAAAGTTGCAAAATCACCAATGACAAATTTCCATCAGTCTTAAGATACTATTCAGGACAAACATTCAAAAGAGCGAATAAGAGCCGTATTAACAAGAAGAAGAAAAAAAGCAGAGATTGGGAAATTTAATACCCAATGCAAATCTTGCAAATACCATTTTACCTTAAAACTTGAAAAAAAAACTCAAAAGAGTAATTACAGTCAACATAAACCGAAAACGAGGAACAAAATCTTACTACAAAGGGTCTGCTCAACCAGATAGAATAAAGAACATATTTTTACACAATTCCACCAAACAGAAAACTTTTTCTAAGCTCTATATCAAGAAATTAAGACAGGGGTCTATGGAAATTGAATAAAAAGTCAATATTTGAGCTCCGGCCGACAAAAAATCGAAATTGGTACCTGGGATGGGTGAGAGGAAGCTGAAAATGAGCATGAGACAGCCATCGTCAATATCGTTTACGTGAGAATTCTTCGTGTGCGCCGTTAGTTTCCTGAATTTGGGTTTAGGTGCTTCCCCCATCAAATTCAGATCGTGCCGAATCAGAAATTAGGGTTCATAGATTTTATTGTAAGTAATGCAATTTTCCCAAATTGGTTGACTAGTGGACATTTTTATCTAATTGGGCTTCGGCCCACGGTTTATATGGAAGGATATGTATTTGGGCTTTAGCCCATCTATCTTCACAGTATAACACTTTTGTTTTGCTTGTAGCCATAGGGGTGAAATTGTAATTTGCTTGTATGCAATATGGCTAACTCAAATCATATTATTAGACGAAGAAGATCAATGTCTAATAGCAAAACAACACATCAAGGTGGTCCTACTCCGGTGAGTCGAATCAGGATCGGCAGCTCGCTCGACTTATTACATATCGTTTATTAGCTTATTCAAAAAAAAAAAAAAAAAAAAGCAAGCGCATCACAAAATGTGAGGTGCTACTCATCGGTAGCTCTAGCTTGCAACGAGAATTAACTCGCAAAAAAACATTTGAAAAAAAAAACACAACGTCAACCATTTTACTATCCACCCCCCTTGTCGCGACCTTAGCCTTATTCGGCTGCTTCATCGTTCACGGGTTTTAGTACATCCGGACTCCATTGACCAGTCAACGTCGTTGCAGTTTGTATCTGCAAGAAATAGATGTATGAACAAGGAACTAATTACTAATTAGAAGTCCACTCTCACAAAATTAAACAAACATATAATACATACATATATATATATATACCTCATCATGATCATCAAGAAGAAGTGATAGGAAGCTTCCATTGTAACTCAAATCCAGCTCTTGCTGGAAATTAGCTACCGGATTTTGATTCACGGAATGTTCCATGCCTTGGGAAGAACCCTCATGAGTGTTGACGGCATTGCCTTGGCTCGATGCTATGTATGCTTCATAGGAACTTTCATTGCAGCGCTGGTAGTTGGTGTCAATAAGAGGCATAGCTCCATATCTCGGCCTTTTCTCGTTTCTGATCAGAGGTGCAGGCTCTATCGCACGGGCTTGTTTCTCGGGTCTCCCCTTATTAGGTTTCCAATTCGAGCTGCGGCATATCTACAAAATGTAGATTGTACTTATATACTTGTCTCGATTGATCACTATTAAAAACGACGAAAAAAAAAGAGAGAGAGATGGTAAAACTTAGCACGTTCATGCATCGACCTTGTAAGAACAAACCTGAAGGTGACTCGCCACCTGCATTCTCGTAAGGTTCGGTTCGTTCATTCGTCGAAGGATCGCCCTCGGGAAGCATCCTATTTTCAAAGTAAATTTTTAATTTAAAAATAATAATTTATGTTTAATTTCTTAGCATCCAAAATTATCGCATATAAAATATATAATCACACATACTTCCTTCTCCGAGTTCTGTGACAATGAGCATAAATTTCTCGTGGAGTTCATCCGTCCATTGCATCCGGCTCTTATTTTTCCTCGATTCTTTTGAGTTACCTTCGGTACAAACATCTTTCGCACCATTATTTAATTCACCCTGCTCCGCATTAGGCTCCACAAACGCTTCCGGAGCTTTCTCAGTATGTTCAAAATGCGACACATTAGGCTCTACAGTCGTCTCTAGAACTTTCGCAGGATGTTCAAAGCGCGTCGTCACGTTATGCTTCATAGCCTCGATCCGAAACACGTGTTGCCACAGACACTCGAGTATCTGCATCGTAACCGGCTTTTCGATGCAAATGACTCCTTGTTCCAAGGCCCTCACGGTTTTCAAAGCGCTGTCCTCATCCATTGTCATCACTTGATCATAATAAAGAAAAAATTAAAATGATTGTAATAGAGAATCATCAAACTCATTGTAAATTTGCACAATCAAATAATATAAATTAGAGGCAATATCGATCGACACTTACAAACCACGAGCAAGTCCATCTGCATTGCAATGGTGATAAGTTGGAAGACATTGACGTCAGGCGAGTTCATATCTACGATCATGGTGTCGAATCGAACCCCTTCAGTTGATAGAGCGGATAACGCTGTGGTTGGAAAGTCGAATGTGGTAACTAGAGATCGACAAAAAAACATATATATCAACGAGTGAGTAATTACAAAGAGATCCATATACATTAATTCTCAAACGTAGAACACGACATAAAAGATAAACCATTGATCTTTGGCACACATCTCGTGAAGTGAATCAATATCTAACGAAACGAACAAAACAAGATACATACAGAATAAGATGTCAGAAAAACGCAAAATTTGTAGAGTTGATAGTTATATACCTTCATAAGAGAAGTGGTGCAGCATGTTCTTGACATTGTCACGATGTTGGGTGTCATGCTCGACGAGTAACACGTGCATTTTGTTTGAAGGAGATGCAGTTGGAAATGGTGGTGATGAGACGAAGTTGTTGTCCATGGTGTTTGGTAATAAAAGAAAATGTAAATTATATTAATTAATTGTTTTCATGTCTCAATTTACAGGAGAAATGGCAATTTATATAGGGGGTTAATAGTATTATTTTCGAAAAAGTTTTATTGGATTTGTTATATTAAATCTCTGTAATTTTTTCCCTTGAGTTGACTATATCTAAGTAAGCAAGTCAAAGGTAAAATAATTGTTGGGAATCCAACCCTTGTTCGGATTAAAGCGTCGGGAGGAGTGAAGAGGTGGAACCAAGCCAATCGGGACGAGCCAAAACGAGCGGGAATCGGACGGGAGGCGAAGAGCTGCTCAACGCGCGCGCGGGCCTTACGCCAGCGCGTTGAGCATGGCAGGAAGTTTTCGCCGCTGTTGCCAACGCGCGAGCGGAGCCAGCGCCGCGGCGTTGTCGACTGTCAACGCGCGCGCGGCTCCTCCGCCGCGGCGTTGATGGAGCCCAGGTTTGACCGCGGCTTTTGACTTTGGTTTCTTGGAGATTGGGTTAGGGTTTTTTGACCTCCTATCTATAAAAGGACCTCCTCCCTTATTTTTATGAAAAAAGAGAGAACCTAGAACACGAAATAGTGAGTCGAAAAGAGATCTATCGAGATCCGGTCCTGTACACAAGAATATTTATCGAATAATATTGGGTGTGGTGTCCGTGGAAGTAGGCATTCTTGGCCGAACCACGTAATTTCTTGTCTTCCTTTTTATTCCGCGTTGTTCATCGACCTACCCTTTGACGATCGACGGGGATATATCGGCCTAAGAAGCGTGTATTCCCCAACAATTGGTATCAGAGCGAAGGTTCTTTCAAAGGGCGAAGGTTACCGGAGGCAGTTCCATATCAAGACGAAGTTCTAGATACGAGGAAGATCCGGGGGTGCGAAGACAAAGAGGGACTAAACAGGTGACTCGGTTTTATTTTCGGTGTTTGGTTGTTTCTTGGTTGGATTTGTCTTGTGCTTCTTGTGGGGGTGGTATTGATCAATGGCAGGAGTAACGGAGGAGAGTATGACGTCGAAGATGATGGTTCTTACGGCGACAAATTATTCAATTTGGAAGTCGCGTATGATGGATTATCTCACGACGAGGGATCTCGAGATACCGTTGGAGTGCAAGGGGGTCAAGCCGGCGTCCATCGAAGAAGACAAGTGGAGGCAAATGAATAAGAAGGCGGTGTGCCTTGTTCGTCAATGTGTTGGACAGACCGTGTACCCGTATGTGTCGGAGGAGAAGGAGGCCTATTCTCTGTGGACTAAGTTGGAGAAGATGTTCCAATCGAAGTCACCGAGGAATCAGGCGTTTCTCATGAGGAGGCTTGTGAACCTTAAGCTAAGGCATGGTGTTCCGGTGGCCGACCATGTGAGCGAGTTCCAGGATGTTGTGAACCAAATGATCGCGGTGGGATTGAATCTGGATGACAAGATTCAGGCATTGCTTTTGCTTAGCTCCCTGCCCGACAGTTGGGAGACTCTGGTGGTTTCCCTAAGTAATTCCGCGCCGGAGGGGAAGATGACCATGACGATGGTCACGGATGCCCTATTCAATGAGGAGGCGAGGAAAAAGGAGGTTGAAAGTGAGCCAAAGGGAGAGAAAGCATTTTACACAGGTGGTGGTCACAACGGGAACCGGAGGAATGGTGGTGGAAACCGAGAGAGGCCGAGGAAGAAGGTCATATGCTATTATTGCGACGAGGAGGGTCATGTGAAGAGGGATTGTCCAAAGTGGAAGGCGAAGAAAGACCAACAAGAAAACGCAGCAGCGGTTGAACACGAGTATATTCACGACGCGTTGGCAGTGTTAGAGGCAAACGACGCTAGGAGGGAAGATTGGATTCTCGATTCGGGGAGTGCATTCCATATATGCCATGATCGAGCCCAATTTTATGAGTACAAGGCATGTGAAAGAGAGACGGTTCAAATGGCTAATGGTTCGAGGAATCGGGTAGCCGGAGAAGGGATCGTCGAGTTTCAATTGCCGGGTGGAAGAAGCGTCACGGTTGCGGGAGTAAAACACGTGTCAAGCATAAGAAAGAATTTGCTTGCTCTCGGGAGGCTAGACGAGAGGGGGTTCAAGTTCGAGGCCGAGTGCGGGAAAATTAAGGTGTTGAAGGATAACCGGGAGGTTATGCGTGGAATAAATGTTGGCGGCTTGTATAGGCTTGAGGGTAGTGTGGTGGCACGAGGAACTGGTGTCGGACATGGGTCGAGTAATGCAATGAAGACTGGACGGGATTTCAACCATTGTCGAACACATGGGCATGAGGAGCGGGCCGGCTCCAACAGGGCAAGGGTGATCGGGATGCAATGGAAGAAGGTTCAGCGGGAAGTTCGGAAGATTGAGATGAGGGTCGAGGCGCGCACGACATCATCTCCTAATCTTGCTAGCTGTTGAAGGGTGACGCCCCGGTGGGGGGCGTTGGAGGCATTATTGCATTTGGAGGATGCATGGGATGCCTCGTTGGTCGTATTCATGGAGCTTGGATACGAGACACTCGTTGAGGGGGTGGGTTGACATGTTGGACTGTTTGAAAACTCATACTTCGGTGGTGTTGAGATGCCGGTAATCAACTTGGGCGTTGGTGGAATAATTGCTCACTCGGGTTGGAGGGGGTGATTGTTGGGAATCCAACCCTTGTTCGGATTAAAGCGTCGGGAGGAGTGAAGAGGTGGAACCAAGCCAATCGGGACGAGCCAAGACGAGCGGGAATCGGACGGGAGGCGAAGAGCTGCTCAACGCGCGCGCGGGCCTTACGCCAGCGCGTTGAGCATGGCAGGAAGTTTTCGCCGCTGTTGCCAACGCGCGAGCGGAGCCAGCGCCGCGGCGTTGTCGACTGTCAACGCGCGCGCGGCTCCTCCGCCGCGGCGTTGATGGAGCCCAGGTTTGACCGCGGCTTTTGACTTTGGTTTCTTGGAGATTGGGTTAGGGTTTTTTGACCTCCTATCTATAAAAGGACCTCCTCCCTTATTTTTATGAAAAAAGAGAGAACCTAGAACACGAAATAGTGAGTCGAAAAGAGATCTATCGAGATCCGGTCCTGTACACAAGAATATTTATCGAATAATATTGGGTGTGGTGTCCGTGGAAGTAGGCATTCTTGGCCGAACCACGTAATTTCTTGTCTTCCTTTTTATTCCGCGTTGTTCATCGACCTACCCTTTAACGATCGACGGGGATATATCGGCCTAAGAAGCGTGTATTCCCCAACAATAATTACATGCATTTTATTACATTATGCATTTTATTACATTTTATAACAATTAATGTGAGTAATAATTTTACATTTTATAGTAGTATTTCTTAAAATTTGGATTGGGGCATATAATTTCATTACATAACAATGATCACGAATAAAGATCATCATAAAATGTGGAGTAATAATTTTATAAATAGCTTTTAATTTCTAAAAAGATAGGAGTATGTTTTTTATTTTAATTAATTAATTTCCCGTTTAAGTTTTTAAACCTAATAAACTATTATCATTATTTTTTTATATTGTTTAAAAATATAGTATAATTTAAAAATGAACGTACTAATTTTAAATAAAGTTTTTTCTATAGACTGTACAGCCCTCCGTCTAGACTGTACGCAACATATTTAAAAATAATGATTATTTAATTAGAAACTTCTATTAATTAATTAAAAATAATATAGACACAGCACACAGCCCTCCGTGTAAGACTTTTGTAAGTACTGTACGAGTATGTACATAGAAAACTAAGTCAAATAAATGGTCCTTAATTGTTCAACTAATTTTTTTTATCTAGATAATTTCAAATTAGTGTTATAATATCAAATACTAGTACTTAATTAACACACACACACATATATATATATATATATATATATAAAATAATGCACGCGAGAGCTGCAAGAAGCTTCTGATTAACGTCCGAGAAACTGTCAACCAACTCAAATTATATATTGCAAAATTGTCCTCAAGATGTATAATTTGCCAAAGTAGTCACTATCAAGTATCAATTCAGTGTAAAAATTCTCTAAAATAAAAATTGCAATATTTTTTTGAATTTTTCAAATAATTGATACACTAAAAAAATCATCTAATTTTTTCAATTTAAAATATGATTTGACCCATAATTTATTTATTTATTTTTTAAATTTTACTCACAACTATTTTTTTTTTTCAATATAAAAATAAATTTTTACTATTTACTTTTTGATTAAAAAGTTAAAATTTAATATTTTTTTTAATCTTCATCCTAAGAAAAATCTCTCAACTTTTATGAGAGAAAGTATTAAATTCATTAATTGAAAGTTTTTGATTTTATGTAATGAAAAATGAAAGGATTTTTTTTTATATTTCAAGAACATTTGGGTCTTATTGTAATTATCCCAAAGTTAAGGGGTGTTAAATCAAAATACTATATCCCCTCCTTATATATACAACCATTTTGAACTCGCAAATTTTCACACGCATACACGATGACTTTCACTAACATTCAATCTTTCCTGGCGATTATGCTGCTGCTGCTGCTAATAGCAGCCAAGGGAAATGATCTCAATATTTCCTCATTTTTAGGTACAAAAATATTTATTTCTACTTATATAGTAGTATATAATTTTGGTGTAATTAATTAATATGTTTTCGGAATAATTAACTACAGATAATTTGTGCGACGAAGTTGAATGTGGAAGGGGGAGCTGCGAGACAGGTTCAACTTACCCTTTCAACTTCAGATGCGACTGCGACGACGGGTGGAGGCGCACCCGTCTCGACAGCGAGCAAGACCTTCAATTCCTTCCGTGCACCATCCCTAACTGTAAGCACTAATTATAATTAACTTGTGATTAATGAAATGAAATTTCACTCAATAAAAGTTTAATTAATTAATTAATTAATTAATAATGCAGGTTCGGTGGATTATTTGTGTATGGCCGCCCCTCCTCCCGTTCCAGCCACCCCAAGTCCATTCAACTCGTCTTTCTTTGATCGTATGTAACAATCGATCAAAATATTCTTTTGTATATCTAATAACCTATATATATATATATTGTTAATATTTTTTTCTGTGTTGTTGTATTTTTCAGCTTGCTACTGGGTATACTGTGGAGAAGGCACGTGCCGAAAGAACGCGACACGAACGCACACGTGCGAATGCAATCCGGGCTCTTCTAATCTCCTCAATATCTCGGCTTTCCCATGCTACAGAGACTGTGAGAGATTGATCAATATTTATTAATTACTTAAGTATTACTTTATGTGATTATATATTTTTCTAAATATATATATTGAAACTTAATTATATATGTGCAGGTGCTCTTGGATCGGACTCGTGTGAGAGGCTTGGAATAAGATCACGAAGAACTAGTAATTCTCCTTCATCAAGCAATGGTAATCAATCAAGTGATGGCAACCGAGGTGAGCTCAATCGAACTTGATCGAACTTATAGTTAAACATTTACCAGACATAACTAAAAGGAAAATGTGACTATAATGAACTCAATACACTATCTTAATTGCTTTTCAAGAATTAATTAACTACTTGTTGAATGAAATTGATATTAGCTAATATCAAATTCATACAAACTCGATAATTCGGTATCGGCTATCTCAGTTCTTTATCTTCAACACTACTCCACTATTGTATGATTAACATGATTATGAGCAATCAATGTTGACCGACCGACCTCAATCTCATCCTCATGTAGTCGTCTAGGGAGGAAAGGTCAACATATTATTAATTTATTCAAGAAAAATGAAATCACCTATGACGTGTCAGTCACCGCGTATGTAGGGTGGGTTAACCACTGCCACCACGACTTTATTGTATACGTCAATTATTGACTTTGAATAAGTGCAAATTTATTCACCACGGTCAATGACTACTTTACCCTTCAAAAAATGCAGCTACGTCAATCTTTGTGGGGAAGTTCAACTGGAGGGCAATCTTGATTGCAACTTTTGCTACCATATTTCTTAAATAATGTGTAGACCATGTCTTATTATTACTTTATTGTTATTGTATTATTACTATGATCATTGTATTTTTTAAAATAATTTGTTGTGTTTGTGTGTTGTAAATAAAATTATAAATAAAAAGTTAGAGTTGTTTTATGATCTTCTTTTAAATTTGCATGTGAAGGAAGAACATTTTATAAGTAAAAGCATCTTTTGCAAAACTTATTTAATATTTAGGAGCATTTAGGAGAGTGTATTCAATTAGGATTTCTTTAAATTGTTTTGGATTTTAAAAAGTTCATAGACTTAAAAAATTCTATAGATTCTATACATAGTTTGTTTGACTTTTTTATGAATTTATATGGATTTTTATAGAATTTATTTAATTACATAATATTTTTTTATGAAGTTATAATAATATTTATTGATTTTTGCGCTATATGAATGAAACAAATGTTTATTTGTTGATTAATTTTTGCGCTATTAATACAAATATACTTTATAAAAAAAATATTACATAATATTCTTTATTTTTCTTTTTTTTATATATAATTTTACTATTTTTATTATTTTTTAATAATAATTCACTAATATAATTTTTTAATAAAAAAAACAAGAATTATTTTTTATATATTTTTTTAAGTTTTTATTATTTTTAATAATAATGTAGTTTATTAGAAGAGAAATAAATATAAAAAGTAAATTTTTATAAAATGTTTAAAGTTTTATTTGTAATAATAATTTAATATGTTAAAATGAAATCCATGTAAATCTTTTCTCATTACGAGAGATTTTAAAAAGTCCGAATTCTTCATATTTTTAAGAGAGAATCCACTAAAATCCATTAACTTTTAAATAACTAAAGATTTTTAAAGACTTTTTAAAATTTGTATTGAATACCTCAAGATTTTTATAGAGTTTTGAAAATCTTCCACTAAAATCCATTGACTTTTGAATACCTAAGAGATTTTTAAAAACTTTTTAAAATTTGAATATCCAAGATTTTTATAGAGTTTTGAAAATCATGATTGAATACCGCTAGACATTAAAAGTTTTAAAAAATCCTATAGACTCTCTAACCAATACACCCTCCTTAATTATATTGAAAGTTTTAAAAAATCCTTTAGACTCTCTAACCAATACACCCTTCTTAATTATACTGAACGTAAAAGCATCTCCTGGTATTCATTTTGGCACTTTGGGCCACAATATTTTTTTTATTTTTAGGTAAAGGTCAATTTCATAAAAAGTAAAAGGTGTAAATGTACAAAACTTCGCGTAGGGAAACCCCTACAACCCAGACGAGCTAACAGCTAGCTCTCCACACAACCAAAAAATGACATATAGCAAATGGACATGCATGAGCATTTTAAAAATTTTAGCATCGAAGCAAAGTTAAAAAAAAAAGGTCATACTCACTATGCTGGCCAAGGTCCTATTTAACATGTGGGCCACATTTAATAAATTTATATATTTTTAGCTACGATTATTTACACCTCCAATTTTTATTTCCCCACCCAGCCACCCCTCTTCTATTTTTTTAATTTATATAAATTTGTAAAACATCTAAACTATCCTTCTAATTACTACCTAGTACCTACACCCCTCCCATAAAAAATCAAAATAAATAAATAACTCCTCCCAATAGACAATCATTCAAAAAACAAAATAAATAAATATAAATAACTCCTCCCAATGGACAATCACCCATGGCGATGCTCCGATAGACGTGCGGGAAAATCTCTGAAAGTCCGATGGCGACAAGGGCGGATCTAGGGGTGGCCAGGCCGGGCTTTAGCCCGCCCTAATATATTTATGTCTACTAAAATTTTCATATATTATAGGTAGTTCAAGTGGCCATCCTCTTTGCTAATTCCTCTGAGGTCATGGGTTTGAAACTTATAAAGCCCATTTTTTGGCTTTTAGCCCTCTCATTTTTATTTTTATTTTTTTTCTTTAGCTTTTAGCCCCCTCGTTTTTAAATCCTGGCTTTTAGCCCCTTCATTTTTTTTCCCTTTAGGTTTTAGCTCCCTCGTTTTTTTATCTTAGATCCGCCCTTGGATTTGACGGACAAAGATCCCCAAAATAATTTGACGTCGTTCATGAATTAAATAAAATGTAATCCGTATTTATTTATATTTATGGAAAAGGTGTAAGTAGTATTAATATTTAAAAAGTGGTAGTTTAAACATTTAATAAATTTATATAAATTTAAAAAATTTAGTTGTTCATTTTGTGATGAAGTGTCAATAAATAAGGTTCATACAAAATGAAAAGTGGACTTTAGATGAGAGCATCTTTAATCCTAAAAGCCCATTTTCAACATTTGTGAACCTTATTACATGCCACTTCATATCAAAGTAGGCACAAGAAAAAAATGGACAATTGAATATAATGTTAAGCCCACTTTTTATTTTTTTATAACCAATTATATTATAGTAAAATTAATTAAATATTAATAAATAAATAAAAAAATAAAAAAGTTAGCTTATGATTACATTAATAATGAAAATGACCATGACTACCATAGAGACTATGCCCACTTTTACATATTTGTTTCAATGCTATTTTTTTTCATTTTTGAGTGTCCATATCCATTTTAATTGACCCAATAAGCCTAAATGAACAGTATTGGAGAAGTATTGGAGATGCTTTTAGCATTAAAAATGCTCTAAGGTCGCAGACTCGCTGTATATGTACATGTATAAATTCAATCGCGCTATTTCAATTTCCTAGAATTATGACATTTTTGTAGTTTCAAGTTTCAACTCAATATGTATCAAGTATACCACATTTCGAAATATATACTGTATCATATTAATAGTTATATTTTCTTTGTTATTTACTCCCTCGGTCAAAAGACAGTTGACATACTTTCCTTTTTGGGGGTGTCCAACAATAGTTGACACACCCCAAAAAAGGAAATAATTATTCTAATTTTTTCATTTTAATATACAATTTTATTCTACTTTACTCCACTTACTTTTCAAACTTTACTCAAGTACTTTACTTTTCACTTTTAAAATATATTTATATTTTTTATTTTTTAATTAAAAAATTACTTTTAAAATATATTTATACTTTTTACTTTTTAATTAAAAAATTAAAAAATAACAATTTTCTTAAACTCTCCGTGTCGAACAAAGTATGACATATATTAATGGCTGGATAGAGTATACGTTACTTACCAATAGATTTTTTTTTAATTAAGGTGTATTAAAAAAATCGATCTGAAAACAAAAAAAAGACCGGCGAACAGAAACACTTCAAATCACTGAATATGGCAGCGGCAGGATTTGGTAGCAGGACGTGCCCGCCACCCGCATCACACAATTTTTTGCCGCGAACCAATACTGTACATTATCCTCATCTCTCTCGTTCTCGCTCGCTCACACCATATCAGATCTCTTTTTTTTTTTTTTTCGTTTTTAACAATTCTGGGGCTTCAATTTATCAATTGTCAGTTGAATTGTGCCGGCGGCTTCATCCGCTGCTCCGTTCGCAAAAGTAGAGAAATCGAAACGCCGCAGCTGTTGAAGATAGGCGTCAGTGGCGTCACGGAACTCCTCAGACTCTTTTCTCCTGCCGTCAAACAAACGTAGTATTTATTTTTATTATTTTTATTTATTAACTACTATGAATCAACATCTAGGGTTTATTAGTGTGCAACTAATAAACATTTTAGTTGATTTGTGAGTGTTACTAATGAGATATTGCTGTAGCACTGTGAATTGATATGTGAACTAACACTTGTTAACAGATGTTTACTGCACACGATTTTACATTGGGGATTTTCGTTTCAGGACTGTGTTAGCGGATAATGAATGTAGTAATGAAGTTTCCCCTACGAGCGTAAACGATATTCTTTCGGTTATCAAATCAGATTATGAGAAAGCTTATTTCGTCACAGGTATCCTTTCTTTTTCCCTTGTATATTATCCTTGCAACTCGCAAAATTTGCGAATCTGATGCTGAGCTAACGAGGTGAGACGAGTGCTTGAATTATTGGGGATGTAGGGGTCTTCACTTCTACAATTTATGCTGATGACTGCACATTTGAAGATCCAACCATCAAATTTATAGGTATGTACCAATGTCTAAATTGATGGTCTGACTGTAATCTTTCATATTCACCTTATGTACTACTGTGCTAGGCAAGGAACTATACGCACGCAACTTGAGATTGCTCGTACCTTTCTTTGATGATCCATCAATCTGTTTGAAAGAAATAGAGAAGGTATTCTTTCTATATGCAATATCATGCGAGTCACTCGAATATATTAAGTTCAGAATAGGCAGATTGGTCTCTTAGTGATTTATTCCATTTCTGCTTCCATTTTAAAATCATGTAGTAGAATTTACTCTCACTTCTACACAACCAGAGCGCTAATATGTGGAAAATCTATCTTCATATAAAATCTTTGGTTATTTTATATATGAACATTTGTGTGGAATTCCTTTATGCCGGAAAGTTAATATGGCTGGAATAGGGAAAATTATAGACTAGCTATTATTCCTTCCAACGAACTCGTATTATGTGAATGATATCTTTAACATAAATATCAGATGTAACATGTCCATAATGTTTCAAACTCCTGTTGTTAGTGGGCCACATTTACTGTACAGGGTCTTGATTCCGATAAAGAATTCATCGTTGCTTCATGGAGGCTAAGGTTACTCTTGTATCTTTCTTGGCATACGTGATGCAAGTTTTTGTGCGTATGATGTTCCATTGTTTGTATAGAATCTATAATGTCCTCAATCTCATGATCCACAGAACATACCTTAAACTTCCATGGAAACCTCTGATTTTGATCGATGGAAGAACAATATATGACATCGATGAAGATTTTAGAGTAAGTCTGAAATAATTTGATTGGAATGATCGAGTTTTTTGTGGTTGGTTCGATTTAGAGTGTAACAACCTTTTCTTCAAATGATTTGCTTATTTTCGTGACACAGGTCGTTAGGCATGTTGAGAGATGGAGCATTTCTGCACTGGAAGCAATTGCTCAAATATTTACTCCTAGTTTTGTAAGGCAAGATCAATGAAGAATGTCAAAATTACATTATAAGATCAAATTATTATGATTATAAATTTTACTATACATTGATACAGTGCCATTATTCATTTTACTAAATACAGTAGACTGTCTAGCTAGGAACTTAAATTCTAAAATAAATATGTGATCCATCATGGCATGTGATATCATCTGCTTCGATTGTTTGTTTAATTCTTCTTCTTGTCAGCACCTTCTGTATCTTCTGGTGTAGTAGGCAGTTCCTGAGAAGCACCAAGTTAATTAGCAGCGATAGATTCAGACATTAATTAGGATTTTAAATTTTGATATAGGGGAAGCTAGCTAGAATTTAATGAATGATGACTTTACTGTCTTTACGTACCAGGGTATGTGGTATCATCCGGTTCAATTGTTTGTTTGATTCTTCTTGTTAGCATCTTTTGCATCACCAGAAAAGTTGCTAGTTGCCGACATGCGTTTAGGAGGATCTCCTGGTTTGCTAGATGGTTCAGGTGGGAACTTGCTTAATTCAGTTATACTTTTGGCGCCTGAGAAGCACCAAATTAATTGTCAAAAGATGTTTAGATTGGACAAATATGTATATGAAGCTAGTTTTCGATTGCTCTAGATGATTTCACATATGACATACCAGGTAGAAATGAGGTAGGGTCATTTGTGGTCTTTCCTACAGTAACTCTAACTGCAGCGACGTCATCAACATAGCTAAAATAGAAGAAGAATATAAGCACATAAAAAAATAAATGTAGAAATATTGCCTTCCTTGAATCCATTAATGCCTAAGATATACTTCTATCTTGAAGCAACATAATAGTAGTTTATAATACGGCCTTTGTTGTTTCTCTTCTTATAGAGGAACCAAAAGAGGACCGACTTGTTAGTCGTTGACAGGAACCTTGGTTGGAATTTTCCAACATGTTATTACTTTTATTACAAGAAAATAGATTTGATTATTTGAAAATCGTCATCGTATAGATTCATATACGTAGAAAGAGGGTCTTAACTTTAATTGTTGAGAAGACCTTTTAAGTCTTTAACTATTAATGTTTTGACCGAAGCCTTTTTTTGAATTTGATAATAAAAGTCTTGGAAGAAATTTATGTCATGCTTATGTCAAACACATGTTTGAAAATTTGCCTAATTTGCTTTGTCAATTGTTTACACCAAGAACAATTTATATTTCGTGGTTTGGTGTGTACATAATTATTAATCATGAATCTCAATGTTCTTTATATTTATCAGAATGCAAGATTTATTGGTTCTGAATATCTGAAATGATTGTTCGCCGTTCAAGAATTATTGTTCGAATGTTTTTCAAGAATATTTTGAGTTTCTGAAGCCTACCTAGTTAACAAGAATGATTTAATGTCCTCTTTTTATACATATTAATATCTTCCATTAATAGTCGATCTTCTTTTCAAATTGATAAACTATAGCTAACAAGTGAACAACAATCAGGAATCCTTATGCATGGGGTTGTGATACCGGTAAATATTTCATCGTCGCTTCATGGAGACTAGATACTCGTCTTTAAATCGATAATTACAGAAAAATGTTTTTGTGGCATGATGTTTCTATGATTTGAATCTAAATTTATATAATCCTGAATCTCACCGACAAAGATTTTAGAGTAAGTTTGATACTATTTTATTGGATTGGTCAAGTCTTTGTGTTTGATTCGACTTGGATTGTTGTGTTATAACACCATTAACTCTTCAATTGAATGTTGCTCATTCTCGCGACACATATCATTATGCATGTAGAGAATTAATGGAGCATTTCCAATTATTGTTCAATATTTACGCCCCCTTTTGAAAGGCAATATCAATGAAGATTGTCAATATTGAATTATAAAATTAACCGATGTAAATATCAGATGTAACATGTCCATGATCTTTCAAACTCCTGTTGTTGGTGGCCTACGCATTTACTGTACAGGGTCTTGTTTCCGAGAAATAATTCATCGTTGCTTCCTGGAGACTAAGGTTACTCTTGTATCTTTTCTTGTCATATGTGATGCAATTCTTTGTATGTATGATGTTCCATTATTTGAATAGAATCTGTAATGTCCTCAACCTCATGATCTGTAGAACTTACCTTAAACTTCCATGGAAACCTCTGATTTCGATAGATGGAAGAACTATATATTACCTCGACAAAGAGTGTAGAGTATGTCTGAAATTATTTGATTGGAACGATCAAGCCGTTTGCGGATGATTCAATTTGGAGTTTATTTTCGTGACACAAATATTTACTCGTAATTGTGTGATGCAAGATCAATGAAGAATGTCAATATTACATTCTAGGATCAAATTATTATGATTATAAATTTTACTATCACTGGCACAGTGTCCTTATTCGTATTTACAAAAAACAGTCGACGGTCTAGGAACTTAAACACTCAAATAAATATGACATTGATCGTGGCATGTGATATCACCTGCTTCAATGTTTGTTTGATTCTTCTTCTTGTAAGTGTCTTATGTATCTTCAGGTGTAGTAGGCGGTTCCTAAGAAGCTCCAAGTTAATTAGCAACGATAGATTCAGAAATTAAGAGGATCTCCTGGTATAGTAGATGCTTCAGATGGGAATGGGGGTCCTCCTGGTATGTTCGATGGTTCAGGTGGGAACGGGACTATAGCTAATTCAGTTATACTTTTGGCGCCTGAGAAGCACAAAAATAATTGCCAACAGATTTTGAACATTATGATTTAAAATTGGACAAATATGTTCTGGTAGATCTAGATAACTTTACATATGACTTACCAGGTAGAAATGAGGTAGGATCATTTGTGGTCTTTTCGACAAAAACTCTGGCTGCAGCGACGCCATCAACAGAGCTAAAATAGAAGAAGATCATAAGCACATAAAAAAATAAATGTAGAAATGTTGCCTTTCTTGAATCCATTTGTGCCTATGCTGTACTGCTAAATTTGAAGCGATGCAATGGTAGTAGTTTATATAATTCGGCCTTTGTTTTTTCTCTTCATATAGAGGAACGAAAAGAGGATCGACTTGTTAGTTGTTGAGAGCACAGGAACCTTGGTTGGAATTTTCCAACATGTTATTACGAAAAGGTTGATTGATTACTTGAACATCATCATTAGCATATAGATTCACACTTAGAAAAAGGGAACTTAACCTGAATTGTTGAGAAGACCTTTTAAGTCTTTTAACAATTAATGTTTTGACCAAAGCCTTTTTTTTTTTTTGAATTTGCATCTTTGATAATGAAAGTCTTGGAAGAAATTTATGATCATGTTTATGTCAAACACACATGTTTGAAAATCTGCCTAATTGGCTTTGCCAATTGTTTGCAGTTTACACCTACTACTTCTATTCTATGCCTCTCAAAAGATCTCCTTTCATTTTTATTTTATTTTTTGTTGTTTTTCTCTCACAATGTATGTAGTATTAACATGAATTGTTTGTTTGATTAATTCTTGTTATTAGCATCTTTTGTATCTCCAGAGAAGCTCCCAGCTGGCCACCTGCCTTTGGGAGAATGTTCCTGTGCAAGAGGCGGTTCTGCTGGGAACAGCGGGGGAGAACCTTCCGTCCTATTATATGGCCGTTCTACAGGTACAATAAACGGTTCCGTTGCTTATAGTATATATATATATATATATATATATATATATATATATATATATATATATATATATAATTTGGCCTTTCTTTGTTGTTCCTCTTCTTATACTACTACCTTCATGGCTCCGTCAGTTGGGACAAAGGTAGTATATATATTATACTATAGTGGAAGATGACGACATGCAGTTATTAAAGATCACCGTGTTGTTAGGAGCACGTTTTTGAAAAAACTACCCAATTTAAAAAATACTAGATTTTTATCTTTTAATTACTTCTTGGTCAAATACAGTCAAACATGTCGTAATGCTCAGGACTTCCCAGCTCGAGGGACTCGCCCCTAGCTAGAGGTATAGAGAAAGCTAAGGATGCTCGAGATCGATATTATCACTTGGGGACAACAACTACTTGTTAGGTAATGTAATTATCAGCAGTACATATGTGTGTTGTGTGTATGTGTGTGTCCATCTCCAGGTACTTAATTAAACTAAAATACTACAGTACTACATTATTAGACACATCCAGAATAGATGGAACATATCTTTGATCGGCTACGTTAAATTGCTTGTGTATTCTTGTGAGCATCTATCGCATCATCAACTAATTGTGTTTGGGAGGATCTTTCGGTGTGGTAGGTGGTTCGTCTTGGAAGCCCTTGTTGCCTGTTGCCTTCGGTGGTATGTAATGACCTTTGGCGGGTGGTATGTATTTACCTTTGGCACCAGAGAAGCACACACACACGCGCGTGGTTAGACAATATAAAAGCGACAACAGAAATTAATGGATGGATGGTGAGCATGAGTTAGTTGACGACATACCGTTCAGGAGAAATGAGCTATAAGGATGATTTGGAGTCTTTACAACCATAACCCTAGTTCCTGAAGTAGCCACAGAGCTAAAATAGATGATGAAGATTATTATGAGCACATAAATAAATAAATGTAGATATGTTATTGGCTTTCTTGAATCCATTTATAATGGCAGTTTACGATATGTTGTTTCCATCTCTTCTTATAGCAGCGGAACGAAAAGGACTAACTTGTAAATTTCCGATTGATTTATTATTATTTAATTTGTACGTACGAAATGGGCATAAAACCTTAATTATATACTCTTCAGAAAGCTATATAAAAATCACCGTTCACCGTGTTGTGACAGAACACGAGTTTTGAAAAACTAGCTAGCCTAATGGAGTATCAATTTATTTATTACCATTATTTTTTAAAATCTTGGTATTGAAAAGTAAGAATTAAGAGTATATTGAGAGGAGGAATGAGAGTATTATACTAATCCTTCCATCCCAACATGCTCATTTAGTCATTTTGTTCTTGATTTCGATAAATAATTCATATATCGTTGCTTCATGGAGACTAAGGTTACTCTTGTATCTTTTCTCGTCATATGTGATGCAAGTTTTTGTATGTATGATGTTCCATTATTTGAATAGAATCTATAAAGTTCTCAACCACACGATTCGCAAAACACACCTTAAACTTCCATGGAAACCTCTGATTTCGATCGATTGAAGAACTGAAATTAAGTCTGAAATAATTTGATTGGAACGTTCAAGTCGTTTGTCTACTCATATGACGCTGCTCATTTTCGTGACACAAATATCTACTCCTAATTGTGTGAGGCAAGATCAATGAAGAATGTCAATATTACATTCTAGGATCAAATTATTATGATTATAAATTTTACTATCACAGCTGGTACAGTGTCCTTATTCATATTACTAAAAACAGTAGACTGTCTAGGAACTCAAACACTCAAATAAACATGTGATTGATCGTGGCATGTAATCGGTATCATGCATCTGCTTCAATGTATGTTTGATTCTTCTTTTTGTAAGTTTCTTGTGTATGTTAGGGTGTAGAGTAGGCCGTTCCTGGTATGGTAGATGCTTTAGGTGGGAACGGGGGATCTCCTGGTGTGGTAGAGTCTACAGGTGGGAACGGGTCTGGGTCTGGGTACGGGAGTAATTTAGTTATACTTTTGGCGCCTGAAAAGCACAAAAATAATTGCCAACAGATTTTGAACATTAAGATATAGAATTGGACAAATAGGTTCTGGTAGATCTAGATGATGACTTCATATACGGCGTACGTACCAGGTAGAAATGAGGTAGGATCATTTGTGGTCTTTCCCACAAAAACTCTAGCTGCAGCCATGTCATCAACAGAGCTAAAACAGAAGATCATAAGTACATAAAAAAATAAATGTAGAAATATTATTGTCTTTCTTGAATCCATTAATGCCCTATGTTGTGCTGCTAACTCGAAGCGATGCAGTGGTAGTTTTATAAGTCTGCCTTTGTTTGTTTTTCTTCTTATAGCGGAATGAAAAGGGTCGACTTGTACATTAGTCCTTGATAGGTACGTACGTACCTTAGTTGAACTTTCCAACATGTTACTACGAAAAGTTTGATTGATTATTTGAACGTCATCATCAGCATATAGATTCATACGTAGAAAAAGGGAACTTAACCTTAATTGTTGAGAAGACCTTTCAAGTCTTTAACAATTAATGTTTTGACAGATGCTTTATTGTTGAATTTGCTTCTTTGATTATAAAAGTCTTTGAAGAAATTGACGATCATGTTTATGTCAAACACGCATGTTTGAAAATCTGCCTAATTGGCTTACTCAATTGTTTACCGTTTACATCTAGGACAATTTATAGGAAGACGATACAGTTACACAAGGTGTACCGGGCTTTCGGTACACCATCAATCAAAATGCGACACGTGGCATTTTAAAATTAATTAATTAAATAATTAGTATTTTAATTATTATTAAATTGAATTATTAATTAGGAAAATATATTACCAAATCTTCTAAAATGTTAAGTAAATAAAATCAATATAATCATACCAAATATTAAATATTTTTCAAAATTTATTAGATTGTTTTCCTTAAAATATAGATAATAAATAAATAAAATATATATTAAATCGTAAAAAAACATTAAAAAAAATGTAAGTAAGAAATTAAAAAAAAAATTATTTTTCTAAAGTATTTTGATAAAAAAAATTAATTTATACATCATTTAATTTAATTATAAAAATTACAAATAAAAAATAAATTAAAAATAATTAATTAAATTAATAGAATTTCACAATTTTTTATTATTAATTTAAAAATATTATATAATCAATAATGAAAATAGATTAAAAATAAAGTAAAAAAATAATTAATTAAATTAGTATAAAAATTCATTATTTTTTTAAATTAATTTAAAAATATTAAATAATCAATAATCAAGATAAATTAAAATAAAATAAATAAAATATTCAATATATATATATATATATATATATATATATATATATATATATATATATATATATTGAAAATTGAGCTATCATTGTAATATTTAAATAAAATATTATACGATTTTTATTTAAATTATTTTTTCTATTTAAAAAAAATAAAAAAATAATATTCAATTCAAATACTATGTTCAATTTTAAAATATTATCATAATAGACGTGCAAATTATCTCTGTCAAATTATCTCTATCATTTTATCTTGTATCAATGTTAAGTAAAAATGATTTTATAAGTTTATTTTTGTATTATCTTTAGAAAATGTCACATTCATTAATTAAATTTAATTTTCTTAAATAATTATTGTTATATTTGAAAATTACATGTAATTTTCCGCTAACACCTAATTATAAAATTAAAAACAGATAATTTATTCATTGAATAAATATAATCCTTTTTTATTTTATTTTTGTACTATCTACATTTACATAGAAAATTTGAATTTTTTCTAAGAAAAATAAATTTTTAATGTCTTAAATTTATAATTAGGTATTAAAATTATAATAATATATGTAATTTTCTAAATTTACTATGAATATATCATTAATTCTTTAATTTTGTGAAAAATCAATATTTATTTTATTTAATATATTTATTTAATTTCACACGTTGATAATATATATTTGAAAATTAAACGACATTTTACTATGTTGTTTAATTTAATTTTGCGTGACTAAAAATCAAGTGAGTCATTACTAAAAAATGAATAAATTTAACGTCAATTCCTTATTTAATGTTATTTTTGTTTGACATGAAATAAACTTTTAAAACCATACTCTATCTACTTAACATTGATGTAGTCATACAAGATAGATAGACTATAAATATAAGTTGCAAAATTGAACATAATATTCGAATTGAATACTATAACATTCTTATTTTATTGAAAAATATAATTAAAAGAGAGATAATATTGAAAATTGAGCTATCAAATGTAATATTTAAATCAAAATATTATTTTTATTTAAAGTATATTATTTTTATTTTTAATAAATACGAAACATAAATAACGATAGAATGAAAAATTAATAAAATTATTTGACTCAATTCATATTTGATTCAATGAAAAATTAATAGAATTATTTGACTCAATTCATATTTGATTCAAATTTTCATGGTTCTTAAAAATATAAATACTAATTATGAATTCATTTTTATTTCATATTTACATATATAAGATAGATTGAATGAATCAGTCATTTTAAAACAATAATTTTCACGTACACATATATTATTCATATTTTTTAAATATATTTATTTATAAATTAATAATTAAATTACTGTATATATAATTTAATATTGTATAAATTAATTTTACTTAAAAAATTGAAATATAAATATATTTTTTTAAAAAGTTACGTTTTTTTTAAAATCGTAAGTTTTTTTTTAAAAAATCATACGTTTTTTTTTTCAATTTAGTATATATATTATTTTATTTTATTTGTTAGTTACTATTATATTATAAGAGGAAAAAATCTAATAGATTTTCTAGTATATTTAATATTTGAAAAGATTATATTGATTTTATTTTTTGAACTTTTTACAAGATTCTCATGATTTATTTTCCTAATTAATAATTCAATTTTATAATAATTAAAATAATATTTATCTAATTAATTAATTAATTAATTAATGACACGTGTCATATTTTGATTGGCGGTGTACCGGAAGCCCCGGTACACCTTGTGTAACTGTAACTTTTTCCCAATTTATATTTCGCGTTTTGGGGTGTGCATATTTATTATAAATTATGAACCTAATGGTGATGCACATACATAGAAAGAAAAGATTGTTTCTTTCTGTCCAAGTTTAGTATTATTTTTATTTATTATTTTAATTTATTCTGTTAGGGTTTTAGTACTATTTATATTCTGCTTTTGTCATTTATTTACGTAGTTGATTATTGATATGAAATAAAAGTTTCTCCTCTGTGGAGGTTTTTATCAGGTTTCGGTATTCTTCAGAATCAACGATACTTTGATGTTTTAATTCTCGTGTATTCTCAGAACCAACGAGTCTTAATTGTTTGTTCTTGCTTCCCTGCGTCAGTTGGTATCAGAGCCGAAACGATGCCTCCCCGTCGCCAGTATGCTTGCGAAACCGCCGTTGAGGCCGCAACCCGTCACGATGCCGACATCGCCGCCTTAAGCCGCCAGATCGCAACCCTTGCCGTCGAACTCGAGGAACTTCGCCTTGTTATCACCAACAGACTACCGGTGTCCCTGCTGCCCTCGTCATCTTCTTACGACGACTCGCCTCGTTTTGATTACGATGGCCCTTGATGCGGATACTAAAAAGGAAAAGATTGTGTCTTGTTGAACAAGACATTATTGTTATTTTATTTATTTGTTTTAATTTATTTAATTAGGGTTTTAGTACTATTTATATTCGGCTTTTACATTCATTTACGTAGTTGATTATTGATATGAAATAAAAAGGTTCCTCTATTGAGGTTTTTATCAAGTTTCGGTATTCTTCGGAATCAACGAAAGTTTGATGTTTTAATTCTCGGGTATTCTCAGAATCAACGAGTTTTAATTGTTTAATTGTTTTAGCTTCCGCTACGTCAGTTGGTATGATGCGGATACTAAAAAGGAAAAGATTGTGTCTTGTTGAACAAGACATTATTGTTATTTTATTTATTTGTTTTAATTTATTTAATTAGGGTTTTAGTACTATTTATATTCGGCTTTTACATTCATTTACGTAGTTGATTATTGATATGAAATAAAAAGGTTCCTCTATTGAGGTTTTTATCAGGTTTCGGTATTCTTCGGAATCAACGAAAGTTTGATGTTTTAATTCTCGGGTATTCTCAGAATCAACGAGTTTTAATTGTTTGTTTTAGCTTCCGCTACGTCAGTTGGTATCAGGTTCCAGGCACGATGCCTCCTCGTCGCCAGTATGCTCGCGAATCCGCCGTTGAGGCCGCAGCCCGTCGCGACGCCGACGTCGCCGCCTTAAGCCGCCAAATCGCAGCCCTCGCCGTCGATCTCGAGGAGCTCCGCCTTGCTGTTTCCAACAAGCTATCGTCACCTCCACGCCGACCGATCCCCGCGCTTGAGCGCACCCTTGTTGATGAACTCGATCCATACGATGATTCGGAAGACGAATCGGCCTCGATCTGGGATGACGAGCCGATCTGGGACGCCGAGCCCGACGAGCCGATTTGGGACGCCGAGCCCGACGAGCCGATCTGGGACGCCGAGCCCGACGAGCCGATCTGGGACGCCGAGTCCGCCGAGCCGATCTTGGATGCCGAGCCGATTTGGGTTGCCGAGCCGATTTGGGACGACGAGCCGCTTCACCACGTCATTGCCCCGATGCCGCATCCCGATGACGTTGCCTTTGTCTCGCATGTTACTGTTCTTGCGCGGCATCTCGATGTCGTTGACGATGCCCTTGCGTCGCCTTCTCAAGTTACTACCGTTCTTCCATCCATTGCCCTTGCGCCACGTCAACGTGTCGCTGCTCTTGCGTCGTGCCCTCAGGATCGCCAACGATTGGTGTTTGATCCCGGTATCTCCGTGCTCGGTCTTTTAGGTTCGCGGTCGAACCTTCTTCTAGAGGGGGAGAATGATGCGGATACTAAAAAGGAAAAGATTGTGTCTTGTTGAACAAGACATTATTGTTATTTTATTTATTTGTTTTAATTTATTTAATTAGGGTTTTAGTACTATTTATATACGGCTTTTACATTCATTTACGTAGTTGATTATTGATATGAAATAAAAAGGTTCCTCTATTGAGGTTTTTATCAGGTTTCGGTATTCTTCGGAATCAACGAAAGTTTGATGTTTTAATTCTCGGGTATTCTCAGAATCAACGAGTTTTAATTGTTTGTTTTAGCTTCCGCTACGTCAGCCCTCCTCGTTTTGATGAAGTTGATCCATTGACCATGCCCGAAGAGCACATGGTCGGAGGCGTGGGTGACCTACTCTACCACCTCCGGAACAATATACCTCTTTTGTCCCCGCTGCCTGGCTCGGAGATCTCTGCGTATGATGGTCCCCCCAAATTTGACGAAGAGCTCTTTTCAAAAATCCCCGTGGCACTTGTGCTGAATCCTGATGTCGTTGCTTCTGCACCACATCAACATGTTGTTGCTCTTGCGATGAAAGGAGATGATCCTACCCCTGCACCACATTTGCATGCTATTGTCCTTGCGCTTCATCCCGATGTCGTTGCCGCTGCCCTTGCGTCCCTTGTTCAAGTTAATGCCCCTGCGATGGTTCTTCTTGCCATTGTCCCTGCGCCATGTCAACGTGTCGCTGCCCTTGCGTTGTGCCCTCAAGGTTACCGACGATTGGTGTTTGATCCCGGCATTTTCTTGCTCGATTTTCAGGTTCGCGGTCAACCTTCTCCTAGAGGGGGAGAATGATGCAGATACATAGAAAGAAAAGATTGTTTCTTTCTGTCCAAGTTTAGTATTATTCTTATTTATTATTTTAATTTATTCTGTTAGGGTTTTAGTACTATTTATATTCTGCGTTTGTCATTTATTTACGTAGTTGATTATTGATATGAAATAAAAGTTTCTCCTCTGTGGAGGTTTTTATCAGGTTTCGGTATTCTTCGGAATCAACGATACTTTGATGTTTTAATTCTCGGGTATTCTCAGAATCAACGAGTCTTAATTGTTTGTTCTTGCTTCCCTGCGTCAAATTGTAAGGATAAATATGTTTGGGCATTACAATGCCTTAAATGTACCTAGGCAGAAGTTGTCTTGCTAACATATTTATTTGTTTTATTTCTTTCTTCACAATTTAAACTGTTGTAATCACTTGTCATATTGGTGATTTGATTTAGCATAGTTCATTAGTTGGAACGTGCTTGAAAAACAATCAACATAGAAGCTTTCTGCCGCAGCACAGCCAGGCAGAGTCATGCCGCAAGCAGTGCAAGGCTTGGACAAGAGGTTGAGTCAAGATATCGAGCGAAGCATGAGCGTAGGGCAAGGGAATGCTGAAGTCCAGATAGTATGGAAGGCAGTGCAGTGTGGCAGAGCATTCCAGAAGAACTTCAGAAGGCATCCTGCGGCAGCGATCAAAGCAGCCTGCCCTAGAATATCTCAACCGATTGTTGACCTAGCAAATCAAGGAATTCAGTTGGGAATCTCCTCCTATAAATAGAGGACGACCCCAACACTATTCAGCAACACTCATACAACACATTAACACCTCCAGAAACACATTTCCTTCGAGAATCGATCATCTAGCTTTTAGAGCCGCGACTTCAATTGTGAAGCTCGTCGTGCCGTGTGTTCTCTCGTCTCTTAGAGAGTTCTTTTGTTCAGCTGATGATTCGATAGCTTAGAATAGGTGTTCATTTCAGTAGCTAGGTTTTTGTTGTTGATTGTTCATACTCTTCGGATACGATTAATACGGAGGCATACATGTGTATAGCCTTTGGTAATATCATTTGTAAATCCAAGAGTATTCTTTTGTAAAGACTCGTATCTTTAATAAAGTTTCTGGCCGTAAGGCCGTTTCGTATGTGTATAATTTAAATACACATACAAAGATTAAATTCGTGTTCTTTACTTTTCCGTACGTGTGTGTGTGTTCGTTCGTGTGATTTATTCTAATTAATTCCGCTGCAATTTATATACATATATCACATATATATTTATCATATTAACAATCTGATCAATCTAATTAAAATATTTAAATTAAGTAAATCACGATAAACGAACGTTTTCTGTACAAGGCATCGGGCTGCGGCATACGCTGTTCTGCCGCAGAACACTGCCTTGTCTAGGCAGCGCATTTCACTGCGTTTTATTTACTGCCTACGACTTTCAAGTGGTATCAGAGCGGGCACTAGACTTACTTAGTGTTTAAGGTCCGTCTGATCACGCACACTTACAATGGCAGATCCATCTTACATCGTACGAACACCGGTTGTTCTTGACGGTAGTAATTATGGATTTTGGAAAACCCGCATTGAAGCAAGGATCAAATCAATTGATCGCAGTGCGTGGCTATCCGTACTTCGAGGATGGAAACCACCTCAGGAGGAAATCCCTGAAGGCGGCAAGCTTGAAAAAGCTCCGGAGAAGTGGTCTGTCGAAGAGACTGCCGCAGCTACTGCCAACGATAGGGCAAGGTGTGCCATCCTTGAATCCATCGATTGCAATATGTACAGAATTGTCAAACAATGTACTACTGCCAAACAAGTATGGGATTTGCTGGCTCTTCATTGTGAAGGCAACAACACAGTGAAGAAAACCAAGGTCCGTATGCTTATGTCTCGTTTCGAGAACTTGCGTATGAACGAGGACGAGACTTGCCTTCAGTACTTTGGAGAATTAATGTCCATTGTTACTGAATGTGCTGACCTTGGTTCACCCATTAGCAACCCGGCAGTGTGTAGCAAGATTATGCGATCGATGAGCAAAAAGTTCCTGCCGAAGGTCACTGCCATAGAAGACAGCGAAATGTCTGAAGAAGATTATGTTTCATTAATGGCGATCTTCAAGAATTATGAACTGAACCATGAGGATCGTGAAACTCACGGAAAATCACGTTCACGAAGCGACGAGAGAAATATTGCCTACACCGTGGCAGAGCCCGACGGCAGAGAACAAGGCAATAGTTCTCATGGCAGCAGCCCCACCTCTACCAATGACTTGACCGATGAAGAGATCTACGAGCTACTTGGATCTGATGGTGGAGATGACCAGTTTGCATTCCTCACCCGGAAAATGGATGCTGTACTTGTTCGCTCGCTGAAGAAGCCGTACGATCCCCGACGAAGGAAGTTCCCGGCAAGGTCACCACAAACTCAAGATCGACGACTTGTGATCCGCCAACCAAGCACGGGATCCACCTCAAGTTCAAGTCCAAATTCAAAGGACTGGTCGAGGATCAAGTGCCACGTATGTCAAGGGATTGGACACTTCTCAACCGAATGCCCTTCAAAAGATCGAGGCATTGGAATTTTGAATTCCATGGTTGCGCAAGAAGATATGGAACAATATTGCCTTGAAGACTCAACCACTGCGCTTACTGCTCAACTCGAAGGCACAACCCTATCTGACGATGAAGATGACAGTCCATCCAATGTGAATGCACGACGGCATGTTGCATTCTTTGCCTCTGCCGCAGAAACGACAGAAAGCCCTGCCGCAGAGAACTGCCTGTGCCTCACTGCCTCAGTCAATGGCTATGAATCCGAAGAGGAGACCATTCCCATTGATATTTTCATCGAGCTCAAAGAAAGTTTCGATGAGCTACGCATGAAATTTGCCCGGCAGACCAAGATGATGAAGATGCTTACATCAACCAAAGCCGGATATGAAGAGGAAGTGAAGAAGCAGGTCATGGCAATTGAACAAATGCTCGTAGAAAAGAACACCTTTGAAGAACGATTGAAGAAGCTAGATGTCCAGCTCACTAGAAAAGATTTAGAGGCCGAAAAACTAAAAATTGATTTTAATCGTGTAAATGAAAAACTCGAAGTTGCAAACAATACTTTTGTAAAACTGAACACGGCAACAACAAAATTAGATGCAATAATGAGTATTTCACATGTTGAACGGGAAGGCCTCGGACATCAAAAGGTTGTAGATGCCGTTTTTCCAAAGAAAAACCCAACGGACATGGCATTTGTAAAGGCATCAAATGACGATTCAACAACTGCCGCACAATCCTCAACTCCAAAAAGGGATGACCAAACCGAAAGCAAAGCCACTGCCTCAGCCAGAGACTGCCGCAGACGGCCAAAACAAAGGCAGACATCATCAGGCAGGATGAAGACAAGGAAGCCCCTGCCTAAGCAACATTTTAAATCGAAGAGACGATATGTTTGCCACTACTGCCTTGTACCTGGTCACATTCGACCTTTCTGCTGGAGACGCGAAGAGGACCAAGCAAGAGGATTTTACTTTCACTCCAACACTGGACCACGGCATCCCAAATTTTTCGCACACTCTATGTCTTCACGATTTTCTATCAAAAAGAAGGCAACGACGATACGCAAATGGGTGCCCAAAACTAAACTCTCTTCTAATGTTTGTTTTACAGATCCCTCCAATGACTCCTCTGCCGCATCAAATGCCATCCAAAGTGCTGAAACATGCAATGTTATCTTCACTGCCCTCAAAGCTACCAAAGATGATAAGTGGTACTTCGATAGCGGATGCTCGCGGCACATGACCGGAAATAGTGATCACCTCATCAACTACAAAGTTTTTCACGGAGGAGAGGTCACATTTGGAGGAGGGTCCAGTGGTTCAATAATTGGCCGAGGCACATTAAATGTGAAAGGGCTGCCAAAGCTACAACAAGTGCTTCATGTTGAAGGCCTCATCACAAATCTCATAAGCATAAGTCAACTATGCGATGAAGGCATGAATGTAAAGTTTACTCACCAAATGTGTGAAGTGTTTGATAGTGCAGGGAACCCACTCATTCAGGGGGAGCGTTCCAAGGCAAACAACTGCTACTCCATTGGAGAAACATGCCTCACTGCACAAGTCAAAGATGACATTGACCTATGGCATCAAAAACTTGGACACACAAGTCTTGGGAATTTAGAGCGTCTAATCAAGCTAAATGCTGTTCGTGGACTTCCAGCTCTCCCAAAAATCCAGAAGACAACATGTGGATATTGCAAACAAGGAAAAATGACTCGTACAAGTCATCCAGCAATACCTGCCGCAGGACAGTCTGATGCCTCTGCCGCAGGACCTGCCAACTCCAAGGCAGAACTGTATCAAAAGCAAACCAAATGCTTTGATCTCCTCCACATGGATTTAATGGGACCAATTGAGACGAGGAGCCACTCTGGAAAACGCTACGTACTTGTCGTAGTGGATGATTTCTCAAGATTTACTTGGGTGCGTTTTCTCCAAGACAAGAGTGAGACATTTGATGAGGTGTCCAAGCTAATCAGGTGGATAAAGACCAACCATGAAGCCTCAGTAAAGAGAATAAGAAGTGACCATGGCACCGAGTTTGAAAACCAACGGCTTTCTCATTTTTGTGACGCGCATGGCATTGCCCAAGAATTTTCTGCCCCCATAACACCGCAACAAAACGGCGTGGCTGAAAGAAAGAACCGAACCCTCAAAGAAATGGCGTGTACCATGCTGATCGCCAAGGGCCTAAGCAAGCAATTTTGGGCAGAAGCATTCAATGCCGCATGCCATATCCTGAACCGCATCAGCATACGTTCAGGAACATCAAAGACGGCCTACGAAATTCTGAACAATAGAAAGCCTAATTTGAAATACTTTCATGTTTTTGGCTCTGTTTGTTATGTTTTAAATGATAGGGAACCTAGATCGAAACTTGATCCAAAATCCCTTAAAGGATTATTTGTTGGATACTCTAGGAATAGTCATGCCTATCGTATTTTTATCATACAAACTAGAACCATCATTGAATCTGTGAATGTTGATTTTGATGATCTTAGTCGACTCAGGAAACCTAAAGAAGAAGATGTGAAAGGTTTGCTCGAGCCTGCCGCAGTAGCAGAAGTTGAAGGCAGTATCACACCTGCGCAGCCGACTGCCGCACCTACTGGCTCGAATGATGATGCTCAACCTTCGACAGCATCTCCTGAGCAATCAAACGATGATAGCACTCCACATCAATCAGATTCATCAGATGGTGAAGAGGAATCAAACCAACGACGAAGGGATCCCCCAAGGCATGTTTTCCGAAACCACCCTTCGAGTCAAATGTTGGCCAGACGCATGAGAGTTCACCCGTACATCAACTACCGAAACATGACCAAGAACATAAGCATGTCTGCCACATGCGTTGAAATTGGCATTACCTCGTATCTCTCAACGATCGAACCGAAGAATGCCAAAGAAGCATTGGCCGATGAATTTTGGTTTATGGCAATGCAAGAAGAGATGAACGAGTTTGAAAGAAACAAAGTTTGGAAGCTCATTCCTCGTCCCCAAAACAAAAATATCATCGGGACAAAGTGGATATTTAAGAATAAGTCGAATGAGCACGGGCAGGTTGTACGCAACAAGGCAAGGCTGGTGGCGCAAGGCTATACGCAAGTTGAAGGCATCGATTTCGATGAAACTTTTGCCCCCGTAGCACGCATGGAGTCCATTCGTCTACTCATTGCCATTGCATGCCACCTCAACATCACCTTACATCAAATGGATGTGAAGGCAGCGTTCATCAACGGCATACTTGAAGAGGAGGCATATGTTGCACAACCAAAGGGCTTCGAAGATCCGAAACATCCTGACCATGTGTATCAACTGCACAAGGCATTGTACGGCCTAAAACAAGCTCCTAGAGCTTGGTATGGCTGCCTAACTGATTTTCTACTCAGTTTTGGATTCACCCGAGGCACTGCCGACAAGACCCTGTTTGTCAAATTCAATTCTTCCAAAATTTTAATTGCTCAAATCTATGTAGATGATATTGTTTTCGGATCCACATGTGAGAACATGCTTAAGGCATTTACCTCTGCCATGGCATCAAAATTTGAGATGAGCATGGTAGGAGAACTAACTCATTTTTTAGGGCTCCATATCAAGCAATCATCAAATGGAACTTTCATCTCACAAGCTTCATATGCTAAGAATCTCATCAAAAGATTCCAACTTGAAGGATCCAAGCCCATGAAAACACCTATGGGCTCAACGGACAAAATCTCCCGAGGCACTGATACTGCCGCAGTGGATCAGACACTCTACCGATCCATGATAGGGAGTTTGCTTTATCTTACGGCAACTAGACCAGATATCATGTATAGCGTTTGTTTGTGTGCCAGGTTTCAAGCTGATCCAAGGGAAGAACACTTGAAGGCAGTCAAACGCATCATACGCTACGTTGCCGCATCAGTCGAGTTAGGCATATGGTATACCAAAGATACCACCACCGATTTAGTCGGATTTTCAGATGCCGACTGGGCAGGAGACACGGAGGAGCGCAAGAGTACAAGCGGAGGATGTTGCTTTCTTGGAAACAACATCATTTCATGGCAAAGCCGCAAGCAAAACTGCATTTCTCTATCCACTGCCGAATCAGAATATATTGCCGCAGGGAGTTGCTGTACTCAACTGATTTGGTTGAAGCACATGCTTGATGACTACCACCTGGATAGCAATGTTCTTACACTCTACTGCGACAATACGAGTGCCATAAACATCAGTCATAATCCAGTGCAGCACTCAAGAACCAAACACATCAGCATAAGGCATCATTTCATACGAGATTTGGTGGAAAAACGTCTCTTGAGGATTGACCACATCCCGGCAGAGAAGCAAATAGCTGACATCTTCACCAAGCCACTGGACTCAGATCGTTTCACTGCCTTAAGGAAATCTCTGTGCATGTGCACCATGCCTTAGATGCTGATCTGCATCATGCTGCCGCATTGACATGCCTACTGAACCTCTGCCACAGCATTCTGCCCTTGTCAACTTATGAGTTTAAAATTTTCCGAAGGAAGAGAAAATACCCAAACCACTTTAGGCAACATGGTCAAACCCATATACATGTAATTAATACTCAATGGGTTGAGATACTATGTACTAGGTGAACTAAGTATTTGATAATCTCATTTTTGACATGGCATTATACCTAAGTAGAGAATAAGTACTTATGATACAGCATGATGTTTCATTAGGATTAGATGTTCTTATTCTTTTCCTAATTTTGCTTTGTAAGCCTTGATTTTTCACACCACAAAAATATTTTATTATTAAAAAAAAAAAAAAAAAAAAAAAAAATGAAAAATGAAAAATAGAAATAGAAAATATTCTAAAAACAGAAAAAGAGAATATTAAAAATAGAAAAAGAAAATATATAAAAAAAAAAAAAAAAAAAGGGATTTTTTTGAGTTTTAATTTTTGGCAACGACCTGCCGCAGAGCAATGCCCCACTTGACCGTTGGGCAGCACTCGAGTGTGCGGCAGGCGACGGTTCAACTTCAGAAAAGTAACCGTTGCCCATCCCATCAACTGCCATACGTTTTCCACTTGACATAAAACTCTCTCAAATTTTACTATTTTTATTTACTGAAATTCAAAAGCCCTAATCCTTCTCAAACTCTAATTCTCTCTATCCAAATCCGATCAAGAGTTTGATTTTTCTGAAATTCTTCAACCCTAGATTTTTTTTTAATCGAACGCACAATATAAATTACCCATCTCTTGCGTCGATTGTGGGTGTGTTCTGTTTTTATCCTTGAACCCTAATTTCTTTTAACACATACGAAGACATACGACAGGAGGGATGATGCTGATGATTTTGACTACAGCGAGCTCTACGACAACTACCCTTCTCAGAAAAAGACCAAGGATCGCAAGCCGACCCCTTACCCTTCTGCAAATCCACCCTCTGACGAGGAAGATTCCGGCCACTCCAGCCAGCAGCAGCACGATGCCGCAGATGCATCTGATACTGAATCTGACCCACTGCTGCAAGACCTTGCCTCCAGGAAGCGCAAGAAGAAACAGGTGCCCCTTCCTCCTCGCCGGCCGTCCACCAGATCCGCCACTGCCAAAGGCAAAGGCCCGGCTCTGCCCCCTACCTCAATGGAAAATCCCATTGATGTTGAGACCACCGCCGCCAAGAAGTCCCGCAAGGGAAAAAGTGTAGCTGTCGCTTCGAAAACTGACAGCTCACTCAGTGGTGATGCCGCAGCACAACCTGCTGCGAAGAAGGGTGGCAAGGCACCAAAAATTGATGCCCCAAAGGAGGATTCAGATTCTGACATGAAATCTGGCAAGGGCTACTCGAGGCGTTTCTGGTCGGAACGACGTTCAGTGATTGGGCCCCAGTTCTACTCCAACAAGCCTATTCAACCTGACCGTGGTGGTGACTTGTCAACCTGTGCCAAACACAAAGTTGACAGGTTTTTGAAGAAGATGAAGTTGGTCAAGGCAGTATCCTACGCAGCTCCCTACTGCGAGGATTTGGTGCGCGATTTCTATGCAAACTTGCGCCCATGTTTTGGAGATGATGGCTCCCGTGGCTATGGCAAGGTGTATCTCCGGGAAAGGATCTTTAACTTCACACCTGCTGCCATTAATGCCTTCTTGGAGCGTGCTGATATCAAGTATCCTGCCGCAGTTGCTGAACCCACTACTGCCGCAGTGTCTCACAGATTGACTCGATCACCTCCTGATGCAGCCAACAATATTCCTGCCTCCAAACTTACTTCATTTTACTATTTTCTGTTTACCATTGCTAGGCACAACTGGATTCCCACATCCAATGTGCATTATGTGCATACCCAAATGGGGGAAGTCTTGTTTCACCTTGGTGCAGGTAGGCAAGTGAATTTGGGAGAACTCATCTTTGCAAAAATCGAGTCCCAGGCAGAGAACATTTCTCAGACGCAGAGCCTTGCTTTTCCCTCCTTGATCTGGGAGATGTTGAAGAACCAAGGGCTCTCGTACAATAGTGCTGATCAACTGATTGCAGCCCCAAGTGCTTACAAGTTGTATGTTCGTGAGAACAATGACTTGCCATGGACTGGTCTGCATGCCTCTGCCGCAGTGCCACCAACTCCACCCCCAAATAAGGTTCACAAGAAGCAGGCTGATGCCCCCAGCTCCTCTGCAATGCCGAATATTCATGCTCGCGCCCAAGCATTTGCAGAGCTTTGTGCTGAACATCACCTGATAATCTTGAAGGAATTCATGGCCGAAGCCATTGTGGATGGAATTTCTCATTTTCTTGAAGATGAGGGATTTCCTTCACAAAAAGGGGGAGTACCAGCAGCTGCGCGCAAAACGGCAAGGAGCACAATTCTGAGGAAGTTGAAGAAACGCATTGATGAGGACATTAAGGAAGCTGATGCTGAAGAAGCTGCTGCAGAAAAGGAAGCTGCCGCAGCAGAGAAGGCTGCCGCAGACACCGCAGCAGAGATTGATGGTGAAGAGCGCGGATCGTCTCCTGAGCATGATGATTGAAGAACCTGAAGGACTGCAGTTCTCAAGACCCGAAGAAATATTATTTCTTCCTTTGATTTAGTTTTTATTTGCTCTGAACAATTTATTTTAATTTCTGTTATTTGGTTATTTGTTTTTGAACAATTTGTTTAAGTTTTATTTGGTTTGAACAAAGTTTAATTTAAGTATTTATTTCCTTTAGAAAAAAATTGGTGTGTTATTTAGAGGCTTACTTAGTTTTACTTGTTTTTGTTTTATTAGTTAGGTATCAAATAAATGTTTTTGTTCTACTTAGGAAGTATTAACTAAGGGGGAGTTTTATTGCCTTAGTTGTTTGTCAAGATATATCTCATATACTTCTAAGTCAGATGTATTTCATTGAGGGGGAGTGCTCATTGCGCTGCTGCCTCATGGTTTTGTGAAGAAAGATAAAAAGGGGGAGTTTGTAAGGATAAATATGTTTGGGCATTACAATGCCTTAAATGTACCTAGGCAGAAGTTGTCTTGCTAACATATTTATTTGTTTTATTTCTTTCTTCACAATTTAAACTGTTGTAATCACTTGTCATATTGGTGATTTGATTTAGCATAGTTCATTAGTTGGAACGTGCTTGAAAAACAATCAACATAGAAGCTTTCTGCCGCAGCACAGCCAGGCAGAGTCATGCCGCAAGCAGTGCAAGGCTTGGACAAGAGGTTGAGTCAAGATATCGAGCGAAGCATGAGCGTAGGGCAAGGGAATGCTGAAGTCCAGATAGTATGGAAGGCAGTGCAGTGTGGCAGAGCATTCCAGAAGAACTTCAGAAGGCATCCTGCGGCAGCGGTCAAAGCAGCCTGCCCTAGAATATCTCAACCGATTGTTGACCTAGCAAATCAAGGAATTCAGTTGGGAATCTCCTCCTATAAATAGAGGACGACCCCAACACTATTCAGCAACACTCATACAACACATTAACACCTCCAGAAACACATTTCCTTCGAGAATCGATCATCTAGCTTTTAGAGCCGCGACTTCAATTGTGAAGCTCGTCGTGCCGTGTGTTCTCTCGTCTCTTAGAGAGTTCTTTTGTTCAGCTGATGATTCGATAGCTTAGAATAGGTGTTCATTTCAGTAGCTAGGTTTTTGTTGTTGATTGTTCATACTCTTCGGATACGATTAATACGGAGGCATACATGTGTATAGCCTTTGGTAATATCATTTGTAAATCCAAGAGTATTCTTTTGTAAAGACTCGTATCTTTAATAAAGTTTCTGGCCGTAAGGCCGTTTCGTATGTGTATAATTTAAATACACATACAAAGATTAAATTCGTGTTCTTTACTTTTCCGTACGTGTGTGTGTGTTCGTTCGTGTGATTTATTCTAATTAATTCCGCTGCAATTTATATACATATATCACATATATATTTATCATATTAACAATCTGATCAATCTAATTAAAATATTTAAATTAAGTAAATCACGATAAACGAACGTTTTCTGTACAAGGCATCGGGCTGCGGCATACGCTGTTCTGCCGCAGAACACTGCCTTGTCTAGGCAGCGCATTTCACTGCGTTTTATTTACTGCCTACGACTTTCACAAATGGTCACACTTTATTTGTAAATTACAAACAACCGTATGGTCATTCTTATAGAATGAAAGGAGGTATATACAATGTGATTATTCATATGACAAAAAAACAGCTTGAAGTGACTAGAAATTTAAAACTCAAATAAATAGTATTAACAACTTTGTGCATCTCAAAAGATCTCACTTTCATTTTTTGTTGTTTCTTCCCTCACAATGTCTCAGTTTATTAAAAAAATAAAAAAAATCACACACTCAGTGGGAATCTTGATCATGTGCAAAAGGCGGCTCTGCTGGGGACGGCCGGGGAGAATCTTCCAACCTATTATAAGGCTGTTCTATACCGGTACAATAGACGGTTCCCTTGAGAAATATCCCAACGGGACTTGATAATGTATAGAAAATTTAGGTATACGTAAACGGCCTGAAAAGCAACATATTGATTAGCGATGATTGATTTAATATATATAGACAACAACGTGTATATGAACTATGAGTAGAAGGCTAGCTAGAATTTGATGGATGATCGCCACGTACCAGTAGTAGAATCATTTGGAGGAGGAATCTTCTCCCCCAAAACTCTAGTCGCGGCTGCTACGTCATCAGCAGAGCCATAACAGAAGAAGAATAAGAATATAAGAAAAATCAAATGTAGAAATAACGGGTTTCTTGAATCCATTAAAATGATACTATATGCTATGCTATAACTTGAAGAGATTTGTGTTGTTCCTCTTCTTATATATATATAAAAACCTCCATTGATTGATTATTTAATTTGTACGTAAAAATTGGGCACAAAACCTTAATTATATATTATTGATTGATTATTTAATTTGTACGTAAAAATTGGGCACAAAACCTTAATTATATATTGTCTGACAACCTTCATAAAGATCACCGTGTTGTTACGTGTTTGCAAATAGGTACACAATTTTTTTTTTTTGTTTTTTTGTATGAATATAAATTTTATTTATTACTCATGCGTCTACTCTATATTGATTTATAGCCAGGGTAAAAGTGTAAAACTCTTTTATACACATTTCTTTACACTTAAATTGAATAATCTACAAAAGTACCCTTAATTTTAACCTCCGGATTAATTCATCAAGGCTAGATAAATTAATTTTAGTGAAAATTATTAGTATTCTATACAGAAAAAATAAATCGTCTAGACAAAATTCTTACTAATTCAAAAATCTTTTTATTTTTTCAGAAAACAAATTTAACCTCAAATTTTAAAATCAAACCAAATACACAACACAAGAAAATCAACCCAGATTTCTTCTCTGAATTCGTGTTGGACGAATACATATCATCTTCTTCCCCCAAATTTCACGGGTTGAAACCTAATTCTAAAGCGTTCTTTACAAGAACAAAAATTAATTAATTTTGACGAGGTCGCCTCCGATACACCACACCTGCCTCGGAGTGACCAGTCCCTGCGAGCGCCGCCTCCGATCGACCAACACCGCAGTTGCCCGCACAATCAGATTCCCATAACTGTACTTGACTATGAACCTACTTTCCCTTTTAAAGAGATTTATTATTTTTATGTTAATTTAAAAATATAATTGAGAGTAAAATTTAAAAAATATGTAAAATAAATTGGTAAAATTATACCACTTACATGTGTCCCAAAGAATTAGTGCACACCTTCAAATTTAATATGCACACCTTTAAAAGTACAAAAATTAATTTACTTTTCACTTTAGAATAATTATGAGTACAATTTTTACTTATAATTTTCACAATTTTTCTACACTTCAGAAAAGATGGAATATATCAGCACTTGAAGCAATTGAGTGACTGACTAGGAATTTAAACACTCAACTATAAATATGTGATCGATCACATTCACGGCATGTGATAATATCTTCGTTCGACGGTTACATTGAATTGCTAGCTGGCAACTAATTGTGTTTGGGAGGATCTTCCGGTGTGGTAGGTGGTTCGTCATCAAACCCGCCTGGCACGAAGTTACCTTAGGCAGGCACCAGAGATGATATATATAAATTAATGTGTATATATATATGAAGCAAGAAAATGGATGGATGGTGAGCATGAGTTGACGACATACCGATGAGGAGAGATGAGGTAGGATGATCATTTGGAGTCTTTACAACCATAACCCTAGTGCCTGCAGTAGCCACAGAGCTAAAATAGACGATGAAGATTATTATGAGCATATAATTAACAAATAAATGTAGAAATATTATTGGCTTTCTTGAATCCATTTATAATGAATGGCATGCAGTTTACGATCTGTTGTTTCCCTTCTTATAGCAGCGGAACGAAAAGGATGATCAACTTGGTAGTAGACATGAACCTTATAAATTAGTTGGAATTTTCAACATGATATTAAATAAATAAAATTGATTGATTGATTATTAATTTGAACATATATATAAATATGATGATATATATATCTATTCAACACGTAGAAGTAGGGAACTTAGCCTTAACTGTTAAGAAGAGACTCTTTAAGTCTTTAACTATGAGCGCGTTTTGACCGAAGCTAGTCTCACTCTTTTTTGACGATTTTGCAGATAATTAATGAATAAGTCTTGGAAGAAATTTATGTCAAACAATTTAATTATATATATATATATATATATTTCGCGTACGTATGAATCTCAATATACGTATGCGTAGGGCGCATGTTAACGTTGGCATTCCCATTTCATCATGTCTCTGAAATAGATTAACTATTACTTAGCTTGTGGATTCTGAATATCAGAAATGATCGTTTGCCGTTCAAGATTGATTATCGTTCAAATGTTTTTCACAGTTTATGAGCCACGTTGAAATTTTAATTAAGTACTGATCAGTAAAATCAATCTGGAATTATATATAGGAATTGTTCATCATGACTGGCCGGGCCTTAATTTTGAATTCCTCTATCGTTGATCAGTATTAATTGGGGGATCAAATTATTATGATTATAAATTTTACTATGGTACAGTGTCCTTATTCGTATTACTAAAAACAGTCGACTGTCTAGCTAGGAACTTAAACACTCAAATAAATATGTGATAATATCATGCATCGATCTGCTTCAATTATTGTTTGTTTGATTCTTCTTCTTGTAAGTTTCTTGTGTATGTTCGGGTGTATTAGGCCGTTCCTGAGAAGCACCAAGTTAATCATCAACGATATATAGATTCAGTCATTCAGACATTAGGATTTTATATATGAAGGCATATTGTCATCCGATTCAATTGTTTGTTTGATTCTTACTGTTAGCGCATCTTTTGCATCACCAGAAAAGTTGCTAGTTGCCGACATGCCTTTAGGAGGAGGAGGATCTCCTGGTAAAGGAGATGGTTCAGGTGGGAACCGGCGTAATTTAGTTATACTTTTGGCGCCTGAGAAAGCACCAAATAAAATGACAATAGATATTTAAATTTGGACAAATTAATATGTTTTGTTTCGATCTAGATAACTTCACATACCAGGTATAAATGAGGTAGGATCATTTGTGGTCTTTCCCACAGAAACTCTGGCTGCAGCCACGTCATCAACAGAGCTAAAACAGAAGAAGATCATAAGCACATAAAAAAATAAAAGGAAAAATATTGCCTTTCTTGAATCCATTATTAATGCCTATATATGTTGTTTATAATGGTAGTCGTTTATAATTCTGCCTTTCTTTGTTTCTCTCTTATAGCGAACAAAAAGGGCCGACTTGTACGTACATTTAGTCCTTGACAGGTACGTACGTACCTTACTTGAACTTTCCAACATGTTATTACGAAAAGTTTGATTGATTATTTTGAACATTATCATCCGCATACAGATTCATACGCATGCAGCAAAAGGGAACTTAACCAGCTGAATTGTTGAGAAGAATTTTATGTCTTTAACAATCAGCGGGTTTTGAGTCTTTTGACCAAAGAAATTTATGATCATGTTTGAAAAACTGCCTAAGTGTCTTTCTCACTTGTTTACACGAGGACAATTTATATTTCGCATTCTCTTGTGTTATGATTATTATTCTTGAAAGTGTTTGTCGGTTTTTTTGTAAATTTATATAGATCGAAGTTGGTTAACACTCCTGATATTGAGAGTAAATAATGAATCCCAGTGTTCATTATATTTATCAGAACGCAAGGATCATATCTTGATTAACAAATTGATAAACTATAGCTAACAAGCTTAGTCAACAATAAGGAATCATTATTGCATATATATATGGCTACAAATTTTACCTTTCTAACTATATTTGAAAAATATTCCCAATTGGCTCGTCACCTGTTTCCATGGGACCAATTATACAGTATTTTGCCTTGTTAATTGGAACAAAGGGACAACTTTTAATTCATAATTAAAAGAATTATTATTAATAATAATAATATATATTAATGTAAAAGAATTATTATTATTATTATTATTGTTATTATTATTATTATTATTAATACTATTATTATAAAATAAAATCAATTTATTCTTTCAAATTCAATTCAATTCAATTCACACAAATTTAGCATATTCCAACATTTGATAACTAATGCAATGTGACATCATCATGATCATATCCAGAGAAGGTCCCAGCTGGTACAATAGCCGGCGGTTCTGCTATGAAGGGAGAATCTCCGGCCGGTTGCATAAACGGGTCATCTGGGAACGTTACTGGTGTTGGGATATCTGTAAGGCCTGATAAGAAGCGCTAAATTAAATTAGATTCAATAGCCAGAATTTGATGGAGCGATAGTCACCTACCGGAGGAAACGAGGTAGTAGAATCATTTTGAGAAAGCCACCAAGAAACTCTAACTGCAGCCACTTCATCAACAAACCCAAAACATAAGAAGAAGAAGAATATAAGAAAAAACAATAATGGCCAGTTTCTTGAATCATCCATTAATGCCATATGCTATAATATCTTGAAGACAGGGGCGGACCCAGCCGGTGAGTTGAGGGGGGGGGGGGGGGCAAATTTCTTTACTTAAATTTGAGTTTTTTTTTGTTATTAGGATAATGGCCATGTGATTCTCAAAATTATAAAATTAGCATAAATTTTTAGATATTGCCATACTTAGAACTATGTAGATAACTTATTAGGAGTAGTAGTAAATTTTTTCAAAATGCCTTTTTTGTTTTACTAAATTATTCAACATTAACACAAAATATTCATAATTCAAATTACATATTAATCAAAATATTATTTCATATTAAAAAATACTACTTAATTGATAGCAATAAACGTGAAAAAAAATGTGCGAAAAAAATATTTTTTAGAGTTGTTCTATATTAATCAAAATATTATAATTGATTTAAATAAACTAAATTAATTGATAAAAAATATAAATTTTAGATTTTTTTGTATAAGGTGTGATTTTGCATTTAATTTATGGCATTTAAAATAAATTATAAGATTTTGTTTACATAAATTGTAAATAAACTTAACTATTCCACTCACTTTATTATGTAATTAATTATTTTTATATGTTGAATATTATATTACTAATATTTAATGGGTGGTTATAACAAGATTTTGTTTACATAAATTGTAAATAAACTTAACTATTCCACTCACTTTATTATGTAATTAATTATTTTTATATGTTGAATATTATATTACTAGTAATATTTAATGGGTGGTTATAACAGTTTTTTTAATTCAGGGTGGGCCTATTCTGGGACACATGTAATATACATACATAACTAAGTATATATATACATAATTATTTGAAATTTCAGGGGGGGGAGAAGGCCCACTCTCGTCCTTGAGTGGGTCCGCCCCTGCTTGAAGATGTAGTTTTACTAGTAGTTTATTATAATTTGGCCTTTCTTTGGTGTTCCTCATCTTATAGACACGTGCACTTATTAAAAAAAAGGTTCCCATTGATTTATTAATTATCTAATTTGTACGTACAAAATGGGCACAAAAAGCTTATACTATATATATTCATTACATAACAATCACCGTGTTGATTTCACGCCGAATTATATTTAGCATTATTAATTAATCATCAAGTTCGATCACCGGTTTTTATGAACGTGTTTTTTGGTGTAAGAATATCAATTTATTTACTATAGTGTCCCATAATAATATTAATATTCACATTTTGTTTGGACTTTTCATGAAATTATTCACTGAGGACATAATTATCATAATTACTTTAAAATATTTGTTTTTCTATTTTTCCTATTTTTTGTATTTCAAAAGTTTGTGACTACGTGAGTGTAATTCTCTTCAATTTCATTGAAATATTAAGAAAATTTTACTTAAGATAATTGAATATTTATATATTGGTAAGATACTTTTTTTTTGTCCATATTATCATTATATAAGAACTTCAAAATTAATTACTCCTCCGTCCTAAGTCCTATTATACTAGTCAAATGTAGCGGCCATTTTTTTTTTTTTTTTTTTTTGGTTTTGTTTTTCTAATGTTTCAATTCACACACTATTCATTGCCCTTTTCAAGAAACCATTCCCTTCCCTTCTATGTACTCATAACATAGCTGTTTTTATCTCTCTGAAATATTATTTGCCATACAAGAAAAACCATGCCTACAAATTTCAAATTTCCACCAACACTTGTACTACTGCTGCTGCTGCTGATCATACACTACCAAATGGCTGCAGCCTCGACAACCAACATTGACACCGATAAATCGACACTCCTCGCCTTCAAATCCCACCTCCATTTGGACCCTTCTCATGTCCTGTCCAGAAACTGGTCCAACTCCGACCCAGTCTGCGACTGGGTCGGAGTTTCTTGTAGTTCCGGACAGTCACAAAGAGTAACTTCCCTCGACATATCCTCTATGGGCCTCACCGGATACATATACGACTCTCCACAGCTGATCAATCTCACCTCTCTCCTTTCCCTCAACCTCAGCACCAACTATTTCCAGGGTACCCTGCCACCCTGGATCGGCCATCTTCCGAAACTACAGACACTCGATCTCTCCTACAACCGGCTCGGGGGACCCATCCCTATCGAAATCGGGAAGCTAACGATGCTCCAGATTTTATCTCTCGGCGACAACAGCTTCTCAGGTTCGCTTCCTGAGGAGTTAGGTAACTTAACTAACCTCGAAAACCTATCCATGCCGAGGAATAATCTCTCGGGCTTAATCCCGTCTCAGATTTTCAATATCTCGACTCTCCGGTCAATGAGGTTCCGACGGAACAACCTCTCCGGAGTCCTCCCAGATGACATGTGTTCTAATCTTAATCGAATCGAATCCATCTCTCTGAGCGAGAACCGATTCTTCGGCCCTGTCCCGACACGACTACACGAGTGCTCGGCGCTTCAGTTCCTCGACTTTTCCCTCAACAACCTGACCGGAAACATCCCTTCAAACATAGGGAACTCGACTCAACTCCGAACCTTTGCTCTTGTCGACAATCGACTAACAGGGGACATCCCGACTTCTATCGGCGATCTGAGTCGTTTGGAAGGACTTTTTCTGTCCGGGAATCGGTTGAGCGGTTCGATCCCACCGAGCCTTCTCAACGTCTCGACTCTCCAAATACTTGCACTCTCGAACAATCAGCTCACGGGCGATCTTGCTCCCGACTTCGGTTACAAGCTCCCTCGCCTAGAAAGGCTCGAACTCTTCGACAACTTCTTGACTAGCGACGAAGAGTCGAGCTTCATCACTTCTTTAACAAACTGCAGGAGCCTGAGGTTGTTGGGATTGAGCGGGATCACTTTCGACTCCCCGATTCCAGCTTCCATCGGGAATCTCTCTGCTTCGGTCGAAAACATTCGTGCGAAAAACTGCAACTTCAGAGGAGTGATCCCGTTGGAGATCGGGAATCTGAGCAGATTAATAAAGCTCGATCTTTCCGGAAACCGGTTTGATTCAGGATCGTTTCCCTTGGGTTTATTGAGGTTGAGTAGTCTTCAGGGGCTAGATGTTTCCGGAAACAACATAACCGGACTCATCCCGGATGCTGTTTGTGGGTTGAGGAGTCTGGATACTCTCTGGATGAGCGACAATCGGATAAATGGATCCATTCCGGATTGTCTGGATAATATCTCGACTCTGAGTGTTCTGAGGATAGACTCTAACGAACTGAGCTCCAGTGTACCGGCGAGTTTGTGGAGGATCAGAGACCTTGCTGAGCTGAATCTTTCGTCGAATTCGTTGGATGGATCGTTGGCGCGTGAGATGGTGTACTCGAAGGTCAGACAAGTTGACTTGTCGTGGAATCGATTATCGGGTGTTATTCCGAATGATATCGGGCGGCTGCAAACTCTGATCTTTCTTCGTTTGGATCATAACAAGTTGGAAGGTAGTATTCCGGAATCGATGGCTAATACGACAAGTTTGGAGAATCTTGATCTGTCGTATAATGATCTATCCGGTTCCATCCCTAAGTCGTTGCGACAACTCCAAGACCTTGTGTCGTTCAATGTTTCGTATAATCGTTTGGACGGTGAGATACCCTCCGAAGGGCCTTTTCGGAACTTCACGTTCGACTCTTTCATGTTCAACGAGGGCTTATGCAGCGACGACCCCAGATTCAGTGTTTCGAGGTGTCGTGAGGTCGGGAAACCGAATAAGAAGCTTCGAGTGTTGCTCATCTCGTTAGGGACTTTCGTTGGCGTTTTATTTGCGGTTGTTCTGTTTTTCGTCGGCTTACGATACAGAACGAAAGGTAAAGCCGCATTAATCCCAGGAGGATCGATACTTGGTTCTTGGTCTCGAAAACCACAACCGAGACTTTCTTATCACGAGCTTTTCGAAGCGACGGACGGGTACGACGAAAGCAACTTGCTCGGGAGCGGCGGTTTCGGATCGGTTTACAAGGCAACACTCAAAAACGGAAAGGCTTTGGCTGTGAAGGTGTTCGATTTGCGGCTGCAGGGCGCATTCAAGAGTTTTGAAGTCGAGTGCGAGGTTTTGAGAAACCTTCGGCACAGGAACATTTGTAGGATCGTGGATTGCTGCTCGACTCAGAGCTTCAAGGCGCTGGTGCTCGAGTACAAGCCGAACGGGAGCCTCGAGAAATGGCTGTACTCGCACAACTGTTTCCTCGACGCATGTCAGAGAGTCGACGTAATGATAGACGTGGCCTGTGCTCTGGAGTATCTGCATGAAGGATACTCTGTTCCTGTAATCCACTGCGACCTGAAGCCGAGCAATATATTGCTCGACAAAAACATGACAGCTCAGCTGTGTGACTTTGGGGTGTCGAAGCTTTTGGGAGATGGGGAAAGTGTCGTGCAGACGATGACGCTAGCGACATTGGGTTATGTTGCACCAGAGTATGGAACAGGAGGGTTTGTATCAGTGAAATGTGATGTCTACAGTTATGGGATCGTATTGCTTGAAGTGTTTACGAGGAGGAGGCCTAATGACGAGATCATGACTTTGAATGGGAATTTGAGCCTAAGGAGCTTGGTAAATAGTTTGGTGAATGATTCGACATCGGCGAATGAGATCATCGATCCAAACTTATTGAGGTCAGACCAAGGCGGAGAGTACTTGGATTGTTTGTCTTCGATATTGGAGTTGGGATTGAGGTGCTCCGTCGAGTCTCCTTACGAGAGGATGAGCATCAAAGATGTTATTGTGGCATTACAGAGGATCAAGCTTCAACTCCATACTATAATCTGATTATTAATTAGCCATATTATATGCTATAATCTTCAGTCAATAATTTTATAATTATTATAATAATCTTCATGAGTACTTCTATTGTACTGTATTCAGCCCAAAATATGTAAAACATAGAGTTCTTAAAACAACTTTATAAAATAAAACATCCTAGCTATAAGTTTTTATAGCTCTTTTAAATAAACAAACGGGCTCTAAGAGTGTGCGGCCGTGCCCGTGTAGGTGCTTATTTTATTTAAATCAAAAATAGATGCATTAACACAGGAAAATCGATCATCACATTAATATGATATCATTATATATATATATATATATGCAATATATATGTGATGAGGAGGAGGATGATTGTGAAATCATGATTAGCTACGAGTACTACTGCTTCTTCTTCTACACATCAGAGGGACAACAATTTAACTCCTAAAGAGAGATTCGTTGTCGTGCCTGTAGGTGGTGTTGTTGTGCCGACCGACCGCCGTTGTTGGGGTGCATGCGGCCGGTGAGAACGAAATCGAATCACGCACCTTGAATTGAAAAGGGTAACCATTTTTGCAGAAATGTCGTTTCCCTCACACACGCCCCACCCGAAAATATGTATAGTAAATTAGTTGGAATTTTCAACATGATATTAAATAAACAAAAATTGATTGATTGGTTATTAATTTGAACATATATCATGATATACAGTATATCTATTCAACGTATGTAGAAGTAGGGAACTTAGCCTTAATTCTTAAGAAGACTCTTTAAGTCTTAACAATGAGCGCGTTTTGACCGAAGCTAGCCTCACCATTTTTTGACAAATTTGCAAATAATTAATTAACAAGTCTTGGAAGAAATTTATGTCAAAAACAATTTATATATATTCCGCGTACGTACGAATCTCAATATACGTATGCGTACGTGCGCATGTTAACGTTGGCATTCCAATTTCATCGTGTCTCTGAAATAGATTAATTATTAATTACTTAGCTTGTGGACTCTGAATATCTGAAATGATCGTTTGCCGTTCAAGATTGATTTTAGACACGTTGAAATTTTTATCAAGTACCGATCAGTAAAATCAATCTGGAATTATAACATATATCGTTGATCAGTATTAATTGGGGGATCAAATTATTATTATAAATTTTAACATCGTACAGTGCCCTTATTCATATTACTAAAAGCAGTCGACTGTCTAGCTAGGAACTAATTAAACACTCAAATAAATATGTGATAATATCATGTATCTGCTTCGATTATTGTTTGTTTGATTCTTCTTCTTGTAAGTATCTTGTGTATGTTCGGGTGTACGTAGTAGGCCATTCCTGAGAAGCACCAAGTTAATCATCAACGATATATATATAGATTCAGACATTAGGATTTTATATATGAAGGTACGTACGTACTCTCATATATATCCGATTCAATTGTTTGTTTGATTCTTATTGTTAGCCTCTTTTGCATCACCAGAAAAGTTGCTAGTTGCCGACATGCCTTTAGGAAGAGGAGGAGGATCTCCTGGTAAAGGAGATGGTTCACGTGGGAAGTTTGTAGGGGAGCCTGAGAAGCACAAAAATAATTTGAACATTAAGATTTAAAATTTGGACAAATATGTTTTGGTAGATCAAGATAACTTCACACGTGACGTACGTACCAAGTAGAAATGAGGTAGGATCATTTGTGGTCTTTCCCACAAAAACTCTAGCTGCAGCCACATCATCAACAGAACTAATGCAGAAGAAGATCACAAGCACATAAAAAAATAAATGTAGAAATACTAGTATTGCCTTTCTTGAATATTCCATTATTAATGCCTATATATGTTGTACAGCTAACTTGGTGTTTGTCTTCTTATATATAGAAGAACGAAAAGGATCAACTTGTACATTAGTCCTTGACAGGTAGGTACGTACCTTAATTAGTTGAACTTTCCAACATATATGTTATTACGAAAAGTTTTTTTTAAGTATAGGTAATTGCAATGTCTTTGGTTTGAACTTTGCACCTTAGATCTTCAATTCAAGTGCTCAACCAACTGAGCTTACAACCCTTGACTATTACGAAAAGTTTGATTGATTATTTTGAACATTATCATTCAGGAGTTTCGAAGTCGAATGCGAGGCCTTGAGAAACCTTCGCCATAGAAATATTTGCAAGGTCATCGATTGCTGCTCCAATCAAGACTTCAAGGCGTTGGTGCTCGAGTACAAGCAGAACGGGAGCCTCGAGAAATGGCTGTACTCGTACAACTGTTTTCTCGACGCATGTCAGAGAGTCGACGTGATGATAGACGTGGCCTGTGCTCTGGAATATCTGCATGAAGGATATTCTGTTCCTGTAATACACTGTGACCTGAAGCCGAGCAACATATTGCTCGACAAAAACATGACCGGGCAGCTGTGCGACTTTGGTGTGTCGAAGCTTTTAGGTGATGGAGAAAGTGTAGTGCAGACCTTGACTTTAGCAACATTGGGTTACGTTGCACCAGAGTATGGAACGGGAGGGTTTGTATCGGTGAAATGTGATGTCTACAGTTATGGAATCGTGCTGCTTGAAGTGTTTACGAGGAGGAGGCCTAATGACGAGATCATGACTTTGAATGGGAATTTGAGCCTAAGGAGTTTGGTGAAGGATTCGACATCGGCGAATGAGATCATCGATCCAAACTTATTGAGGTCAGACCAAGGCGGAGAGTACTTGGATTGTTTATCTTCGATATTGGAGTTGGGTCTGAGGTGCTCGGTCGAGTCGCCTTACGAGAGGATGAGTATCAAAGATGTTATTGTGGCATTACATAGGATCAAGCTTCAACTCCAGACTATAATCTGATTACCAATAAATAATTTTTTTTTTTAGGTTAATTGCAATGTCTTGTTCGAATTCAACTATTCAAAGTCAACTATAAATTATCACTCATTTGTTAATGCATAATAATTTTATAATTATTATAATAAACAGAGTAACAACTTATTTATTAATAAAACATAACATCTTATCGGTTATTAAAAAACATATAAACTTTTTTAAATAAGGTTCAAAGTATACGGTGCAGCCGTGTAGGTGCTTATTTTATTTAAATAAAAACTAGATGCATAAACACAGGAAGATCGATCATCACATTAATATGATATCATTATATATATCGTGATGAGGAGAAGGATGATTGTGATATCATGATTAGCTACGAGTACTGCTTCTTCTACACATCAATATCACCACGGGTTATGCTCATGGCGGGAGCAATTTCTTGTGGTGTTGGCGATATGTCCACTCCTGGCGTTTGAAAATCTGAGAAAAACACGCACCAAAAATATTAAAATATATATAATATTGATAACATTATATATTATATATATAAAGAAATGTATTGATAATTTGATGATATATATATATATATATATATATATATATATATATATATATATATATATATATATATACACACGTACCTCCAGCTTGGTAAAATGGTGCAAGATTTGAATTCTTTTCCGCAAGATCTTTAGCTGCTACAACAGCCATATGATCAACAGAGAAGAAGATTATAAGCACAACCAAGAATAAATATTGGAGGAGTAATATTGGCTTTCTTGCATCCATTATTATTATTATATATAAAATGGTAGAATTTTATGATTAAAGCTTTCCTTTGTTTCTCTTCTTATAGTGGAAAAACAGGATATATTGGTTTGAAATTATTTCACTTCGCATTAATTGTTTTTCTTGACCCTTTCCTTCAAATTTAAATGATTTCACTTATTTTTTTAATTTAATATATATATATATATATTGGTTTAAAATTAAGAGGTATAATTTTATATTGAAAATTTTATTGAGAAAATATATATATATTTATATTATATTATGGTTGAAAATATTACTCCCTATACCTCATTTAATTTTGCACATTTTTTTATGTTATTTTCAAAGAAATAATGTATTATTAATTGAGATTAGAAATATTTATGTTATAATTTATTCTCCTTCAAATATATTTTTTAATTTAATTAATATATATATATATATATATATATATATATATATATATATATATATATATATATTAATAGTTGGTAATTTGAACTAACTGTATATTAAAAGAAATTAGTACAATCACTCTAGATTGTGGAATATTTTAATGGTCTTCTAAGTTCAACTTCAATGGTTTTGCTAAAATGATAAAAAAATATCTTCTATTTTGCCAAAAAATGACAAATGTCAATTGTGATTTGCTAAGTCTTACCCCAATTATTTATATATATAACAATGTCCATTTTATTATATTCAATAATATAATGTTGCATTTTGATATGTAATCGTATCAATTTTAGAATTAAAAAAAATTAAATAATATAATAATTAAAAAAAGATTGTTGGCAAATGCTATTTTATTAAATTAAATAATATAATGTTGCATTTTGGTATGTAATCATATCGAATTTTGAGTGGTTGAGAGTAGGAGTTGTGATAATATGACACAAGTGACAATGATCATTTTTTCATGTATATTTGCTCCAACATACATGAAAATTCGGCATTTTTTTGTAAAGGCCATTTCAGTCATTGGGTTTGAATTTTTTTGGTTCTTTACCAAAAAATGACAATGACCCTGGCTGTTTCACGACACCGTTGGAGTTGCTCTAATGAGCACAAACTTCTCTCGGTCATTGACTTTCACAATCTGGCCGGCGTGTTTTGACCGCAAATGTCACTCTTTACTCCGTATTTTCTAGTAAAGAAAAGTACAAAGAAATTAATGCTCTTTTTTATGTAAGAGTCCAAGTCAAAGTCAAAGTCACCGTTAAAATCAAACATATACTCTCTCTTTCATTTTTTCTTTTTTTCATTTTAAAATATAATATTTTTCCTACTTTATACAAATGATTTATATTTAAGAAAAGGAAAAAGTATGTCATGTGTGCATATATAACGAAGCAAATATTATTGGTTGTCCTAGATACCAGAAATTATTAAAGCCATGCCTGCAAACTTTACATTTCTACTAGAAATCTTACTGCTGGTACACTGCTACTATCAAACGGCTATATCCTTAGCCATAACCGATATCGCTACCGATAAACACACACTTCTCGCCTTAAAATCCCACCTCCACGTCGATCCATCTCACGCCGATGTTCATTTTCTGTTGAAAAACTGGTCTGCGACTGGGTCGGAGTCACCTGCAGTTCCCGAGACCAAAGGGTGACTTCTCTAGACATATCTACGATGGGCCTGACCGCAACCTTAAACGACCTGCCCGAACTTGGAAATATCACCTTTCTAACTACCCTCAACTTGAGCAACAACAGCTTTCATGGCTCGGCTCCTTGCCTCTGCTCGAGACATTGAACCTCAGTAGAAACTGTTTCTCTGGTTTCATCCCGCCTTCCCTATTCAACGCGGCCAACCTGGTGTTCTTGGGCTTGTCGTTCAATTCTCTGCAAGGCCCAATCCCTGAAGAGATTGGTAATCTTCACAACTTGAGGATTCTGAAAATACGAAACAACGACCTCACTGGCACTGATTTCTCCGTGTTCTCCAACTTGTCTGGAATGGAATTCCTTGATTTGAAAGGGATTGGTTTGTCGGGGATTCTTCCGGTCGATATGTGCCGGCATCTTCCGCGACTCAAAAAGCTTGTTCTGTTCGGGAATGAGTTGCACGGACCGATACCATCGAATATATCTGAATGCTCACAACTCCAAGTCCTTGATCTCTCGGAGAACAAGTTTGTCGGGCCAATACCGACGGAAATCGGAAAACTAAGGATGCTAGAGAAGTTATATCTTAGCAACAACAATTTGACAGGTAAATACACTAAGGACCTATTCTGTTGAACTTAATTTCAGTTCATTTCAGATCGTTTAAGTTCAGTTCAGTTCAGCTCGATTACATCCATTTCAAAATAAATTAAAATAAAATAAATAAAAAATAATTTGAATCAATAATTTTAGTTATACAATTTAGTGAATGCTAAGCTCATCCAGTCTTAGTAAAAAAAACAACAAATGTGAGTTGATTTTGTACCTAAGATTCCTAACAGGTAAGTAACTGCATATATCATCAGGTTCAGTTCCTGAAGAACTTGGAAAATTGACTATCCTCAAGGAACTAGGCGTGATGAAGAACTAGGCGCCTGCAAACTTTGATCCTTCTTCGACTGGATCACAACAAGTTGCAAGGTAGTATCCCGGAATCGATGTCTAACATGATAAGTTTGAAGATTCTTGATCTGTCGTATAACGATCTATCTGGTGCTGTGCCAAAGTCGTTGCAAAAACTTCAAGACCTTACGTCCTTCAATGTTTCGTATAATGGCTTGGAAGGTGATATACCATCCGACGGCCCTTTTCGGAACTTCACATTCGAATCTTTCATGTTCAACAAAGGCTTATGCAGCGAAAACCCCAGATTCAGTGTTTCACGGTGCCGTAAAGCTGGAAAAGCAATTAATAACCAACTTCGAGCTCTGTTTATCTCCTTGGGTACTTTTTCAGTACTTTTAGGGGTGATATCGACATGTATTATCGTACGGAGATACGGAAGCTGGAGAGATCAAGCCACAATCCCAGAAGGAATACTTCAAGTTTGGTCTAGAAGAACAAAATCGAGACTTTCTTATTACGAGCTTTTTGAAGCATCGAATGGCTTCAATGAAAGCAACTTGCTCGGGAGTGGTGGTTTCGGATCTGTTTACAAAGCAACGCTCAAAAACGGGAAGGCTGTGGCTGTGAAGGTCTTCGACTTGCGGTTGCAGGGCGCATTCAGGAGTTTCGAAGTCGAATGCGAGGCCTTGAGAAACCTTCGCCATAGAAATATTTGCAAGGTCATCGATTGCTGCTCCAATCAAGACTTCAAGGCCTTGGTGCTCGAGTTCAAGCCGAACGGAAGCCTCGAGAAATGGCTGTACTCGCACAACTGTTTCCTCGACGCTTTTCAGAGAGTCGACGTAATGATAGACGTGGCCTGTGCTCTGGAATATCTGCATGAAGGATATTCTGTTCCTGTAATACACTGTGACCTGAAGCCGAGCAACATATTGCTCGACAAAAACATGACCGGGCAGTTGTGCGACTTTGGTGTGTCGAAGCTTTTAGGCGAAGGAGAAAGTGTAGTGCAGACCTTGACTTTAGCAACATTGGGTTACGTTGCACCAGAGTATGGAACGGGAGGGTTTGTATCGGTGAAATGTGATGTCTACAGTTATGGGATCGTATTGCTTGAAGTGTTTACGAGGAGGAGGCCTAATGACGAGATCATGACTTTGAATGGGAATTTGAGCCTAAGGAGCTTGGTGAAGGATTCGACATCGGCGAATGAGATCATCGATCCAAACTTATTGAGGTCAGACCAAGGCGGAGAGTACTTGGATTGTTTATCTTCGATATTGGAGTTGGGATTGAGGTGCTCGGTCGAGTCGCCTTACGAGAGGATGAGCATCAAAGATGTTATTGTTGCATTACAGAGGATCAAGCTTCAACTCCAGACTATAATCTGATAAATCCGTATTATAATCTTCAGTCATTTGTTAATGTATAATAATTATTACTGTATAGTTATTATAATAAATTCAGTTCATATCAAACCACCGTATTCAGTCCAAAACAAGATAACCTAAATGAAACATGGTTTAGAGTTTTATCATCCACATATATAATATGTGGACATTTCAACTCAAGCCTATACAGTATATAACAAGGAAGGCCTAATTATCAACTGTGTATATATGTTTTCCTTAAGAGTTGGTACGTTTGTAATTGAATTCATAGAAAAAACTCAAGAAATAATGTAATTTTAACAAATTGAAAAAAATAAAATTATATGTATAAGTATATGATTTTATAATATAATTATTATAAAATGAGCTGGGCTCTAGCCCGACTCGACCCTGCTAATTAGTTCAAAAGAACGAAATTTTCTTATAATTTAAGGTTTATTTATTTAATTTATTATCAATATTAATAAATAATATGTTATGTATAATTTTTTTTTTTTTTTTAATATTGGAACACATTTTGATACCTTCATGATTATACAAATCAACTTTTAAATTATTTCATCATTGAATATATTTTTAATAATCTGAACATTCAAATGCAATTATGCAAGTGCATGTGTTTCCATCCATGACCATGCATATATACAATTGACTTGGTCCAAACATCAAAATATCTCAATTTAATTTTATGGCTTTCATAGACTCAAACAAACAATTCAATCACTCTCTCCAACTTCAAGTCTTCTCAGTCTTCCTTTATATCTCTGTTTTTATTTATTTATTTTAAATCTTTGTAAATTATTTATTAATCATCATTCCAACTAGTAATACAAAAATACAAATCTTGAATCCAAAATAAAAAATTTATAAAAATGGATGATTCAGTTTCATTGGAAACAACCTCAAGATCATCATCATCTTCAACAGAGGCCTTGACAGAATTCTCAATCTTCATCGACAAGCTCACTCCAATCATAACCGGAATGAAGGAGGCTATCGACGAAACCGACTTACCGGCCATCCGAAAGGCCGTCGACTCGTTGGAAACCGACTATAGCCGAGCGAAAGCAGCCGCGGAAAGTCAAACGCTCCGGTGCTCATCCCCCGCCAAGCACGTTGAATGTCTCGTGCAAAGCCTTGGGCGCTCATTGGGGCTCGTGCTTTTCGCCAGCCACGATGCTCCGATGAGAAACAAGCGAGAAGTCGAGGAGCTGTGCAAGGAAATGATGAACGCGAGGTTCGATTCCAGTCCGGACCATGAGTTCGAGTTCGACGTCGAGGTCGAGGAGGAAGAGGAACAAGCATTATGCGTCGATGACGTTATTTCGCAGATCAAGAACGGTAGTTTTAATGAGGAGGTGTTTAAGAATGCTCTGTTGATGTTTAGTGCATTCGTCGCGGAGGGAATGGTTTCCGACGAAACGGTTACGGATGAAGACGTCGTCGGGCTTCTGACGAGTCGAATGAGTTCGTGCAAAAAAGGGCAAGAAAGGGTCTCCATCATCAAAACACTCAGATGTCTCAGTGTTCAGAATGACCTGCACAAGGTACGTTCGATGAGTCGTTAAGTCTAGCTCACAAGTTAAGACATGTTTTTTTGGACTTAAGAATTAAGATCAGTTCAGTTCAAACCAATTCATTCTAGTTCAAACTTATTAAGTTCACTTCATTTAATTCTTATTAAGTTCAGTTCAGACATATTCAATTTAGTTTCAGTCCAAAAGAACACGTCCTTATAATGTTTAACTACAAAGTTTTCAGGAAAGGATGAAGGGTATAGAGTTCATATCAGCGCTGGTGAAATCGCTCTCCCGAGATGCGGAAGAGCGGAGGGAGGCCGCAGGGCTTTTGCTGAGCCTCTGCGACGGTGACAGTGTCCTAAAGAGACGAGTCGGGGGTATACGAGGCTGCATTGTCATGCTCGTTGCTGTTTCCAACGACGACGATCGAGAAACTTCGCGCGATGCAAGAACGCTTTTGAACAGCATGTCCGGAAACACTCAGCACGCACTTCACATGGCCGAAGCCGGCTACTTCGAGCCTCTCATCAAGTATCTAAACGAAGGTAGTATTTGGAAAGGGATGATTTATACGTGTAGAAAATATATATAGATTGGAATATATATATATATATATGTTCTGTTTTTACAGGGTCGGATATGAGCAAGGTCATAATGTCGACCGCTCTGTCGAGACTCCAACTCACCGACCGGAACAAGGCTTCCCTCGGGGAAGCCGGCGCGATGGAGCCGCTCGTGAAGATGTTCGTTTCCGGGAGCCTCGAGTCGAAGCTATCCGCTTTAAACGCGATAAAAAACATATTATCCGACTCCGACAAACGAAATACAGAACGATTAATAGAGTCGGGAATCATAGCTCCCCTCCTTCAGCTCATGTTCTCCGTCACTTCGGTCTTGATAACGTTAAGGGAGCCAGCATCGGCGATCCTAGCGAAAGTATCGACATCCGAAAGCATGCTCGTGAACGGAGATGTGGCTCACCAGATGCTCTCGCTCCTGAGCCTGACGAGCCCTGTAGTCCAGAACCATCTCCTGGAAGCGCTCAACAACATAGTCTCTCATCCGAGCGCGAATGGAGTTCGAGAGAGGATGAAACAGAACAGAGCCGTTCGGCTTCTTTTGTCGTTTATATCGGAAAGGGAGAGTCCGGTTAGAACGAGTGCGCTTCGTTTGGTTCACGCTCTTTCTAAGGACAGTGATCAGGGAGAGCTCGACTATGTGGATGTAATAAGTGTCGCGAATATCGTCTCGGAATCGACGGCATCGGAAAGTTCAAAGGCGGCCGCCCTCGGAATACTTTGTAATTTGCCGACGGGCGACGGGAAAATAACCGACATACTCAAGAAGGCAGAGTTAGTCCCGTCGGTTGTCTCGATCATGAGTTCGACCCCGAGGAATATCCGGCTGGACGAGAGCGTTGCCGGTTTGTTGCTTCGTTTCACGGCTTCCGAGGATAAGAGTTTACAGCATTACTCTGCTGAGAAGGGAGTGATTCCGGTGCTCGTCGAGCTGCTTTCGAGCGCATCGGAAACAGCCAAGTCGAGGGCCGCGTCGTGCTTGGCTCAGCTGTCGAGAAGGTCGTTGCGTTTGAGTAAGAAGTCGAGGAAGTTGAAGTGGCTTTGCGTGGGGGAGGTGTTGTGTGAAGTGCACGGCGGATACTGCTCGGTCAAAGGGACGTTCTGTTTGGTCAAGGCGGGGGCCGTGGGCCCGTTGGTTAGGATTCTGGAAGGGGAAGGGATGAGGGGTGCTGACGTGGCTGTACTGAGTTGCCTTTCGACGCTTTTGGAGGAGGAGGTTTGGGAGGGCGGGTGCGGTTTGCTGGCGAGAACCGGGGGAGTGGGGGCGGTCTTGGAGGTTTTGAGGCGAGGGAGCGTCGAGGCTCGAGAGAGAGCGCTTTGGGTGTTGGAGAGAATGCTTAGGGTTGAGGGTGTTAGAAAAGAGTATGGAGAGAGTGCAATGGTTGTGCTGATTGATCTTGCCCAGAAAGGCGACGAATCGTTGGCTCCGGCGGTGGGTAAGGTGTTGGCGCAGCTTGAGCTGTTGCAACAACAATCGACTTACTTCTGATCAGCCGACACATCAAAAAAAGAACATCATTTTTACACTAAAAAATACTAGTAGTCTTTTAATATATAGCATGGCTTTCTGGATGATTAATCATAAATTGTCGGTCAATCTAATGTCAAGTTGTCTAATTTCTGTAACAATTTGTGTTTTTAGATGAAACGCGCTTCTAACAACATGAATCAATCAATAAATTTGTTAAGCTGGAGCAATAAATCAATTTTCTATAATCGGTGAACCCAACATCATCTTCTAAATTTCACCACCAACGCTCTTACCGTACCATCTCCATCGGATTCAAATTCTGATACTCCAAAACAAGGCACCGACACCAGCACCAAGCAATAAGAAGAGCGAGAATCACACAACTCTGAATCTGTCTTCGGTCTGTTCAGGCCGCAGACTCCATCGTTCGAAGCTCCCGAACCGAGAAGAGTTTTGGTATGATTAATCGAGACAAAAAGAAGTATAACACTCGGTATTTCGTTGACAGAAAAATATACTGAGAGGTAGAAAATTGCCTAACGTTCAAAATAATATTAATTTTTAAAATAAGACCGTGTGATTACTCAAAGAATCGTATGTTGGGTTTGGTGGAGTCAAACCAAAACAAGACGAGCCGAAGACGAGCGCGGATGGAGGAGGAGCCGAAGTCGGTTTAGGAACTGGCACGTTCGTGCCAAGTCGTGCCAGTCTTCTCAAACTTCAGAGGGTATGGCACGTTCGTGCCAAAACTGGCACGTTGGTGCCACTTCCTGGAAGCTTTTGGGCCAACTCGATTTTGGGGCCTTTTTTTACTTTTTTGGGCCTTTTTGGAGGCTTTTTGGGGGCTTTTTCGAAAAATTCTTGTAAGCTCTTGGAAGCTCGATTATATTTTTTGTTTTTCTCGTGGGGTGGACTAGAGTGTGAGGATCCTAGAGAGAGTCGTGAGAGTTAGAATTCGAGAGAGAATTCTTGGAAGTTCGGTGTAACGATTCGGTTTATCTAGTGAAAGAAAACGTGACGGCAAAGTGGACGTAGGCCATTTTGGTGAACCACTATAATTCTCCTTGTCGTTTATTTGTTTGCTTGCTTTCCTCGTTTCGGTTTCGTATTGTGTTGATTGCTTCGATTGTGGTTTGCTCTTATATCGCTTTATATATATATATATATATATATATATATATATATATATATATATATATATATATTGTTGCTTGGGTGCTATATATATTGTGTTGCGATTGTTTGTCGTTGTTGTAGGTTGGTCGGGAATTCGGTACACTCGGGTTGAGTGGATTCCCGACAACGGTTGGACGTCGGTTGTTCTTGGGGGATTGATGATCGAGTACGGGGTGGATTCGTTTGTAGATCGATCGAAATTTCCGTCACGCATTGGGCGTGTTCGGTCGATCGGGTATCGACGAGTCATGGAAAAATTTCTCGTGCTCTCTCGAGGCGGGTCCCGGTAGTCCGACGTGTAGTCAGTGAACTCGTTGACGTAAAGCACCGTCCGCCCGCCCGCCTTCCGGGTGTATACAATCCCATCACCGTCAATTAAAAAAAAAAGTGTGACCGTAATATCTGCCCTTCCGACAAGAATATGCGGTCCTGATTTTTTGGGTGACCGTAGTAAAGAATGAAGAACTTTTAGACTTTATATTCATGCTAATATACAGTATTTTTGCAATGAACAAAAAAGTCAACAAAAAACATAAATTTACCTGCAGCGTAATTATAATTTCACTTTAGTTTAAGGCATCATTTGATTTGTACTACGGATTCGTTTATATGACTACTTTTTCTTAAAATAGAAAATTCATAATAAAACTCTTTCATACTAATTACATGACCATTTTCATAATAATTCATAATAATATAACTCTTTAAAAAAACATATATATATTTTCACTCTAAAATACATTTATACCATTTTCAATTTTACTCACAACTATTTTATCTTTTAATTTAAAAATATATTTATATTTTTTACTTTTTTGTCAAAAATTAAAAAATAATTTTTTTTTAATCTCCGTGCTTGGAAAAGAGTACTATATTTGTGAATTGAAAAGAGTACATTCATTAATCATTAATCATTCCGCATGCTATGAGGTTTTGAATTTTTTTTATTCTGTTTGTTGTCGTTTTAATTTAGCAAACAAATTTAAAAAAGGAAAGAATATTTACCATACAAAAATATTGTTTTTGAACTTATTTTCAAAAGATTCCATACGAAGTGGTGTGATTCTCCTTATAACTCAAACAAAATCCTTTACTTTTTTGAACGTGAGATTGAGGGAAGAGATACAGTTACGAGAGGTGTACTGAGCATTCGGTACACCACCAATCATAATGTGACACTTGACATTAATGAGAGAAAAATTTTGTTAGTCCCTTAAATGTACTCGAGTCTCAATTTGGTCCCTCTGAATGACTCGATTTCAATTTAGTCCTTCAAAATATCAAATTGTAGTCAATTTCGTCCAATTTCACCTGAAATTTCAAAATTCTGCCGGAAATAATCACGTGACAGTCACGTGGGATTCAATTTGGGGATTTCCGGGAAAAAATCACTGACTAGGATGACACATGTAATTTTGTCATTCGCTCAGTTGATAAAATTTTAATAAAGCCAAATGTCATTTACTGATTGGTTCTATGCAATAAAAAAAAAGCAAAATAAATAATTATTATTTCCCCGTCAGCTAATGCAGTTATTAAATAAAAAAAATAGTAAAAATAAAAATAAAAATGGGAGAAATGACATTCATCCCCTTTCATTAACCATAATTCCCTAATCATCCCCTTTCATGAACCCTAATCCCCTAATTAATGGATAGCATAGAACTACGAATTACTCCATCCTGAAGGAAGTCGAAGCCGCCAGCTTAGGCCCAATTGGAATCCATCGTCGAGGGCCACGACTTGAAGAAGCTGCATTCCCACGGAGGGCCCTCGGTATCTCGACCAAGCTTGCCACCGACGACTCCAGCGGCGTCTCCGCCGAATCCCTGAGCCTCCGGCAGGACATTTACGGGATCAACAAGTTCCAGGAAAACCATCCCCGGAGCTTCTGGTTCTTCTTCTACGAAGCCCTTCACGACACCACCCTGATAATCCTCGCCTTCTGCGCCTTCGTCTCCCTGATTGTCGGCCAGGCCACCAAGGGATGGCCCAAGGTGGTCCACAACGGGCTTGGGATTGTGGTGTTCGTCGGCGCAGATGCGGAAGGTCGCGGCTTCGACCTCCTTCGGGACGGAGTAATAGGTTTTACGGGATGACAATTTTGGACATAACATTCTTTTTTTTATGCTATTATTTTATTGCAGAAAACCAATCTTAAAATGACATTTGGCTTTATTAAATTATTATTAATTGTGTCAATGACAAAATTACACGTGTCATCCTTGTCATCAATTTTTTGCCGGAAATCCCCAAATTGAATCTCACACGTGATTATTTCCGGCATAAATTTGAATTTTCAGTTAAAATTGGACGAAATTGACTACAATTTGATATTTTATAGGACTAAATTGAAACCGAGTCATTTAGAGTGACCAAATCGAGACTCGAGTACTTTTAAGGGACTAACAAAAATTTTCTCTCTGACATTAATATATTAATTAATTAAATAAATAGTATTTTAATTATTATTAAATTTATTTATTAATTAGGAAAATAAATTACGTAAATCTTCTAAAATGTTAAAAAATTAAATCAGTATAATCATTTCAAATATTGAATATTATAAAAAAATCTATTAGATTTGCTTTCTTTAAGATATAGATAACAAATATATATATATATATTAAATCGTAAATATATATATATATATATATATATATATATATATATATATAATTAATAAAAAAATGAAAATAAGAGATTAAAAAATAAATTTCATTTTTGTAAAGTATAATTAATAAAAAAAATTAATATATACATTATTTAATTTAATTATAAAAATTATAAAATTAAGGTGAATAAAGATTAATTAATTAAATTTTAATGAAAAAAACGAACTCATTTAAATAACAATTTTTATTCAATTATTGAAATTGTGAACAAAAATGAATAATATACAATTTTTATTCTATTATTGAAATTATGAACAAAAATGAATAATATATTTATACGTAAAAAATTTTGTTTAGTTGATCAATTCAGTTCAATCAATAATGTGTCGTTCACTCACAGGTTATATTTACTAATCGTTTTATTTTATTGTATTTTTAAAAATAATTATATTTTGTAAAAATAATTTAAAAAAAAAACATTTTATTTGAAAATTTTAGTTAAGTTAATTTCTACCTTTCGTATTTTATGACAGTTGCAAGAGTGTTAGGCAAACATAATTTTTATGTTTTTAAGTGATTAATTATATATTAAAAAATCTAAATTAAGAAAATAATACTTAAATTATTCATTTTCTGTAATACTTAAAATCATTTGAATTAACGTTTATGTATTCTTTGCATATGATTATAGAATAATTATTATTTATTTTTCTCAAAATTAAAGATACTACTTAAATTATTCATTTTCTGTAATACTAAAACTCATTTGAATTAACGTTTATGTATTCTTTGCATATGATTATAGAATAATTATTATTTATTTTTCACAAAATTAAAGAACTAACGTATATCGGATAGTACTCATCAATTATCAAATAAAAAAAATCGCGTAGTAAAATTGTATTTTTTATGTAATTGTGTATAATATAATTAAAATGTATTTTTTTCATTATATTATAATAGTAAAATTAAATATAATAATTCAGCTCAACCAATATTTTAAGCAATTGTTTTATATTTTAAATATAAAATAATTTTTATTTTATTATTCAACATGCAATTTATTTAATTCACATTTTAATTAAATTTGGCACGCAACTAATTATTGTATTGGTTAAATAAGTCAATCTTATATTTTTTTTTTTGGAATCAATTAGGTGACGACTCATACAAATTAATTAACATATGATATTAAAATAATACTAATTCTTTTATACTAAATCATAAGAGTTTTCACACTTTTATTTTTTTATTGTTTTTTTAGAAATTTACACATTTATAAACAAAAGTTTTTTTAATATAATTTTATTTTTTCAATATTCATTTATCTACATATCTCGATAAGGAAAGAGTAACTAGGACCAACTAAGTATTGTATCATGGAGTACCTTAAATGAATAAATTTGGTTTGAAATAATTAGTGGTAGTGACATCATAATCTCATGCAAAATCGGATGAAAATGATAATAATAATAAAATTTGTAAATTGTCAAATATTTTTTTAAAAATATTAATAATATTATATTATTAACTCGATCGTATACTTAATATTATTGATTCAAATTAATTTTTATTTTAATTTATTTTGAAAGATTTTTATCGAGAACCGAAATAAACTGAAACGATCTAAACTGAACTGAATTGAACTCAAATGATTTGAAATGAGTTGAAATTAAGTTCAAAAGAACAAGTCTTAAAATCGTTTCAAAATAAATTATAATAAAATAAATAAAAATTAATTTAAATCAATAATTTTAACTATTTAATCAAATTAATGTCAATTTATTAAATATTAAATAATTTATAAAAAAATAATATTATTTCTATAAAAAAAAACAATTTAGTTCAGTTCAGATGGTTAAGTTAATGTCAGTTTAGATCGTTTCAACCGGTTTCAGTCCAAAAAACAAATCATAAGTTGTTTTAAGAGAAGGTGTTATATCTTATTTAATAAATAAGGTTTTAAACCGTTTAGATAAAATAGATATATAAATAAAATTATCAAAAATAAATTGTTATATATGAAAAAAATAATTATATTAACTAAATAATAAATTTGGAATTTTTGTATATATATAAAAGATATAATTTTAAGGGTATTTTGGTCTTTTATTGTTTAAGTTAAAAGAGTTTATAAACTGTTTAAAAAAAGTAATTCCCCTTACTTTTTTTATATGAGATAATATCAATTTACGTCCTGTAACTAAGGTCGAAACCAATTTTGGTCCTGTGTCTTTCAAAATTATAAAATGTCATATTTTCCGTCCAATTTTGCAGAGTACCGTTAACTATTGCTGATGTGGCAAAGATTTTCGTCTAACCAAAGTTACGCGGTACGCCGAATCCAATTTTGGTCATGTATCTTTCAAAATCATCAAATTTCATCCTTTTCGCCAATTTTGCAGAGCATCGTTAACGATTGCTGACGTGGAAATCATTTTCAATTTCTTATTAATTTGCAATGGTTTTTGCGTAATATTTGACTGCGTATTTCTTTTTAAATTCGGATAATCTCATTTCCCCATTGTAACCCTAATTGTTGAAGACTAAATCCATTGAATAGGTATTGTCGACGACAACAAGAATCGGTGTAACCCTATAAATCAGAAAGAAGTTTGAAAACGAAAAGAAGAGTCTGATCGAGGACAAGCAAAATCTGAGCATATGGGTGAAGGAAATGGAGGATAAGCTCAGGCGAGTCGAGAGTTTAAACAAGAACGTAGAGAATCAGATCACGAATCTCCAGACGAATTTTTACGAGGCTCGTTCGTGCCTCGACCACCTCTCGGATAAGCTAAGCACGGTGAAGCCGAACGTGGAAGACGCCGATGAAGCTGTCAAGATCACTATGTCTGAAAACAGTAATGTTCAACATGTTGAAATCATAGATGACACTAACACAGTTACAGGGGTTGGAAGAAAAGAAGAAAATGATCACCAATTCCACGTGACCATTCAGATGAGAGACCTCAAGCAAGGCATCCTGAAAAGGTACCAAGAGATCGAACTCGTCCGCGATAAACTCAGTCACGCGCAAGGAAACAACAATAACAAAGTTGATGAACTACCCCGAAATCGAAGCGAAGCTGCAAGGGGAGATCCTGAACATGAAGCAGGAGAATACGAAAGTGCGGGGGGAGCTGCAGACGGTGTTGGACCACGTGAGCATGCTGCAGGTGCAGACGGAGAAGACGCTGATGTAGGTGACAGAGGAGTTTGGGATCTCGGCGGATCAACCGAAGCTTCAACATAATTTGAGCAAGGCGCAGGTCCCGGTGCGCGCGTTTATATTCGGGTTTATAGTTGGATTATTGTGCTTTTGATTTCGGATTTTGGCTCTCTCAGTTCTAGGGTTCAAAGGAGAATGAATAAAATTTCATGATAATTCCCCAAATTACAATTCAATAATTTTGAGGGTGTCAAAATATTGATGTTTATAGTTTTTAATTACGGAATATGACATCCTTTTTTTAAGGGGGGGGGGGGGGGGGGGGGGAGGTGGGGGGGGATGCATCCCAATATACGTGGCATAACGACCCCGATATATTTGTGTCGTGGATTTAGGTTAGACGGAGGTCTTTGTCACGTCAACAATCGTTGCTCTGCAAAATTGGACGGAAATGATGTCATTTGATGAATTTGAAAGATACAGGACCAAAATTGGATTCGGCGCACCGCGTAACTTTGGTTAGACGGAGATCTTTGCCACGTCAGCAATAGTTAACGGTTATCTGCAAAATTGGACGGAAAGGATGACATTTGATGATTTTGAAAGACACAGGACCAAAATTGGATTCGGCCTTAGTTACATGACGTAAATTGATATTATCTCTTTTTATATAGCTTATAAGTTATTACACAACTTTTAAGGAGCTTATAAGCTCAACCAAACATGATTTTATATTTATGTCAGGGTTGTTAGCTCAGTTGGTTGAGCACTTGAATTGGGGACTTGAGGTTCTTGGTTCGAATTTCAAGACACTGCAATTGATATAGACAAAAAAGAAAACATGATTTATTCATTATTTAAATAACTATACATATTTAACAATAATATTTTCTCTTAATTTACCTTAATCAAACAAGCTCTTATTCATTACTTAAATAACTATACCTATTATACAACAATATTTTTTCTTAATTTACCTTAAATAACCATACCTATTATACAATAGTAGTAGTATTTTTTTAATTTACGGGTTAATTATTTTTTTTTATGCAAACTCTTAACATTTGAAGGGAGTACCCAGTGGCAAATGTCAACTATAGTGACATCACGACCTCATTCAAAACCGGGTGTAAATGACGTCATGACCCATTCAAAACCGGGTGGAAATGACATCACTCGGTCGCGTGCTCGTGCGAGTCTGTGTTCGCGCGTGTGAGGTGTGCCTATAAATGCATGATTTTTTGCTTCTTTAATGAAAAAACAAACACAGTCGAAAGTAAAAGCAAAGTTTCTCAGATCGAATCAATGGCAACAGGATCATCTTGCGACGTCTCTCTTCTCAATCAAAGGTAATTCTCGATTTCCATTTTTTTTCTTTATTTTCTTTAATATGTTCTATATAAATATTAATATTCTAGTTTTTTTTTGGGGGGGGAAATGCTGAAATCATTGATGGATAATAAATTAAATCAAATTGATGTTATATACTCTCAATTTCGTAATAATAATTTATTTTCTGGAATCCTAAATTTTCTAATTTTGGAATTGAGTAATTTTGTAACTATGTAACACGGTTGATTCACCCAGATTGGTCGGAAAAGTTGCTCTGGTGACCGGAGGCGCCTCCGGCATCGGCGAGAGCATCGTCCGCCTCTTCCACAAACACGGCGCCGTCGTTTGCGTGCTCGACGTTCAAGACGACGCCGGCAGTCGTCTCTGCGAAACCCTCGGCGACGCCGCCTCGTTTCTGCACTGCGACGTCACCGTCGAGGGCGACGTTTCGCGCGCAGTCGATTTCGCGCTGGATCGATTCGGGGCAGTCGACATAATGGTGAACAACGCCGGGCTGTCCGGCCCGCCCTGCCCGGACATCCGCGACTTCGAGCTCTCGATTTTCGAACGAACCTTCGACGTGAACGTGAAGGGGGTCTTCGTCGGGATGAAGCACGCCGCCCGGGCCATGATTCCGGCGAGGAGTGGCTCCATCGTGTCCCTCTGCAGCGTGGCCAGCGCCGTCGGCGGGCTGGGCCCGCACGCGTACACGGGCTCGAAGCACGCGGTGTTGGGCCTGACCAAGAGCGTGGCGGCCGAGCTCGGGAAGCACGGGATTCGGGTGAACTGCGTGTCGCCTTACGCGGTGGCGACGGGCCTGGCCCTGGCCCACTTGCCGGAGGAGGAGAGGACGGAGGATGTGTTGACCGGATTCCGGGGGTTCGTCGGGGCGAATGCGAACTTGCAGGGCGTGGAGTTGACTGTTGACGACGTTGCTAATGCTGTGTTGTTCTTGGCGAGCGACGAGGCCAGATATGTGAGCGGGGCTAATCTGATGCTCGACGGTGGGTTTACGGCTTCAAACCACTGTCTTCGGGTGTTTAGATGAATAATAATATGTAGTAATTCGACTTGAGCTATAATATTAATCTCTGGTTTTTATGAATTGAAATGCAACACAAGGGATGAAAATTGCAAAAACTCAAAAACTTATGGGGTGAAAATGGTATTTTTAGACAAACCCGATCAAGCCCTATTATCAACCAAGAACCGCCCCACGGCATCGCCGAGCGGGAACATATTGACCTCCGAAAGTGGGACCCACACCATGAATAGAATCAAAAGCCGCTTTACCCTCCGAAAAATTCTTCGTGAATGATAAAAGGAGTTGATTTCGTTTTGACAATTGCCATTCCGACACCAAATTCTGGTCCTGATTTTCGGGTTGACGTTTTATGCCATTTTGAACTCGTTCGCCATGAATTGCTACCAAAACACTCAAATAATTGCCACTAAATTTGAGTTCAAAAAATAAATGTCTCTAGTCATTAAATTCAAATTTTAACTCAAATAAATAAAATTTTAAAAATTACAATACAAAATTAAATAATACAATATTATTTTACTAATAAAAAATACACATATTATTAAAACAAAAAAATATATAAATTAAAATTACATATATTAAAATTACATATATTTAAAATACAACAAATACAATATATAAATTATAAATTACATATTTTTTTTTTAAAATGTCCCACAAATATTTTTTTGTATTATTATGTATTTTATTTTTTTATTTATGTGACATGTATGTTTAATTTTATATTGTATTGTGTATTATAATATTTATGTTTTACTTTTATTTAATTATTTTTATTTTTATTTTAAATATAAATTATTAATATTAATCATAAAATTGAAATTAATCAATATAAAATAATAAGTCACATAAACTCTTGAGTAAAAACACAATTTAAATATATAATCACATTTAAAAATATAGCTAAAATTTACAAAATAATCATAAATTAAAAAATCAAACAATAATAATTTTTTATATAATACTTAAGAAATGTTTGAGTGTTAAATTAATTATATTTTAATAATTTATAAATTTAAAATAAATAAAAATAGATAAATAGTGTTTGAGTAGATATTTTGAGAGGAAGCAAATTTGAATTTTACTATTCACAATATTCAAATTAAGTTTGAATTTGAATATTCAAATTAATTTCGAATTTAAGTTCAAAAGTGAACTATAGGAGCAACATTTGGTGGCAAATTGGATATTTGAGTTCAATTTTGCCACCGTTAGAGATGGTCTTACAAGCGACTTTCGAGTGAACTCTCGAGTTAGAGGTAATAACCTTGCAAATTACGCCAACTAATTAAACTACGCTGGACAAACTGCGTGACATATCCAACTGAGACTGTGTTGGCAGTGTTCAGCACGTGACCTCTCGGTCACAAGCTTGCTTATTTCACAAATTCGGCTACACTGACTGGTTTTACCTTTGAGAGATGCCACCGTGAAAGCGTGAACGAAAATTTCTAAATTTTTAATTAAAGTACATTAAATGATTTATAATTAAATGGATTTTTTATAATAATTATTATACAACAAAATATATTAGAAAAAAAATCATAATCTAAGCATGAGCTGAGTCGTTTACATTAAATCAATCTAAAATAGTATTTTATAAAAACAAAGCTGTACTATTATTCTGCTTAATATGTAAATCGAAAAATAAATGTGTAGACATATTTATGTAACGTATTTATCCCTATTAATGTTTTATTTTTAAAATAAATATAAATTTAAATATTTCCTTTTTAGATATATATAAATACGTTAAATTAATAATAATAATTATTATTTTAATTTTAATTTTATTTTTAATACTTTTTATATAATTATTTTATTTTATTTGTTCCATATAAGTTTGAAAGTCAAAATTGATATATTTATAATTCTAACATTTTTGTTATAATTATTTCTTTGTCAATTTAACTTTTTTATTTTATCAGAGCATATTCGAATAGTAAGTACAATTTCTACATGACATAGAATTGTAACTAGTACCATGTACAATTTGGGCTCAAAATGTTATTTTTTATTAATTCTTTTTAAATATATGTATGTAAATAAAATAAAAATGTGTATAAACATATAAAAGTAAAAAATATAAATATATTGTTGGGAATGAATGTATAAATTGATAGTTATAATTCATTTTCGTTGTGTGATATGATGTGACACAAATTTGTATCTAAAAACAAGTAAACCATTGAAGAGCTCTAATATTAGATTCATTTCACTCCAGTTTAATGCATCATTTATAATTGTTTAGACCATTCATTACATATGACTTTTTATATATTTTTTTTCTATTGGCCTTTTAGATTATTTTTATTTTTAATTGTGATTTTAGAATTGTCTCCACTCTCACTATCTCACTATGGAGTAAACTATACTTCTTCTTCGTACCAAAGTAATTGTCTCCACTCTCACTATCTCACTATGGGACCGGACAAGTCCCATCCTCGGCCATGTCACCCTGATCCGTCGGGGGACATGAATGTTAAACCGAGGATAGAGTCCGCTCTCCCCGAGCCTGAGATGAGTCGGGCGATCCGTCGCACGACCGATCGAATAGGAAAATTTTATTAAGACCGAGGACCGGACAAGTCCCATCCTCGGCCATGTCACCCTGATCCGTCGGCGGACATGAGTATTTAACAAAACATCTCGCCCCAAATGTAAAAATTGCCGAAAACATAAAATTTCACTAAGGAAAATATGGATCGATTAAGAAAAAAGATAACATGAAAATCACAAACTAAGGAACACCACGTCGAAAGGAACATCAAAAAAGAGGGCGGCCCCTACGATCGTGAGTAGGTCGGGGAGGCCAAGGACTGACCCTGGAACCGCGGCCCCCGCGTCGATACAACCAGGGGCGGTTCCCAACCGGACGCACCGCCGAACGATGGTCCCGATCAAAGACGTCGATTGAAAAGCTCGTCCCGCCGGACCAAGTAATCCGCACGGACCAACCCTCTTGTATCTCAAAACCGCTCACAAGGCGTTCCCACTCCGGCCCGTAGAATGCAGTCTGGTTGCGGAAGCGAGTAAAGGGGACACACCATTCTTGATCCAAGGAATCCACCATCCGCACTCCGTCCGTCGTCTCAATCCCGGTCGGGCGGAGGAACGCCACGGAAACTGGAAAAACCTCTCTGTGCCAGGTGCCATTGAACGCACGCTCGAAAAAATGCAAACCTTCCAAAAATTCGACTCTCGTTGTCATATTTCGAGGGATAATCTCTTATGTCCCAAGTTCTACCTTTTGGCAATACACAAACAGAAGGACAACCCATTTATAGAGGTTTTCATTTCTTCGAAAATCGGAAAACAATTAAAGCAGTAAATTGATTGCATTAATAACAGATGACAGTTTCGAGGATTTCGCATTAAATAAAAGCAAAAAGAGTCCGAAACGGTTGGGAATGATTATTCACGGCCGAACAGTACAGATAAAAGATACGCTAATCAACATAAGGATGACCGAGGGAATCAGCTTCCTCACGTGCCCGGACTTGTTTTGGAAAGGAAGCATTGAGGCCCCCCAGATCAAAAAGGCTGACGCGAAACCCAAACCCGGGTTTCCAGATCACCCAGACCTCCCATCCTGCTTGAATGCCCGCATGCTGAACGAAATCAGCCCAACCTGGACCCCCAAACGCCACCTGCCGCCTAAGTTTGGTCTTCGTGGCAACCCAGGCTTGCTCGTTGGAGTCGTGAAAGGGAATCTCTTCACCCAAGAATTTCTCCAGTGGCTGCACGAACGCATGGGGTAGCGGAAAGTTGTTACGGTGCCATTTGCCGTCAAACTTTTGGGATAGCTTGCGCCACCCATCAGAATGAATGGAGATGGCGTGGTAACTCCCCGTAGCTGCGGACGCACCGAAGAAGACCTTTTTCCCCTTGTTCGGACACAGTTTCTTGCCTTGGCTCATCTCTCCCCCTACCTCCCGCTGCTATTTCTTTTCTCTTTCTCCCTTTATTCCTTAGAATGAAACCGCAAAAATGGAAAAACCTAAAAGGGACACATTTATACACAAAGGTGCATCCATGTGGACCCCACCAGGAACCGTTTTTGGAGGGAATCTCCCCCGCCAAAAGTCATGTAGGGGTGAGAAAATCTGTACAGATTCCGTACGTTACACGCATTAAAAGTAACAGGAATAAAGCGATAATGACAAAAGCCTTTGTCCAGCCCAAAAACAATAAGGATTTAAAACAAAAAGAAGTAGCAGACAACATCGGAAATGCAGTTTAAGCCCGCACGGGCAGAATTCAGAAGAGGAGGAGGGAGAAAATCAAAAATAAAACATAAGTTGTTATCATAAGCCGAGCAAGGAAAACACAAAACGTCATCATTCTTGATCGCCAGGAATCGACCCTTCACCACCGTCGTCTTTAAGCACCGAGTCCGCGAACTTGACAGCCGGGTCAACTTCGCTGGTAGCAGCCGGCTCCACCACGCCTTGGTCGACCGCCTCTGCCGGTTTAGGCATCCGAAGCTGCGACTTCAAAGGCCACCAAGAGAGGTCCAGGTTGAATTTCTGCTCCAGATCGAGCACATACAAATGGAAGTGAGCGTGAAGAGGGCTTTGCTCGGCATACTGGCGAAGGAAATCTATCATAGCCGTCACCGGTTGACCGGCCTCTAGAAGTGCCCGGATACCATCGAAGTAGGCGCAGTAGTAAGAGTAGTTACTGTACAGATCGATATCCTCCTCCGGATCGACCCGACGTGCGGCCTCGGCGGCCTGCATACCCTCCAGCTCCTTAAATATCCGTCGGTTCACCTCCTCCAGCTCCTTCATGCGCTTCTCGGCGTAGCCATAGGACTTGACGAGCTCCTCCACTCGGACTTTGAATCCGTCTAACTCCTTCCCTTGCTCGGTCAGTTTGAGAACCACGGCCATCTTATCTTTTTTCTCCTCATCCAACTCACTGCTCAAAGAGGCTTTTAACCCGGATTCAAGGTTAAAATCCTCTTGCAGTTTGTTGAAACGGGATCGCAACTCCAGATAGACGTCCGGCAGGTTGGGCGGGCACTTAGCGGCTTTGTCCTCCTGCTCGGCACGAATTTGAGCCAAGCGATTCACCATGATCAGGTTGCGAGCGGCGGTGACTCGTAGCAATTTTTCCAGAAAGTCCGGACGGGACGCTGCAGCTTCCATCTCCGGAGACCAAGAGTGATTAAGGTCCTCGAGGGACTGAGCAATATGGGCAGGCAGGGATTTTTCGTCATAAGGATCTTGCTCGGCCGACAAGTGAGCTACGGCCAAAGGGAGCCCGGGATCCTCCTTGAAAGCCCTACAGTTTTAACGTTCCGTTTAGCAAGAATTTTAGGCAATTAAACACGATCAGAGATGCCAGGGAGATAGTACCTGGAGAAATCCTCGTCGTCGGCACCAAAAATGGACCCTAACTCGACCGAACGATCATCACCACCCGATCCGGCCAACACCGTTTTCTTCTTCAGGGGAGCCCTCTCTTTCCTCGGAATTGTCGGAGGTTTCCCAGCAGGGCCCTGGGGTCCATCTTTCTTCGTCCCAGACGCGCCGGAGCCGTCCGCCCGGGATCGTTTGGTCGGCCGGTAAAGTGGCTCCTCGTCAGAGGAGGAATTCTCGACATGGATCTGGCTGATTGGCTGGGGCATGGGAACGGTGTTCGGAGGGGAAGTAGCGACGGTCACCGTGGTCGCCAAAGCCCGGCGTTCCGCCGCCGCCTTTTCCTCGGCGAGTTCCCTTCTCCTCCGTTCACGAGGAGTCTCCGATTTAGGCATCTCGGCCGGCCTGAGAATTCGGAAGTACCTGCGGGCTGAAAACGAGAAAAGTGTCAGAGGACGAGGAAGGACGAGGAAATATAATAGTAAAAATAACGACTACCCACGCGGAAATATATCTATAGCATCCCGGGGAGTAACTATGAAGCGAGCGCGAAGGCGTTTCTCTTTGCTTTTCCAATTATCGTGCTTCCTTTGGTTATACGAGAGTGATTTTATCCTTTCCAGGACCACCAGGAAATCCCATCCTAATAGCCCGGCACCAGGAGCTTTGGGGCCTAAAAAGGGGAAAGGACAAGAAGGGGAGAATCCCCGAAAGGCAGGTTAGGGGCAGAAAAACAAAAAAAAAGAGGGGAGAAAGAAAAAGGGATGCCCGGGATATATATCACTAGGGTCAGAGAAACTAACGTTCTGATGTCGACCGGTACTCGACGCTCAAAGGGAAATCCTTGGAGTTCCACTCTCCTGCCACAAAGAACCATCTCTCAGTCCATTTGGCTTGCTTGCTTGTCAGGTCGGTGATAATGGTCTCTCGCTGTTTGAGATAGTAATCACCTTTGCCGGCATCACATATCCCCAGCAGAAACAGCAATTCAAGCCCGGTCAGACCCCGATACAAGCCGTAGTAACCAAATATGACATTCAAGTCATACATGGTCGCCCAGGCATTCGGCACCAACTGCATGGGGGCCACGCCCAAGATCTGCACCAGATGGGCAAAAGAATCCGGAATAGGAAAGCGAAGGCCGCTCGACATCATCGAGTAATTCACCGCGACCATGCCCGTGGGTGGGCAATCCGCCCGTTCACCCTCAATAGGGGCATAGATATGGACATCCGAAGGAATCTCCCACTCGCTTCTCATTCCTTGAAGAGCAGACTCCGTAACTGTGCTCGGTCTCCGGCTAGCCTCAAAAATCCCTGGTCGGTCTCCGACCACCCGAAAAACATCGCGAGGGACGTAGCGATACGGCCGCTCCAGGAGGTAAGCCTCATATGTGTATGGAGAGGGAGGACCCCGACAGTCAGCGATAACCTTGCACAGGTGGCGATAGGCATCGCTGACATCGCCTCCCAACATCTCACGGCTCTCGTCAGCCGAGAGAGGGTACCTCAGTGAGCGCCCGGACGGCAAAGAGGCATCGGAGGATGACCCCTCATGAGGAGAAGAAGTAGAGGGTAGTTTAGTTGGATCTACCGGATTTTGAGCGGGCGAAGTGCCCAACGATTCGCGACGAGGGGATTCCTCTTCACTCATCACCAGTCTCTGGTTTCTAACGAGGAGGTACACCCACGGTCGGAAAGTAAAGTAAAACGGTATAAGTGACAAAGATATCGCCGGAAAAAAGGACGATTCGCCGGCGAATCTCTAAATCCCAGAAAGAAGACGAGAGCAAATACCCTATGAAAACCCCCAGAATGAAAGCCCACCCGGCACGGGAAGAGGGAGAAGAGCACGTACCTGAAGGAAGAGAAGTGGACGCCGGAAATAATCGCCGGGTTTTCAGAGAAGATTGGTCGCCGGAAAACTTGGAAGGAGAAGGGTTTCGAAAAGTGAAAAAGATCCTTTTTGGAAGTAATATATGATATCTGAAAAGGCGGCGGTTTTTTCCTTTTTTGATTTTTGAATTTCAAAGTTGAAAGGACAACTGAAAGGACAACTGTAGGCGGGAGATGAAGGCCTTCTCACGACACGTGTCGTCAAACGTGTCAGCATGGCCCACACCCTATTTTTCGACAAGGAAAATGGAGCGACTACGGCCGCGAAGAACCCGGCCGGCTATCACCGACCAGATCCTTCGCGGGGGGCATTTGTTGTACCCCATTTTCGATTATTATTACTGTTAATGATTTTCATGGTTATTCATTATTTTATTAATACGTATAATGTCAAAGCGATGGACCCCACTCTCACGGGCTCCACACCGAGGCCGCCCCCAATAACCAAGAGAAGACCGACCAGGAGTTTGTACCAGTCAAGCAAGAGCCAGCCGAGCAGACAACTGGGTGCCGATCAGAAGATATACCTCCTCGAAGAATGAGCCTGCTCGCCCGGATGCCACCAGATTAGAGTGTCGATAAAAGAAGGCTGGAGGTCGGACTCCCCGGCTCGGGAAAGGCGGCGTAATAAAGGGCCCAACAGTCTTTTTACCATTTTAGGGTTGTGAGTTGTCACATGTCAAGGCCCAATAAGGAAAGGCCCAATTCCTTTTGTAAACCCTAGCAGTAGCTCTATAAATAGGAAAAGCTGTAAAAGGAAAAGACACATTCTACAAGAAAGATTCCAGCTCTTATAATATACACTCTTTCATTTTCCACTTCCAGCTAAGAACATAAATCTTTACCAAACTAGTCCTCAAAAATCCCAGAATATAGTTAACAAATTTTCACTCGTTAACAGTAATTTATAAAAAAATATAACTATTAATTTAAGAGAGAGAAAGAGTAATCTATTATAAAAATCAGGAAGGAGTATTTAACAATTTATCTGACAAAACTTCAATATTTTTCACAATACAGTAGAATTGAATTGAGCTCTAATACCACTGTATACTCCATATATATTGTATTTGAAAATTTTGATTTTGAGCTTCTTCTCAAAAGAATCTCTTTATTATAATGATCAAACTCTCTTTTGTCCAATGTGAGATTGAATTTTACCCAAGATGTACCATTCAATAGTAATTTATATATGTAATTTTCATGTGTTGTGTTATAAAGGACATTTAATCATTAGTACGTGATGATGGATCGAGAGCGTATAATATACTTACCTTGCAAATTACAAATGAACATTAGTATAAGTAGGGAAATAAAAATATGTTAAAATAATCTACTGTAAATCTTTTGTACCAACTGCGAAGAGTATATAATATTGATAAAATCAATTTGGTTTGAAATAATTAATGGTAGTGACGCATGACCCCAGGCAATTACGCAAAGCCGGGTGGAAATGACATCATGATTCATGACCCAACACAGGCCACACCTCTCTCCTCGGTGGCTCGGTCGCGTGCGTGCGAGTGTGTGTTCGCGCGTGTGAGGTGTGCCTATATATACATGATTTTTTATTTTTTGCTTCTTAATAAATTGAAGAAAAAAAAAAAAACATTCGAAAGTAAAAGCAAAATTTCTCAGATCGAATCAATGGCAACAGGATCCTCTTGCGACGTCTCTCTTCTCAATCGAAGGTAATTCTCGATTTCCATTTTTTTTCTTTAGTTTTCTTAATAATTATTATTTTTCAATTTTCCTAATCGGAGTATAAATATTTGTATTCTAGTGTTTTTTTTCGGAAATGCAAATCATCGATGGATAATAAATTTCCTGGAATTGATGTTATATGTGTGGTTTAACTGAATCTCAATTTCGGAATAATAATTTATTTTCTGGAATCCTAATTTCTAATTATAGAAAACAAATTAGTACTAGTAAACAAGGGTGAGTAACATGGTTGATGCATCCAGATTGGTCGGAAAAGTTGCTCTGGTGACCGGAGGCGCCTCCGGCATCGGCGAGAGCATCGTCCGCCTCTTCCACAAACACGGCGCCGTCGTTTGCGTGCTCGACGTTCAAGACGACACGGGCACTCGTCTCTGCCAAAGCCTCGGCGACTACGCCTCGTTTCTTCACTGCGACGTCACGATCGAGGGCGACGTTTCGCGCGCGGTCGATTTCGCGCTGGATCGATTCGGGGCAGTCGACATAATGGTGAACAACGCCGGGCTGTCCGGCCCGCCCTGCCCGGACATCCGCGACTTCGAGCTCTCGATTTTCGAACGAACCTTCGACGTGAACGTGAAGGGGGTCTTCGTCGGGATGAAGCACGCCGCCCGGGCCATGATTCCGGCGAGGAGGGGCTCCATCGTGTCCCTCTGCAGCGTGGCCAGCGCCGTCGGCGGGCTGGGCCCGCACGCGTACACGGGCTCGAAGCACGCCGTGTTGGGCCTGACCAAGAGCGTGGCGGCCGAACTCGGGAAGCACGGGATTCGGGTGAACTGCGTGTCGCCTTACGCTGTGGCGACGGGCCTGGCCCTGGCCCACTTGCCGGAGGAGGAGAGGACGGAGGATGTGTTGACCGGATTCCGGGGGTTCGTCGGGGCGAATGCGAACTTGCAGGGCGTGGAGTTGACTGTTGACGACGTTGCTAATGCTGTGTTGTTCTTGGCGAGCGACGAGGCCAGATACGTGAGCGGGGCTAATTTGATGCTCGACGGTGGGTTTACGGCTTCGAACCACTCTCTCCGGGTGTTTAGATGAATAATGTTTGATTTCTTAAGTGTGTAGTTTTTGTGGTTTGAGCTATTTTCAATGATGTGTATCAATGTATTCTCTGGTTTATGAACTGAAATGCAAGAGAACTAGAGAAGGGATGAAAATAGCAATAACACAAAAAATCATGGGGTGAAAATGTAATTTTTGGAAAAAGCAGGGTCCGATTCCCCTTGAATAATAGCACCCCATTTACCCTGCAAAATTGCAAATCTCACCCCAAAAAGTGGGCTTCTTCAAAACCTCACAGTATGCCACCACCACCAGCACCACCGGCGGCGCTCGTAAAACCGATCAAGCCCTACTTTTTCTACGGCCACCGAAAACCTACCCAGAACCGCCCCACCGTCCGCGGAGGTCTTTTCTCCAATCGCCAAATTATCAACCCGAAGAAGTTCGACCGCCGCATCGCCGATCGCGAACCCATTGACCTCCGAAAGTGGGACCCAGACGATGAATCGAATCGAAAGCCGCCTTACGGAATAGACCCATCCGAAAGATTCTTCTATCTGGCGGAGAATCTGTCGCCCATTGCGCGGTACATAGTGGATGCTTTCAGAAAGCATAAGCAGTGGAACCCGCAGCTTGTGGCGGAGCTGAATCGGCTCCGCCGTGTGACTCCGACGCTGGTGGCGGAAGTTTTGAAGTTTCCTGATGTTGATCCTAAGCTCTCATCCAAGTTTTTTCATTGGGCTGGTAAAAAAAAAGAAAAAAAAAAAGAAAAAATCCATGCTTTGAAACTTGTTCAGTGTGAGATATTTTAGTTTATTTTGCCTATGTTCTATCAGCTGTTGTAAATGCTTTTCCTTATTCATTGATTGGGCAGGCAAGCAGAAGGGGTACAGGCATGACTTTGCCTGTTACAACGCGTTTGCGTACTTCTTGAACCGGGCGAATCAGTTCCGGGAAGCTGATCAAGTGCCCGAGTTGATGCACATGCAAGGAAAGCCACCGGGCGAGAAACAGTTTGAAATCCTGATCAGGATGCATGCCGATGCCAACAGGGGTCTCAGGGTACACTACGTGTACGAGAAGATGAAGAAATTTGGGGTGAAGCCAAGAGTCTTTCTGTACAATCGAATTATGGACGCCTTAGTAAAGACCAATCATTTGGATTTGGCAATGTCGGTTTATGATGACTTCAAGGAGGATAATTTGGTTGAGGAGAACATCACTTTCATGATTTTGATCAAGGGTTTGTGTAAAGCGGGACGGATGCATGATGTGTATGGGCTTCTGGATCGGATGAGGAAGAATCAGTGCAAGCCGGATGTGTTTGCATATACAGCTATGATAAAGGTTTTGGTTTCAGAGGGAGATTTGGATGGTTGTTTATTGGTTTGGGAGGAAATGCAAAAGGATTGTGTTGACCCGGATGCCATGGCTTATTCGACTCTAGTTGTGGCGCTTTGTAAAAGCAACCGTGTGGATAAGGGTTATCAGTTGTTCAAGGAAATGAAAGATAGACAGTATTTGGTCGACAGGGTTATTTACGGATCTTTGATTGAAGCATATGTAGTAGATGGAAGGGTGGGTTCAGCTTGTGGCTTGCTCAAAGATTTGATGGACTCGGGATATAGGGCTGATTTGGCTATATATAACTCCCTTATTAAAGGCTTGTGTTCTGCAAAATACGTCGATAGGGCATATAAACTTTTCCAAGCGATAATTCATGAGGATCTCAAGCCGGACTTTGAATCTATTAATCCTATCTTGGTTTGTTATGTGGAGTTGAAGAGAATGAAAGAGTTCCATAAATTGCTCGAGCAAATGCAGAAATTTGGGTTTTCTGTTACCGATGATCTATTAAAATTCCTATCCGGCGTGGTGGAGAAGAATAATGGATTGGAGATGGCTTTGGAAGTGTTCGAGTTCTTGAAAACCCATAAATATCTCACCGTCCAAATTTTCAATTTACTTACAGAAGCCCTTTTCAAGAATGGGGAGGAGAAGAAGGCTGTATCACTCTTCCATGAACTCGGTGATTTTGACTTGGTGCCCGACTCATTGACTTACTGTAATGCAATTTTGTGCCATGTTAAAACTAAAGAGATACACGAGGCGTGCAATTTGTACAACAAAATTATAGAAATGTCCTCAGTACCTTCTGTTGCTGCTTATCATGCTCTTGTTAAAGGCCTTTCGGAAATTGGAGAGGTGGATGCTGCTATGATGCTTGTTCGCGAGTGCTTGACCCATGTAGCAGGTGGGCCCACAGAGTTCAAGTACACACTCACGATTATCCATGTCTGCAAACTGAATGATGCAACGAAGGTAGTTGAAGTTGTGAATGAGATGGTGGATCAAGGGTGTACCCCGAGCAGTATTACTTGCTCTGCTATTATTTACGGGATGTGCAAAAATGGTACTATTGAAGAGGCAAGGAAGGTGTTCTCAATCATGAGAGATAATAAGTTTGTTACTGAAGCTGATGAAATAGTCTATGATGAGATGCTTATAGATCACATGAAAAAGACGACTGCAGATTTGTTGTTGTCCGGGATAAAGTTCTTCGGGCTGGAGTCAAAGTTAAAGGCGAAAGGCGTATTCTTGCCCAGTTGAACGTGGGAAAAAAATGTGCGGTTATAATTTGGTCAACTGTCAGTGAGCTAACAAGTGCAACTTGACCAGCTTCGAGCCAGTTCGACTATGAGATCTAATAAGGTTTTTTCCCCCTTATGAATTTCAATCCGTTTCAGACCTTACAAATGGAGTATGGAATACGTTGATCTATAAGACAATTAAGTTTTTAAAGCGCTAGAAGTATTTTGTCTGAGGAAGATACAGCCTTCTGGGAACGCATGCTTATGGGTCCATTCCACAAAGGTATGTTAAAACACTGATTTTGCCCATTAAATATCAAAACTTCCTTCAATCAAATCTCCCTATCAATACTAGAAACTTGTCAGTTCAATCTTTTTTCTGTATTACTTTAGGTGTTTATCTTATACTGTATATAGGGCTCTTACTCACTGTGCCTGGTGAAAAACGGCTACATCTCCACGCGTTTTTAGAAGACAGCAAGAAGCAAATATATCATGGTCTGTTACTATTATTATGTACCATAGTTCCTTCCATTTATTCATCTAGGAAAATATGAATCGTATCGAATGTGCAACTCTAATTTCTCACACAAATTATAAATACTAGCAGCATTTTCTGATTTTCAAATGCTTGTATATATGAAGAATCAAACGGGCTATATAAGGCAAAAATTTGTTCATATCTATACGCACCAGCCCGTATACAGGTTTGTTGTCTGCTCGTCTAATTCTGTTCAGCCCTAAACAAGTGCTAGGTAGATGAAGACCCGGCTTCTCGCTTGGGTCGATTCCGGGCTCGAACTGGTGCTGCAGCTTCTTCTTTCTCCATAGAAACCAACGGGACTTCATCACCATCACCATCACCGTCCTCTTCTCCTTCCAGTATCGCTTGATTTACAGCAAGCTGGAAATTCGTGAACCGAATTAGTTTGGAGTATAATTTTTTCATACCACAAAAAAGGGTAATTACAGAGTCAATCGAAATGAAGAAATAGGTATGCTGCAAATTCACCTCTTCAAAAAACTTCTGGTCAAGCTTATCGGCAATCCTTGCAGACGTGATAATGGTGACGGCCAGAAGAGAGAGCGGGAAGACGAAGGCAAATATATAGCTGGCGGAGCTGGGACCCGCGCGCGTAACAACCGAGATGCCTCTCCGGCTAGGTTTCCGGCCGCCCAGCTGCAAAATTGGCACGGTGGTGCGGCCATTTCCCGGCGGCTTGAGGGCGGTGGGGATAAGACGGGGAAGAGAATAAGAAGTGGGTGAGTTGCACACCATCGTCATTGGGACAGCCATTAATGTTATCGTTAAAGATTTTTCCAGCACATCGAAGAAATCAATTTTCTTTGTTTGGGATTTTTTATTTTATTTTATTTTATTTTACACATTATAATTCAGAAAAGACTTTCTTGTCCTTTTAAGCAACTCTCAAATTTCAACCTTACATTCAAGCTTGAGGGGCAAGCAAAGGAAAATTTGATGATATTGTTTTGCACAATATATACGGTGATGAGTTACAATTTAGGGGTGGGCCCGGGCTCAAGAATCATTGAGGTCGATTCAAAACTCGTGTCCATTGTTTGAGCTAAGTTTTTAGCATAATTATTGTTATGTTTTTTCACTTTTTAAAGAAAAATAATATATTAGTTTGAATTTTTGAATAAAATTGACAAATAATAATAAAATTTAAGATTTATATAAGGTATAATTTTGAAATTCCCAATTATTGAGTTTTTACGCCTCTAAGCAAATTATGCACAAAAATGTAAATTTGCGTATTGATTTATGCTACAATCTCAATTTTTTTAATCATATTTTAAGCATATAAAAAATACTTTTTCAAAATAATATTTATATTTCAAAATAATATTTATATTTTTTTATTACTTTATCTCTCTCTCCTTGCTGTGGAAACCTAAACCTAAACCTAACAAGAATCAGAGAAAGGAAACAAAAAAATCTCACAAATTTCTGTTCCTACACGCTCTGTATAATTGGTCGATGCTTCTTCTCTGCGAACAAACCCCTCTTAAATATTCTGTGTCTCTCACATGTCTTCTTCAATCTCACTTCTCACAAATTTCTGCTCTGAAAATAAGTCTCATCATCAACCCTTAATTGCTTCCGACAGTTATCCTATACCGATTCTTCTGTGTTTCCGGCCCAATAAATTCTTAACCTAACTTTCCCTGCAAGTATTTGAATTTGAATCAACATGAGTAACCCGCCCAAGGTCTGTATAACATTCTTTTTTTTTTGAATTTGTTTTTTGGGTTTATGGGGTTTAGCTTGTTTTACTAATTCGTATGATTTTCGAGTGGTTTGGTACGATATAGTTTTTGTGTTTCTTGTTTTTTATATGTTTAAAGTAAATTGTTTTTGGCTTGAAAAATAGCATCTTGATTCTTGGCTTGATGGGTTCGTTGGTATTTTGGCTTGAAGTGCGAGACATTGTAGAAAAGATTCGAAATTTCACCCTATAGAACTAAACCCGTGCTGGGACGTTTACCATTTGGTTGCATTTTGTTCGACTAGGTGCTAGGATTACTTGAAAGTTTGTAATTATTTCTCAAGTTCAGATTTGGAATGTTAAAGCTTTAATATTGTGGGTGGTATTCTTGATTTGGAGATGGTAAGATCTGAAGCAGTTACTTTCCTTCCTTATAGGTTGTACTGTTTGGGTCATTCACTGAGGATGAAACTCATTCCTACCTGAATAAAAAACTCGCCAGTGCCCAAAAATCAGACGAAAGTAAAAAATTAGAAGCCAATGACACCACGAATCGCACGCCAGTGGTTATGTTTGGTAATTTTAGTAAAATACTCACGCCTAATGTACCCGGAGACGCACACTCATCTGCCATCCAGCAGGACAAGAAGAAATCAGATACCAAAGTCATTCCTACCCCGGTAGAAAATGGAAAAGCTCATGACTCTACTCACTCTCATCCTGGAAACCAAAACATAGTTGACGGAAGTAACCTACGTGCATTACATTTATCAGATGGTGATAAGAGCAAGGTAGATGAAGGCATAAAGCTGAATACCACCAATAATGACTCTACAGTTGAAGCTCCTCTTAAGGAGTCTTATTCTTATGAGAAGAAAGATGTCCCCGTTGTAGATTCTCGTGATTTGTTACCTCGGGGGTTGACCAACTCGGGGAACATGTGTTTCCTAAATGCAACACTGCAGGGTCTTTTAGCCTGTTCTCCATTTGTTCAGCTCTTACAGAGGCTAAGAAACTGTAACATTGCAAAGGTTAACCATCAATTTTTATGTTTTAGCAGAATATCATTGCCCTTGTATTTTTTATCCAGTCTTGATCATTTAAAAAATCTATTTTTTCTGTTTTTAGGCTCGCCATCCTACACTAGCCGCGTTTGTTGAATTCATTGCTGAGTTTGATGCTGTTGTTGATGAGTCCAAATCGAAGAAGAAAGATGTCTCTGACCTTGTATCTGGCATGCCTTTCAGTCCCACCATGTTTGAAGGGGTGTTGAGAAAATTTACTCCTGATGTATCCAGTAGTATTTTAAGCAGGCCTAGGTACGCTCTTCTAACTTAAGCTTCTTAGATGACAATTGACGAGGCTTTGTTTTCTAACCCTCACTTAATGACATTTGATGATACATTATTCAAGCAAGTAGTTGCATTATGTCTAGGAGGGTTGGATTGGACAGTTGGACAGTTGTTTTCTTCTAGGGAAAATTGTCAAGATGTCGATTAGGATGCTATTCAATGTGTTCTTTTATCATTGTACCCTTTTTTTAAGTGAAAGAATCATGTTTAGTTTTTTTAAGTGAAAGAATCATGTTTAGTTTTTTTAAGTGAAAGAATCATGTTTAGTAATTAGTACTCTTACTTCACAGACAAGAGGATGCACAAGAGTTTTTGAGTTTCATCATGGATCAAATGCAAGATGAGTTGCTAAAGCTTGAGGGGCAGTTCAACTTGGATGGGAAAAAATCTTCTCTGGTTTCTACATCCGAAGATGACGAGTGGGAGACAGTAGGCCCAAAGAATAAATCTGCTGTGACAAGAACTCAGAGCTTTGCTCCTTCTGAACTGAGTTCTATTTTTGGTGGACAATTTCAAAGTTTTGTGAAGGCAAGAGGTTGGTTGCTTGTCTCTAATGTTATATAGTACATGGTGTTTGATCAGTGGCATATGAGAAGAAAAACAAATTATGACAGCAGCAGCAATCTCTAAAAATTGTCAAATGCTTTATTTGTATTGTGTTTCGTTCACTTATTTGTCGGATATTAGCTTTAGTTTTTTTTTGTTTTGTTTAGTAGTGTCTCATGCTCGTTTTATTAATACATGTGACTGCACTGATGGGAATTGGGTTCATCATTTTCTGCATTCTGGTTATTTTTTAATTATCAATTAAGTTTCTTTCTTTCTACTGATGTCCATGCCATTCTACTATAGCAAAAGTCTTAGTATGGTTTTGCTATTTGTTATATCTGACATGTTATTTCTTCAAAAAGCAAGTATTATTTGATATGATTGAGATTACTAATATATTTGTCATGGACAGGCTTCAAACCTTCTGCCACTGTTGAGCCATTTTTTCTGCTCCATCTTGATATCTCTCATGGAGTTATTCAAACTATTGAAGACGCCCTCCGTTTTTTTTCTGCACCAGAAACACTCGATGAGTACCGACCATCGACAGCTGGAAAGGTGACTTGCATCGTTTCATATCATTTTATTATTCATGACCTAATCCAAATTTGTTTCCAGTAGACCACTGGATTTTTTTTATGTGGTTTCATATGTATCATACGCTAATATTGATGCTTTATAGACATGAAGTTCTTGAAATGAGGTTATCTACCAAAACGTACCCTCGCTAAGTTACAAAAATACAAAATACTCTCTAGGATTGATTTATTTTTAAATTTTCCCAGCACGTCCGCCAATGATATTCCTGAGGACAGTTGCTTATGGTGCCAATATCTCATTTAATTTCAGGCTGGAGTTGTGGCTGCCCGGAAATCTATCAATATTAAAGCACTCCCAAAAGTATTGATCTTACATCTTAAACGTTTTGGTTATGGCGCACATGGAAGCACTAAGTTGCACAAGCCTGTGAATTTCCCTCTTGAATTGGTTTTGAGCCGTGATCTTCTTGTTTCCTCTACTCTAGAGGTAATATCTCTTTCCCGCTTCATAATTTCTTTGTATGAGAATATACATTTTTTAGACAACATCTTATTGAATTTTGTATCCCCGGAGAGTAGTAGTGTACATAATCTGTTCAAATCAGGAGCCAATACCGTAATTCCATGTTAATATTGACGAATCAAGTTCAACATCTCGGTTAAGAGAATTTTCATTTAGAATTAACTGAATTCGAATTCGAATTCACATCTATTTATCAATTTCTCGAATGACTTTTATTTCTTTTAAAATCCTAATTTGTAGGGCCGAAGGTATGAACTTGTTTCCACGGTCACACATCACGGGAGAGAGGCATCCAAAGGGCACTACACTGCAAACGCTCGTTGCCCGAGTGGCCATTGGTTGAGGTTTGACGACTCATCTGTTACTGCTATCAACACAAATAAAGTTTTGCATGACCAAGCTTATCTGCTCTTTTACAAACAATTATGAAATCAAATGGAGAATGCACTTGAAGTTGTTTGCTTGGAGTTACAAATTCGATTCATCGACCCAACTCATCCAGTAAAATTGAGCTTATGTGGTTGGTTGCTCTTGAGAGATCTTCTAGCCTATGTATGTTGTAAGAATGTTTTTTTTTTTTTTTTTTAATTAGTGATGTTCAACTTTTTTTTGGGTCTATCTGATTGGTAAAAAGTATTGGTTGGCTTTGATGTATGATATGCATAAGAGTTGTCTTGAGGAGTAAACCTTTTTATTGATTTGATTTTTATTGACAGTGAGATACAATTTTGAAATGACGAGTAAGATTTCAATTTGGATATTTTGGGCTATCATTCTTTTTGTTTGACACTTCGCAGTACTCCAGTATTTATAGTAATTAAAAAAAAGTCTTTTTTAAATATAATTGTATACTGTTTTTTACTCTCTTTTTTAATTTTAGTTACAATTATTTTACTTTTTAAATACATTTTTACTTCTTATTTTTACTCCATTTGACAAAATATTCAAATTAAATGGACAAAAGGGAGAAATTACATACACAGATATTTTGCAACTAAAATCAAGAACATTAGTATAAAAATTTCAAAGTATATATATGAATATGCATGACAAACACAAAAGGTAAACAACAAACAACACCAAACTATTCTACAAAAATCTCACACAAAACACATGCACCTAATTTGTGAACTCCACAAGATCCTCTACCAAACTACAACCTCACCAAAATATCAAAAAACCACACGGCAAGTCTTCTGTCCTGTCCGAACCAACGACACATCCTCGTTCCTTTCCCCGCACGAACGATTGCTTTGTACCCACCAAACTCGAACACTTCTATCGAGACTCCCACTGTACACCAAGAACCCTCCCCCAACCTCAGCAGGCGAAGCCTGCAAACACTTAACCGGCCCTTCGTGCCCCTTAATCACCACATGTCGTACTAGCCCTCCCTCGACAACTTCCCTCCTCCACACGCAAACACTCATATCTGCAGACCCACTGCACAAAAATTTGTCACCGCCCGTTAGGCACAGGCACAACACAGCCATTCTATGCCCCTTAACCTCACAACACAACCTCCAGCTGTCAAAGCCCTTATTCCCAACCCACCCCATTATACACCCATCCGAACCCCCTCCGTAAACGAACCTCCCTCCGTCGTCGGTAACCACCACAGAATTCAACGAGACATCCTTATGACCCTCCAAGATACCCTTTAAGCAATGAGCGCGACTTTCCTCTTCTTGACCCCACACCTTAATTTTACCGTCTGCAGACGACGAGTAGACGAGCCTGTTTTTCGCGACGAGCCCGTTTATGGCGTCGTCGTGGGCCTTGATGGATTCCAGGCACTTGAAATCGGAGATTCTCCAGACCTTAAGGGTTTTGTCCCAAGAGCCCGAATATATGAGCCCGTTGGAGACGGCTAGGCAAGAAATGCTGTCGAGGTGTTCGATCCATAAACGCTTGTGGTGCCTTCTTGTTTGGACGTAGTTTCTCTGTTTCATGAATTTTCCCAAATAGTCCTTGGTGGTGGGCAGGGTCGATAAGAGCCTGAATGCGTTTTCCGGGCTTCTGGAGACTTTCCAGGCCCGTATCTTGCTGTCTTGATGGGCCGTGAAGACTCTGTTTCCGTAGGTGACGAGGGCCTTGACGGAGCCTTCCCCTTGCCCGAATCTGGCGAAGGTTTTCAAGTCGGGCTGTTGCCAGACGATGATGTCATTGCCAATGGAAGCGCTGAGGATGAACTCACCGCAGAGGGAGAGGCAGGAGACGGAGCCGGCGTGATCGGAGAGGACGGCGAGGGGTTTGTAGGGGAGGAGGGGCAGAATCGGAATTTTCCTGGGAATGGGGTTTGGCCTGGAGATGGATGTGAATGGGCTTTCATCTGGTATGTTGCTGCTGCTGGTGGTGGTTGAGTTCTTCAGTAGTGGGGTTGAGAGGGCGGTGACGGGATCTTGGATTAAGGGATTCATTTGAAAAAAAAAAGTTTTTTTTATCAAGAAAGTAAAAGGGTTTATGATATTTTGATTTTATTTTCTGTGGAAGATGAGGATGAAGGATAATAAATCAGTCACGGATTTGATGATGTAGTAAGGAGAGATTATTAAAAAAATTAATGCATTGTTTGTGTGAGTGGCTGTTGAAAAGGTAACGGCTACTTTGATAAGAAAGTCAAGTAACATATATATATATATATATAAGTTTGTTATGTGGTAGGCAACTGACCTGTCAATTTAAACTTGTAATAAATAGATAAAACTATGTAGCAGTTGTTGAACGTGGCCTTTCACCATAGAAGATATTGTCATGAAGCTTATGAATCACTAAACCAAAGTGCAAAATAATACAGAAAGATGTTTCCAAATTCTATTTATGAATCAGTTGTCGTCAAACAATATAAATGTTCTATAGAAAGGTAATCAATACCTGTAACGAACAAGTGTATTGCGTAAACATAGAACAATCTTCTATTACACTTTTCCTTTTTCTCGGTCAGATTTCACCTCGATTCGGTCGAGCGTAGGACATCAAGGCATGCTGCCTCTTGTAAGCACCCTATCAATGATCATTTGTCTACCGGTTAAGTCTTCCTCATAACCAACAACCTGGGATTCGGTTTGCGTTTCACTGAATCCATCATAATGGTTCTTAGGTTTAGCTGCATTCAAGGAAAAAGGGATATCGTCCCTTTTTTCTATCCTGGAAAAACAACACATGTCTTCATAAGTTGGAAGACAGCGCAAAGACTAACACCTCTGAGAGCAATTTTGAGGACTTAAATTGCTAATTTAAGGTGACAACTAATTTCACGGTTTTCAATTTATCAGGGTGCGGAGGAGCAGATAAAAGGGGTACAGAGAAAAGAAAACATTAGGGAAAAAAGAAAAGAACAAACAAGAAAGAAAGAATCCAGCAAGATACAGCACAGCTTCACCTGTTCAACCAATGCTGTGATGGCCCAAGAACAGGATCTTGATCCGAATGCCTTTGATTGAGCATCGTAGAATTAGAAAACAGAAACTGCTCGTTATCAATAAAAATAAAATCAGAGGCAATAAAAAACCAAACTTTAAAATTTTCAAATGTATAAAATTGATTGCAAGGTTACATTTTCATGGCAACTGCTTGTCTCCTGAGGCTTCAGATCTTGAATCTAATACAAGACACCAGTTAAAGCACTGTTTAACACATGCATAAGCGATTTTAAAGGAGAATGAGGGATCAGAATTTTACCTTGCTCGTTTGCTCCAACAAATCTTCTATAGCTGCAGCAACATCAGGGACAATAGAAACTTCCCCATGATTTTCAGTGGCATTGTTTTCTGTAGGATTATTCACAGAGGGAGAATTATCAACAGTGGACTCATAAGATTTGGTACACTTTAAATTATCATTTCCCGAAACTCTTGGCCTTTTGCTACCACTGCTTGAATAATTTTGTTCTTCCCTGTCCATACACCCCATCGAAGAAAATGTTTGCATATTTCTCATTTCCCGTAACGGACTAAGATGTTGAGAGGCGCCAGATGTCATAATAGCAGATTGGGTAGGGAACTGGCTAACGGAATATAATCCTTCTTTTCGATCTTGGGAGGTAAGCTCTTTAGGGTGAAATCTTTCCAAATCAACAACTTCGTTCTGTCTCAGAATCAATCAGCAGCCAAGTTTAGAAGGTTTTTAAAAAGGAAAAGGTGCTCAAGAATGATATGAGGGAACGGATAAAGAAGCAACCTGTGTGGCACATGCATATATCCAATCAGCTGTAACTACTGGTATCCCCCATCTACAAGCTGCCTCGTATTTGTCACCATCAGCAAATTTACATAGTAGATGAGTAACGTTCTTTGTCAGTTTCTCGTTGAACTTCATACCAAGAACATAGCATAGATTTCTTAGCAGTTTCCTTTCTTTCATTTCATATCGCGATACACAGACGAGATATCCTTCAAATCCAGGTAATGGGATTTGGCATGAGAGCGGCGAATAGAGAATATGGCTGCTAACATCTAGCAAGCAAGCATCCTTCAATAATAAATTACAACTCCATTAGCAGTCTAACATCCCAAATTTATACATGCTTTAACATGTGGTAAGTTGGTGACACGGTAAGAATTTAGGAAGGGTGCTGTAAAGGAAGGCAAGAGGCAGCAAAAAAACAAAAGTTGACTAGAAAATAAGAAACAACTTGTAACTTTGTAAGGAAAAGAAAGCATACAAAAGCCGTAGGGTCTCTAATTCAAAGCATACAAATAAGATTGGGTATAATCACAATACTGTGATCAAGACTTAGTAAGTAACCCCGAATTTAGGTTGTGGTTGAACAACCAAAACTGATTTTTTATAATAGGATTTATCAACTATACCAATCATCATCTATATTTCTCAAATCAACTAAACATTGAATGAAGTAATTTGGCATCACATGCACTCACATCCTTTCAGAGTAACCACAAAATCTAGATGTACCATAGTTATCTAAGGTGAAAGCCAAAAGGCACACCATGGCACAATGAGCTTCTGGGAAGCACAACACGCAAGGCAAGAAACACGTCTTTCAAAACAGGCATAAAAAATAAAATTAAAAACCAAAAAAATAAAAGTTTTTTTTCTTTGACTACCAACGAGCTTATAAAATATTTTACTGTATTATTTCATGACCAACTTTGATAGAGAACAAGAGCAGGGGCTCGACTGGGATGAGGGAACTTTTTCTACAATTTGAGCAGTTTCTGAAACAAATGATTTGGTGCAATCCAATATCATAAAATAGACAACTATTTTGGCTTCCAGTGGAATCATCCAATAGACAAGAATTAATGAGATTATGATATAATTATTTGTCAAATAAGCAAGTTGCTGTGCCAAATGTTTAGCATTTTCCATCAATTAAATCTATTAAACAGAGACATAATTCAGTAATACAAGATACCTCCAGACAAGAATGAACCCAATGAGTGGTGACATATGCACCCCTGACAGTACTAGTACCGGTTTGACAGGACATTGCACCATGACGCTCTACAATGAAGTGCACATTCTTCACACTCTGATCCGCAACAAACTCTCCACCACCTTCATTAATCCACTGTACTACTTCAGGTCTCTGACGAGAATTACGTGAAGTCAAAACAAACAAACAAAAAAGTATTTGCTTAAAAGGAATTAAAAACCAGATGAAGCAAGTATCAAGTCAACACTTAAAATGCAAACTGCAAAGTCTTCATAACATCTTCAAATATCATGTGAAGAAACTAGATATAGGACAACATTTTGCTAGAAAGCAGGAACTACAGTGAAATTCGGATTCAGGGGGTTTAGGAGCCGAAGCCCAATACGAAACGTCTTACTTGTTCTTGGGGGAAAGAGCTTGAGAAACGGAAGAGCTTCCCTTTAAATACAGTTGAAGACTTTATATGCTTAACTCCATTGCTCACTCCACTGTGAGTCTTCAGCTTAACACCATTGCGCACTCCACTGTGAGTCTTCAGCTTAACTCCATTGCTCACTCCACTGTGCATCTTCAGCTTAACTTCTTCGTTCAAACCTACAGACATAAACCAAGATTGAGCATTACGTTCCGAGGCAGTTTGCTGCAATGATTTCTTTACTCTTACCAAAGGACACATCAAACTGAGATCTTTTCGCCCCCAAGATTTCCTCCCCCTTTTGGGAGATGGAGGATCTCCCTTGTTTCGAACCAGTCATGCTTGTTGAAGTTGATTTAGTGGAAGTTATAGGATCTATAAAGAACGTAAAGTGTAAACAAATAAACCCATAAGAAGGGATAGATAGAGAACCCGAACCATGCTCAGCACAATCAATAGTTATAAACATAACAGATTCCTTTCCAAGGCTAAATATAATATTTCATGCACCTTTTGGAAGGAGTACATCATAAGCAATGTGGCTCTCAAACACGGGAACTTCCTTCTTTTTGGAAGTGCATTCTTCAAGCCATGTTGTTTTGACAATATAAATGACTCCTAAAGCTGCAAGGCTCCTTACTTCCTTTATTTCACTTGAGAACCACATGACATGCCAGACCAAATGCTTGTTAGCATGATATTTGACTTGAAAATAGGTAACTTACCATACACATACTAGAATGTAACACTAATCACAACCTAGTAATTTTTAACCCTATGTATGTAATTAACTACCTAACTGCAAAGGTAATTATCTAAGTGCAATCCAACTATAATGCATCCAAATCTTGTAGTTTTGAAAAGGATAATATATGAAGCTATGAGAGGAAATGCTTTAAAAGAGTGGGAACACTGTGGACAAAAAAAAAAAATAGGACCATCACATTACAGATACAAATTCATAATTCCATACACCTTGGAAGCAGCAAGGCCTTTTTCAGATAGCACAAGTTATTCAACATTATAACAATAAGACATGAACATTTTACATAAAACGCTAGTCCAGGAAATATGATCATAAGTAAAAGAACAAACGATATAAAATTGGTGTAGAAAATGTGATAGATGTGCACTTAACGTTTAGGGTTACATAGGTTGTAGAAAACTACACGCATGCAAGGAATAATAACAATAAATATCCTCTTTCTTTTGTAAGAGAGGAACCATTTCATTGCATATAGATTGGAGTGTAGTACCCGCTTCATGTAAGATAAGCAAGTTTATAAAGAAAACTAATAAATAATTTTTAGAGGATTTTAGGGAGAGATATGTTATAAACTAGTCAAAACTAATATAATGATAAAACTAAAAAAGGTAGCTGTTGCATATGCTAAATATCTTACGTCTCCGATGGATTTCCAACTACAACATGCGTCAGTTTCTGATTAAAGGACATATATCGAGAACCACCACCTTGACGAACCATGTCAACCAGCTTCCGTAACTCAGAAGCCTCAAAGCCTACAAATAGAATCCTGCACTCAGACAAGTACAGATCATCATCCTCACATTGAGAATCGTCAGCAATGTCATGTTTGTGCTCATCAGCAGGTAGATCGCTCCACTCCTTAGGTAATGTAGGGCAGGCATTTGGCAGGGGAATTTCAAGATCAGTTTCTGTATCCGGAGCAGAGAAATTAGATTCTGAATCTGAGGCAGTGGTCATAATTGATGAGTTAAACTGTGAATTTCTGATAACTTTGCCTTGAGCATGTTCTGATGTCTTGTAACTACTCATAGAAGGTGCAAAAGTAGTAGCTTGAACTGGGTAGGACTCTTCACTTAGGCATGCTATTTATCCCAATCCCCGAGGGAAACCACAAAATCATGAGGGGGAGAGAGAGGGGAGGTCAGGAATCATCAAAAGCAACACTGTTTAAATAGATTACATAGTAGAAAATCGAAGCAGAAATATATCAGAATATATGCATAAAATCTACCTCTTCTGGCAACAGATTGATGAAACCATTTCCGGTTGACTATGTTTATGTTACCCCATCTTTTGGCAACCGTATATTTATCACCTTTGGGAGCTTACGTAAAATTAAGGAAAGCAACGCAGATACCATCCAAAAATAAGTACATAATGCATTGCAAAACAGAGCCAAAGATAACTACCTTATACACATGAATGACCACATTTCCTTATTTAGCAAGGAAAAAATGCAACAAATTAAAGGCATTAATGATGGGCGTCAAGTAGAATGTATGGTTGATTTTTCCTTTTCAATAAGCTTATGTATTTCATAAATGTGAAACCATAATGTAGTTGGTCCTCAACGCAAACTAAAATTCATGCACCTACACATCTTACTTGGCTATCCATTCTCATCAGTAAAGCTCAGGCTTGAACAAAAAACACAACACAAGTTAAGTAAATAAATATCAAGAATAAAAATCAAAAGACAAAGGATATATTACAGACTAAGTGTGTGCATCTCTTGGATAGTTCAGCAGAATATTTGCCGCCATTCTGCATAACAAGCTTCTCTATTTCTTTGCGTTCATCTACTAATGAAAACGATAATTCTTAGAATACGTGTCCATCTAAATACCAAATAAATAAAAAAAAAAAACATAACTATTCCAACCTGTAGGAATTCCACTAACGCAAACTGTTAATCCAGAAAAAGGAAGAAGCTTGTAGGACTCCTGGGGAACTACACGGTGCTCTTTCCAACACTGTAGAAGCCAGTTTGTAGTAACAATTGGTTTTTTGAGATTGTTTAGAGCCCACTGCAAAAGTTTGACAAAGGAACAGGGAGAAAATAAAATGAAAAAGTTAGGATACTCACATATGAAATTATAGGTGGACAATGACATTACTTTTTTCCCCCACAAACTCTCTCCATCTCATCCCTTTTTTAGAAAAACTAGTGAAACACAAACAATCCATGTATATGTCTCCCAACAGCCGTGATATTTCCAACAAGGTAAACCAGCAATAACCCTGGTCTGTGAAAATAAATAAGATAAAGAATTACCTTGTATTTTGTAGCCAAAACAGTCTTTGCAATAACAAAATCAACATCTGATGATGCTTTTGTATGCAACACTCCTCCCATTGAAGTGATCATCTTCGAAATATCAGCCTACAAGTTGCAAAAACAAGTTCTATTGATATGTAGTAATAAGTGAAATGGAAGTATCATGTGATAAATGAACTCAATCTAAGCAAATCAAGTAAAGGAAGGTATAAAAGCATGGCACCATATTAACAAGTATAGAGGTGGGAAAATGTCTAGATGTAAGAACTTAGCAATGAATCTTTTTGTTATACCATATCCAGTTATACACGCGAGCTTCATGAGGAAGTATACAAATTTGCTAAAAGTAACGATACAGGTAGAAATTGACGCCTTCAGTGACACATTCACAATAATTAAGGAAAATAATTATCTTAGCTTTTCTGAGCAAATTACAATCTTTAAGCATTTTCAGAGCATGGGTGGGTAGTGACAGTTTTTATCAGGCAACAGTCTATAAAAAACAAAACATATTTTAAGAAATGTGAAAACAAAATAAAGAAAATCATGATATAACTGGTCCTATTAAAGACAAAGAAGGCTGTTGTCATTAGGTAGATCATGATCCTGGAGCACTTTTTAATTTTAATAGAACTCGTTAACTAAAATAATTCATGTGAGATGCTTAGAAAACATGAATTCAATATGTTAAGGTTCAAAACTCTAGGTGGCCCACCATGACACAAGAAAAAAAATAGCTTCATCAAGATGCAGAAATATCATAACCAGAAGAAAACTCACAATTAGCTGCAACTAACAAGAGGATCTCACCTACTATCAAAGAACATTGAACGTGAACTCAAAAGAAAAGACACTAGAATGATAATATAGATATAATCACAAGCTGTGATTTATGCTTAATTGAGAAACATGTATACTGTTTTGCCAGTCCCATTCTTAATTCAATGGAAATAGAAAACAGTTCCAAACCAGCACCGTACCGTTTCGTTCTTCTCAAAACCTGACGCAAGTATGTTGACGCCGTGCATTGCAAGGCAACAAGTAAACCCTTGATTAGGTAGCACTCTACGTTCTTTTGCACATGAAAATACACACTGTGGACCTGGCAACATGAAACCTTCGGCTCAAATTAAAGCATTGACTAATTAAACTCAAAAGGACAATAATTACATTTTCTAAAAAAACTAAAGAAGAATGAAAAAAAAGCACTTAATTAAAGATTTAAAAAAAAACACTTCATATACTTTTCGAAATATGATGAATAAAGAATAGGGCTTCAACTGATTGGTTCCAAAAAAAAAATTGAAGTAGAAATCTTCAACAAATTAAGTTCTTCTTGCATCCACCGAGCAAGATGTAATAAATGGTTTTCTAATACTCTTGCAAATGCCTTTCTAAGTGATTGAACGTTAACATGACACAAGAATATCTCAATAAGTTACACCCACAATAAATTACTTTTTGGGTGTCCATTCCTTCAATTCTAGTTCACGCCTACTTTTTCCCAGAAACAAAATACCTATATGGTTGCTTGATCATTCTCTGTCCACAAACATAATTTTCAGGTCTGGCTAGGCATATTAAATTACAGAGAGTTTTGCCATTATAATTTTTTCTTTGTTTAAAGATATTATACCACTGTGTAATCGTCAATTACACTCTAAATGCACATGCATCATCACTATAGATCTAAACCTACTTCCAAAAATTCTTCGCCCAAACCTAAACTTGAGGGTTCTCCACTAACTAAGTTCTGTAAACCGAAAACGTACCGATCAGAGTACATCCCTTGGATTGAAGATTGTCGAACTTTTCCTGCGAAATTCAGGTTCAAAATCAGATAACCGACCACAGAGTAGCCCGATTCAGTTTAAATGAAACTCCAATACAAAATTTCCCATAAACCCAAAAACCACATTGAGGTAAAATAGGTACGGTACTATACATGTTCAGAAGAAGCGATGACGTGATAGTCGTTGGGCCCATTGCGCGAGGGGTCGCAGCAGGGGAAGACTTGTGCGCCGTTGAGCTTCAATGCGTCGTGGAGGGCGTCGAAGAGCTCCGGCGGAACCAGGTTCCGCGACATGAATACGTTCGCTCCTGTAAACACTTTAGTCGCCATCTAGAGAGAGTTTCGCTTAGCTTCTGTGTTTCTGATTACTATGATTTTAAATTTAGGGATTAGGGTTGCTGTTCGCATCGGGTGATTTTTATTTAGCGCGGGAAATATTTTTGCTTTTCCACTACTGAAGTTTCGGGAAAAGGCTTTAATCCCGCCTCAAAAAACTAATAAAATAATATTCATACTTCATTTAAAGAAACACTAACAATTTTTTTTATTTCTTACATTTTAGTCAAAAAACTAATAAAATAATATTTAATTTTTGTTATACAATTATATAAATATCTTACATATATATGCACATTTTTTATGTTATATTTACTGTTCATTATTTTATTTTTCTAATTTAAATTAATAATAATAATTATTATTGTCCAACCATTTTTGTAATGCACCGATTCCTTACCGATTATAAGTGATTCTTTAACTTATGTTTTTTGCATATTACTCTCACCAACTTTTATGGACAAGCTCGATTATGGATAATAGCTTTCGGGATTGAACATAGTCGCAGAAACCAATGACTCTTGCTATTACTTGTGCCACTTTGTTGACTTGTTTATAGTGAAATTGTACTCACATCGATGGTAGTTGTTTTTAAGCATAGAAGAAAATTATTGATGAGGAATTCCTAAGAGAATAATATTTTTGAGTAAATTAAATAATGTGAATAATCGTCTATAAAACAAAAATTATTACACTAGTTTACGCTCTTGAAGACTTTTTCTACAAACGCTAACTGATGTTTGTAATATCATGGACATAACGTCTTACTTGCTCTTGGGGATAAGAGTTTGAGAAACGTAAGCTCTTCCCTTTAAATACAGTTGAAGACTTTATATGCTTAACCCCATTCACTCCTTTGTGTGTCTTCAGCTTAACTCCATTGCTCGCTCCAGGATGCTTCTTCAGCTTAACTTCCTCGTTCAAACCTAAAGACATAAACCAAAAATGAGTATTACGTGCCGAGGCAGTTTGCTTCATTGATATCTTTTACTTTTACAAAGGACACATAAGTTATAGGACATATGAAGTGTAAACAAATAAACCCATAAAGAAGGGATAAACAGAGGCATTTTCCGAGGATGAATATAATATTTTGTGTACCTTTCGGAAAGAGTACGTCATAAGCAATGTGGCTCTCACGCACGGGAACTTCCTTCTTTTTGGAAGTGCATTCTTCAAGCCATGTCGTTTTGACGATATAAATGACTCCTAAAGCTGCAAGGCTCCTTACTTCCTTTATTTCACTGCAGAACCATATATCATGCCAGACCAAATCAGCCATAAAATACTTGTTAGCATGATATTTAACATGAAAATAAGTAACTTACCATACCTATACTGGATCTGTATCGTAACGCTAATCACAACCTAGTAGATTTTTTACCCCATGTAATTAACTACCTAATTGGTAGGTAATTCTAATTTCAGAGGATTTAGGTACATATATGTTATAAAATATAAACTAGTCAAATCTCAAATCTAATATAATGATAAAACTAAAAAAGGTAGCTGGTGCATATGCTAAATATCTTACGTCTCCGATGGATTTCCAACTACAACATGCGTCAGTTTCTGATTGAAGGACATATAACGAGAACCACCACCTTGACAAACCATGTCAACCAGCTTCCGTAACTCAGAAGCCTCGAAGCCTGCAAATAGAATTCTGCACTCAGACAAGTACAGATCATCATCCTCACATTGAGAATCATCAGCAATGTCATGTTTGTGTTCATCAGCAGGTGGATCGCCCCCCTCCTTAGGTAATGGAGGAGCCCAAAAAAATGTAGGACGTGCGTTTGGCAGGGGAATTTCTAGATCAATTTCTGTATCCGGAGCAGAAAAATTGGTTTCTGAATCTGAGGCAGTGGCCATAAATGATGAGCTATACTGCGGATTTCTGACAACTTTGCGTTGAATACGTTGCTCCAATGTCTTGTAACGACTCACAGAAGATGCAGAAGTAGATTGAACTGGGTAGGACTCTTCACTTAGGCATGCTATTTATTTATTCAAATGCCCATGGAAACCACAAAATCATGAGGGGGGAGGGAGGGTAGTAGAAAATCGAAGCAGAAATATTTCAGAATATATGCATAATTTCTACCTCTTCTGGCAACAGATTGAAGAAGCCACTTCCGGTTAACTATGTATATGTGACCCCATCTTTTGGCAACCTTAAATTTATCATCGTCGGGAGCTTACGTAAAATTAAGGAAAGCAACACAGATACCATCCAAAAGTAAGTACATAATGCATTGCACAACAGAGCCATAGATATAATAAAACAACCATAAACCCAAAAAGTAACAGACATGCAAGAAATCCAAGGAGGGTGAATATGCATCAAGTTCAAGGCAAAAATAATAATAAGCTTATACACATGCATTACCAAATTTCCTTATTAAGAAAGGAATAAATGCAATAAATTTAAGGCATTAATGATGGACGTCAGATAGAATGTATGGATGATTTTTCCTTTTCAATAAGCTTATGTATTACGTAAATGTGAAACAATATGGTAGTAGGGCCTCAACGCAAACTAAATGTCATGCACCTACTACACATCTTACTTGGCTATGAATTCTCATAAGTGAAGCTCAGGATTGAACAAAAAACTCAACACAAGTTAGGGATGAATAACTACGCTATGCATCAAGCCAAACATAAAACTGTAACGAAATTCTGATTTCGGATATGTTAATTCTAAATTAGCACAAACCATCATTCCGAAAGGTAGTAGGTAAATCAATATCCAATATAACAAAGAAAACACAGGATATATCACAGACTAAGTGGGTGCATCTCTTGGTCAGTTCAGCAGAATATTTGCCACCATTCTGCATAACAAGCTTCTCCATTTCCTTGAATTCGTCTACAAATAAAAAAAAAATAAAAAATTCTTAAAATATATGTCCATCTAAATATACAAAAAAAAAAGACGTAATTTTGCCTACCTGAAGGAATCCCACTAACGCAAACTGTTAATCCAGACAAAGGAAGAAGCTTGTAGAGAACGTGTGGAACTACACGGTGCTCTTCCCAACATTTTAGAAGCCAGTTTGTGTTGACAATTGGTTTTTTGAGATTGTTTAGAGCCCACTGCAAAAGTTTGACGAAATTATATGTGGGTAACCTCCATTGGACATTACATTTTTCCCCCACAGACTCTCTCCATCTCATCCCTTTTTAAAAAAAATGGTGAAATATGACAAATGAATGCACATAAATTCCAGCTCAATCGTCATCAATATAATACAATCCATGGAATAAAAACAAACAGTTCTTATTGGAAAGTAAATATTTAACTTGCCCATAAGACAAACAAATCTGGAAGAGAAACAAACCAGAGACGTAGGGACAACATGTAGAGAACTATAGACCTACAAAATGCAAGCCCTGTGTATGTCCCCCAACAGCAGTTCTATTTCCAATAAGTTTAAACAGAAAGAAATACCTTGTATTTTGTAGCTAAAACAGTCTTCGCAATAACAAAATCAACATCTGATGATGTTTTTGTATTCAACACTCCTCCCATGGAAGTGATCATCTTTGCAATATCAGCCTACAAGTTGCAAAAACAAGTTATGTTGATATCTGGTAATAAGTGAAATGGAAGTATCATACAATAAATGGCCTCAATCAAAGAGAACAAGCTGAAAGCTTCAAGTAAAAGAAGGTATCACAATATCACTATATCCACAACACAACTACAAGTATAGAGGAAAATGTCTAGATGTAAGAACTTAGCAATGGAATATTTTTGTTATGCCAAATCTAGTTATAAAGTCAATCTTCATGAGGAAGTATACCAAATTGCTAAAGTAATCATACAGATAGAAACCGACGTCTTCAGCTCCAAACCAGCACCGTACCTTTTCATCCTTATCAAAACCTGACGCAAGTATGTTGACGCCGTGCATTGCAAGGCAGCAAGTAAACCCTTGATTAGGTAGCACTCTATGTTCTTTTGCACATGAGAATACACACTGCGGACCTGACAAAACAAAACCTTCGGCTCAAATTAAAACATTGAATAATTTAAACTCAAAAGGAAAATAATTAAATTTTCTAAAAACTAAAGAAGAATGATAAAACAAACACTTAATTAAAGATTTAAAGACAAAATACTACAAATACTTGTCGGGGGCCGATGGGTAAAGAATAGCGCTTCAACTGATTGGTTTAAAAAAATTGAAGCAGAAAACTTCAACAAATTAAGTTCATCTTGCATCCACCATTGCAAGATGTAATAAATGGTTTTCTAAGTGATTAAACGTTATGATAACACAAAAATACACAGCAAGTTCAATTCTAGTTCACGCCTACTTTTTCCCTGAAACAAAACCGTATGTGTGTGCAGTGTGCTTGATCATGATCTGTCCACAGACATATAGTACGTATTATTAACCATCCCGTAGGATAAATGTCGATTACTTGAAATTAACCGAAAACGTACCGATCAGAGTACAGCCCTTGGATCGAAGATCGTCAAACATTTTCTGCGAAATCCAGTTTCAAAATCACCAGATTCAGTTTAAATGAAACCCCAATTCAAAATTCTCCCTAAATCCAAAAATCACATTGAGGTAAAACAAAAAAAAAAGGTACGGTTCTTTACATATTCAGATGAAGCGATGACGTGATAGTCGTTAGGGCCATTGCGAGAGGGGTCGCAGCAGGGGAAGACTTGTGCGCCGTTGAGCTTCAACGCATCGTGTAGGGCGTCGAAGAGCTCCGACGGAACCAGATCCCGAGACAGGAATACGTTCGCTCCTTTAAAAACTTTTGTCGCCATCAAGGAGAGTTTCGCTCAGCTTCTGTGTTTCTGAGATTGAGATTTTAAAATTTAGGATTTTAGGTTTTCTGTTCCGTCGTGATTTTCATTTAGTGCGGGAAATGTTTTTGGGTGATGATTTTAAATATTATAGTAATACAACTAATACGGGAGCAAAATCTGCTCACGACAGAATTCTAAATTCACTTTTTTGTTATATAGTTAATAATATTATAATTTACTTAAATTATATTTTTATTTGTTATTTTTATACATTAAAATATATTTTTTTATTTAATTACTGTTTTTTTACTTTAATACCAAAATATGTAAAAAAATAATTCATAATATTATATTTTATTTTTTTACATAATATTAATTAATATAGTATATATCATATTAATCCATATCTTAATATATATATAAACTAGATATTATTTAAATAAATAAAATATTTTTTTAAAGATTTTGTGTAACATATTCTGTCCATTTAGTAGGATCTTTAATTAATTTTTATTTTTTTATTTAATTGACTTTTATCCAAAAAAAACAAACTAATAATGCTACATATTGTATTAGTGAATTTTTTAAATACTTAATTAATACTACTAAGTATATATATATATATATATATATATATATATATATATATATATATATATATATATATATATATATATATATATTAAATGCTTATATATTGTGTGAACATACATGTTTAAAATTTGTATTACATAAAATATTTAGTTGTTTGAAGAGCTAGTCTGTTAGCTCGTATAAAATCCTTTTATTTTTTATTTTTTTTATTATATTAACTTTTAACTAAAAAAATCTTATAAAATGTAAATATTTCTAATTAACAATTGTAATTTTATATTAAAAACAATAATTTAATTTAAAAAAAGTAAATGTTTTTTATTTGTAAAAATTATTTTGATATACAGTATTTAGTAAGCACATTTTCTTTTTTAACTTTTTTTTCATTCTTTATTTGTCTAATATTTTACTTGATTGAGCCTTTTTTCCAATTTGAAAACCTTGAGCTTCAAACAAACAAACACAAAAACTCCATCAAAATAATACTACTATGAACTCAATTTTAGGCTCTACCAAAATTTGTTTTTTTTAATGCAATAAATCAGGATTTGTGAAAAGGTCAACATTTGCAACACGATTGATAATAAATAATGTGTCATCTAATCTACCATTTTTAATCTACTTATAACAAATCAAATGAGTCAAATATCTCAGCATTTTTTAATCTTCATATAGAGTTGATGATTTGATTATTTTTAATCAGATTCAGGTTGATGTGTTTCAATTATGGTGTAAAAAATCAAACTAAAATGAATATGCATTTTGATAGTATTTAAATTTTACTTGACTTAAAAAAAGTCGAGGTTGATAAATGAGTTTGTTATCATCAACTCTACTAATGTTTTGAAAAAGTATCTAAATCAATATGCATTTGATAGTATGTGTTTTGAAAAAAAAAAATCAAATGCAAGTATGAATGTGAGTAGAATGCGCTTTAGAGCATTTCCATACCAAAAATCTATTTTGGAGCAGGTGAGATATAACCGATACCAAAACATAAATCTATTATAGGTTTTATGGTGAGACCCACTAAAAAAATACTTAAATTTACGTTTACCGTAAAATCAGACAAAAAACTATTCATTATTTATAAAATAATCTTTTTTTTTACAAATTAATAAAAATAACATATTAATCTTTTTTGTTTCTTACTTAATATTTTTTATAATATAATATTTTTAAATAATCATATTTTTAATCATTAAAACAATTTATTTTATAAAAAAATAAATATCATAATATGAAATATAATTAAATATTAAATATTTAATTGATATTAAAAATAAAATAACATTAAAATAAAAATAGGATACGTAAAATAAAATGCTACTAATTACAAAAATAAATAAATTATGAATCACAACAACAAAATTAATCAATAAGGATGTAAATTGAAAATAATATTTATTAAAAAATTTTAATGTAAAAAATTATGGGGTTAAACTGTAAATTTATAAAAATATTGGTTATTTATAAAAATAGTATAAATAATTGTATAAAAAAAATATTTAAATAATATTCTTTTAAGTTTGAATATTGGTTTTTCTTGGAGTCTAAACATAAACTTAAACTTATTTTGAGTTTAAGTTTTTTTAAACATAAACTTAAATTTATTTTGAGTTTAAGTTTTTGTTTCTCAGTTGGAGATGGTCTTTACTAAACTATCTAAAATCCATCTAGATTATTTACATTTACTTGTCCAAAAACTATCTAAAATCCATTTAGATTATTTACATTTACTTGTCCAAAACCGTAGTAACCTATTAAAAAAAGTGGAAGCTGATAAATGAGTTTGTTATCATCTATGTTTATACTAGTATGTGTTTTGAAAAATAAGCTTCCAAATGCAAATAGAAATGTGAGTACAATGCATGTTGGTTTTTTGATAAATTAATTTATTCTTTCAATTATTCTACATATTAATCTTTTTTATTAAAATCAATTTTATCTATATATATTAATAAATTTTAATATTATTAGAAATATTTGGAAAACAATCGCTCATATGCTAAAAAATGTCATTTCACGTCAATTTAATAATAAAATAAAAATAATTTAAAAATCAGATGAAAAAATAAAAATAATTTAAAACTATGACTATTAGTAGTTGAATAAAATAATATTTGTAATTACTAGTTTTGATTGAATATAATTGTAAACCTTTTTTTTGACGATATCAACTCTTGATTCTTGAAGACTTGGTAGGGTCTATTAGATGCTACACCCGGTGTAATACTTTTGTGGCATATTAACCGTAGATGCATACACCATACACGTCGGTGTGTATGATTGTGTGTGTACTTGTATAAAATAATAATAAATCTACGGCTATTAGATGCATGGTGTACTCCACCGGGTGTAGCATAGACTAAACCGACTTGGTAGTAACTAAATAGAAAATTGTTTTTCGTTTATAGTAACCGCTAAATCGTCGTAATGATGAATATGAATAGTGGCATTACTTGAATTAAATGTGTAATGAAAGTATATTAATTAATTAAATAAAAACATCGGGAAAGAAAGTTGCTCCCGCATTAAATTACATATTGTCCCTCATTTATTATATTATTATTCTCTTGACCCAGATGAAAGACAGCCTGGCTAATACGGAGTAAAGAATATTGTTGACTACAAGTGATAGTAAAAACAATGAAAAGTGGTGTCCAGATTATTTTTCCTTTACTTTTATTTTCAATTTTTGTTTATTTTTAATAATCTTTTTAATTATGCATTTCATATTTTCATTCAACAATTAGATATAGGGGTTGATAGGTTGAGAACTTGAATTAACAACTTTCAAAGTGAGATATGTTTGTTTGAGTATTTAAATTTTGCTCCAGACAAAAAAATAATATATATATATATATATATTAAAAAATTAAAATAAATAAGAGTATAACGGAAATGACATGTTTATTTTACTTTTTCATTTTTATCTTTATTACACTTTATTGAGTATTTTGTAACGTGTTATTTAATTAGTACAGTACTTTCAAAATGTGGATGGAAAAATATTTCAAAAAATTAAAATTAAAATTTAAATGTAAACACATACAACCATCAATATAATTTTTTATTTCTAAAAGTAAAAATTTAAATTCGAATGGAAATTGCATTTAAATACAGTAAATATTTACTCATTGACTAAACTACAAGGAGCCATACAGAAAGCCCCGTGGTCGGCCCAACACCCAATAATAATCCCCACTTTCATATACTATATAATAATAATTATTATTATATACAGTAATTAATTACATTTATGAATCCCGAACCAAATGAGGTATCAATTTGTCTTCCCCCAACTTCGATGCAGTGTGAGACGCAAAAAGGAATAACAGTAGCAAAACTTGCGTGCTTTTAGTTTCTAGAGAGAGAAAATAAAGCAAACCCTTATTTAGCAGGCGGGCGAACGGCGGCGTGATCTGTCCCCTGGACAGAATGAGATTGACGGAGGAGAGTCCTGCAGTCCCGGAATGTAGCGGTGGCTCGGCGCCGGGAGACGGCGGGACTGCGGCGGTGGTTGTAGTGGGGGTGGAGATGGACTCGCGGAGCAGGGAGCTGCTGACTTGGGCGCTGGTGAAGGTGGCGCAGCCCGGAGACCGCGTCATTGCTCTCCACGTCCTCGATCCTAACGCCGGTGAGGATTTTCACGCGCACTGTGTGACTTTTGTGAGTTGAATTTTGTCATCTGAGAGATCCTGCCAGAGTAGGTGTTGGGGAAACACACAGTGTGTGTGAATTGTGTGAAATTCGAACTGCTTTGATTTTGTTTCTCTTGCAGAGATGTGTGGTAATTGTTTTGTTAATTCGACTTTGGTTGATTGATTGATTGGTTGTATTTTTTTCATTTGCTTGGATGAAGATAAATCGACTCTGCTTTCGCTGGTGAAGAATTTCGATTCGGTGCTGGCTGCGTATGAAGGTTTTTGCAACCTAAAACAGGTGCTGCTCTTATTTCTTCAAGATTGTATTGAGTAAATTTGAACTACCGATCTTTATTTGCCTTTCTTTAGTTTGAACAAACTCATTAGTGCAGTATTCTTCATAATTGGTCAGGTCGATTTACAGCTAAAGATCTGTAAAGGATCTCCAGTTCGTAAAATCCTTTCTCGAGAGGCAAAATCGTGCTGTGCAACAAGCCTCATAGTTGGGGATTCAGAAGTCCACCACACAGTCCGATCCACGATCTCTGTTGCCAAATATTGCGCCAAGAATCTCCAAAGGAGTGTCTCAGTTATATGTGTTAGCAATGGTAAGATTGTATTCCATAGAGAATCAACCTCTTCCACTCACCAGGAGTTTGGAAGTCTTGAGGCATCAGAATCAAGATTCAGAAAGAGAAAGAAGACCTTGTCCAGAAGCCCTCTGAGTTTGCCGTCCCATGAAGTTTTATCAACTTCAAACAGTCACAGTGAGGGCATTTCCATGGATCTGGTGACCATTAAGACACAAAAAACTCCCGGATCTAAGTCAACATGGGCACTACTCCGGAGGGCACTTGTACATGGCCACAGAGTATCTGAAGCAGCTTCCACTAAGAAATCATCAGTAGTGCATTGGAGATTGCACCTAGCAAGCCAAAAATCTGTTGCAGCTATTTATCCTGATGAAAAGCATATTAGTGCTTCCAATAGGGACGGTTGCTCATTACATCTGGATTCAGAGAAGGGTGTTGTGGCACTATATCCAGATGATTCTGACTCTGATGTTTGTTCGGATAAGATTTTGTTGGAAGAACTTAAAGACCTTAAAGAGAAATACTCATCAATATGCCATTTTTTCAGCTATCAAGAACTATTGTTAGCAACAAATAATTTTTCTCCTGGTTTGTTCTCTTAACTGTTCTTTATTCTATTAGTATTTTGATCACTTCTTGTCTCATTAGTTACTCTTCACTGTATTTTTCCAGAAAATTTGATTGGGAAAGGGGGATGCAGTCGGGTTTATAGAGGTTGTCTACCAGGAGGCGATGATATAGCTGTGAAAGTTTTAAAGCCATCTAAGGATGTTTTAAAACATTTTGTTTCAGAAATTGAAATCATTACATCTTTGCATAACAAGAATATAATATCTTTAGTAGGATTTTCTTGTGAGGAGAACCAGCTACTTTTGGTCTACAATTTTTTATCCAGAGGATGCCTGGAAGAGAATATCCATTGTATGTATATGCGCTTCCTTTCTTATTTTTTTGTGAACTCTCTAGCTATTTATAAACAAACTATGCCGCTTAATATTTGTGCTTGTGGTCAGGTCCTCCAGAGTCTGGAAATTTGTTGGGTTGGGAGGAGAGGTATAAGGTTGCTTTGGGAGTTGCTGAGGCACTTGACTATTTGCATAGCGCAGTTGAACCAATTATACACAGAGATGTTAAATCTTCAAATATCCTTCTATCAGATGATTTTGAGCCACAGGTAGTTTGTCGTTTTATCACTGCTTTCATCATTACTTTTCACTTTTTCATTGGATTAAGTTCCGTGTACTACTAATCTCGACAATACTTTTTCCCATACAGCTGTCAGATTTCGGACTTGCTGCCTGGGCTTCTAGTTGTTCTCATCACATGGACACCTCTGATGTAGCTGGAACATTTGGGTGAGAATCATACTTGATTTTTTTTTAATTTCAATATCCAGTCATTCCCAAATCATGGAATAACACTCTCTTCACATGTCAGCTACCTGGCTCCGGAGTATTTCACGCATGGGAAACTGAATGAAAAAATCGATGTCTATGCATTTGGTGTTGTACTTCTTGAGCTTTTGTCAGGTAGAAAGCCAATATATGATGCACTTCCAAAGGGCCAGGAAAGCTTGGTAATGTGGGTGAGCATCTAACTTACATGGGTGTGAATTTTTATTTATTTGCTACATGCTTGTATGATTTTAACTATATGAACATTTCCTTGGTATATATGACATTTATTTTTATTGTCCTTTCTATGAGGTCTATCCTATTCATTTAGGTGTCATGTATGATTGTTAATACCATATCTGTGTTCAGGATTCCTGTTCACCTATTTTTCCTGCTAGCTTTTGAATAAAAAACAACAAACTGGGATTTTTTGGCCTATATTCTATTTTGTTATTTTGACTGGAAATTTTAAGTTTTTATATTCACGCTATATAAGTGATTCGTAAGAATTGATTCTATTGATAGTGACACAGAATAATAGAGATGTTTTGACTAAAAGTCTCGAAAAAATTGGAACTAACAATACATATGATTTTTTTTTATAGTCAATTTATCTAATTCATGGAATATGTGATGATCTAATGATGTGTATTTTTAGGCAAACCACATCCTGAAGGAAGGAGAAATTTCACAATTGCAAGATCCCAATTTGGTTGACGTTTGTGACAGTGACCAATTTGAGAAAATGGTCTTAGCCGCAACCCTTTGTATCAGACATGCACCCCACTCCCGCCCAGAAATTACACGAGTAAGCAACTCTTCTTTACCCAAATCCACGTTGCAAAAAATAGGCCCACTTTTTGTTTACACGGTAGTTTTTGCTACGAACACAGGTTTGCAAACTACTCCATGGAGACAAAGAAATCATTGAGTGGGCCCGGCAAGAAGCTAGCAATTCTCCGGAAGATTCTGACAATATAGATTGTGATCAATCAGCAACAAGTATCCGATCCTTCATTAATCTCGCATTGCTTGATTTGGAAGATGATACAAACACTTCTGTTAGCAGCAATGAGCATAATATCTCGGTGGAGGACTACTTGGGTGGTAGATGGAGCTGCTCTTCAAGCTTCAACTAAATGCATTACAGGCAGCAAATGGACAGTATTCTGTTACAAGATTGAAGCCTCTTATTTGTCGGTGTAAGTAAAGTTCCAGGTTTCGGACGAGAGAGCATCGCAAGCTTTGGGTCTGATTTATCGAAAGTAGACACATGAAGCGTTGGGATGCTTTTGCTTCTCGATGAGGTTCGTTTTTTATTTATTTTCTCTTCCGTGGATTCTTTGTTTGGCGCAAGTGTAAGTTGGTGTTGAGAATTTGAATATGTAATTATTGTCACGTGTTGTTGAAGATGGGAAGAAGTAAATATATACTACGATGAGTGTAGTAGTAATCCATAGTTGTACGATGTGATTAAAATTGATCTATTTCTGCAAGTTGCCTATTTTGCCCTTCCATTGAATTGGTAATGGTTTACTACAGCAACTGGGGCATGCTCTCACTCTCTAATAATTGTGTTTTTTTCTCTCCTCGTGCCTCAGAGGTACTGAATTTAAGAAAGATGGAGTTTGACTTGAGACTTGTTCAGAGTTGTTTGAACTCATTTATCAACTGTGTAGTAAAATATTTGGGGTCAAGATTTTTGAATATCAGGATTTTTTTTCAAGACCTTTCGTACAAAATTGAGCGATGGTTTTAATTGACAAATGGATTAACTATCAACATCTACAGAAATTATTTTGGTCAAACATTTATTCATTATAATTTAGTATAAACTCATTTTAAGGGTGAATTTGAAAAAGGGGAAGTATTTAAATTATTTTAAAATAAAATAACATAGTTTATTTTAAAAAGTATTTAAGGAAAAAAGTATTTTGATTTTTTAATTTATAATTCATACTCCATAAATTACACTTCAAAATTAAGGATAATATTTTTAAATTATTTTATTAATAAATATAATACTAATTTTATAATTATAAAAAAGAGTAAATTAATAATTATTATTATTATACCTTTGTACCATCTACATAATTAATTTTATAATTATTAATTATGTGACTAATTTTGAAAATATAATTAAAAAAAATTATACTATTTAATTATAAACAATTAGTTATAAGTGCTATTTTCCCAAAATTTCCCTAAAAAATAATCGTGCAATAAATATCTGTTTTAAACCGATCGAGAAGAAATCGACCTGCACCTAAAAGGCTAAACCCCCCCAATTCATTTCAGGGTTTAAACATTTTCCTATTTGGAAACACGGGTTTTGAAATCCAGGTAATCTTCGTCTCCCCCTACATTTTGCAAGTTCATATGCCTCTACGGATATTAAAGATAATCTCATGTTTGAAATTATACGGCGTTCAATGTTGAATATCACAAAGTAAAATTGTACTCTCAGCATATGTGATTTTTCTTCGCGATTATTGCAAATGATGAGATTTAACAGTAATATTTAATTGGAAAATTACAGCAGATTGAGTTGTATGTCATTTTTTTTTTTCAATTTTCTTATTCCCAGCTGAATAATGTTACTTTTGATAAACAGATTTATCTTTCATTTTTCTACGCATTAATCTATTCTGAAATAGTAAAAACTTTAATGAAGTCATTGGATTATTTTCTTCGCTGTAAATGGGTTTTAGTTACGTGGATCCGTAGCTCTGGCACATGTAAGCCAAACATAACTCACTTGATATGGTATTTTGTGTAGAAGCTAATTGCTTCAATGTGTGAATCGGAACCAATGAGATCGTTATCTTTATCTTAGATGTTAATATCATGAAGAGAATTGGATTGTGTAGATGTCAAAATAATTAGGGTGTGATTGGGTACGCTTTTGCTTTTTTTTTCCATCGAAAAATAGTACTGTAATGGTATTGTTTTTTGAGGGTCGGGGAATGGATTTTAAGATCCATTTTTCAAATTTGATGTAATAAATAGACAATAAAATAATGATTGGATATGATTGATAGTTTATAATTTTTAAGTGGATGAATGGTGATTTATTTTTTGTGAAAAAAAGTGTGATAAATGATTTGATCGGTGAGGAAAACAAAAAAAAAAACAAAAAGAGTGAGTTGATTGTATTTTTCTGTATTTTGGTAGCAAATCAAAATTCGAGGTGAATCGTTTTCTCTGGCACAACAAAAAGCGGCGCTTGTTTTCTGGTTTTCTGTATCAAATTGCCGGCTTAAATTTGGTTCTTTAAAGCTTTTGGAGTGATCTCTATGCCATGTGGTCATCGAGGGAAAATCAGAGATGCATATCATTCTACATTTGTTTTGGTCTTTGTGTGAACCGATAATAATGTTATAGATGCCGCTTGGCCTTTTCCTTACTGTGTACTAAATTGACTAGAAAAATGCCGGTACTAATGTTTTGTAGTCTCTCAGAAAAAATGTCAACACAGCCAATAGAGGAAAGTCCACAGTCAACTGATGTTCCCCAAGAAGCAATGCCTGTAGCCGTCGGGCTTGTAGGGAAAATAGAAGGAGAGTATCGAAGAATCAAAGAACATGCTGAAACCTATCCGTACGTGTGGGGCTCTTACATCCTTGTATATGGAGGTCTTGGCTTGTGGTTCACTTACAGGTGGAGAAAGCTTCGGCAAACTGAAGATAGAGTTCGAGTTCTTCAAGAGAAGCTGCGCCGGAAATTTGAAGCTGAGCAGTCCCTCAAACCTGCTTCAGTTACTGAACAATCAGAAAATTCTGCCTCGTTGGCAAACAAGACCGCTCCATCTGCTGAAAATAAAGCTGACAAATAGTATTACGAGACTATCAACAGATAATAGAGACTTTCCTGTGCAAGTTATAGTTTTGAAATTTTGCAGCGTTTGTTGATGAAGTTGATCTTATGTATAAGCTGTTACTGATGCACTATGAGAGAAACACTACCCCATTTTTAAGGGCATTCAATATAAAGTCTGCTTCCAAGTTCAATACTTATTTTACCCAGAATTGAACTATTTGTATTCAAGGAAAATTGGCTTCATCATGACTCCATCCATATAACGTTTTGAATCCACCATAATTAATCAAGATAGTAGGTTTATTGTAAGACATTACATTAAGACGATTGTACTTTTAATCGAAAAGCATTAGTTTCTGAAGGACAATGTACTATTCTGCTGTCTGTAAAATAAAAACATTTGGAAATTATCCAAAAAATATGTAAATAATCAGAAAAATGATATACACAATACTGTAATAATTATATGTGCTCTTTACAACATCACAAGTACAATAATACAACCGTCTGCCCGTCTAATATCACTTGTTTTATTACACAGAATCCAAATAAAGCTGCTCAAGTTGTGTATAGTTGCATACCACTAGTTAGCAGTGTCGGAAAAGCTTCTCCAGAATTACGTATCACCAGATTCAAGAACCGACAATTTAAAATTTAACCGTTGATGACCTCTTTCTCTTTAAGAGGGTTTTCTGGTGCTTGTTGTCCTCCATCGGATTTCCACATGGGGTTTAGCTGTCTACTTTGTTCCTGGGCCTTCCTTCTGTTGGATTCTAGGATGATTAGGAGTGCTGTAATATCAGCAGGGCTAACTCCTCCTACTCTACTTGCTTGCCCAATCGTTTGTGGCCTTACCTGCAAAATCAGGATTTGACGAGTCAAAATCCATTTTAATCAATTACTTTCAGGTTTTAGCTACCGATTCATAATTCAGTTGTTATTGGATGGAGAATAAAAATGCCCTCCAAGAACTTGAGTCAGACTAGTTGACGGAGCTCATTTCATTTTTAAGTAATATTATTTTTGTAGTTTTTTAGGCTTTTTCCAGTTTTAAATTTAACGTCATCATGCCTGACAATTTACCAATAGTAAAATGAAAAAAGGCGCAATGTAAAAGAAATTAGCAAATTACCTTAGACAGTTTTTCACGCGCTTCAAGTGACAAAGTTACCATAGCATAATAATCAAGGTCGTCTGAAAGTCGTTTGTGCTGTAGATGAGTCATCTACAAAATTAAAACAAAGGCCATGGGCATGATGAGACTATACGGTTAAAAATCAAAAATATATTTTCTAGTAATAAAAAAAAACCTGCTGATAGATAAAAGCATATGCCACGAGAATGTACCAAACAATATATCATGGAATATCACGTTTCGGAGGGAAGCCTCATAATACCTGACGCAGTTGGTTCTGCTGACGTACAATGAAGCCCTCATACTTGATATCTATCTCTACACATTCTTTGTCCACCCTCGATAATAGAGGATTCCCATATCCATGCTTGTCAAATAGTTTGTAATGCACATGCGGCTTTTTAAGGAGGCTTTCTAGTGTAGATGATTCCTTCACAGGCTGGCTAGAAACCACAGAAACTTCATCAGCTAGATTTCCTCCTGAAAGTAAATACAAGCAGCACTTAAGTGCCGACACTAACTATTTGAAAGTTCAGTACCCCCAATATAATAAAGATGTTACAACGAAAACAGGCACAAGTTCTTAAGGACCTAGAAAAGATCAACCTGAAACCTTGACTATCTTTAGTCGTGCTTTCTCTTCTACAATACGTGCCTGCTTGTCCTGATACCTTTTCCAACGCAAATCATCTATCAGGCCAATTTCACGACCCAGTGGAGTGAGACGGCTATCGGCGTTATCAGATCTTAACAGCAGCCGATGTTCGGAACGACTGAAAATTAAAAAAAGATCTAACACTTAAGATATATCAATTTAATTGATTCTACTCAATAGCTTGTATTGTGCCTCCGATTGAATACCCAAAGAAGCACTTAAGGAAATCCTTCATGACTGCCATTACTTTATACAAAGAATCTTTAACTTAATAAAAAAGGTTATTCAAGTATTTGATACCAATATTCTGAGCCATTTGTGAAAAAAAAAAAAACGAAAAATCTAGTGCGAGTATAGAGTACTTATATCCTTGTATACCTTGTCAGCATCCGGTAAGGCTCCCTGAGGTCCTTGGTTACCAGATCATCAATCAAAGTCCCAATATAACTGCTTTCTCTTTCCAATACAATTAGAGATTTACCATCCGAATGTCTAGCAGCATTTATTCCAGAAAGAATGCCCTGAAATATATATATTTTGGAAGATAACATAGCATTTCACAGATGATAAAGAGCGAATGGCAAACATATGGACATTTTTTATCTGTGGAAAACCTGAGAAGCGGCTTCTTCATAGCCGGTTGTTCCATTTATCTGACCAGAGAAAAAAAGCCCTTCAATTTTCTTCGTCATAAGGGACCTAAAACACTGATGAGCCGGCAGGTAATCATACTCCACAGCATATGCAGGCCTCAGCATTGAACAATTCTCCAGTCCAGGTAAAGTTCTCAAGAGTGGCAGCTGTAATCTCTCCGGTAAACCAGTAGAAAATCCCTGCAGATTAAACGGACCATAATCAATGGCAGAGGTAGGAGTATGCCCACCCGCCCCAGCCCAGTCCAAACAGTGTTGAAAAATAAATACAAAAAAGTGAACTTATATGATCATTTTTAAAATAAAAAATCTTTCTGGCATGCATTGTCTTTGTCTCTGCCTAAACTTTGAAGAAACAAAAATACTCCCCTCCGTCCCGTTGAATGTGTTTCACTTATCTAATTGGGCATCCCGCTACAAGTGTCTTTTTCATTTTTGGTTATTAAATTTTCATTAAATAATACCAACACACAATCCTGCTATACAAAAAAATAAAATAAAAAAATAGGAGTATCATTTTTCTTAATCTCAATATGGCCAAAAGAAAGGTGACACTCTCCATGGGACAGAGAGAGTAGTACTTTTATGATATATTTTTTAAATGCCCTACCCAATTTCCCCATTTCTGAACGTTCAAAACTTCTGTTTGTTTAATGCTACCCCTTCATAGTAACTAGGAATTCAAAATTTTAACTTGTTTGAAACCACTTAACTTTCCCATGCATCTTTCTTAGCAACTCAAATAATGCACTTTCCAAGACAACTCAACCGTATAAAATTTTGAGGAACTCCTCGAACATTAGCAGTCAAGAAAAATGTAAATACATTTGAATGTGTTCTGTTGTGATTCATGAGAGAAACATAGAAGTTCGCTTGATAATACATCAACGTTGTATACAGAAAAAGGAAAACAATTGCTTCAAAGAAAAGTGTAAAGCTCTAAAAACCTGCACATAGAGTTCAGGCACCGTCCTGCCTTCTGGTTCTAGAAATATTTGATGGGATTCTTTTTCCTGAAATCTAACAATCTGGAGGGCAAAGAAACAAACCACATTAGGGAAAGCTACATAATAAGTGGGCATGCATGGAAGGTGTTTCACAAACACAACATGCTACACGGAGTACACGGCATTTTTAACCAGGGCCCGTGTGAAGATCTTGTGGGTGTGAGAGAAAGTAAGACAGTTTAATTAACACCACTCACCTTGTCCTCAATGGAGGGGCAGTATCGAGGTCCCTTAGCTTCCACCCATCCACCATAAGTAGGGGTCTCATGCAAATTATCTTTGATCAGCTGATGGGTCTTCTTTGTAGTACGTGTGAGATAGCAGCACATTTGTTCTCTTTCAACATGGTAATCAGGATCGAAGCTAAACCAGTTTATCTGTTGGTTATCGAGACAGATTTTAGTACCACACTTAATTTAACTAATGATATCATGCAGGACTATTCTTTAAAAAATATGGCAGATGACTAACAGCAATTACGTACAATCAAGTAAACAAGAGCAAATCATGATACAAATAACTCAAGGTATTCAGCTCACCACAAAATGGACTAGGGAATTACACAACCCAACTAATATACATGTATGTGCAGTATAAATAGTCAAATGATGGAATTCCTTGTTAGCTTCTATCCTAGAAATTAGTACCAGTATTTACAAAACCAAATATCTTTGAAGAAATTCATGTGCCTGACTTATGTCTTGATCATTCTCATAGAAGAACACTGGGTGGTTGAGAAAGAGTTCCATGTCATATTTTACAAATATGCACAGTTATAACCATATAATAAAAATCTATGTCTCATTGTTATGATACTAAAACTATTCAGAAAATTAAGCGAGATGACCTCTTCATCTCCATGTTGAGCCTCTAATCCAGAGAAATCTACAGTACGAGAATCTACACGTGCAGGGGTTCCAGTTTTTAGCCTGTCTGTCTCAAATCCAAACTGCTGCAAATTTTCGGTGAGTCCATGTGAAGCTGACTCACCGGCTCTTCCTGCAGGCATAGAAGTTCTGCCAACCCAAATTTTCCCACTCATGAATGTTCCAGTAGTGAGAACTACAGAAGGGGCATAGAATTTCATGCCAAAGAATGTATGGACACCTTCCACGTTGTCATTATTCCCCACCAAAATATCTGTCACCATAGCTTCTCTAATGGAAAGGTTAGGCGTACTGAAACCAAGAAATCAGTAGTTAGCAATTGACTTGAGTACATGGACGTATTAAGTGAATGAAACACACAAGATCATATAAATGAAAATCTACAACATAATACTTTATATATCATTTGTTTTAGACAAGTAAAAGAATGATTTGCACTCTTCCAGAGCTATGGAGTGTCACAAGTCTCTACTTTACAACGTCATATGGAACCTCATCCATACAACACAGTTGTATTTTCACTTGCAATGACAAGTTTAAAAATAGGGAAGAGACAATGGAGTCACATCAAACTAACGTACGCTCCAATATTCCAGATAAGATTATATTGGCGCAGAAGCAGTCATATTACAGGTAATCCAGAGATATTTCTGTCAGCTGACAACCAAGTAATTTTTTTTTATAGAATGAATGGAAGACTTGCCTTTCCACAATTTTCCGCATTTCCATCGCATATTCCCTTTTATCAGTTTGAGCACGCAATGCCCTAACAGCAGGGCCCCTTGAGAGATTAAGAACTCGCTTTTGCAAGTAACACCTGAATTGGCAGAACAACATAAGCAAAAAGATAATCCCTATCAATCAGAAAGCTCTGTACAGGGATTGGACCAATTACACTGATGACTGACCATATAGGAGTAAGACATCTTTAAACTTAGAGATTTTTTTATCTTTCTTGATGGCATCTTATACTTCTACTGATTTTTGTGGGATGCTGGTGAATGTTATCACCAATCTGAACTCTCGTCAAGTGTGAATGATGTCACAGAAATATAAATTCTCAACCAATACAGTCTAAATCTAGACTATTCAAGTTTCTCATTCATTTCTGAGATTTTTTTTGTCATACAGGTGATTGGCTGAATGCATGTCAGGATAAATCAAATAAAATTACACCCTTTTCTAAGAAGATTTAATGAAAAATGTTCAAAACTGGACAAAACAAGCAGCATCAATTCATCCCTTGATTCCATTCCCTTACAAATTATCAAAACAGACAAAATTACGATAACTCTTTATAAGCCAAAACAAGAAGGCAAAGCTATGGTAGTGTTGAATGAGATTTGTGAATGTAAAGTGAGTAATCTGTAATCGTATCAGTTGGACAGCCAGCCTGAACTTCATCAAATGTTGGTTATATGCTTCTAAGGAGAAATGCAATGACATGCTGTTTTACCTATCGGCTACCTTTCCAATTTCACCACCAAGCGCATCCACTTCATGTACAAGTTGAGACTTTGCAGGTCCACCAACAGCTGGATTGCATGGCTGTAATCATATTCGTTTAGTAAATAAACTATATGCCAATGCCTGACATATTTAAGAGAAAATTCCCTTGACAATAAACCACAAAATGTGCTGATTTTTTTTATATATATACTATCACTAATTTTATCAAGTAGGAAAGAAAAGTTCTTGACTTTATGTTAATATCAGTAACATAATTTTTTCTTTTAATTGTGCCCATTAGTAGCATTTTTTTTTATAGTTCAGAAAAAAAGAAGCAAAATGCAAATAGTTGCAACCAAAAGGCATGATTTTTTTTTAATTGATCAACTAACCTGCCATGCAATACGATCAATGTTAAGTGTGAGAAGAAGTGTTTTTGCTCCTAATCGAGCAGATGCGAGGGCAGCTTCACATCCCGCGTGCCCACCGCCAACAACAATCACATCATATCTTTCATCTGACGTCTCCCTGCCACTATTTAAACCTGATAATACACACCAGGTACATATAATTTAACAGCATCGTCGATAGTCTACCAACCAAGTTCAGAATGACAAATTTAAAAAAAATGTTGTTACTTTAAGATTATTTACTATCTACTACAACGACCAGCAGAATACATAAAACTTCATAGTAATCGAGCATATAAAGTTCACACAATACAACATAATCAGTTCATCACTTCAGTAGCCACCATTTAAACACACACACACACACACACACACACACACATAACATAAAAACAAAAACTTGATGGGTCAAACAATCTCAAAAATATATCTACACTTATCAGAACCACAAAAACTTGATGGGAAAAAATGCGCAGACATCCTGTTCGATGAAATGCCGGTTTGAGTAAACACCTTACAGCACGGTACCTTCGAAGGCAGAGGCCGAGACACAAAACCGGCGACGCGGGCTGCGATGAACAGTTCCGATGAAGGCGCGGGAAAACTGGAGGCGCGGCCTAAGTCGACCGTTGAGCGGCTGATTAGCAAATAACCGTCGGCTAAAGCGTGGATAAAGTGGGAATTGTTGTGTGACAAGTCGAGAGAGATGAAGTGATAGAACGGTCGCCATTTCCGGGTAAAGACCACTTTCAGGGCGACGGAGTCGCAGTAGCCAATGCCATGGCAGGTGCTGTGGACTAGGTTGGGTTTGTAGACGGTAGCGATACCACCACTTACCAGTAATAATTTCAGTTTGGCCTCTCAATGTGAGAAAATTACACTTTGGCCCCTAAAGTTATATTATTTGCATTTTGTACGAAATTAGTAATAGTGAACAAAAACTACAAAAGAACATTTTTTTCCTGGTTCTACAACTTCAAATCGCAAAACCCTGGCGCCATTTTACCTCCAAATAGATCCCCACAAATACTGAAAACCCTAACGCAATCGGACCCAAATTCCCCCAATTATTTCTTTCTAAACCTTAGAATCGGCTCAAGATCGGGGAATGGAGAATCGAAACAAGGCATCGTGTCCGGAAAACGAAGAAGTGGCGGCGTATCTGTTCAACAAGCGGCAAGAAATGGCGGAGAGTGCAAAGGGTATTTCCGAAAATATGGACATGACACTTTCCAAGGCATATTCGAACATTTGCAACTGCAAGACCCCAATTAAAACACTTAGGGATTTGTCCGAAATCAAGTGAGTGGAAATGCCTTGTTTTATGAACTCTGCAGTCAGATTTCTGGGCACTTATCTATCGTGTATGTTTTTTCTTGCCTGTGGTTTCGTCTGTGAGAATGCAGAGTGTGATTTTAGCTTATTTTAATGCGTTTGTTCTTCGTGTTCTCGTTAAGGATATTGGCATAGTAGCAAGAATTGTTCAAGGAATTGTACTTAGAACATCCACAGAAAAATCATTTTTTGATGATGCCTTTAAATGGCATTCACATATTTGCTATCGACACAAGTGAAACTTTTTTGTTAGTACTTTTGTTTTTGATAATTCTGCAAATCGTCTGGAT